>CM046880.1:602971321-604431321 GCA_025667525.1 Glebionis coronaria
CTCACCTGATATAGCTATCACACGTTTATCGAGGACCAAACATTCAATAGTCGATACACGACTTCACGAGATATCAATCGCTCATTAATCGAGAACGAGATGCCCAACGATCGACATATAACCGAACGAGACCTATAATGACGAGATGCGTCTTAGGCTCGAGACCATACATATGTCATATATATAAGTAAATAGTTCACTTTAGTAAGTTTGGACATTGTATATGTTTTATAAAACTTTTTATAAAACCTTTGATAACAATTTGTCATCTTTTATCTCATTTTGAAAATTAAGCCCATTATAGTCCATTATAAGTGTGTGTTGGGCTTTTATGGCCCAATTCTACCTTCTATGCATTAGGGTTCTAAAACTCCTCAAAACGACATCAGCTTAATATTGTTCGATGGTCGAGTGTCGGGTCACATAATCATCAGTATATAAATGAGTCCATGCTTCCCGATAAGTGGGTCCTACCACTTTGGTTTTTATAAAAATCAACGCGTTTTACATTAATTCAATATGATTAAATTCTTATAATTTATCGACATGCCTCGTAGATTGGATCATTTCTCTTAAACCATAAATAATCTATATGAGTTATTTTTACCAAAATCATTCTTAACTTATGTAGTTTACTTATTATAAGTCTAATTACCTCTAAATTTTACTTATCATAGCTCATTTACCCATTTTATTACTAAGAAGAGTTGGCTGTTTTTCGCAGCCAACTTCAGTTCCACCGTTTTGCCCGCCATTTCCAAACCGTTTATTCGTAGAAAACCATCCGATTTGTGTGTCTTCAACATAAGTTTAGCTACAACTTTTAGTTTTACATATTTAGGGGTCATTATACAAATATTTTGAGTTTTCAGTCCGTTTATACAGCATGTTCAGATTCGACACTTTTTATCGTTTCGGCCATATCTAATTCATCGGGTATCGTCACGAGACAAACCACCCGGCAAAATCACCACAAAATATAAGGCTATCACCCTATATGTTCATTTAAAGTTAAAACCGTACTGATTTTCTATCGTGACACAGTTTTTGCTACTGGTCTATATTTGGAAACCAAAATCAATATCGAAAGCTAGTTTAGCTTGTATTTTTGTATCACAAAATCATATACAATGTCATAAACCCACAAATCAATTACTACATCATCATATTAAGTAGTAAACTGATAGTACATAATTCCAAAAATATTATACAAAATTAAATAAAAAGAAATCAAATGAATCTTATAAAAGATGAATATAAAGATTAATACCCTAAACTTTAGCTTCAAGTTCTTCAAACTCTTTAAAGCCTTTGCAATATGTCTTAAACTTCAGCCCAAAGATTTGATATAATGAAAATATTGATAATAATATGATGGTTCTTACTATTGTGGTGTACGGCAAAACAAGAATCAATAAGAGTGTGTTGTTAATACAAATGAAATGGAAGTATCTTCATGGCTTATTTGATGATACACGAAATATCTCAGACACGTGTATAGACAAATGTTTAGGTGGATTGGACGTGGCTTGATAAAGATTGGGATGAAGTTTATAGTTTAAACTTTGTCTCTATATTGCAAAAGCGGGTATTATCGAAGTCCGATATTTTTAAAGTTACGTGATTTGAAAGATACGTGTTAACCACGAAAAATAAACGCTCAGTATAAACTAAAAACATTGACATTCAGAGAACATTTATATTTCAATAAATAAAGTAGGGCTTATAATTTAATAAACGTCAACGCGTCGCCTAAACGAATGACGCCTAAAGGTTTAACGTAAATTATCAAGAATTCTCATAAAACGAAAAATTAAAACGACGACAATAGAAAATATTTCTATGTCATAACGAGGATATTTACGGTCGATGACGGACATATACTTTGTCGATAAATAATAAATGACAGATACTCAATACGTTAAAGCCTTAACCTTGCCGATTAGCAGAGAACTCAATATTATTTGTAGAACGAACATGACAAATAAAAGTCGATTAATAAATATTAGTCCGCATAATAGAATTTGTATTAGAACTCGGTCTAAATGTTGATTCTAAAGTTCGGGTTACTACATTATCTACCCCTTTAGGAAGCGATGTCCCAGCGCTTAATTCGTCTTAATAGTCTTCGGTTAAAGGGCGAAGAGGTGAGAGATAGACACGTCATCGTTGAGGTTTCTAACGAATCTTAAATGAAAATTTTTTCAAAGCAACGAGTATACATAACAACCATGAATGAATGTTTTAAATGTAGCTTTAACCCTTATAAGTAAAGAATAATACATAACTCGAAGGAAAAGCCATTGGAAGCAAAAAAATTAACGAATCGTCAATTTTTAGAAACGCTTAAAGGTATATTACTAGGAGTTTATCAAACATAAGGCGATCGATAAAACTCTGAAAAATTCCACATGAAAAGTGAAGAGACAAAAGAATTGGGCGCATTTGAGAAATTTTCCAATGCGTCAATCAATTTAAAACAATCAGCGATCACGTCGATCAAATTAAAACATACATTGTCCACGGATCTGATAAAAACAATTACGTCGTAAAAGAAAATCGCATGGGTCACACATAAGTCCATCGATATGTTACAAAATAATCAATACGAGGTAATTAGTACTAGTCATACAAAATCACCTAATTACATTGATCTCGAACATGCAACCTTATTTCGTCAAAAGCGAATTCATCAACACGGAAATCGATCGGAGTATACATTACTCCATCGGAGGAACTATGATCCAAATCAAACAAAAAGGTATCATTAATCACAAATAATCACATTACGACATACTTGCAAAATTGCCAAGCCATGCCAAATCAATAAGTTCGATCAAGTTAACGCATGCTTGCTATAGAGCCAAGCCATGATAAATAAAAAAATAATTAACAGGATTTTCGAATAACTCTAGTCAAAGGAAACTTTTCAAGTTAAAGGATGTTCAAGATCTTGATTGCATAGATGCATATAGAACAATATTTTCGTCATCAGAGGGTGCTCACACACGGATTCATACCCAGATGACATTGTAGGGTGCTCACAAACGGAGCCATACCCAAAAGATATTATAGGGTGCTCACAAACGGATCCTTACCCAAAAAATTTTATCGTTACATTTGAAAAATTATTCGATGAACCATCCATAATAATAAGAAAGAATATCAAGATCTTTTCGTTCCCGATGAGTTGTGTTGCTAACTCAATCCTCAGTCAATCCACAAGTACACAACTAGTGTCGATTAAACAAGTCGTCTGTTCTCAGAACAGGTAATGGTTCTTAACTATTAGCTTATAATGCTCGCGATAGTTAGGAGACATTATAAATGGTCTATAAAGACAAATCATAACTCGAGAGAAGACTAACGAGTTATTCTTACATAGACGATAATCAATAATAACCATAATGACGATGGTAATGAACGATACATACCAACGAAACACGAGTCGAAGAAATACGTCCGTATACAAGATAATCACAATCCAAGTCAAGCATTCTTGAGCCCATTTGTTTATAATTTCTTGTATACATTGAAAGGCGTCCCAATCCATGTAAACAAGAATTTATAAATTTATGGTTCGGTAACTTATAACTTTCTTGTTCAAATAAAAAGGCGTCCCAGTTTATTTCAACAAGACGATTATAAATCATCCTACTCAGTAATACCGTCACAAAACATGATATCATAATCAAATTAAATGCCAAGAAAAGTACAGGGTGTCAAACTTACTCTATGATTTCTGTATTCAAACGTCCTATTCCATGTGAATAAAGAAACCATAAACAATCTAAGGTCCAGTGGTTTAAAAATTTCTTATTCAAATGTCCCAATCCATTTTAATAAGATAACCTTAAACGACACAAAGTTGGACGATTTAAATTCTCTATATTTAAATGTCCCATTCCATTTAAATATAAGGTATTAAATTGCTCAACTAATGACTACTATGAGCATATCTTTGTTGTACCCAAATTATATAATGATTTGGGTATATATATTTTAGGTCCAACATTGGCATTGATGAGACTGCAATTATACATAGTCTCATCGTCCAAATCGGGCTTAAAACGCTTAAAATATCATCAAAATACCCCTATATATGCTTGTATTTGTGTCTTGTGTATTTTAGGTGCGGATATCGTGGAATCAACAAATGATCACAAGAATAAAGCAATAACGAACACGGGAAACGAAGCCGCACAAAGAACCGGGCCCAAAAATGAAATTACAAAATTGCCCTTGAAGAATTGAAGATTGATAAGATTGGTCCCTCAAGAATTGAAGACTTGTCATTTTACACCCCTGTAAATCCTCAAAATTACTTGTGGGTCCCTAAAATATCAAGTATGTACATCAATGGTCCTTAAAGAATGGTCAAAATGCATATTAAGCCCTTGTGAACACTTTTATAAAAAGTTTGTGGCCAAATTGAAAATTTGTAAACTTGGATAACAAAGGATTGAAAGATAATGGCTGGGAAACTTTGTTCAGCAAAGTTCAAAGGAGTCCAGGGACCATTTGGGTTAAACATCCAAACCCCACTCAGCCACTCACCTAACGACACCTCACCCCCACTTACCTCTCCTCCTATCACTTCCCACCACGTCATCCCCTACTCCACGTCACACCACCAATCAGTTAATAAACTGAGTCAAAGAAGTCAACCTTCCTAATTTTCCCACTAAACATCTTTTTGAAATAAACCACCCCCAAATTTTGATTAAAACTCACTCATAAACCCTTATAAACCCTCATCTCCTAAAAGACTTGTTACCCAAAATTAACCTATCACCTTTTCCAGATTTATAATTTAACAACTTTTAAACAAAACTCACAACCCAGAATCTTCACCCCGTGACTCAAATGGGCCCCCCATCCTTCCCCTACTTCACTATTTTGGGCAAAAACCGAATCTTCATACCAATCCACATCCCATATGAAATTCTTGTTCCCAAAGGCTTCAAAGCACGGCTAAGATCAACTCCTCCAGCTGTTATATCACATGGGTGCATTTGACCAAGAAAATCAGTCAACAATCAAGGGCAGAAGTGGAATTTCTCAAAATTAGGGTTTAGGGCTTTAGAATATTTTATTCATGTATTCTAGTATCTTCTAAGTAGTATATAATGGGTGTCATGTACCCATTTCAGTTGTTCTAGAATTTTTTAAAATATTAATTATTAATGAAAATGAAATTTAGTCTTTTGCAAAAATCTTAGTTCCAATTTATTTGTGTGTTAGCTTAATCACATTCAGTGTTTGGAAATTAGTTGAGGTTTTAAAAAGTTTTTACTTTACAAGAAAGTTTCTAAAAATAAGTTTTTGAAGTTTTTGGCAAAAGTGTGAAAAATCTTGAATTCATTTTTAAAATGAAGTGAAAGTGGATTTTTAAAATGGTCTACTGATTTTGAATAGTTTTTGTCAAAAGTGCTTCCAAATTTTCTCTTTGGTTCCATTGGTTTGAAAAAGAATCAATTTCAGAAAAGTCATTTTTTTATAAGCTAAAAGAGATAAGCTAGCTTAATCAATAAGCTAGTCTTATCACTTTTAGGCTCTGTTTATTCAGGTCAACTATTTTCTTTCTTGTTTTAATCTAGGCATGTCATTTAATCCAGTATATTGGAAGTTGGTTTCTTGTGAAGACCATCATCATCAATTGCATACCAACAGTCCCTTTTTGAAGATTGTCAGCTCAAGCCCGGGCTTGATGGAGAAGGGAAAGCTTCCCTTTGTGACGCCTGGATGTAGGGTCACCAGGTAAAGTCTTGTCTTATTTTTCTATACTTGCTTTGAGATTTGTTTGAGCCTTGATGACTAATAGGATTAGGATGTTTGTATGGTTGATCAAATACTGGATATTGCTTATTTGTGAGATTGAAACATGTGGGGATAGCTTTGACTGGATTTGGTGAAGGTTAGGATAGATAGTCTTTGTTAAATTCCAAGTTTATGTTTTTAAGGGGTGTTTGGATTCGGGTTTTAGAAGCAGTTTGTGGGATACACGTGTTTTAAAATCGGTTTAATTCACTCATTTTGGCTAGAGTTATTTGTTATCAGTTTAATGTGTTTGGTTTGGTAAGAATTGGTGAGTATTGCATGAAAGTTTTAAGTAAAACCTAGCAAAAAATCAGTTTAAGGCATAACTGCCCATTTTTGTGAATTTGTGCCTTAATAATTTTAGTGCTTGATAGGATTTAGGGTAGGTTAGGATTTGCATTTGCTTTGAGGGAGTTTGTGAGTGGATTGAGTGAGTTTTGGCTAACCAAAACTCATCCAATTGCCAAACACATCAGCAAACAAGCCAACAGCCCCCATTCCTATATCAGTAACTGATTTTTGGATTTTTCTGCTTGATTTTGCTTAATAGCTTATTGTTTTTATAATTTTCTTGACTCCCCACAACCCAACTGGTTGTGGGGGTGCCTTTGTTTGCCCACAAAACCAAGAAACCAACAAGTTCTAGGCACAAAAGTGCCCAGACCCAAATTTTTGTGAAAGCAGCGGGAACTCACTTCCCACTGCTAGTGTAAAGGTTTCCCCTGCTAAGCAAGAGGACAAAAGGGGGTCACATGTCATTGTCAGTTTTCTTAATTTTTTGTCTTTAGTGACCTAAAATGGGAATTAGACTTTGAAACCAGTTTTGTTATTTTTCTTATTTTGTTTATGATTTTTCTGTTTAATTAGATTTTTATTTACTGTTCATTTTATATTTTTTAGATTAATTAGCCTTTTTAATTAACTTTTATTATTTCTCTTTTTGGCATTTAGTGCCAAAAATACTTGTTTTTCAGTTTAAACATTTTTCTTAGATTAGGAAAAACATTTAAAGATTTTTGGTTAAAAAAGTTTTTACTGTTCACCTTTTATTTAATTTTTAGAATTAATTTAAGTTAATTAGGATTTAAATTGTATATTGTTTTGTCTTTTAGTGAAAAATATGTGATTTTTCAAACTTTTTCATTTTTCTACCGTTCATTAGAGTAAATTAGGATTTTTAAAATTGTTCAATTATTTTTGGCATTATTTTATTATTTTTTATAATTATTTTAGTTTTAAAATAGTTTTTAGTAATTTAAAAATAGAAAAATAGTTTTTAAAATTTAGGAAAAATACTTTTTAGTTTTTAAATAATATAAGTGAGTTATTTGTCCAATAAAATAATATTTTGGGCTTTTTCTTAATTATATTTAATTTTTGGGCTTTAATTAGCATTAAAAATTGAATATTTAATTAATAAAAGGTTTTAAAATATATTTATTGGATTTTTTTCCTTATTTATATTATTTTGAACTAATTTTTCATTTTTAATTTGTTTTTAACTTAAAATTTTTAAATTTTCACGTTTTACGTACTTACGTTCGCGTTTTACGTTTTTCGTCGTAGTTAACTGTAATCGTAGTTCGTCTCTAGTTTTTCTTTATTTTCTCATCTAAAAACGACACTACCCTAATCTTTTGATTATACTTATTGGCACATTAATCCACACACCTCCTCGAGAACGAACCCGCATTTGTTCGGTTTCGCGTTTTTCCTAAAACGTGCAACTTAATACTTGCCCCCATTATACCTTGTTTTTCCTAAAACAAAGGTGTACAAAAACTCAACTATCAAAAATGGCGCCGCTGCCGGGGAGGTCTTTTTAGTGTGCCATTATTAGTATCGTGTTTTTGTGAGTGGTGCGTTTTTGCTTTTCACATTTTGAAAAGCGTGAATATCGTACATACTCATTTTTGTTATTTTTCCTTATTATATTATAGTATCCAAATAAATTGTGTTTAGTTTTCCTAAATTAAACACACAACAATCATTTTACTATATTGTAGATATATTGGTTTTCGTTTTTATTGTGAATATTATTAATATATTGTATTTACGTAGAACAATAAAAAGACAAGTACTCCAAATACGTGAGAAATCACAACCTTGATTCGGGATTTCATCACTCGATCATTGTATTCGAATCCAAAGCAAAAGTAAAAGGAAAAATAGATAAATACTTTCGTGAGGCTTAATTTCAATTAACACAAACTATAAGGTGGGTATAAGGCGGTTGTATTTCACGACCTAAGGGAAAAAGGCTCTTAAGTGCTTAGCGCCGCCTCGTTTCCCCCGCTTGCTTGTGCGTGTTTTGAGAAAGGGCTAATCGAGGGTTTGCCAACCAAATTATTATCTACGTATATATATTTGCTTTTGTTTTCAAGATTAAACCCTCTTGAACGTTTTGGTGTTCCACCAACGTTCTAAAGTCATCGAAGGCGTTCACTCCACGTGATCGTTTTCATTCCTTGAGGTTCTTTTAATCGAGAAAATCGATTCGAGGAGAGATTTGTAGATTTTTGTCTACGTAATACATTCAAAATACCAAAAAAAATTAAAAACAATCAAAAGCACAAAAATAATCTTCTACATTCCCTCTAATTTCATAATTCTCTTCTTTCACCCTCTATAACGTTTAATTCTCGTAGCACCGTTCTCGTTGCATCATGTCGAATCATGGTGGATATTATTCGTGTCCAAATTGTGGAGGCCCGCCCGATGGTGCCAATTGTTTTTATTGTGAGGTTATTGGAGGTCGAGGGGGTTATATATATAACCCCACTCCACGTGATCTTGGTAACAATTTTCAATCTTACGACCAAGGTCACCCATCGTCTTCGTTTTATTCGTCGTATGATCCGTCTTTTAATTGCAATGATGAGTCTTTTCATAATGCCTTTAATGATTTTGTGAGACGTAATAATGAGAATTTAACGATGGTGGAAGAACAAATGACTAGCCTTAAGGAAACTTGTAATAAACGAATGGCAACCCAAAGGGACACTTTCAAAAAAATGGAAAACGATTATGACACCTTTATTGAAGAGCAACAACGTTTGTATGATCAAAATGAAGAGATGTGGAAAGGATATGTGGATAGCATTGATCCATATCTCTCGAATAAAACCAATCCTAATTCCGAGGGAGAGGTTAAAGCCGTATCGACTCCTAAGACTCGTACGTCTCGCATTGATCCATATCTCTCGAATTTTAGAGTCGTGCAACCTTCGTCGTCTTGCAACAACGTAGAGGAAACGAAAAAGTCATCTAACGAAGTTTTGAAAAATGTTTGTGAAAATAAACCAAAGGAAAAACTCGTAGGATACTTGGGAGTATTAAATCTAATACCTTGTGAACCTAATTTTTCTAATGAGGATGAAATTATTGAGGATTTTCTAAATCAATATACACTTAATTTTGACGAAGAAATTCCATTAAATGATTTTGAAAAAGAAAAATGTAAAAAGGTTTTTAAGGAAAGAATTGAACCCTCGTTTTTACAAGATGAACGAAAATTATTTCCGAAGGGACGTGTTAGTAGTTTTGCTAAAATGTTTGAAAACCCACGTTCGATCCCTTCGATGGACAAAGTTGAAACCGTCAAGGCAAAATCGTCACGAGACGAGCCTTTTACTCCTAATCCCACACAGAGTGAGATTTTGGATTTATCGTGTGAGAAGTCCGCCGATGGCCTTGCTCACATCGATACGTTTTTCGATGTTGAGGTCGTAACGAAAAAGGCAAAATCTTCAATCGAAGAGCCTTCTATTCCTAGTTTCACGACGGTTGGAGCTAGCGACTCGACTATCGATAAATTGATTTCCAAACCTCTTCCACGAGGAAGAGAAGACGTTTTTGATCCCGATGGACATTTTTGCGAGATCAAACGTATTCTTGATAACCCGCTTTCGATTTTCGAGTTTGATGAGGACCGTTGCGTTAGCCCGGAGGGGGATGTTTTATTAATCGATTCACGTTTTAAAAATTCAAATCCTCCTCCCGCCTTCAAGATAAATGTGAAAATTTTAAGTGTGCCTAGAATTGTTTTGGAAACACCAAATATTTTCAATTTAATCAACTTGGGTTTCGTAACAAAGAGTTAAAAAATGAAAAAGGGAATGATTTTAAAATCAATTTTAAAGATTTTCCAATGTTAACTCCGTCATCACCTCGTTTAATTGAACTTGCTACAAACGCGTCTACTTCTTTTGACGACGTTTTGTGTGGATCTAGTATGTGGGAAGCACCATTTGTTCCCCCACACTTCTCCACCGAGGACGAGATTTTTGACCCCGGTATCACGTTTAAGATAAAATCTCGGTCTTTTACCGAAGTAGTCACTAGAAATTCTTTCTACACTTACGGTGAGAGTTTACCTCGAGTAACTCGATTGTTTTGCCCAACCAATGTCCCACCCTTCTATTCTCTTTCTATTTTCTTGTGTCCCTTTGGGACAACGATGTTTGAAGTCGTGTTGTTTCGTTTATCATCCAAAAACGAAGACACGATCTTTGATCCCGGTATAGGGGTTTTGCCTTTATACACGGTTGCTTTTGGGCCTTGATTACATGTAAGCCCCACCAAAATGACCGAACCATGATTATCCCTAAATGATCACATTTATGGGGATTCGAGTCGAGCTTTTGGCTCGGTTATCAAAAACAAGGTGCCTCGTGGGGGATTCTCATGCTTATCCATGTAAATATTATTTCTTTTTAGTTAACCTAATGAGGGGATTTGTGCCCTTCCAACCTTTGTTTCGTGGTTGTTTGTGATTGTGATTCATTAGGTTCATCGTCATCATTGAAGCCTCTCGTGTTCGTTTTACGTAGCACTCGAGCTTCGATCATTGCCTTTGGAGATTCCGATATCCGATGATATCCTTTTATGTTCTAACGTTTATCCTATTAGCATAATTCATAAACGGCTTTTAGGTTATTCGTTTTACCCTTTCCATGCTCGAGATTAAGCATTCGACTACGTCTCTAGTATGGGGGTGTTTACACCCCTAGACTCGAAACATTGAGGACAATGTTTAGTTTTAGTATGGGGGGTGAGTAGATACTTCACCTTGCTTACGTTACCACGCAATCTAATATTCATCTCTTTTCTATCGTTTTGTTGCAAATAAGGCTAAAAATTGCCAAATTTTAAATTTTTTCTTGTTTTTCATAAGTGTTTAAGACACGAATGTAGGTTTTCCGATGGTGAGAATGAGAGTAATTTTTGACTCGACCGTGCGTGTTGAGCACTTAGCTTCGATTCCTTAACTTTTTAGGCTAAGTCTCTTAAATGAGGACGAGAAATGATAGAGTTATTTATAAGTCTCGTAATCGTCACGATCTTATGTGTAGTAATTATTAGCTTATTCTCCCAACGCTTTTGCATAATAAATTGTTAATAAATATTGATTTGGCGGTTTAGTCACTATTGTTGGTTTCTAATTTGTTTTAGTAGCTTCCATGTAATTAAATTGGGAAAACATTAAGGTATCGCCAGCGTCACGGTTTTGAAGTATTGGCACCCGAATAATCAAAAGCTTCACCTAATAATAAGATTTCAAGTGCTCACCTAAATTAAGCAAAAATTTGAAGCTCACAAGGCCGAAAAATCTATGCCAAAATTGAAAGTGAATCAAGCCTTAATCTTCGAAGCTTTAAAGATCCAAAATTCGCTTTAGCGTGAGGATATACGTCTTTGGCTAATAAAACCACCGATGAGGCGGATAATAAAAGGCAAGGCAAGACCGAAGTCATAATAAAAGCTTCATGGCGAAGTTGAATAAAAGATGGAGGTAAACCAAAGATAATAAGGCCCTTCCGTTAGGGGGCGTATAAATGTCTTGGTAATAAGTCTCATGTTCAAAACCATTATAAAACCGTGTTTATCGATCAATCTTGTTGACTTAATTTTTTGACATCGTTGTCTATTAGGATGAATTATTAATTCGATGATTTTGGTTACACCGTTAAGACTATATTTTTGGACTTAATCTCTATTCACGCATAAGTCAATGATGTATCCTCGTGATCATTAAGACAAAAATAAAATATAAGAGATACCAAGTAGGAATAAGGGAGTTTAGGTTCGTAATTAACACTCATGAGAAGTGATCGTGTTGCTAACTTATAATAACAATGATCTCGTTACACGCTTAGCATGGAATTGGGTGAAAATCGAGGACGACGAAATTATTTCTAACGAAGCATTCACGTGTTCTTGTTCTATGATCCTAAAAGTCACGTTCTCGTGATGAAAACAATACATTATGTCTAAAACACATGTATTAGTTTATTTAAGTTTATATCTTCAATAAATGTCATCATTAAATGAATTTTGGAAGTGCTATGATACTTTATTCTAGCATTGCGTGGGGACACGGCAATGGTTTAGTATGGGGGAGTGATGAGACTGCAATTATACATAGTCTCATCGTCCAAATCGGGCTTAAAACGCTTAAAATATCATCAAAATACCCCTATATATGCTTGTATTTGTGTCTTGTGTATTTTAGGTGCGGATATCGTGGAATCAACAAATGATCACAAGAATAAAGCCATAACGAACAGGGGAAACGAAGCCGCACAAAGAACCGGGCCCAAAAATGAAATTACAAAATTGCCCTTGAAGAATTGAAGATTGACAAGATTGGTCCCTCAATAATTGAAGACTTGTCATTTTACACCCCTGTAAATCCTCAAAATTACTTGTGGGTCCCTAAAATATCAAGTATGTACATCATTGGTCCTTGAAGAATCGTCAAAATGCATATTAAGCCCTTGTGAACACTTTTATAAAAAGTTTGTGGCCAAATTGAAAATTTGTAAACTTGGATAACAAAGGATTGAGAGATAATGGCTGGGAAACTTTGTTTAGCAAGTTCAAAGGAGTCCAGGGACCATTTGGGTCAAACATCCAAACCCCACTCAGCCACTCACCTAACGACACCTCACCCCCACTTACCTCTCCTCCTATCACTCCCCACCACGTCATCCCCTACTCCACGTCACACCACCACTCAGTTAATAAACTGAGTCAAAGAAGTCAACCTTCCTAATTTTCCCACTAAACATCTTATTGAAATAAACCACCCCCAAATCTGGATTAAAACTCACTCATAAACCCTTATAAACCCTAATCTCCTAAAAGACTTGTTACCCAAAATTAACCTATCACCTTTTCCAGATTTATAATTTAACAACTTTTAAACAAAACTCACAACCCAGAATCTTCACCCCGTGACTCAAATGGGCCCCCCATCCTTCCCCTGCTTCACTATTTTGGGCAAAAACCGAATCTTCATACCAATCCACGTCCCATATGAAATTCTTGTTCCCAAATGCTTCAAAGCACGGCTAAGATCAACTCCTTCAGCTGTTATATCACATGGGTGCATTTGACCAAGAAATCAGTCAACAATCAAGGGCAGAAGTGGAATTTCTCAAAATTAGGGTTTAGGGCTTTAGAATATTTTATTCATGTATTCTAGTATCTTCTAAGTAGTATATAATGGGTGTCGTGTACCCATTTCAGTTGTTCAAGAATTTTTGTAAAATATTAATTATTAATGAAAATGAAATTTAGTCGTTTGCAAAAATCTGAGTTCCAATTTATTTGTGTGTTAGCTTAATCACATTCAGTGTTTGGAAATTAGTTGAGGTTTTAAAAAGTTTTTACTTTACAAGAAAGTTTCTAAAAATCAGTTTTTGAAGTTTTTGGCAAAAGTGTGAAAAATCTTGAATTCATTTTTAAAATGAAGTGAAAGTGGATTTTTAAAATGGTATACTGATTTTGAATAGTTTTTGTCAAAAGTGCTTCCAAATTTTCTCTTTGGTTCCATTGGTTTGAAAAAGAATCAATTTCAGAAAAGTCATTTTTTTTATAAGCTAAAAGAGATAAGCTAGCTTAATCAATAAGCTAGTCTTATCACTTTTAGGCTCTGTTTATTCAGGTCAACTCTTTTCTTTCTTGTTTTAATCTTGGCAGGTCATTTAATCCAGTATATTGGAAGTTGGTTTCTTGTGAAGACCATCATCATCATCAATTGCATACCAACAGTCCCTTTTTGAAGATTGTCAGCTCATGCCCGGGATTGATGGAGAAGGGAAATCTTCCCTTTGTGACGCCTGGATGTAGGGTCACCAGGTAAAGTCTTGTCTTATTTTTCTATACTTGCTTTGAGATTTGTTTGAGCCTTGATGACTAATAGGATTAGGATGTTTGTATGGTTGATCAAATACTGGATATTGCTTATTTGTGAGATTGAAACATGTGGGGATAGCTTTGACTGGATTTGGTGAAGGTTAGGATAGATAGTCTTTGTTAAATTCCAAGTTTATGTTTTTAAGGGGTGTTTAGATTCGGGTTTTAGAAGCAGTTTGTGGGACACAAGTGTTTTAAAATCAGTTTAATTCACTCATTTTGGCTAGAGTTATTTGTTATCAGTTTAATGTGTTTGGTTTGGTAAGAATTGGTGAGTATTGCATGCAAGTTTTAAGTAAAACCTAGCAAAAAATCAGTTTAAGGCATAACTGCCCATTTTTGTGAATTTGTGCCTTAATAATTTTAGTGCTTGATAGGATTTAGGGTAGGTTAGGATTTGCATTTGCTTTGAGGGAATTTGTGAGTGGATTGAGTGAGTTTTGGCTAACCAAAACTCACCCAATTGCCAAACACATCAGCAAACAAGCCAACAGCCCCCATTCCTATATCAGTAACTGATTTTGGGATTTTTCTGCTTGATTTTGCTTAATAGCTTATTGTTTTTATAATTTTGTTGACTCCCCACAACCCAACTGGTTGTGGGGGTGCCTTTGTTTGCCCACAAAACCAAGAAACCAGCAAGTTCTAGGCACAAAAGTGCCCAGACCCAAATTTTTGTGAAAGCAGCGGGAACTCACTTCCCACTGCTAGTGTAAAGGTTTCCCCTGCTAAGCAAGAGGACAAAAGGGGGTCACATGTCATTGTCAGTTTTCTTAATTTTTTGTCTTTAGTGACCTAAAATGGGAATTAGACTTTGAAACCAGTTTTGTTATTTTTCTTATTTTGTTTATGATTTTTCTGTTTAATTAGATTTTTATTTACTGTTCATTTTATATTTATTAGATTAATTAGCCTTTTTAATTAACTTTTATTATTTATGTTTTTGGCATTTAGTGCCAAAAATACTTGTTTTTCAGTTTAAACATTTTTCTTAGATTAGGAAAAACATTTTAAGATTTTTCGTTAAAAAAGTTTTTACTGTTCACCTTTTATTTAATTTTTAGAATTAATTTAAGTTAATTAGGATTTAAATTGTATACTGTTTTGTCTTTTAGTGAAAAATATGTGATTTTTCAAACTTTTTCATTTTTCTACCATTCATTAGAGTAAATTAGGATTTTTAAAATTGTTCAATTATTTTTGGCATTATTTTATTATTTTTTATAATTATTTTAGTTTTAAAATAGTTTTTAGTAATTTAAAAATAGAAAAATAGTTTTTAAAATTTAGGAAAAATACTTTTTAGTTTTTAAATAATATAAGTGAGTTATTTGTCCAATAAAATAATATTTTGGGCTTTTTCTTAGTTATATTTAATTTTTTGGCTTTAATTAGCATTAAAAATTGAATATTTAATTAATAAAAGGTTTTAAAATATTTTTATTGGATTTTTATCCTTATTTATATTATTTTGAACTAATTTTTCATTTTTAATTTGTTTTTAGCTTAAAATTTTTAAATTTTCACGTTTTACGTACTTACGTTCGCGTTTTACGTTTTTCGTCGTACTTAATTGTAATCGTAGTTCGTCTCTAGTTTTTCTTTCTTTTCTCATCTAAAAACGACACTACCCCAATCTTTTGATTATACTTATTGGAACATTAATCCACACACCTCCTCGAGAACGAACCCACATTTGTTCGGTTTCACATTTTTCCTAAAACGTGCAACTTAATACTTGCCCCCATTATACCTTGTTTTTCCTAAAACAAAGGTGTACAAAAACTCAACTATCAGGCATCCTCCTTTTCACCACAAAACGTAATCAAACACAATTAAGTTAAAAGTTATATTACGTAGAAGATCTCTCCTTGAAGAAATGATTCTTCAAAATCATAAGGAGTGAAGAAATATAATAATACGCTTATCAATTACGTTTCAAAAGGAGATGTCCTAAAATGGCACGATGCGATGACAAAAATCGAGCTTAAATTAGTCGACATGCGATAGATTATGAAACAATATATATGTACCCAAAATATCAAACGAGATCCATACTCGTATTCGGATAATAAATTAATTATCAAGAAAAGTGATTGGCGGCGAGGCCAAACTCTCTATAAAACCGTATCATAAAATATACGATAATCACGTAAGGCCTATTGCTTCATGCACAATGCCCTTAAATACCATAGTATACACATTCATATACATACAACCATTTCTACATACACACAGGATCACATTATCACAAACAAGCATTGGTTTCTAAGAGCCATGAGCGCGCGGATACTTTGTAAGGCAATCAAACACTTCTACAAAAGAGCAGTTATAGTCTAGGTTTTAAAAATGACATAGTTCGCTATAACTAGTGCTCTGATACCAATCTGTAACACCCCCAATTTCACAAGGCAGCGGAATATCAACATTGGGTGTTACTTCATAGCACATCACACATAGTCATAGAAAACGACCTCAAAAGAGACGTTTTATAAAATAAACCATTCGACAAAATCAGAGTTCAATAAAAGAGGTCCCAACAGTTTATATAAACCTTAATAAATATAAAATGTTTTTCAAATGTATCGAATGGAAATTGTTTGTTTTGCCTTTATATTATCCCGCGCGGCTCCATGCTCCAGCTGCTCTTAAACCTATACACCTGAGAATACATGCTAACATGTCAACACAACGGTTGAGTGAATTCATAGGTTTTCAAATAAATAATCGTGGGGTCTTAAATAAACCATAAAGCTTTTGAACACAAGAATCTCATCCATTGGTGATATTGTAACACATATAATATCAATATTCCATACTATTACGCTAAGCTCATGACACCGATGCCTTAATCAATAAATTTGCCCTAGTCAGGTATCTTGCCAAATACCCCATACCTCACGTACAACACACCTGGCTGAGCCTCCAACTCACAGGTGCGACCTGCCCGGGTGGGGGTCATCATTCCCAATGGATCCATTCGTCTGTACGAGCGCCTACCCATCATAGGTAGTTAACGGTTCACGATTTATAGGGACTTTTCACTGGCAATAAGCAACTTATCCTTACTAATAGTGGCTCATTACCTATACAATCAACGCTTGTGTTCATTTTCCAAAAGCATTCAATCAAACGTCTTTATGTTTATTAACAACAGCTTGTATTCGTTCAAAGCCTATATTCCAACAACGAATGTCTATTCACAATCATGTATTATTTCAGAAGGATACAACACGTATGCTTATTTACCAAGAGCATGTATTCCCCCTCGCGGGTTTATAAACACATATAAAGCAGTAAAAGCGAGGCTATGAACTCACCTGATATAGCTATCACACGTTTATCGAGGAGCAAACATTCAATAGTCGATACACGACTTCACGAGATATCAATCGCTCATTAATCGAGAACGAGATGCCCAACGATCGACATATAACCGAACGAGACCTATAATGACGAGATGCGTCTTAGGCTCGAGACCATACATATGTCATATATATAAGTAAATAGTTCACTTTAGTAAGTTTGGACATTGTATATGTTTTATAAAACTTTTTATAAAACCTTTGATAACAATTTGTCATCTTTTATCTCATTTTGAAAATTAAGCCCATTATAGTCCATTATAAGTGTGTGTTGGGCTTTTATGGCCCAATTCTACCTTCTATGCATTAGGGTTCTAAAACTCCTCAAAACGACATCAGCTTAATATTGTTCGATGGTCGAGTGTCGGGTCACATAATAATCAGTATATAAATGAGTCCATGCTTCCCGATAAGTGGGTCCTACCACTTTGGTTTTTATAAAAGTCAACACGTTTTACATTAATTCAATATGATTAAATTCTTATAATTTATCGACATGCCTCGTAGATTGGATCGTTTCTCTTAAACCATAAATAATCTATATGAGTTATTTTTACCAAAATCATTCTTAACTTATGTAGTTTACTTATTATAAGTCTAATTACCTCTAAATTTTACTTATCATAGCTCATTTACCCATTTTATTACTTAGAAGAGTTGGCTGTTTTTCGCAGCCAACTTCAGTTCCACCGTTTTGCCCGCCATTTCCAAACCGTTTATTCGTAGAAAACCATCCGATTTGTGTGTCTTCAAAATAAGTTTAGCTACAACGTTTAGTTTTACATATTTAGGGGTCATTATACAAATATTTTGAGTTTTCAGTCCGTTTATACAGCATGTTCAGATTCGACACTTTTTATCGTTTCGGCCATATCTAATTCATCGGGTATCGTCACGAGACAAACCACCCGGCAAAATCACCACAAAATATAAGGCTATCACCCTATATGTTCATTTAAAGTTAAAACCGTACTGATTTTCTATCGTGACACAGTTTTTGCTACTGGTCTATATTTGGAAACCAAAATCAATATCGAAAGCTAGTTTAGCTTGTATTTTTGTATCACAAAATCATATACAATGTCATAAATCCACAAATCAATTACTACATCATCATATTCAGTAGTAAACTGATAGTACATAATTCCAAAAATATTATACAAAATTAAATAAAAAGAAATCAAATGAATCTTATAAAAGATGAATATAAAGATTAATACCCTAAACTTTAGCTTCAAGTTCTTCAAACTCTTTAAAGCCTTTGCAATATGTCTTAAACTTCAGCCCAAAGATTTGATATAATGAAAATATTGATAATAATGTGATGGTTCTTACTATTGTGGTGTACGGCAAAACAAGAATCAATAAGAGTGTGTTGTTAATACAAATGAAATGGAAGTATCTTCATGGCTTATTTGATGATACACGAAATATCTCAGAAACGTGTATAGACAAATGTTTAGGTGGATTGGACGTGGCTTGATAAAGATTGGGATGAAGTTTATAGTTTAAACTTTGTCTCTATATTGCAAAAGCGGGTATTATTGAAGTCCGATATTTTTAAAGTTACGTGATTTGAAAGATACGCGTTAACCACGAAAAATAAACGCTCAGTATAAACTAAAAACATTGACATTCAGAGAACATTTATATTTAAATAAATAAAGTAGGGCTTATAATTTAATAAACGTCAACGCGTCGCCTAAACGAATGACGCCTAAAGGTTTAACGTAAATTATCAAGAATTCTCATAAAACGAGAAATTAAAACGACGACAATAGAAAATATTTCTATGTCATAACGAGGATATTTACGGTCGATGACGGACATATACTTTGTCGATAAATAATAAATGACAGATACTCAATACGTTAAAGCCTTAACCTTGCCGATTAGCCGAGAACTCAATATTATTTGTAGAACGAACATGACAAATAAAAGTCGATTAATAAATATTAGTCCGCATAATAGAATTAGTATTAGAACTCGGTCTAAATGTTGATTCTAAAGTTCGGGTTACTACAAGTATAAATGTTGATTCTGTCCTGATGACTACCACTAAACTGAATGATTCATCACTATGGCATGCTAGACTAGGCCATGTCCACTATAAGAGGATGCAAGTTATGTCTAAGGATGGGTTAATTCCAGCTTTTTACATGGACACTGATAAGTGTCAGACTTGTATGCTGAACAAAATTACTAAGAAACCATTTCAGGATGTAAAACGTGAAACTACAGTTTTGGAGCTAATCCATAGTGACCTATGTGATTTGCATGCTACTCCCTCATTAGGGAATAAGAAATACTTGGTAACATTTATTGATGATGCTTCTAGGTTTTGATATGTTTATTTGTTACATACTAAGGATGAAGCATTAGATAAATTTAAAGTATTTAAAACTGAAGTTGAATTACAACAAGGAGTCCAAATCAAAAGATTTAGGACCGATAGGGGAGGTGAGTACATTGATACTTTGTACTTTCAGTCTGTTGGAATAATCCATGAGACGACTGCCCCCTATACTCCACAACAAAATGGTATATCTAAAAGAAAAAAATAGAGTACTAAAAGAGATGGTTAACTCCATGTTGTCCTACTCAGGACTGAGTCAAGGGTTTTGGGGAGAAGCTATGTTAACAGCTTGCTATTTATTAAATAGGGTTCCTAATAAAAGTAATAGGATTACCCCTTATGAACTCTGGACTAAAAGGAAACCAAACTTGAATTACCTCAAAGTTTGGGGTTGTAGGGTTGTTGTAAGACTCCCTGATCCAAAGGTGAAAACCTTGGGTGAAAGAGGCATTGAATGCATCTTTGCTGGATATGTTGAGCATTCCAAGGCTTATAGGTTCTATTTTATTGAACCTAATGATTCAGTTTCAATAAAATCAATCATTGAATCAAGGGATGCTAACTTTGATGAGACTAGGTTCTCATCAGTCCCTAGACCAAGCCTTAGGACTCCTACTAGAGCTGAGGACATTGGTGATTCAGTGGAACCTGAAAGGGTCACTAATGAGGTTGTGGTTCAGCAACCTGAGCCTAAGCTTAGAAGAAGCACAAGGCAAAGGACTCCAAAGAATTTTGGGCCTGAATTTCAACTATACCTAGTTGAAGGAACAAGGGATGAGGTCTCTTACCAGTACTACTATTGCTTTAATGTTGAGGATGATCCCAAAATATTTGATGAAGCAATGAAGTCCTAGGATGTTGCTTTCTGGAAAGAAGCAATCAATGATGAGATAGATTCCATCATGGGCAACAACACTTGGGTGTTGGTTGATCTACCTCCAGGTTGCAATCCACTTGGATGCAAATGGATCTTCAAAAGAAAGATGAAGGTAAATGGAACTATTGAAAAGTCCAAGGCAAGGTTAGTCATTCAAGGATTTAGACAAAAGTCATGAATAGACTACTTTGATACTTATGCTCCTATAGCACGCATAAGTACCATAAGAATGTTGATTGCCTTGGCAAGCATTCACAATCTGATTATTCATCAGATGGATATGAAGACAGCATTCTTGAATGGTGATTTAGATGAGGAGGTTTATATGAACCAACCTCAAGGTTTCATCATGCCTGGTCATGAAGGTAAGGTGTGTAAACTAATAAAGTCCTTATATGGACTCAAACAGGCACCTAAGCAATGGCATCAAAAGTTTGATGAAGTGGTTTTGTCTAATGGTTATTCACTTAACCAAGCTGACAAATGTGTATATAACAAATTTGATGAATCTGGTAAAGGAGTCATCATTTGCCTATATGTTTATGATATGTTAATCTTTGGTACTGACCAAGTTCAAGTTAATTTAAACAAAGAGTTTTTGTCATCAAGGTTCTCTATGAAAGACATGGGGAAGGCTGATGTTATCCTTGGCATAAGGATTAAACATGAAAGTGATGGTATTGTAATTTCTCAGTCTTATTATATTGAGAAGGTCCTGAAGAAATTCAATTACTTTGATTGTACTCTAGTGAGTACACCTATGGATACAAGTGAGAAACTAATGCCTAAAAATGGTCAGGATGTCTCCCAACTTGAGTATTCTAGTGTTATTGGTTGCTTGATGTATGCCATGACAAGTACTAGACCTGACATTGCATTTGCTGTGGGTAAACTGAGTAGGTATACCAGTAATCCTAGTACTCAGCATTGGTAAGCAATTCAGAGAGTAGTAAAGTATTTGAAAGGAACAATGGATTATTGTTTGTCTTATACTAGATAACCTTCAGTGTTGGAAGGTTACACTGATGCAAGTTGGATCAGCAATACTAAGGACAATTCATCCACCAGTGGCTGGGTATTCCTACTTGGTGGTGGTGCAATTTCTTGGGCATCCAAGAAACAAACTTGCATTACTAGTTCTACCATGGAATCTGAGTTTGTGGCTCTAGCAGCTGCTGGTAAAGAAGCTGAATGGTTGAGAAACTTGCTTCTTGAGATTCCATTGTGGGTCAAACCTATGGCACCATATCTATCCGTCGTGATAGTGCAGCTACATTGGCTAAGGCTTATAGCCAAATGTACAATGGTAAGTCTAGACACTTAGGTGTTAGACATAGCATGATTCGTGAGCTAATCATGAATGGGGTGATATCAATAGAGTTTGTGAGGTCTCAACAAAACTTAGCTGATCACTTGTCGAAGGGATTGGCTAGAGACTTGGTTATAAAGTCTACTAAAGGGATGGGTTTAAAGTCCAAACTAGTCACTGAATGCTAGGACACCTAACTCCCTCCTGAGGAAACTTGGGAGCTGAGTTCAATGTGGAAAGCTGAACATTCAGGGGACTGAAGCACATGTATATCATCCCAAGGATGTGCTTGTACTTGTTGAACGGAGGATGAAGTTATAAACTTCTTAATGGTTAATTTCATTGAAAAAGTGCTTAAGCAGGAGAATGAACTAAAGAGGAACCGCCTATGTAAATGTTGATGTTTCGCCGCCTCAAGGAGCATGGACTTTGGCTCTTACAACATTTATGAATTGGATATGGACACATGGCTTGTATGGTGTTAGGAGCGTTTTAAGTGTTTGAAAACTTGTGTGTATTTTATCTTCAGGTATTTAAAGTAGGTGAAGGGTTCAATTCTTAGAACACCCTGGTTCTCGAATATTTGAAGTGATGTACTAAAATGGAAATTCAATCCTCAGGACATTTTCATTTATGCACTAGTTTTGTTAAAGTTGATTTTCATGCAAAAAGGAATTGTACTAAATTGGGGAGGATTGTTGGAAATTTAGTGCAATTGTGGGATCGAGTCATACTTGTAAATGGGTTTGGAGGTACGGAGTGTACACCCATTAAGTCCCTGACCTTCCTGGACCCAATATAGTGGTTGAAAGTTCATCAGTAGGAAGCTGCTCCTGGTTAGGAATTTGCACCTGGTTAGGAAGTTTCTCCTGGTTAGGAAGTTGCTCCTGGTTAGGACGTTGCTCCTGGTGATGCACAAAGTCTTTGTAACCTCTTTGACCAATCAATGAGGGTTGAATATGGACTTAATGACCAGGTTTATGGTCATGTAACCACTATGGTTTTATGTAGGTAAGTATGAGCTTAATTGGCCGATTAATGCTCTTAAATACCTTTGACTATGAGTTACATCTTTCTAGGACTAGGATCACTATAAATAGTGATCATATTTGCATGATGAAAAATACAGAAACAAGAAACACTTACACGCACAGAGCTCTTGTTTTATGCCTAAAACAAGAACTAACTCTTGGTTTTATCCCAAGGAGGTATTCGTGTTAACCCAGGCATAGGGTCGAATAATCTTCTTTGGAAAGTGATCACACGACTTCAAGAGATATCCAGTAACCATTCACTGGTACGTAGTTAGGCTATTGATTATCTTCACCCTGTTGGAACGAAGTAAACCCCAACACACTTTGAAGATTTCAAGTAGAGAAGAAGATGTCCTTCTTCGTCCTATCGTCACGCCTACACTCCTATCGGTTACTATCTGTCTATCAAATCCCAGCCCATTGCTCCTATTATTAAGTTGGTGTCTGTTTCCAAACAAGCTACAAGCCTGATGGTGACTCATGGCTCTATCTCTAAGCATTTGCGCTTCGGCATGTAAAGGAGATGGCAATGCTAAAAGCACTGCCTCTAAGGATGTCAATAGAACCTAAAAACCAACAACAGCAAAATTACCAAAACTAAGCATACCTGAATAACTATCAAGTATAACTGGCAACTTGACGAGTCACAAAGTTGAATATGCAAACCTCTTGACGCAAATCAGCCAGAAAAGTAGCTATAATTGAAGCATTATCCATATCAATGGGTTGACCTTCAGCTTCTTAATGTGAAACCCTTTGTGCGCGTTATTGAGATAAAACTTGAGCTTGGACATCTGAAGGAAGAGCAGCTAAAAACTCTGGATCAATTTCTTCGGCTGTAGAAGGGGGAGGGGAAGGGGTAGAGGCAGGAGCAAAACTAGAGCGACGGATTGATCTTGTTACGATGCTAAAACTTCAGCCCTAAGATGAGCGGGTAGTGCCTCCAAAAACGTTGGATCAATTCCATTGGCATATGATTGTGTGTTAGTTTCATCTGATTAACCATTATATATCATGGGCAATGCTAGTGTTGTTTTCAGATATTGGCTAAACAACAACTGAAGTTAATGTGTCACCCCTTTGATTTGGTTCGGATTCAACAACGTTCATATCAACCTCCACATCTACAATAATAATCGTGTTATCAGTGTTCACTTGATGGTTGTTGGCCAGGTCATCAGTTGTTGGCCAGGTCATCAGTTGCTGCCAAGTCCTGAAATAGCAATCATGGATAATCCATCTAAGTGCATCAAATAATTCATGTGAAAGGATTTTAAAGTTAAAAATAAATATATACCTGTTGCTACTTTCATTTCCTTCACCTATTTCCATGCTATCTAGTGCAATATTTCCAACATCAGAGGTGGGACCATGTGATTGTCCTTCGGAGTTTTCAGCATTTTCTAGACTATCATTAAGTTCTTGTTGGATGGTATTTGGATCACTCGGCTGTGTGTCGGTATCTGCACCCTTGCTACTACCTGTTGATTATCACTGGCTAAAGATTCTGAATTTAAAGCATTCCTCTCAACAGAACCTGATGAAGAAGCAACACTATGTAAGTGAGACATGAAATGCTCTTCGACAACCTGTGCAATAACAACAGCCTGCCCACCTGCTTGCGATTGACAATCATCAGTCCACCAACCATCACCTGCTCCTCTTTGTGGCGGGGCATGCAACGACTCCAAACCAATAGAAAAATCAGAGGTGGTGCTGCTGCTGCACTGCCATCTCTGTCACCAAATGCATGATCAAATGGAAGAACATGAGCATCGAACATATAGAAACGTGCCACACCAAACTCAAACCAGATAACGATTCCGAATCCAGATGAACTAACACTACCTGATGAATTAGTTACCCCTGACTCATTAATTTTTGATGGTCTTAATAGAAGAGGGATGTTGCAGACTATTATTCCCTTGTGTATTAGATCTTTTAAACGAGGTTGTTCTGATTTTCATGGTATTCATCATCTTCCTTTCATTAACCATGTCGTCTTTATATTCATCTCCTAATCCAGTTTCATCATGATCCTGCACATCAGTGTCAGCCAGGGATATAAAAGCAGTACCATCCTTGGCTTTATCCTCCTGATCATCATCTTCATCACCAGTGTTATCCCCTCCTTTGCTCTCGACGTGAAAGGGCATCTCATTTTGATCAGAATCTAAAACAACCATCATCTTCCATCTCCTCATGCATGAACCCTACATTCTCAGCCTCATCCATCTCCTCATGCATGAGCCTTACATTATCAAACTTCTTTGGAGACCCCTAACAATCATCTGAGACACTTTCTACCCTACATACCTATTTATGTTATTTATTGAGTTATATGAGGTTACGAACATGACTAAAACATACACATACTAAAGTGTATAACTATGAGCACTTAAGTTCAAGAAGAGTCTCTGCAGAAGACCTTTCCCAAGGGGCTGACAACAAGTCGTTAAAATGGTCAAATAACTAATAATAAGTAATATGACATTTAGTTGTTAGCATCTAGATGAAGTATTCCATACCAGTGCTAATCGTAGAAGCCTAATGAATGAATTCCAAAAGTAGACCCCCTTCACATTGAAGATTTCAAGTAGAGCAGAAGATGTCGTTCTTCGTCCTATCATAACTCCTACACCCCTATCGATTACTGTCTATCTATCAAATCCCAGCCCATTCCTCATATTATTAAGTCGGTGTCTATTTCTAAACAAGCTACAAGCCTGATGGTGACTCGTGGCTCTATCTCTAAGCATTTGTGATTCGACAAGTAAAGGAGATGGCCATATTTACAATTACACCCGGTACGTAGCAGTTAGACTTTATACAATACATGCACCTTACGAAACTTAATTAGCCTGATTCCTATAACTAGACCTTCTAATTAAACAAGGTTTTTCTTCGTCATATCTAGTTGCCAACAAATAATAATAGTAAAGTTCATCTACCAAGTATGTTGAAACTCGAGTATCATCAACCTTCTAATGAAAAATGAGGAAAACTATTAACGAAAAGAATAAATTGACAAGAAAGTGATCAAAAATCTGTTTTATTAGAAAGCACATAGATAGTACAGTAGAATTCTAGTTGATTATACACACCCTCAAACATGAATAAAAAAGAAACAAGGAGACTAAAGTTTTCCTCACGCAGAGGAACATGAACATTGGGCCCTAATGTTTTCTTGAGACACCGCATGTTTTAAGTTGTGATACTTGTTGAGTCGCATACACTTTTCCTTGTAGTAGCAATCGGAAAGGGCAGTTCAATATTTACCAACATATAATCATATATTTGAAACCAAATTAGGTGGTTCATTGTATCCAGCAGGGACATATTTTTTTGGCAGATTAGGTTCACTACAAATGATAGGTCAACCTCCTCATCTTCATGCTTTAGAGGGTTGTCGGCCAGGAGCTTAGTAAGTGGGAGACTATTTTCAACAATGCTTTTAACAAGTGGTAACGAAGGATCGTGCACCACGAGAATTGTATGCTCTTCCTGCACACCTGCATGATGATGAGATTAGAGTGACTGATTAGGTACTAAACAAAAGAGCAAATGAATAAATGTAATTAAGTTATAATACGATCATCATACCATAGGTATCTAGGGTTCGAATTAGATCATCCTGCCAAATTATTCCTTTATGAATCAACTTTTGTTCTTCAACAGGAAGATTAAAGACTCGAGCCGTTAAAGTCTTGAAATCAACAACTTTGAATCCGACACTCGATCTAACAGACCACTTGTCCTCGTTTGAACATCGTAAGTTTATTTTAATCTCGTCCATCACTGTAAGGATATGATTTTGGTTTAAGTAATTATTCTTTTCGGACAGATCGAATAGAAAACAGATCTTTCCCAAACCTTAATTAATTAAAAGATCGAATATATGAAAAGATAATAGAAAAATTAAACCCTAAAAATGAGTGATGTACCTGATGAGGGGAATGGTTTATTTTTTTAGGGGGGGAATGGATCGACGAAATATAGGAAAAGATAAGAGAGGAGAAGAAGATGGAGTTATAGTGTTTATAGGTGATTTTTGGAAAAAGATTATACCGACTTAAACTTGTCTCGGCCCAACATAAGCCCAAATGCCACGCTGGCAGAGCTTTTTACTACACTAACTCATGATCTTTTAAAAATCTTATTTACCACGCAGGCTTGGTCGATCTATGGTGGATGAGATATCTGGAAACCCTGAATCTAAATCATTTCAGGATACATGAGGTTAATTAGACTAATGGTTTTCCAAGTATTAGTTTGACAGTTTTTTAACACTCTATGAATGTCGATGTTAAGTTCCTTTTGACATAATGCATTCTCATCCAATATAAACAATTATCAATGAATGAATTCAACTATCAAGAGCCTATCATCTTAATTAAGATTCTAGTCAATCTAGAGAGAAGACAAATGATGGTGAATCCCTCATCTGTCTTTTGAAACCAGATTCTGTTAGCTATACTGAAAGCTTGGATTGATTGAGGTATAACTGAATTTAAATTATCAATCAAATTGCTTACTATTTGATTGCAAATGTCGTTCAAAGTAAGCCCCCTCCCTTATATCCTTTCATAGAAATGATTTTCGTTATGAAAATAATTTGGATCTTTGAACTGAAGTTGATAAACTGAGTGAGTTATTCATTAAATTTTTCTATGAAATAACTCCAACCTACCCATTTAGTTGTTCCATCTCTTCCTTTAAATGGCTTTTTGTATGTTTTACGGGTTATAGTAATGTAAGTTATTATTGGTGGGCCGGGGGACTTTCGTTTTGTTTCTAATCATGGAAATATGAGCTAAGAAATGTATGATGCACTTTTAACCGTGGTCATTCACCTTTCTCCCTTAACTGTCGTTTCCTAACAAGCCTTTTTCTTTTGAGTTTGCACTTAGCCAAATTCATCTTCCTTTTCTGGTCCGTTGCTGGCTTGCAGCTCAAGTTTTGACTCTAATGGAAGCTCTTCAACATATAAGCTTTCCTCTTTGGTCTCCAAAGGGGCCATGGTGGTCTTTTCTGGATGTATTTCTACATACACCTTCACAACCATTGCACTTCTTTGTTTGAGAACACATGGTCCTTGCAAGCTGCTGAGAAGTTTAGTTTCCAAATGCACTGAATTTCTAAGCACCTTGGAAACTAGAGATAGCACATGGATCTGGTGAGAAACACTTAAAAACCATGTGGCTCAATCTATTCTACTTGTATGTCATTCTAAATAAAAATGAAGGCTTTCAATAGACTACTATTAGAGGTGCCAATTATGTTTTATACGTTAGCGGGTTTATATGCATTTGTTTTATTCCAAACGGGTCAAATAAATATTTTTAGCTAAGAAGTGGACGGTTAACACCATTCTGAATAGGGAACATAAAGTGTTTTTGGTCAAATAGAACTGTTGATACAAAAGTTGGATGATTCTTACTAGACCCGAATTAGGCTTAATTCGGATAGGCTGGGCTCTGGCTCTTGCACCAAGTGAATAACTTGCTGAGATCCTGCACACTAAAGCAACACGCGTTAGATTTACCGTGGGAGCGTATCCCATGATTTGACTCCAGCGTGAGAGTAAGTAATCGGTTAGGGTTATGAATTGGCTGTAGGTTTAGAGTATAGAGAATGTAATACCTTTGTGGAACCCTTGGGGTTCCTTATATAGGCATTGAAACTACTACACAAAATGCTAAAGCCCCCCTTAAAAAGACTGGTTATGAAAAAACATGTCTCTATGACCAAAAATGGTGGAAGGGAATGCATGGAAATTGGTTTTCTTGAAAAATCAATCTCCATCATATGAATTCTAAAGAAACCGGTTTTTAAGATGAAACCAGTCTTTTTTATAAAAGTAAAGAAACTAGTTTTACGTAACAACATGTCTCTATGTGTTTGTTTTATGGACACCATTTTTTATTAAAAAACAGTGTTTTTACACATTTTAAGACATTGGTTTTTAAAAAACCAGTCTTGTTTTATTTTAATAGATTGTGGTTAATTTTTTTAAACTTAAAATCATAAGGACTAAACGGTACATATTTGTTGTTATAACATATTAGATTTTTAGACTTTATAAAGTATATATGTGATTAAAGTATAAGGGCCATTAATACATAAAAAATTAAGAATCATAATTTGTGTAAAACTTATATAAACCGGCATATGTACGTACTATATATATATAAGGGGTGGGTTCTAAAGAAAACCTCCTTTTCATAGAAAACTTAGAAAACTAACTACAAAGCATCTTTTGCAACATCTAAAACCATAGGGTAGAAAATGAAAATTAGTAAAAAGCGGAGGGGCTAGATCTGCCAACTTCCTATTCTCAATTGGTCAAACTCGTCTAACATGTTATTGTTGTTTGTATGCGATCATTCTTTGCTCTAGTGAACACCGATCAAGCCACCGAAACCACCACCGTCACCGGTACCTCCTCATCCACGACCACTATCACATCTCAGCACCAACCCACAGATACCGTAAAATATTAAGTAGCTTCATCTCCGATCACCACCTCATCTCTGACCACCATCGCATCCCGACCACCACCATGCCACAAGTACTGTCACATATTCAGCAGCTTCATCTCGGGTACCAGTATCACCATCACTGACACCGTCATCTTCAAACAAAAAGAGAGATCCAAACCGACATACACTTATTAAATGAAATCGCGGCTTAAATTAATCATTTTAATCCATTTTTATGCGGTTATTATTTGGAATAGCAGCTTAAATGGAGTAGTTATTAAGGTATATGTAAAATGTATGCTTATTTATTTAGTATGATTGTGAAGTTGGCATGGTTGCACCTGATAATTTTGGACCCATTCTTGTAGAGAATGATCTAGATAGAGGAACTGGAGTTCTGGTTGGATAAACATGGGAGGATGGTAAGGAATATAGATAGTGGGGTGCTCATTTTTTCTAATGTTGTGTGGAAATTTGGACAGTCTGATATGGTGTGCAATGTGTTGTGCTATTTGGGGGATAGGAAGACGACGAGAATAATAGAGTGGTTCATTATACAAGAAGGTAAGTTTTAGGGGTTGGAGATATATATGAAGCCGCTGATTACATGTAATGTTGGGGCAACACCTGATTAGCAGCAACTAATTTGGCATCAGGAACCCCGATAAGACCAAACCAACATAAATAATCAGATCAGTAGTTGTTAGACGGGCACTAGAAGAGTGATATGAGTTATATGTGTTCTAAAACCCGAAAGGTATAAACTATTTTCTATATTCACAATTTATATGTGTTCTCTTGTTTATTTTATTAAGATTACATGAAACTAGATGGTGTGTGAGGGATCGTTTCAAATATGCAGGGGTGCTTGGGATTGCTTATGAAAACTTGTTATTTGTGTATTGTTTTTTGAAATAACATGTTCGGAATAACTAAATTTAGTTTTGCTTGTTTAAGTTCAAGCATCTCCTTTTTAATTTTTTGTTTCATCTGTTTTGACAAACTTTGTTGCATTTCTTTTTCTATTTTTTTTGTTGCATCTCTTTTTTAATTTTTTGATGCATCTGTTTTGACAAACTTTGTTGCATCTCTTTTTCTATTTTTTTGTTGCATCTCTTTTTCTATTTTTTTTGTTGCATCTCTTTTTCTATTTTTTGTTGCATCTATTTTGATCGAAGAAGAAACAATTCGAACGACAAGCACACAGAGTGATTAAAACAAACATACTGAATCATTTTTACTAGGTAACTCATTTATTTTTATATGATTTTTAAATGATCGGACTGAATTTGTAATGATTTATTTATTTATTAACGTTGGTGATTGTTAGTTGGTTACTCTTTGTGTGCTTAATTGATTTGTTATTATTTAAAATTTTGTTACTTTAATAGCAATAATTTGATTTCAAGTTATATGTGAAATGATAATTCAATTGTGGACTTTGTGATGCTTATCCTTTTTTACGTATAGGATTCATATTTTATGTTTCCGAATAATTGTTAATATGGATCCTTAATATAAATTTTACAACTACTTGATACTGTTTCAAGACGTTGGTTTGCTGCATCGTATTGATGATTACTTACGGCGTTTGTTTTAATAATTTATTAAATCATGAAGTTTAGACCCGTTTAATTATGTAAGGCATTTTTCCTTTTCATCTTCAGTGATGACGCGTCGCTATGTTGTCTTTCATGCATCAGTTTGATGGAATTTAGTGTACCCATTTGAGGTCAAAATAGCGCATCTATTCGACGTACTTTGGTCCATCCGTTTATATATTTGTTATCTTTGTTATCATGAACTAAAGTTATTTGATTTAGGCTCAAAAATCAGTGTATATAGTTGTTTTTAAATCATTTCATCTTGGTTTAAATAAATATATTTTGCTACTATCTTACATTTACTATCTTATGTTATGCAGAGAAGCAAAGCCGACAATTTCAACTATGCGCTAAAGTACCACCTTCTAGCAACAAAAGGAGCTGGTTTGGAGGTATGATATACAAGTTGTAGGTCGCCACTAGTTTTAGAGAACCATAATCTGTTTCTAAAACGTATATAATTTGCAATATTTTAGAAATATACGTAGTTTTGAAGAAGTAGGGTGACAATATCTTTTGAGGAAGCAGGATCTGTTTTAGAACAAAGATTAGTTGCATTATATAAGAGTATACCTAGCTCTGAAAACGTAGAATCTGTTTTAAGAACGTAATCCGAAAACCACTTGCACACTTGCTAAAATTCTGATATCTTTTTTATATGATTGTAATTGTACTCGTAATTGTTGTTGAGGGATCTTATTGGCATTTAGTTTAGTGGAGGCATGCTGATGAATTTGTGATAAATTAAGACAAAGGAAAAGTTATATAAAAAGATAGTCTATATCATTACAGTGGATGACCTACTGTATATTTTGGTTAATGAAAAGGTGCATTGATTTATGTGTTTGGCTAATCTGAATATGGGGTCAGAAGTCAGAACTCACGAGTCCTTTGAAGAGTATTGTCAAATGTTGTGATTTTGGTTTAGTTTTATTTCAGGACATGGTTAAGATTAATTGAATCGGATGTAGACGACTTAGAATAAGATAATGACAGATTCTTTATTCATGGTCTTATAAGTCTTGCTGCAACTCGATAAAGCTTATAGATTCCTGGAAGACGAGATAAAACAATAAAATTCCATGAAATTAAGAGTTCGAGAAGTAAGTTTTTGTAAAGCTATTTATTTTCAGTTACGCTTTTGATGTTAACCATGGTACTTCAAATGATATCGCCAGGTGCTGGTTCTTGTGAACACACTCTCATTACCTTGAGATATTCTGATTGGTATATTTCCTTTTCACATAATATCTTTATTATTATTTCCTTTTTGCATACTATTACTTCCTGGTTCTCAAACACATTGTAATGGACAAAGTTAGAAGACTTTTAGAAAGTGGAAACTCTAAAAAAGATAAAGTTAGAAGTCACAAACAACTAATAAAGACTTCTCATAAAAGAGAAAATATATATTACAGTGCCACATTTGATTATGAAAACCAACAACCGGATGATTTCATGCACTGATTGTTATAAACCCACAATAAATGATATGAGTACTTGTAGGTTATTGAGATAAGATAAAAAGTAGCAGTAGATTGTTTATACATTAGTTGAATCAAACTTGCAGTTTAATGATCTTATTTTAGTTCATCCGTTTATATATTTTAATGCATCCGTTTTATTCATTTCCGTGCATCCGTTTATATATTTTCTTGCATCCATTTATACGGTAGAGGAAATGGTTGAGACGCATGTTGGGAATAAGATAAAATGCAGCACTAGATAAAATGTAGCACAAGATAGTATATACACCAGTTAAATCTAACAGTTTCATGAACTTATTTTCGTGCATCTGTTTCATATATTTTCGTACATCCGTTTATATATTTTCGTGCATCCGTTTGTGTGGCAGAGGAAACGGTTTCATGAACTTATTTTTGTACGTCCGTTTTATATACTTTCGTGCATCCATTTATATATTTTCGTGGGTCCGTGATGGTAGAGGGAACAGTGGAGACGCATGTTGGTGATAAGAAAGATAAAATAACAATGATTGTAAGGGATGCAAAAATAAGGATGCATTTTATCAAATTACAATGACGCCGACTTGATAAGTTTAGTGAGATTATTCATCCCCTCCTTATTTATTTTGTTTGTGGTTCTATTTCAACCATCAACTTAGGTTGTCAGTGGGTCAAATATGTAAGGCGCCTATGTATTAGAGTCTACGTTAGGTCTCTCATTGCTGTTATTTGATTTCATTTGTATCAGTTGGTAAAGTTACATCTCGTATAACAAATTTTTTATTATCTCTTATAAAATAAAGTAAGCAGCACAATGTGAACTAATATCTTAATTCCTACATGTGTCTAACTTCAAGATCTTGAAGTCTACTTGGTTGTATACTTAGTGGCATGTTAAGTTAGACATCTGTTAGTGTTAGTTTAAGCTAGGGCATCTATTTGTTTAAGTTAGGGCAGTTGTTTAATTAAGTTAGTGCATCAGTTTGCTTAAGTTATGGCATCTACATTTTTTGACACGACATGTTGGATTTCTTTGGAAATTGGTATCGGATCGATGACTGCAAGGTATAATATCTTTTTTCTCTCTCTCTCTATGTTTTTTTACATGTGGCGGTGTTAAACTTTGTACATAACTTAGTACACAAATAGTGTCTACTAGCATATATATGTAAATCCAGATTTTCGAGGTTTCTATTATGTTATTCTGAAATTATTATAAGAGGCATCTGGTTATGGGGAAAGTAGGGCATTCTAAACCCTTGCATTTCTTGATTGTTTTGCCTCCATTACTGAGGGTGTATTTGGTTTGATAGTGTTTGAATATGCATGTGTTCGAAAAATGTCTTTCTTACCCATCAAAGTAGGTATACATCAATGGGAATGGGGCTCTAAACCCAACCCGTTAGGTGGGTTTCCCATTCACATCCTTCTTAAACCCACACCTCTGAATCCTTGGTGCAAACCAAATGCTACCAAATAATCAATTAACTTCTATGTTTTAATTTGATGTACAAGGATTCAGTTGGCTTTACACTCGTTTCTAACTCACAATATCTTGCAGGTGGATCCGGTTGAAGTGGATGAAGTGCTCTTACAGGGAGCTTATATGCTTCTGTATAGTAGGTATGTGTTTTCTCGTAAGGAGCATGTAAATCGTGTTTTTGAGTATACGGTTTTGTATTTACCAATTATATTAGCTGGTTAAATTAATTGACATTTGCATGTTTGTTTTTTCTTTCCAGAGTCTGCCAGAAGGTCGTGCTTAAAGCCTATTGTGGATATATCTAAAAAAGAGGAACTTCAAAAATCAAACACATATCAAGAAAAGACTCTAGTTGTAAGTCAACCTCTCGACTGTATGTTGACCGTGGAGTCAGCTGATACCACTAGCGAATGTGGCATGAATTTGTCACCGGTTATGATTTCTCTAGAGTCATCTGACAGTGCCATGTACATAGATACAGTAGATACAAAAACAGGTTCTGTTACAAGTAATTGTCATGCTATAGTTCAACATTCAAATCTGCGACTCAATGGCATCAGTTGGACTGGTTTTTAGTGTTTTATGATTACTAGTGATGGGTTCATTGTTGTTGGTTATGTCGATGGGAAGATTAGATCGCATTCAGGTGGCTCTTGATTTTCTGAGTCATGGGCCGCCTATTAATCACGTGGATGTTACTTATGGCATGAAGTTTACTGATAAGGGTAGGATATCGAAGACGGGGGTTGTTGGAAGAATAGAGAATAGCATTGCAGGCTCGAGTGTTCCTGAAGTTGAATCCATTCGATATCGAGATGACAAATTTCTTTTTTTGTGCTAATCTGTATGCATTTCAACTATGTACTTAACTTGTACTTTGATATGTGTAATAAATGATTAAAATAAAAAAAGAGCAAAACATAGCAGAATGGATTAGAAAAAATGCAAAACGTGTTGGTTATACTGGATGCCTTGAAAAAAGAAAGAAATACGCAAAAAATAGTCCCCACCGTGTAAACTAAGAAAAAAAGTTATTAAAGTCAAAAATAATCAACGTTACATATAATCAGGAAAAATAAGTTTAAATTTTACAGAAATGACCTTAAGAAAGAAGATTTGAAAAACAGCCCCCAATACTTGGAAGGAAAAAAAAGAGGGAAGGAGTTTTGATCCAACGGTGGGGAGTAAGTTTTCTAGGTTTTCTTTTGAGATAATGTTTTCTATTGATCCCATCTATATATATATATATATATATATATATATATATATATATATATATATATATATATATATATATATATATATATATATATATATATATATATATATATATATATATATATATATATATATATATATATATATATATATATATATATATATATATATATATATATATATATATATATATATATTTATCATATCATATCAAAACGAAAACCTACAACATAACAGAACTAGTCGATTTCTTGCTGTAAGTATCTGTTCTTCATTGTTGTTATTATTTAGTTGCATATACGCGGGTTGATTACATATATGTTCTTCATTGTTATTATTTTAGCTGCTGTAAGTCTTTGTGCTTCACTTTTTTGATGCCATTATAATTAACACATACAGTTACAAATTTGAATACCTTTTACACAGATATTCATTCATTCATAATATATTACATAATATAAAAGACCAGTCTAAACCCTTTATAAAGGGTGTCAAAATAGATAATATTGCAACTACATATGTTGCAATTACCTGCACCTAATCAACTAAGATATATCTAAACCCTTTATAAAGGGTGTCAAAAGAGATTAGGTTACAACTACGTATGTTGCAAGTTGTTGCACCTAACTATATATATACAGTCACTGTTTTGGTTCACTGTTTTGATCCTACCGAATAATGTGTCAAGGATAACAGCTAAGAAAAATAAACGATTGTTAATCTTGCATCTTTCTTTTACCCCTCTTAAGCTGTTTATTGTTAGCATTGACATCAATGGGTTTGATACATGGTAACCCAATAATGCAATGCCTGACTGGTGGCCTGACTGGTGGACGTCTCTTGACAACGTTTTTCTTTTTCGATCGACTGGAACTGCATGTTCTTCTTGTTTTTTGGGAGTCCATGTCTCATCATCAGAATCCTCGTCCTCGTCCTCCTCTTGTTCATCTTCATCTTGTTTATCTTCATCTTGTTCATCTTCATCTTGGTTATCACCTTTTTCCATCCTAAAACCATCGTCCTCTGTTTGTTCCTTTTGTTTCTTCATCTCTTCTCTGGAACATCAACCTCACAATTTCCTACAATGTCAATTTGATTTCAATTAGTAACAAAGTACAAACTTATTGACTAAAGGTATGTACTAAATTTCAATTACAAAATGGTCTAATTAAGCTATCTAATAAACATATATTAAAAACTAAGTTGAAACAGATTTAGTATTTTATGAAAGAAGGTCGAAAAAGTTGATGATTACATACCTAGTTTAAAGGAAACTTTATAATTGAATTTTTTTGCAATATTGAATTTTTTGAAACATCATCATCTATTTGTATCCACTTTGAAAGTGGTCAAAAAAGTTGTTTTTGTAACACCCCCAAATTTATACAACTCAGTTCAGCGGAAGACTAATTGGGGTTACGGGATAGCACATTACTCACATCATAGACAACGCATAAAAATCGCGTCGTTTAATAATAAATCATTTCCATTCATAAACATCAAAGTTACATAGGTCCCAAGTCATTACATTTCATACAAAGTTTTACAAAGTATTTGAATGGAAAAATATAGTTTAGGTGCGGGCCATGAATTCTTGTTGTCTTCCCGAGAATTACCTTCAAGTACCTGAGATAAAACATGTTAAAAGAAAAGGTCAGTGATAACGCCGAGTGAATTCATAGAGTTTAATAAATTCCATCAGTATAACTTTGGTATAAAATTAGTACCAAAAATCAATTCGTACAAATCATTGTAATAGGCCGTAAAATAGCCAAAATCATTTTATACAAATCTTTATAATAGGCCATAAAATTGCCAAAATAATTTTATACAAATTCTTATCGAAAATCATAATATAGGCATTTGCCTTAAAATCAATATACGAGCCAATGTCGTAAAAACATCATACAATACGTCTTATGACGTTGTATAAAATCAAATAAAAACCGTTATATGAATATGGTTATGAAAACCAAAATACAATCATAATATCAGTAGTATGACCCTGTATTGCTAGTCAGGCAATACATCGTAATTCGGAGCGTCTATTATTATTTTGTTAATTCGGATTATTATAAGCCGCATGACATTGTTACCTTACTAAACCAACAACGGGTAGCTAACCCGATACCAATTTTGCCCATCTAAAGTAGCGTGTCGTCACAAAGGTCACGCTATGGAAATCTTCTCATACATTAATTCGCTGACCAATCAATGTGGCACGACGGGGATCAACCGTCAAGGCGCGAACTGGGGTGATCGTCCCCAAATAGTACTATTAAATGCATAAGCGTCTACCAACTCCCGGTAGTTCACAATTCATGCTAATGGGACTTTTAGTGACATAACCTAACTTTAATAATCCATTTAATTTCATCTATCGGGTCCATTAATCATTTATCGGATCATACAATCGGGTCATTCAATCATTCGGGTCCAAAATCAATAAACAAACAATCGGGACAAATGGTGTCCAAACTTTTATAAAAACTAACATGTTATCTCCCTCGCGGGTTTATAAAGCATTTATAAAACATTTAAAAGAGTGCGAGGCTATGAACTCACGTTGATGTGGGAAGGCGGGTTTTCGGCAATTCGGACGTACGGTACGTGCTTCAATCACGGAAACCTAGACAAATAATACTCGGTCTTAGACGTTTGTCCAATGACTTTATAAAAATAACAATTATGTATACATATGATGATTATATATATATGATGATCAAGTGGGTTTACATATTCTCGTTTACTCATTTTAGAGTTATATGTCGATAATTTTTATACTAGTTTACTAGTTTTACCCATTTACGTGTCTTAAGTCCAATAAGCTTATTATAAGTTATTTAACTTATTTTAGTCCATTTTGTACTTATATTATCAGTACTTAAACTTCACAAGTTGGGCCTAAATGGGTTAAGCCCAATAGATTCTTTTTACAAGTTTTTATCCTATTTAGTCCATTTATTAGTCCAATAGGTTTATTTAACTTGTTAATGTCCGTATGCCCTATAGTTCGGGTTTTATCGGTTTTTACTTGTTATAAATGTCTATATATCAGTATATAAGTTTTATAAAGTTTTCATTAGACGGGTCCAACCATCTAAGTTTTATTTAATAAAAACGTTAATTTTACGGCAATAGCCGAAAAAGTCGTAAAAATCATGTTTATAGTTTTATAACTTATAAAACTTAACAAGTTTCTATTTTTATCATTTATACACTTATTACACCTTTTATATATTTATATAAATAAGTTTTATAAGTTAGTGGGTTTTTATTTTACATTTTATATATTAAAATGTGAGTGCTTATATAATAGTATTATTCTTTAATTTCCAAAAATCTGATTTTTAACTTCATCTTCACCAAAACTGCCATATCTTGAGTTCTACATGGAAATAGAAGCTCAAATTTTTATCACATAAACTACATGATATGTGCTACATTTAACTCTTCTATAGCTACTGTTGAATCATCCTTTAAGTATTTTCTAAAAATCGTCCAAAACAGTAACTTCAGATTTATACCCTAAACTTGTTTTGATCATATCTCACTCATTATTTTGATTCCATTGCATGGCCAACTCTCACATGTGTACAAGACCCAAAGCTTACTGTAAATCTATTCCACTTCATCATTTTATCAGTTTATGACTTACTTCTTTACTGTTTTATACAGCCTTCAAATTTAACCAAGATTTTAACCTTGTTTCTTATGGTTTTTCACCTTTTTATCCATGATTATCAACAACAAATCCCCACATAACATTTTTATCATCATATAATCATCATAAGTATATACAATAGGAAATAAAATACATGTTTACATAATCAAATTAACAAGAAGTTGAGGAGGACAATCTTTATACCACCAACTTGATGTAGGTTATGAGTTTGGCATGGTTTTTGATGGAGAAACTTGGGCTTAGCCAACACCATCTTCAAGAACTCCAATCTTCATCAACTCCTTGTGGAAAATCAGCCTCATGACACCATGAAAACTCCTCCATGGATGTTATAAGTTGCACCAATCTTCATCTTTTTGAATGGGGATTAACATATGTTAATTATAACATATGTTTATGGTTAAATTTTGATCAATGATGGTGTTTAGGGGCTGAATTGGGACGACAATCTAGAGAGAGAGAGAGGAGAGTTTGGAGTTGATTTGCATGGTGTAAATGGTATGTGTGTTTAGCTAATGGTTTTTGTGAAGTTAGTGGGGAAATGTAGCTTCCAAGTTAAGCTAATATGGACATGTGTAATGAAGTGTAACTTACACTTGACACCTCAAGTGTATTGTAGCTAATGTTGGCCGGTTTTGAAGTGGGGTGGGACAAGTGTCCCACTTGTCTCATCCCATTTAGTTACGGGTACTCCTCGATTCTAGTTTCCTCGATTTGCGTGCCCTCGGGTCGTTTTACGAAAAACGTTTTTATAAATTATGAATCGACGTCACAAAACGAATCCAATAAAAATTGTTCCATCAAAAACGGAGTTCGAAAACGTAAATACGTAATCCTAAGGTTTCCGATTTAGTCGTAAAAGAGGTTAAAATAAAATCGTAAGTCCTAATCTCTTCTCGTAAATTTGTGAGTTTATGAACCAACACAAATTTAAAACTCCAAAATAATATTTATGGACAAATTTATTTTCTCAACTGTCGGACTGTCACCAAAGACGGTGTATGTAAACGTAAGCACGTAACGTTGAATCCTCCGGTTTAAACGTAGTCGATGCTTCTTCAAGACGTAAATCCAAATTTCTTCCCAAAAATAAGTGAGTTCATATTGTAACATTAAAATAGTATTTTCAAATAATATTTGAGAATAAAATATCAATCGTAAATTGACGGATTGTCACAGCATTTACCCCTAAACAGGATCTTTGTCCTCAAAGATCATCTTACCTTACTACTCGCTTCTTATAGAGTTAAAGCCATGTGGGTATTTCCTCCACATTCTGTCTTTTCTTACAAGTGTAATTCATTACAATACGCGAGTTTCAGCAAACATAACTACGGGAATAAGATCAGGCTTAATGTTGACTTACTTTCTCTATCCATGATGTTCACGGGTTTTTGATGAATGCAACTTTTCGCCGATCTAAGCTCTATTAAGAATAATCAGAATTTCACTTGATAGATATTCCATCAAGTTTGATTTACGAAACATAATTCACGCAGTCTGTGAAGTCCTAGGGTAGATCCAGCTTATATGCCTTTCAAACCAAATCTTTTACATCTTCTCAATGGTCCCAAACAACGGGGACTTATATCCCATGATTTGTCAGATCATGAATCCATTTTTCCAAGGTTAAAAATTGTGGCATAACTTCGCTACCCATTTGGCACTTCAAGATCTACATTTCACATTCACATAACCTCTTGCCCATTATCGGCAGTTAATAATCAAATCCTAATTTCAACAATCATTTCAGATTTCGCGGTTCTGGTATTTTGCAAGGATAGGTTCGCCATCATAGGAAACCTTAAACCTATGAGACATGTCCAACTCACAATGGGTGTATGTCGGATGTCTTCATCTCAATTCCTGCTTACAGATTCTCTAAGATTTAGATCCTAACAAGATTCGATCTCAATCCTAATACGATGATCATCAATGATAATCCTTCCAAAGGAAAACGATTATACGGTCTATTACCAAAGGTCAATCATTCAAACATAAAACATCACTTATATTACTTTGTATTGTTACTTTACCTCGTCCCTTCGATTTAGGATGGTACATAGTACTCTCATCAAGGTTCGTTCTTATTGATTTCTGAGAAAATCTCTAGAAATTCGATGCGAAGCGAGGATCTTGATATATAGATGATCGATACAAGCACACTATGTTTACATAACTCTTTTGCATTTATCATTAACGAGAATGATATTAGCAGATTTGGTCAGTCTGTCGACGATGACTCAAATCGAATCAAATTCAGATGATGACCTTTGCAATAGCTAGATGTTTACTAATGTATGAGGCGATGTCTGCTTTCATAATTGCCATTAGTACAACTTCTTCAGACAAAGATACTTTTAGTCATAAATTGACATACATATAATACTTATACTTACTAATTCCATCATAAATATATCTCACAATCCTCCATATTTAGACAATCACATGTGGTCTTTAAAATATTTAACGCCATTGGCTTCTCAAATCTGTTGGTTCACATTAGCCGCGAATCCCTTTTTATTATCTATTTTATCCTTTTTACAAACATCGTTTATTTTAAATTGTTCGACAATTTATTTTGCACCTTCATTATTAAGGAACACATCTTAATTGATTCTTTATCCTTTTTATATAATATGTCAGTATCTATATTCACTTCTAATGATGTTATAATTATCATGTCCACAATTCACTCAGATATTCTTTCTATATTATGCGTCAGTATTTACGTTCAACTTTCTTCATATTTTCTAAGTTTCAGTTTCGTCTCATCTATCATTTTTATCAGTCTTTCTCAATCCGGCGTCTAAAGCGTCGATAATTATTATATGTAAATTAAATAATTTATTAGTTAATTTTTATGAAGCGTAAACGTAAAAGTTTTTAAATTTCTTAGTTCGACCAATTATATAAAATGTTCAAAATAAATTTGAATTTAATTAACAAGATTTTTGTTGATTTATCCAAAATATATAATAAGATCCGTAAATGTTTGAAAAACCTTTGTTTATATTTTGGTCAAAGTTTTCTTAGTTGAAAAGCAAAAATTGTCGTTTTAAGTTTTCAAGTTATGGTTTAAATGGTTCTCCTCAATCCTTCTTAAGTTGTCTTAAGGTGTGCGAAAACATTTACCCCTAAACAGAAGTTTAGTTAAATGTTTTGGTTATAAGGGAATAATCCCTCAAAATCCTTTGTTAAAACATTTGTCAAAACATAGTTCCATTTCTTTTTGGTAAAATCCAAAGTCTTAAAAGGGCTCTTAATTTTTGAAGAGTCAATTTATATTCCATTATCCTTTTAATACCATAGTCAAATCATGTAAAGTATTAAGTCTTTAATCACGTGTTAATTATTCAAGGTACATGTTTTTATCGTTTAGCCAATTCAGGGCATTCTTATTAATAATTATTAACTCATCCTTATTCTTATATACAAACAAATAGTCCTTAATTATCACGAGCATGAATTTATCAAATTACAGCCTACACACGTGATTCACCAAATTTATGAATGCTACATGTCTATTAGTCAATCCAAACGTCATCTCATGAAAATTATAATGTTCATTACAAGTTCTAGATGTAGTGATTGGAATAGATAATCTCTTTCGTAGATGCGAAGTTGATGATAACCATGCTATGGATCAAATTTGCTAGAACCTTGTAATTGATCGAACAATTCTTCCATTTCGAGTTATGGATATCGTTTTCGATTGTCAATTTACTCAGTCACAGTAATCTATAAATATAAGGAAAGATAACACCATAGCTCTTCAGGATGACAGGCTTGGTATAATAAAATCTTTCTCCGACAACTTTCTCAGTTGTACGGTAATTCCTTTAATTCAGATGGTGTTGACGTACAGTGCACAAGGCACAGGTGCAACACCGAGAATATAATCAATACCAAATTCAACTTGCCTTAATGGCGAAATTCTAGGTAATTCACCAACAAATACTTACTAAAGCTTCAGATAAGATAAATATCTTTTAATAAATACATATTAGGTTCCTCTAGATTATAGTATCTATAACTAATTCACAACCATTCATGGTAATATTTCAAGTCTTAATACAGGATATGGTCATCCACCAAGAATTATTTAGATCACTTTTGATAATCAACATCTTATCATTTAGGGGGAATTCTATTCGAGTTCCCATCAATTAAGACAATGACGTCATGTCATAATCATTCAGTCCATTCTACGGGCACTATCAACTTTCCAGTTGCATTGCCATCGATAAGATGTGAACTTCTCAAAAGACTAATAATAATTCATAATCCTTCAGAAATTCAAGGATATCTGGAGACACAACTACTATTAAAAGAGTAAGGTCAACGCATAATCCATGCGAGAGAATTTCAAATCAGACACAGACGAAAACATTTAACGAATATGAATATATCCTATGTGTTCATAATTTGAGTACACATTCGAAAGCTCCTCGGATCGTTACCCAGGTCATTCAAATGAAATCAAATCAAAAGAAATGATAAGAACGTCGATACATCCAGTCGGGTATCAACACTCGGTAATCAAATACTTTTCCTAAGAATCTCACTACGGGAGAATTGGACAAGAACGGAATATTAATTGTCAAATAAGACAAATTCCACAGATGAGTAAATTCAACTCAGAAGAATAGGTGTTATAGGCACATATGTAGGTGTCCCTAACATTATGTCCTTATTTTTCACTTCTTGCAGATCTCATAAATTTTAATCTTTCACAATCTTCAAAGAAAATTTAGTGTTTATTAATCAGTTTTATGGTGACTACTAATCAGTCTTGCATAGTCCATTCTAAATTGTATGTAGGCGCGCAACTATATACAATTTCAAGATTAACGATGCAATACTCAGTTCGTCAAAATTTTAACATCATGTTTATAGTAAAAACATTTTCATGCTTAATTCTTAAATAAGAATCAAAAATAAATTTACAAAGATTTTCTTTGTTATGGAATTAATTAAGTTTTCCAAAGCGTCTCATAAACATCTTCATTTTGATATCAATCACTTATAAATCTCACTTTGAATAATCCTTATTGTGATGAAAATTAAATTTTCTCAAAGGATACCGTTTTAACTTTATAAAAACAATGAGTGATCTGCAAAAGAGTGATGGAAAGATGTTCACCAAGAACTATCTTCAATATATACCAGGAAATGAGCTTAGCCAAATAATCATGAGGTTCATGATCTCGATGGCACTCAGGAATACAAAGAGAATAATCTACAACGTAACTCAAATCGAGATGAGTACTTGTTCAATGGTTGCATCACTAATGCGAACATTAGGATGAAGCAATAAAAGATAGATAACATCGATACATGTAGAATTTAGCAATCAAAGGTAGTCTTTACATTAATCACAAACAAGTCAAAATTGTACCGTAACGCATGTAACGCATTATGCGTCACTATGTCATACAATTCTCAGAACTCATCCTACCAACTGATATCTCAGTTAAGTTAGGGATTATTTTTAAAAGATACCACAATGAACACTAATCTACAAGAGTCATTAGGTGTCCTGCCTGTCCTGGAAGATCCATCGGTCCCAATTCAGAAGAAGATTTCTTCAATTTTTTTATTGGACACTGGGCATCCTCATTAATGGACAATGGCCTAGGAACAACCTTTAACACAAACCTACAATCAATTAAAACCTTATAATTCAATCACAGAACTTAATGACTTCCTCTTAACAATCTTATATCCCATACAAGTTAAATTTTACTTTATTCAAGTTTCAATCAATTTTATACTCAATTCGATATCCTAACTCATTTTCCAATACTTTCAATCTTATTCTTCGGCCTTGTAAAGGCAATACAATCTCAATATAAATCAACACTTAATTTCCAATCCTTTATCTCTTACAACAACAATTATCAAATGAGTCACTAGTATGAAATGACTCGATCATTCAACTAGACTTCTCGGAAAGGTATTAGTGGCATGAGGCTTTTGGGTAATGGTTCCAATAACAGCCTCAAGTGCAACATTCACCCTTTCGATTTCAATTTAAGAATTGGATGACAACGAATCAGATGACATCTTTCTAGGTGGTAACGTTTTGTCAAACTCCACTCTATAAGAAAAGATCGTCATGACATCGATATCAGATTTAATCTTGCCAATTCTTTTTCAATATCACAATCAACTACTATCTACATTTCTACGAATATCAACCATTTGTTGGGATCATAAATGTCCACAACTTGGTTTAGATCTAGGATAGCTAGAATTCCTACGAGAATAGCTTCGATTAATTTACTAGGGGATTTAGGGTTACTTGTGACAATCTACGTCGTATAAATATCTCGTATAAAAATCAAAGTAATCATCAAACAATCATGTAATAAAATTACATCATATATATATATAATCCAAGTTATATATATATATATTAAAATAACACTTCTCAGTCTGGCCTTGTCGGTAACTCGGGAATTCTTCGGCACCGTTATAGTCAAAAGATTTTTAGACATTTTTTTTTTAGAAAAATGTTTATAGTTAAAAGATTTTGAAATGTTTTATTCAAAACCTAAATTTTAAAAATCTTTCGTTCTCTATAACGAGAGCTCTGATACCAAACTGTAACACCCCCAAATTTATACAACTCAGTTCAGCGGAAGACTAGTTGGTGTTACGGGATAACACATTACTCACATCATAGACAACGCATAAAAATCGCGTCGTTTAATAATAAATCATTTCCATTCATAAACATCAAAGTTACATAGGTCCCAAGTCATTACATTTCATACAAAGTTTTACAAAGTATTTGAATGGAAAAATATAGTTTAGGTGCGGGCCATGAATTCTTGTTGTCTTCCCGAGAATTACCTTCAAGTACCTGAGATAAAACATGTTAAAAGAAAAGGTCAGCGATAACGCCGAGTGAATTCATAGAGTTTAATAAATTCCATCAGTATAACTTTGGTATAAAATTAGTACCAAAAATCAATTCGTACAAATCATTGTAATAGGCCGTAAAATAGCCAAAATCATTTTATACAAATCTTTATAATAGGCCATAAAATAGCCAAAATCATTTTATACAAATTCTTATCGAAAATCATAATATAGGCATTTGCCTTAAAATCAATATACGAGCCAATGTCGTAAAAACATCATACAATACGTCTTATGACGTTGTATAAAATCAAATAAAAACCGTTATATGAATATGGTTATGAAAACCAAAATACAATCATAATATCAGTAGTATGACCCTGTATTGCTAGTCAGGCAATACATCGTAATTCGGAGCGTCTATTATTATTTTGTTAATTCGGATTATTATAAGCCGCATGACATTGTTACCTTACTAAACCAACAACGGGTAGCTAACCCGATACCAATTTTGCCCATCTAAAGTAGCGTGTCGTCACAAAGGTCACGCTATGGAAATCTTCTCATACATTAATTCGCTTACCAATCAATGTGGCACGACGGGGATCAACCGTCAAGGCGCGAACTGGGGTGATCGTCCCCAAATAGTACTATTAAATGCATAAGCGTCTACCAACTCCCGGTAGTTCACAATTCATGCTAATGGGACTTTTAGTGACATAACCTAACTTTAATAATCCATTTAATTTCATCTATCGGGTCCATTAATCATTTATCGGATCATACAATCGGGTCATTCAATCATTCGGGTCCAAAATCAATAAACAAACAATCGGGACAAATGGTGTCCAAACTTTTATAAAAACTAACATGTTATCTCCCTCGCGGGTTTATAAAGCATTTATAAAACATTTAAAAGAGTGTGAGGCTATGAACTCACGTTGATGTGGGAAGGCGGGTTATCGGCAATTCGGACGTACGGTACGTGCTTCAATCACGGAAACCTAGACAAATAATACTCGGTCTTAGACGTTTGTCCAATGACTTTATAAAAATAACAATTATGTATACATATGATGATTATATATATATGATGATCAAGTGGGTTTACATATTCTCGTTTACTCATTTTAGAGTTATATGTCGATTGCTTTTATACTAGTTTACTAGTTTTACCCATTTACGTGTCTTAAGTCCAATAAGCTTATTATAAGTTATTTAACTTATTTTAGTCCATTTTGTACTTATATTATCAGTACTTAAACTTCACAAGTTGGGCCTAAATGGGTTAAGCCCAATAGATTCTTTTTACAAGTTTTTATCCTATTTAGTCCATTTATTAGTCCAATAGGTTTATTTAACTTGTTAATGTCCGTATGCCCTATGGTTCGGGTTTTATCGGTTTTTACTTGTTATAAATGTCTATATATCAGTATATAAGTTTTATAAAGTTTTCATTAGACGGGTCCAACCATCTAAGTTTTATTTAATAAAAACGTTAATTTTACGGCAATAGCCGAAAAAGTCGTAAAAATCATGTTTATAGTTTTATAACTTATAAAACTTAACAAGTTTCTATTTTTATCATTTATACACTTATTACACCTTTTATATATTTATATAAATAAGTTTTATAAGTTAGTGGGTTTTTATTTTACATTTTATATATTAAAATGTGAGTGCTTATATAATAGTATTATTCTTTAATTTCCAAAAATCTGATTTTTAACTTCATCTTCACCAAAACTGCCATATCTTGAGTTCTACATGGAGATAGAAGCTCAAATTTTTATCACATAAACTACATGATATGTGCTACATTTAACTCTTCTATAGCTACTGTTGAATCATCCTTTAAGTATTTTCTAAAAATCGTCCAAAACAGTAACTTCAGATTTATACCCTAAACTTGTTTTGATCATATCTCACTCATTATTTTGATTCCATTGCATGGCCAACTCTCACATGTGTACAAGACCCAAAGCTTACTGTAAATCTATTCCACTTCATCATTTTATCAGTTTATGACTTACTTCTTTACTGTTTTATTCAGCCTTCAAATTTAACCAAGATTTTAACCTTGTTTCTTATGGTTTTTCACCTTTTTATCCATGATTATCAACAACAAATCCCCACATAACATTTTTATCATCATATAATCATCATAAATATATACAATAGGAAATAAAATACATGTTTACATAATCAAATTAACAAGAAGTTGAGGAGGACAATCTTTATACCACCAACTTGATGTAGGTTATGAGTTTGGCATGGTTTTTGATGGAGAAACTTGGGCTTAGCCAACACCATCTTCAAGAACTCCAATCTTCATCAACTCCTTGTGGAAAATCAGCCTCATAACACCATGAAAACTCCTCCATGGATGTTATAAGTTGCACCAATCTTCATCTTTTTGAATGGGGATTAACATATGTTAATTATAACATATGTTTATGGTTAAATTTTGATCAATGATGGTGTTTAGGGGCTGAATTGGGACGGCAATCTAGAGAGAGAGAGGAGAGTTTGGAGTTGATTTGCATGGTGTAAATGGTATGTGTGTTTAGCTAATGGTTTTTGTGAAGTTAGTGGGGAAATGTAGCTTCCAAGTTAAGCTAATATGGACATTTGTAATGAAGTGTAACTTACACTTGACACCTCAAGTGTATTGTAGCTAATGTTGGCCGGTTTTGAAGTGGGGTGGGACAAGTGTCCCACTTGTCTCATCCCATTTAGTTACGGGTACTCCTCGATTCTAGTTTCCTCGATTTGCGTGCCCTCGGGTCGTTTTACGAAAAACGTTTTTATAAATTATGAATCGACGTCACAAAACGAATCCAATAAAAATTGTTCCATCAAAAACGGAGTTCGAAAACGTAAATACGTAATCCTAAGGTTTCCGGTTTAGTCGTAAAAGACGTTAAAATAAAATCGTAAGTCCTAATCTCTTCTCGTAAATTTGTGAGTTTATGAACCAACACAAATTTAAAACTCCAAAATAATATTTATGGACAAATTTATTTTCTCAACTGTCGGACTGTCACCAAAGATGGTGTATGTAAACGTAAGCACGTAACGTTGAATCCTCCGGTTTAAACGTAGTCGATGCTTCTTCAAGACGTAAATCCAAATTTCTTCCCAAAAATAAGTGAGTTCATATTGTAACATTAAAATAGTATTTTCAAATAATATTTGAGAATAAAATATCAATCGTAAATTGACGGATTGTCACAGTTTTGACCACCCGTACTTGTCCTTAATGTAATCCAAAACTTCATCCCTGAGTTTTTTCGATCCAGGAACAGGTTCTACAAAACAAAAATATAATAGTTAGTCCTTTTCATCTGATATTTAACTTAAAAATCTAACAGTCCAAACTTCTATCCAACTGTTTTAACAAGCTATCATTGATGAATCTAAGCTGACTTCAAAGTTCTAGCATCTAAGAGTTGACTTTAATGAGTCAAACTATATGAAACAAACACTCCTAATACTACACTTTACACTAACAGATTACACTAAAAGTGAACTAATAAGCTAGAATAGGCTAAACAAGCTAAAACATAATAAGTACGACAGATAACTAGAACATATTAGCTACACAAATCATTCAGAGCATAAGCTAGAAAATACAAGCTAGCAACTACAAGCTATCAAATCAACTACCTTGGATATAGATTAGTGGAACACAAAAGGTTTTTGTTGAGGACTCACTGCCATCGTCTCCAAATGCAGTGAACATACCATCAGTAAATTCATCCAACATCTTTTGACTCCAATTCTTATTTGATTTACCATAGTTGGCGACACCCCACTTCCACATTTGACGAGTCACAAGTCGCACTTTTTTTTCATAGTGTGTGGTTCCTACACTATAAAAAACACTCGCTTAATAAAGGTACTAAAATATGTAAACTAATAAAAAAGGCTAAAAATGAAAATATAATTTGATGATTACATACCTTCCTTATAGAATCGTAGAAAAGAAAATGTATTTGAAACGTCAGCATCCATAACTCTCCAAGTTTGTGGACTGTAATCCATTTCCCCGTAATTTGTTACAATGTAATCCCAAATTTGTTTGACTTTTTCTATAATGTTAACATCAATCCAGTTAGTATCAAATTAAGTGAAGGTGAGCTTTCATTCAATGATTATGAGGTTTCACTTTTGCTAGAATAGGTTTAATACTCAAAATATCTTTGAGCCCAATTGTCCCCACCCCTGCAAGTCTACCTTGATGTCGCGATTGCGGAAGAACAATATCAACAACATCATCCATATAGTTTGTACAAAAATGAACCACTTCTTCGGTTGCATACCCTTGAATAATACTACCCTCTAGCCGATATCGGTTCCTTACATATCCTTTTAAGAACCCCAACTCAAATGGATACATATACCGTAGGAAAACATGACCAGCAATCTTTATTTCCTCAACAATATGAGATAGGAGGTGAACCATGACATCAAAGAAAGAAGGTGGAAAGTTCATCTCAAGTTGACAAATAATAAGAATAATATCACGTTGCAATTCCTCCAGCTTTTCATGATCAAGAACTTTTGAATGAATCATGTTAAAAATAGACATAACTTTGTAATTGTCTGCCGCACTTGAGGTGCCATCAATCCACGAATAGCGATTGGAATCATTTGCGTCAATAATACATGACAATCATGGTTTTTCATACCAAGCAACTTCAAATCTTTCATTGAGACCAAAGTCTTAATGTTAACAGAATAGCCGGACGGAACCTTTAAACCATTTAAGCATTCACAAAATGAGGTTTTCTCCGCCTTTGACAAAGTGTAACAAGCTGGAGGCAAATACATTTTTTCCCATTCGTCTCTTGTGGTGCAAGCTCTTCTCTAATTCCCATCGCGAGCATGTCGTTTCGAGCATTGACCCCATCTTTTGTTTTTCTAGGAATATTCAATAATAACCCTAACAAGCTTTCGCAAACATTTTTCTTGATATGCATCACATCAAGGCAATGCCGGACAATAATATGTTTCCAATACTTTAAATCCCAAAATATAGATTTCTTTTTCTAGATACGTTTAGTAGGATGTTTAACATTTTTTCCGAAGGTAATGTCTAAGTCGACAACTTGGCATAACGTAGCATATCCGTCCATACGTTTGGGCGTGGATTTATCCTCTGATGTACCATCAAATAGATTTTCTTTTTTACGCTACGGGTGATGCCCCATATATATTGTTTTCCTACAATTAGTCAACCATCGGGAGTGGGTGTCATTTTCACAAACAGGACATGCCTTCTGCCCTTTCGTAGCATACCCCGACAAGTTATAGTACGCTCAAATAGATTTTCTTTTTTACGCTACGGGTGATGCCCCATATATATTGTTTTCCTACAATTAGTCAACCATCGGGAGTGGGTGTCATTTTCACAAACAGGACATGCCTTCTGCCCTTTCGTAGCATACCCGACAAGTTACAGTACGCTGGAAAATCATTTATGGTACAATAAATCATGGCAAACAGCTGGAACGTCTCTTTTTTGTACGCATCATAGATCTCAAGGCCTGTTTCCTATAAATCAATCATGTCATCAATTAGCGGGCGCAAGTACACATCAATGTCATTCACTGGTTGTTTCGGACCTTGAATTAATAATGACATCATGATGTATTTCTGTTTCATGCATAACCAAGGTGGAAGATTGTATATACATAAAAGAACAGGCCAAGTGAAGTGACGACTACTCAAGCTTCTGAATGGATTAATTCCATCTGAACAAAGTCCAAACCGTATGTTTCTGATCTTAGACCCAAATTCTTTAAAATCACGGTCGATATTTTTCCATTGAGGAGAGTCAGCAACATGTCTCATTTTCCCATCAATTTTACGTTCTTCAGCATACCAACGCAACAATTTGGCATCCTTTGGGTTTGCGTATAACGTTTTCAATCTAGGTTTGACTAGAAGATACCACAAAAGTTTAGCAGGAGGACCATTCTTTGTCACATCACTATCAAGTTCCGTTAGAGGCTTATGATTATACCTCGATGCCTTACATACAAGGCACTCATGTAGGTCTTTATAATCTATTCGGTACAATATACAATTGTTGCGACATGCATTTATTCTTTCTACCGCTAATCCCATCGGACATGTTAGTTTTTTCGCCTGATATGTCGTAACTGGCATGTCGTTATCTGCAGGTAACGCTTCATGGAACACATCTAATAGGGCAGTAAAGCTTACATCACTCCAAATACTTTTTGCCTTTAAGTCCAACAACCTCAGAACTAAAGAAAGTTTGGTAAACGTCTTACAACCTTCATACACTAGTTTTTCTGCATCGGCAAACAATTGATCTAATTTTTTAGCCTGCTTTTCATCAGCATTACATTTCACTTCTTCCAACATCTCTTCCAGATTATCGCGATGATTAACGTCATTACCAAAATTCTCATCCGTATTAGAGTCCGAAAAAATTGTGTCATTATCAACTTGCGGTTCTATCTCAACATGAAGTTTCCAACATGTATAATTTATGTCAAAGCCGTTCTCTATAAAATGATATCTAACTATGGCAGACTTATCATACGACTTACTATTTCTACACCTTACACATGGACAAGAAATTAGTGTTTCTCCTTTACTTTTTCGATGAGCCTCAGCGCACTTGATAAATTCAACCAACCCTTTCACATAAGCGGGAGTACAACGATCTATATCGTACATCCATGTTTCATGATCCATCTGGAAAAAAGAACACCCAAAATGATTGTGGTAAGAATACGTGTTTAGGAAAACAACGTATAATGGGTAAGTATTAACCGATACGATTTAAGAAAACCGTAACGACGAATAAAGTCCAAGTTCGTTATCAAAGGAGGTGTGTAGTTTGGTTGCCAAAATAAAATCAAGTTTGGATTTGTGTCGTTTTTAGTTGAAAAAAGACAAAACCAAAGACGAGGTACGCTAAAAATTACACTACGCCGTAAAGCGAATGAAATCGTAAAATGTGACAAAAATAAAAAGTACTCAAAAAAATACCAAAAAATTAAATTAAACAAAGAAAGTTGTAAATAAGACAAAATTGAAAACCAAATTGTCCAAAAACTTTTTAATAATTTTATAATAGTTTTTAAAGTCAATAAAAACTCCAAAATTAAATAAAATTAGAAATAAGCCAAAATGGAAATTTTTCAATTTTAAACCTAAAAAATATTAAATAAAACCTAAAAATAATTTTTATAAAATTTTAAACTAATTTTAACTATTTTTAAACTATTTTCTAAAAACCGGGAATTTAAATAATAATAAAAAATTAATAAAAAAAGTAAAAAATAAAAATTTTAAACCAAAAAGTCCTATACTACTTGAATAACAAAGAAAAAATGAAAAGCTAAATAAAATCAAACTTAATAAGCTGAAATCGGCTTATTAAGCTTCGAATTGAATTAATAAGCAAGACCACAACACCCCTTAAATAATAAATTATGCAAAGGTCTTCCAGTCAAAGACCCTAGAGCAGTTGGTTGAGGCGTTGGTGTGTGGTATAAACGGCGTAGGTTCGAGTCCAGGCCAAGACTTTTTGTAAAAAAAAATAAAAAAAATTATAAAAACTTAAACCTGGTGATCTAAAGTACTCTGCTTCCCAAAATGATTGTTACGAGACACAAAAAGGCCTGTTGTAAGGAGAAATATACTTGGTAGTAGAATAATAGTTTTTTCATCGGTCAGTTTTTTAGTATTTGTCGAAGCTTTGTAATTTTTACTTTTGATAATGAACATATTGGTACTAACTAATACTATTTCTTTGACAAAAAAAGGCTTAAAATGATCTAAAATAAGTTAAGAGGCACACCTAACACACATAATACCGCTCACTCACTCAGTCAAACACACACAAACAAAACACACCTAACACTGATCATTTCACACATACAAAACACACACTAACACCGATCATTTCAATCAAACACACACAGGATCATTTCACACACACATCAACCTAATTCGATCTTTCACAAATTGGCACTAATGTTTGGTAAGTTTTACCCCATTTTCCGGCTTAATTTGGGATTTACGATTATATAAAGGGTTGTTTGTTTCGGCTTATATGTGGGGTTATTAGGTGTGGTTAATTTTGGCTTATATTTGGGCTTATTTCGGCTTATATTTGGGCTTATTAGGGGGTGTTAATTTCAGCTTATATTTGGGCTTATTAGGTTATTAGGTGGTGTTAATTTCTTCACATTCCAAGTTATTAGAACATTGGCTTTTGCGTCCCCTTTGAGTCATTTTGCAGCAAAAGGAAAAAACCTTTATATCGCGTCACCTTTGCATAAAACTCAGAAATCTATGTACAAAAATGTTATTTTTATATATTTGGTGAGATATATACTACAATGTCTAGAATAAGGCTTTCAAAATGACCCAAACAGCAGATAGAACTATCTTTTGAAAAACGAAGCTAGATACACAAAAACAAAAGTAAAATAGGCAGTTATTATGATATTTCATACATAGATCATGGTTAGTAGGGTTGGTAAGAAGATGACCTGGTATAGAGGAAAAGTGGATTTATGTCTGCTTCAAATTGAGGTTATCTTTGTTCTTTTGCATATGTTGGACTTTTGGCAAGCTTTCCCATAGACTAAACGTACAATATAAGAAAAATGAACTTCCATAAGGCAGCTAGCATAGTTTAAACAGTTGAAATACATCTCATGATTTTGATTATTCCTTTCTACATAAGACTATTCTATTTTGCGAGTCCAACATCCATTTACTTTGCTAACATCACAAAGTTTGCATTTCCGTATTCTAATTTTTCAAAGTTGGCTAACATCACAAAGTTTGCTAGACAAAGATGTTACTGCTTTACTCGATATTTAGTCATAATATTATGTAATCGATATGTTTCTGCGCAAAATAATTTAGGAACTTTTGAATACTTTGAGTAGCTTTCAAAACAAGTTGGCGTTTATTTAAGGACAATTACCCTTTTCCCTTGATTAACCGTCTTTACCAATTCTGTTTTTCAATCCACAAGTTCTTCGATGTCATGCACCTTTTAAACTACGTCTAAAACCTGTTCAGATACATGACAGGGCTAAAACTTGTTCACACTGTTTATATTTGATATGTATGTTAAATTATTAGCCGAAAGTTCATTATGTGTAATGACAATGAGAAAGAAAGCAACAAAGAAAAAAATAACTCCAAGAAAAAAAATATTTCAGTTCTGAAACAAGTTAAGGTTCTGCGTGGTGATATGTGGACGTGGTCATTGCTTACGTTTCATAATCCCCATTTGAGTTTGGGGGTATTTGTTTTAGCTTTTAAATGGGTTTATATAAGCCATTTATGGCTTATATAAGCCTAGTCAAACACTTGGTTTGGGCTTATAAGCTTATATAAGCTAATAAGCTTATAAGCCTTATATAAGCTAATGGGTTTATATAAGCCATTTATGGCTTATATAAGCCTAGTCAAACACTTGGTTTGGGCTTATAAGCTTATATAACATCCATTAACATCCTATCCAAACACTATTTTAATATCAATACTAGAATTTTATAAAAACTGAACAAGCACACTTTACAGTATCGCAAAACATGACATGTATTGAACCATACATACAAGAGCACATGAAGGACTTAGCAATAAAAACTGGTAGTCGAGAACAACGGTTTTTGGAAGCCGAGCACAAAAATCTTTTTTCACAATGGTTGGCAGAAAAAGTCACTGGTATGTCTCTTTCAAATGTAGACCAAGACGTTATATAACTAGGGAAGCGTCCGCGTCGTGTACTTCAATATCAAGGCTACGACATTAACGGATATACGTCCTATACCAAGAGACAAGATGATAATAGTAGTGTTTAAAATAATGGAGTGACAGTAATAGCAGCAACGACAAATTCATCGAGAAAAAAAATCGCAAAAGAGTCATATTATGGTGTCATTGAACAAATTTGGGAATTGGATTACACTACGGTTGTTATACCGGTATTTAAGTGTAGATGGGTCGATAATATGAATTCAGGTGTTAGAGTTGATAACGACGGTTTCACGTGTGTTAATCTCTCTACAGATGGTTATCCGTCTAATAAATTCATTTTAGCCAAACAAGTTGATCAAGTATTCCATGTTCAAGACCCATTAGACAAGAGATGGCACATTGTCTTGCAGAGTAGACGAAGTATAGTTGGCGTCGATGATGCTGTTGACGAAGACGATTACAATAAGTTTGACGAGCTACCTCCTTTTTCTATTGGTGTTCAATCGGATCATTTTCTTTGTGATACAATTTACTTGAGATCTGATCACCAAGAAGGACAAGAAGATTGAAAAAACCTTGTTCGTATAAAATTTCAAGTTAATAATACTCATATATTATAAAATTCATAACTAATTGATCTATTTTTCTTTTTTAATATTTCAGGAAGCGTTGTATAGTTTGTATAGTACATCACTTTTTTTTCGATTGTTAATCTCATTCGTTTAGACTTGTAAGTCGGTTAATCTCATTCGTTTATAATTTTTTACAACAAATTAATTTGAAATTATTTACAAATTTAATATTTTTTTAATATTTTTACAACAAATTAATTTTTTATAAAATAAAAATTTAATATTTAAATAAAACACAATTTTAATGTATAAGTTATAAACTACAAAGGCATAAGTGTAAATTATATAAACTAAATCTCCTACCTTCACTCTATTTGCAGGTCGGTATTTCGATATAATCCAACAAATCCGCTACAAATCCGCCCTCCAAATTAATTCAATATCCCTCCAAATTATTTGCAGGCATAAGATACCCAAGATATCTTCAATTTCATTTTTTTAGCAAGAACGCTCTTCAATTTCAGTCGCTACAAATCCGCCCTCAACATTAATTCAATATCCCTCCAATTTTTTCATCTTCTCCCGCTGTTTCTTGATCCCTATCTCAAATCACGCCTAAAAATGGTATATAAAAAGGGTACGATTCCTAAACCTAAACCACCAATAACCAAATCTCATCAACTAATTAAAGAACTTACTTTAGACGAGCAACCAACGATGGTATAGTTATCTATCATACTCGATTTGTTTGTAATTAAATATACTTTCTTGTTCTATATCTGATTTAATGGTTTAGATATTGTTAGGTTTAGATGCACATGCTTATGTCATATTGATTTAAGTAACATTTAAGGGGTGTTTGTTTCGGTCTATATGTTTGCTTATGAGCCAAAATACTCAGGCTTATGTTATAAGCCGAAATCAAATAAGCTTGTAAGCCCCTATATAAGCTAAACCAAACACCCCCTTACTATCTAAAAGTGGTGCAAAATAGTTGAACCAAGATGGACAAAGTCTCATATTCTTTATGCATACTAATTAACATCTATATTAACCCATAATATGCCGCTATTAATAGTCTATGTAAAACCTGCATGCTTTTACCATGAACAATACATATATAATCGTAGGAACATGATTAAAACCTTCCTAATATAACATGTTTACGTTTCACGAATATTAAATACAAGTATTACGTACGTGTTACTATACGATAAGTATTTATTACGTGTTAAGACGCGATAATTATTATCAACAATAATTATAATCACGAACATGAAATCATGAACGTTAATAATCAAGAACATATTATTATGTATTTACCTAGTTATGATTACGATTACGTATAAATATATATTATAACACGAACGATTAATAAATAAATCACGTAAACACGACCATGAGTACACGTAATAATTTAGAGCACGAAAAACAATGGGTTCCCCTTGTGGGCCCCACATAGCCACGACATGAACAAACAAATGGGCCAAGCCCACTTTGTTTTTAACTAAATAGAAAAATAAGGAAACATATTTTTCATAATACAGAAGAATAAGAAAAATACTAAACCTTAGCCTCCTCCTTTTTCTCTCCCTTGGCCGCCGGTTTTAAACACCACAAGAAGGGGTGTTGTTGATTTTTGGTGATCCAATTATAGCAAGATCGTTCATGTTATCACTCACTTTTGATTCACGTATTGATAATCTTTAAACACTTTCTTTTTAATTCTTTTATTTATTAAGAACACATGAAATCATAAGGTTTATTAAAACCTATAATAAAACATGTTAATTAAATCATGGGGGTTAAAAACATGGATGTTTTAGGGGTGTTTTGGTTCGGCCGACACGTAGAACCGAGAGCCGAAGCTCTCAGTGAGTTTAGGATCACCACCAACCGAGACCTCAAGGTCTCGGTGGGGTTTTGGTGTCTCGGCCGCAAGAAAAACAAGGGACCCCGACGCATGTCGGGGTACCGTTTGGTTTGGGAGTCTCGGCTGAAAACAAACAAACACCACTGGCATAAGCCAGTGGCTAATATGAACAAGCAGGGGGAACGCCGCATGGGCGGCGGCTAGCGTGAGACCAAGGGGCACCAGCTTAATCCGGTGGCACCTTTACACCAACAGTGGCAACCGGCCAAGCCGGTTCGCCAATGTTAAGGGTGTGTTTGATTGGTCGGTTCAAGGGGTTTCACGGACCGGTTCACGACATGCTTAGATTTAAAACACGGGTTTAGTTCATGACTTATTTTTACAAGTTAGATATTTTTACAAGTTAAATAATTACAAGATTTATTAAATTAATTTATCATGCTATATAATTAATTTAATTTAGACATGACTTAGGTTAATTATTATTAGTAATAATACATGATTATAACTTAAGTATTTTATGATTTAATTTAGACTCAATTATTTAATTAATTATTAAAACATGACATATAATTAATTAATTTCCATGACTTAGGTTATATTAATATTAAATATTAATACATGTTTTAAACTATGTATTATTTACACTTTTATTTAATTAAATCATGCTATATTTAATTAAATTTTATAACATATAGTTTATTTAATTTACATGTACTAATTAATAAACTATACTATTAATCACATGACTTAGAATATTAATCACTAAAACTTAAGCTTATATTATTAGCTTAATAATCTAGTTTATTTCTAATTATGGAAACTTTCTATTTTTAGAAACTTATTTATTTTAAGCAGCTAATCTATTTATGAAAACTTTCTTATTTTAGAAACTTATTTATTTTAGGCAGTTATTATATTTTTAGAAACTTTCTAATTTTGGAAACTTTCTCTTTTAGGAAACCTGCTATTTTTAGAAAGTTACTTATTATTACACGACAAGTATAATAATACAAGAAATACAAGTAATACATAATCAGAATATCCAAAATACATGATAAACACAACATAACGATAAAATCCTTAAAACAAGACATGAACATATAAAACAAGCTAAGACATGATATAAAACCAGTTACATACACAGTAATTAGAACACTTATACATGTATATTATTTATGTAGAATTAGTGAGATCGAAGTAGGACTCTCTTTTTTTCGTCTTCTTCGTTCACTGGACACAAGGTACTGATTCTCTGTTCTTTCAGTATGGACATTTTTTCCTTATTAGGATTCTCCGTATGCAGCCAACTGTTTTCCCAGTATATGTTTATATGTTTTGATTTTCTTATGTTTAATTAAATTGCCTGCGCCATATACATGCATGACCAGTTTCACCTAGTCATGGAGGTACCATAACCATAACACAAGAGGCACAAGTGTTATGACTTCACCACGGCGAAGTGATAGCTCATGGCGTCCCTTCAGCTTTTGGCCATATTATTATTATCATGTGGGGCGTATGGGTGCATCCTAGGTTACATGTTTTTATAGATTATTCAGGTGAATGTGGTGTTTGCCTTTCGTCCTTCACAAGGAGTTGATCCCTCCTACCCAAACTTATATTAATTAGAGGCAGCCCCTCTAATTGCATAACGAGGTCACCCCTCCAAGTATTCATGCACGTTGATATTTCATGACCTATATTGGCTAATGGTAAACATGTTAAACAGTTTTTATAAGATAAACATAAAGTTTTTTAAACTATAAAACCAGTTTTACTAAGTTACGTCTGGTTTTCTAGGACTTAATCTATTCCGCTACTATATGTTGTTTATGCTTGTGTTATTCATTCTATGCTTGTATATCCGCGCACTAAGCGTTATGCTCAGCCGTTTTCCTTTCATGTTCCCAAAACGGCAGGTACTCAGGGACGCTCGTAGACTTTAAGCGTACGTGCATATGGATTGGATGCTTTCTAGCCTTCATTACTTTATGCATTTATGCATACTTTTGATACTCATTTCCATGGACATTGTTTAGTCCTTTTCATTTACAGTACTTATGTTTGTGTGTGATGAGCTTTTACTTTGGGGTACCGATGTTTGTTCTGGTATTTCATTTATGGTCGTGTAATGTTTAATACATTTATCCTTGTATGCTTTGATGACACGTCATAATCACGCGTGACATTCCATTTACCAAAATGGGGTGTTACAATTATGGTATCAGATCCAAGGCTTTGACCTGTAGGCTCTCAAAACACCACCTGTGATTAGTGGGTAGTCACTATGGTCTTCCTAGAACTGACAGCCGGTTTTTATGCATTCATTGTTTTCATGCATTCATATATATGTCATTGTCGCAGGTTTATGACTAAGTAATGGTTGGTACAGGACTGGCCCTTTTTAATCGCATGTGTTTTATCGAAACTTTTAACTTTGGAACCGACCCATTGGCGTCCCCTCGCCATGTCTTTTGTTTTGAGTGAACTGACCATAGGCGTTCACTCTCGCTCATATAATAGTTTTCATAAAACTGCATCATGCATTCATGTACTAGTTTTCCTGCATAAATTTTTTCTCATGATTTATTGGTATAAATTTTTTTCATGTATATATTTTATGTTTTGATCAGTTTAATCATGTACTTTTATGTTATACTGTTAAATGGTTCTCACACGCGAGCATGAACAACTCAATGTAGAAGTCCAAGCTGCAATGCAAGTTATGCTACCTCAACTTAGGAACGAAATCAGGGTTGAGGTGCAGGCTGCGAAAAATTAACAACAACACCCAGTACCTCCTCCTCCTCCTCCAGCAACATTGGTCACATGGCTGGAGAGATTCAATAAGTTACGCCCTCGATCTTTCGAGAAAACAGATAGCCCCAGTGAAGCTGAAAGCTGGTTGGCTCACATTGAGAAGATCTTCGATGCAATGGGCTGTGACCCCGTCTTCAAGTTGAGGTTGGCCTATTACCGGTTCGAAGGTGATGTGCTATCATGGTGGAAGGCACTGAAGCAGTCTGAGGGAGGTGATAATTGGGTGGCTGGTTTGACTTGGGCTCAGTTCAGAGAATTTGGTGATGGGATAGTTCTTTCCCAAGGCTGAGCAAGACAAGCTGAAGAGAGACTACCATGGAATCAGACAGAGAGATGGAGAGAACAGCAATGAGTTCATGCAGCGCTTTCTTCGTTTGGCTGGTTTTCTTGGTGCAGCAACAGGTACTCCTGAAAAGCAAGCATACCACTTCCGGTGGGCTCTTTGTACATCGGTCACAAACAACTTTGTGTGTGCTACATTCAACACGGTGTCACAAGTGGCCGATGCAGCACGTAAGCTGGAGATGCTGCAAGAAAGAGAAGAGTTCGGGGAAGCAGAGAGACCCGAGAAGAGGTAAACATACCTTATTTAGCGGTGACCAAACCGTACTCTTTTCAGCATATGTCAATATTTACATCATTTTAAACTGTATCTTCTAGGCAGAAGACTGGGGACCGGTCTCAGCCGGCTACTCAGCAACAGCCTACTCAGTCCAAGGGAAACGGTCAGACTCACGACCGTTCTGCTACGGATAGGAGTGGCGGTAATGATAGTTACCGTAACAATGCAGGAAACTCCAACAGCAGCAGGTCGTTACACTTTCTCATTTTCTTATTATTACATGCAATACTTCATAATTATGACACATTAGAGAATCTTCTACCAGGAATCATGGTAACGAAAGGGACCAGAACCAAAGAGGTTCACAGCCTAACCGTCCAGCTATCACTGGTATTCCATCTTACGAATTTTCCGCATTGTCCTTTGTACCTATTATCATGTCTCATGTATACTGTTCTTATCAGGCTCTCAGCCAGCAAGGACACCTGTTGGAGGATATACTCATCCTCTTTGCACTACCTGCAACCGTAGGCACCCAGGGCCATGTCACCGCGACAACGACGTATGCTACAAGTGTGGTCTCCCTGACCATCACATGAAGAAGTACCGCAAGGGCAAGATGGAGGGCACATCTGGACATTTTGATACCAAGCCGCCTCCTACTAGTGGATGCGTTTACACAACTTCTCGCGATCAGGCCAACAAGTTTACAGGTACCATCACTAGAATCTTGTATATGTATGGTCAAGCTGCATATGTTCTATTTGACACGGGTGCTACTCATTCGGTCATTTCTATTGCTTATGCTAAGAATGTTAGGATAACCCCTATGCCATTAGAGAATGTATTGAACATTTCCACGCCTTTAAGAGACTCTGTACGCATAACCCATGTGTACAAGAGCCTTCCCCTAGAGTTTGATAATAAGATTCGCCCTATAGACGTACTTCCACTGGACATGAATGATTTTGACATGATATTAGGCATGGACTGGCTATCCAAACATCATGCCACCATAGACTGCCATACATATCGGGTAATCTTCGGTGATGTTAATGCACCAGGGTAAACTCACAACGGGTTCGTACCCGGAAGGTCTGTATAAATCATATCAACCCTGTAAGCACATGCATTACTTTCACATGGTTGCTAGGGTTATCTAGCTACTATTCATGACATGGATACTGAATCTCCATCAATTCAGAATCAGCCGATAGTGTCAAAATTTCCAGATGTATTTCCAAAAGAACTTCTGGGCATACCACCTGCACTCGAAGTAGAGTTTAATATCGAGCTCATCTCAGGAGTTAAGCCGATTTCCAAGGATCCTTATCACATGGCTCCCATAGAGTTGAAGGAGCTGAAGGATCAATTGTAAGAACTTCTGGAACGAGGCTTCATTCGACCGTTCGCATCTCCATGAGACGCACCGGTCTTATTCGTGAAGAAGAAGGACGCCAGTATGCGTCTTTGCATAGATTATCACGAGCTCAAAAAGATCACCATCAGGAATAGGTATCCTATACCATGTATTGACGATTTGTTTGACCAACTCCAAGGGGCTAAATATTTCTCCCAAATTGATCTGAGGTCGGGCTATCATCAGCTACGGGTGAAAGAGCAGGACATCGCCAAGACTGCTTTCCGTACACGCTATGGCCACTACGAATTTGTAGTCATGCCATTTGGCCTTACCAATGCTCCAGCAATGTTCATGGATTTGATGAACAGAATCTTCCAAGAATTTTTGGACAAGTTCGTTATTGTATTCATTTACCACATCCTGATATTCTCTATGTCCAAGGAGGAACATGAAGACCATCTTCATACAGTGTAACAGATTCTTCACCAGGATCAGCTGTATGCTAAATTCTCCAAGTGTGAGTTCTGGTTAGACAAGGTAGCATTCTTAGGTCACATTGTATCAGCAGAAGGAATCACTATGGATCCAGCAAAGGTTGAGGCTATTACCAAGTGGCCAAGACCAATATCAACGACTGAAGTTCGCACTTCCCTAGGCTTAACTGGTTACTACCGTAGGTTCATGGAGAATTTTTCACGTTTAGCACTACCATTGACCAAACTGATGCGGAAAGGGGAGAAATTCATCAGGACTGAAGAAAGAGGGAAGATCTTTGAAGACCTAAAACAGAAGTTAGTGTCTGCACCGATTCTTACTCTCCCATCTGGTACAGGTGGATTTCAGATCTATAGTGATGCATCGGGGAAGGGACTTGGCTGTGTTCTCATGCAACATGGGAAGTGATCGCGTACGCTTCACGATAGCTTAAGCCTTATGAGGAAAATTACCCTATGCATGACTTGGAACTTGCAGCAGTCATGTTTGCATTGAAGATATGGAGGCACTACTTGTATGGAGAATCATGTGACATTTTCACGGACCACAAGAGCTTGAAGTACATCTTCACTCAACGTGAATTGAACATGAGATAGAGGAGATGGTTAGAGCTGTTGAATGATTATGACATTAATCTACAGTATCATCCCGGCAAGGCGAATGTAGTGGCAGATGCACTTAGCAGAAAGTACGGAATGATAAACGGCATTAAAATTGAGGAAGAAATTATAAGAGACTTGGAGCGACTAGACATTAAGATCATGGTACGTGGACAACACGGTTACTGGGCTAATCTTAGAGTGGAACCCACGTTAATCTCTAGGATCAAGGAAGCTCAGAAGGATGATGGTGAAATCTAGGCGATAATTCAGAATTTGGAGAAGCAGACAGAATTTCGAGTAGACGCAGACGATATCTTATGGCAGGGCACAAAACTTTGTGTTCCTGATGATCAAGAACTCCAGGAAGCATTGTTAGTTGAGGCTCATAGCTCCGTTCTCTATTCATCCTGGTTCGACCAAGATGTACCATGACATCAAGCAATACTTTTGGTGGAGTGGTATGAAACATGATGTTGCGACTTACGTCTCCAAATGTCTAACCTGCCAGTATGTTAAGATCGAGCATCAGCGATCTGGCGGTCTTCTACAACCGTTGGATATTCTAGAGTGGAAGTGGGACAAGATCACCATGGATATTGTTACCAGTCTTCCACAGACAAAGAGGAAGCATGATGCGATTTGGGTTATCGTTGACCGACTTACTACGTCAGCTCATTTCTTACCGATCCGCAAGGAAGATTCGGTCAGTAAACTCGCTGATACTTACAAGAAGGAGATCATGAGACTTCATGGTGCTCCATCCAGCATCGTCTCCGACAGAGAACCTCGTTTCACTTCGCGATTTTGGAGGAGTCTGCAGAAAGCTTGGGGTACAAAACTTAAGCTTAGCACGACTTTTCATCCTCAAACAGACGGGCAATCGGAGCAAATGATTCAGACATTAGAAGACATGTTGAGGTCATGTGCGTTGGAATGACGGGAGACTGGGACGATTACATCTGTTTGGTAGAGTTTGCATACAACAACAGTTGGCACGCAAGTATCAAGTGTGCTCCATTCGAGATGTTGTATGGCATGCAGTGTCGCGCCCCAAATGATAGAGTTGACTAATGGGAAGGTCGAAATAGCTAAACAAAAATTGTAATAAGCACGGTCACGTCAGAAGAGTTATGACGACAAGCATCGTATGGACTTATATTTTAACGTAGGAGATTACGTCTTCCTTAAGGTATCGCCGGCACGCGGTGTTAGACGTTTTGGAATAAAAGGAAAACTCAGTCCTCGATTCATCGGACCGTTTGATGTCATTGAGCGAGTCGGTGAAGTATCTTATCATTTAGCATTACCTCCGTAGCTTTCTCATGTTCATGATGTTTTCCATGTGTCCTTATTCAGAGGGTACAAGTACCATCCCTTCACATGGTTCAGTATCCACTGGAACAGATTCGTGAAGATCTTACCTTTATAGAAGAACCCGAACGAGTTCTTGACAGACAAGAACGAGTCATGAGGAGGAAGACGATTCCATTTGTCAAAATCCTTTAGAGGGATCATACCGAGCGGGAAGCCACTTGGGAGACAGAGGAGTCTATCCGCATGCTTTTACCATGAACAGTACATATATAATCGTACGTACATGATTACCTTCCTAATATAACATGTTTACGTTTTACGAATATTAAATACAAGTATTACGTACGTGTTATTACACGATAAGTATTTATTACGTGTTAAGACGCGATAATTATTATCAACAATAATTGTAATCACGAACATGAAATCATGAACGTTAATAATCACGAACATATTATTATGTATTTACGTAGTTATGATTACGATTACGTATAAATATATATTATAACACGAACGATTAATAAATAAATTACGTAAACACGACCATGAGTACACGTAATAATTTAGAGCACGGAAAAACAATGGGTTCCCCTTGTGGGCCCCACATAGTCGCGGCATGAACAAACAGAGAGGCCAAGCCCACTTTGTTTTTAACTAAATAGAAAAAGAAGGAAACATATTTTTCATAATACAGAAGAATTAGAAAAATACTAAACCCTAGCCTCCTCCTTTTTCTCTCCCTTGGCCTCCGGTTTTAAACACCACAAGAAGGGGTGTTGTTGATTTTTGGTGATCCAATTCTAGCAAGATCGTTCGTGTTATCACTCACTTTTGATTCACGTATTGGTAATCTTTAAACATTTATTTTTAATTCTTTTTTTTATTAAGAACACATGAAATCATAAGGTTTATTAAAACCTATTACTAAAACATGTTAATTAAATCATGGGGGTTAAACACATGGACGTTTTAGTGGTGTTTTGGTTCGGCCGACGCGTAGAACCGAGAGCCGAAGCTCTCCGTGAGTTTATGATCACCACCAACCGAGACCTCAAGGTCTCGGTGGGGTTTTGATGTCTCGGCCGTAAGAAAAACAAGGGACCCCGACGCATGTCGGGTTACCGTTTGGTTTGGGGGTCTCGGCTGAAAACAAACAAACACCACCCGCATAAGGCGGTGGCTAATATGAACAAGCAGGGGAACGCCGCATGGGCGGCGGCTAGCCTTGATACCAAGGGACACCGACTTAAGCCGGTGGCACCTTTACACCAATAGTGGCAACTGGCCAAGCCGGTTTGCCACTGTTAAGGGTGTGTTTGTTTGGCCGGTTCAAGGGGTTTCACGGACTGGTTCACGACATGCTTATATTTAAAACACGGGTTTGGTTCGTGACTTATTTTTACAAGTTAAATAATTACAAGATTTATTAAATTAATTTATCATGCTATATAATTAATTTAATTTAGACATGACTTAGGTTAATTATTATTAGTAATAATACATGATTATAACCTAAGTATTTTATGATTTAATATAGACTCAAGTAATTAATTACTAAAACATGGCATCTAATTAATTAATTTCCATGACTTAGGTTATATTAATATTAAATATTAATACATGTTTTAACATAAGTATTATTTACACTTTTATTTAATTAATCATACTATATTTAATTAAATCTTATAACATATAGTTTATTTCATTTACATGTATTAATTAATAAACTATTCTATTAATCACATGACTTAGAATATTAGTCAATAAAACTTAAGCTTATATTATTAGCTTAATAATCCAGCTTATTTCTAATTATGGAAACTTTCTATTTTTAGAAAGTTATTTATTTTAAGCAGCTAATCTATTTATGGAAACTTTCTATTTTTAGAAACTTATTTGTTTTAGGCAGCTATCCTATTTTTGGAAACATTCCATTTTTGGAAACTTTCTATTTTAGGAAACTTGTTATTTTTAGAAAGTTACTTATTATTACACAACAAGTATAATAATACAAGAAATACAAGTAATACTTAATCAGAATATCCATAATACATGATAAACAAAGCATAACGATAAAATCAGTAAAACAAGACATGAACATATAAAACAAGCTAAGGCATGATATAAAACCAGTTACGTACACAGTAATCAGAACACTTATACACGTATATTATTTATGTAGCATTAGTGAGATCGAAGTAGGACTCTCTTTCGTTCGTCTTCTTCGTTCACTGGACACAAGGTACGGATTCTTCGTCCTTTCAGTATGGACATTCTTTCCTTATTAGGATTCCCCGTATGCAGCCAACTGTTTTCCTAGTATATGTTTATATGTTTTGATTTGCTTATGTTTATTTAAAATGCCTAAGCCATATACATGCATGACCAGTTTCACATAGTTATGAAGGTACCATAACCATAACACTAGAGGCACCAGTGTTATGACTTCACCACGGCGGAGTGATAGCTCATGGCGTCCCTTCAACTTTTGGCCATATTATTATTATCATGTGGGGCGTATGGGTGCATCCTAGGTTACATGTTTTTATAGATTATTCAGGTGAATGTGGTGTGTGCCTTGCATCCTTCACAAGGAGCTTATCCCTCCTACCCAAAGTTATATTAATTAGGGGCAGCCCCTCTAATTGCATGACGAGGTCACCCCTCCAAGTATTCATGCACGTTGATATTTCATGACCTATATTGGCTAATGGTAAACATGTTAAACAGTTTTTATAAGATAAACATAAGGCTTTTCAAACTATAAAACTAGTTTTACTAAGTTACGTCTGGTTTTCCAGGACTTAATCTATCCCGCTGCTATATGTTGTTTATGCTTATGTTATTCATTCTATGCTTGTATATCCGTGCACTAAGCGTTATGCTCAGCCGTTTTCCTTTCATGTTCCAAAAACGGCAGGTACTCAAGGACGCTCGTAGACTTTAAGCGTACGTGCATAATTAGAAGCTTTCTAGCCTTCATTACTTTATGCATTTATTCATACTTTTGATACTCATTTCCATGGACATTGTTTATTCCTTTTCATTTACAGTACTTATGTTTGTGTGTGATGAGCTTTTACTTTGGGGTACCGATGTTTGTTCTGGTATTTCCTTTATGGTCATGTAATGTTTAATACATTTATCCTTGTATGCTTTGATGACACGCCATAATCACGCGTGACATTCCATTTACCAAAATGGGATGTTACAGTCTATGTTGTAGTTGTTTTGGACAATATTCTTTGTTATGGCCATAACTTATCTAAATTGCAATCAATCATATAGTCGTATCATATAGTCGTACTGCTTATAAGATTACAGTTGGGGTTCTATAATAACGATCCTATTAATAGCTTTAGTATACACACTCTATGAAATGGTATAGTACATGTGGGACTTGGACTACTAATAACCATTTATCAAAGTATGACTGACTTTTATGCAATTTGACCACTAAAATTGCTTGAAAATCATACCTGAGTAATGACCAACGACCCCTTAAGGTATAGTTGTGGTTGAGACTTTCACATCTCTCAAGCATACTGGTTTCTAAAAAAGGCAGACAGCTACTCTAAAAATATGCAGCCAGCCGAATAATGGTTTAAAGGGGTGTTTGGATTAGACCAATATTCTGTGTTTTATATGTTTAAACATTTGTGCCGGTGTATATAATGTCATATGGTTTTACTTAAGGTACTGATTCATGAACTCGTTGGTTATTTGCTTTAGAAGTTCTACTTGGCATAGTCTACTACTGGTGTATATAATGTCGTATGGTTTTACTTAAGGTACTTGTAACAGTACTTAAAAGGTGTAAAATTATGAGAATGTTTCAGAAAGGCTACTTTACTATTTGAACTAAACAAAAAACTTAACAGGAAGCATAAAAATAAAACATACCTGAAATGACATATAGGAATTGTAGTCGATGCAGATCTTGTTGTTAGTTGGTAATAATTTTGTTTAGATAGAAACTTATCGTCTTAATTGTTAGCTTTCATGACTCATTCGGTTTGTACTTGAAATTTAGGACCCTCCCGCACAAAAAAGAATCAGAGGAATCAATCGAATTCAAGATCTTCCAGATGGAGAATCTATAGAATTCAATAAATTTTGGCAAGCCGTAGGAAAGTGGCAATTTCTGTTTGGAAAGTTTGCAGGCACTCGAACTAGGAGATTAATTTCTATCCTCATAAAGAACTAGAAGGCTGTGAAACCATTACAAAAGGACGTTTTGTGGTCCGATATTATGGTATGCCATCCTCCATCACTAATTCTATTATATTCTAACTTCGTTAATGTATTAACTTATAACATGTTTATATGAGGCACATTTTAGACTACAAAATGATAAACTGATTAAAAAACAGACACTTTTATCATGTGCGATCAAGTGGAAGGCCTTCAAAACAAAACTACGGATGAAATTCATGCTAAAAACATATCCCCGTTAACTAAATGGACATACATAGAGCAAGATGTGTGGGATCAATTCTGCCTGAATGAAAACACGGCTACCAAAAATGTTAGTGTCACTCCTTTTTTATTATTATACTATACTATTAAGTTAGAAATGTTTATAATTCAGTTTTACTCACTTGTGTTGAAACTGCATGCGCAAGCCCATGCACGAGGACAAAAACCAATAACTCGTCCTCGTGTAGGACCGAAAGGGTATCGCGGTTTTGAGAAACAGTGGGAAGAGGAGTGAAATGATCCTGATAGGGCGACGGAACTTCACTTAATACCGGATATTCGTTCAAGCAACTACTGTTTAGCCCGGGCTCCAAGAGACAAGGATGGGATCAAACCATTGCCTACTCATTTAATTGATGTTTCTAACAAGTTGGTTTGTGTCATTCTTAATCTAATATTATCTATAACTGCATATATCTAAGTTTTCTAGTTCTAGTACATTAATTACATTTTTTTTGGTACATTGCGTAGGTAGAAACAGCCAATGAGTTATCACAAAATTCAAACGAATCTAACTCGGGAGTAGATGCCATCATAAAGGTGTTCCGACCAGAACATGGAGGACGCACAAGGGGGTCGGCTGTGATATATGGTATAAAAAGGGAGTTGATAAATATGTCAGGAAAAAGAGGACCTCAAAAGATAACGAAGAGCTACGCAATGAAGTGCGCCAGCATATGAAAGAAGAACTAAAGTCAGGTGACTCTTGGTTGGAAATGAGGGTGGAACTTGAGAAGGAATTAAGAAATAAAATTATAGCTGAACATAATTTATCACCAACGGAAGATGATGTCACAAGATCGATTGAGCTGAAGTCGAGTGTTAACTCGACCACAAACAGTGTTTCGTTGGAACAAGGGAAACATAATCAGTCAAGTTCAAACAATGTCATCAAGAGACAATGCATACAGGTTAACTACTTCAGTTTTCTAATTAGCCTTGTATGAATTGTTAATTTGTTTATTTTTTTTTCTCACTACTTGAAATGTTTTATTTAGGAGGCAACCACAAACATCGTAAAGAAGGAACAAGGGGAACAGAATCAGCCAAGTTCAAACAATGTCTTTAAGATACAATGCATACAGGTTAACTACTTCAGTTTTGTAATTAGCCTTGTATGAATTGTTATATTACTTATTTTGTTTTCTCACTACTTGATATGTTTTATTTAGGAGGAAATCTACGGCTGCTTGTACGTCCCTAGTTGTGCTTTAGCCGCGAAGCCAGCGATGTGTGCCTTTGCAACAATATATCCGATTCTTGAAAATGGTATGGTACCTTTTCAAAAATTAAGAAAAGGTCACATGAAGGTAGCAGTTCACAAAGTTATGGAAAGCCATAAAAATATGAAGCTCCCTGTGCCGGACGATGAACTTCCTTGTTTAGAGTCCGCAGTGAACGGCTTTATCCAATGGTCGATTTTTGCTATTGGTCTTTATAAGGTATTATGGTAGTTTATATACCAGTTGTCATAATTAAGTATTTGCTAACTTAGTTGGATTTTTATTCGTAGGGAACGTCCAAACAACCAGTAACATAAGTTCCAAAGAAACGTTTGATGCCTCAACCTAAAACGGCACCTTCATCAAAAAAGGGAAAAGTAAATGTTACCTCGAAATAACTAAACAAGAAGGACAAATCATCTGAAGATGCAATCAAAAAACAAAAATCGATAGAGCGGGTAAGACTTACTTTTATATCGTTATGTTGATTTGTGCATGTTATCATTATATGTCCTTTACTTTTTATGTTTAGCGTGTCTTCTTTGTGATGGATCTTATGTGTGACCGGATGATGTTTACTTGTCGGTTTAGTTATGATGAAATAAAAGTTACTAGTGTGTTTAATATATCTTTCTTGTGTGTTTGTTTTGGTTTGTTTTCATTTGGAATCGAATTCTTAGAAAAAGCACTTGTGTGCTTATAGAATAAGCTTTAGAGGATAAAGTAGAAAGCACTTCTCTTGAAGGAGTTGATGAACCCACCACTAAAATATCTTGGGAAGTTGGTGATGATGAATCATGAGTCTTGGGTTTTAGGTCCTGTTCAGATGGTGGTTAAACTTAAAGTGTGTATCCAAACCGGTGTTTATGTAGTTGGGAATTGGGATGCAGTGAACTATTCATTAGTCTACAAGTCTGTAGCAAAACTAAACACCCATGTATATATTAGGCCATCTAAACAGCTCCTAATTTGGTAAGGGGGAGATAAACACACAATTTAGTTGGTAGTAATAGTATCTCTTTAGGTATCCCAAAATGGCGTATGCTATTTAGTAACAGGCCACAAAAATTATTGCAATTACAGAGAAGTGATATAAGTTTTGGGTTTACTGTGTTTTAAAATCAGAAGAACCAAGTTCCAAGAGAAAGCTAAAAATACCCCCTTAGTATGCAGTTTCACATATTAGTGCTTTACTCTTAGGGAGCAAGTCTTAATCTGATATAAACCACTGTTGTATCATATGATAATGTTGATTTGTGTTTACTGTTTGTTATGTCAGGTTGCAAATGAGAAAGTTTCCAACCGAAAGAAGTTGCACGATCTACAAAATGATATACTCAGTAAACCACATAAAGTGATAAATGGGTATAATAATTGGATGAGCCGTGAGGATATTGCTGAGCCGTATTCTATTGTTGTTAATCAGAAGGTTTTTCGTGCAACTGAGGAGTTCTACTTTTCAATAAACGCAACGGACATCATAGAGCTTTTGACAAACAAACAACTGGATATTGGCATCTTGACACTATTTTAGAGGTAAGTTAATATATGTTTCTTTATATACTTCATTGCAAATGATTTTTTTATTTCACATAAATTTATGTTTATATCTTGTATGTTTGAACTAAGTCATTGTATCAGTTGAGGGACCACTACTCAAATAACAAGGTTGGTCTCCTGAACCCGATGAAGATTACCACATATTTGTGCTTTCATGAAAAGCTTGCAACAATGGACTACTTAGCTCAAGGATTGACTTCTTACGATTTTTATCTTGCACCATTTCTACAAGGGTAACATCTCTTACCATCTTAATTAGCATCTATATTTGGTTGTTATTTTTTTCATCCTAAAACGTATACAATAAATGCAGCCAGAATTATGTACTACTCATAATATGCCCATAAGGATGGTAAAGGTTTTATTTTTAATTCACAAAAGGATTCACAAACGAATGAGAACTGTTACAGACTCGTTGGATTTGTGAACTCGTAAGTATTATTTATTAAGTTTAATATTTCACATTTTTTGTTGTGTAATTTAACTTGCACATATTCTTTGCTTTTTAGGGTCTTTGGTACTATGGAGTGGGGTTTTCCTCTAGTGAATCGTCAACCGGAAGATTGGGAGTGTGGATATTACGTCATGAAATGGATGCATGACTTCCTCATGAAATATCAAAACAATAACTTCCCAAACGCAGTAAGACTTTTTTAAACCGCGTATACATTAGTTAGATAAGTTGTTAGTATAGTTTAGGTTAAGTCTTCTATTTCCTTCATTATCCAGATAAGCTGTTAGTATAGTTTAGGTTAAGGATACGCTGAAATTAGGCTTGTGCATACAGTTAATGAGTTGATGAAATTTGATTAGTTTTTAATAGTTGGATAAAGAGCTGATTTCAAGTGGAAATATTAGTTTAGTAAAAGATCAGTTGAGGAACTGTGAATCATCTTATAGGTGTTTGAATTGAGTGCTTATTTTGGAATCCCAACTTATCATGAGTTCTTGTGCCTAAGAATGAGTTAGTTGTGGTAATCTGAGTGAAGCTGATCAAGCTAATTTAGTTCTTATAACCTCTGCAATAATCATTTTCTCTTTTTTTGGTCTGCACATTAGTTTAAGACAGCTTTAGTAGCTAGTTTCTAGGATAGATTTTAATAAGCTCTTGCGGTTAGTTTAAGATAAAATTTAGTATCAATAAGCTATAGTAGTTGTGTTAGTATCCGTTAATAGCCTTAACAACTCTTTTCCACAAGTCAATGTTTTAGCTTTTAATTCCATTCGTTGGTCTGATTTGCATGTTGCTTTTATCTAGCTTATTGTGTTAATTTGATTAAATTACTTGTAGGTACCGTGGAATAACGAGCGTCCGTTGGATAAGAAATAGTTGAACGCGATTGTTGGAGCTTGGTTTACATTGTGGGACAAGTTAAATAAAAAACAATTTGATTCGAAATATTTATTTGACAATTTTAATCCTTCCAATTAATAAAGTTGTCTTTATTTACATACATTTGTGTTTTATGACAATTCAAGTCCTTTAATTTAGTTTTTTATATAATTCTTGTATTTACATTATTTCATTGTAGAGGGATAAATTTGTAAAATTTGGAATTTAATAAAAATTCCATTTTTTAAAAAATTAATTAAAAAGAGACTTGTTTTTAGAAAAAAAAACACATTTTTTTACTCCATAAAAAGACTGGTTAGATGCTCTTAAAAAGACTGCTTTCTGGATATTAGTATGGAGACCAATCTCTAAAGAGACTTGTTTTTATGAAGATAACCAGTGTCGATTCTTTTAATACAGACTAGTTTAAAAACCAGTCTCTTTATGTTTCGAGCAAAAGATCCTCCACATAGAGACGTCCTACAAAACTAGTCTCCATTGCCTTTTTGGACCACTCTCCATGGACTTTTTTGTAGTAGTGTGAAACCCTAATGGGCTGTCACCATTACTTCGGCCCCAAGCATAAGATAAACTCCATAATTAGATTGATTGTTATCTTCTAATTATGGTGAGTGTATATCCTATACTTTTAGGTAAATCCCAATCCTGATAAGATTTTGATTTTGTCTAACCCTGTGCCGGCTGTGTAGGGTCGTAGGCCGCACACATTTTATGCGGCCACTGTTCATTCAAGCCCGTAAGCTTAACTGACATTAATCCAACCCATTCGTGATGGGCCGGATGCGGGTAGAACCTGTGGGCCGGGTTATTGACCCGGTCGGGGACTATACGTCATCATGTCCCCCCAGTCTAGTTGTTACCGCCGCAGGCAAAATATATAGACTAAAAATGCCCTTTGGACGTACCAAGAAAGAACATTTTGAAATGTTGAATTTTGAAAACCATATTTCGGCCGCACGTGGCAACCTTGAGAAAAGGAATTTATGCCTATGTAAAAATAAATCACATCCCAGCCGTACGTGACGACCGAGACACATTAAATGGAACATTGAATATGGTCATACATATGACCGCATATCCCGACACATTAGACTGTTCAACTGACATGTTTGACTGAAAAAGTGCAAATAATCAGTACCTTGAGCGACGCAATCATCTGAGTTAGAAGTGACCCGTGGGTTCCGCCTGACTGTTCACTTGCCACTTACCCCCTAACCATACGATATATGTTAGTGGAAGACACGTGGCACTAATCCAATGAATCATTAGCAACAAGGCAACCCTATAAATAGGTTACCCATACGGCTGTGTGTTACACACAATCTTTTGTTATTTTTCCGCCATTAACGCTTTCTTCCTTACGACCACTTTCTTTTGCACGGATCTTCCCCCACACAGGTTAGAACACCACGCCTTTCATCATTTCTTAATAATTATGGCTCATAGAACAACCCTACCATTGGTTCCGTGCTGAATGTGATGACGGAAGTAAAACTGGGAGAGTTTTGCTCCGATTTCTACATTCCTAGCAACTTTCACCCCTCTCTCCCTGGTGCCGGGGATCTTATAACTGAAGCCCCCAGGGAAAGATTAGCCTGTATACTCGTCTTTTTTATGCGGCCAACTACCGTATCCCTTTCACTAGGTTCCTTATAGATTTACTAGGGTACTATGATGTACATATCACCCAGTTACACTCAATAGGCGCATGTAAGATTAACCAATTTGAAATCTTATGCCGTGCCCGAAGCATCCCCCAACCGTAGAGTTTTTTAGGTTGTTTTATATTCCCAACCTAGTGAATGGTTGGCTTTCCTTCAAGAAACGATCCCCAAACAGCCCCATGAGTCACAACAAAACCATGGACTCACTGAAAAATTAGTACGACCACTAATTTTTATTGACGCAGTAGTTTGGCCGACTGAGTTTGTACATAAGCATAGGTTACGCCCTGACTTTCCTCCCCAGACTGGTATATATAACGCCCAGCACGCTTAAGAAATAGATAGAAGTAGGACAAGGTTTCATAGGATTCAACCCGAGTCATTCCTTTGCTTTTCTTGGAATTAGCCGTAACTACTTCGGCCCGTCGAACACATAGCCCGTATTTTGGAGAAGCCGGGGCGAATGTAGGTATAGTATATGTATCCTCAAAGATATATAAGTGCGTGGTCCGTATCTAACATACTTATTGATTTGTAGAGATGAATTACTTTGGAGTCCTACGCCAGGGAGACCCTAAGGCCATTCCGGAGGGAATGTGCCCCAAACGAGAAAATGAGCTACGACTGCTTCATCATACCAGGAACGTGACAGTCGCCCTAGCATCCGTACTCGACCCCTAATCGGAAGAGGAAGATACAAATCTTTAGAAGACTCCCATAGATTTCGATAACGAAGACGGGGACGCAATGATGTTGGAAAATGAGGCCGGGCCCTCCTCACCGCCGAAGACTACAACCCATGTTCATGAGCAGGAGCAGGGTGATAACATTGAGAGAACCACCTCTAGCCTCCGCTAAATGATGGGTGATAATGATGATGAGGAAGTGCAGCAAGTTGATGAAGAGGAGGACGAAGAAGCTCAACCCATCCTAAAGCGTACCCGCAGAAAGAACAAGAGGGTAAGAAAAACCCTTGAGGCCGTGGTAGGAGAACACAATGCCCCATTCAAGAGACTGCGTGAAGACCACCCCCTCTATCAATCTAGGGAAAGCACAAATCAGGCTTCGGGGACGGCACAGGATGCCCACATGGCCCAGAATGTGCCACCCCCAATTGTGGAGCCGGTCTCCCAGGTTCCTCCCACTATGTTAGAGCTGGAGAAGACAAATATGTAAGTCGTCTGCACATGCCTGTCATTATTTATTTCTTCCAAGTAAAAGGTATGTGCCTTCGTTGCAATACTTATGTGCTTGACAATGTTTTCCGTAGGGATAACCAATCTGGTGCCGCACCTGTCCAAGGGACGAGGAAGGGGAATGAACCTGTCCTTCACGCCTCGACGTCCAAACCTGGTCCGGCCTTTGAGGAAGGTACCCCCACGGCCTCACAGGAAATTCCTTTATCCGACCCCTCCACACATTTCAATCCCGAGTGGAAGACAACCACCACTGATAGGATGAGGGACGCGGAAGAGTGCCGTGATTATCTAAACCACTGCATTCCTTGTGGCCTTGTAAAGGATGTAAACGCACTAAGTCATCAAGACCTAGTAGATGCGTACAACAGGGCCTTGGTGCATCAGATGGCAATGGGCACATCCATGCGGGTGAGGTTTGAGGCCGCCCTGGAGCATGTCCAATCTTTAAAGAGGAAGAACGGTCGCAAGGAGAAAATGATTGAAGAAAATGAATCCCTGATTGCCACCCTCCAGTCCCAACTCGCCACTGCTGAGCCAACCGTCAAAGAACAAGCCGCACATGCCAATGCTTACAACAAACGTGTTGCTGAGCTTGAAGCCCAACTTAAGGCTTCAAAAGAGAAGGTACGCATCTGTAAGGTATCATACCCACGTCCAGATTATGCATGATTTATTCTAACCTTAGTATATCACACATAGGTGGCCGCAGTAGAAGCTTTGGCGAAGACCTCGACTGACCAAGTGTCTACCCTATTGAAGGAGCTTGAAGATGTATGGGCATTAGTCCAAGGCGAGGATACTTTGAAAGATGACCTTGCTAAAGAAAGGACCATGTTGGAACAGGTGATGGAGTCCTCTACGCAAAAGGACGTGGAGTTGGACGCCCTCACCACAGACCGTGATGAGGTGTTGTACCCCCAACTACTAGCAGCCATAGCTGGCCGTACGTGGATGGTGGGCCATGGGGCGCGTCTAGCTGTTATGAAAGTGATGGAGGCTCCTTAATTTGTGCAGGAGTTTGTAGATCTACTATCGGATGGCATCGACCATGGTCGACACGAAGGTATGGTCATGGCCGCAGAGCTGATAAGCAAGAAGCATAATTTTACTAAGCATGCCTACTTCAACCCCGGGGCCGCAGAGAAGATGACTGCGTCCATGGCTGCTATGAGGGATTTAGAGTACCCTTTCTCGGCCGAGCTTGAATCTACAAAGGATGCTTCCAATAGGGAGATCATGGAAAACTAAGTCTAGGCGCATGCTCGCAAAGTGAGGGAGACTCTCGGACTCATTTCACGCCTTCCGCCAGCCAACTTACTCTTCCCATTTATGAAGATGTCACCAGGATCGTGGTTGGTGAGCAGACATTAAGTGAGGCGTTGGAGGCGAACGCGGCTCGGGCCCATGATAAGAAAGACCATGGTGAAGCATCGTTACCTCGAATAGCTGAAGAGCAAAGAGAGATAGGCAAGTTTCTCCCCCTTATGTAGGGTGTTCTTTTATCGCTCCAGCTCCTGAACATTTTAATTTGTAACAAATATTAGTCCGTGGATGTCCACGACACCTTTTTTTATAACACTTTATCTAAATACTTAGAATATTATGTGTATGGGTCCGTGATAATCACGGAAATTTTGATTGTTGGAAACTTGCTTATATTCTTTAGATATTGTGTATCCATATTGCATGACGTGTCATGGCTGTCTAAGAATAAAACCAAATCTATTATTTACTAGACGTGAACTGTGTGTCTTTATCCTGTTCGGCACTATGTAAGTACGGCATGTGGAAACTTATTACAACGTCTTGTAAATAAGGTGTCTAGTAAGGATACATGATCCGCGTCACTGGGTTTGCATTCCTCTTATGCGACAAGTTGAATTATTAGGTTCACTTAATCCTCTTACCCCACCTGGGAGCGAATAGTACATGTACGGTTTGAATGAATGCATATGAATAAGAATTAACATACTATGGAAATAACAAATAAATCTCAAGAACATAAGACAATGATTTTCACAAGAACAGACCGTGGAGCTAGCTAGGCACCACAACATTTTATTAGAACGATTATGATTTTTTGACAGAATTTAAATCCTAAGAGAAATAGAACCTAGAAAGCATGAAAACATAAAATACATGGATCTCCATTGAAGCTAACCACAGCGAAGTGTCCATGCGGAGGCCGTAGCCCTCTCAGAGGTAGCATATTTTAAGGTTGCAAATATTCCATGTACGATCCAAGTCACGACCATCCAAATCATGCAACTTGTACGCACCTAGTCCGAAGGCGTTCGTGACCTCATATGGCCCTTACCACTTTGGACCAAGCTTCCCTGTGTTCTCCGCGCGACTTGCCTTGTTAGCACGATAAACAAATCCCCCGGTCGAAAGGAAACACCCTTGACTTTGGAATCGTAATAAGCTTTCATACGTGCCTTAGACTTAGCCTCATTGATGGCTGCTATCTCTCGCTTCTCCTCTAACAGGTCTAGATTGATCCGGAGTTGCTCATCATTCGTGACGACGTTAACATCCGTAGTGCGGATTGTTGGCATCCAAATTTCTGCTGGGATAACAGCCTCGGTACCGTAGGCCAGCGCGAATGTGATGGGTGTTAGTTCTTGCATCCCACGGATGGCGCCAACTTGTTGATACAAAAGTTGGATGATCCTTGCTAGACCCAAATTAGGCTTAATTTGGGTAGGGTGGGCTCCGGCTCTTGCACCAAGTGAATAACTTGCTGAGATCTTGCACACTAAAGCAACATGCGTTAGACTTACCGTGGGAGCGTATCCCACGATTAGACTCCAGCGTGGGAATAAGTAATCGGTTAGGGTTATGAATTGGCTGTAGCTTGAGAGTATAGAGAATGTAATACCTTTGTGGAACCCTTGGGGGTTCCTTATATAGGCAGTGAAACCCTAATGGGTTGTCACCGTCACTTCGGCCCCAAGCATAAGATAAACTGTTATCTTCTAATTATGGTTAGTGCATATCCTATACTTTAAGGTAAATCCCAATCCTGGTAAGATTGTGATTCTGTCTAACCCTGTCCCGGCTGTGCCAGGCCGTGGGCCGCACACATTTTATGCGGCCACTGTTCATTCGAGCCAATAAGCATAACTGACATTAATCCAACCCATTCGTGATGGGCCGGATGCGGGTAGTACCCGTGGGCCGGGTTCGTGACCCGGTTGGGGACTATACGTCATCAAGAACCTTGCTCAAATGATTGGAAATGATTATTATTTGACTCTTGTGGCGGTTTTCAAGTGTTTATCTACTATCAGATTGTTTACTGTCAAGAGATTCAAATGATACAAGCACGAAGAAAGTCGTCACACGTAAGGGCAAAAGATTTCCGTTGCTGCTGGCACATCCAAACTAAAGAGATGTATATTGATGGAAAGGAGTATGTGAATTACTGTACAAGTTATTGTACTAAAAGTATATTTAGCTAGCATCTCAATGTATATTTAGCATCACTATTTTTCTTTGTAGTATAGGTGAAGAAATTTTCAACGGTTCTAGAGGGTGGATAGGTAAGAAACTCCACAATAGGAAAAAACTACATGCTCCTATAGGAGGTGCATGATTATCTACTGTCATCTCTACAGTTCAATTAGGACAGGTGATTCCATTACCAGCTCATTATACTGTACACTTAAACATCATATTGCATATAAAGTTATTGGTTTATGTTTCCAGTAGCTGCTTATAAATGAAGTTAGGATATTCATACATGCTTTGACAACCATGGCGATTCATGTTGGGATTTTGAAACTAGTTAACCATTTAACTACGAGTGCGCAACGGAATGCATCTAGTTTGATATTTAAGATTAACACATAAATAAAACATATAAAATACTAACCTTTTAGTTGAATGATAAAAATCAATTAAACGGGTCTTGATCTTTGATCTTGAAACTTAACGGTTAAATTACCGTCTCCATAGGTTACTCACACATCACGTCATACGAGCACGTTAAGATACTAGTGGTTGCTTCACGATAACTAACAACTAGTGTTTTTGAGCTTGCTTCAAACCATTTGAGTTACTCGATGGCACTTCGTCTGAATGGTTTGATAATAAAGCATCATACCTTAACACTGTATTAAACGCCTTTTAATTTGTAACATTCAAAACATATAACCTTTTATGTGGTTACGTGTTATGTCAAAGTTATTACAAAAGGGAAAAGACAATTGTGTCTTTAAGGCTATAATACTTATTATTTAGGAATATAGAAGGTCAAATATGACGAATGTGAAGAGAAGATATTATATATGGGACCATAATATGAGATGAGTAAGAATGTTTATATAACATCTTAACCTTAATCTCAAAACTTCTTCTCCACTCTAAGTCAAAAAGACAACACAATATATTCTTCTTCTAAAATGATTATGTCATATAATTTTCCTGGAACAAGTCAACAAAAGAAATATTTATTTCTTTTTAAAAGATTGTGCTAAATGATTTGTCTAGAACAAGTCAATAGACAAAATATTTTTCCCTCTCTTTTATTCCGTGAAACATTATTTGTGAGAACCCGTACTTTCCCAGCATTATTTTATTTTTTTATTCGTGTTTCTTGAATTTTCCAATGTATTATGTTTTCTTGTATTGTTATATGTAAATCCTGAGATTCTTAAATTTTAATGAATTATACTTTTTAAGTATTTTTCTGTTCATTGACAATATTTTACCTGGAATTATAAATTTTATTTTATTTTATTTTTCCATATCTTTTTAAATCAAAGTTTTTGATTTAAAATCACCCGCGTGCGTTTTACAACAAGTTTATTCAAATTAATGTACAACGAGAATTCCTAGTGATCGTGATACCGACGGATGCCCAAAACTTTACATTTTATTATCGATTGTTTCGATAATTAATATTTTCTACGATTTCATTTTAATTACGTATTAAGTCGTGTCGAGAAATCATATAATCATTTTTATGATGCATTGTAACTTTTGAAAAGTATTTTTTACGAAACCCGAGCCCCGTAAATATTTTCAATATTTACCAATAACCATTTTCTACCCTTTAAAACTATTAATTGTTTTTAGGTCCACAAGTTTCAAAATTGGCAAGATTGGTCCTCCACTTACCTAGCACTATATAAACCATTTTATTTCTCGTACACAAACACATACACCATTTCTAAAAAAAGAAAAACATCACCATCCCCTCCCTTCTTTCTTTTCTATCACCACCACTATACAAAACACCCCTAAAATCTTGATTTCTACTATGAATCAATCAAAACAAAAACAACACCCATTCCTAAAAGCTTGTGATGATTATATCTATACAAAAATATCCTACATGCGTCATGTTTTCATGAGTTTATGATTTGGTGGTTTTAGAATGTTTTGATCATCTTGCATGTATGGTTTAAGCAATGATCTTCATGCTTTCATGTTAAAAAGGTTAATTTTTGATCTTTGATTTTTCTTAAGTTATTACACAAGTGTTTTTAAGAGTGTTTGGTTGATGAGAATGAGGTTATTAGAGTGATTCTATAGGTATGGGAATGAGTGGTTTTGGTTGAAAAATTGATTTGACTTGTTTTCTAAAAGTATAATTTGGGACAGAAGGTCTTAAACAGATTTTTCGTTTGTTTAATTTCTGAGAAAGGCTAAGTTTATTTGATTTTATTGTAGAGTTTTCCGAGACGCTCGTTTTGGTATAAGATAGTGCTTCTAAGTCATTACGAGTCAAACGTTATGCTAGTTTTAGTATTCGTGTACCGGGAGACGCAAGTCGGCATAATCAGGAATTGTGGCTGATTTTAGGTCGACTCTCGGGGACTTTAGGCTTGGTTAGATAAATTTAACTACTGGTTTTCAATGTTTACAAACTTAGTTTGATGAGTCTAGTAGTGGTTTCAAAAGACGGATTGTCGAATTAGTACTTTTAAAGTGGTCCAAACGGTTTTATAAAATAAGTACACAAATCTGTCCCAAATTTGGAGTCGAGTAAAATACGTGTTTTGGTCTTGGTTAGACAAGAAGAACGGGAGAAAGCCCACTCACCAACCAAAAGACAAGACTATATAAAGCCATCCCCTCACACACTTTGCAGTTAGTTTTTAGTTTTTCTTTCTCCTTCTTTTTCTCCCTTTTAGTTCGTAGCATCACCAACACCACTAGGGTGTTTGGTGATCTTGATCTTTGTTTTTTCAATCTTGTAATTTTAATCCTTGTTTTGTTATTGTTAAAACATTAAATCATCAATACAAGTTCTTGTTTAATCTTTCCATTTCATCTTGTTCATCATCATCTTTCTCTTCAAGTTCTCAAGTTCTTATTTTATTGATTTGATCTTTAAAAGTTGTTGGGTTTTGTGTTTTTGTTGATGGGATTTGTAATTTATGGTTAGTAGATGCTTTGTGTTTAGCTTTATTTAAGATTTGGTGAAAAACTTGGTGATTTTTGGCATTAAAATTGATTTCCTTGTTCTTCGGGTAAAGCTTCTGTTTCTGAGTGTTCCCAGGTTCCGGATGAACAAATCTTCCGGATGAACACAAAAGTTCCGAGTGAACCAAAAAGTTCCGGGTGAACTAAAAAGTTCCGGATGAGCATAATCTTCCGAATGAGCATAAAAAGTTCCGGATGAAAGTGTTTTCTAAAAAAGTTCCGAATCAACTACTTTTTGAAAAGTTCCGAATGAGTTTATGTTAGAAAAGTTCCGAGTCAGTTTTTAAGTTACGAATCAATTTTTAAGTTCCGAATGAGTTTTTAAGTTCCGAATGAATTTCCCTTTTAAAACTTCCGAATGAGTACAAAGTTCCGGATGAACCAAACTTCCGAATAAAGTTCCGAGTAAAGTTCCGGGTGAATGTTCCGAACCAACTTCCAGATCAAAAGTTCCGAGTGAACTTCCGGATCAACAACTTCCGAATCAACTTCCGAAGAAAGTTCCGAGTGAAGGATTTTTCAAAAGTTCCGAATGAAGACTTCCGGGTGAAAAGTTCCGGATCAATAGTTTCGAATCAAGGTCAAAGTTCCGAATCAATTTTCTTTTAATCTTAATTACTGTTTCTTTTTGTATCTTTCTTAATATTTCTCATTTTTTCTTCATTTTATATTCTAAGTTTAATTTTAAATTCCAGCTTATTAATACAAGTTTTATTAATTGGTATTAATTTAATTTAATTGCTTACATTTTAATACATTTAAACTTTTTAGTAGACTAGAAAACTAAACCCCCTTTTTTAGTAACCAAGAACAATCATTCCACTTAAGACCGAGATCAATTCGAGAGGATATCGAGAGTAAAACTGAACCCAAGCAAAAAAAAACGTGTATCAAATGGCGCCGCTGCCGGCTCTTCTCGTTAAGATCAAAAGTTTTTTGTGAGAACTTGGATTTTGGGATCCGTTCCCCGTGAACGTTACTTTTTCATAAAAATTTTCAAAAAAAAATCCTAAAAAATATAAAATTTTCAAAAATACAAAAAAATTAAAAAAACATAAAAACAAAAAATATTTTTGCTTTGCTTTTCTTTGTTCATTCTTTTGCAGGTGTATGCGCACTCGATCCACGTCTTATCAAGAGCCCGAGCCTCTCGATCACTTAGACATGGCCGGTGTACAAAACAACAACAACATACCACCTCCAAACAACAATAATAACAACAACAACCCACCTTTCAACAACATGAACAATAATAACAACAATGAGCCTCTACCGGATAATCGGCCGATGATTGAACTGCTGCAAGCTCATGTAGACGGCAACACTGATCCAATTGTCATACCTCCAATTGCCGCCAACAACTTTGAGCTAAAATCAGGCTTTATCCAGATGGTCTCTGCTCAACCATTCTTGGGGCGTACCATTGATGATCCACACGACCACATCAAGAGATTCTTGCAACTCACTAACACGGTCAAGTTCAATGGTGTTCCACAAGAGGTTATCAGGTTACAACTTTTTCCTTTTTCTTTAGAGGGACAAGCCCGGCATTGGCTTGCTAAGGAACCGCCACAGAGTATTCTCTCGTGGACGGCTTTGGAAACCAAATTTATCAATTACTTTTTCCCACCCTCTCGTACTACCGCTTTGCGGAATGAAATCATAAATTTTGAACAAAAGTACGATGAGTCGTTCAGTGAATCTTGGGATCGTTTTAAAGATCTTTTAAGAAAATGCCCACAACATGGTTTTACCAGAGTACATCAAATTAATACTTTTTACAATGGTTTAAGCATGAGTGACCAAGATTCACTAAACAGTGCCTCGGGGGGTAATCTTTTGGCTAAGACTTCCAATGCTGCTTGGGATATCATTGAGAATAAGTCTCGTGTGCAAACCAAGAGTGTTCGGACCAATGTCGCTAGTGCTAGCACTAGTGACAGCGACAAGCGATTGGACAAAATCACTACGCTTCTTGAATCGCTTGTCACCCACACCGTCAGCAACAACAACAGCAACAACGCTAAAAACGCTCAAGTCAATGATGTTAGTCAACCATGCGAGATATGCGGGGGTCCTCACTCTTACACCACTTGTACTGCCACCCAAGACTACTCTGCTGAGAATGTGAATGCAGCATATGGCACCTATCCTCAACCTGCTTATCTAGCTAGACCTCAGGGTGACCGTAATTTGCTTAGCTACCGCTCCAACAACTACCTCTCACCACCCGGTTTTCCTCCTACCAACCCAAACCAACAACAAAACCTCAACCGCCCTCCTCAACAACAGAAACAACCTCGTACACTATACATCCCTCCTCACAAGCAGCAACAACCACCTCAACGAAACAACCAAGTCTACCAGTAACCTGCTTATCAACCACCCGCATATAATGCTCCTCCCAACCAACCCACCGCTCTTCACCAAGAAGTGGAAACTTATATGAGGACTAACGATGTGATAGTGGGAAATCTTCAGAGAGAAGTGCTCAACCTGAAAGCAGACTTGGTCAAGCAAGGAAACGATTTGAGAGCCGACATGAGAAATACGTTGGATAGCCAAACTAATGATTTGAGGAACATGATGGCTAGTTTCTTCCAAGGTAATCAACCCTCTTCTTCGGGTACTCTTCCGAGTAACACCGTTACGAATCCAAGAGGGGAGATGAAAGCAATCACCACTCGAAGTGGCAAAGGTACCAAGGAACCCGAGCTTCCTATACCTCCACCGGTGGTTGTGACTAAGGAGAACGAGTCACCTGCTCCTATTCCTCATCCTTCTCCTTCCCCAATTTATCCACCTCTTCCTTCTACCCCTCCTCCACCCAAGGATGTGAGTGATCCTATTCTTCCAAAGCCTTCCTCTTCTTCCAATATACCTTATCCATCTAGGTTGAGGAAATAGAAGCTCAAAAGCAAGGACGATATTCAGGTTTCGAACATCCTTAAATTGTTCAAACAATTGAATTTCAATATCTCCTTCGCTGAGGCTCTCGCTCACATGCCTAAATATGCGAAAATGTTTAAAGATCTTTTGAGCGACAAGGAAAAGCTCCTCGATATTGCCAACACCCAACTTAATGAGAATTGCTCTGCAGTGCTCTTAAGGAAATTGCCAACCAAGCTTGATGATCCGGGTCGTTTCTTAATCCCTTGCAATTTCCTAGGAGTAGAGAATTGCATGACCTTAGCCGATCTAGGTGCCAGTATTAATCTTATGCCTCTAAGCGTTTGGAAGCAATTATCTCTCCCTGAGCTAGTCCCCACCAAAATGACTTTAGAATTAGCTAACCGTACGGTTGCTTATCCAGTGGGGATAGCCGAAGACGTCTTTGTAGGAGTCGACAAATTCACTTTTCCTGCTGATTTCGTCGTCGTTGACTACGAGATGGACCCTCGTGTTCCCTTGATCGTGGGTCGTCCATTCCTGAGGACCGGTCGCACTCTTATCGATGTTGAAGCCGGTGAGCTTATCATGAGAGTGGGTGACGATAAAATCGTTTTCAACATGGGAAAGTTGTCTAAACAACCTTATTCCAACGAGAGTGTTAATTGTATTGACGTTCTGGATGAGGCTTGTGAAGAACACTTCAAAGATGCTTGTAAAAGTATTCCTACCTCTCTTCCCAATGTTGAAACCGTTTCCTCTATTGATTCATCATTGTCTCTATTTGGAGATAGTGATTTGTTTTGGAACAATCTTGATGACACCATGGGGGATGTGAATTTAGCCACTAATGATTCTCCCACCGATGGGGATGAAGAAATGCATTTCCTTGACAACCTTCTCAACGAAGACAATCCCTCCCCTCCATCTCCCACGGTTATTGCTATCGATACTCCGACTTTGAAAACGCCTCCCGTCGAAAATCCTCTGGATTTAGAACTTAAGGATTTGCCGCCCCATCTTGAGTATGTATTCCTTGAAGAAGAGAAAAAGTCGCCAGTCATCATTGCTAAGGACCTAAAGGAAGAAGAAAAAGCCCGACTTATCACCGTGTTGAAAGATCATAAGAAGGCTATTGCTTGGAAGATTTCTTATATTCGTGGAATTGATCCTCACTTCTGCACACACAAAATTCTCATGGAGGACGACTTTAAGCCCACAATTCAAAGCCAACGAAGGGTGAATCCAAAAATCCATGAAGTCATAAAATAAGAGGTTATCAAACTTCTTGATGCGGGTATGATTTACCCTATTTCGGATTCACCATGGGTTAGTCCAATCCATTGTGTGCCCAAGAAGGGCGGAGTAACCGTTGTTCCCAATGAACACAACGAGTTGATTTCCACTCGCCTCGTTACTGGGTGGAGAGTTTGTATAGACTACCGCAAACTCAATGATGCCACGAGAAAGGATCATTTCCCTCTACCTTTTATGGACCAAATGCTTGAACGTTTAGCGGGTAATGAATATTACTGCTTTCTTGATGGTTTCTCGGGTTATTTCCAAATACCCATCGATCCCCAAGATCAAGAGAAGACAACATTCACTTGTCCCTATGGCACTTTTGCTTATAAAAGAATGCCTTTTGGCTTATGCAATGCCCCCGGGACTTTCCAAAGGTGCATGTTAGCTATCTTCCATGACATGGTTGAACAAACCATGGAAGTCTTCATGGATGATTTCTCGGTCTTCGGGGATTCCTTCTCTTCTTGCCTTGCCAATTTGGAACGTATGCTTAAGCGGTGCGAAGACACTCGCCTTGTTCTGAATTGGGCAAAATGCCCTTTTGTGACAAATCTAACATTTTCAGGTAGTGAAATATTTTCTCGTATAATATTTTGAAACTTATTTTTTTATGTTGGTTGACGAACTCACAATTTACGGATTTAAATTTGGGCTTACGTGCATAATTTGGCGTCTTTTACGACTAAACCGGAAACCTTAGGATTACGTATTTACGTTTTTGAACTCCGTTTTTGATGAGACAATTTTTATTGGATTCGTTTTGTGACGGTGATTCATAATTTATAAAAACGTTTTTCGTAAAACGACCCGAGGGCACGCAAATCGAGAAAACTAGAATCGAGAAATACCCGTAAACTAGTGAGATGGGACAAAACACTTTGCCCCATCCCACTAGCTTACATGGGACGGCAAGGAGGACACCACCACACTTAGGTGGCACACATTCTAGCTAAGCTTATACAAGTGTAAGCTTATGCTTACACTTTAAGCTAAACCTTCCACCACTACACAAAACCAACAAATGGTTTTCACTTAACCATTTCTTACATGCAATTCACTCTCAAAACTCTCTCAACCTTCATCTTTGTGCCGTCCCACATCAAGCCACAAACACCCTCATTGATCTTTTCTAACTACAAACCACATGTTTACTAGTCCTATTAAGGTGTTTCCTTGAAACCTTGATCATTTGGTGGCTATATAACCAACTTTGGAGGTGATTTGCTTGTGTCCTAGGGCTGATTTTCCAACATATGATCTTGATATTTGATGGTCTTGGAGATACTTGTTGTGTTCATCAAGTTCTTGCCTTCCTAAAACAAGAAATCCACTTGGATTGGTAAAGAAGATCATCCTCTACATTTTTCTCTTATTATTTTGTAAAGAACAAATGTATTTTCTTTCATTTTGTATATGTATATGATGTATATATGATGATAAAAATGTTGTGTGGGGATCAAGTGTTGATAAACATGCTTAAAAATGATGATAACCATAAGAAATGAAGCTAAAATCATGTCTAATTAGTTGGCTGTATAAAAACAGTAGATAACTAAATGAAGAACTGATAAAAATGCATGGTTTGATCTATTTACAGTAAAGTAGATGATTTTATACACATGTGAGAGTTGGCCATGCAATGGAATCAAAATAATGAGTGAGATATGATCAAAACAAGTTAGGTGGTACAATCTGAATAAGCAGTTTTGTAGGGACTGTTAAGGCAACTTAGACTCAAAATGGGCAGTAGCTATAACTAAGTTATATTTAGCACATATTATGAAGAAGTTTTCATCCAAAAATGAGCTTCTAAGTCATTGTAGAACTCTAGATATGATAAAAATGGTGAATGTGAAGTTAAAAATCAGATTTTGGAAATAATGTTTATTATTATTATATAAGCACTCACTTTATAATTTATAAAATGTAAAGTATAAACCCACTAACTTATAAAACTTATTTATATAAATGTATAAAAGGTTAATTAAATGGGTAAAATATATAAATGGTGGTAAAAGTAATATTTATAAGTAATAAAAACTATAAACTTGATTTTTACGACTCTTTCGGCTATCGCCGTGAAATTAACGTTTTTCATCAAATAAAACTTAGACGACCAAACCCGTCTAATGTAAAGTTTATAAAAGATATATACTGATGTATAAGTAACTAAGACAAGTAAAAACCGATAAAACCCGAACTATAAGAATTACGGACAATTACGAGCTAACTAAACCTATTAGACTAATAATTGGACTTAATAAGATAAATACTTGTAAAAAGAATTATTTGGGCTTAACCCAATAGGGCCCAACATGAAAAGTATATATACTGATCATATAAGTATATGATGGGTAAAAACAAGTAAAAGAACTTATAAAAGACTTAGTGAACTTAAAATAGGTAAAATCGGTAAAACTAGTGAACTAGTAAGACAATACTAAAACGTAAACGCTAAAATGAGTAAATGAGGATTTATAAACCCACTTGATCATCATCATATGTACAATAATCATATATATATGTATATTGTTATTTTGATAAAAGTCATTGGACCGAGTCTAAGACCGATTATTATTTATATAGGTTTCCGTGACCGAAGCACGCCCGTAGCCGATAATCCGCCTTTCATTAACAACGTGAGTTCATAGCCTCGCACTCTTTTAAATGTTTTTATAAAATGATTTGTAAACCCGCGAGGGAGATAACATGCTAGATTTTTATAAAAATAGAACACAAGTAGTCCCGATTGTATGCTAAATGATATGGACCCGAATGATGCTATGACCCTATATTCGAGACTAAAAGGATTATTAGTAGTTAGGTTATGTCACTTAAAGTCCCATTAGCATGAATTGTGAACTACCGGGATTTGGTAGACGCTTATGCATTTGATAGTACTATTTGGGGACGATCACCCCAGTTCGCGCCTTGACGTTTGATCCCCGTCGTACCACATTGATTGGTAAGTGAATTTATGTATGAGAAGATTCCATAGCGTGATTTTTGTGACGACACGCTAACTTAGATGGGCAAATTGTTTGTCGGGTTCGCGGCCCGCTGTTTTCACAGTAAGGTAACAATGTCATGCGGCTAATAATAATCCTATACAACTAATACAATATAAGACATAAATAAATAACGATAACGACGCTATTACGATGAATATATTACCTAACATGGTAATATAGAGACTATGGTCTCATGGACGGTTTCAGATGTATGCTTGATTTATATATTGCCTGACTAGCAATATGTGGACTTACTTCCGATATTATACTTGTGTTCTGATTTTAAATGATTGTAAATGATTGTTTTATATAACGGTTTTCATTAAACTCTATGAATTCACTCGGCATTCGCTGATATGATTTTTGCATGTTTTCTATCTCAGGTGCTTGAAGGTAATCCGGATGGAGATCGACTCTGATGGCCCACACTTAATATTAAAAATGTTCATTCGATCTGTGTTTTGTAAACTTAATGACCTGTATAATTTGGGACCTGTTGTACACTTTTAAAACTTTTTATCGAATGAATGTTTGTTAAACCTTGTACAACCATTTTTATGTGTTGTCTATGATTGGAGTTATTGTGCTATCCCGTAACACTCTGAAAGACCCTTCCGCTGTACCGATACGAAAAATGAGAGTGTTACAGTTTGGTACCAGAGCTCTCGTTGTAGAGAACAAAAGATTTTTAAAAAAACCAAGGTTTTGAACAAAACTTTTCAAAATCTTTTGACAATGAACATTTGAGAAAATATTTGAAAAATCTTTTGACTATAACGGTGCCAGAGATCTCCGACGTTACCAACAAGCCCTATTGAGAAGATATATATTTTGATATATATAATATAATTTATATATATGTATATATCGTGATTTGATTATGTAATTGTTTAACTAGTATGTTATCCTAATACGAGATATATATATAAATGCAGATTGTCATGGCTGACCCTAATATTCTTGTAGAAAACCATGCTATTCCCGAACCTAATATAGAAGATGATCCTTATTTAGACTTAGTAGATTTTGATATTGATGATGAGGAGGAACCATTTGAGGATCCCGAGCCCGAGTTAGGACTAGGAGATCAGATTGCCCCTCAGGTTGACTTAGTAGAGAATGAGATTGAGAATGTGGGTAATGAGGACGTAGATATTGAGAATGCTGATATTGAGAATGAGGATGAGATTGGGTTAGATGAGTTAGATGATGAGATTGACGACGAGGATGTCGAGGAAGATGTAGGTATAGATGTTGAGGTTGATGACAATGAGGAAGCTGAGCTTATATATCCCTATGATGTTCCAGAGGGCGAGCCTTTTCCCCCACCAGTTTGTTTGTCTGATTCTGAGGATGAGTTACCTAGGGATGAGATGTCTGAATCGTCTGAATCTAATTCTGAATCAGAGGAGGATGAGGATGACGATGCACCTGACGGTACTGATGGTATTGCTACTCGTAGACGTGAGATAGGAGAGTCGTCTAGTGCTCGAGAGGCTACTCATATTGATGGTCTTGCACCATGGGCCTTGAGACGTGATCTAGATGCTTCCCGTGTTAAGAGTTGTGTGACAGAGGTTGGATTAGGTGTTGTTCAGACTCAGGTTGCTTATTTGGAGTCGAAGACTAAGATTGGAGAGAAAGAGCGAGAATTGCTTAGTTTGGATTTGAGTGATGTAGAACGTGGTTTGAATGAAGCTTTTAGGAGATTATCGGTATTGGAAAGTCGTGAGTTTGCTGAGATGAAGAAAAAGGTGAATTCTATGGAAATTCAGTTGAGTGTGGCTCGTGCGATGCGTGAGAAAGCTGAAAAGGAGTTGAATGTATCCGTGGGTTGGAACAGTAGATTTTATGCCGACATGGTTGATAGAGGAGTAATCCGTAAGCGCCCAGCTGAAGATGTGTCTAGTGATCGTCCGGCGAAGATCCAGAAGACGATGGATGATGGACCATCTGGCGGTTCTCAGTAGACCAGTCTGTGTTTAGTAGTGACCTTTATATCTTTTGTGTTTATAGCTTTGACTGAACCGACTTGTTAGTAATAGACTTGGCACAAATTTTGAGTGTTTATAGTGTTAGAACTTTGATATGGATGTACTAAGACAATACTTTTGTTTCAGATCGAATGAAATATGTATCTTGTCTTGAATTCCATATTGTGCCTTATTTGTATCTTGATTATGAATTCGATCCATATTATATGAATCCTTTGTTGGATGAATGCTTAATACTTTGAAATTGTGGAATTATAGAACTATGCCGCCCAAGAAGGCTGTGACTGAGGATGATGTACGTAGGATTATTACGGAGCAAGTTACCGCATCTATGACTGAATTTATGGCAAATGCTAGAAATGAAGCTGGCGGTAGTGGAGCTGGCGGTAGTGGAGCTGGCGGTAGTGGAGCTGGCGGTAGTGGAATTGGCGGTACTAATGTAAATGTGAATGCTAATAATGTGAATGCTAATGCTGGAGGAAATATAGGAGGACTTGGAACTAATGCACCTGAAGTTGGTGGCTGTACTTATGTGACGTTCATAAAGTGTGAACCTCTACCTTTTAATGGAACTGAAGGTGTTGTAGGACTAAGCCAGTGGATCGAGAAGATTGAATCGGTATTTAGGATTAGTAATTGTAAGGAGGAAGATAAGGTGACTTTTGCTATGGCTACTCTTAAAGGTCGTGCGTTGACTTGGTGGAACGGGAGAATTGCTTTCATGGGTCTTGATGCTGCTAATGCTACTCCTTGGGCTGAAATCAAGAAGTGGATGACTTTGGAGTTTTGTCCTCGTAGTGTGATCATTAGGTTAGAACAGGAGTTGATTCATCTGAGAATGAAAGGTGTGGACATTGATAGTTACACGAACCGATTCCATGAGTTGGCCTTGCTATGTCCTCGATTGGTTGAACCCGAAGAGATCCGAATTGAGCAATATGTGAAAGGGTTGACCAGGAATATCCGGGGGGACGTGACATCATCGAAACCACTGACCATTGATGATGCTGTTCGAATGGCTTACCAACTCATTGGACAGATAATTCAGGATAAGGAAGATGAAGCCCGTGTAGGTGAGAAAAGAAAGGGAGACGGTGATCGTGTAGATAGAGGTGATTATAGGAAGAATTTCAATCGCCGTCAGAACCAGAGAAAGGGGAATGCAAATGCTATTACCAACAATGCACCACGCAACGATGATAGATGTCCTAAGTGTGGCAACAAGAGGCATCCTGGCGACTGCTGGAAGTGCCGAAATTGCGGAAAGCTTGGACACAAGGTTGAAAGGTGTAAGAAGGGAACGATTTGCTTCAACTGTAATGAAGAAGGTCATAGGAAATCGGAATGCCCCAAGTTGAAAGCGATTGTACCTGGAAGAAACCCCCAGGGTGGTATCTACCAACTTGGAACAATTGAGGTGAAGAAAGAGGATCCGAATGTCGTTACCGGTACGTTTTTACTCAACAATCATTATGATGTTGCTTTATTCGATTCGGGTGCCGATAGGAGCTTTGTATCCACTAAATTTAGTGCCCTTATTGATATTGAACCTGTTGAGATAAGTACCAGTTACGAGGTGGAATTGGCTGATGGTAAATTAGTGAAAACTAATAAGCTATTAGAAGGATGCTCTCTAAATCTCTTGAACCATTCCTTTCTGATTGATTTGATGTTGATAGAATTAGGTAGTTTCGATATTATTATTGGTATGGATTGGTTATCATTGAATAATGCTACTATTTTATGTGGAGAGAAGAAGGTTAAGATTCCTCTTAGGAATAGAACGTTAGTAATTGATGGTAGTCGAGGTGAATCCCGTTTGAAAATCGTTTCATGTATTAAAGTCCAAAAGTACATCAGGAACGGTTGTGAGTTATTCTTAGCTCAAGTGACCGGGAATGAGTCTAGGGAGAAACGATTGGAAGATGTACCTATTATTTGTGAATTTCCTGAGGTATTTCCTAAAGATTTACCCGGACTTCCACCGATAAGGCAAGTAGAGTTTCGAATCGATTTAATTCCTGGTGCTGCACCGGTGGCACGTGCGCCTTACCGATTAGCCCCTTCTGAATTAAAGGAGTTATCTGAGCAACTTAAGGAGTTGTCTGATAAAGGTTTTATTCGACCGAGCTCGTCGCCTTGGGGAGCTCCAGTCTTGTTCGTTAAGAAGAAGGATGGATCTTTTCGTATGTGCATTGATTATAGGGAACTGAATAAGTTGACAATTAAGAATCGATATCCTTTACCTAGGATTGATGATTTGTTTGATCAACTGCAAGGATCTAGTGTGTATTCTAAGATAGATTTGCGGTCAGGATATCACCAACTTCGCGTTCGTGAAGAAGATATTCCCATAACTGCATTTAGAACTCGTTATGGACACTATGAATTTCAAGTAATGCCATTTGGGTTAACTAACGCACCTGCGGTTTTCATGGATTTAATGAATCGAGTGTGCAAGCCCTACTTGGATAAATTTGTGATTGTGTTTATTGACGATATTCTAATCTATTCTAAGAATGAAGATGAGCATAGAGAACATTTGAGGATTGTTTTGAAGTTGCTGAAGGATGAAAAGTTGTATGCTAAGTTTTCGAAGTGTGATTTCTGGTTAGATTCTGTGCAATTTCTTGGTCATGTGATTAACAGAGATGGAATTCATGTTGATCCTGCAAAGGTTGAAGCTATTAAGAATTGGTCTGCACCGACAACGCCAACGGAAGTGCGACAGTTCTTAGGATTAGCTGGCTATTATAGGCGATTTATTAAAGAATTTTCTTTAATAGCTAAACCCTTGACTAAGCTTACTCAGAAGAATAAACCTTTCGTTTGGGGAAGTGATGAAGATGGAGCATTTCAGACATTGAAGCAAAAATTATGTAGTGCGCCAATCTTATCATTACCCGAAGGGAGTGAAGATTTTGTAGTGTATTGTGATGCATCTCTTAGAGGTTATGGAGCTGTTTTGATGCAGAGAGAGAAAGTGATAGCTTATGCTTCTAGGCAATTAAGGAAGAATGAAGAGAATTACACTACTCATGATCTTGAGCTAGGAGCTGTGGTCTTTGCTCTTAGGTTGTGGAGACATTATCTGTATGGCACCAAGTGTACGGTATTCACCGATCACAAAAGCCTATAGTATATTCTCGACCAGAAAGAGTTGAACATGAGGCAACGAAGATGGATAGAGTTGTTAAGTGATTATGATTGTGATATAAAGTATCACCCAGGAAAAGCCAATGTTGTTGCTGATGCGTTAAGTAGGAAAGATAGAGAGCCTATCAGGGTGCGTTCTCTAGTCTTGACCGTGCACAATAATTTGCCTGAGCAAATTAGAAATGCGCAAATAGAAGCTTGTAAGAAGGAGAATTTTGTTAATGAAGGGTTCCGAGGAGAAGGAGATCCTTTAGAGGTTAGAGCTGATGGAGTGAAATGTTTAAGAGGTCGTATGTGGATACCTAAGTTTGGAGGCTTAAGAGATTTGATTATGTTAGAATCCCATAAATCTAAGTATTCCATTCATCCGGGATCTGATAAGATGTACCATGATTTGAAGAAGTTGTACTGGTGGCCGAATATGAAAGCTGACATAGCTATGTATGTTCTTCAATGCTTGACTTATGCTAGAGTCAAAGCTGAACATCAAAAGCCATCAGGACTACTTCAACAACCAAAGATTCCTGAATGGAAGTGGGAGCGAATTACGATGGACTTTATCACCAAGCTTCCTAGAACATCATCTGGAAACAATTCGATTTGGGTTATTGTCGATAGACTGACCAAATCAGCACACTTCATTCCGGTTAAGGAGCAGTTCTCACTGGAGAAGCTGACTCGAATATACCTGGATAATGTCGTATGCAAGCATGGAGTGCTTGTATCGATCATTTCAGATCGAGATCCTAGATTCGCATCGAATTTTTGGAAATCTCTCCAAAGATCTTTGGGAACGAATATCGACATGAGCACTGCTTATCACCCTCAGACTGATGGGCAGAGTGAAAGGACGATACAAACACTGGAAGATATGTTGAGAGCTTGTGTGTTAGACTTTGGTAAGAATTGGGATAAACATTTGTCGTTAGCAGAGTTTTTGTATAACAATAGTTACCATTCTAGTATTAAGGCTGCACCGTTTGAAGCTTTGTATGGTAGGAAGTGTAGATCTCCTGTATGTTGGAGTGAAGTTGGGGATACCCAGCTCACGGGACCGGAATTGATCCGGGAGACTACGGAGATGATAGTTCAGATTAAGAAGAGGTTGTTGACTGCCCGTAGTAGACAGAAAAGTTACGCGGATGTGCGGCAGAAGCCAATGGAGTTTGAAGTGGGTGACCGAGTAATGTTGAAAGTATCGCCATGGAAAGGCGTTATAAGATTTGGAAAACGAGGAAAATTGAATCCCCGTTATATTGGACCCTTTAAGATTTTATCTAGAGTAGGTCCGGTGGCTTACAAACTAGAGTTACCCCCAGAACTTCATGGTGTTCACAACACATTCCATGTATCTAATCTGAAGAAATGTCTAGCAGTGAGTGATGAGAAAATTCCGTTAGGTAAGGTTCGAATAGATGGGAAGTTGCATTTTATTGAAGAGCCCGTAGAAGTTATGGACCGTGAGGTAAAGCAACTGAAACAAAATCGGATACCTATTGTTAAGATCCGATGGAATTCAAAGCATGGACCGGAGTATACTTGGGAACGAGAGGATGAAATGTGGAAGAAATATCCGCACCTCTTCGATTTCAATAAGAAACGGACATCCAAATGAAATGGATCACGAGGACGTTGATCCCTTTTAGGAGGAAAAGCTGTGACAAATCTAACATTTTCAGGTAGTGAAATATTTTCTCGTATAATATTTTGAAACTTATTTTTTTATGTTGGTTGACGAACTCACAATTTACGGATTTAAATTTGGGCTTACGTGCATAATTTGGCGTCTTTTACGACTAAACCGGAAACCTTAGGATTACGTATTTACGTTTTTGAACTCCGTTTTTGATGAGACAATTTTTATTGGATTCGTTTTGTGACGGTGATTCATAATTTATAAAAACGTTTTTCGTAAAACGACCCGAGGGCACGCAAATCGAGAAAACTAGAATCGAGAAATACCCGTAAACTAGTGAGATGGGACAAAACACTTTGCCCCATCCCACTAGCTTACATGGGACGGCAAGGAGGACACCACCACACTTAGGTGGCACACATTCTAGCTAAGCTTATACAAGTGTAAGCTTATGCTTACACTTTAAGCTAAACCTTCCACCACTACACAAAACCAACAAATGGTTTTCACTTAACCATTTCTTACATGCAATTCACTCTCAAAACTCTCTCAACCTTCATCTTTGTGCCGTCCCACATCAAGCCACAAACACCCTCATTGATCTTTTCTAACTACAAACCACATGTTTACTAGTCCTATTAAGGTGTTTCCTTGAAACCTTGATCATTTGGTGGCCATATAACCAACTTTGGAGGTGATTTGCTTGTGTCCTAGGGCTGATTTTCCAACATATGATCTTGATATTTGATGGTCTTGGAGATACTTGTTGTGTTCATCAAGTTCTTGCCTTCCTAAAACAAGAAATCCACTTGGATTGGTAAAGAAGATCATCCTCTACATTTTTCTCTTATTATTTTGTAAAGAACAAATGTATTTTCTTTCATTTTGTATATGTATATGATGTATATATGATGATAAAAATGTTGTGTGGGGATCAAGTGTTGATAAACATGCTTAAAAATGATGATAACCATAAGAAATGAAGCTAAAATCATGTCTAATTAGTTGGCTGTATAAAAACAGTAGATAACTAAATGAAGAACTGATAAAAATGCATGGTTTGATCTATTTACAGTAAAGTAGATGATGTTATACACATGTGAGAGTTGGCCATGCAATGGAATCAAAATAATGAGTGAGATATGATCAAAACAAGTTAGGTGGTACAATCTGAATAAGCAGTTTTGTAGGGACTGTTAAGGCAACTTAGACTCAAAATGGGCAGTAGCTATAACTAAGTTATATTTAGCACATATTATGAAGAAGTTGTCATCCAAAAACGAGCTTCTAAGTCATTGTAGAACTCTAGATATGATAAAAATGGTGAATGTGAAGTTAAAAATCAGATTTTGGAAATAATGTTTATTATTATTATATAAGCACTCACTTTATAATTTATAAAATGTAAAGTATAAACCCACTAACTTATAAAACTTATTTATATAAATGTATAAAAGGTTAATTAAATGGGTAAAATATATAAATGGTGGTAAAAGTAATATTTATAAGTAATAAAAACTATAAACTTGATTTTTACGACTTTTTCGGCTATCGCCGTGAAATTAACGTTTTTCATCAAATAAAACTTAGACGACCAAACCCGTCTAATGTAAAGTTTATAAAAGATATATACTGATGTATAAGTAACTAAGACAAGTAAAAACCGATAAAACCCGAACTATAAGAATTACGGACAATTACGAGCTAACTAAACCTATTAGACTAATAATTGGACTTAATAAGATAAATACTTGTATAAAGAATTATTTGGGCTTAACCCAATAGGGCCCAACATGAAAAGTATATATACTGATCATATAAGTATATAATGGGTAAAAACAAGTAAAAGAACTTATAAAAGACTTAATGAACTTAAAATAGGTAAAATCGGTAAAACTAGTGAACTAGTAAGACGATACTAAAACGTAAACGCTAAAATGAGTAAATGAGGATTTATAAACCCACTTGATCATCATCATATGTACAATAATCATATATATATGTATATTGTTATTTTGATAAAAGTCATTGGACCGAGTCTAAGACCGATTATTATTTATATAGGTTTCCGTGACCGAAGCACGCCCGTAGCCGATAATCCGCCTTTCATTAACAACGTGAGTTCATAGCCTCGCACTCTTTTAAATGTTTTTATAAAATGATTTGTAAACCCGCGAGGGAGATAACATGCTAGATTTTTATAAAAATAGAACACAAGTAGTCCCGATTGTATGCTAAATGATATGGACCCGAATGATGCTATGACCCTATATTCGAGACTAAAAGGATTATTAGTAGTTAGGTTATGTCACTTAAAGTCCCATTAGCATGAATTGTGAACTACCGGGATTTGGTAGACGCTTATGCATTTGATAGTACTATTTGGGGACGATCACCCCAGTTCGCGCCTTGACGGTTGATCCCCGTCGTACCACATTGATTGGTAAGTGAATTTATGTATGAGAAGATTCCATAGCGTGATTTTTGTGACGACACGCTAACTTAGATGGGCAAATTGTTTGTCGGGTTCGCGGCCCGCTGTTTTCACAGTAAGGTAACAATGTCATGCGGCTAATAATAATCCTATACAACTAATACAATATAAGACATAAATAAAAACGATAACGACGCTATTACGATGAATATATTACCTAACATGGTAATATAGAGACTACGGTCTCATGGACGGTTTCAGATGTATGCTTGATTTATATATTGCCTGACTAGCAATATGTGGACTTACTTCCGATATTATACTTGTGTTCTGATTTTAAATGATTGTAAATGATTGTTTTATATAACGGTTTTCATTACTCTATGAATTCACTCGGCATTCGCTGATATGATTTTTGCATGTTTTCTATCTCAGGTGCTTGAAGGTAATCCGGATGGAGATCGACTCTGATGGCCCACACTTAATATTAAAAATGTTCATTCGATCTGTGTTTTGTAAACTTAATGACCTGTATAATTTGGGACCTGTTGTACACTTTTAAACCTTTTTATCGAATGAATGTTTGTTAAACCTTGTACAACCATTTTTATGTGTTGTCTATGATTGGAGTTATTGTGCTATCCCGTAACACTCTGAAAGACCCTTCCGCTGTACCGATACGAAAAATGAGAGTGTTACACCTTTTATGGTAAAAGAAGGCATCGTGCTGGGACACAAGATTTCCAAAGCCGGTCTTGAAGTAGACCGTGCTAAAGTCGATGTTATCGCCAAGTTGCCTCCACCTTCAACCGTGAAAGGTGTGAGAAGTTTCCTGGGTCATGCGGGCTTCTACCGTCGATTCATCAAAGATTTTTCTCAAATCGCTCGCTCGATGACCCACCTCTTGGAAAAAGATACTCCTTTTATCTTTTCCAAAGAGTGTCTTGAAGCCTTCAACTCGCTTAAGGATAAGCTAACTAAGGCACCCGTCTTGGTTACCCCTAATTGGGAGCTTCCCTTTGAGTTGATGTGCGATGCTAGTGATTTTGCTATTGGAGCGGTTCTGGGACAAAGAGTGAACAAACACTTCCAACCGATCCATTACGCTAGCAAGACAATGACTGGGGCACAATTGCATTACACGACAACCGAAAAAGAGCTTTTAGCTGTTGTCTATGCCTTTGAAAAATTTCGCCCCTATCTTGTCCTTTCTACAACAATTGTGTATACCGATCATTCCGCGCTGAAGTACTTGTTGACAAAGCAAGATTCCAAACCAAGACTTCTTCGCTGGGTTTTGCTGCTCCAGAAATTTAAAATCGACATTCGCGATAAAAAAGGAGCAGAAAACCTAGCCGCGGATCATCTCAGCAGACTTGAGGATCCTTACCAAGGGGATCATCCAAACAAAGAAATCAATGATTATTTTCCCTTGGAGACCTTAATGTCTATAAATTCGAAATCTGATGAAACCCCGTGGTTTGCGGACTTTGCAAACTACTTGCGGGTGGAATTCTCAAGGAAGGGTTGACGTCTCAACAAAAGAAAAAGTTCTTCACCGACATTAAGACTTACTTTTGGGACGACCCTTACCTATTCAAACAATGTGCCGACCTGATTATCCGCCGATGTGTTGATGGACCGGTAGCTTCAGAAATCCTTGATGCTTGCCACAAAGGACCCACCGGTGGTCACTTTGGTCCCAACTACACCGCCAAAAAAGTGTTTGATTCGGGATTTTATTGGCCCTCCATATATCGTGACGCTCACGATATGGTTAAACGATGTGATGTTTGCCAAAAACAAGGCACGATCACACATAAAGACGAGATGCCTCAGAATTTCATTCAAGAGTGTGAAATCTTTGATGTTTGAGGTATCGACTTTATGGGGCCATTCCCTTCTTCTAAAAGAAACAAATACATCCTTGTAGCCGTTTACTACGTTTCAAAGTGGGTTGAAGCCAAAGCTTTACCTACTAATGACGCAAGGGTGGTTTGTAACTTTTTGAAAGCTCTTTTCGCTAGATTCGGTGTGCCTCGTGCCATTATTAGTGATCGTGGGACTCATTTATGTAATGACCAATTCGCAAGAGTCATGGCTAGGTACGGTGTAAATCATCGTCTTTTCACAGCCTACCACCCACAAACTAATGGCCAGGCTGAAATATCCAACCGAGGACTGAAGCGAATTCTTGAAACAACCGTGGGAGAGCATCGTGCCTCATGGGCTGATAAACTTGATGATGCTTTGTGGGCTTTCCGTACTGCTTACAAGACCCCGATCGGTTGTACGCCTTATCGTCTTATGTACGGGAAAGCGTGCCACCTCCCCATTGAGTTGGAGCACAAGGCTTACTGGGCCTTGAAGTGGGCTAATTTTGATATTAACAAAGCCGATGACCTACGCAAGATCCAACTCAATGAACTCAATGAACTCCGTAATGAGGCTTATGAAAATTCTTTGATCTATAAGGAAAGAACTAAGCTCATTCACGACTCTAAGATTAAGAACCGAGAGTTCCATGTTGGAGACAAAGTCTTACTTTTTAACTCTCGGTTGAAAATCTTCTCGGGAAAGCTCAAATCTCGTTGGTCCGGCCCATTCACCATTGCCCAAATTTTTCCATATGGTACTCTCGAGCTCGCTCAACCTAATGGACCTAATTTTAAGGTGAATGGCCAACGAGTGAAGTTGTACTTTCTTGAGGACACCTCTCAGGAGGTGATTCCATCCCTCACCACGTTCCCCATGAACTAATTTTGGGTCGAGTCAGGCTCGTGACTCGGTTATAAAAAACAAGCGCTCCTCGGGAGGCAGCCCGAGTATCTATCCTTTTATGTTTTAACCTCCTAAGTGTAGGGGGACCTCTTTAGGTGTTTGTATTTGTGTGGTGATGTGATTACAGGGATTAGTGCACTCTTGGAAACTTTGAAGAACCGTGCTCCCGTGTTACCTGAAATCCGGTTCTATCTTTCAACTATCGTGATTCAATTATCTTCATACTCACATTTGAAATTGATCACTTTAGTCGTCTCTTCCTTAACTTGAGTTAACCAACGTGCACAATGTCATAAGTGTAGGGGAAACTTTTCCCACATGCTTAAACATTGAGGACAATGTTTATCTTAAGTGTAGGGGGGACTTCTATCGAAGTTTTAAGTGGACTTTTCCATGAAAATGCCTTCATTTAACCGGAAAATCATCTTTTTCAACATTTTTCAAATTTTTTATTAACTTTGGCCATTTAGTCGTAATTTTTAAAAAATTTTATCGTTGCTTTCATTTGTATATATTTCGCAATAAAGTCAAAAATATTAATAAAGTGATGTAGCTAGTTTAGAAGTCTTTGACATATTAGGCCCGCTGCGCTTATTTTGACTCAACCCGAATAGACTTATCCAAGTTTATTCTAGCTAGTATCCTTAACCATGTAGACCTTAATTGGTTTATTAGGCTAAGTGTCCACGAGTCTCATTACTTGAGATTTTAAATTATGGAGGACGAGAAATGATAGAGTCAATTATAAGTCGGTATTCTTGCATAAGCTCACTTGGTGTAATTATTTGCCTATTCTCCCATCACTTGCTAATAAATTATCTGCAATAAGTAAGGTCGTACGATTTGAAAGGTTACTTAGCTTCTAGCCCAAGATCGTTTAAAAGTTGCTCGGTAATGATAAGAGTTCATAGCCAAGGCATAACTTATGAAGCGGGGCGCGAAGATTGGCGAGTCCGAAAAGGCCCTAACAAGGCATGAGGATTCCATTTTATTGCTAAAGATCCAAAGTGATGTGAAAAGCATTATTCCCAAAGTCAATATGAAGGATCAAGACTCACGACGAAAACCAATCAACTCCCATAAAGATGATGGAGAAGTCTATCCGAAAAGACCCTAACAAGGTATGAGGATAAATAGATCCAAGTCTGAAAAAGAGGCGGATCGTTGTATCCCAAATCCCAAATAGAGATTGAAGAAATAATCATGAAGTCGTGGTCAACAAAGTTGGAGTACCTCTCAAAAGTCTCCAAGTGAAGAAACTCTATGAACGATGAGAAGACCATTATCTCAAGCACGTCTCTCAAGATATGAAGTATGAAGTACATGCCAAATATCGGCCCGAGAAAGGTCTCAAATCGTGAACCGTGTTATGCCAAGATATGAACTTTTTGATATCCCGAGAAGCAGTTTTAAGAGATTTTATCCTTTAGCTAACTATTGATCAAATCGTCCTACTTTGCTTTCAGCCTAAATAAACTATCGAAATAAGTCCAAAAATGCATCTTCATGATCATTCTAAGACAAAAATAAAATATAAGAGATACACCTAGGAATAAGGGAGTTTAAGCATTTAATTAAGCCATATGTGTAAGTGTTTGAATTGCTAACTTATAATAACAATGATCTCGTTTTTAAGCTTAGTTTGGGGAACGTGAAACTTGAGGGTGATAAATCTTCGCCGCACCAAAGCCCTAATGTAAGTCCTTGATTTCTTTGCAAGTTATTTCCATCCTTTTGTTTCCTTTTAAGTTTTAATTTCTCTTAGTACTTTAATTTTTGTCTAGTAGTATTTGAATAAGGCCAAGGTTGATTAATTATGAGAAAAGTGTAAAATTGCTTTATCACTAAGCATTGCATGAGGGCATGGCAATGTTAAGTGTAGGGGATTTGATAGGTGTGTAAACACCCATCCTTTTACCACTTAATTATGGCTAAAACAAGACCCAAACGCGTATTTAATATCATTTGTTTGGAATTATGCGTGGTTTTTGTGTTTATTGTGTTTTCAGAGCCAACCGGATGAATATTGGAGAAAACGTGGGATTGCACGTGTTTTACCGAAGAAAAAGACTCAAGATAAAGTCTACTGTCCAAGAGATGCAAAAGATTTGAAGTCACTGGGCCTATTCGAAGATTTATCGAAGAAAAGGACCAAAGATGGAAGATTTATATAAGTGGAAGAAACTCAAGTCCATTAAACGAAGAAATTAAAAGACGAGTTGAATTTAATCGACGACAAATCCCGAATCAGAATCGAAAACGTCAACTTTTCTGAAAATACGAGAAGACAAGAAGAACGGGAGAAAGCCCACTCACCAACCAAAAGACAAGACTATATAAAGCCCTCCCCTCACACACTTTGCAGTTAGTTTTTAGTTTTTCTTTCTCCTTCTTTTTCTCCCTTTTAGTTCGTAGCATCACCAACACCACTAGGGTGTTTGGTGATCTTGATCTTTGTTTTTTCAATCTTGTAATTTTAATCCTTGTTTTTTTATTGTTAAAACATTAAGTCATCAATACAAGTTCTTGTTTAATCTTTCCATTTCATCTTGTTCATCATCATCTTTCTCTTCAAGTTCTTAAGTTCTTATTTTATTGATTTGATCTTTAAAAGTTGTTGGGTTTTGTGTTTTTGTTGATGGGATTTGTAGTTTATGGTTAGTAGATGCTTTGTGTTTAGCTTTATTTAAGATTTGGTGAAAAACTTGTTGATTTTTGGCATTAAAATTGATTTCCTTGTTCTTCGGGTAAAGCTTCTGTTTCTGAGTGTTCCCAGGTTCCGGATGAACAAATCTTCCGGATGAACACAAAAGTTCCGAGTGAACCAAAAAGTTCCGGGTGAACTAAAAAGTTCCGGATGAGCATAATCTTCCGAATGAGCATAAAAAGTTCCAGATGAAAGTGTTTTCTAAAAAAGTTCTGAATCAACTACTTTTTGAAAAGTTCCGAATGAGTTTATGTTAGAAAAGTTCCGAGTCAGTTTTTAAGTTCCGAATCAATTTTTAAGTTCCGAATGAGTTTTTAAGTTCCGAATGAATTTCCCTTTTAAAACTTCCGAATGAGTACAAAGTTCCGGATGAACCAAACTTCCGAATAAAGTTCCGAGTAAAGTTCCGGGTGAAAGTTCCGAACCAACTTCCGGATCAAAAGTTTTGAGTGAACTTCCGGATCAACAACTTCCGAATCAACTTCCGAAGAAAGTTCCGAGTGAAGGATTTTTCAAAAGTTCCGAATGAAGACTTCCGGGTGAAAAGTTCCGGATCAATAGTTCCGAATCAAGGTCAAAGTTCCGAATCAATTTTCTTTTAATCTTTGTTACTGTTTCTTTTTGTATCTTTCTTAATATTTCTCATTTTTTCTTCATTTTATATTCTAAGTTTAATTTTAAATTCCAGCTTATTAATACAAGTTTTATTAATTGGTATTAATTTAATTTAATTGCTTACATTTTAATACATTTAAACTTTTTAGTAGACTAGAAAACTAAACCCCCTTTTTTAGTAACCAAGAACAATCATTCCACTTAAGACCGAGATCAATTCGAGAGGATATCGAGAGTAAAACTGAACCCAAGCAAAAAAAACGTGTATCAGGGCTAGTATGAATTCATTTGATTCGTGTCAATGGTTTTGAAATATAAATACTTTGGAAAACATTTGAGTCATATTATATTTGGTACATATCGATACTTGAGTTCGAGTCTTAACGTGCGCGCCTTATTTTGATAGGTTGCGGTTTTCGTGTTTCCCGGGCATCCATATCGTCGGTGATCGTCTTACCACTACCGTTTCTACTTTGAGTACCTTGATTGACTTACCTCGTGGCTAAGCTGAGTTCATAGCCCCTTTTTACTTATACATGGTTTCTAAACACGGGGTGAGATTTTACATGGTAGAACACAACCATTTAAAAACTGTATGCTATCCAGAACTTGTATGCTATCCAGAACATGTATGATTTTCAGATTTTTGATATTATTATTGCTTTTTAGACGTTAGCCTTGAGTTTCATCTCTTCGATCATGAACCGTTAATTGTCTTGGTGCATTTCCTGAAGCGTGAATGTTGTGGGTGGATCCATCGGGATTGACTATCCCCGTCCCAATGATGCGGTTGTTTAACCATGACGCATTACATTTGTTTATACCTGAGTATTTAGGCTGAATACTTACATAGTTAAGCTTCGGTTCATGAAACTAAACAGCAATAATAATCATAATGTTTCGGATAATGGTTACTGTACATAACCATTTTCCCCTATTTCTTGTTTACAAACGAATGCTTGTGTTCCACATCCTTATTGCTAAACCTATGAATATCACTCAACTTTATGTTGACGATTTTACATGTTTAATCTCATGTATTATTACTTAGCTATGCATAGATGGGAGCCCGCAGGAGATTATCGCAGCTTGGAGATTTCTGTGATGCTTTTGAAAGATTGGCTTTATATAAACTGTCAGGAGTTTATTCTATCTTTTGGGCAACTTTATGTTATAAATCGAGACGAAATAATATAATTTTTCCGCTTCTAAAACTCTGGGACCTTTGTTTAAAAAAACTCTGACCCTTTATGATGTAATGTACATGTTTTTATTTCGTCAGCTTTGTATGAACTGTAATTCATTGTTTCTTGTACTATGACGTGTTACCCCCTCGTTGCCTAGTTGTTCCATGTCAGATTCTGAGGTCTCACAGAGTGGTATCAGAGCGGTGGTTATAGAGAACTAAGTCGTTTTCAAAACTTAGTCTATAACCGAAAGTTCAAATATTTTATTGTTCCTTAGTGTCAAACATAGAATCTGCCAATGTTGTTCGATATCTGCACGGGTAACTCTCTAATTCTCATTATTTTCGTTTAATTATCGTTATAGTATTTCATTTCTTGATTACATGTTGAAATATTACGTTACCCTGATGACGATAATTACTATGTCTTTTCAAAGCCTTGTGCTTCATGAATTATCATTGAATGTTACTTTGATTACATCTGCCTATACTGTATTTTTTGAATTCTTGTTCTTGTGAATTGATCATATTGTAATGATTTTATATCGTTATGACGTTACATACTTGTATTCAGAGCGCGTATGCTGCCGACTTTTCATACTCATTTTTATGAGTACTATTGCTATTTCATTTATGCGTGATACGAATGACTTCATATACTCGTTCGTTTTGAATCATTTTTTTTTTCTCGACTCGCTGCTACATGTTGTGCATACTCTCGTTATACCATTCTTCGGAATTGAAGAAGTGTTGTTTTCGATGAAACTCCTGATTTTCATTCTTACTACCGTGCATGTTGCTTTCATTGTTTATTTACATTAAAATATCTATTTAGATACGCAGGTTTTCTTTCCGACCATTCGTAATTGAATGTCTAGTCAATAGACCATTGTGTAGCTCAATGTGTCCCCCAGAAAGACTAAAAGACATCGTGTGAGTCACACATCTCGAAGAATTCGTTGAATCAGTATTGAATAATATCGTGAGTTTTCGTAGTATTGATTGACCTTTACGCCACCGTTTTGTACGACAATTGTACACGGACTACATTTTATCTCATTGATCATTCTACGTTTCGACTCCGAATAACAACGTCCGTTTGTACTTTGAAACCATCATTGTCATCTGGGGATTCATCCTTTATTGTGTAGCGAGTGTTTGGAATGTAATCCTATTTCCATAAACTTGTACCCACCCTTTCATTAAACCTCCTCTCCTAGGAGTGCGACTTGTTAATATTTTGTTTCTTTCTCGGTATGTCTTGTGATTTTGGAAAATCACGCCGCCAGGAGACCTTCCTGCATTGCATCTTGCAACCGAAGACACAGATGTCATGCGTCGTTTTTCATTTCTTAGTTTTTCGTTGGTATTCTTGAACCATTTCCATACTGTGTTTTCTTTACATGTTTAATTATACAGTTTATTGTCTTTCGTCTTTATGGAATCCACAAGTATTGTGTGTACATTAATTTTGAGTCATTATGAAATTTGGATTTAATTTCAAGTTGTGTCGAAAAATATACTATGTAAAGAAACCTTACAGGAAATTTAACAGTGTCGAGAAATATTTTTATAACATCTGACATAAAATATATTTTTACCTGTTGAGATGTTCGTTTAAGACATAATATTTTACCAGTAAACATTAAAAATCGAGCAGGTTATGCTCATTTGAGATTGTGAAATTTAAGAACTTATTTTTGTGTAGTTATAAAATATCGTTTTGCTGACAGATTTAATGCAAGGGCATTTTCGTCCATTTTTGATCCGTTTCAAGTCTCGAGTAAAACTAGAAAGTTGTTGAAAACATCGTTTTCTACCAAATTACTCTTGTCTTCGAGTCTTAAAGTGTCATTTAGTGAATCAATTGGTCTAGTCAAACCCAAAAGTCAAAGTTGACTAAAAAGGGACAAAACTGATAAAATTTAAAAATATGGATTGAAGCGTTTTTGAGTTTGTTTGAGCTCGTAAAACTTTAACTAATGATATTTTGCAAACTAAAAACAATGATTGCGTTTGAACAAGTATAAAATATTAACTTTGAGTTCGGTCATATATATACATAGATCTTGAACTTTTGAAATTCGGTAACTTCCTAATATATAAACTTTTCAGAGTGATTGTACTATTTGTTAACTGATGTTCTACTTTCTTAAAAGTATATTATTGTCAAATTAATTACGATGTGAAGACAAACGGGTTCCTTATTCCATTCTTTTATTTATGACTTATTCGTCATTCTACATTGTCTTTCTTTGCTTCTATCATACCACTGATTTGGACCGAGAATTGAAGTTCTTGCTTACGTATCATTCGTTATCATCTTGACACGTGTCTCTTGACGATTCCTGCTAAACCTCTTGAAACCTTAGCACCTTGTAACCATTTCATAGATTGCCTTGAACTACTCCTTATTTCCCTCTTATAACCCACTCGCTACTTTATAAACTATTGTCATGTTACCATATAAACTCAAACTGGTCTTGTTTGCGAATCATTTCACAAAAGGTTTCAGTTGGGCCTTCTTAAATAATTCATTGCTATCTTATAAAATTAATTTATATTAATTTTGCAATGTATTTTCACAAATTGTTCTAATACGGTCTTATAATGAACCCTTGTAACTATATAAATTGTTAATTTAAGCAGTTAGCCAGTAACTTATAGGCGAAAAGTTTCATATGTTAATTTGATTCCTATTTTTACAAATGCTATTATATACATATTTTAAATCATATGATATGTAATACTGGTTTGACGAAGCTCAGCAGCGCATTGCTAGCCCTAAATTATGAATGGCCTGATCACCTATGCCTAATTTAGAAGGAGCCATGAAAGTCCAGATAATAGTTGCCCTAAATATTTAACCAACAATCAAATTTTTAATTATGTTCCTTAAAAAGTTAGATAAATGTAAATTTTGAAAACTTTTACATCTTATGCGAGTAACAACAGTTCGCGACATACACATATGAACCCTTATCTTTTCTTAAACAAAGTACACGCCTCAAGCACATATTCCCTTACTCAACAATCTTTGCTTTACTTGTTACCTCATCATCCTCATGATACGATTTTCGTTACCATTGGCCTAAATTCTTACCAATGATACCAGACTTGAAAGTTTCAACTTTGTTATGCTTCTACATCAATCGACCTTCTCTGTCTCTTTTGGTAGACCTTCGAAACGTCTCTGGACGCGATTAATGATTTATGACAGGACGTGAACGATGATTACGTGTTTTTGTCATGATGTGTGTTAGACTTTATCGTCTTGAAATTCGTTCGTGTGAACCATGTGTTGATTTCGCCTTTCATTGAGAATGATGTTCATTTTGCTGGAATTACTCGCAAGTTACTTCTTAAGAAGTTTCTGTAATTCGAAAATTTATTGTGTGGCTTTTCTCTTTCGATCGTGTATAGACCGCCAAGAATTTAATAAGTCGTTATTGGTGTCACCAGCTGCACTCAAGAAGCGATGACTTGCTATAATCCTTTTTTCTTATTATTTTTATCATTGACGCGACTATTCTATCACGTTTGTTAAGAATTGATACGATTTTTGGTTTTATTCCCTTGTGTTATCGCTCGCATACAGATTGTTGACCTTTATATAATTCATATTCGTTGCTCTCTTGTCACCTTTTGAAACCAGAAAATGTTACGTGTTTATAATTTGATACCTTAATCGCCTTCTTGGATTTCTAAAAATTATTATTAATTTTTAAGAACGTTTATACATTTTATCAAATGTTTAAATTACCAGAATAACTGTTTCAAGTTAAATATCAGATATATATGTCCTCTTTGGGAATTTTACCTAGTGTTTCAAAGGATATCAAGCTGTATCTTTTAAAGTAATTGATTATATCGTACTTTATTGTCAACCTAATGATATTATTAAATTAAACTATAATTTCTAAACAATGTTTCCAAATAACTTGGAAAATCCAAATTTTCTCTAATGGTAACGATAAACCTGTGTTCTAACGATAATTTCATACAGTCATCTAAAAGTTCTTAAGCTGATCAGGATTACTATTTTGAACGGTTCTACTTTTACCTTGAAGTCCTGATCAAGAAAAAGATTTGACAACTGTTTACCCACTCATTTTATATAGAGTTTGATTTTTAAATCATTACACCTTGTAAAATTTTCTTTTAATTAAGAAAATATTTAAACTGAGTTTTAAAGTAATACCAAAATGCTAGACAATAGATTGTGAAAGCTTGTATTTTAAATGATCATATGTTATTCATTCTTCCCTTCTATTTCGCTTGTGATTAGATTCTTACATTTTAAGATTTTCACGTTTTACAGTTGCACGATTTGCGACTCCTTGTTGATTAACAATTTTGATTCATCTTAACGCACCTTGTCAGCGATTCTCATGTTCATTCTATCTTTTGAATATTTCTCCATACTGAAGCGTAGTGAGTTCCAATTGTTAAGGTTCGCCGTGATGCAGAAATTACCTGGGAAGCAATGAATTTTGTTCTACACTTTGTACCTCATCTTGTTTGCATCTTCTACTGTTTTGAAGAGAACTTTGGGGACCAGAGTTTCTTTAGGGGGAAGACTGTGAGAACCCGTACTTTCCCAGCATTATTTTATTCTTTTTATTCGTGCTTCTTGAATTTTCCAATGTATTACGTTTTCTTGTATTGTTATATGTAAATTCTGAGATGCATAAATTTTAATGAATTATACTTTTTAAGTATTTTTCGGTTCATTGACAATATTTTACCTGGAATTATAGATTTTATTTTATTTTATTTTTCCATATCTTTTTAAATCAAAGTTTTTGATTTAAAATCACCCGCGTGCGTTTTACAACGAGTTTATTCAAATTAATGTACAACGAGAATTCCTGGTGATCGCGATACCGACGGATGCCCAAAACTTTACATTTTATTATCGATTGTTTCGATAATTAATATTTTCGACGATTTCGTTTTAATTACGTATTAAGTCATGTAGGGAAATCATATAATCATTTTTATGATGCATTGTAACTTTTGAAAAGTATTTTTTACGAAACCCGAGCCCCGTAAATATTTTCAATATTTACCAATAATAATTTTCTACCCTTTAAAACTATTAATTGTTTTTAGGTCCACAGGTTTCAAAATTGGCAAGATTGGTCCTCCACTTACCTAGCACTATATAAACCATTTTATTTCTCCTACACAAACACATACACCATTTTTATAAAAAGAAAAACATCACCCTCCCCTCCCTTCTTTCTTTTCTGTCACCGCCACCATACGAAACACCCCTAAAATCTTGATTTCTACTATGAATCAATCAAAACAAAAATAAGACCCATTCCTAAAATCTTATGATGATTCTATCAATACAAAAATCTCCTACATGCATCATGTTTTCATGAGTTTATGATTTGGTGGTTTTAGAATGTTTTGATCATCTTGCATGTATGGTTTAAGCAATGATCTTCATGTTTTCATGTTAAAAAGGTTGATTTTTGATATTTGATTTTTGTTAAATTATTATACAAGTGTTTTTAGGAGTGTTTGGTTGATGGGAAGGATGTTATTAGAGTTATTCTATAGGTATGGGAATGAGTGGTTTTGGTTGGAAAATTGATTTGACTTGTTTTCTAAAAGTATAATTTGGGACAACAGGTCTTAAACAGACTTTTCGTGTGTTTAAGTTCTGAGAAAGGCTAAGATTATTTTATTTATTGTAGAGTTTTCCGAGACGCTCGTTTTGGTATAAGATAGAGCTTCTAAGTCATTACGAGTCAAAAGTTATGATAGTTTTAGTATTCGTGTACCGGGAGACACAAGTCGGCACAATCCGAAATTGTGGCTGATTTTGGGTCGACTCTCGGGGACTTTAGGCTTGGTTAGATAAATGTAACTACTGGTTTTCAATGTTTACAAACTTAGTTTGATGAGTCTAGTAGTAGTTTCAAATACGGATTGTCGAATTAGTACTTTTAAAGTGGTACAAACGGTTTTATAAAATAAGTACACAAATCTGTCCCAAATTTGGAGTCGAGTAAAGTGTCGAGTTGATGGATTTTAAAGTGTGAACATTGGCTCAAATTTTGGTGAGGTCTTATACAGGTTATAAGTAACCTCGACACCAATTTTCATCTAAATCGGACAAGTCTAGATAGGGTCGATCGGTGTGTACATTCGGGGTGTACTTGCTGAATTTAATTTTGGACACAAAGTTCAATGCTTGTGTTGCGTGAGTTTGAGTATTCACCATCGGATATGGTGACTTACTCAAGTGCTTAGTGATTATATAAATGACTTAGCTACTGGTCCAAGTAAGGTTAAAGGATAGTTTGACTTGCGTTGACTTGGCGTTGTATAACGGGTCATTTTCAAGTGTTCAAGTGTTTTAACGTGTAGTGTTGGAATAAATGGGTTAGTATGAATTCATTTGATTCGTGTCAATGGTTTTGAAATATAAATACTTTGGAAAAAATTTGAGTCATATTATATTTGGTACATATCGATACTTGAGTTCGAGACTTAACATGCACGCCTTATTTTGATAGGTTGCGGTTTTTGTGTTTCCCGGGCATCCATATCGTCGGTGATCGTCTTACCACTATACTTTCTACTCAGTTGCTGAGTACCGTGATTGACTTACCTCGTGGCTAAGGTGAGTTCATAGCCCCTTTTTACTTATACATGGTTTCTAAACACGGGGTGAGATTTTACATGCTGGAACACAACCATTTAAAAACAGTATGCTATCCAGAACATGTACGATTTTCATATTTTTGATATTATTATTGCTTTTTAGACGTTAGCCTTAAGTTTCATCTCTTCGATCATGAACCGTTAATTGTCCTGGTACATTACGCGAAGCGCCAATGTTGTGGGTGGATCCATCGGGATTGACTATCCCCGTCCCAGTGATGCGGTTGTTTAACCATGACGCATTACGTTTGTTTATACCTGAGTATTTAGGCTGAATACTTACGTAGTTAAGCTTCGGTTCATGAAACTAAACAGCAATAATAATCATAACGTTTCGGATAATGGTTACTGTACATAACCATTTTCCCCTATTTCTTATTTACAAACGAATGCTTGTGTTCCACATCCTTATTTCTAAACCTATGAATATCACTCAACTTTATGTTGACGATTTTACATGTTTAATCTCAGGTATTATTACTTAGCTTTTCTTGGATGGGAGCCCGCAGGAGATTATCGCAGCTTGGGGATTTCTGTGATGCTTTTGTAAGATTGGTTTTATATAAACAGTTTATTCTATCTTTTGGGCAACTTTATGTTATAAATCGAGACGAAATGATATAATTTTTCCGCTTCTAAAACTCTGGGACCTTTGTTTAAAAGAAACTCTGACCCTTTATGATGTAATGTACATGTTTTTATTTCGTCAGCTTTGTATGAACTGTAATTCATTGTTTCTTGTACTATGACGTGTTACCCCCTCATTGCCTAGTTGTTCCATATCAGATTCTAGGGGTGTCACATTATTAAACACTTAATAATATATACTCGTATATATTAAACGTATAATAAAACGTTCTCTTCGTGTTTAAGTGTTTGCCCCGATAGACTCACTCATTTCCGATGGCATCGCATATCCCGACAACTCCCACTTGTGAGAGTTTAAGACATAGTACGTCCATAATAAAGTATCTACCAACACTTTATTATAACCGGAAATGATTGAGGTATAGTTTCAAGATAAACATCTCAAAAGTATAAATGGTATACGATTATGTGACTTGCTAATAATCATCCCTTCGTTACTAGTACCGTTAAACCATGGATATGGATCCTAACTCATTCCATATAGTTTAACGTTTAGTTTCTCGTTATTGAAGTTAATCCAGATATACCAAATGTAACCAAGTATCATCTTGATTTACTCTTTGGGTGCGGCCACACAATTATCTGATTAATTCTGGAGAGGGCCCAATGGTACCAATCTGCACTAGATCAAGTGGAGGAACAGATTTTGTATTGACTGCAAGTTTCTGTGGATCAGTTCTTCACAACACTTCCAATTATAGCCTTTATAGCTACCTTTTGCAGGATAACGTTTAACATATAATCAAAAAGTGATATTCACACATGCACAAACTTGTTTTCATCTCAAGTCTAAGGATGACTTAATCACCATTTTTGAAATCTTACTCATGACAAGGATCCAAAAGTAACGATTCGAAAGTTCGTGGTGTCCAATATACATCCCTTATGAATAACACATGAGTTTGGCGGGAAACCGTCCATATATTCAAAGAATATAACCAACACTCAAATTTGTCTTAATTTAGACAATATTCCCATATTGCTAACCGATAATGGACATAATTAGAATAATCAAAGATCCAAGGATTAAACATACAAATATAGGACTACAGTAATTATATGAATGAATAACAAATATCAAGTATCTTTATTCATCAGAAAATAATAAAAGTCTTACAATACTGTCTTACAATCCCAATTATCCAAATACTAAAATAGATTGCATGAAACTAAGTTAGCAAGTTGAAGTCATATGTTTCCAACATTCTCAACTTTTCTTTACAAGAATGCTAAATAGTCATCTAAGTAAACTTACCGAATATTTGTTTCAAACTTCACAAATAATGAAAGACTTGAAAAACAAGATGAATGTCTTATCCTACATGATCATACTAAAGGGTTAATTAATGGTTTAATGTTTATATTTTAAGGCTAAACGGTTTAAGGTTTATGATTTAGTGTTTAGGGTTACTTTAGGGTTAAGTTTAGGGCTTAGGGTTTGCGGTTTAGGGTTTAGGGTTTAAGGTTTAGGATTAATGGTTTAATTAGCTAGGGTTTGCGGTTAATGGTTAATTAATGGTTTAATGTCTATAGTTTAAGGTTAAATGGTTTAAGATTTATGATTTAGTGTTTAGGGTTCATTGGTTTAAGGTATAGGGCTTAGGGTTTATGGTTTTAGTTTTTGGGTTTATGGTTTAAGGATTAGGATTAATGGTTTAATTAGCTAGAGTTTGTGGTTTAAGGGTTAATTAAATTATTAATGTTTATAATTTAAGGTTAAATGGTTTAAGATTTATGATTTAGTGTTTAGGGTTCATTGGTTTAAGTTTTAGGGTTTAGGGTTTAAGGTTTATGGTTTATGGTTTACGGTTTATGATTTATGGTTTATGGTATGCATTATTATGATTTATGGTTTAAGGGTTAATGGTTTACGGTTAAATGGTTTAAGGTTAAATAGGTTAAGGTTTTATTATTGGTTTAAGGTTTAATTTGGGTTTATAGTTTTAATTATTAATATAATTATCATGATAATTAAACATGGCCATTTTATTTAAAAAAACTTTAGGTTAAAATAATTATTAATATAATTATTCATGTTACATTTAATTTTTAACCCTAAACATGGCCGTTTTAATTAATTGAGAAACTTAGCTTAATTAAGTTATATTAATTGTTATCCAGGGTTTAATTAAATTAATAACATGCTTTGATTTAATTATCCAATAATCATGTAAGGTAAAGTTCAACTAATAAAATCATGAAATATTAATAATTAATAATTACTTATAATATCATGTATTATTATTATTAAGTAATACTCATATGTTAAGATTAAGTATTTAATATTAATAAACATTAATATAATAATCATGACTTATAATATATGCTTATTAAAACTATAGCTTATATCATACACTTATTTAATAAGCTAATACTAAATAAATTCATTAATGTAACAAAAAACTAAAAAATACAAATTTTAAACCCGACTTATATTATCTAAAAAGTGAAGACTTTTCTTTGCATGCAATTTGTTATATTGCACCGGTACCCCGTCCACTAATCACACACACACACACACATACGCATTCAATATCCAGAGGTCAAATAATGAATCAACCACCCCCCACCCATCCACCAACAGTAACAAATCATCAATCCCTAATAAATCAAACCTATCTGACTTGGGTGACTTTGATTTGGATAAAGTCCCAATAAGTGGGGAGATGATTGATTATGTGCTTGCTAAGTATGGAGCTAACTGGAAGTTTGATCATCCGATTGCTGATACTATTATTGAAGATTTGATGCAGATAGAGTTTAGAAAATATACTAAACGAAAATCAAAACAAGGTTAGGGTTTTTACTTCGCAACAGTATTATTGACGTTTTAATGATTTGCTTTTGTTTTGATGATGTTGCATGTTATGAAAATACCAATAATTGATTTTGTTTTAATATTTGTTATATAGATGACAAGGCAGATGAGGCTATGAAGGTTGATGAAGATACGAAGGTTGATGAAGTTATGAAGGATGATGAAGCTATGAAGGCACATATTAAAGGTCAATTTTGTGCCATTTTATGTTTATATGTTTGTCAGAAAGGCGCTAGATTGATCAATAGTTAGTGTTTACTATGTAAAGTTTTGGGAGTAATGAAAATGATAAATTGTTCAAGTATTATGTTGGTTATATGATGATGTAGATACAGGAGATAAGGGGGTGTTTGGTTTAGCTTATATAATGGGCTTATAAGCTTATAAGCTCAAACCAAGTGTTTCGCTAAGCTTATATAAGTGGGCTTATAAACTTATATATGGGTGTTATGATAAGCCATAAAAATGTAGCTTTTTTAGGAAGGTTTGGGCTTATATAACATATTTACCATTTTACCCTCATGTTAACTTAAGTTTATATAAGCCATGGGCTTATAAGTTTATTAAACATAGGCTTATATAAGCAAAAAATGGCTTATATAAGCCCATTATCTCAGCTAAAAACACACCATAAATTTTTAAAAAAGGGGTTGGTCATACTTGAAACCTTAAACATTTGAGTTGAGATTAGGTTTGATTATCTTGATGTGAAAACGTATAGACTTCCTAGCCAACTTTTTTGAATCTAAGATGGCATTGATAGAACAACCTATTGTTCAAAAAGTTGATGCGGCAGAAACTCAAAACAAAGAAAACATGAAGCATTCAGTTCAACGCTGACACATTGTGTCTAAGCGTTGACAAGAGTTAAGGCAACGCTGACAGAAGTCAACAGAAGTCAACGTTGTTGGAAATGTCTATTTAGGATAAGTATTCAGAATATTATTTATGAATATTCTGTATTAGTTAATTAAATAGAAGATATGTATGTTTATTCATAGTTATCTCTTGTAAAACCCTAATCCTTACACTATAAAAGGAACCAAGGGTTATTAGGTTTTTCATATCTTTCATTCACAATGTAAACCTAAAGTGTGTGTTGCACTAGACGTAGGATTAATGTATACACGTCTAGTGGTTGTTGATTATTAATATAATTAGCAACCCTTTGATTAATTCATGTGTTCTTGTGCCCCAAACACCTTGTTTCATAACTATTGTTCTTTTCCGCTTTGATTATTAATAATATGAACAATGGTTATGCCTAGAAAGTAAAAGATTCGAGGAAACTAAGGTTTCCACAGTTGGTATCAGAGCCTCATGGCTCGTGATGCTAGGACCAACAAGGTGTTCATGTTTTGAGAAGAAAAGAAAAATCCGTCTAGGGTTTTTCTAGACGTTTTTGTGTGGGCAGCAGTATTCAGAAGGCCATAAATTTTTATTGAACCGTTTGATCGTCACAAAAACTTTTGTGTGTGTTCTACACACGTATATCTAGATATCCACCAGAGGGATTGTCAAGATCTATCCTCAAGAAAACGTTATAGGCTGTCGAAGTTGGAAGCAATGGTAATTTTCAGATTTTCTGTTTTACATAAAATCATGGTTTAGAATTTCTTCAAACCCTGGATCATTCCTAAACAGAAAATATGATGTTCAAGAGAGGTTTCAATAGCAGGATTCGATGTTGAAGCTGTGATATTTAATATATCAATTTGTGGTTTGCTGTTATATGATTCATTGATATTAGGGTTTCTGTGCAAACCCTAGAATATGTTACGTATGTTGGCTGCTTGAATGCTGTATCATATCCATATTAACGTTTGTTCTTCATTGGGGTTTGAGATGATCACGTGATAGTCTACAAGTAAAAAGAAGTTGATGGTTAATGTTGGCATCAACAGATGAAAGGGACGTGAGTGAGCTATTCTGTCCAAAGATAGCAGCAGATGATCATCTACATGACGTTAAGCAAGAAGGATGGATGCGATATTCTTGGTTGATATGGTCCATGGCGTAAGTTATGGAAGCATATATTTGGTATCATATATTCTATTCTATAATTACTACTTTGTAAGGATTGAAATATATCCTATTTATTTTGGACGTGAGAATGGAAGTTTCTGTTCTGATGATATATGGTCATGTAAAAGTAATATTCATTATTACTTAATTCTATATTAACCATGTCAAGTAGGCTAAAAACTTGGGATTATATTCTATGATTATTGACTTGTTATGTGGCAAGATTTCTTGCATACGTAATATAAGGAAACAATCATATGAAGATGATACGAGATATATTATGGGTTATGGTTATAAATGTGTATATCCTAAAGAAACGATGGCAAATGCGTGTGAATGTGCTATATTTGGATAGGATTACAAGGTGACCATGTGGAGATATTAAAAAGGGCACTATTCAAGTTTGTAGCTCTAGATGACGTCAGAAGTTGAAGTAGACGCTGACAGGAATAAAGTTGGCGCTGTTAGAAAGCGTTGACAAGTGTTATCCGATATATAAATTTTCAAACGCTGACAAGTGTTGTCTAATATTGGACAACACACAGTGATGATATCTTGGACAAAGGAAGATATTGGACAACAAAAGGAATAGTTGCTATTCAGAAAATTGATAGAATTTTGCACACAAAAAGAGTTATTTACACACGAAGGTACATGGGATCTCCGTTTTTATGCAGAATATCAGTTTGATATTTATGGCTCGGGTTGTTTTTAAAAGGGGTTAATGATTTTAATGTGAGTTAGCAACAACTCGTGAAGTGATTTATTGGATTTGATTATGTAATCGGGGTAGCCTTGTAAAAGAGTTATCCATCTTAAAGCTTTTACATGTGATATGAAGATTAAGATTCGTCATGAAGAGGTGTTGTCTTAAGGGGAAGAATTCTTATGGTAAGTTTGATGTTTGAAGAAGATTTTCGCAAGGTTATGTTCTATCATATCTTTAAGTTGTGACCTCCCAGCCACTGACTTTAAAGATAACTTGTTTATGCTTACATTGTTACTAATGAAGTCATACAAGATCTAGGAATATGTGATTTTTCTTATGGTACTCTATGCACATATTTTCTATCACTTGAAGGAGTTACATTATCGTGCTCAGTGTCTCACAAAGGATGAGGATTTTTGTATAAGCATTACACTTCATCACATCGTACAAGATATGGAACATAGGTTTGGGTTACTCTACTTCTACATCAATAATATTATGGTTATTTTTCTTCAGAATCATTACATAGAGCCTACATTTGGAGAATCTTCGATTGCATACATTGTTTCCTTCCATATTGATGTGACAAAAAGGGGAAGACATACATGCTACACTTGAGGGGAAGCAATTTGAAGATGATGTACCACTTACAAGAGATACACAAAGAGTTTTGCCGACATCAACTAGGGGAAGATTGTTAGGTCAAAAAGTTGATGTGGCAGAAACTCAAAACAAAGAAAACATTAAGCATTCACTTCAACGCTGACACATTGTGTCTAAGCGTTGACAAGAGTTAACGCAACGCTGACAAAAGTCAACAGAAGTCAAACGCTATTGGAAATGTCTATTTAGGATAAGTATTCAGAATAATATTTATGAATATTCTGTATTAGTTATTTAAATAGAAGATATGCATGTTTATTCATAGTTATCTCTTGTAAAACCCTAATCCTTACACTATAAAAAGAACCAAGGGTTATTAGGTTTTTCATATCTTTCATTCACAATGTAAACCTAAAGCGTGTGTTGTGTAACACCCCCAATTTCGGGTCATAGCAGCGGAAGGGTCATTGGGTGTTACTGTCATGGTTCAATCTCAATATCATAGAAAACGCCTCAAAATGAGTCGTTTTAACAAAACATACATCCATTCTTTTGTTTAAAGATAAAACAGTTCACACACGGTCCCAAATAGTTTTAAAGTTTACACAACCAACCAAATAAACGATAAAAGTTTCATTGAATGGACATAGTTTAGAAAAGCGGGCCAAAACATTTTAATTAAGCAAGTTGCATGAAACCGCCTTCCCTGAGTGCCTTCTTCATGGACCTGAGATAAACATGCTATAAAGTCAACAAAAATGCTGAGTTAATCTATAGAGTTTAAATTAAATAAACGAACACAAGTATTCTGAATAAACCTTCCGTGGTTGACAATCATGTGTATCAGACATAATTATCGTTGTTATTTCATAAGTCTCGTGAAATTGAACGTTAACATATATTATTTCAGCCCAACACACCTAGCCAAGTGCGTATATTTCTCTTATACAATTACATCCGATGTTTCATTACTGGTGCATCACAACACCACGCGATAGCTAGTCGCGACCGGATTGGGTGTCACCCCGATAGATCTATCCATAGTATTAGCGTTCCTTTCGATTAACAATTCACGATTCATGGGTCTTTTAAGGCTAGAGCAAACTTTTATAACAACTTTCATCTAAGCATACAATCGAGTCCTTTGTGTTCAATTTTAAAAGAAAGAGGGTTTACCACAACTTCTCGTTGTACCCTTCATTTATAATAAATGCTTTTCCAATAATAAGGGTTTCCACAACTTCTCGTTGTACTCCTTTTATTTTAATAAAACAAGCATGTTATCCCCCTCGTGGGTTTTGTAAAACAAGTAAACATGTTAAAGCGAGGCTATAGACTCACCTTGGTACGATAGTAGTAATGTCACGATCGCCGACGATTTGCGATGCCCTGTTAAACACGAAGACCGCAACCTACCAAATAAGGCGCGTTCATTAATAAACGACTCAAGTATAAATAATACTTAAATAATACGAAAGTCAATTTCATATAACCATGAAAATCCCAAAAAAATGAATTAACAATATAAATGTACTTCTATACCCTTTGATTCAACACTATTCTTTTAAACACTTGCACTCTCGACACTGACCCGTCATAAGACGCCAAGTCAACGCAACTCAAACCATCATTTTACTTCTCTCGGACCAGTAACTAAGTCATTTATATAATGACTTAACACTTGAGTAAGTCAACACGTCCAATAGTGAATACTCAACTCACGCCATACAAGTATCGAACTACGTGTCCAAAATACCAATCAGCATGTACACTCCAAATGTACACACCAATCTAACCTATCTAGAGTTGTCCGATTTCGACGAAACTTGGTGAAAAACTCACACATAATATGAATAAGACTCAGTTTAAGTTTCATTCAAAAATATTACTTCTAAGACCTCCTGCCCGACACACCTTCGTGTTATAAAAACCGGACAGTTTTACGCCTTTTACTTGTAAAACCATTTTGACTTATCTAAACAATTCCGTTTGCAAAACCGACACTCGGGTTTGAAAATAGACTCATGACCTGAGGCTTAGAAACTTACAACAGTCCTTGATCATTTTTAAAACTCCTTTTATAGTCCCCGAGATTTGATCCCAATATCGACAACAATTTTCGGATTGTGCCGATATTCGTCTTCCGGTACACGAATACTAAAACTAGCATAACTTTTCGCTCGTAATGAGTTAGAAGCTCTACTTTAGCTCAAATCAAAGCTAACGAAATTCTCTATGACCCTATCTAATTATTTTACCAATTTTATTACAGTAAGTAATTCAAATATAGCCTTAAAGTTACTGCCTAAAATTGACCATGTAAAAATCATACCAAAACAAATTTTCAACTCATTCTAACAATTCCTATAGTCCTAATATCATCCTAATATCATACTAACACATCTAACTAACTCCTAACATCCTCAAATTTTAATAAAATAAAAATAAAATATAAAGAAATCATACATGCAACATCATCCCACTATGAATATAATAATATTAACAACATACATAGCCATAGAAATGGATCAAACATGATGTTCTTCACCAAATCTTGAAAAAAAATTAAAGTGAATGCATGTGGGAAAATTTTATACCAATATGAAGCTCTTTCAAAATCTAGAATGGGACTTTTGTTAGATTTAAATGATTCAAGATGAATCAAAAATCACAGGGGTGTTTGTGTTTGAAGATGGGACGGCAAGAACAAAGGGGAGAGAGAGAGATTTTATTTTTTTTGTTAAAATGAATTTTTAATATAAGTTTGCTAGTGGAAAAAGTATTTATAGTCCAAGGGTAGGGTAGTTTTTGTCATTTAGGCATAGTTTTGGTACAAAAATGCAATTAAATAATTTACATGGTAGAAAATGTAAATTGTAAATTTTGAAAATATTTACGGGGCTCGGGTTTCGAAAAAATGCTTTTCAAAAGTTAAAACGCTTCATAAAAGTAATAATAAAGCTTCGACACGACTTAAAACGTAATTAAATCGAAAACATCGAAAATACAAAATATCGAGACAATCGATAATAAAACGTACATTTTTGGGCATCCGTCGGTATCGCGATCACTAATAGTTCTCGTCATTCGTTAAAACATAAGACACGAGAAATAAAGATTAAATATAATAAAAATCATTTTTATGATTATTTGAGAATATAATATCGATACCTAACATATTCCTTGTCGGTTTTCATCTAATCGACATTTTTACGCTAGTTTCAAGTCATAACCTTCTCGGTTAGTCGATAAATTTTAAATTCTCATTAAAGTAAACACGTAATACGTAATAGTCGAGATTAAAATAACGACCTAAAATTGACGGATTGTCACATCATCCCCACCAAATTAGGATCTTCGCCCTCGAAGATCAACTTGCGTTCTTGCCCGATCGCTTGTTGAAATCAAAGAGATGAGGGTAATTCTTCCACATTTGGTCTTCTCGTTCCCAAGTATACTCCGGTCCTCTTCGAGAGTTCCATCGAACTTTGACAATAGGTATTCGGCTTTGCTTCAGTTGCTTGACCTCGCGATCCATGATCTCGACTGGTTCTTCGATAAAGTGCAACTTTTTATCAACCTTAACCTCGTCTAACGGTATAATGAGTTATTTATCGGATAAACACTTCTTCAGATTCGACACGTGAAAAGTGTTATGAATCCCATACAGTTCTTGTGGTAGTTCAAGTTGGTATGCCACGGGTCCTACTTTAGATGTAACCTTGAATGGTCCGATATAACGACGACTCAACTTACCACGTTTTCCAAATCGTACAACACCTTTCCATGGTGATACCTTTAGCATAACCTTATCTCCCACGTTAAACTATAATGGTTTTCTTCTCACATCCGCATAACTCTTCTGTCGGCTTCGAGCAGACAACAACCTATTCTTGATTTGCACAATCGTATCCGTCGTCTCTCTAATCAAATCTGGTCCAGTGAGTTGGGCATCACCAACCTCACACCAGCTAACGGGTGATCTACACTTTCTCCCATAAAGTGCTTCAAAATGTGCAGCTTTAATACTCGCGTGATAACTGTTATTGTACGAGAATTCGGCCAAATGTAAGTGCTTATCCCAGCTACTTCCAAAGTCTATCACACAAGCACGTAGCATATCCTCCAAAGTTTGGATTGTTCTTTCGCTTTGCCCATCAGTTTGTGGATGATAGGTTGTGCTCATATCCAAATTGGTTCCTAATGACTTTTGAAGTGATCTCCAAAATCCAGAAGAAAAACGACTATCTCTATCGGAAATGATTGAAATAGGAACACCATGCTTGCACACGATTTCCTTCAGATAAATATCGGCGAGTTTCTCCAAACCGAACCTCTCCTTGATTGGAATAAAATGAGCGGATTTAGTTAAACGATTGACAATAACCCAAATTGCATCGAACCCAGACGGTGTCCTTGGGAGTTTTGTGATGAAGTCCATCGTAATTCGCTCCCATTTCCAGATTGGAATTTCAGGTTGGACAAGTAATCCTGACGGCTTCTGATATTCAACTTTCACTTCTGCACATGTTAAGCATTTCGCGACGCATGTTGCAATATCAACTTTCATATTCGGCCACCAGTATAACTTTTTCAAGTCTTGGTACATTTGTCCGATCCAGGATGAATAGAATACTTGGACTTATGAGATTCTAACATAATCAAGTCTCTCAGTCCACCACATAATGGTAACCAGATTCGACCTCTCAAACATTTGATACCATCGGCACGCGTCTCAAGTGTTTCACCGTCTCCTCTAAATCTTTCGGCTGCAATATTTTCCTTCTTGCACGCTTCGATTTGTGCATTTCGAATCTGCTCAGGTAAGTCATTATGAACTGTCACTACTAAAGCACGCACTCGAATCGGTTTCTCCCTTTCCTTTCGACTTAACGCTTCAGCTACCACGTTCGCCTTTCCTGGATGATAACGAATTTCGCATTCGTAATCACTCAAGAGGTTAACCCATCGACGTTGCCTCATATTCAGCTCCTTTTGATCCAATATGTATTGTAGGCTTTTATGATCAGTGAATATTGTACACTTCGTGCCATACAGATAATGTCTCCAAAGCCGTAGAGCATAAACCACAGCACCCAATTCTAAGTCATGGGTTGTGTAGTTCTCCTCATTCTTCCTTAATTGTCTAGAGGCATATGCGATCACCTTTTCACGTTGCATGAGAACAGCACCGTATCCTCGAAGAGATGCATCACAATAAACAACAAAGTCTTCACTTCCTCACTTCCACTAAATCAAAACATGGATTCCAATTTCTCGAACCATTGCATTAACCCAACAGCACCTTCAGTACCCTTAAAAGTTGGAGGTTTGCTTTTCATGAACAAGGTATAATTACACTTCTTGTTTTCAGGAATCACTGGTCTATCAGCATCACCAGTTCCAGCACCAGCATTGCCAGCTCCAGTATTACCAGCTCCAGTATTACCAACTCCAGTAGCGCCATCTCCAGTATTACCAACTCCTGTATTGCCAGCTCTAGTATTGCTAGCTCCAGTATCGCCAGCTCCACCAGATCCTTCAGCTCCACCGGATCCACCGGCTCCGCTATTCATATTTTCCATAAATGCATTCATAGACACCTGAAATTGATCAGCTACTATAGCACGTAACTGAGTCTCAGTCAACTGTTTTGGCAGCATAATCCTGTTACACAATTCACATCAAAATGAGTATTCATTCAACGCTTGTGATAACAAAACATGAATAACAATAAATAAGAATAGATAGATGAAAAGAAACAAGAATGGATGATAGAACGAAGAATAGAATTTAGACAAGGAACGAAGATTCACGAGGAATGAGTCAAAAGACAGGGATTTCTATTGTGACAACCAGCGTCGTTTGTAAATCACGTATTAGTATTATAATAATCAAATAATTAACATTTTTAAATAAATGTAATTTCATTATGCTTTAAGCATAATTAATAATTAAATATTTATAACATATATATACTTTTCTTATTCTCGTCCATTGGCAACTCGGAGGTTTCGCTTGCAGATGTTATAGTCAAAAGATTTCAAAATTTTATTTTTGGAAAATCTTTTCGTTCTCTATAACTTGATCTCTGATGCCAATCTGTAACACCCCCAATTTTGGGTCATAGCAGCGGAAGGGTCATTGGGTGTTACTGTCATGGTTCAATCTCAATATCATAGAAAACGCCTCAAAATGAGTCGTTTTAACAAAACATACATCCATTCTTTTGTTTAAAGATAAAACAGTTCACACACGGTCCCAAATAGTTTTAAAGTTTACACAACCAACCAAATAAACGATAAAATTTCATTGAATGGACATAGTTTAGAAAAGCGGGCCAAAACATTTTAATTAAGCAAGCTGCATGAAACCGCCTTCCCTGAGTGCCTTCTTCATGGACCTGAGATAAAACATGCTATAAAGTCAACAAAAATGCTAAGTGAATCTATAGAGTTTAAATTAAATAAACGAACACAAGTATTCTGAATAAACCTTCCGTGGTTGACAATCATGTGGATCAGACATAATTATCGTTGTTATTTCATAAGTCTCGTGAAATTGAACGTTAACATATATTATTTCAGCCCAACACACCTAGCCAAGTGCGTATATTTCTCTTATACAATTGCGTCCGATGTTTCATTACTGGTGCATCACAACACCACGCGATAGCTAGTCGCGACCGGACTGGGTGTCACCCTGATAGATCTATCCATAGTGTTAGCGTTCCTTTCGATTAACAATTCACGATTCATGGGTCTTTTAAGGCTAGAGCAAACTTTTATAACAACTTTCATCTAAGTATACAATCGGGTCCTTTGTGTTCAATTTTAAAAGAAAGAGGGTTTACCATAACTTCTCGTTGTACCCTTCATTTATAATAAATGCTTTTCCAATAATAAGGGTTTCCACAAGTTCTCGTTGTACTCCTTTTATTTTAATAAAACAAGCATGTTATCCCCCTCGCGGGTTTTGTAAAACAAGTAACATGTTAAAGCGAGGCTATAGACTCACCTTGGTACGATAGTAGTAATGTGACGATCGCCGACGATTTGTGATGCCCGTTAAACACGAAGACCGCAACCTACCAAATAAGGCGCGTTCGTTAATAAACGACTCAAGTATAAATAATACTTAAATAATACGAAAGTCAATTTCATATAACCATGAAAATCCAAAAAAAAAAGAATTAACAATATAAGCGTACTTCTATACCCTTTTATTCAACACTATTCTTTTAAACACTTGCACTCTCGACACTGACCCGTCATAAGACGCCAAGTCAACGCAAGTCAAACCATCATTTTACTTCTCTCGGACCAGTAACTAAGTCATTTATATAATTAATTAACACTTGAGTAAGTCACCACGTCCAATAGTGAATACTCAACTCACGCCATACAAGTATCGAACTACGTGTCCAAAATACCAATCAGCATGTACACTCCAAATGTACACACCAATCTAACATATCTAGACTTGTCCGATTTCGAAGAAACTTGGTGACAAACTCACACATAATATGAATAAGACTCAGTTTAAGTTTCATTCAAAAATATTACTTCTAAGACCTTCTGCCCAACACACCTTCGTGTTATAAAAACCGGACAGTTTACGCCTTTGATTTGTAAAACCATTTTGACTTATCTAAACAATTCTGTTTGCAAAACCGACACTCGAGTTTGAAAATAGACTCATGACCTGAGGGTTAGCAACTTACAACATTCCTTGATCATTTTTAAAACTCATTTTATAGTCCCCGAGATTCGATCCCAATATCGACAACAATTTTCGGATTGTGCCGATATTCGTCTTCCGGTACACGAATACTAAAACTAGCATAACGTTTCGCTCGTAATGAGTTAGAAGCTCTACTTTAGCTCAAATCGAAGCTAACGAAATTCTCTACGACCCTATCTTATTAGTTTACCAAGTTTATTATAGTAAGTAGTTCAAAAATAGCCTTAAATTTACTGCCTAAAATTGACCATGTAAAAATCATACCAAAACAAATTTTCAATTCATTCTAACAATTCCTATAGTCCTAATATCATCCTAATATCATACTAACACATCTAACTAACTCCTAATATCCTCAAATTTTAATAAAATAAAAATAAAATATAAAGAAATCATACATGCAACATCATCCCACTATGAATATAATAATATTAACAACGTACATAGCCATAGAAATGGATCAAACATGATGTTCTTCACCAAATCTTGAAAAAAAATTAAAGTGAATGCATGTGGGAAAATTTTATACCAATATGAAGCTCTTTCAAAATCTAGAATGGGACTTTTGTTAGATTTAAATGATTCAAGATGAATCAAAAATCATAGGGGTGTTTGTGTTTGAAGATGGGACGGCAAGAACAAAGGGGAGAGAGAGAGATTATATTTTTTTTTGTTAAAATGAATTTTTAATATAAGTTTGCTAGTGGAAAAAGTATGTATAGTCCAAGGGTAGGGTAGTTTTTGTCATTTAGGCATAGTTTTGGTACAAAAATGCAATTAAATAATTTACATGGTAGAAAATGTAAATTGTAAATTTTGAAAATATTTACGGTGCTCGGGTTTTGTAAAAATGCTTTTCGTAAGTTAAAACGCTTCATAAAAGTAATAATAAAGCTTCGACACGACTTAAAACGTAATTAAATCGAAAACGTCGAAAATACAAAATATCGAGACAATCGATAATAAAACGTACATTTTTGGCATCCGTCGGTATCGCGATCACTAATAGTTCTCGTCATTCGTTAAAACGTAAAACACGAGAAATAAAGATTAAATATAATAAAAATCATTTTTATGATTATTTGAGAATATAATATCGATACCTAACATATTCCTTGTCGGTTTTCATCTAATCGACATTTTTACGCTAGTTTCAAGTCATAACCCTGTCGGTTAGTCGATAAATTTTAAATTCTCATTAAAGTAAACACGTAATACGTAATAGTCGAGATTAAAATAACGACCTGAAATTGACGGATTGTCACATGTTGCACTAGACGTGGGATTAATGTATACACGTCTAGTGGTTGTTGATAATTAATATAATTAGCAACCCTTTGATTAATTCATGTGTTATTGTGCCCTAAACACATTGTTTCATGATTATTGTTCTTTTCCGCTTTGATTGTTTAATCATATGAACAATGATTATGCCTAGTAGCTAAAAGATAGAGGAAACCAAGGTTTCCACACAACCTACATCTTTTCGTTTACCTTTTTTATGTAAGTACCTCTTACTATGGTCGTGTCATTTCCCTTTCTCATGGTCCTTGTTAACATAAACTACGGCCTTTAATAAACGACCCTCTTCTTTTCTGTTGATTGGTCGAATGTTTTCCTTCCTAGTTCCCACTTTTGGGGCTTCATGGGGTAGCAAGTTATCCGAGTCACCACAATGAATGCTCTCACTTTTCAGTTTCAGTTTTAGTATCCGAATACTCTTTCCAGTTGAGTGTCTAGATACAGACTTGTGTGGTTTATATCATGCATTTAGTATTTGGATTGATCCTTGTGTGGATTATATTTCGATATTTAAACTAAAAGTGAGAGTGAGCGTGTTCCGAGTGACGACTCGCATAATTTCATGTTGTGAGTTGTATAATCCTAGATGCATAACACATATAACCAAGATTTTTGTGTCAAAGTTACGTGTTACACATCCGGTTAAGGCGTTCCACTTCGGTGGATCTTATAACCTAATTTTTTTGCCGCCTTCTCCCACAAAACTAGTTAAGCTTTGAGCAGTTTATGTTTTCGACTTAGCTTAACTCTAAGGTGCTTTTAAGTTTTTGCTAATACATCTGCAATTATTTTCCAATTGGATAGAAAGTTGTTAGGCTATTGCCTTAATCTTCTGAGCATATGTTTGTAACAATACTGCTAGGCCATTCTTCACTCAGAACTAAGCTAATATTGAGTATTTTCTTGAAAAGCTGCTTGTTTCATATTATTTCCTTTTTTAATCATTATCTAGTCAAGCACAAGTTAAGATTTTTTTTATCTTTTTAATCTATTATCACTAGTCCTACCAAGTATCTTTTCCAATTCGTGTCTAATTTCCCATAAACAACTAATTTGTTCAAACAATGTGCTTAATTATTAATCAAACTGAAAATGAAAAGTTTAAAATGACTAAAGTAAAATACAAAATAAGACAAGTTGAAAACTGATCAAACATAAATTCAATTCAATAATACTAAAGGATTATAGTTTTTAAATAAAAACAAACATTTTGTTTCTCTAACTAATCAAACTTTGGATATTTTTTAGGATCAAAAGCCAAATGAAGTTCATCTAATCTAAAGCCTCTTTGAACTCGTCTTCGTCTTCTTCAATTTCATGCTCAGAAAAATAAACATCATCATCAATGATTTGACCTTCTTCCTCCAGTTGCCTCCTATACGCTTCCTCCTTCTGGCGCTGTTCCTCTTGCCTCCTTCTAAAGGAAGCAGCTTCCTCCCTCTCGCGTTGTTCTTGCTCCTGTTGCCTCTTTCTTAAGGAAGCAACTTCATCCCTCTAGCGTTGCTGTTCCAGTCGGGCATTCTCTACTTCTTCCAGCTTCCATTGTTGATGTTCGTAAGCTTCCTCAACATAGCAACCGTACTCTTTATATGGATCATTGTAAGGATAAAGAACATGGAACTCTCCATCTGCATTAGCTTTTACTTTGGGCGCCACACAAGGTTTCCTGAAAATAACATATAAGATTATTAGTACTAAATGATAACAAAGATACAACGTTAATAAAGTAAATAATGATACAAACTTGTTTTCTACTGCACTCGTGTAACAACCGTGGTTTTGAGGTTCGTCACTTAGTCGTATTTTAGGGTGTTATGTGTGACTATGTGTTTTATGTGTTTACGTGTTTATTTAGTGTGAATGAGGATGGATTGGACATCGTTTATGAGTACGGAGTGCTCTTAAGTAAATCGAGGAACGGTTATTTCATGTTCATGAGCTCAGAAATTGGTGACTATGAAATGAAGTGGTGTTATTTTGGTGTTTTACGTATACGTATAAGTATAATAGTAAATCGTATTTTTACGATTTAAGGTTTAGCATTTAGAGGTCTCGGATGAAGTAATTAGTCACATGAATATTTTTCGGGATGGTTTTAAGTTATTTGCGACTTAGTTATATAGTTTATTTCATATTTCAAGACTTTTTATAAAACTGTATATCTTTATGTCTTTTACGGTATACGCGTAAATTGACTAGTTTTATGGTTTTGAGGTTTTGGAGGTTTTAGGAGCTGAAATAAATTAAGGTAACTTAAGGTATTATTAATAATGTATTAATAAGTAATAAAAAGAAAAAAATATAAAAAATATAGGGATATAGTCGGTTTGTAAACGCAGGAAGAAAAGAAAAGGGGAAAAAGGGAACCGGGCTTATGCACATGGGCCAAGGACTTGTTAGGAAAGTATATAAAGTCTTTTTATTAATAAAAAACCTTATAAAATCCCTGGAGATCAAGGTTTAGTCGGCATCAATGGAGATTTTTAGGGTTCGTCATAATTTTCTTGTCTTCTAAAAATTCTAAGGTAAAACCTATGTTTCTCTTTTCGATTAAATTATTTTTACCTCGTTCTTAATCAATACATGATGGATCTAGGGTTAGGTTAATAATAAATTCTGTATTATAATGGTATAAACATTATTAGATTAATTAGAGATAATAATTATACATGGTGATGGTAATTAATTAAGCTAATTCTGTTAAATTCGTTTTTAAAAATTGGGCATAATTTTAGGTCACTTGTTTTGATCATATCTAGAGTTTTACAAAATTTTATTTTGCGATCCAAGTACCCCTGGAAAGTTAATTGAGTTGGCTTTCAAATGCAAGAAGAGAGAACTAAATTGGAGGTAGGAAAGTGGGTCAAAAACAGGTCACAACAGTCAGAAGTCAAAGCAGTTTTGAAATCAGTCGGGTTTAAATTAATGTTTTAAGATGTTTAGGGTACTTAGGAGTTTAATTGGACCTTCAAACGAACATGAGACTTAGATTATATGTTAAATAAAGATCTGGAGGAGGGCTAAACAATTGGGTTAGGGTAAGACCCTCTGATCATAACAAAATTTTCGTATGTTCAAAATCAGTAAATTCTGAATAGGTAAAATGTGACAACCCTGGTTTTGAGGTTCGTCACTTAGTTTTATTTTGTGCTAGTTACGTGTCTTTACGTGTTTATGTGCTTATTGGTGTGAATAGATTGTGGGTTGGATATCGTTTCCGGTACGGGGTACCTTGTGAGTGAAACGATGTCAGATTATTTCATGTTCATGAGCTCACATGTTAGTTTCTATGATATGAGATGGTGTTATCTAGTGGTTTTACGTATACGTATATGTATTATAGAAAATCGTATTTTTACGATTTACGGTTTAACATTTAGAGGTCTCGGATGAGGTAATTAGTCATATGGATATTTTTCGGGATGGTTTTAAGTCATTTAGGACTTAGTTATAAAGTTTATTTCAAAATTTGAGATTTTTTATAAAAGTGTATATTTTACGTCTTTTACGGTAAAACGCGTAAAAACTGACTAGTTTTACGGTTTTGGGGTTTTGGAGGCTTTAGGAGCTGAAATAAATTAAGGTAAATTAAGGTATTCTTAATAACATAATATTAAACAATAAAATAAAAAAAACGAAATTTAATGGATATGAAGGGTATAGACGGTTGGAAAAGAAAAAAAGGGAAAAAAGGAAAAAAAAAGAAAAAGGAAACATTGTATTGGGATAGGATTAGTATGGTAATTATATAAAGACTTTTATTAACTAAAAACACATCATAATCCCCTGGAGATCAAGCTTAGGTCGAATTTAATGGAGAAAATTAGGGTTCTTCATAAAATTTTGGGGTTTTCATAAATCAAAGGTAAATCTTCAAATCCCTTTTCAATTAAATTGTTTTTAATGTTATTATAATCATCTTATGATGGATTTAGGGTTAGGGTTTATATAAAATCTGTAAAGTAATGATGTGATAATCATAATATGATGATCATATAATCTAGGGCTTGTATTAGATGGGGTTATGGGTAATTAGATAGTTCAATTTGTTTAAACCCGTTTTTAAAAACTGGGCAGATTTTTCAGTCAATTGTTTTGATCATATCGGGAGTTATATAAACTCTTATTTTACGATCCAAGTACCCCTGGAAAGGTATTTGAAGTGGCTTTCCAATGCAAGAAACGAGAACTAAATTGGAGGTCGGGAAGTGGGTCAAAAACAGGTTACAACAGTCGGAGGTCAAAAGAGTTTTGAAGTCAGCCTGTTTTCTTTTTAAGTTTTGGGTTGTTTAGGGTACTTAGGGTTGCATTGGGATCTTCTCACGAACATGAGAGATGGTTTATATATAGTAGTAAGTATCTGCACTTGGGCTAATATTGTGGTTTAGGGTAAGACCCTCTAATGGTAATGAACTTTTCATACGTCTAAAATCAGTGAATTATGGATAGGGAGCAAAATATATACACATATATCAGGGCCTTAACAGTAGCTTTAAGGTTAGGGCAAGTGGGAGGTTTTTGCTAACATATGTAAAAGTATGAATATTCCTTTTACAGAGATCATGGGTATGCTTAAGGGGGAGATCGACCCATAGTTTAAGGTATAAAAAATGGGACTGTTTTGGGTAAAATGTTAACGGGACAGGTTATGAAGTAAAAGGAGTTAAGGGCTTTATAGAGGGGTGTAATGAGATGCTTAGAGCATATAAATGAGGTATTTATATAGGAGGAGGCTAGATGTCTATCATAGGTTGATGAGCCATTTTAGTGATTGGTTCATATTTTGATTATGTGTTTTTGGTTTGTTAGCTTTTTGCTAGTGCGAGGACATTTGGAGAAGCTCAATCAGGTGAGTTTCATAGTCCCATGTTTAATATTGATTTTGACTTCCAGATGGGATGGAAGAGACACTGTGTTGAGTTATTTTCTAAATTGATGCTGTGAATGTGTTTGTGATTTGAAATGGACTTGTGTGTACATTATGTGATTAACTGCTATGTGATTTTTGATTGTGTATGATTTGGATCGGGGGACACGTGCCGTCTCAGTTATTGTGGTTTGACAAGGTAGTGGCCTTGTGGTTTGACAAGGTAGTGGCCTTGTGGTTTGACAAGGTAGTGGCCTTGTGGTTTGACAAGGTAGTGGCCTTGATGTTTGACAAGGTAGTGGCCTTGTGGTATGACAAGGTAGTGGCCTTGGGATAGGTACATAGTGTGATCATCTATGGTACCATGTTGTTTGGCAAGGTAGGAGCCTTGGATTTTGGTTTGGAGTGATTGATCTTGAATGCTAGTTGTTAATACATAATTGTAGCACATTGTCCATATGTTATTGTGTTGATGGTTGTTATTCACAACTTATAACTGATTTGGCGTTTGAGTCTAAACCTATGACTCTCACCAACTTTATGTTGACGTGTTTTAGTGTCTCTTTCAGGTGTGAAAGTGTTTAAGCTTGAGGATAGAAGTGGCTAGACTTGGATGCCTTAGGATTGCATATGGAAGGAGATCCCCGTTCCTTCTTAGTTTCTTTTGTTTGTTTAATAAGTGATATTGTTGGCACCTATATGTTTGTTTTGTTTGTGATATTTGATTGTCTTGGGTAAGAGCTATGACTGTTACCTACTTACCTAGACTCCTGCATGTTGAGATATTGTCATGACATTTGTGTCTCCATTTATGACATTTCTTATTTCATTTAGTTATCTCTATAGACACGCCATGTTGTGATGATATCCATACGTCACGTCCCATATTCTGCCATGGTTGGGTGTCACAGAATGGTATCAGAGACAATGGTTATAGATAATTAGGTTGCCTAGTCGCGTAGCCTAGTCTATAGCTATAGGCGTCATAGGAGTATGTGTGCATTTTATATTAATTGATGTGTTTGGATGTTATTTATTGCGATGTTTTGACTAGTATGAATTGAACTGTAGTATGTTCATACTTAGTCACATGTTATTTTCTTTTCGGGTTTGTGACTAGTGCGGGTTGAACCATAATCGTCCACGCTAGTCACTGTTGTATTTTGCTTAAATGGTACATTATAGTACATAATTTAGTATAAGGTAGTTTCTATCTTTTATCGAGTTATTCTACATACCTGAGGTATGTTATTTTTCTTTTGATGTTTAAGTCATGTTCCCTAAGAATCGTGTGGTGGTTCGAGTTACTAGGAGTAGGTGGATAGGAAGGGTTTTAAGTTGTTTCCACTCTTACGGGCGACACAACTTATAACTGATGATGTTTTCGTTTTAGATTTAGTCTATGTTGTTTTAGCTAGACTATGGATTTCGGTATTCCAAGATTTTTATTATGTTATTTTTATAGATGGAGTTTTGGACCTATTTGGTTATGTGGTTATGAGCTTATGTGAGTAGATGGATTTATGTGTTATATGTTGTATTGATTTTTATAAGTGTCATCATAGGAGGGAGTGCATTGGGGAAAGGGTAATTGTATAAGTATGGTGGCCAACATAGTTATACAAGTACCACAACTTCAATGGGTTCTCAAATATGATTGCATGAAAGAGGGTTAATACATGCTTGTATATGATGAGATGTGGATTATTGGTATATTTATAATATATGGGTCTATGTAACGGTTGCCTACGATATGGATATTTTTAGTGTGTTATTGTTTTGGGTTATAGTCATGTTGTGTGATTATGGGATCACACGATATGGACTGGTTTTAGTGATGGGTTTTGCGCCTTGTTGTGGCATGGTGAGATGGTGAGATGGGGATTACTCGTATGGAAAAACGAGTGTATGACGCGATTGGTTGATCTGATATGTATAGTAACGAGTACGTTTTGGGTGGTTTAATAGGTATATATATGCGAATGTATATATACTACTATGTGTTAAATTATGGTATATGGTCGTTCACTAGTTATTATAACTTGAACGTACCTTGTGTTTGCTCGTGTTTATGGTGCTGGAGTTTAATGGAGTTTCAACGACGTTTTGAATCTTTTGAAGTGTGTCTGGTAGCGTATTCTTTGAGTTTCGTATTTCACGTGTACGTTTTAAAACGGTGTTCTTGGTTTTAAGTCTATTGAAATAACTTGGGATTTCTTTTGAGATAATGGAATCTTTTGTGTTGGGTCTTACATTTCTTTTGGTCGGTATATATTGAGAAAAAAGGGGACTTATAAATCTATTATAGGGATAGATATTTGGTTGTATTCGGTAAAATAAGGGTAGGGTGTTGGAGTCGTGTTTGAAACAAGGTGCAACATAAGATTTCTTTTTAATCAACACTTATATATTTCAAATTCTAAAAGACTTTCTTTGAAATAAAGCGAAGTAAAAATTTCTTTCTACTTACATAGTTTATATAATTGAGTTTGACCGACTTATGTCATTTATAATTATTTATACAAGGTTAAATTGAGTTTATGAAGATTACACATACAATTACATTTTTCATTTAAAAGGATTGTGTTAATCACGTTTATTCTTTAGTTTTTAACAACTAGTATAAAATTGTTTTGGTCATAACTTGTTCATTTTTAGAGCTTTTTGAGTGATTCAAAAGCCAAAAATTATGTACTCGGAACGTACTTTTCTAATATTCAGAAAGTATAGTCATGGGAGGTCAGTGGACTGGTCGTAATTGTTGTACAAGTGTCGGGTTCAAGGTTGAGTTGTGAATAGTAGTTTATTTTATTTGGGGTGCACGGGATACCTAGTTTTTGAGTTGAGTTTTGAGTTCGTCAAGAGGGTTATTTGTAGATTGTTTGAGTCAAATAAGATGTGGGAGGTAATAATAAAAAAAGAAAAGATATAAATTCTTTTGGAAAAGTCGATCTTTTGCACGGTGTAAATAATATGTCGCAGGGCGTAATATGTTTGGTTGCCATTGGGTGTTTCTTGGATTATTTTTCGTTGTCATGGGTCATTTTGAATTGATACACGTTTTAGGTTTGAGTTTTCTTTTGAGTCTCGTGGTTTTTGACTTGTTTTAACTGGTGCACGTGAAATGTCGTTAGTTATCCGTGGGTTGATTCGTTGATCGTATCTGATGGATTCAGGATGTATTTTTTGTTTCGTATTGTTCGGGAGCGTTGAGGTAGTCATATGAAGACTTGGTAGCGCCTACACGCGTAAGTAGGTGACCATGAGAGAACGGTCGGAATACCCTTGGTGGGGAGGAAAGAATTTCGTAGACGAACTAAGGTGGTCATGAGGTCTCTTAGGAGTACCAAGGAGATAAATAGAGATTTGTGGGATACTAGCACAAGTAACGCGCCATAGAGAGTGTTGGAAGGGGGTACAATACCTCAAAGGTATTTATGATTGTTCGTAGGGTATGTAAGTTTTCCAAAAATTTCCTGAAATTTAGTAGGTTTGCCTATTACGGTGAGGTAGAACCATAAATAGAGCAAGTAGGGGAGGTGAGAGGAGTTGTAGTTAGTGCCTTTCCAAGGCAAATCATTGATGGAGTGATTTAAAAACAAGAGCTGTTAGAAATTGCAACGGATGCAAGGTAAAAGTTGAGTTGCTTAGTAGTATATTAGATGTGGAAAGCGGTTGAGTGGTCTGATGAGATGAAGCATTGGTCTTTTAAAATGCGTGTAGAATTTTTCAAGTAGAACGAGGTAGGAATTTATTCGTATTTCCGCTAAGAGAGGGTGCAAGGAGGACATAGTTGAAACTGCAAAGGATGTTGTATGAACGCTTTGGCTTTACGGTTACGCATTTGGCTTCGCCAAAGCACTAGCGGTTTTCATGGTGTCAATGAACCAAGTGTGCATGAACGTGTATAAACGAGTTGTCATCGGGAGCGTCGACGACATCTTGAACTACTCAAATCTGAGAAGGAGAGTGAGGCGAATTATGTGTTGGTTTTGGAGTGGAGTTATACGTGAGATTTTCGAGTGTGAGTTTTAGTAATAAGTTTACCATGATGAGTAGTTAGAGGTGATGACATATCATGGAACCAGCAAGGGGCAAAGTGAAGAAGGATGAGGAAGCATTTTGGAGGATGAAGAAGTGGATTGGATAATGAGCCGATCTTGGCATTATTGGAAGGACTGGATGAATCCGCGAAGCATGACGATACGTGGAGCAAGGATTTGGACGCGTACGAGGACGACAAAGAAAGGCGATCACTTATACGTTGCAGGAACTGAAGATTTGGAAGAACTGGATAGACTTAGTTAGTGTAGCTGGACTGTTATATCTGCCTAGAATGCTAGAGGCATTTGGTGTACGAGACGTGGAGAATGATCTATACGGATCATGAACGTCTCCAACACATATTCAATCATCTTGATTGAACATTTGACAAAGGTGATGGGTGGATTTAAGTGGTGAAAGAAAATTGCAAGGCCAAGTACCATCTGGGAAAGGCAAGCATGGTTGATGAGACATGGAATAAGAAGAATGAAGTGAAGTTGAGACGAACTTGAACTATATGGATGACGTATTTGGGTGGTTTTAATGAAGGATGTAGGTTGCATGAGTTGAGTTGTATAAAGCAGAGAACGCGTTAACATGTATGTTACATGGCTTGGACAACCATATGGAGAAAGGGACGTAGACTATACTTCCTACATAGATACGAGTAGCTTAGAAAGGGGCGATGTAAGGACGAAATTGGTGAAAGGGATACATAATGGGGTGGAGGAATAAGTAAGACGAGAGTTGGGTGATAGTCGATAGACTGGCTAATTCATCTCATATTTCAAGAGGAATGAGAAGTCACGTAGTTGAGAAGTTGGAAGGATTGCGTATGGATGTGATGGAATAGAGGGTTTTGCGTAAAAGTTAGCCTAATATGTATGGAATGCCATATGAAGGATTATGGCAAGGGAAGAAACGATGGGAAGCATCACATCGTGATGTATGGTAGGAGTTGAGGAAAAAGAAGGAAGTGTGTATAGAAGCGAAGCATGAATGAAATAGGTCACTTTGTAAGGAAATTGGAATTTTAAGTAGTTTGGAGTACGGACTGAAGGGAGTTGATGAACATGATTGGACATGGGTGATTGATTTAGAGGTAGTTAGGAAACTCGTTAGCGATGGCTGAGTTTTCACATAATGATAGTTATCATACTAGAATTCGATAAATGCCCTTTGAGGCACTATATGAAAGGATAGGGTGAGTTGTCCCTATTGTGGACTAGAATTTGTAAAAGAGGCTACTAATGTGGTAGTGATGTTTGTGGAAAGGATGAGGGCAACAAGGGATGCTATGTAGAAAAGGAGGGAACCACTAGAATTAGTGACAAAGTTATGTAGGGAGTTTCAACCATAGTAACGGGTGGTATGTTTTGGTAAAATGGAAGAGTTGATGTAGAGTTTTGTAGGTCCATTTATGATCTTTGAAAAGATCGGACCAGTAGCTTATGAGTATAGAATTACCTGGGGAAAATGAGTGGTATACATGATATATTTCATGTATTAAGATTGGTAAATGTTGTTTGAGAATGCATATTTGCATGTACGGTTATTCGGGACTTGTGTTAATAAGAGTCTTTGTTTTATCAAAGATCATTTGTGAGATTTATAGACTGAGAGGTCAAGAGTTTGGCAATGAGTTTAATTATTTTTGGTTTGTATGTGTGGTATTTTGGAAACTTGAACTAAAGTTCACGTGGAAATGAGAGGAGTTCGTTTAGAACAAGTATCCTCGTGTGATTTGTTGTTTGTGTGTTTGATCCTAAGGAGTAAATCTCGAGACGAGATTTCTATTAGGAGGGAGTGATGTGACAACCCTGGTTTTGAGGTTCGTCACTTAGTTTTATTTTGTGCTAGATACGTGTCTTTACGTGTTTATGTGCTTATTGGTGTGAATAGATTGTGGGTTGGATATCGCTTCCGGTACGGGGTACCTTGTGAGTGAAACGATGTGAGATGATTTCATGTTCATGAGCTCACATGTTAGTGACTATGATATGAGATGGTGTTATTTAATGGTTTTACGTATACGTATATGTATTATAGAAAATCGTATTTTTACGATTTACGGTTTAACATTTAGAGGTCTCGGATGGGGTAATTAGTCATATGGATATTTTTCGGGATGGTTTTAAGTCATTTAGGACTTAGTTATAAATTTTTTTTCAAAATTTGAGATTTTTTATAAAAGTGTATATTTTACGTCTTTTACGGTAAAACGCATAAAAACTGACTAGTTTTACGGTTTTGGGGTTTTGGAGACTTTAGGAGCTGAAATAAATTAAGGTAAATTAAGGTATTGTTAATAACATAATATTAAAAAATAAAATTAAAAAAAACGAAATTTAATGGATATGGAGGGTATAGACGGTTGGAAAAGAAAAAAAGGGAAAAAAAGAAAAAAAATGAGAAAAAGGAAACATTGTATTGGGCTAGGATTAATATGGTAATTATATAAAGACTTTTATTAACTAAAAACACATCATAATCCCCTGGAGATCAAGCTTAGGTCGAATTTAATGGAGAAAATTAAGGTTCTTCATAAAATTTTAGGGTTTTCATAAATCAAAGGTAAATCTTCAAATCCCTTTTCAATTAAATTGTTTTTAATGTTATTATAATCATCTTATGATGGATTTAGGGTTAGGGTTTATATAAAATCAGTAATGTAATGATGTGATAATCATAATATGATGATCATATAATCTAGGGCTTCTATTAGATGGGGTTATGGGTAATTAATTAGTTCAATTTGTTTAAACCCGTTTTTAAAAACTGGGCAGATTTTTGAGTCAATTGTTTTGATCATATCGGGAGTTCTATAAACTCTTATTTTACGATCCAAGTACCACTGGAAAGGTATTTGAAGTGGCTTTCCAATGCAAGAAACGATAACTAAATTGGAGGTCGGGAAGTGGGTCAAAAACAGGTTACAACAGTCGGAGGTCAAAACAGTTTTGAAGTCAGCCTGTTTTCTTTTTAAGTTTTGGGTTGTTTGGGGTACTTAGGGTTGCATTGGGATCTTCTCACGAACATGAGAGATGGTTTATATATTTTAGTAAGTATCTGCACTTGGGCTAATATTTTGGTTTAGGGTAAGACCTTCTAATGGTAATGAACTTTTCATACGTCTAAAATCAGTGAATTCTGGATAGGTAGCAATATATACACATATATCGGGGCCTTAACAGTAGCTTTAAGGTTAGGGCAAGTGGGAGGTTTTTGCTAACATATGTAAAAGTATGAATATTCCTTTTACAGAGATCATGGGTATGTTTAAGGGGGAGATCGACCCATAGTTTAAGGTATGAAAAACGGGACTGTTTTGGGTAAAATGTTAACGGGGCGGGTTATGAAGTAAAAGGAGTTAAGGGCTTTATAGAGGAGTGTAATGAGATGCTTAGAGCATATAAATAAGGTATTTATATAGGAGGAGGCTAGATGTCCATCATAGGTTGATGAGCCGTTTTAGTGATTGGTTCATGTTTTGATTATGTGTTTTTGGTTTGTTAGCTTTTTGCTAGTGCGAGGACATTTGGAGAAGCTCAATCAGGTGAGTTTCATAGTCCCATGTTTAATATTGATTTTGACTTCCATATGGGATGGAAGAGACACTGTGTTGAGTTATTTTCTAAATTGATACTGTGAATGTGTTTGGGATTTGAGATGGACTTGTGTGTACATTATGTGATTAACTGCTATGTGATTTTTGATTGTGTATGATTTGGATCGGGGGACACGTGCCGTCTCAGTTGTTGTGGTTTGACAAGGTAGTGGCCTTGTGGTTTGACAAGGTAGTGGCCTTGTGGTTTGACAAGGTAGTGGCCTTGTGGTTTGACAAGGTAGTGGTCTTGTGGTTTGACAAGGTAGTGGCCTTGAGGTTTGACAAGGTAGTGGCCTTGTGGTATGACAAGGTAGTGGCCTTAGGATAGGTACATAGTGTGATCATCTATGGTACCATATTGTTTGGCAAGGTAGGAGCCTTGGATTTTGGTTTGGAATGATTGATCTTGAATGCTAGTTGTTAATACATAATTGTAGCACATTGTCCATATGTTATTGTGTTGATGGTTGTTATTCACAGATTATAACTGATTTGGAGTTTGAGTCTAAACCTATGACTCTCACCAACTTTATGTTGACGTGTTTTAGTGTCTCTTTCAGGTGTGGAAGTGTTTAAGCTTGAGGATAGAAGTGGCTAGACTTGGATGCCTTGGGATTGCACATAGAAGGAGATCCCCGTTCCTTCTTAGTTTCTTTTGTTTGTTTAATAAGTGATATTGTTGGCACCTATATGTTTGTTTTGTTTGTGATATTTGATTGTCTTGGGTAAGAGGTAGGACTGTTACCTACTTACCTAGACTCTTGCATGTTGAGATATTGTCATGACATTTGTGTCGCCATTTATGACATTTCTTATTTCATTTAGTTATCTCTATAGACACGCCATGTTGTGATGATATCTATACGTCGCGCCCCATATTCCGCCATGGTGAGGTGTGACATAAAAGTATATATATATATATATATATATATATATATATATATATATATATATATATATATATATATATATATATATATATATATATATATATATATATATATATATATATATATATATATATATATATATATATATATATATATATATATATATATATATATATATATACATATATATATATATATATAGAGAGAGAGAGAGAGAGAGTTAGGATCAAATGAGAAGAAACCTTAAAATAAGAAGGATAAGAAGAAACTATAACCGTATATTCGAGATGCGTGCACTTAAATTAAATGCATCTTTTTAATTTTAGATGCATTATAATACATCATAACATGTTTTATAGCTTTTAATTCGATGCATATACGTATATTAGATGCATTTCATGATTTATCTTTATTTTTGTTCCTCTACACGTGCCCAAATCATGAAAATTAATTTGTACCATCTACACATCAAATTAACTTTCAAAACTCAAGATCATGCATCTAAATGAATAGAAATGCATCTAATTCAAGTCGTTGCATCTCAAATGTGTGATTTTAGTCTCTTCTAACCACTTCTTATTTTAAGTTTCTTCTCATTGGATCCTTACTATACATATATATATATATATATATATATATATATATATATATATATATATATATATATATATATATATATATATATATATATATATATATATATATATATATATATATATATATATATATATATATATATATATATATATATATATATATATATATATATATATATATATATATATATATATATATATATATATATATATATATATATATATATATATATATATATATATATATATATATATATCAAATCAAATCAAATCAAATCAAATCAAAAACCCTTATATAGGAAGGATGGTGAAACAATACCTTAAATATAAAATTTTATGAAAATGACACATGTAATTCATTAAAGGGTTTCCATAAAATGCTTCAAAGAGAAAATGGAAATTACAAACGATTCCTTAAATACAAAATTCTAAAAATAACACATGTAGAAGGATGGTGAAACAATACCTTAAATACAAAATTCTATGAAAATGACACATGTAACTTATTAAAGGGTTTCCATGAAATGTTTCAAAAAGAAAATGGGAATTACAAATGATGCCTTAAATACAAAATTCTATAAAAATATATAAGGAAGGATGGTGAAACAATGCCTTATATACAAAATTCTATAAAAATGACACATGTAATTCATTAAAGGGTTCCATAAAATGCTTCAAAAAGAAATTAGGAATTACAAATGATGCCTTAAATATAAAATTCTATAAAAATATATTAGCAAGGATGGTGAAACAATTCCTTATATACAAAATTTTATAAAAATGACACATGTAATTCATTAAAGGTTTTCCATAAAATGCTCAAAAAGAAAATAGGAATTACAAATGATTCCTTAAATACAAAATTCTAAAAATGACACATGTAGTTCATTAAAAGGTTTCCATAAAATCCTTCAAAAAGAAAATAGGAATTACAAATGATGCTTTAAATATAAAACTCTATAAAAATATATAAGGAAGGATGGTGAAACAATGCCTTAAATACAAAATTCTATAAAAATAACAAACTTTTAGATATTCGGACTGTCAAGTTTTGGACTGGGCTATACACTGTTGCTATATTATAGACGTGAAAAAATAATACCAGGAATGAGCTTTTTAGGCTTACTTTTGCTAGAATACACTTTACCATAAAACTTACAAAACAAAATAATTTCAAAAAAACATTTAACTATAATGTTTTTTCTAACAAAAAAACTAACAATAATATTAATTTAAAAAAATTTAATGTAAAAAAGTTATTTATCACATTAACATATACAAGATTTATTACCTCATAAAATTTAAAAATACATAAAATATTTATATAATATTATTAAAATTCTAAAAAATTTTAATGTAACAAACTTATTCATAACGTTAAGGTATTCAAATTCAATTAACTCATAATATTCTTAAATAAATAAAATATCTTAAGCTACGTTATTTTTGTTCATTCTATGGTGCATTATTAAAATATTAATGTTAAAACTAACACTACATATACTAAACTTCAAATACAAACACACATAACTTCAATTTTCATTAAAAATATATACTTAAAGCTAGCCCGTCAACCGGACGTGTCTAAAGGCTAGTATATATATATATATATATATATATATATATATATATATATATATATATATATATATATATATATATATATATATATATATATAGTTAGGATCAAATAAGAAGAAACATTAAAATAAGAAGAATAAGAAGTAATAATCAATCATTTTAAATTAGTATTGAGGGTATTATAGTCATTCAAATTCATCCACCTAATAAAGCTGCTTCCTTATGTTTCAAAAAAAAATAAAGCTGCTTCCTTTTCTTTCTCCTTGCGTACACAATCTTTTCTTCCCATGTCACCATTTAGTTTTTAACAACCATATACAGATATATGCATGTGATGCTTTTAAAAAATTGAATACAATATACGGAGTATCCATGCATCTATTTTCTTCATTGCACAAATATATTACATGTTGAAGTTTTTACAACTAAGGTGCATCCATGCATTTAACTATTACATTTTATATTATGAACTGAAGATGCATATTTATTGTTAGTAATTAGTAATAAGAACAAGATGCATCTAATAGACTTATCTCACGTAATATATATATTTGTTAACGATACTTAACATAATTATTGCACCTCATTAACATGGTAGATGCATGTTGTAGATTTGTAGTTTTAACAAATCATTCGAATGCACCGATGCATAAATCGATCGAATGCATCGATGCATAAAAACGATCGAATGCACCGATGCATCTAATTTTTACATTTTTGAACAAATCGGAGATGCAAACTATTTTATAAAAGAAGATGCAAGTATTAATTGAGATTTCATGGTGATTATTAACAAAAAAAGTTAGATGCATTTATGAAGAAAGAACGTATGCATTTGAAGTTATTAACTTATTATCATAAATGATAATTAAATGCAAATTATTACTAGTGAAGCTTTTACGGTAAAAAATTTCATTTGATAAAATGATGCATATTAGATTCTAACGAGATACTCATGCACGGAAAATGCGGATGTTTGCCACTGGACAGTTACAATGTGTTTTTTAATGGAAGGACTGGTATTTTTTACTCATATACCCTCATGCATTAAATTAAAAGTCCCATTATTTACAGCTTTTCCACCCCTCATTCTTAGCCATTGATTTCTTGATCTAATGGTTCAAATATCTTCTTATTCTTCTTATTATAAAAATACTTCTCACTCGATCCTCACTCTATATATATATATGTTTATGAAAGCGAACATGTATGTTTTTATATCGGTGCACATACATGCATGTGCGCTTTCAAAAATGTATATTTTTGAATGCGTGCACATACATGCATGCACGCCCTCAAACATGTATGTTTTTGGATATTTTTTAATTTTATTTAATTTTGACAAAAAGAACTTCAAATATGCTTTTTGAATACATATATTATCTAAAAACATACATGTACTCCTTCAAACATACATGTTTACCTTCAAAAACAAGAGTTCTGCAAGTTCTGTCACTAAGATGGGTTCTGTAAATAAAGTTACACTATATATATATATATATATATATATATATATATATATATATATATATATATATATATATATATATATATATATATATATATATATATATATATATATATATAATATATATATATATATATATATATATATATATATATATTATATATATATATATATATATATATATATATATATATATATATATATATATATATATATATATATATATATATAATCTGCATCGATTGAGAAGGAAAAAAACCTTCTCAATTGAGAAGGTTTTTCAAAAACCATAGCTTGTTAACTTTGATTCAAAATTTTCAAGTGTTGATTCATTTTAATATGATTATAATACAAAATGAGTCAAAAAAATTTGAATCAACGTTAAAATCTCTCAATTTTGCGATATTTATAAAATATTGAATTTTCTTCACAAATTTACTGAATTATTTCATAACTCGATTTTTACAAAGATTTCTGAATCAAACTTATTATTTATAGTTTGATTCACTATTAAATGATGTTACCTAGTGAATCAACAAAAAACTTTCGAATCAATGGCTCAAACGAAGATTTCTCAAAATAAAAACCTTCTCAATGGAACCGGAGCCTATATATATATATATATATATATATATATATATATATATATATATATATATATATATATATATATATATATATATATATATATATATATATATATATATATATATATATATATATATATATATATATATATATATATATATTTATATATATATATATATATATATATATATATATATATATATATATATATATATATATATATATATATATATATATATATATATATATATATAATATATATATATATATATATATATATATATATATATATATATATATATATATATATATATATATATATATATATATACATATGTATATATATTTATATATATGTATATATATATTTATATTTATATGTATATATATATATATATATATATATATATATATATATATATATATATATATAATATATATATATATATATATATATATATATCATATATCATATCAAATATCAAATCAAATCAAATCAAATCAAATCAAATCAAATCAAATCAAATCAAAATCAAATCAAATCAAAAACCCTTATATAGGAAGGATGGTGAAACAATGCCGTAAATACAAAATTCTATAAAAATGACACATGTAATTCATTAAAGGGTTTCCATAAAATGCTTAAAAAGAAAATTAGAATTACAAATGATGCCTTAAATACAAAATTCTATAAAAAGGATGGTGAAACAATGCCTTAAATACAAAAAGAAAATAGGAATTATAAATGATGTCTTAAATATAAAATTCTATAAAAAGGATGGTGAAACAATGCCTTAAAAACAAAATTCTATAAAAATGACACATGTAATTCATTAAATGGTTTCCATAAAATGCTTCAAAAAATAAAATAGGAATTATAAATGATGCCTTAAATACAAAATTCTATAAAAAGGATGGTGAAACAATGCCTTAAGTACAAAAAGAAAATAGGAATTACAAATGATGCTTTAAATACAAAATTCAATAAACAGATGGTGAAACAATGCCTTAAATACAAAATTCCATAAAAATGACACATGTAATTCATTAAAGGGTTTCCATAAAATACTTCAGAAAGAAAATAGGAATTACTAATAATGCCTTAAATACAAAATTCTATAAAAAAAAGGATGGTGAAACAATGCCTTAAATACAAAAAGAAAATGGGAATTACAAATACTGCCTTAAATAAAACTATAAAAAGGATGGTGAAACAATGCCTTAAATACAAAATTTTATAAAAATGGCACATGTAATTCATTAAAGGGTTTCCATAAAATGCTTCAAAAAGAAAATAGGAATTACAAATGATTCCTTAAATATAAAATTCTATAAAAAAGATGATGAAACAATGCCTTAAATACAAAAAGAAAATAGGAATTACAAATGATGCCTTATAAATAAAATTCTATAAAAAGGATGGTGAAACAATGCCTTAAATACAAATTTCTATAAAAATGACACATGTAATTCATTAAATGGTTTCCAAAAAATGCTTCAAAAAGAAAATATCAAAAAGAAAATAAGAATTACAAATGATGCCTTAAATATAAAATTCAGTAAAATGACACATATAATTCATTAAAAGGTTTTCATAAAATACTTGAAAAATAAAATTGGAATTACAAATGATTCACAATAGTTTGACTTATTAAAATAAAAATATTTTTAAATGTTCGGACTGTCATGTTTTGGTCTCGACTATATAATGTTGCTATATATTAGACACGTAACAAAAAATAATAACAATAATATTAATTTCAAAAAAGTTTAATGTAAAAAAGTTATTCATAACATTAACATATACAAAATTTATTACCTCATCAAATTCAAAAATACATAAAATATTTCATATAATATTATTAAACTTTTAAAAAAATTTAATGTAACAAACTTATTCATAAAGTTGACGTATGCAAATTCAGCTAACTCATAATATTCTTAAATAAATAAATTATTTAAACTACGTTATTTTTGTCCATTTTTTGCTACATTATTAAAATATTAATTTCATAAATAACATTGCATATACTAAACTTCTAATAGAAACACACATAACTTCAATTTTTATTAAAAATATATACTTAAAACTAGCCCGGCCACTCGACGGGTGCCTTAAATACAAAATTCTATAAAAATATATTAGGAAGGATGGTGAAACAATGCGTTAAATACAAAATTCTATAAAAATAACACACGTGTTTCCATAAAATGCTTCAAAAAGAATATAGGAATTACAAATGATGCCTTAAATAAAAAATTCTATAAAAATGACATATGTAATTCATTAAAAGGTTTCAATAAAATGCTTCAAAAAGAAAATAGGAATTACAAATGATTCACAATAGTTCGACTTACTAAATATTTTTAGATATTCGAACTGTCAAGTTTTGGACTGGGTTATATAATGTTGCTAGATTATACACGTGACAAAAAAAAGGAATGAGCTTTTTGAACTTACTTTTGCTAGAATACATTTTACCACAAAACTTATAAAACAAAATAATTTCTAAAAATATTTAATTATAATGTGTTTGCTAACAAAAAAAACTTAACAATAATATTGATTTCAAAAAAAAATTAATGTAAATAAGTTATTCATAACATTAACATATACAAGATTTATTACCTAATAAAATTCAAAAATACATAAAATATTTATACAATATTATTAAAATTCTAAAATATTTTAATGTAACAAACTTTTTCATAACGTTAACGTATGCAAATTCAATTAACTTATAATATTCTTAAATAAAAAAATATCTTAAGCTACACTATTTTTGTTCATTCTATGCTACATTATTAAAATATTAATGTCATAACTAACACTACATATACTAAACTTCTAATACAAACACACTTAACTTTAGTTTTCATTAAAAATATATACTTAAAACTAGCCCATCCATCGGACGGGTCTAAAGGCTAGTATATATATATATATATATATATATATATATATATATATATATATATATATATATATATATATATATATATATATATATATAATATATATATATATATATATATATATATATATATATATATATATATATATATATATATATATATATATATATATATATATATATATATATATATATATATATATATATATATATATATATATATATATATATATATATATATAGGGGAGCGTTATTGTGGTATACACCCTTAAAATAGAATACAATAGGCACAGTTGTGAACCATTAGATCTATCAAAGATGATGTCACTCATAATAGTGATGATGTTTTATGATCAAATTAAATGAAATGGAAATTTTGTAAATAAACATAAATCTAGTGGCAACTTGTGGAACATCTTTCTGACTATCAACGTTTTTTGTTTCACTTTTCACCATTCTTTTCTGTACTAATACGAATTTTTTAGCAACATTATATTAGTCTTTTTAACTTTTTAATACCCAATTATATAACAAGCATAATTATTCATCTTTCGGTTTCAAAATAACGTGATACACTTGGTGCTAATTTGATTTTTGATTTTGCTGTGAACATTTTAGTAAGAGCACACAAAATTTTTAAATTAACAATCGTTTTATGATATTAGTACAGGTTGATACAAAATGGAACAACTGGTTCACAAAACGTGAGATACGTATACCCGAAATTTTTTCCTGATACATATATTCAAACTGATACAAAACAACTAAAGTAACAAATTCATATAAATACTGGAACGATACATGTACTAAAAATAATACAAAGCAACTTAAGATACTGATGTCATACGAGCTCCCAGCGAAAAATGATAGACGAGGGATACTTCTTTATGTACCTATCCGATACAAACGAAATAAAAGTTTAATATCAATCGCATAGTACTCACAATATGACTACCACGTCTTTACCTACCCATAAACCAATTACTACTTCTTAATAGGCTTACACGGCATGATGATGATAACTTCATGGCATGTTGTGAGAACACGTGTTTAATGAAGAAAATAAGATATGTTTGTTAAGAATTTACAAATAGAGCTATATTGTAATATAACACGAGTTAAGGTGAGAACAACTTTAAAAAGACAATGTACATTTAAAAATAGTCATAAATATGGCCCCTTCAAATTATTAAAACAGTACGTGCCATCTACATATGATAACATATCATGAGTTAAGTTGTTTGTTTAAATAACAAACTAGACTACAGTACCTGTTGTGGTTTAACCGATATGCACCATCATTACTTCGCACCATAAACTGTGATACGTCCTTTGTAACTGGTCTTTTACCGATATGCACCATCATTACTTTGCACCCGGTATTCAACTAATACACTACTGAACAACAATAGTACACAAATTAACAACTAATAAATGATGGAATCAATAAAAACAACCATAAAATAACTAAAATATCGTTCAAACATAAAAAAAAGCATCAGTTGTTAATCTAATGACACAAAAAATGACAGTGAGTCAACGCAAGTAATGCATTTTACCAAGGACCTCTAGCAATTGGCTCCCTAATGTCCATTCTCTTTCTTTAAGGCTTTTAATGAAAAACCAACACGAGCGGTTGAGTTAACGCAAATAAATTATGCGATGTATAAACAAGTGGCTTACAAATTTAAGAATCAACAAACAACCCTTTTCTCTTAGAGAGAAAGCACAATGAAATTAAGTGATACGTGTCCTTGTACTGATTCACAATGATCTTTTCCTATATCTCAAATAGCATTATCACGATGATATCAAGTAATATAATTTGATAAGTCAACTTATTCCACTTATATACATATAGAAAACTATCTCCAAGTCTTAACATGACTTTTAAGTATGGATTAGGGATGAGCATTTCGTCCTGAATCTCGAAACCAAACCGGAACCGTACCGATTCTCGGTACCCGAATCCCGTTCGGTACGGTACTGGTACTACGAAAAAGGTGGAAAAAAATTCGGTACCACTAGTTCGATAAGGGATCGGTACCAAATCGGTAAATTCCTGAAAAAACAGGAAAATCCCGATTTCCCTGTACCAGTACCGGTACCGATATCCGAATCCCGTTCGGTACGGTACCGGTACCATTAATTTATGCGTGGAAAAAATTCGGTACGGAATCGGTACCGTTCTCATCCCTAGTACGGATAAATGTTTCTCCCTGGTTTGTAGTATGCAGTAAATATGACTTTCTACTCTATAATTGTCAACGACTCTACACTTTTAATGTGACTTGCAATATGATAAGACTTTCATAAAATCAAAAAATCAAAGGAATATCATCTAATACACAAGAAAGCACCCCCAATACTATCTCATACATTGTCAAAAAAGGATTCAAACAAGATCCATTGTTATATAATTAACAACTGATTTAAACATAAACTAATGCAAAACTCTATTCGGCCATTCTACACCATCTGGGTACAATTTTTCTTATTTTTACAATTTTGTTTATCACTGATACATATATTGCAAAAATTCATACACCAAAATTTGTATAGATCCGTATAAATACGGGTACAAACTCACACTCCAAAATCAATAACTAATACATATATTGAAAAAATCATATCTTCAAAAAGAAAAATAGTGATACAAATGGAAAGATCATAGGTAAATTGTTCGGGTGGGCAATAATAATAAACAAAAACCCAATTAATACACATCCGGTCTCTATTCCCTGTTGATTAATGTGTCATAAAAAAAACAAGATCAACATAGAAATTGTTAATACCTGTGGGCTGTGGTTTCAGTCGATCCGGGTTTGGATAGACAACGCTAGCCTAGATAAGAAAATTAACATCAATAATGGATCGTGCCATTGAGTGAGAGGCGGGTTTTAAAAATATCGATGGGGTATGACCATCACCCAATACGGATCCACCATATTCTACTTAGGTTTTCATGAGTTGATTGATAGTTCTTGTTAAGAGGTTGAAATAATGATATATGGGAGATTCAGTTTTTGGTGAGAGGGGATGAGAGGGCTCGGTTTATTGTACTGTGAAGTTGTGTTTTGTGGTAAGGTTTTGAGATGCAAAACTCATGTGATAAATTTCTAAAATAGCCTTTTAGTGTTTTATTTTTTTTCTTTAATGATAAAATAATAAAATTCATGTGTCATGTTGCTATTGGTGCTTATTATAACGCATTTTAAAGCGTAACACACTTGAACGCAAATCTATATATATATATATATATATATATATATATATATATATATATATATATATATATATATATATATATATATATATATATATATATATATATATATATATATATATATATATATATTATATATAGGTATAACTATGACTTGAAACCACACCCCTAATCCCAGTAATATGTGACATGGCACCTATTAGCCAATAGTATTTCAGAAATCACTAAAAACTCTCCATTTTCCACGTTTTTGGTGGTTTGAAATCGTAGATTTCCGAAAATCAGGTTTTGACAACACACTTTTAAAAACCGCGTTTCAAACCCAGTCTTGTCATAAAATAATTATTAAAATTCGTATTTTGTATTAAAATCCGAAATTCATTAGAAATGTCAATGACCAGAGTTGAACTCGGGTTTGGTTTGTTTGTTATAGTAGAAACAACTTTACCAACTAAGCTAAACAATTGTTCGTGATTTTCTCTTAAAAACTATAATAATAAACTCCTTAAAAGATACACACAATACATATCCATTCCTTAATTATAGTTTTTAGTTTAATCTTAAATTCATATAAAACAATAATACGGTATTTTCTGTAAAATCATATGTAAACCCTAAAACCATAAAACCAAAAAACGATCTGCGAAAACCCTAATGACGAATTATGTTATATTATTTAGATATTGTGTATGCTTAGTTTCTTTGTAGTTTTTTTGAAGGAACTGTAAGGTACAACTCTATTTTTTTGACTTTTTATACCCTAATGATCATGTATCATGTACGTAAAAAGATGTATTCTGTGGCAGCATATTTGTTTTCTGCTTTGGTTTTGATTTTTAGTCACTGTTTTGGACTACTAACATGGTACCTTCAAGATTTGTTTGCTTTTTGATTTAAATTCAAAACAGGAACACACTATATGTAGAGATGCAGGAGTTCGTGATGTAGCATAAGGCTTTGTTTAAAATAGATATGACTACACATAAAAGTGTAATAAAGAATTGTGTTGTGTTTTATTTAATCAAAATATATATCTTTTAGTAAGAAATATAAAGCTCAACTGTACAGTTTAAAAAAAATGAAAAGAATTTACTATAACCCATATAAGAGTGAGGCAGGAACGAGAATGGATCGAGTAGACTTCAAGGCTGATTGTAAGATTTTTCACATAACATATCAGTCATGCAGAAACCCTTATTTTTTGTGCATCGAACACCATCACCTGCGTTACCCCAGGCACTTCTTTTACCTAATCTCTAACTAATACAGGAATTGCAGCTGCTATAATTACTCAAATCAACTTAGCTCACTATACGTAACCAGTTTAGCTCATCATCAGTGTGACCCATGTATTTCATTGAAGTATTTAAATTTACCATTTTGGGTATATTAGTTCTAGCTCATAATCTTGTAACAGTTAGCTGGAACAGGTTGGTCTTTTGTCAATGTGAACCCAAACCCGATTCTAAAACAAGGAATCTTAACACTATTGACCCATTAAAAAGTTACCCATTTTGACTAGCTATTCAACCCATCTGACCCACCCCATTTGCTTCATCTATGCTAACTCTTGACATTAAAAGCACCCTTATGGGCAGTTATGATTATACAAAGCGTATGATTTTTTTTACATGTCCAGAATCTAACACAAACATATTCTTGCGATCTTTTTGCTCTATTGAATGAATTTTGCACGTTTTTTGCAGGCAAGTGATTGCGTCACAACTACGACTTGTGGATGAAATCATTCGTGAAGTTGGGGAGACTGCTCACGATATACCGGAGACTGAGACTCTTGTAGAGGGTGTTGTTATTCCTCTACGACAACACAAACAACAGCTGGATATAAATGACCAAGGTGAGTACCATTTTAACTATTATGTATTATGTATTTTCCACTAAACAGAAAGTGATTTAAGGAGACACTCTTTTTATTGGAGCATTTCATTTTTTTATTGACAACTTAAACAACATCATCATCATTTGAGTAATGAAGATGAAGAAGATGAATAGTAGCAGTAGAACCTTGACTTTGACATACTTATTTTGGTAAGTCATTGCAATTTGGTTGTTAACATTACTTTTTGATATTATTTATAGATTTTTGTATTGGAATTGTTACCTTGGTGGTTTGTAAAGTTTCATAAGGCGAAAGGGATTTTGGACCAGTTAGAGAGTAAAGAGGTTTTGGTTCTTGAGAAGGACAACGATAACTTATATCAGCTTCACGCATCGGTGCGGTCTGATATCAGTATATCACATTCAGATGTTCAAAAGAAAGATATTATATCCCCTTCATGCCACACCAACCCTATATGCCTAATTGATTTTGGTGGATGGTTTGGGCTCAAGGAGATTAAAAATGTAGAAATTGAGAATGTTATTGAACACTTTCCAGAATTTGATTTTTTGTGTGTTTATTCAAAGTGCATAAATTTATTTGACTTTTACTGATAATCATGCACTTATTGCCGAAATTTATTAAAAAACTTGGGTCGACAGAGTCTAGCTTTGAAATTGCGGAGTCAGATGTTAGCGCCACGAATATATTGACATGTACATTACCATATATTAATTAAGACCCTTTGTCGTCTTCTTCCCCTTTTCTTTTACTTTCTTTGGTTTCTTTACATGTTACAAGTGCGACGAGATAACTCAGGTATGGTAAAACCTGCAGCTGCACCTCAGCCTACACAACCGCTAGCTACTTCTTCTATAGGTGAGTTAACTTTTTGAAACTATTTCTTTATTTGTTGTTCATAACTTATTATGTGTTTTAATATATTGCCGAAAGAATTGGGGACCTTGAGGACTTATGTCTAACCCAAAGGCGGGACTGTTACAACCACGATACCTCGGGTAAGTTACAATCAACAGATAGTAAGGTGATGTTTGTGTTTTGTAATACCATACATGCATCAAGTGTATTGGATCCTTGAGACGTGTCATTTTATCCTGCCTATGAAGTCGCAAAATACAAAAAAATATTGGATAACCTATTTGTACATACTGATTGGTTTCTAGCACACCGTTTGATGTTTAGGCTATAAAATAAAAGTGCAGGTAAAATCCGCCCATTTGTTCTCATCTTCGGATCTTGTGTACTATGATTCTTATGAAGTAAGTTTTTTGTGTTAGCTTAGTGTTGAATAAGAAATTGATCAAAGCGAAAGGAAACAAAACAAACAAACCAGATGATGAGGTATGAAACAAATTATGTGAAACTTGAAGGGGTTGTTGAAGTAATTTTTTGTTCACCACTTGAATAGCCTCAGGTATGGATCTTATTAAATGAATAACTAAAAGATGCATTAATGTTGTTGCGAACACGGTTGAAGAACCTGAATTTCACATGGCTTTTTTGCACATTAATGATCCTGAAAATCGCTGCCCAAACAAAGGATTCGGATTTTTAAATTCCAGCCAATATCTTTTATTGTTGCCTTTTTTTGAAGTTATACTTTGTATCAGTTATTATAATTTTTGAATGCGCTACAAAGAAGCAACATTTCTTGCCAAAGATTCATGAGAAATTTAGGGTGCTACGTAAAATGTAGGTAAATATAAATAACCATACATTGGTCCTTTTGGCCCGAAATCACTAAGTCTTATGATATGTAATGTACTTTAGGCTCGAAGGAGAGGTCTAACACGCCCCACTCTTCCTTCTTGCAGCATCATTTTCTTGAGTTTCGATACCTACACATGAACGCAACTTTACTGCATAACACGATTCACATGTAAATTAAGCCTTCGAGGTAGCATTTATGACCCATTTATGTTGAGCAGGCTCAGGTTATGTTTTATCTCTAACTAATCGAACTGATAAAATAAAAACAATATATCTTAAAATGAAATGGGTCTATTAGTAATAGATCAAAATTCACCTGAAGTGAATTATGAAAAATAGATTATTTTTAAGTGATAGCTTACCTACTGATGTAAACAAAGTGAGAAGAAATAGAAAAGTAAAATTATTGTTATGCTGTTATGGATGCTCACTGTAATTTATTGCAGGCGTGGAATGATCCAAACTGGCTCACTTGTAGATGGAGCAGCCCCCAACTGTCTGTTTGGGCTCAGAATGGAGAACCTTTCTGTTCCTAACATTTTAGAAAGCAGTGGTCTTACTGCTAATTCATTCTCCATGTGCTTTAGCCCTGACGGTGCTAGTAGAATTGATTTTGGAGATAAAGGCAGCTCGGATCAAGGAGAAACGCCATTCAATTTCGATACTCCTTAGTAAGTTGATTTAGATTGGTTTTCAAGTTGTGAAGTTAGTTGTTTGACTTTGACTCTCACTTAACATAATCCTGCAATGCATATATCGCAAGCAGAACATTGAATATTAAGCATCATGAAGTTATTTACACTCAAACTTATGATTGCTGTGAATGGAGAGGAGGCGGGTGCAACGACCTCACTTGTCATGTCACAATACATGACGTGCCGGCCGAGAAAAATTACCTCCAAATCACCGCATATCAAATGCCTCCCACACAGTTTACTAATTCAAAATTTGTTGTTTAAATCGTAATCGAATTATTGGTGTTGATTTAATTGAATGAAAATACATTGTTAATTGTGTTCAGGGTTGAAATATTCAAAGAAATAGGTTAAATTACTTCTATTATTCAATCCATCCAAAGGAAAAAAAAGGTATCGGTGCCTGCTGTATGACGGGATCAGAAGAAAAAAAAAGAATTGGGTTTTTGTTGATTTGGTTCTTGTCTGGGTATGATAATATCAAGTTATGTTGACATCTTGTCTTCCTTTCGATAATTCTTTTTCATTAATGTTTATGTGTTGAATCTGTTTATGAGTTTTATTTTGAATGTTATGTAGCTAAAGTTTTCTTATTCTTGGATATGTCATGACTTCTTTATTTTTTGGTTTCAGGGATGCAGATGATTGGTCTAATGGTTGTACAATAGTTTCTGGAATAGAAGAGATCTGCATTGGCGGGGAGAGATTGAGAATAATTTTTGCTCAAGTAATTTAAGGAGAACAGTGACAAATTTATACAGTCATTCTGTTGGTTTATAGAGTTCATAACAATTATTTAAAACCCTAATATGGATCAAAGAGCGCATAGCGGAAGCGATTAACAAGATCATTAATTTAACACAATTATGATTAATCAAGGCTAGGGTTACATACCTTTATCCTAGCAAGATCCACAAGACGACGGAGCAAACGACAACTAGGGTTTATCACGAACACCACCAAGAATAGAGTCTAAAGTAAGACTATATCACGTTCTTGTACACACGTGATACGGCGGGTTAACCGTGAGTCTAGCACGAACAAACCGAGCTTCCAAGTCTATGGAAGATCTACCCAACAACCCTAGAGAGGGGCTAGGACTAGATCTAGAATAGCTTATTGAAAATCAAAGAAGAACCCTAATAGGGTGTTTGTTTGGCCGGCGGTTAGAGCAAGAGAAAGAGAGATGTGTGGTGAAAAATTATGAGGCTTTAGGTTTGTTTATATACACCTTGGAAAACTTCTCTTCCAAGGTTAAACAAGATAAAGCCACAAAATCTTTTCTCCTTATCTTTGTCTCCTCTATTTAGGCCGGATATATACATGCTCCAAAAGAGGTTTCCGGAACTTTTCCGACTCCTTCTTTTAGCTTCTTTAACCTTCTATAACGGTCGTTTAATACTTAACTTTTAATTACTTAACGATCGTTAGCTACGGTTTGATTTAATAAATATAATAAATATATTTAATAAATAAATAAATTAACTCTTCACGTAATGTGTGCAATCCCGTGATCTCGAGTTCGATCCTATCTCACGACTATTAATTTTAAGTCCATAAACTTTCAGCTCCCACTTGGACAAAATTCTAATATCGTGATCACATTGACTAGCGTCTAGTTACACTAGCAATGTCACTAGTACAACTCGAGTAAGGTTTCTTGGACAAAACTTTTTAATGATTAAATCATTATTATTATTATCCTTTCATTTCAAATACAACGTTAATAAGGATATGGATCCTAGTCATTCCTTTCATTAACCATTCTGTTTCTCGTTTACGGATATAGCAAGATCACCAAAACAAATTTGGGTGCGGCCGCACAGATATCTTACTACTCCCCCGAGGGGCCCAGCTGTATTATACTTCAAAATAAATTTTGAAGGAAACGAATCCCATTTTGACTACAAGCAAAACTTATGAACTTTGCAACACTTCCGGAAATAATCCTTATAACTACCAGTTACGTTTAGCGTTAGATTATTCCACAGAAATGCACTAGATCCACGACAGTTTCCTGGTATCTCAGGTCTAAGGATAACTATTTATGATTTACTTGATGACAAAGATCCATAAAGTAAAATCATATAGTTGGGATAAGTCCAATATTTGATCCATCAAATATCATCCAAAATTGACCAATATACTTTCAAGTATACTCTGTCACTATTTTGAATTGTCTTAGTTTAATAATATTCCCATATTATTAATTGACAACGGACATTTAGAAACATCATAATGCTCATGGATTTAAAACATGTAAAATAGGATACAAAATCAAATAACAGAAAATAAACGAAATCCAATCTTTATTTCATCAATTCAATAATGTCTTACATCCTTTATCCAAATACTAAAATAGATCAATGCATAAAACTGGTACATGCATCATGCCTCTAGTAATGACATTCATACTTGTTTGGCAAAGCATAAAATAACCAATCTTGACCTATTGAAATTTTGAGAATACTTTCTTCAAGAATTCAAATCATTGAAACTCTTGTACATGTGCATCCAAACAATTTGATATTGCCACATAGTATCAAAATTGTGAAACATCCTTGATCACCAATTTCCTAAACTTCCAAAACACATTTGAAGTTCAAAGTATTCTAATTCTTTAATGTATAATGCAACTTTAATCAACATGTCATCTCCAAAGATCCCATGACTAATATTGAGTGTTACCTCAATTATATCTTTTCAAGTTTTACAACTTGTCATAAAAGATACAAATACGTTACCATTAATATCTATTATGTAATGTTTGATTCCAACCAAAACCTTCAAGTTTGTTGGCTATGATAATTTGCACAACGATTGACAAATTATTCATCTATAGAATATGGAAGCCGATCCAAGATTTAGGATGTTATTCTAATTCCAAACATATTCCTTCAGAATATTCATTACACAAGTTATTTAATAACTTTTTAGATAGATTAATATATTCAAATCATCATGTATTTTAAGCATGATACAAATACAACACGACACACATGAAAATTTCTCAAACCAGATTTAGATTTCTTCATGTCCTAAATATCCATGTAAACTTACTACATGGCATATTACGTTGTATTTTCACCGCATAAATAAATAAATTTATTTGTCCCAAGGTTATGTATATCTTACTTTCTAAATCTCCAAAGTAAAGTTTCATCTCAAATCTAAACCAAATCAACATTTAATTTGAATGAAATCTCACTTTCTTACATGTCTATTTGACACATATAATTTAAGAAAATAACCATAATACTCCCACTAGCTTTTAGGAATACTCAGAAACCATCTTATTTAAATTTAAAACCAAACTTGGATTTCAAAATAAACATAAGAATAATCTCCTAGATGCATGTTTTTATCCATTCACGAATAATTGCATTTTGTACTTTTCCAAAGATTTATATTTTGAAGTAATAAACTCATTTCGATTACTTAAGTCCTTTCTCAAGTAGTCATTCAAGAAATAGTTCATTCATATCCAAATTTGTCAATTAAAATATGACCATCAAAATCTTTATATATTTAATGTATTTAGGAAAGAATACTCAATCACAATTAATTACTTAAATGTGATTAATAATCTATTCACAATACATACATTAAATATGTGTACAATTTTGTCCATATAGTTTCGACACAAAGATTAAACCACTACAATTGGCGTTTTTCTTCCTTTGACGAAACTTATCTTCAATTTCTAGTCAAACTATTTAAGATAGACCAAAACCGAAATTTGATTATCTTGTTGGACAACATCTATAACAATCATAGTATGAGTAGTTTACCCAAAACAATATTTGGTAATAAATCATAACAATTATTTGTAACTCATAATTCTCAGCATATAAATCGCATATCCGAGATATCCTTACGGACCTATGACATAAATTCCTTTATCTTAAGGTTTAGCATTTACACGCCTACCTCATGATGATTACTAGTGTATTTTAGAAGACCATGTATCTTGTAATTTTATCTTTCAAGATCAAAACTCCCACTTGCTATTAGTAACTTAAAATTACTCTTTAAATACATAGCAAATAGATCAACACTCCAACGTTATCTATATGGGACATTACAAAACACAATGGCCGTTTCATACTCTTTATTTTCTAAACAATCCACTTCATAAGTAGTTTAGCAAAATCCGAACTCCATTTAAGATATAATGTGATTCATCACATTCCATATATAATGGTATCTTATTAATCTTCTTAGATCAAGTCATACTCAACTTTCTAACCTTGATTTCTTTTGGAATAAAGGAAGATATAGTTATCTTGAATCAAACATCACTATCATATTGAGAATTTTGATTCTCCTAATGAACATACCATAACAATGATGTATTTCATTTAGGGAAATATTGTAAGTCAATCTTAACAACATTTAAGATAAATATATATCTTTAGGCTTACCTATATACCAACTAAATAATCTTAATGGTATAATAGATTTCCTAACCATTTTGCATGCTTTATAACTCAAGTACTTTTAATACAAAGTCACTTCATAAAAGTTATAAGTCCATTACACGTTACATGTATATGTCTTTAGTGAAATAGAGACAATACAATAACGTCTTACTTTATATTATACGTCTTCCAATATTTTATGTTTATGACTTTATTCAATAAATCATAAACATGTATAACTAAAGTAAAACATGAACACCACTAGGTTTCATTCATCTTTTCAAGTTAATTCACTACTATACTATTATATGAACACCACTAGGTTTCATTAGTAGTATAAGATTATTCTATGTATCTTATGTCATTCAAGGAATTTGTCCTATTTTAAGAAACTTCAAAACATTCCACGCCCGATCTTACGACATGTGGATATTTTACCCTTGAGTTTACAATTTAGTCCAAGCTCTTACATGACTAAATCAAAACAACAAGTGTTTCTTAAAGTGAATGATATATATAATTTTAAGTAGTCTTTTAATCATATTGACACATGATCTAAATATTAATTAGATTGTTAGTCTCTTATCTTAAAGACAAGAGAATCATATCTTTATGAGTTGTTTCTTGCACACAATGTTCATTTCTCCCACTTGTGCATGGAACAACCTCATATATAAGATAAACATCACGTCTAACGTTCGTCTATACAAAATATGATTGTGCCACATATATTAGCTTTTTACAAGTAGATGTAGAATCACTTAATCAACAAGAATCAGTACATAACTATCTTTGAAGATATTAGTGTCAACAATTCGAAAGTAATTATCTTAGGACATACTAAAGATAACATGGGTTATTACCAAGACAACAAAGCTTGAAACTCCCACTGACTTAGAGAATGTTTTAATAGACTCAAAATCAGTAATACAACACAATTCTCCCACTGAACTTGACAACATTGAAAAAGTTTCATAATCGGTGAAAATAATTAGTGTTGTGTTTACTTTCTTACACTTTTGAAAAACACATTCGTAACAATTACTTATAGTGTTTAAGAGTGTACTCTACTGCGTAAATGATGACTTACCCATCAAATGCTTTTAACTTGAAAGACTTGACATGCAATTTCTTCCTTAATAGGTCTACCAACCCCAAAATGGTATGTAGTGCCTATAAATGGTCAAAGCACAACTACTAGCCAAATATGCTAGTTTGCCTTATAACCAATATGCGGTAACTTTAAATAACTCAAAATATGCATTTTTCTTAACTTTTAAAGTTTGCTATGAGTTATGGATTTGAATTTGACATTTCTAAAATCCTTATTACTCCTTCTTTACTCATGAAAAAGAGTTTTAGGTTTATCTTTCATTTGTAAATTGACTCTATCCTCAACCATACGGTTTGTAGATCAATAAATGAATAAACCACGTTTACGGTGTAACGTTGCATTAATACATTTGCAAAAGAATTTACAAAATTCAATTTTAGTATTTTCGATAATACCATTCAAGAAAATAAAATTACCCCGGTAATAATAACCATAGTATTTTCTTTGAAAACTAGAATCCAAATCGACATAATTTCATCACATCAGTTGATCTGCTAGCAATGAAAGTATTCAAGATGGTAACTTGTCGAACAATGATTGACAAACAAATTTGCAATTTCTAGATTTTTAAGGGATTTACATTGCCAAAAGTCATTTTGCATTGTAAACATGTTTCATCCCTTCTTTATGCCTTAAGTTTCCAGATCTCACTGAGTAACTCAATTAAGTCGACTAATTTAAAGAACATAAAACCTTCATGTGCAATCTTATTCAGTCATGAAGTTTTCTCTCCATTACAACATCGTCCGATATCTTATATGACGACAATTGTAACTTCAAGTGTTCGTCAATTAGAGGGCATATGACTTAAATTTTAGGGTATAGATTTTGGTGTCAAAATCATGTATGGAGAAGCATGCATACATCTCCATAACATAAGTTTAATAAAACGTTTAGTAAACTTTTTGTTGAGACTAAAAGTTCATCATATACTTGCAAGTTGAGGTATTGGTTAAACCAATTAAAGATTTTACACACAACTAAATTCACACCGTACTTTTTCTAGAACTTAGTTAAAGCACAAAGCAATAACCTTATTCATTGTGTTTCGGATGTGAATTAATGTAGTTAAATCAACCTTAAAGAATTATACCAATAACAACCGTAGGTAATTCCAATTTTGACGCACAGGCGAGCCGGGAATTTGGTCAGCGCTGAAGCATAACACCTCCTTCCTTAACCGGGTACATGACCAGCGGTGCGTTATACCCACTTTATAGTTTGTCAAAATTGAGTAGGCCGTTAAGTTGCTATTGCAATTCTAATCAACGCAAATCATATGTAATTTAGATCTCAAAATAATTCATTTATTTTAATATGATTTAGTCCATATTAATTTTTCTTGTAAAAATTACCCTTGTTTACAACATACAATTAAAACAAAACGTATGAAAACAAGTAGGTACAAAAAAAAAACTAAATCATAAACACATAATAACAATTTATATGTGCAATAAATAAATCAAATAGCCACATGCATATGATTTATTCAATAAATAATATCAAATCTAGGTTTTTATATACATATAAAAGTCTTCCCTAATTTTATATTTATTGAATCAAATAAATCATGTAGCAAAAAACGTAACAATTACCACATAAAACATATGATCCATGAAAAACATGCATGTTCATCACGGATCTCCCACATATCTTAACAATTAAATCTCTATGGATCGAAACATGAATTTACATAACATAACAATTAATCATGCAATTCATCAAAATTCCACCCAAATCACTTAACAATTAATGAAATCACTACGGATCGTAACCACGCATGACATAACAATTAATTCATGCATACATCTAAAGTTAATTACCATGTAATTTTAGGGTTTACAAAAAAAACTTTTTTTTTTTTTATAGAAAAATCGGCATAGCCGATTTTAAAAATAATAAAAAAACAAAACCCTAATTTTTATAAAACCTAAAAAACAACTAACACAAATCAATATTAGTTAAAAACTTTAGATCTTGATAATTATAATCATGTTAAAACGGCTCTCGATGCCACTGTTGGTTTATAGAGTTCATAACAATTATTTAAAACCCTAATATGGATCAAAGAGCGCATAGCGGAAGCGATTAACAAGATCATTAATTTAACACAATTATGATTAATCAAGGCTAGGGTTACATACCTTTATCCTAGTAAGATCCACAAGACGACGGAGCAAACGACAACTAGGGTTTATCACGAACACCACCAAGAATAGAGTCTAAAGTAAGACTATATCACGTTCTTGTACACACGTGATACGGCGAGTTAACCGTGAGTCTAGCACGAACAAACCGAGCTTCCAAGTCTATGGAAGATCTACCCAACAACCCTAGAGAGGGGCTAGGACTAGATCTAGAATAGCTTATTGAAAATCAAAGAAGAACCCTAATAGGGTGTTTGTTTGGCCGGCGGTTAGAGCAAGAGAAAGAGAGATGTGTGGTGAAAAATTATGAGGCTTTAGGTTTGTTTATATACACCTTGGAAAACTTCTCTTCCAAGGTTAAACAAGATAAAGCCACAAAATCTTTTCTCCTTATCTTTGTCTCCTCTATTTAGGCCGGATATATACATGCTCCAAAAGAGGTTTCCGGAACTTTTCCGACTCCTTCTTTTAGCTTCTTTAACCTTCTATAACGGTCGTTTAATACTTAACTTTTAATTACTTAACGATCGTTAGCTACGGTTTGATTTAATAAATATAATAAATATATTTAATAAATAAATAAATTAACTCTTCACGTAATGTGTGCAATCCTGTGATCTCGAGTTCGATCCTATCTCACGACTATTAATTTTAAGTCCATAAACTTTCACATTCAAGTGGGTTTGAATAATATTTCCCGATGAGGCGTAGGTAAGAATAGTCTTTCCTAGCTATGTTTATGCATACTTTTTATTGTTATGATAACAATGATCAATATCTCTTGCTATGTGAATGGTGTAGCTAAAAACATTCTCTTTAAGGTTTTTTGTTTTTCTATCCTTCCAGCACATATTTATATTGCCAAACCATTTTGATTAACATTATATACAGTTTTTCATGTAGTGATTGCTTGGCAGGCCTAAACATTGATTTTTGTGTGTGTTTTTTCCACTTCGGTCTAGATGGTGGATTAAAATGTCACAACTTTGTTTGTGATTCAGGTACGGATGGGGATAAAATGCATCTTCATGGGTCAACTATAGCTGACCCATAATGGTGGAATGAAGTGTCGTCTATCCTTACCCATCTTTGGACTTTCTGTTTACAAGTTCTGGCTGGACCAGAATGGCGTGCATAGTATTGAAAAGGTCCGCTTCTTGATGAACTCACTGAAACTTGGAGGTGGAGTTTGAATGTGTATCACCCAAATTTTATATTTTAAAAGAATTGCGACTTTTGGTGGTAAAAGGATGAGAGTTGGTAGTAATATTGAATCTTAAGTCACTTATGTTTTGCAGCTGTTATCTGAGCAGATTTAATATATCCGTTTCACATATATATCTTGACAAGCACTGTTGGATGTATGATTGTGCGCAGGTATCAAGAAACTCTTACAGACCCAAGCTATACAGGCCAATTTGTTTTCATATCAGCTCAGCAGTCTACTCAAAGGAGCGCGCACCGGCGTTACAATAGTTAATTTCCCATCCAAGCGGGAATCCCATACTAAATCAGTTTGTTGGTAGCCATAGTCCTACTTTAGCTATATATCTCACAAGTCACTTATGAAAATATACACCAGCAGAGCCTTCCATAAAATCCCTATGTAACACAAAGTCCAAACACAACCATACCAAAATAGACTCAATGACACCTACTCACATGGGAAAAGAGATGGAATCGTGTCAGTTTTATATATATTTCTGATGGTAATATTCTCATACTCTATATACTATAAACTTTGATTTTTGTATTTTAGATTACTCTTTTATTGTTTAGCATCTTAATCATATATGTCCCATATTCTTTATTTAAAATTTCAGGTCCTTTTTTGTTTTAGCAGAAGCTTGTGTTTGCATCAACTATACTATCCAGTCTTCTTGGATGCTCATTTTTGCAATCATAGTCTACTTTACAAGGAGGCTATGCGTAAACTTTTCAGAGAACATTTCAGCAAGCAGATCCTGCTATTGCACACTAGGGTTTTCGCATAGTAACGGTTCCATCAAGAGTAGAGGGAATCGTAAGTGCCTGAGTAGCTAATTATTATCTCTCTTTCTTTTACTACTATAATACCCAAACTCAGTGTCTTCTTTTTGCTGAATTTCATGTCACTAAAACATATAATTTTGTTACATGTCCAACATTGCTTCTAACTGTCTGATGCGTTTACTGTTGCCCCCTTTTTCGCCATTGCTGCAATCTGGACTACTGATTCCGTTGTACTTTTGCTTCTGATATGTTTATGTTTCTGCTACTGTTGGAGACAATCAAGTTCGATGACCAATACTATAAAAGGTACACCAGCACCAGCTAAGCTCTCCATATATTTAATAGTCAAACTGTTTATCCTAAGTTAAGCTATATATCTACTCGGTTAAGACAGTAAATTGAATCTTATGCAGCTATGATTGTATATGTGAGTGCTTATATTCCAATTCGACCTGACGCTAGAGTTGTTGATGATATTCTCGACTTTTTGCAATATGCATTTGGATTTCAGGTTAGTAGTTGATGATTACATTCTAATCCTGTTACATTTATATATCAAAGCTAGAATTTCTGTTTATTAACATATTCACCTGTTGGTTTAATTGTATTTTGAGATTCATAATGATTATATATTACTGAAGATAGTGTGCCATGTCTTTCATTTTTTACTTGAACCACTTAAAGTGGTTTGTGCATTCAGTTCTGTTATGAGCCAATTAAGCATATCGTTAGCACCTGCATGAATGACCAGAAGGATATCTCATGGCCTATGTTGACCAAGCTTGGTATCACCATGAAATCTGAAGAGAACGAGTTGATGGGGAAGGCTTTGATGAAGCCTGTTATGCAGAATTGGCTTCCTGCTGCAACTGCTCTACTTGAAATGATGATATTTCATCTTCCTTCCCCTCACGCTGCACAAAAGTACCGTGTTGAGAATATGTATACGGTTCCACTTCACAATCAATATACGAATGCCATCAGGAACTATGACCCCAATGGTCCTCTTATGCTTTATGTTTCAAAGATGATTCTCGCATCTGACAAAGGTAGATTTTTTTTTGCCTTTGGTCGTATTTTTGCTTGAAACAATACCTATAATTAACTTGAAGTTACTTAAAAGTTAAAACACTATGCATTCCGATGACCCAGTTACCTTGATCTCCTTCTGCCCAGGAAGGACTAAAGTAGAAATTAAAACATATCTTTAGAGAATTTAGCATGTTTGTTTTCTTTCTGATTTAGAAGACTAAAACCTCTAAATAACATAATTCAATAATACGATAGGTGATATTGATAACATCTGAAAACCTAAAAAGAATATGGCGTACTCACTTTTTTTCAATTCTTTATTATTTAGGTCCATAAAAATTCCATATATTCTTTTTTTAGTGATGGTATGATATAATAATATTATTTGAACACTTCATGCTACTGACTTTGCTACGAGTCTTATTAAACTATTTTAATATATCTTTAATTGTTTATTATTCGTGCATAAAATGCAACATTTTTTATAGATTAAGACTAAAAATTTCAATTAGAACAATCAGATGTTTAAAAATAAAAAACAAACAGCATCGTATGATTCTGATTCAGACTTTTAAATCCACCTCTTAACATTTAGACGTGTTATTGAGATTTAGGTTCAAAACTCTTAAAAAACAAACAACATCTTAGTGTGAATATGATAAGCAATGTTACCTAACTTCCTCTTTCTTTCCGTGGAGAGTAAGCCTCCGTGAGTGATTGCGTCTTTGTAGTGTCAGTCAACAACATGTGTCTTTGTACTGTCTTTGTATTGTGTAAGATATCTTTTGCTTTGACTATGTAGTTTTTATATGATAGTATTTGCTATAGACAATATAATATTTAAACATAAAAATATTAAATGTACGTTAAAAGAATTGCATAAATCTACTTTAAAGTTTTAATAACGAGACTAATATTAGTTAAAAGTGGTTATCGTGTCAATTAATAATGGTGTTTAAATAATTTTGCTTAAATGTAATTGCGAATTTGCTAATTTTCTACTTTAAGAAAATAAAAAAAAAATTGTTTATGTGATGATAGTAAGTAGCTTGATACATTAAAACTTATTAGTAATATTCTATAGGTACATAGAGAAAAAGGCAAATTGGTTTAAGTTCATACAATAGATACAACTAAGCGTGGGGAAAAACCGATTCATGATCCGAACCGAAAAACACGTAAACCTGTTTTATAAAATGCCATTATTTTAAATCGATTTTTCTCAGAACCGGTGGTTCGTAACAAGTTTATTAACCGGTTAAAACCAAAGCTGTCCGGTTAAAAACCAAACAGATCTGGTTAAAAATCGGTTTAAACCAAAACCCATTCGGTTAAATCTTACAAAATCGGTTTCAAACTGATTCAGTTTAAGTCAAACCAAATGTATTTGCTGAAAAAGTGGGATTAACAAAAAATGAAGTGGAAGCGATCGTTTTTTCATGATGTAGCTGAATATGTTCAAACAACTTATTTAATATCTACACCTTACATTTCCAAGCAAATATTACTTGATCGAGAACAATATCACTACACTTTCAAGACGAGGTTTGGAAATCGAGTATGTCTATAATGGATACACAAACATACTTTGTAAAAATTACAAACAAAATATAGTACTTGGGTGTAGCAATACTAACACCAAACGATAATTTACCTTTAACCAACAAAAAAACAAAATTAATACAACAAAAGATTGACATGAGACATAATAAATCCGTTGGTTGGGTGAGGTACTAAAAATATAAAATTTAGTTGCGATTAAGTTTCTTTAAAAAAACAAATTCTACTGTGAAAAAATATAATTAATACATAAACGTACTTTTAAAAAGGATTTACAAAACGAACCCGTCCATTGAGACATGTTTATGCTCAACTATAATGCTAATACTACACATGTGGACATGTGGTGAGTTTTAGACTTCTTTAAAAAATAAGAATTGTTAAACAAAATATATTATTCGGACTTTAAAAAATTAAAAATATTAAGAGTTATTTTATTTAAATCCGACATGAATTTTAAAAAATTTAATTGTTTTTAAGCATTAATATATAACGTTCCTTAAGCATAAACTATAACTAAAATATATTACAGAATAAATTAGAAATACAATTAACTAAAAACGCACGAACAGTAAACCTTCCGAAACAAGTAAAAAAAAGACCCCGCCCGTTGGGCGGGTTACGAAGCTAGTGTATATATATATATATATATATATATATATATATATATATATATATATATATATATATATATATATATATATATATATATATATATATATATATATATATATATATATATATATATATATGGAGGCCTTAGCAGAAGCTTTAAGGTTGCGACCAAATAAGAGAGATAGCTAACACATGTAAGGGCATAGGGTTTCTTTTATAGGGCATGTTATTTTGGTTAAGGGGGCGAGTTATGAAGTAAACTAAGTTAAGGGCTTTATAGAGGGATATAATGAGATGCATATGACATATAAATGGGGTTAAGTGGGAGGATAAGGTTATATATCCATCATATATTGATGAGCCTATTTGGTATGTGGTTCATGTCCTGATTGTATACGTTTGTGTGTTTAGATATTTTCTAGAGCGCGGATACTTGGAGAAGCTTGTTCAGGTGAGTTTCATAGTCCCATGTATTTTTATGATTTGAATTCCAGATGGGATGGAAGAGACACTCTATGGTTTTGTAACTAATTTTACGAATGTTTTTATGGTTTGTGATGGACTTGTGTGTGCACTTATGTGATTACCTGCCAGGTGATTCTTGATTGTGTTTATGATTTGCATCGGGGGACACGTACTGTCTCAGTTATTGTGGTTTGACTTGGTACCAAGGGATGTTGACAAGGCGGGGCCTTGGGATTGGTTCATAGGTGTATGGGAGCCTATGGGACCATGGTGATTGGTAAGGCTTAAGGCCTTGGAATTGTGGTTATTGGTAAGGCTTGGAGCACATTGTCCATATGTTCTTTTGTTAATGGTTGTTATTCACAGCTTATAATTGATTTGGAGTTGGAGTCTAAACCTATTAATCTCACCAACTTTATGTTGACGTGTTTTAGTGTCTCTTTCAAGTGAGAATGTGGTTTAGCGTGAGAACAGGAGTGGCTAGCTGGGAGGCTTAGGATTGCATTGGAGGAACCCCCTTTCCTCTTAATCTTTACTTAAGTTTGAATAAGTGATACTTTGCAGACACCTATATGTTTGTTATTTATTAATTGTATGTCTTTGGTAAGAGGTAGACCTGTTACCTACTTACCTAGACGCCTGCATTGTTTGTGATATCTTCAGGACATTGTGTCACCATTTATGATATTTCCGTTTCATTTAGTTATCTCTATAGACACGTTATTGTAGTGATGATCTCCATACGTCGCGCCCCATATTCCGCCATGGTGGGGGTGTGACAACTGGTATCTTCAAAAGCAGCAGAAAATGTTCTTTTTGATGAAGAAGCCATTTTTTTAATTCTTAAAATGCTGATAATTAAGTGTTTGTTATGTTTTTGTTATGATTAATTTCATTACTTAATCCTTGTTTATATAACCAAGGATGGAATACAAAGAGTCAGCAGCTTACATGCCAACATCTAATGCATATTCATGCATGTAATTAATTTTTCTGAAGTTCCAAGAATTAGCATTCTCATTGGACATGTAGAAAGTGTGTGCTTTCTGTGTTTTTGGGGCTTATTGTGTTTTAAAAAAAATAGCAAAAAACAAGGTCTAGGACTAGAACCCTATACCTTCCATTCAAACACTAACACACTTAACCAGTTTGCCACATGAACATATTTGGTTCTAAATATGTGACTAATATTAACATTAGTGAAAATTGAGATTATATTTGGTTCTAAACATTTGTCACATGAATATTTTACTGTGTGGCGTTTTCAATGTGGATTGGTCATAGATAAGCCCATTATAATGTGACAATAAGTATAATTTAGATACATATTTCTCAAATGTTGTTACTATTGGCAAACATATAGTCACATAATTGTTTCACGATTTAATATGATCATGTATTATATTTGATCATAGTCTTCAAGTAACTGTAAAATATTTGTCACATTTAAATAAATATAGTGGCAAATATTTCAATACCTACTTTCAAGTTGCCACACACACAAAATTCATGTGTGATTAACATTTAACAAAATATACTAGTCATATTAAAATAATGTGTGTGACAACCTTGTTTATCAATTTGTCACTTGTAAAATAAGTCTATGTGACCATATATGATTTTTGGCCACATTCAGTGTGTATGACAAATATTTATCACACATGTATAGGTATAATGTGACTACTACTTGAACCAGACTTTGATTCGGTAACACTCTCACATTATTAAATGACTAACGACTCATCCAAAAAGCATTTGTTAGCCCTAGTCACGTAAATATTCATATGCGTGACAAACAAAATACGAAATGGTCATGCAAACTGACTTCAAGTGTGACCGTTTATTTATGACTGGCGAATTCAGTCACACAAAAAAGTTATTCGTGACTACACGAAATTCGGTATGTGTGACCGAAACTCATTTTTGTACTAGTGATGATAAAGAATCCATAACATTGATACCCTTTAATGATAACCCAAAATTAATTTTGGATCTTGTAACACAAGGTCTAAACTCCAAACGTTCTCAGGATTGCTAACAACATGCGATTTCCATAGGCTAATACATCTTGCCAAAACCTTGATAAATTACATGAACGTGTAGCATATCTTAACCTGTAAGATAAATGATTCATAACTTATATTGACATACATGACCCAAATAATAAGCATTTAGAATTGGCATTTAACATATTACTGGAAAAATTAATCATAATAAGAAGGGCCAAATAATATAAAAATCATAAACAATAAATCTTAAACCTAGAAATTTGATGTTCAGAAACATAAGTGAGGAATATACAATCAATTGAATAAGGTTAATAAACATTTACAAAATCGAAACTGTGATTGATCAATTGAATGTTATGGTATCAGCCTTGAATTTTCTACTTCGTACTATGAATGGATTGTGATTTTTGTTTTGAAACCCGAACGATCGACTATAGTGCGAGGTTTTTTTTTGAACATTCAATGCTTTAGATAAAAAAGTTTTTATATGGAGTCGATTATTCTAATTTTTTATAAATTTTCTTTTAGCCCCTCAAGTTTTTATGGATTACCTTTGCTGTTTTGAGGTTTTAGATCGTATATTACATAAAACCTTTTGTAACAACTTTATAAAATTTGCTCCACTATTTCAAACTTTATTTTCTTATATTTTTTTAACACATCATAGTTTCAACCTATTTTAAAAAAAAGAAACGAATTTAGTTAATATTGATTTCAAAACAGTATTAATAAGCTTGCTAAATTATGAAATAATATGTTATTTGTTAGTTATCTAATAAAATTTAAAATATGAAAGTCCCAAAAAAGACTAATAAATAAAGAAAGTTAAAAAAAAACCCAAAAAAACGTTTTGCTTTATAATGAAAAAGATTTAATTGCACGGAATCCGTGACCGCAAGGATCCATCTAGTTATTAGAATTAATAAAATCAGCCATCCCATTTGGGCTGTTTGTGGTTACCACTGGGCCCAAAAAAAGTTAAAACGGGCAATTGCTATATCGGTTATCTTCTTTCCAAAAATAGTTCCATAAATTCTCGTATAAATACTATGTCCATCAACTCTACTCTATTATCTTTTCTTCTTCTCTACTCTATTAAGTTTTCTTCTTCGGTCAATCTCAAAAAAAAAAGAAGGATAATGTCTAAAAAAAGAGCCATTGTTGCCTATGACGGGAAGGTTTACATCTTTAATACTGATGATGAGGTTGCGCCTGCAACATGCCTCGGATTGCTATGTGATGATCCATTAACGCCATATCCAGCAATCTACTTTCGTGATGTCAAACCAGGAGTCAAGGACTATTTAGATCTAAAACTAGCGTCAAAAGTTACAAAAATGTTCCCGTCTCGTTGCAAGGATGGCAAGTATAGTGACATCGACATAAAAACCTTGAGCCATACTTACCCAGCTTACGGTCAGAAGTGGTTTACAATACCTGCAGCCACAAAATTAGATCCTCCAGAGCATGTTACTGGTCCAATAAAATATGGTGACGATTTATATGTGTCGAGAACAGACGACATATACAGCTATCGTAACAAGTGGTCGCTGCGCTTAGCAAACTTCACATTCACCGATCCTACCATCGAAGTCGAATACGCTCCAGGCCGAATAAGATTCATAGAACTTTACTAAAAGTACCAATTAACCCAGATATTCCGCTCTTCTAGTTCGATATCCTTTAATCATCACGACGATAACCTTTTTTTAAAAAAAGAGAGTGCAGTAGAAGTATTACACGGAACACAAGATGCACGTGCATGTGTTGTCAAACGTGTTTGGCTTCTTGATAAAAAGTATCGTTCTGACTTTTTTTATGCAGCCACGAAACTATATTCGTGTAGCGAACATAGTAATATTGTCACAATCTACGAAACCAGGTTCGATGGGTATTGGTGTAACATTGCAATGGAACGATGCACGTGCAACTTCGTAGAATTTGTTAATCGAGAAAAAACAGAAAATTATCATTTGTTGAAAAACTTAATTAAGGAGGCCGTTCTAGGGGTAGTGCATCTTCACCATAATGGAGTGATACACGGCAGCATCCGCCCATCAAACGTTCTAGTACAAAAGTATCGAACAGGTGTAGTAGCACGCTTGGGTGGACTCAGCCGAAGCAGATATCGCGAGCCAGATGATGAAACAATTCATGGAACATTAATGGACATCCGGCTTGAAAAGAAAAAAGAGGGATGGTATACTCGGGATTTATTCGGTTTGGCTCGTTTTATTATAGATTTCGAGACAGGAAACAGTTTCGTGGATGATGACAAGTCAGATGACGAATATTTCAATGATAAAGAGCAATTCAACAATGACATGGGCAAACTCTCTAAAATAAATGGTGTTGCACATAATCTTGTTAAGCAACTCTTAACATACAGCATAACAGCCGTGAAAGCGTCCACCCATTACTATTTTTGGCCGCGTGGGATGTTTGTAATGCTAATTCAAGTGATAAGTAATAGAATAACAGGGGGGCATCGTGATACCAAACTGGAAGCTGAAGTTGACATGTGGAACAATTATACTTTTGGTGTGACTTGGTACTCAAAGGAACTTGACAGTTGGTTAAAGGCCATGACGAGTTCATATTTCCCATACACGAATCTGTCTGGGTTGTTGCGGTTAATAAGGAATACTATGGGTCACCCTCCTGAAGACCAAATCTGGAAAACTATCGGGGCCAGTTATAATGGGTTCGAGGATTATATCAACTTACTATTTCCAAAACTTTTCAATGCAGTATGTCTTATAGCAAAGAATAATCTGGAAACTGGTTATTTTTCTGATTTTGTTTTTTAAGAAGAAGAAGAAGAAGAAAAAGAAGAAGAAGAAGAAGAAGAAGAAGAGAATCATCATCATTTAGGAAGTGATGTTTTAGGAGAGATCATACCCTCTGCAACCATAATTTTTATTATTTTATACTTTCTTTAGGTTAAAGGCAAGGTTACATTTTTGTTTATCCAATACAGTACAAAGTTTATTTGACATTTGCTCAGTAAAGTTAAGTTTCAGTTAAAGTATACATACATTAAATACCATTTTAAGTTACTCCCACTCAAAAGAAAAAGAGTCACGCACTACTCTATTGTTACACAAGATTAACAGAAACATATTGTTACATCACAATGTTAAAACGCATAAGTACTATTCACCAACTTCACATTGATTAAACAAACAAATAGTCCATAAAGAAAAATTACACGTTTATGTATGGGAATACCTACGGTCTTAGGATATGCTACGACTCGATATTACTTTTCTTGAACGACGAGCTAAAAAACAACAAATCTATACGTTCTGTTAAAAAACAACGTGTTGATAATCCTAATTTAAGAAAACATTTTTCTAAAATATTCATATAAATTTTAAGTTTATGATATATAATAATTAATAACTTTACATACAGTATAAAAATTATTAAAAAATAGGATTTTTCAATTTTTACAAAAATAAAAATAATCACATGTAAGATCCGGATCATAAAAATGTTGACTTAACCAATTCAAGTAAGGTTAAAAACGAATCACGCTAATGGTGTTCTTGGACCAAAAAGATGGATGGTCCTTTTTTTAAAGTTTGACAGTTGAAAAGGGGTCAAAAAGAGAGTTAAGAGGTTCAACTAGTTTCAAACGGTCCACAAAAAGCTTATAAAAATGAGGTTGTTAAGGGGTTCGAAGAAGAGTCCACAATTCAAGTACACAAATGATTGTTATTTCTCCACCGAAAACAACAATTCATCATCTTAATGGAACAGTTTTTCATCACTCGGAGGAGGACGAGAACAAAGCATTGAATCCTTATTTTCGTTTAATGCTATCCAATAACAACAAAAAGTCAACAAGTATTCAAGAAGCCAAAATTTAAAATACCTACGCGGGTTCGGTTGGCAGAAATTTATAACTTTTTGTAATATGCCATTATGTTTATTATTGCAACTTTTTTACAAATCGACGGATATATATATGTGTAAAAAGAACAAATCGGACAACAATAAACATACTCGAGGCGGATTACACGGGGCAAAAAATTATTCGGGTCAACCAAGTAAACCGAATACTAAATTGGGTTGGATATCGTGTTAGAAATATTTGAGAACTCGGGATCGAGTGAACTTGATTGACACGTTGAACCTGATGCATAGTAAAACTAGGAGCCTTATAAATTGTCGCATGATTCTTTTCCCTACCAACTAATCTAGGAGGGTTTCCAACAACCATACGTACGTCTAGTCGGCACATCTTTCAACACAACCGACCCGGACCCGATTTTCGCCCCATGACCAATCCGAATACTCCCAAAAACACAAGTACCCACGTGTGTGCATCAATCAAAATGGAACAGATGATCGAGTGTGCATCAATCAAAATAGAACGGGTGATCAAGTTTTAATCGAACCGATTACCGTCTTCAATCGATATAAAGGTCTGTTAATAACTAACTTATTTGTTAATTGAACATAATATCATTCAATATTCAATATGAAGGTATAGGGTGAATGTCAATAATACACAATGTACTTTTAAAATTGAACCATTATACATTGCGAACTTTTTTATGATTGATATACACACTTGAATATAAATTCAACCTTTTACTTTTGACTAAATACCTTCAAACCAGTTGTTTGTTCTTATTTGGGTCCCACATTGTTTGTTTCTCTGAAAAACCTGAAAAAGATACAATTTGTTTATTCAACAAAGAAGTGTCCCACGAGAACATCGCACATTTTAAATTTTGATAATTATCAGTTAGGGAAGAACTTAATTTTTTTAAAGGGATTTGCCGTCATCTCTAGGATCAACATAATTCTTCAATGAACCACATTCTTGACTATTTAAAACAACAAAGATAGGGACATCAAGATTTGGAGCTAATTTAGGATAAAACTACAATAATGATGATGAAGAAGAATAATTCCTAATAGTTTTTTGCATTTGCAATAGCAGATCTACAACTGTCCACCATTTCCTCTCATTATTTTTTACTCGCAATTAACAATTCATCATTTTCTTAATTCTTATCTTTTCATCGAGAGGAAAAATCAGTAACCGAACATTGAATTGTGATTTGTGATTGAGGGATTATGAATATGCTACTTGTGCTGGTGAGTGATTTCTGATTTTTCATTTAATGAGGAGGAACAAGCACAACTTCATTCTATGATTTATAGAACGATATGATGATTGCTGTAATGTATTCTTAAGAAATATGATAAGAGTGTGATTGAATTCATTTGTATTTACCAGTAAACGTATGATTAAAAGGAGTTGATGCTTCTTGATGTAATCATGCGGTTGGGATACGAATCAAAAGGATCATAGTTTACCTTTTTATGGCTTAAGATTGTTATGTTAGTACATGAACTGCTGCTACATGAACATTGATTAAAAAAATAAATGTTCAAGTGGAGAAGATAGGGGTAATTTAGCCATTTTATATAAAAAAAGAAGTTACCAGCTTTCAGCTTTCAAGGTATTTAGTCCAAAGTCAAAGGTTGAATTTATATTCAAGTGTGTATATCAAACATATAAAAATTTGTAATGTATAATGGTTCAATTTTTTAAGTACATTGTGTATTATTAACATTTATCCTAAAGGTATATCATTGCTCTGTTTAATTTTGTTACGATAATCGAAATAGACGAACAAGCCCTTGTTGAGGGGTGTATAAGGAAGGTGGTGTTTGTTTAGTTGTGGATGATTTGGTTATCATTGACTTAAGAAGATATATCTGTCATATGTAAATTGAATATTCATATTAGTTAAAGCTTAATATATGTTGTTTAATAAGACCAAGGCTTTGTCTGGATAGAGGGTTTAGGAGACAGAATTTGAAATGATGGTTAGGATTGTAAAACATGACCACTTTTTTTTCAGGATGTCATTAATTAGGCGTGCGCTTTTGTGTTTAGGCGATCAATGGATAAAGTTCATATTTGGATCGCCCTTCATCAACAACAAAAAGTAAGTAGTAGCTCCATTTTTTTATTTATGTAATTAGTTTTCTTTATAGATTATTGTGCATATGTAAAAGGGTGTTTGGAATTCCTTATCGTAAACAAGTACGACTAATTGTTTGGAAAATGTATCTTACGCGTCATTTTTTTAGATGTATCTTAGTTTTTAATCATTATAACTTGTTTTTTACTTTGACTAAAATTAATCTTTTCAAGTGAACTATGACTTTACTTGTTAGAGTTATTTATATTACAAGGGTTATTTAAAATAAAATTGATCTTTTCAATTAATCTATGGATAAAGTTCATGTTTGGATTGCTCTTCTCAAGATGAAGTATTTATTATTAATCTTCACTGATTGTATATAGTTTTTGCTTTTCTTCTTATAAAAATAGGATTCCAATTACACATAATTTCTTGAACATCTAAACAGTTGATTATATTTTTAAATTGCAATGATAAATACTAGTACACGAGCTAACCTTACTTGTAGATGAACAATTTGTCTTATTGCTGATTATCGATAGTTTCGATTGTCTATTGATGTACAATTTTAACGATTTTGATTGGGTCACAGATTAGCAAGGAGATAGGGACCATAAGTAGTTAGGATCTAGGATTGAAGTCTTCTTGTTCTTTGGGACCATTAGAAATATGAACAAATTGGTAGGGATGATATTGTTACGACACGGCCACAAGATTTAAAATCATAATAATATTAGATAGAGCAACCGGATCTATACGGTGAGATGCGTGATTATCGATAGTTTCGATTGTCTATTGATGTATAATTTTAGCGATTTCGATTGTCTATTGATGTACACCGGCTTGTCAACCAACCATCGCCTGCTCCTCTTTGTGGTGGGCACGCAATGACTCGAAACCAATAGAAAAATAAGAGGTGTTGGTGGTGCAGCACCGCCAACTCTGTCACCAAATGCATGTTCAAATGGAAGAACGGGAGCATCAAACATATAGAAATGTGCCACATCATAGATAGGGGATGCTGCCAGCAGATAATGATTCTAATCCCAAGATGAATTTACGCCACCTGATGAATATATATTACCTGAGTCATTATACTGTGGTGGTCTTAATAGAAGGGGATGCTGCAGACTACTATTCCCTTGTGTATTAGATCTTTCAAACGAGGTTCTACTCTGCTGGCCTCGTCGGTCAAATGCGACCGGTCTACCAAGACCAAAAGGTCATCAACATTTACTCCTTCAAAGGGGTCAGAAGCAATGTCAATAAGTCCAGTATCAGTTCAAAGGGATTCTTTCCACCCCACCTCAATAACACGATTCTCATGGTATTAGGATCGTCCTCTTCATCAACCATAGCAAGAGTATCTCTGCACACAATACTTTGAATCCACATTAGCCAATTACTCTAAACCCAAATCACTAACTTATTTCCTTTGGTACATTTTATCGAACATATGATATACAGGTTATGAAGCAAGGACTGAAAACAACATTTTCGAATAATTCCTATGAGGCATTTTATCAAACAGTTTATATGCAACTCTTTTTTTTTCAAGTTTCATAACGACCAACTACACACGCACAAACAAACAGACCCACACAGACATTGTCAAATGAATAAAAAAAAATTTTAAGGCTGGGAAGCTACAGATATGAAAGGTGAAATCACTTTTTAAAATGGAAAAAGATATGGGGCAGCTGTTTTTATTACTACATTATTTTTAAACTTTTTAGTTATTTTACCCCTGACCAATGATAAAAGTTACTTTTTGACCCTTAATAATTTTGTTTTTTAGTGCAAAATTGCATCCCCAAATTATATTTCTTCCTTAAAAAACCTTCTACAAATCCTCCTACACCACATGATGCTTACAAATGACAAAACCGACACTTTAAATTTTAAGATATAATAAGTAGAGAAAATATATATTATATTATTCTGTGTGTACGAGGATAAGTAAGATGATTTAGTGCAAAAATATGATCTTTTGATTTTATAATTTCTAAAAATAGTCGTTGTAAAGACTAGCACGGTATTCGTGTGATGTATCGAGCATGCTTGTTCTCTAATTAATAGAAAAATAAAATGTTTTTGATCAAACTCACTTCAATCATTTTTATAGATTTCATTCGATTCGTTCTTTAACGCCTTTTATTTGCAACCTGAACCGGTGGCTACTCATGTTAACCTATTTCCAAAGATTTTGTAAATATATGCGTCTAATAATTGTTGTACAATGTGAATATATAATTGTAGTTTTTTTTGTTTTTTTTTGAACCATAGTTGTCAAGATCATTATCGTGCTCTCAGGATCTTATAATTTTTATCATATTCCAAACTAAAAGCGATCCAATTCTATGCTTAAAATTTTATAGGATTCACATCTTAATCATACGATCTCGGGCTTAATCATACGGTCTTAGGATATACTACGACTCGATATTACTTTTCTTGAACGACGAGCTAAAAAACAACAAATCTATACGTTCTGTTAAAAAACAACGTGTTGATAATCCTAATTTAAGAAAACATTTTTCTAAAATATTCATATAAATTTTAAGTTTATGATATATAATAATTAATAACTTTACATACAGTATAAAAATTGTTAAAAAATAGGATTTTTCAATTTTTACAAAAATAAAAATAATCACATGTAAGATCCGGATCATAAAAAATGTTGACTTAACCAATTCAAGTAAGGTTAAAAACGAATCACGCTAATGGTGTTCTTGGACCAAAAAGATGGATGGTCCTTTTTTTTAAGTTTGACAGTTGAAAAGGGGTCAAAAATAGAGTTAAGAGGTTCAACTAGTTTCAAACGGTCCACAAAAAGCTTATAAAAATGAGGTTGTTAAGGGGTTCGAAGAAGAGTCCACAATTCAAGTACACAAATGATTGTTATTTCTCCACCGAAAACAACAATTCATCATCTTAATGGAACATTTTTCATCACTCGGAGGAGGACGAGAACAAAGCATTGAATCCTTATTTTCGTTTAATGCTATCCAATAACAACAAAAAGTCAACAAGTATTCAAGAAGCCAAAATTTAAAATACCTACGCGGGTTCGGTTGGCAGAAATTTATAACTTTTTGTAATATGCCATTATGTTTATTATTGCAACTTTTTTACGAATCGACGGATATATATATGTGTAAAAAGAACAAATCGGACAACAATAAACATACTCGAGGCGGATTACACGGGGCAAAAAATTATTCGGGTCAACCAAGTAAACCGAATACTAAATTGGGTTGGATATCGTGTTAGAAATATTTGAGAACTCGGGATCGAGTGAACTTGATTGACATGTTGAACCTGATGCATAGTAAAACTAGGAGCCTTATAAATTGCCGCATGATTCTTTTCCCTACCAACTAATTTAGCAGGGTTTCCAACAACCATACGTACGTCTAGTCGGCACATCTTTCAACACAACCGACCCGGACCCGATTTTCGCCCCATGACCAATCCGAATACTCCCAAAAACACAAGTACCCACGTGTGTGCATCAATCAAAATGGAACAGATGATCGAGTGTGCATCAATCAAAATAGAACGGGTGATCAAGTGTTAATCGAACCGATTACCGTCTTCAATCGATATAAAGGTCTGTTAATAACTAACTTATTTGTTAATTGAACATAATATCATTCAATATTCAATATGAAGGTATAGGGTAAATGTCAATAATATACAATGTACTTTTAAAATTGAACCATTATACATTGCGAACTTTTTTATGATTGATATACACACTTGAATATAAATTCAACCTTTGACTTTTGACTAAATACCTTCAAACCGGTTGTTTGTTCTTATTTGGGTCCCACATTGTTTGTTTCTTTGAAAAACCTGAAAAAGATACAATTTGTTTATTCAACAAAGAAGTGTCCCACGAGAACAGCGCACATTTTAAATTTTGATAATTATCAGTTAGGGAAGAACTTATTTTTTTTAAAGGGATTTGCCTTCATCTCTATGATCAACATAATTCTTCAATGAACCACATTCTTGACTATTTAAAACAACAAAGATAGGGACATCAATATTTGGAGCTAATTTAGGATAAAACTACAATAATGATGATGAAGAAGAATAATTCCTAATTGTTTTTTGCGTATGCAATAGCAGATCTACAACAGTCCACCATTTCCTCTCATTGGTTTTTACTCGCAATTAACAATTCATCATTTTCTTAATTCTTATCTTTTCATCGAGAGGAAAAATCAGTAACTGAACATTGAATTGTGATTTTTGATTGAGGGATTATGAATATGCTACTTGTGATGGTGAGTGATTTCTGATTTTTCATTTAATGAGGAGGAACAAGCACAACTTCATTCTATGATTTATAGAACGATATGATGATTGTTGTAATGTATTCTTAAGAAATATGATAAGAGTGTGATTGAATTCATTTGTATTTACCAGTAAACGTATGATTAAAAGGAGTTGATGCTTCTTGATGTAATCATGCGGTTGGGATACGAATCAAAAGGATCATAGTTTACCTTTTTATGGCTTAAGATTGTTATGTTAGTACATGAACTGCTGCTACATGAACATTGATTAAAAAAATAAATGTTCAAGTGGAGAAGATAGGGGTAATTTAGCCATTTTATATAAAAAAAGAAGTTACCAGCTTTCAGCTTTCAAGGTATTTAGTCCAAAGTCAAAGGTTGAATTTATATTCAAGTGTGTATATCAAACATATAAAAATTTGTAATGTATAATGGTTCAATTTTGAAAGTACATTGTGTATTATTAACATTTACCCTAAAGGTATATCATTGCTCTGTTTAATTTTGCTACGATAATCGAAACAGACGAACAAGCCCTTGTTGAGGGGTGTATAAGGAAGGTGGTGTTTGTTTAGTTGTGGATGATTTGGTTATCGTTGACTTAAGAAGATATATCTTTCATATGTAAATTGAATATTCATATTAGTTAAAGCTTAATATATGTTGTTTAATAAGACCAAGGCTTTGTCTGGATAGAGGGTTTAGGAGATAGAATTTGAAATGATGGTTAGGATTGTAAAACATGACCACTTTTTTTTCAAGATGTCATTAATTAGGCGCGCGCTTTTTGTTTAGGCGATCAATGCATAAAGTTCATATTTGGATCGCCCTCATCAACAACAAAAAGTAAGTTGTAGCTCCATTTTATTATTTATGTTATTAGTTTTCTTTATAGATTATTGTGCATATGTAAAAGGGTGTTTGGAATTGCTTATGGTAAACAAGTACGACTAATTGTTTGGAAAATGTATCTTATGCGTCATTTTTTTTAGATGTATCTTACTTTTTAAACATTATAACTTGTTTTTTACTTTGAATAAAATTAATCGTTTCAAGTGAACTATGACTTTACTTGTTAGAGTTATTGATATTACAAGATTTATTTAAAATAATATTGATCTTTTCAATTAATCTATGGATAAAGTTCATGTTTGGATTGCTCTTCTCAAGATGAAGTATTTATTATTAATCTTCACTGATTGTATATAGTTTTTGCTTTTCTTCTTATAAAAATAGGATTCCAATTAGACATAATTTCTTGAACATCTAAACAGTTGATTATATTTTTAAATTGCAATGATAAATACTAGTACACGAGCTAACCTTACTTGTAGATGAACAATTTGTCTTATTGCTGATTATCTATCGTTTCGATTGTCTATTGATGTACAATTTTAGCGATTTTGATTGGTCACAGATTAGGAGATAGGGACCATAAGTAGTTAGGATCTAGGATTGAAGTCTTCTTGTTCTTTGGGACCATTAGAAATATGAACAAATTGGTAGGGATGATATTGTTACGACACGGCCACAAGATTTAAAATCATAATAATAATAGATAGAGCAACCGGATCTAAACGGTGAGATGCGTGATTATCGATAGTTTCGATTGTCTATTGATGTACAATTTTAGCGATTTCGATTGTCTATTGATGTACACCGGCTTGTCAACCAACCATCGCCTGCTCCTCTTTGTGGTGGGTACGCAATGACTCGAAACCAATAGAAAAATAAGAGGTGTTGGTGGTGCAGCACCGCCAACTCTGTCACCAAATGCATGTTCAAATGGAAGAACGGGAGCATCAAACATATAGAAATGTGCCACATCATAGATAGGGGATGCTGCCAGCAGATAATGATTCCAATCCCGAGATGAATTTACGCCACCTCATGAATATATATTACCCGAGTCATTATACTGTGGTGGTCTTAATAGAAGGGGATGTTGCAGACTACTATTCCCTTGTGTATTAGATCTTTCAAACGAGGTTCTACTCTGCTGGCCTCGTCGGTCAAATGCGACCGGTCTACCAAGACCAAAAGGTCATCAACATTTACTCCTTCAAAGGGATCAGAAGCAATGTCAATAAGTCCAGTATCAGTTCAAAGGGCTTCTTTCCATCCCACCTCAATAACACGATTCTCATGGTATTAGGATCGTCCTCTTCATCAACCATAGCAAGAGTATCTCTGCACACACTACTTTGAATCCAAATTAGCCAATTACTCCAAACCCAAATCACTAGCGTATTTCCTTTGGTACATTTTATCGAACATATGATATACAGGTTATGAAGCAAGGACTGAAAACAACATTTTCGAATAATTCCTATGAGGCATTTTATCAAACAGTTTATATGCAACTCTTTTTTTTTTCAAGTTTCATAACGACCAACTACACACGCACAAACAAACAGACCCACACAGACATTGTCAAATGAATAAAAAAAAATTTAAGGCTGGGAAGCTACAGATATGAAAGGTGAAGAAGTATCACTTTTTAAAATGGAAAATGATATGGGGCAGCTGTTTTTATTACTACATTATTTTTTAACTTTTTAGTTATTTTACCCCTGACCAATGATAAAAGTTTCTTTTTGACCCTTAATAATTTTGTTTTTTAGTGCAAAATTGCATCCCCAAATTATATTTCTTCCTTAAAAAACCTTCTACAAATCCTCCTACACCACATGATGCTTACAAATGACAAAACCGACACTTTAAATTTTAAAATATAATAAGTAGAGAAAATATATATTATATTATTCTGTGTGTACGAGGATAAGTAAGATGATTTAGTGCAAAAAATGATCTTGTGATTTTATAATTTCTAAAAATAGTCGTTGTAAAGACTAGCACGGTATTCGTGTGATGTATCGATCATGCTTGTTCTCTAATTAATCGAAAAATAAAATGTTTTTGATCAAACTCACTTCACTCATTTTTATAGATTTCATTCGATTCGTTCTCTAACACCTTTTATTTGCAACATGAACCGGTGGCTACTCATCTTGATGTGAAGTTGAAACATGAACACTGCTATGGCATGAGGAAACACGAAAGCAATTGTAAATCGCATTTTGATCGATATAAGTTGTTATGAGTTTGTGATTTGCACTTTTGTTTGTGTGCGTGTAGGACAAATACACCCCACCACCACCACTGCACCTCCATCTTCACCACCTGTTTCCAACAGCGGTGAAGAAGAAAAGTAAGATCGAGGTGACAATGAAGGAAGAAGATAGTAAGGTTGTTTAAGTTATGTTTTTAACTATTAATGTATTATCTACGTCCTAAGTTAAACATTGCATGGTTAATTAGTTTAATCATTGTACCGATGTTTACTTATTGTGTTAGTATATCTATTTTATTATGACGGTTGATCTTAAGAATATGAGTTAACATTGTTTTGGGGCTTGGTTTTAATTTGTTGGCCATACTATACGTATGTCTTGTGATGATAACGGCCACCTCGTACATGGCTTGTTGATTGTTTGCGGGTTTGTTCAACTGATGATGACGAGATATATGGTATTGATGTCGTAATCATCAAAAGAACACATAAAATTCCGACCAGTGACGACGTTGTTGTACATGAGAATATGAAGTAGCTAGATCAAAGATCTCAGGATGTCTATAGTATTAAAGGAAGATTTCTTTTATGATTTCACCTTATAAAAAACTTATGACCAAACCCTATATCACTAGTTAGTTGTCACCATAAATAAAAAAAAAAATTTCAAGTTGGCTCCTTACCTTAAAAAGGATATAATAATTTATCTCAGTTTACAAACAATAAAAAACATTATTATCAACGGAAGAAACTGCTCCTGGACATTATGAATGTGAGGCTCGTCTTCATAACACACCTTTTTCTCATATGTTTCATAATAAAATAACGACATTGACAAGGTGACACGCTTATATCTTTTTAAAGGTAGACTAGTAAACTACAATGCGAGAACAATGTTGCCGAACTCAACGTTCATAGTTCTCGATCAATGCTACATAAAAACTTTCTATTTTCTTACATCGACAAACGCGATTGTTCTCTCGAGAGTTGTGAGGCTCATTCGCGGGTCGCTCTCTTTTTTTCTGAAAATGTGGACGTTGGCTTTGTAGACATTTACACCAGTTCAAGGAACAAGTTTTTTCTAACAAACATGGACAAGTTCACTTACCCGGAATTATTAAATGAAAAAAAATTATAGTTTAGTAGTAATTAATTTGCCATTCTATACATAACATATGGAAATAAAAATGTTGACATAGTGATATACATGTTTATAAGTAAACTAACAAATTCACAACTAAACTTTATATTCTCAAATCCATGTAAAGTTTGGATTTGGCTCGCCTAAACCTTAACTTGTTTTTACACTACGTTACTCACCTGGGCCTTACGATGCAAGTTGAATGCTCATGATTATGCCTCGAGCGCCTAAATCATGATAATACGCATTTGGGTTATTAGCACATTACTTAACCCTTAGAATAAACATGATATGGAAAACTAGTTATGAATAACATGAAGATTGTTATAAACTCATGAACTAGCTATGGATAAGATACACCAAACTGCACTACTATGATCACGGACTCGAGCTAAGCTAACCAATCTTGTAACTTGGTTCAATACTTTCTTAGCATAAGTTGTAATCTTATAGGCTGAGAAAATAAGGTATCATAGCATATAGTATCCGAAACTTGCAAAAACATCATATCATGTTAAAATCTTCCAAGACACTTAACAAAGCATCATTCTCATTTCTGCAGCAGCCTGCAAACGACCCTTTTTTACTGACTTACAAATTAAATCAGTTAATGAAGCCAAGTTCACATGAAAGTAGACTCTTTTGCATTTCCGAAAAGTTATCCCATGCTTAAAACGAAGCTAACGAATTTTTAAAGATCTGGTTGCTGCACGTTTTAGGATGCACTAAAACGCATTTTAGACCAGTTTAACTACTGAATTGGCCAAAGCTACAAACATAACAAATAAAGTAGACATCTTAGGCTTTCCAGAAAGTCTGATCATGAGTAAACACGAGCTACTATCAGTCTGTTATGGTCTTTCTAGCATGACTAACTGATTCAGAATTTTCTGCAACTAATGTAACACAAACGCTTCGCAAATAACATGACCCGATTACTAACATCATAATTACCATGTAATACAAATCCTCTTGCCCTATCTCTACTCTTAATCATCATAACTTTACTCTTTAACATAAACCCATCAAATCCCATATCATCATACGCATATCCAAACACCCATAATCCTTGAATTAATCTAATAACTATGTAAACCACATGTAAAACACTTGATAAACATATCCCATGACTTATTTAGCTCAAAATCATAATTAAACACATAATAGATACTTACTTTAAATTTGATGAAGAACACATATAATCATTTGAAACCTCTTGGTTCTTTAACCATTCAATCCTTGTTAACCTTGTTGGAGTCTTGCTAAAACCTTGTTAATTATTAGATATTCTATAGATTACTTCAGGGAAAAGAATCCATTGACAGCTCCTAGTTGAGAAAAGAGAAAACGTGGCACCAAGGGAAAAAATGGAAGAATAAAATAATTACAAGCAATTCAGTGACCCATAAACCTCATCAGATAATATAGACTGTTGGCAAATAGGTTAAACAGCACCATCGCTCTATAAAGTTCACAATTGTTATTCCTTTTTAACCATAGTTAAATCTGTTAGATTGTCAAGACTTATTTGGAATTCGGAAAACAATGATACAAATGATTAAACGATGTTGTTAAAAATATCGTTGTTTTATTTTTAGGTGACCATGGTTTCAGCCCTTTTAGCCGACTACACCACGGTGTTTGGCCCACTGTCACATACACTCAAACTAGCTAGTTAGAGCCCCCTCTTTAAGTTTTCAGAAGGTTCATATATATGGCCACTCGTCTGAATTGTAAAAGGCGAAAGCAATGGAGTAGCCGAGGTTTGAAAGGTGTTAGTTAACCCACTACTTTAGAGTTGAGCTCAAATTTCTTATCCCAGAGGACCCATACCAACATGGAATGGATAATACAGTGTTTGTTAAAGAATGTTACAACCAATATCGTACAAACTAAAAGTTTAAAAGTTACACTCCAAGTACTAGTATATGTCATAATTATTAGACAAACTTTAAGAGTTCAAATTTCTTATCCTATATTGAAGTGGGACGAGTTTTGTTAACCAATGAAAATCTCACAAAATGAACCTAAACTAAGTCATGGAAAATGGCTCCTAGTATAATCAATGACATTTATCTTATGCTAACAAGTTAAAATAAGAAAATGGCTCCTAGTATAATCAATGACATTTATCCTAGTATAACTTCAAGTAGATTAGATAAAGATGTGGCATCTTCATCCACTAATCTATTTTCTTCTTGTTTCTTTTAATTATACCAAAATGAATACTAGCACGCAAAGAATAATACATTATTATATTTAGTTTGGACCTTTATTAGTCCGGCCTGAATTCCGTCCAAAGAAAGTATGTCAGTTCATGAGTTTGGTAAATTTGGTAAATTACAAGAATCATATATTAGTACATCTAAATAACGTTTCGTGATAACTAAATTTACTAATAAAACACATACTTTATACGTAGATAATTTTACATACGTTTTGGTAAAGTATGAGTTCGGGTTGTTTATGTCGGATTCTGTTTTAACTTTATCGTTGCCACCTTTATGGCTTCAAACTATAACTATTGTTAAATTCAAAGGGGAAAACTGAAAACAATGTACATTAGAGAATATTAGTCAAATTCCTCAAATCACCGAAATCAATTGTAATTACATAACAGTTGACGTAGTATGATGAGTGCGAGTTTATTTGGTGAAAAGCAAAATGATGAGGTGCTAGTTTATTTCAATAAAGAAAAATAAATGAAATAAAGAAACATACAATGTTCACCAGCCAGGATCATCTACTTCTATAGCCAAGGGGAGGAGGGGTTTTCTACGAGTTCTTCTTGAAGCCAGGGGCTTTCTTCTCCAAGACAGTCATTCGGAGGGAGTTCTTCTCCAAGACAGTCATTCGGAAGACAGTCATTCGGAGGGAGTTCTTCTTCAGAAAGAGGGATGAATGGAGGGGATAATCTTGCTTTCCTGCGGATGATTTCAGCTTCTTCTTCAGCAAGAGGAGAGAGGATTTGAGAGGTTGATATGTGGTGAGAGAGAGAGAATCCATCGTCATCAATAAAAAATAAGCGGCTGTTTTCAATCTCATTATTATTATCATTCATAGCATCAACAAACGCCTGAAGTTTTTCGTTTTTCTTATATCCATTGTCCTTGACCGAGTGACCAAAGTGGACAACATCAACAACCGCACGGCTCTCTTTTAAGAGCTTAACAGATTTGGGAAGTACATCAGATGAAGTATGATATAGAGCACTGCAAAAAAAAAGATATAATAAGAGTAAACATACCAAATAATCAAAAGAAGATATGCATATGGATAATTAGGAGAACATATATAGTATACATACCGTCCCACAAAAAACACAACGACCCGTTTATTCATATGTTTGTAAGAGGACCAGGCCTGCCTACAAAGCTGGATCCCTTTAAGTAAGTTTGGAATTTGCTCGTGTGTGTGTAAATAAGCAAGTTGGGCACTGATTCTTTCCAGATCATTAGTAGGATAAAGGGCAACACCAGAAGCTACCGAACCAAATAAAACTATGCCAATAAGATTATCGGGATGAGCCTGTAACAAGAATTAATAATAAGTTAATGAATATTTATTTATACCAATAATAAAAATAATATAATAATAACAATAACAATAATAATAACAATAACAATAACAATAACAATAACAATAACAATAACAATAACAATAACAATAACAATAACAACAATAACAATAACAACAACAATAATAATAATAATAACAATAACAATAACAATAACAATAACAATAACAATAACAATAACAATAACAATAACAATAACAATAACAATAACAATAATAATAATAATAATAATAATAAAAAAAAAAAAAAAAAAAAAAATAATAATAATAATAAACGTTCATACTTTGAGTTTTATTTCACAGTAGATTTCAGCAGCATCGATTTGATCATAAAACCAACATGATGTTATCGGGTTGTCATTCATATTAAAAGTGTCGATACAGATCATAGTAACCTCGCCCTTGTCCATCCCTGTACAAGAAAAAAAAATTAATGTAAACACCAACAAGCTTTGTTTGCTTATGTGTAAAAGAAGATTGAAATAAGCACTAACAAGCAAAAGCCACTCAAACACACTTTTGCAATAACATAACCCTAGATCTGACTTATTTATCTAGGTGATAAATTTTGTTTTTTTTAACGAAATAAATCAACAACTTTTAATCCGACACTCGATCTAACAGACCACTTGACCCCGTTTGAAAATCGTAAGTTTATGTTAATCTCGTCCATCCCTGTAAGGATATGATTTCGGTTTAAGTAATTATTCTTTTCGGACAGATGGAATAGAAAACAGATCTTTTCCAAACCTTAATTAATTAAAAGATCGAATATAGGAAAAGATAATAGAAACATTATTAAGAAGTAAGCTGTTAAACATGAAGGGCTTTAAAGGAAATTAGCTAAAGATGGAGGGGGAGCATTTACATTGGAATGAAAGGTGTTATATTCCTGAAGGGCTGAATGTGTCAAATAGTGGAACTTGAGGACAGCTGTGCAAGTTGATGTATATATACCACCTACCTAACTCGTTTTCAGTCATTCATTCAGTTTTGATTATTATCTTGTGTGTGTGAAAAGTGTGAGAGTTGTTACATTGTGTTCTTGATCGTGTTGATCAAAGTTTCTTCAGTTTTCTTTCTGTTTGTAAAGATTGTGGCTTTCTAGCCGTATCATTGATATATACTCTAAAAGTGAGCCAAGGGGAGGTTGGCTGGGTTCACTCATAAGTTTGTGTTGTTGATTCTGAGTTGGTTTATAAGTTTTTTACATGGTATCAGAGCCAGGTTGCTCTGAATCGTGATTGAAATCTTTTTTATAAAAAATTAGGGTTTTCAAAATTGGGGGTTTTGATCTATTTGTGTAGATCTTGATCTCTTGGTGGGTTGTTTGTTATTGGTTATATCAATTATTGTTTTTCTCAACTTAATTGGTTTTTTTTTGAAATTAGGGTTTGTTAATTTTTGGGGGTTTTTGGTTAAAACGATTTCTTGGTCTAATTAATGAACTGTGGGTTCATTAATTGGGGTTAATTGTTGTTTTTTGCTGGTTAATTAGAAAAACCCTAAATTCAGATATTAGGGTTTGTTCTAATCTTGGTAAGTTTTGTTGTCTTTATTGTATTGGTTGGTTGTTTTTTGCTCTTGTGCAGGTTATTTTTCCGCTGCGTTGACTTTTAGATCTTCTTGATCTATTGTGGTTGTGGTGTTGGTTTCTCTGAATAGTCTTTATTCAGAGTTCTTGCTTGGTTTTGTTGCGCGTGCTACGTAACACCTCTCTCTCCTTCTTCTTAGGTTTAGATTTTTTGTTTTAGAGGGGTTTTTTAGGTGTTGATGGGATTAGTTAGTCACTGGTGTTGATTGATTGAGGTTTTTGTGTGGTAGTTGTTTGTTTGGTTGTAGAGGAGTTACAAGGTGGTTTTTTGTGGTTCTCTTTGTTCTGTTTTTTGTTTTGGTCTTTTTCTGGTCACTGCTCTTGACCTACCACCTATTGAGTGGTTTGGGAGCCTGAGAACTGCATTTTTTGACCTGTTGAGTGTGTTCTTCATTGTTTGGTTTATTTTTTGTCATTCTCTATGACTGGGTCTGGTCCTAGTTCTCCTAAGGGTGATGGTCCACCTAAAGGGGGAGCTGAAGTGGTTAAATTTGATGTTTATGATCCACTTTACTTACACCCTCAAGATATTGGTTCTCAATTGATTACTTTTAAACTTGAGGGTACTGAAAATTATAAAGTTTGGTCTGCTGCTGTTAAACTTGCTTTGCAAACTAGAAACAAACTTGGATTCATTAATGGTAATTGTGTGCAAGATACTAATGATGGTCATGCTAGAGATCAGTGGGATAGGTGTAATGCTGTTGTGCTTTCTTGGTTACTTGGTTGTGTCTCACCTGATTTATATAAAGGACAAGTATTTTCTAAATATGCTCAAAATGTTTGGGATGAATTGGAAGAAACTTATAATAAACAAGATGGTTCTGTCATATATAATCTTCATCATAAGATATATACTTTAACTCAATCTGGTATGTCTTTGTCTGAATATTATCATGAATGTAATTCTTTGTGGAGACAATTTGATGCACTTGTTGAGTTACCTGATTGTACTTGTGATGGGTCTGAAGCCCTTAAAGAACATGATCAGCTTCTCAGACTGATGCAGTTCTTGATGGGGCTTGATGATTGTTATAATGTTGTGAGAAGCCAGATTCTCACTTCTGATCCTATACCAGATTTGAGAACTGCTTTTGCTACTTTGTCCAGGGATGAATCACATAGAAATGGGTCTAAAAATAATAAGACTAGTCCTTCTGCTTTTGTTGTTAAGTCTGGTGGGAATTCCAATAATTGGAATTCAAACAGAAATAATAATAATGGAAATTCTAATACTGGAAATTCTAACAGAAATAATAATAATTGGAGTGGTAATAGGACTGGGTCTAATGGGTATAGAAATGGTAATCTTTTGTGTACTCATTGTAACATGAAGGGTCATACAGTTGACAGGTGTTTTGAGCTAATTGGGTATCCTCCTAACTTTAAAAGAAATAATAATAATACAGCTCAAAACAATGTTCATAATGTTAGTGTTAATGATAGCAATTGTAATCAGGGTAAGAATATATCTCATAATCTTACTCCTGATCAATACCAAAGACTCATAAAATTGCTCAATGGAGATAACTCAATGGGGTCTGCAACCATTGCAGGTACCTTTAGAGTGAATAATTGTGTTATTAGTTTTTTAGCTTGTAGATTTTTCAACTACAATTCCAACATTAGTACTTATTGTACTTATGTTGGATGGATTATTGATTCAGGAGCTAGTCAGCATATAACCTTTTCTGAAAAATTGTTATTTGATGTTATTGATGTGTCTTCTTTGCACATAAGTGTTGCTCATCCTAATGGGACTTTAGAATATGTGAAAAAAATTGGATGTTTTAAAATTAATAATTTGGTGATTAAAGATGTGCTGGTTGTTCCTGGATATAAAGTGAGTCTTTTGTCTGTTCAGAAACTGTCTAAAGATAATAAAGTTAATGTGAGTTTTAATGAAAATTGTTGTGTGATTCAGGATTTAGCTCACAATGTCCTAATGGGGACTGGTAGTGAAAAAGATGGTTTATATTTTCTTGATGAAGGTAGGCCTGTGTTTAATAAAAGTGTTAGAAATTGTAATATGGCTAGTTCTATTTGGCATAATAGATTAGGGCATCCAGCAGATCAAGTGCTAGATGTTCTAAGAAAAGATAATTCAGAGATTAAACTTAAAGGTTTGGAACCTTGTGATGTTTGTCATAAGGCTAAACAAACTAGAGAGTCTTTTTCTTTGAGTGATCATAAAACCAAACAGCTTGGTGATATTGTTCATCTTGATGTTTGGGGACCATATAGAGTTGCTAGTAGAGAAGGATTTAGGTTCTTTTTAACTGTGGTTGATGACTATACTAGGTCTGTATGGGTTTTTTTATTAAAAAGTAAAACTGAAGTGTTTTCATGTGTTGAAAGTTTTGTCAAGCTTATTGATAATCAGTTTAATAAAAATATTAAGATTTTCAGAAGTGATAATGGAACTGAGTTTGTTAATAACAGGTTTTCTGAATTTGTTAAACTTAATGGTATTGTTCATCAAACCACTTGTGCTTATACTCCACAACAAAATGGTGTTGTGGAAAGAAAACATAGACATTTACTCAATACATCTAGAGCCCTCATGTTTCAGGGGGGCATTCCATTAAACATGTGGTCTGAATGTGTTCTAACTGCTACTTATTTAATTAACAGGTTACCTACTGCTGTTTTATCTGGTAAAAGTCCTTATGAAATGGTTTATGAGTCTAAACCAAGTATTCTCCATTTAAAAGTTTTTGGCTGTTTGTGTTTTTCAAATGTGTTAAATGTTTCTGATAAATTTGAGTCTAGGTCTGAAAAATGTGTTTTTGTTGGGTATGCTTTTGATAAGAAAGCATATAAACTGTTTAGTTTAGAAAGTAAAAAGTTTTTGTTTTCAAGAGATGTAAAATTTTATGAAACAGTTTTTCCTTTCAAAAATGATGTTATAAGTAAAGAGTTTGTGTTTTCTGAAAATGGTGTTAATGATTTAAATTTTTTTAACATAAACAGTCAAGTGCCTAGTGAATCTGATGATGATAATGGAGATAGTATAGGTAGTAAGCATAGGCTTGTACCTGAAACTAATGATAAACCTAGTGACAGCACTGTAGAATCTGGTAATAGCAAAGAAGGTGTTCATACTACTGATACAGATAATATTTCTGAGGTAGATAGATCATCTAATACTAATACTGATTCTAGTAGGAAGGACACTAGTGTTGAGTATGCAACAGAAGAGGTTTCTGAGGGTATACCAAACATTAGTAATGATGATGATAATTCCTCTGAGGATGAAGGCATTGAGTCTTTTGGAAATATGTTTAATTGGTCACCAGAACCAGCAGCAGAGAACACTGTTAGGAGAACAAGTAGAAAAACTACTTTTCCTTCTAAGTATAAGGATTTTGTGCTTAATAAGAATGTTAAATATAGTATTAATAAAGTTGTTAGTTATGCCAATTTAAGCATTGATAATTTTGTGTTCACCACTAATCTGAATAAAATTCATGAGCCTACTCAATATTCAGAAGCTATCAAAGATAGCAGATGGATTGAGGCCATGAATCTGGAAATGGAAGCCTTAAACAGGAATAATACATGGATTATTACTGATCTACCTGAGGGTAGAAAGGCTATTCCATGTAAATGGATATGGAAGGTTAAATATAAATCTAGTGGTGATGTTGAGAGATTTAAAGCAAGATTAGTTGCTAAAGGCTTTAATCAAAGAGAAGGAATAGACTATGATGAAACTTTTTCACCAGTGGTTAAAATTGTTACAGTTAGATGTGTTTTAAGTCTTGCTGTTAGCAATAACTAGCCATTATTTCAATTGGATGTTAATAATGCTTTCTTATATGGTGAACTGGATGAAGAAGTGTATATGAAAATTCCTGAAGGTTATGGTGATGAGAATGGTAACAAAGTTTGTAAGTTGGTTAAGTCTTTGTATGGGTTAAAGCAAGCTCCTAGAAAATGGAATGAGAAACTTGTTTCTGTTCTTACTGAAAATGGTTTTATACAAAGTCCTAATGATTTCTCTTTGTTCATTAAGAATAGTAACAATGTTTTCTTAGTTTTGCTTGTGTATGTGGATGACATTGTTATCACTGGAAATAACCTTGATGAAGTTAATAAATTTAAACAGTTTTTAAGTACCAAGTTTCTTATTAAAGATCTTGGAAAACTTAAATATTTCTTAGGCATTGAGGTTATAGACATTGATAATGGTATTTGTCTAACACAAAGAAAATATTGCACAGAGTTGTTGTCAGAATTTGGTATGTTAGGATGTAAACCATGTGGTGCTCCTATTGAAGTTAATCCAGATAGTAAAAAGCTTAACAAGAAATTTGGTGAGGATAAAAAACTAACTGAGATTACTTCATATCAAAAACTTGTTGGAAAACTGATATATTTGACTATGACTAGACCTGATATTGCTTATGCAGTACATTGTCTTAGTCAAGTCATGCATAGTCCTATGACTTCTCATCTAAGACTTGCATTCAGAGTGCTTAGATACTTGAAAGGTGAACCTGGATTAGGTATCACTTTCAAGAAAGGTGATTGTAGTAAACTGAATGTGTTTGTGGACTCAGATTGGGCAAAATGTAAGATAACCAGAAGGTCTTTGACTGGTTATTGTGTTTTTCTGGGGAACAATTTAGTTTCTTGGAAGAGTAAGAAACAAAGTGTTGTTTCAAGATCCTCCACAGAAGCTGAGTATAGGGCTATGTGTAATGTTTGTTGTGAAGTTATGTGGATTCATAAAGTGCTTAATGATATGAAAGTGAATGTTGTTTTACCTGTTGATATGAACTGTGACAACAGTTCTGCTATTCAAATCTCTTTGAATCCTGTACTTCATGAAAGGAGCAAGCATTTTGAAATTGATCTATATTTCTTAAGAGAGAAAATATCTGCAGGATATATAAAACCTATAAAAGTTAAATCTGAACATAATACTGCAGATATTTTTACTAAAGGGTTGCTTATAACAGATCATAAGAAGTTTTGTAGTATGCTTGGGTTGTTTAATGCTTTTGCAGGTTAACAGCTTAAGGGGGAGTATTAAGAAGTAAGCTGTTAAACATGAAGGGCTTTAAAGGAAATTAGCTAAAGATGGAGGGGGAGCATTTACATTGGAATGAAAGGTGTTATATTCCTGAAGGGCTGAATGTGTCAAATAGTGGAACTTGAGGACAGCTGTGCAAGTTGATGTATATATACCACCTACCTAACTCGTTTTCAGTCATTCATTCAGTTTTGATTATTATCTTGTGTGTGTGAAAAGTGTGAGAGTTGTTACATTGTGTTCTTGATCGTGTTGATCAAAGTTTCTTCAGTTTTCTTTCTGTTTGTAAAGATTGTGGCTTTCTAGCCGTATCATTGATATATACTCTAAAAGTGAGCCAAGGGGAGGTTGGCTGGGTTCACTCATAAGTTTGTGTTGTTGATTCTGAGTTGGTTTATAAGTTTTTTACAAACATTAAACCCTAAAAATTAGTTATGTACCTGATGAGGGGAATCGTTTAGGGTAGGGGGGGAATGGATCGACGAAATATAGGAAAAGATAAGAGAGGAGAAGAAGATGGAGTCATAGTATTTATAGGTGATTTTTGGAAAAAGATTATACCGACTTGAACTGTTTCTCGGCCCAAGATAAGCCCAAATACCACGCCTTTTTACTACAGTAACTCATGATCTTTTGAAAATCTTATTTACCACGCACGCTTGGTCGGTCTATGGTGGATGAGATATCTGGTGGAAACCCTGAATCTAAATCATTTCGGGATACATGAGGTTAATTAGACTAATGGTTTTCCAAGTATTAGTTTGACAGTTTTTTAACACTCTATGAATGTCGATGTTAAGTTCCTGATGTTAAATTCCTTTTGACATAAGATTTGGATTATTGTAAAAACTTGTATTTTTATAAAAACTAAGAGAATAATCCTGACCGTTCAAAATCTAAGACCAGATCATACAATTAAAAACACGGAAGGACTGATTTTGCCAAAATAAATAACAATACGGAGGGACTAGAAGTGAAAATATACCTAATACCCATACTCACCGCCCATTTTCCTTTCATTACTCGTTTTCACTCTCTCTCTCTCTCTCTCTCTCTCTCTCTCTCTCTCTCTCTCTCTCTCTCTCTCTCTCTCTCTCTCTCTCTCTCTCTCTCTCTCTCTCTAAACTGCCTTCATCTCTCTAACAGTCGAAACCCTAAAATAATCAACTCAACTTCATAAAAAAAAGCTTACAACAAATTAATTGCAGAATTGGACCGTTGGAAGAGAGCTAATATTGAACCAATAGATGCTTCGATTGATGGTATGACTCTTCTAATCCTTGATTGTGGCGTATTCTGAAACACCTATTTCGATTTTGGGCTTGTTCCTATAGTAATCTAGGTTTTGGATCAAACTTAAGTACCTTTTGTGTTTTTAATGATTTAATACGCTTATCAGTTATGGTTACTTATAGAATTTGTTGATGAATTATTGGTATATTGTGATGATTTAGAGCTTATTTCTGCAACTTATTTCATATTCACAAGATGTGTTACAGAAATAAGCTCTAAATCATCAAAAAAACAAGAGGATATTATTCATAACCAATTTTCTTTAAAGATAATATAAACAATAAGAAGCTGGGTTTGATTATAGTATAGATAGGCACTTTATCTCTAGAGATAATATAAGGGATTAAAAGTTGGGTTTGCTTGTTTCACAACGACGAGTTTACCTTCATACTTTTCGGGTGAACTTGCCCTAATAAAAAAACAAAAACAAATGAAGGTAAACTCGTCGTGGTCAAACTAAGTAAAAAGAAGTAAAAATGGTTTTCCCGATAATGTCACATATTAGATTCTGTATGTTTAGAAAGTTTTGATTGGCGATATATCAAAGAGATATAGAACAACTGTTAAAAGGCGGCATCGCCTTCTGTGAGTGAGTGATACCCACCACCCATTTGTATTCTCAATTAGCCAGTGTGCCTTCTTTTTAGTGGATGAAAGCATATGTGATATATGGGTCCATCCATTTTTATGCCATTTTGGAAAGTCAAGTTGCGTTACTCAACCATTCATGTCTTTGTTTATGTTGTTTTATGCATCTTATCCCATGTGCTTTTTATTTTTGATTGAAAAAATTGATCTTAATTATCATTAATCCTTTATTTATATGTACTTAAAACAATATTATCTAAAAAGGAATACTTCTGTCAAAAGTTTCTGGTCTTTCTGCAATCAAAGTAATATTTATGATGTTATACAGAGTCTACTGAAACCTGAAAACTATTATTTCAGGAAATGATTTATCCATTTGACTGATTTTGTAAGCATTTAAGTACATTGAGTCTTGAATTAAACATATATTTGATGATTTTATATTAAAATTGAAACATTTACTGTTTATTGAAGTAAGCGTGTATCGTTGAATAATTGACTAAACTAGTAATGTAAGTAGACATAATCAGTTTACGAACTTGTAACGTCTTAGGTCATATATGTCTATGCTTACATTAAATTGTCATCTGGGGGTTAATGAAGTGACATGACTATATACGAATCAGTAGTAACTTGAGCTGTTATTGAAGGTTCTTGCCTCGATGGTTGTAAGTTTCAAAACATTCATCTTCATATGCATATGATGCTTGTCTCTGTGGTAGAAGTAGCTAAATAGGCGGGCTGCCGGGTAAAGGTCTAAGTTATTTTGTTGGTATATGGTTTAGGGTGACCTGGAACCCTTAACATGTTCAACCTTTTTAGAAATTTTTTATATGTGAAAGCAATTCACAATATAAGTTAATTTTATGTAAGTTTAGAGATAAGTTTAAGTCTCCCGATCATTTCTTCAATTCATTTGAACATCTAAACTTACATTTTTTACAAATTGGATAGGTGTTTTCAGTTTACTATTCTCTGCATAGAAATGGGTTCGATAATAAATTCAAATTAGACACAGTGGTCACATTGATGATTGGTTCGATAATGCCTAAGAAGTGAACAGTCCCGTATCAAACTCGACTAAAGCTACCAAAATGCACTTTTCTTTTCATTCTGGCATAAATCATTTTTAAAGAACTAACCAGATGCCTAAAGTCCAGATTACACAAATTGAGCACACAGAGAACACCAGGACTAGAGTATTCTACATGAATGTAGAACATGATATACTGGTTAGATATGTGCACTGCACCTTCCTCGCATTTCCAGCTTCACTTCTCCTGTTTGCATAAGGACCTAAAGTTGTAATCAGCCATAAATAACTATAGTCTATATCTAACTATAGAAAATTTGACAACGAAGTGTTTATGTATCAGCCCATACTGAAAAATGACCCATGGATCCGTTTTTGACTCCATTCATAGATCTGCCAACTTGTCACTGCTAGTATAAAGAAACGTGGATCTATGGATTTCAGCTTTTAGTTCAATCCTTCACCATTAGTAGGAAATGATACTTGTTTGGCTCGTAAACTTGTAGTAATATAATTTTTGGCTATCTTACCACAAGAAAGTGATTTGTCCGGTTGACTCTCTGCTAAGTTGGGTTATATCAATGTTGGAGAAAACATTGCAAGATGCTCGGGAAGTTGTTATGATCCCACATCGGCCATGTATGAGAATGGTTGATGGTTTATAATGTCCAGGTGTCCCCTCCTCAAACAAGCTAGCTTTTTGAGTGAGTTCTACAATTGGGACTTATAAACCAATTACGAGCCTATTATGGGATAGGTTCGTATCAATTGGTATCAGAGCTAGCCCTACCTTACGAGGTTCCAACACTCAGAGTGGTGACCTATGGAGTGGTGGCTGGGACCCAAAGGGGGTGCCAACCATGACCAACATAGCCGTGACCAACGAGCTTGGAGTGGTGGCCTGTGGAGCGGTGGCTTGGACCCAAAGGGGGTGCCAACCGTGACCAACATAGCCGTGACCAACGAGGACGTTGGTTCTTCAAAGGGTGGGCTAATGTTATGATCCCACATCGGCCATGTATGAGAATGGTTGATGGTTTATAATGTCCAGGTGTCCCCTCCTCAAACAAGCTAGCTTTTTGAGTGAGTTCTACACTTGGGACTTATAAACCAATTACGAGCCTATTATAGGATAGGTTCGTATCAGAAGTATCTTTGAGTATGCGGGCAGCAATTAGATGTACTGTTATCTTCAAAATATTTATAATTAATACGTGTTAAAATTTGCATTTTATTTAAGTCAAACTGACATACTGTGCTTCTTTCTGCAGTATACCTGATCTTTTATAGCTTAAGGTAGCGTTTTTTTATTTAAGTTAGAGTTTTAGGTACAAACATTCTTTACCTTCCCTTCAACGTATACCTGATCTTTTATAGCTTAAGGGCGTTTTTGGTAGATATTTTGAGTCTAGACCAAATCAAACAATACTGATGCATTGTAAATTATTTAAAAAGGGTAAGTGGTCGGATTTCATCAAAATGCTTGGAAGAAGCTCGCAAATCCTACGGCACTGATGAAGATATCCACCTGGTATTGTAATACACTCTTAATAAGCTCAAATGATGGTACATGTTAATCTTTGCTCTATATTCTGAAACCCGACATGTCACAGTCCAAAATTTATCTTATCTGCAGGTATCTCTGGCAAATACTAACTAATAAAAGAAGATTATAACTTTTGTTTCATCGATTATGAATCTGCCCGTATTTCTCTACTACTGGTCTGCTGCACAGAGTACAATTTATCATTTGGTTTTCAATAGTCGACTACTTGATAAGCACATTGTAAAATAAGTGCAAGTGTATGTTGGTATATTTAGGAAGATAAATGTTGTCATATGTACATGATAAGTGCAAGTGTATGTTGTTATATTTAGGAAGATAAATGCTCGTGTTTGTTACTTATTTAATTTTGGGTTTATTTTTCTGTTACTGGGGGTATAAAAAAATGGAGTAGTGGGAATAGAGAATGAAACATGGTACAACACAAAAGGAAGAAACAATGTCGTCAAAGTGGTGTTGTGAACGAGAGATTCCGGGACAGGTTTTATGCCACACGTATCTCCATTATCCTATGTACTCGTACTATTTTTTACAATGTTGTCAAAGTAGTTGTCTTTGTTGTCCTTCATTTATGATACCAAATCACTGTGTTTTGTTAACTTATTGATGTTAATACCTTTATGTGGATTGAGTGGAACAACAGATGAATGGAAATGGATTTCGTTGCTATTCTTGTATGTTTTACGGTCCTCCTTTATCATTTCTTTTGTATTCCACAAAAGGTGAAGATTGGCGGAACACCTTAACCTTAACCCCGGGTGCCTTTTGGCACCAGCCATTGTCCACCCCACAAGGAATATATCCGGCAACTCTCCTGGCCCAGATGAGCAACACCTGGAGTGAGACGAGCAGAGACTCGACCCTTCTTTTGTTAATGGTTGTTATTCACAGCTTATAATTGATTTGGAGTTGGAGTCTAAACCTATTAATCTCACCAACTTTATGTTGACGTGTTTTAGTGTCTCTTTCAAGTGAGAATGTGGTTTAGCGTGAGAACAGGAGTGGCTAGCTGGGAGGCTTAGGATTGCATTGGAGGAACCCCTTTCCTCTTAATCTTTACTTAAGTTTGAATAAGTGATACTTTGCAGACACCTATATGTTTGTTATTTATTAATTGTATGTCTTTGGTAAGAGGTAGACCTGTTACCTACTTACCTAGACGCCTGCATTGTTTGTGATATCTTCAGGACATTGTGTCACCATTTATGATATTTCCGTTTCATTTAGTTATCTCTATAGACACGTTATTGTAGTGATGATCTCCATACGTCGCGCCCCATATTCCGCCATGGTGGGGGTGTGACAACTGGTATCTTCAAAAGCAGCAGAAAATGTTCTTTTTGATGAAGAAGCCATTTTTTTAATTCTTAAAATGCTGATAATTAAGTGTTTGTTATGTTTTTGTTATGATTAATTTCATTACTTAATCCTTGTTTATATAACCAAGGATGGAATACAAAGAGTCAGCAGCTTACATGCCAACATCTAATGCATATTCATGCATGTAATTAATTTTTCTGAAGTTCCAAGAATTAGCATTCTCATTGGACATGTAGAAAGTGTGTGCTTTCTGTGTTTTTGGGGCTTATTGTGTTTTAAAAAAAATAGCAAAAAACAAGGTCTAGGACTAGAACCCTATACCTTCCATTCAAACACTAACACACTTAACCAGTTTGCCACATGAACATATTTGGTTCTAAATATGTGACTAATATTAACATTAGTGAAAATTGAGATTATATTTGGTTCTAAACATTTGTCACATGAATATTTTACTGTGTGGCGTTTTCAATGTGTTGGTCATAGATAAGCCCATTATAATGTGACAATAAGTATAATTTAGATACATATTTCTCAAATGTTGTTACTATTGGCAAACATATAGTCACATAATTGTTTCACGATTTAATATGATCATGTATTATATTTGATCATAGTCTTCAAGTAACTGTAAAATATTTGTCACATTTAAATAAATATAGTGGCAAATATTTCAATACCTACTTTCAAGTTGCCACACACACAAAATTCATGTGTGATTAACATTTAACAAAATATACTAGTCATATTAAAATAATGTGTGTGACAACCTTGTTTATCAATTTGTCACTTGTAAAATAAGTCTATGTGACCATATATGATTTTTGGCCACATTCAGTGTGTATGACAAATATTTATCACACATGTATAGGTATAATGTGACTACTACTTGAACCAGACTTTGATTCGGTAACACTCTCACATTATTAAATGACTAACGACTCATCCAAAAAGCATTTGTTAGCCCTAGTCACGTAAATATTCATATGCGTGACAAACAAAATACGAAATGGTCATGCAACTGACTTCAAGTGTGACCGTTTATTTATGACTGGCGAATTCAGTCACACAAAAAAGTTATTCGTGACTACACGAAATTCGGTATGTGTGACCGAAACTCATTTTTGTACTAGTGATGATAAAGAATCCATAACATTGATACCCTTTAATGATAACCCAAAATTAATTTTGGATCTTGTAACACAAGGTCTAAACTCCAAACGTTCTCAGGATTGCTAACAACATGCGATTTCCATAGGCTAATACATCTTGCCAAAACCTTGATAAATTACATGAACGTGTAGCATATCTTAACCTGTAAGATAAATGATTCATAACTTATATTGACATACATGACCCAAATAATAAGCATTTAGAATTGGCATTTAACATATTACTGGAAAAATTAATCATAATAAGAAGGGCCAAATAATATAAAAATCATAAACAATAAATCTTAAACCTAGAAATTTGATGTTCAGAAACATAAGTGAGGAATATACAATCAATTGAATAAGGTTAATAAACATTTACAAAATCGAAACTGTGATTGATCAATTGAATGTTATGGTATCAGCCTTGAATTTTCTACTTCGTACTATGAATGGATTGTGATTTTTGTTTTGAAACCCGAACGATCGACTATAGTGCGAGGTTTTTTTTTGAACATTCAATGCTTTAGATAAAAAAGTTTTTATATGGAGTCGATTATTCTAATTTTTTATAAATTTTCTTTTAGCCCCTCAAGTTTTTATGGATTACCTTTGCTGTTTTGAGGTTTTAGATCGTATATTACATAAAACCTTTTGTAACAACTTTATAAAATTTGCTCCACTATTTCAAACTTTATTTTCTTATATTTTTTTAACACATCATAGTTTCAACCTATTTTAAAAAAAAGAAACGAATTTAGTTAATATTGATTTCAAAACAGTATTAATAAGCTTGCTAAATTATGAAATAATATGTTATTTGTTAGTTATCTAATAAAATTTAAAATATGAAAGTCCCAAAAAAGACTAATAAATAAAGAAAGTTAAAAAAACCCAAAAAACGTTTTGCTTTATAATGAAAAAGATTTAATTGCACGGAATCCGTGACCGCAAGGATCCATCTAGTTATTAGAATTAATAAAATCAGCCATCCCATTTGGGCTGTTTGTGGTTACCACTGGGCCCAAAAAAAGTTAAAACGGGCAATTGCTATATCGGTTATCTTCTTTCCAAAAATAGTTCCATAAATTCTCGTATAAATACTATGTCCATCAACTCTACTCTATTATCTTTTCTTCTTCTCTACTCTATTAAGTTTTCTTCTTCGGTCAATCTCAAAAAAAAAAGAAGGATAATGTCTAAAAAAAGAGCCATTGTTGCCTATGACGGGAAGGTTTACATCTTTAATACTGATGATGAGGTTGCGCCTGCAACATGCCTCGGATTGCTATGTGATGATCCATTAACGCCATATCCAGCAATCTACTTTCGTGATGTCAAACCAGGAGTCAAGGACTATTTAGATCTAAAACTAGCGTCAAAAGTTACAAAAATGTTCCCGTCTCGTTGCAAGGATGGCAAGTATAGTGACATCGACATAAAAACCTTGAGCCATACTTACCCAGCTTACGGTCAGAAGTGGTTTACAATACCTGCAGCCACAAAATTAGATCCTCCAGAGCATGTTACTGGTCCAATAAAATATGGTGACGATTTATATGTGTCGAGAACAGACGACATATACAGCTATCGTAACAAGTGGTCGCTGCGCTTAGCAAACTTCACATTCACCGATCCTACCATCGAAGTCGAATACGCTCCAGGCCGAATAAGATTCATAGAACTTTACCAAAAGTACCAATTAACCCAGATATTCCGCTCTTCTAGTTCGATATCCTTTAATCATCACGACGATAACCTTTTTTTAAAAAAAGAGAGTGCAGTAGAAGTATTACACGGAACACAAGATGCACGTGCATGTGTTGTCAAACGTGTTTGGCTTCTTGATAAAAAGTATCGTTCTGACTTTTTTTATGCAGCCACGAAACTATATTCGTGTAGCGAACATAGTAATATTGTCACAATCTACGAAACCAGGTTCGATGGGTATTGGTGTAACATTGCAATGGAACGATGCACGTGCAACTTCGTAGAATTTGTTAATCGAGAAAAAACAGAAAATTATCATTTGTTGAAAAACTTAATTAAGGAGACCGTTCTAGGGGTAGTGCATCTTCACCATAATGGAGTGATACACGGCAGCATCCGCTCATCAAACGTTCTAGTACAAAAGTATCGAACAGGTGTAGTAGCACGCTTGGGTGGACTCAGCCGAAGCAGATATCGCGAGCCAGATGATGAAACAATTCATGGAACATTAATGGACATCCGGCTTGAAAAGAAAAAAGAGGGATGGTATACTCGGGATTTATTCGGTTTGGCTCGTTTTATTATAGATTTCGAGACAGGAAACAGTTTCGTGGATGATGACAAGTCAGATGACGAATATTTCAATGATAAAGAGCAATTCAACAATGACATGGGCAAACTCTCTAAAATAAATGGTGTTGCACATAATCTTGTTAAGCAACTCTTAACATACAGCATAACAGCCGTGAAAGCGTCCACCCATTACTATTTTTGGCCGCGTGGGATGTTTGTAATGCTAATTCAAGTGATAAGTAATAGAATAACAGGGGGGCATCGTGATACCAAACTGGAAGCTGAAGTTGACATGTGGAACAATTATACTTTTGGTGGTGTGACTTGGTACTCAAAGGAACTTGACAGTTGGTTAAAGGCCATGACGAGTTCATATTTCCCATACACGAATCTGTCTGGGTTGTTGCGGTTAATAAGGAATACTATGGGTCACCCTCCTGAAGACCAAATCTGGAAAACTATCGGGGCCAGTTATAATGGGTTCGAGGATTATATCAACTTACTATTTCCAAAACTTTTCAATGCAGTATGTCTTATAGCAAAGAATAATCTGGAAACTGGTTATTTTTCTGATTTTGTTTTTTAAGAAGAAGAAGAAGAAGAAAAAGAAGAAGAAGAAGAAGAAGAAGAAGAAGAAGAGAATCATCATCAACTTAGGAAGTGATGTTTTAGGAGAGATCATACCCTCTGCAACCATAATTTTTATTATTTTATACTTTCTTTAGGTTAAAGGCAAGGTTACATTTTTGTTTATCCAATACAGTACAAAGTTTATTTGACATTTGCTCAGTAAAGTTAAGTTTCAGTTAAAGTATACATACATTAAATACCATTTTAAGTTACTCCCACTCAAAAGAAAAAGAGTCACGCACTACTCTATTGTTACACAAGATTAACAGAAACATATTGTTACATCACAATGTTAAAACGCATAAGTACTATTCACCAACTTCACATTGATTAAACAAACAAATAGTCCATAAAGAAAAATTACACGTTTATGTATGGGAATACCTACGGTCTTAGGATATGCTACGACTCGATATTACTTTTCTTGAACGACGAGCTAAAAAACAACAAATCTATACGTTCTGTTAAAAAACAACGTGTTGATAATCCTAATTTAAGAAAACATTTTTCTAAAATATTCATATAAATTTTAAGTTTATGATATATAATAATTAATAACTTTACATACAGTATAAAAATTATTAAAAAATAGGATTTTTCAATTTTTACAAAAATAAAAATAATCACATGTAAGATCCGGATCATAAAAATGTTGACTTAACCAATTCAAGTAAGGTTAAAAACGAATCACGCTAATGGTGTTCTTGGACCAAAAAGATGGATGGTCCTTTTTTTAAAGTTTGACAGTTGAAAAGGGGTCAAAAAGAGAGTTAAGAGGTTCAACTAGTTTCAAACGGTCCACAAAAAGCTTATAAAAATGAGGTTGTTAAGGGGTTCGAAGAAGAGTCCACAATTCAAGTACACAAATGATTGTTATTTCTCCACCGAAAACAACAATTCATCATCTTAATGGAACAGTTTTTCATCACTCGGAGGAGGACGAGAACAAAGCATTGAATCCTTATTTTCGTTTAATGCTATCCAATAACAACAAAAAGTCAACAAGTATTCAAGAAGCCAAAATTTAAAATACCTACGCGGGTTCGGTTGGCAGAAATTTATAACTTTTTGTAATATGCCATTATGTTTATTATTGCAACTTTTTTACAAATCGACGGATATATATATGTGTAAAAAGAACAAATCGGACAACAATAAACATACTCGAGGCGGATTACACGGGGCAAAAAATTATTCGGGTCAACCAAGTAAACCGAATACTAAATTGGGTTGGATATCGTGTTAGAAACATTTGAGAACTCGGGATCGAGTGAACTTGATTCACACGTTGAACCTGATGCATAGTAAAACTAGGAGCCTTATAAATTGTCGCATGATTCTTTTCCCTACCAACTAATCTAGCAGGGTTTCCAACAACCATACGTACGTCTAGTCGGCACATCTTTCAACACAACCGACCCGGACCCGATTTTCGCCCCATGACCAATCCGAATACTCCCAAAAACACAAGTACCCACGTGTGTGCATCAATCAAAATGGAACAGATGATCGAGTGTGCATCAATCAAAATAGAACGGGTGATCAAGTTTTAATCGAACCGATTACCGTCTTCAATCGATATAAAGGTCTGTTAATAACTAACTTATTTGTTAATTGAACATAATATCATTCAATATTCAATATGAAGGTATAGGGTAAATGTCAATAATACACAATGTACTTTTAAAATTGAACCATTATACATTGCGAACTTTTTTATGATTGATATACACACTTGAATATAAATTCAACCTTTTACTTTTGACTAAATACCTTCAAACCAGTTGTTTGTTCTTATTTGGGTCCCACATTGTTTGTTTCTCTGAAAAACCTGAAAAAGATACAATTTGTTTATTCAACAAAGAAGTGTCCCACGAGAACATCGCACATTTTAAATTTTGATAATTATCAGTTAGGGAAGAACTTAATTTTTTTAAAGGGATTTGCCGTCATCTCTAGGATCAACATAATTCTTCAATGAACCACATTCTTGACTATTTAAAACAACAAAGATAGGGACATCAAGATTTGGAGCTAATTTAGGATAAAACTACAATAATGATGATGAAGAAGAATAATTCCTAATAGTTTTTTGCATTTGCAATAGCAGATCTACAACTGTCCACCATTTCCTCTCATTATTTTTTACTCGCAATTAACAATTCATCATTTTCTTAATTCTTATCTTTTCATCGAGAGGAAAAATCAGTAACCGAACATTGAATTGTGATTTGTGATTGAGGGATTATGAATATGCTACTTGTGCTGGTGAGTGATTTCTGATTTTTCATTTAATGAGGAGGAACAAGCACAACTTCATTCTATGATTTATAGAACGATATGATGATTGTTGTAATGTATTCTTAAGAAATATGATAAGAGTGTGATTGAATTCATTTGTATTTACCAGTAAACGTATGATTAAAAGGAGTTGATGCTTCTTGATGTAATCATGCGGTTGGGATACGAATCAAAAGGATCATAGTTTACCTTTTTATGGCTTAAGATTGTTATGTTAGTACATGAACTGCTGCTACATGAACATTGATTAAAAAAATAAATGTTCAAGTGGAGAAGATAGGGGTAATTTAGCCATTTTATATAAAAAAAGAAGTTACCAGCTTTCAGCTTTCAAGGTATTTAGTCCAAAGTCAAAGGTTGAATTTATATTCAAGTGTGTATATCAAACATATAAAAATTTGTAATGTATAATGGTTCAATTTTTTAAGTACATTGTGTATTATTAACATTTATCCTAAAGGTATATCATTGCTCTGTTTAATTTTGTTACGATAATCGAAATAGACGAACAAGCCCTTGTTGAGGGGTGTATAAGGAAGGTGGTGTTTGTTTAGTTGTGGATGATTTGGTTATCATTGACTTAAGAAGATATATCTGTCATATGTAAATTGAATATTCATATTAGTTAAAGCTTAATATATGTTGTTTAATAAGACCAAGGCTTTGTCTGGATAGAGGGTTTAGGAGACAGAATTTGAAATGATGGTTAGGATTGTAAAACATGACCACTTTTTTTTCAGGATGTCATTAATTAGGCGTGCGCTTTTGTGTTTAGGCGATCAATGGATAAAGTTCATATTTGGATCGCCCTTCATCAACAACAAAAAGTAAGTAGTAGCTCCATTTTTTTTATTTATGTAATTAGTTTTCTTTATAGATTATTGTGCATATGTAAAAGGGTGTTTGGAATTCCTTATGGTAAACAAGTACGACTAATTGTTTGGAAAATGTATCTTACGCGTCATTTTTTTAGATGTATCTTAGTTTTTAATCATTATAACTTGTTTTTTACTTTGACTAAAATTAATCTTTTCAAGTGAACTATGACTTTACTTGTTAGAGTTATTTATATTACAAGGGTTATTTAAAATAAAATTGATCTTTTCAATTAATCTATGGATAAAGTTCATGTTTGGATTGCTCTTCTCAAGATGAAGTATTTATTATTAATCTTCACTGATTGTATATAGTTTTTGCTTTTCTTCTTATAAAAATAGGATTCCAATTACACATAATTTCTTGAACATCTAAACAGTTGATTATATTTTTAAATTGCAATGATAAATACTAGTACACGAGCTAATCTTACTTGTAGATGAACAATTTGTCTTATTGCTGATTATCGATAGTTTCGATTATCTATTGATGTACAATTTTAACGATTTTGATTGGGTCACAGATTAGCAAGGAGATAGGGACCATAAGTAGTTAGGATCTAGGATTGAAGTCTTCTTGTTCTTTGGGACCATTAGAAATATGAACAAATTGGTAGGGATGATATTGTTACGACACGGCCACAAGATTTAAAATCATAATAATATTAGATAGAGCAACCGGATCTATACGGTGAGATGCGTGATTATCGATAGTTTCGATTGTCTATTGATGTATAATTTTAGCGATTTCGATTGTCTATTGATGTACACCGGCTTGTCAACCAACCATCGCCTGCTCCTCTTTGTGGTGGGCACGCAATGACTCGAAACCAATAGAAAAATAAGAGGTGTTGGTGGTGCAGCACCGCCAACTCTGTCACCAAATGCATGTTCAAATAGAAGAACGGGAGCATCAAACATATAGAAATGTGCCACATCATAGATAGGGGATGCTGCTAGCAGATAATGATTCCAATCCCAAGATGAATTTACGCCACCTGATGAATATATATTACCTGAGTCATTATACTGTGGTGGTCTTAATAGAAGGGGATGCTGCAGACTACTATTCCCTTGTGTATTAGATCTTTCAAACGAGGTTCTACTCTGCTGGCCTCGTCGGTCAAATGCGACCGGTCTACCAAGACCAAAAGGTCATCAACATTTACTCCTTCAAAGGGGTCAGAAGCAATGTCAATAAGTCCATTATCAGTTCAAAGGGCTTCTTTTCACCCCACCTCAATAACACGATTCTCATGGTATTAGGATCGTCCTCTTCATCAACCATAGCAAGAGTATCTCTGCACACAATACTTTGAATCCACATTAGCCAATTACTCTAAACCCAAATCACTAACTTATTTCCTTTGGTACATTTTATCGAACATATGATATACAGGTTATGAAGCAAGGACTGAAAACAACATTTTTGAATAATTCCTATGAGGCATTTTATCAAACAGTTTATATGCAACTCTTTTTTTTTCAAGTTTCATAACGACCAACTACACACGCACAAACAAACAGACCCACACAGACATTGTCAAATGAATAAAAAAAAAATTTAAGGCTGGGAAGCTACAGATATGAAAGGTGAAATCACTTTTTAAAATGGAAAAAGATATGGGGCAGCTGTTTTTATTACTACATTATTTTTAAACTTTTTAGTTATTTTACCCCTGACCAATGATAAAAGTTACTTTTTGACCCTTAATAATTTTGTTTTTTAGTGCAAAATTGCATCCCCAAATTATATTTCTTCCTTAAAAAACCTTCTACAAATCCTCCTACACCACATGATGCTTACAAATGACAAAACCGACACTTTAAATTTTAAGATATAATAAGTAGAGAAAATATATATTATATTATTCTGTGTGTACGAGGATAAGTAAGATGATTTAGTGCAAAAATATGATCTTTTGATTTTATAATTTCTAAAAATAGTCGTTGTAAAGACTAGCACGGTATTCGTGTGATGTATCGAGCATGCTTGTTCTCTAATTAATAGAAAAGTAAAATGTTTTTGATCAAACTCACTTCAATCATTTTTATAGATTTCATTCGATTCGTTCTTTAACGCCTTTTATTTGCAACCTGAACCGGTGGCTACTCATGTTAACCTATTTCCAAAGATTTTGTAAATATATGCGTCTAATAATTGTTGTACAATGTGAATATATAATTGTAGTTTTTTTTGTTTTTTTTTTGAACCATAGTTGTCAAGATCATTATCGTGCTCTCAGGATCTTATAATTTTTATCATATTCCAAACTAAAAGCGATCCAATTCTATGCTTAAAATTTTATAGGATTCACATCTTAATCATACGATCTCGGGCTTAATCATACGGTCTTAGGATATACTACGACTCGATATTACTTTTCTTGAACGACGAGCTAAAAAACAACAAATCTATACGTTCTGTTAAAAAACAACGTGTTGATAATCCTAATTTAAGAAAACATTTTTCTAAAATATTCATATAAATTTTAAGTTTATGATATATAATAATTAATAACTTTACATACAGTATAAAAATTATTAAAAAATAGGATTTTTCAATTTTTACAAAAATAAAAATAATCACATGTAAGATCCGGATCATAAAAAATGTTGACTTAACCAATTCAAGTAAGGTTAAAAACGAATCACGCTAATGGTGTTCTTGGACCAAAAAGATGGATGGTCCTTTTTTTAAAGTTTGACAGTTGAAAAGGGGTCAAAAATAGAGTTAAGAGGTTCAACTAGTTTCAAACGGTCCACAAAAAGCTTATAAAAATGAGGTTGTTAAGGGGTTCGAAGAAGAGTCCATAATTCAAGTACACAAATGATTGTTATTTCTCCACCGAAAACAACAATTCATCATCTTAATGGAACATTTTTCATCACTCGGAGGAGGACGAGAACAAAGCATTGAATCCTTATTTTCGTTTAATGCTATCCAATAACAACAAAAAGTCAACAAGTATTCAAGAAGCCAAAATTTAAAATACCTACGCGGGTTCGGTTGGCAGAAATTTATAACTTTTTGTAATATGCCATTATGTTTATTATTGCAACTTTTTTACGAATCGACGGATATATATATGTGTAAAAAGAACAAATCGGACAACAATAAACATACTCGAGGCGGATTACACGGGGCAAAAAATTATTCGGGTCAACCAAGTAAACCGAATATTAAATTGGGTTGGATATCGTGTTAGAAATATTTGAGAACTCGGGATCGAGTGAACTTGATTGACATGTTGAACCTGATGCATAGTAAAACTAGGAGCCTTATAAATTGCCACATGATTCTTTTCCCTACCAACTAATCTAGCAGGGTTTCCAACAACCATACGTACGTCTAGTCGGCACATCTTTCAACACAACCGACCCGGACCCGATTTTCGCCCCATGACCAATCCGAATACTCCCAAAAACACAAGTACCCACGTGTGTGCATCAATCAAAATGGAACAGATGATCGAGTGTGCATCAATCAAAATAGAACGGGTGATCAAGTGTTAATCGAACCGATTACCGTCTTCAATCGATATAAAGGTCTGTTAATAACTAACTTATTTGTTAATTGAACATAATATCATTCAATATTCAATATGAAGGTATAGGGTAAATGTCAATAATATACAATGTACTTTTAAAATTGAACCATTATACATTGCGAACTTTTTTATGATTGATATACACACTTGAATATAAATTCAACCTTTGACTTTTGACTAAATACCTTCAAACCGGTTGTTTGTTCTTATTTGGGTCCCACATTGTTTGTTTCTTTGAAAAACCTGAAAAAGATACAATTTGTTTATTCAACAAAGAAGTGTCCCACGAGAACATCGCACATTTTAAATTTTGATAATTATCAGTTAGGGAAGAACTTATTTTTTTTAAAGGGATTTGCCTTCATCTCTATGATCAACATAATTCTTCAATGAACCACATTCTTGACTATTTAAAACAACAAAGATAGGGACATCAATATTTGGAGCTAATTTAGGATAAAACTACAATAATGATGATGAAGAAGAATAATTCCTAATTGTTTTTTGCGTATGCAATAGCAGATCTACAACAGTCCACCATTTCCTCTCATTGGTTTTTACTCGCAATTAACAATTCATCATTTTCTTAATTCTTATCTTTTCATCGAGAGGAAAAATCAGTAACTGAACATTGAATTGTGATTTTTGATTGAGGGATTATGAATATGCTACTTGTGATGGTGAGTGATTTCTGATTTTTCATTTAATGAGGAGGAACAAGCACAACTTCATTCTATGATTTATAGAACGATATGATGATTGTTGTAATGTATTCTTAAGAAATATGATAAGAGTGTGATTGAATTCATTTGTATTTACCAGTAAACGTATGATTAAAAGGAGTTGATGCTTCTTGATGTAATCATGCGGTTGGGATACGAATCAAAAGGATCATAGTTTACCTTTTTATGGCTTAAGATTGTTATGTTAGTACATGAACTGCTGCTACATGAACATTGATTAAAAAAATAAATGTTCAAGTGGAGAAGATAGGGGTAATTTAGCCATTTTATATAAAAAAAGAAGTTACCAGCTTTCAGCTTTCAAGGTATTTAGTCCAAAGTCAAAGGTTGAATTTATATTCAAGTGTGTATATCAAACATATAAAAATTTGTAATGTATAATGGTTCAATTTTGAAAGTACATTGTGTATTATTAACATTTACCCTAAAGGTATATCATTGCTCTGTTTAATTTTGCTACGATAATCGAAACAGACGAACAAGCCCTTGTTGAGGGGTGTATAAGGAAGGTGGTGTTTGTTTAGTTGTGGATGATTTGGTTATCGTTGACTTAAGAAGATATATCTTTCATATGTAAATTGAATATTCATATTAGTTAAAGCTTAATATATGTTGTTTAATAAGACCAAGGCTTTGTCTGGATAGAGGGTTTAGGAGATAGAATTTGAAATGATGGTTAGGATTGTAAAACATGACCACTTTTTTTTCAAGATGTCATTAATTAGGCGCGCGCTTTTTGTTTAGGCGATCAATGCATAAAGTTCATATTTGGATCGCCCTCATCAACAACAAAAAGTAAGTTGTAGCTCCATTTTTTTATTTATGTAATTAGTTTTCTTTATAGATTATTGTGCATATGTAAAAGGGTGTTTGGAATTGCTTATGGTAAACAAGTACGACTAATTGTTTGGAAAATGTATCTTATGCGTCATTTTTTTTAGATGTATCTTACTTTTTAAACATTATAACTTGTTTTTTACTTTGAATAAAATTAATCGTTTCAAGTGAACTATGACTTTACTTGTTAGAGTTATTGATATTACAAGATTTATTTAAAATAATATTGATCTTTTCAATTAATCTATGGATAAAGTTCATGTTTGGATTGCTCTTCTCAAGATGAAGTATTTATTATTAATCTTCACTGATTGTATATAGTTTTTGCTTTTCTTCTTATAAAAATAGGATTCCAATTACACATAATTTCTTGAACATCTAAACAGTTGATTATATTTTTAAATTGCAATGATAAATACTAGTACACGAGCTAACCTTACTTGTAGATGAACAATTTGTCTTATTGCTGATTATCTATCGTTTCGATTGTCTATTGATGTACAATTTTAGCGATTTTGATTGGTCACAGATTAGGAGATAGGGACCATAAGTAGTTAGGATCTAGGATTGAAGTCTTCTTGTTCTTTGGGACCATTAGAAATATGAACAAATTGGTAGGGATGATATTGTTACGACACGGCCACAAGATTTAAAATCATAATAATAATAGATAGAGCAACCGGATCTAAACGGTGAGATGCGTGATTATCGATAGTTTCGATTGTCTATTGATGTACAATTTTAGCGATTTCGATTGTCTATTGATGTACACCGGCTTGTCAACCAACCATCGCCTGCTCCTCTTTGTGGTGGGTACGCAATGACTCGAAACCAATAGAAAAATAAGAGGTGTTGGTGGTGCAGCACCGCCAACTCTGTCACCAAATGCATGTTCAAATGGAAGAACGGGAGCATCAAACATATAGAAATGTGCCACATCATAGATAGGGGATGCTGCCAGCAGATAATGATTCCAATCCCGAGATGAATTTACGCCACCTCATGAATATATATTACCCGAGTCATTATACTGTGGTGGTCTTAATAGAAGGGGATGTTGCAGACTACTATTCCCTTGTGTATTAGATCTTTCAAACGAGGTTCTACTCTGCTGGCCTCGTCGGTCAAATGCGACCGGTCTACCAAGACCAAAAGGTCATCAACATTTACTCCTTCAAAGGGATCAGAAGCAATGTCAATAAGTCCAGTATCAGTTCAAAGGGCTTCTTTCCATCCCACCTCAATAACACGATTCTCATGGTATTAGGATCGTCCTCTTCATCAACCATAGCAAGAGTATCTCTGCACACAATACTTTGAATCCAAATTAGCCAATTACTCCAAACCCAAATCACTAGCGTATTTCCTTTGGTACATTTTATCGAACATATGATATACAGGTTATGAAGCAAGGACTGAAAACAACATTTTCGAATAATTCCTATGAGGCATTTTATCAAACAGTTTATATGCAACTCTTTTTTTTTTCAAGTTTCATAACGACCAACTACACACGCACAAACAAACAGACCCACACAGACATTGTCAAATGAATAAAAAAAATTTAAGGCTGGGAAGCTACAGATATGAAAGGTGAAGAAGTATCACTTTTTAAAATGGAAAATGATATGGGGCAGCTGTTTTTATTACTACATTATTTTTTAACTTTTTAGTTATTTTACCCCTGACCAATGATAAAAGTTTCTTTTTGACCCTTAATAATTTTGTTTTTTAGTGCAAAATTGCATCCCCAAATTATATTTCTTCCTTAAAAAACCTTCTACAAATCCTCCTACACCACATGATGCTTACAAATGACAAAACCGACACTTTAAATTTTAAAATATAATAAGTAGAGAAAATATATATTATATTATTCTGTGTGTACGAGGATAAGTAAGATGATTTAGTGCAAAAAATGATCTTGTGATTTTATAATTTCTAAAAATAGTCGTTGTAAAGACTAGCACGGTATTCGTGTGATGTATCGATCATGCTTGTTCTCTAATTAATCGAAAAATAAAATGTTTTTGATCAAACTCACTTCACTCATTTTTATAGATTTCATTCGATTCGTTCTCTAACACCTTTTATTTGCAACATGAACCGGTGGCTACTCATCTTGATGTGAAGTTGAAACATGAACACTGCTATGGCATGAGGAAACACGAAAGCAATTGTAAATGGCATTTTGATCGATATAAGTTGTTATGAGTTTGTGATTTGCACTTTTGTTTGTGTGCGTGTAGGACAAATACACCCCACCACCACCACTGCACCTCCATCTTCACCACCTGTTTCCAACAGCGGTGAAGAAGAAAAGTAAGATCGAGGTGACAATGAAGGAAGAAGATAGTAAGGTTGTTTAAGTTATGTTTTTAACTATTAATGTATTATCTACGTCCTAAGTTAAACATTGCATGGTTAATTAGTTTAATCATTGTACCGATGTTTACTTATTGTGTTAGTATATCTATTTTATTATGACGGTTGATCTTAAGAATATGAGTTAACATTGTTTTGGGGCTTGGTTTTAATTTGTTGGCCATACTATACGTATGTCTTGTGATGATAACGGCCACCTCGTACATGGCTTGTTGATTGTTTGCGGGTTTGTTCAACTGATGATGACGAGATATATGGTATTGATGTCGTAATCATCAAAAGAACACATAAAATTCCGACCAGTGACGACGTTGTTGTACATGAGAATATGAAGTAGCTAGATCAAAGATCTCAGGATGTCTATAGTATTAAAGGAAGATTTCTTTTATGATTTCACCTTATAAAAAACTTATGACCAAACCCTATATCACTAGTTAGTTGTCACCATAAATAAAAAAAAAATTTCAAGTTGGCTCCTTACCTTAAAAAGGATATAATAATTTATCTCAGTTTACAAACAATAAAAAACATTATTATCAACGGAAGAAACTGCTCCTGGACATTATGAATGTGAGGCTCGTCTTCATAACACACCTTTTTCTCATATGTTTCATAATAAAATAACGACATTGACAAGGTGACACGCTTATATCTTTTTAAAGGTAGACTAGTAAACTACAATGCGAGAACAATGTTGCCGAACTCAACGTTCATAGTTCTCGATCAATGCTACATAAAAACTTTCTATTTTCTTACATCGACAAACGCGATTGTTCTCTCGAGAGTTGTGAGGCTCATTCGCGGGTCGCTCTCTTTTTTTCTGAAAATGTGGACGTTGGCTTTGTAGACATTTACACCAGTTCAAGGAACAAGTTTTTTCTAACAAACATGGACAAGTTCACTTACCCGGAATTATTAAATGAAAAAAAATTATAGTTTAGTAGTAATTAATTTGCCATTCTATACATAACATATGGAAATAAAAATGTTGACATAGTGATATACATGTTTATAAGTAAACTAACAAATTCACAACTAAACTTTATATTCTCAAATCCATGTAAAGTTTGGATTTGGCTCGCCTAAACCTTAACTTGTTTTTACACTACGTTACTCACCTGGGCCTTACGATGCAAGTTGAATGCTCATGATTATGCCTCGAGCGCCTAAATCATGATAATACGCATTTGGGTTATTAGCACATTACTTAACCCTTAGAATAAACATGATATGGAAAACTAGTTATGAATAACATGAAGATTGTTATAAACTCATGAACTAGCTATGGATAAGATACACCAAACTGCACTACTATGATCACGGACTCGAGCTAAGCTAACCAATCTTGTAACTTGGTTCAATACTTTCTTAGCATAAGTTGTAATCTTATAGGCTGAGAAAATAAGGTATCATAGCATATAGTATCCGAAACTTGCAAAAACATCATATCATGTTAAAATCTTCCAAGACACTTAACAAAGCATCATTCTCATTTCTGCAGCAGCCTGCAAACGACCCTTTTTTACTGACTTACAAATTAAATCAGTTAATGAAGCCAAGTTCACATGAAAGTAGACTCTTTTGCATTTCCGAAAAGTTATCCCATGCTTAAAACGAAGCTAACGAATTTTTAAAGATCTGGTTGCTGCACGTTTTAGGATGCACTAAAACGCATTTTAGACCAGTTTAACTACTGAATTGGCCAAAGCTACAAACATAACAAATAAAGTAGACATCTTAGGCTTTCCAGAAAGTCTGATCATGAGTAAACACGAGCTACTATCAGTCTGTTATGGTCTTTCTAGCATGACTAACTGATTCAGAATTTTCTGCAACTAATGTAACACAAACGCTTCGCAAATAACATGACCCGATTACTAACATCATAATTACCATGTAATACAAATCCTCTTGCCCTATCTCTACTCTTAATCATCATAACTTTACTCTTTAACATAAACCCATCAAATCCCATATCATCATACGCATATCCAAACACCCATAATCCTTGAATTAATCTAATAACTATGTAAACCACATGTAAAACACTTGATAAACATATCCCATGACTTATTTAGCTCAAAATCATAATTAAACACATAATAGATACTTACTTTAAATTTGATGAAGAACACATATAATCATTTGAAACCTCTTGGTTCTTTAACCATTCAATCCTTGTTAACCTTGTTGGAGTCTTGCTAAAACCTTGTTAATTATTAGATATTCTATAGATTACTTCAGGGAAAAGAATCCATTGACAGCTCCTAGTTGAGAAAAGAGAAAACGTGGCACCAAGGGAAAAAATGGAAGAATAAAATAATTACAAGCAATTCAGTGACCCATAAACCTCATCAGATAATATAGACTGTTGGCAAATAGGTTAAACAGCACCATCGCTCTATCAAGTTCACAATTGTTATTCCTTTTTAACCATAGTTAAATCTGTTAGATTGTCAAGACTTATTTGGAATTCGGAAAACAATGATACAAATGATTAAACGATGTTGTTAAAAATATCGTTGTTTTATTTTTAGGTGACCATGGTTTCAGCCCTTTTAGCCGACTACACCACGGTGTTTGGCCCACTGTCACATACACTCAAACTAGCTAGTTAGAGCCCCCTCTTTAAGTTTTCAGAAGGTTCATATGGCCACTCACTACATCTGAATTGTAAAAGCCGAAAGCAATGGAGTAGCCGAGGTTTGAAAGGTGTTAGTTAACCCACTACTTTAGAGTTGAGCTCAAATTTCTTATCCCAGAGGACCCATACCAACATGGAATGGATAATACAGTGTTTGTTAAAGAATGTTACAACCAATATCGTACAAACTAAAAGTTTAAAAGTTACACTCCAAGTACTAGTATATGTCATAATTATTAGACAAACTTTAAGAGTTCAAATTTCTTATCCTATATTGAAGTGGGACGAGTTTTGTTAACCAATGAAAATCTCACAAAATGAACCTAAACTAAGTCATGGAAAATGGCTCCTAGTATAATCAATGACATTTATCTTATGCTAACAAGTTAAAATAAGAAAATGGCTCCTAGTATAATCAATGACATTTATCCTAGTATAACTTCAAGTAGATTAGATAAAGATGTGGCATCTTCATCCACTAATCTATTTTCTTCTTGTTTCTTTTAATTATACCAAAATGAATACTAGCACGCAAAGAATAATACATTATTATATTTAGTTTGGACCTTTATTAGTCCGGCCTGAATTCCGTCCAAAGAAAGTATGTCAGTTCATGAGTTTGGTAAATTTGGTAAATTACAAGAATCATATATTAGTACATCTAAATAACGTTTCGTGATAACTAAATTTACTAATAAAACACATACTTTATACGTAGATAATTTTACATACGTTTTGGTAAAGTATGAGTTCGGGTTGTTTATGTCGGATTCTGTTTTAACTTTATCGTTGCCACCTTTATGGCTTCAAACTATAACTATTGTTAAATTCAAAGGGGAAAACTGAAAACAATGTACATTAGAGAATATTAGTCAAGTTCCTCAAATCACCGAAATCAATTGTAATTACATAACAGTTGACATAGTATGATGAGTGCGAGTTTATTTGGTGAAAAGCAAAATGATGAGGTGCTAGTTTATTTCAATAAAGAAAAATAAATGAAATAAAGAAACATACAATGTTCACCAGCCAGGATCATCTACTTCTATAGCCAAGGGGAGGAGGGGTTTTCTACGAGTTCTTCTTGAAGCCAGGGGCTTTCTTCTCCAAGACAGTCATTCGGAGGGAGTTCTTCTCCAAGACAGTCATTCGGAAGACAGTCATTCGGAGGGAGTTCTTCTTCAGCAAGAGGGATGAATGGAGGGGATAATCTTGCTTTCCTGCGGATGATTTCAGCTTCTTCTTCAGCAAGAGGAGAGAGGATTTGAGAGGTTGATATGTGGTGAGAGAGAGAGAATCCATCGTCATCAATAAAAAATAAGCGGCTGTTTTCAATCTCATTATTATTATCATTCATAGCATCAACAAACGCCTGAAGTTTTTCGTTTTTCTTATATCCATTGTCCTTGACCCAGTGACCAAAGTGGACAACATCAACAACCGCACGGCTCTCTTTTAAGAGCTTAACAGATTTGGGAAGTACATCAGATGAAGTATGATATAGAGCACTGCAAAAAAAAAGATATAATAAGAGTAAACATACCAAATAATCAAAAGAAGATATGCATATGGATAATTAGGAGAACATATATAGTATACATACCGTCCCACAAAAAACACAACGACCCGTTTATTCATATGTTTGTAAGAGGACCAGGCCTGCCTACAAAGCTGGATCCCTTTAAGTAAGTTTGGAATTTGCTCGTGTGTGTGTAAATAAGCAAGTTGGGCACTGATTCTTTCCAGATCATTAGTAGGATAAAGGGCAACACCAGAAGCTACCGAACCAAATAAAACTATGCCAATAAGATTATCGGGATGAGCCTGTAACAAGAATTAATAATAAGTTAATGAATATTTATTTATACCAATAATAAAAATAATATAATAATAATAATAATAATAACAATAACAATAACAATAACAATAACAATAACAATAACAATAACAATAACAATAACAATAACAATAACAATAACAATAACAATAACAATAACAATAACAATAACAATAACAATAACAATAACAATAATAACAATAATAACAATAACAACAATAATAACAATAATAATAATAATAAGAATAACAATAATAATAATAATAACAATAATAATAATAATAATAATAATAATAATAATAATAATAATAATAATAATAATAATAATAATAATAATAATAATAATAATAATAATAATAATAATAATAATAATAATAATAATAATAAACGTTCATACTTTGAGTTTTATTTCACAGTAGATTTCAGCAGCATCGATTTGATCATAAAACCAACATGATGTTATCGGGTTGTCATTCATATTAAAAGTGTCGATACAGATCATAGTAACCTCGCCCTTGTCCATCCCTGTACAAGAAAAAAAAATTAATGTAAACACCAACAAGCTTTGTTTGCTTATGTGTAAAAGAAGATTGAAATAAGCACTAACAAGCAAAAGCCACTCAAACACACTTTTGCAATAACATAACCCTAGATCTGACTTATTTATCTAGGTGATAAATTTTGTTTTTTTTAACGAAATAAATCAACAACTTTTAATCCGACACTCGATCTAACAGACCACTTGACCCCGTTTGAAAATCGTAAGTTTATGTTAATCTCGTCCATCCCTGTAAGGATATGATTTCGGTTTAAGTAATTATTCTTTTCGGACAGATGGAATAGAAAACAGATCTTTTCCAAACCTTAATTAATTAAAAGATCGAATATAGGAAAAGATAATAGAAACATTAAACCCTAAAAATTAGTTATGTACCTGATGAGGGGAATCGTTTAGGGTAGGGGGGGAATGGATCGACGAAATATAGGAAAAGATAAGAGAGGAGAAGAAGATGGAGTCATAGTATTTATAGGTGATTTTTGGAAAAAGATTATACCGACTTGAACTGTTTCTCGGCCCAAGATAAGCCCAAATACCACGCCTTTTTACTACAGTAACTCATGATCTTTTGAAAATCTTATTTACCACGCACGCTTGTCGGTCTATGGTGGATGAGATATCTGGTGGAAACCCTGAATCTAAATCATTTCGGGATACATGAGGTTAATTAGACTAATGGTTTTCCAAGTATTAGTTTGACAGTTTTTTAACACTCTATGAATGTCGATGTTAAGTTCCTGATGTTAAATTCCTTTTGACATAAGAGTTGGATTATTGTAAAAACTTGTATTTTTATAAAAACTAAGAGAATAATCCTGACCGTTCAAAATCTAAGACCAGATCATACAATTAAAAACACGGAAGGACTGATTTTGCCAAAATAAATAACAATACGGAGGGACTAGAAGTGAAAATATACCTAATACCCATACTCACCGCCCATTTTCCTCGTTTTCACTCTCTCTCTCTCTCTCTCTCTCTCTCTCTCTCTCACTCTCTCTCTCTCTCTCTCTCTCTCTAAACTGCCTTCATCTCTCTAACAGTCGAAACCCTAAAATAATCAACTCAACTTCATAAAAAAAAGCTTACAACAAATTAATTGCAGAATTGGACCGTTGGAAGAGAGCTAATATTGAACCAATAGATGCTTCGATTGATGGTATGACTCTTCTAATCCTTGATTGTGGCGTATTCTGAAACACCTATTTCGATTTTGGGCTTGTTCCTATAGTAATCTAGGTTTTGGATCAAACTTAAGTAGCATTTTGTGTTTTTAATGATTTAATACGCTTATCAGTTATCGTTACTTATAGAATTTGTTGATGAATTATTGGTATATTGTGATGATTTAGAGCTTATTTCTGCAACTTATTTCATATTCACAAGATGTGTTACAGAAATAAGCTCTAAATCATCAAAAAACAAGAGGATATTATTCATAACCAATTTTCTTTAAAGATAATATAAACAATAAGAAGCTGGGTTTGATTATAGTATAGATAGGCACTTTATCTCTAGAGATAATATAAGGGATTAAAAGTTGGGTTTGCTTGTTTCACAACGACGAGTTTACCTTCATACTTTTCGGGTGAACTTGCCCTAATAAAAAAAACAAAAACAAATGAAGGTAAACTCGTCGTGGTCAAACTAAGTAAAAAGAAGTAAAAATGGTTTTCCCGATAATGTCACATATTAAATTCTGTATGTTTAGAAAGTTTTGATTGGCGATATATCAAAGAGATATAGAACAACTGTTAAAAGGCGGCATCGCCTTCTGTGAGTGAGTGATACCCACCACCCATTTGTATTCTCAATTAGCCAGTGTGCCTTCTTTTTAGTGGATGAAAGCATATGTGATATATGGGTCCATCCATTTTTATGCCATTTTGGAAAGTCAAGTTGCGTTACTCAACCATTCATGTCTCTGTTTATGTTGTTTTATGCATCTTATCCCATGTGCTTTTTATTTTTGATTGAAAAAATTGATCTTAATTATCATTAATCCTTTATTTATATGTACTTAAAACAATATTATCTAAAAAGGAATACTTCTGTCAAAAGTTTCTGGTCTTTCTTCAATCAAAGTAATATTTCTGATGTTATACAGAGTCTACTGAAACCTGAAAACTATTATTTCAGGAAATGATTTATCCATTTGACTGATTTTGTAAGCATTTAAGTACATTGAGTCTTGAATTAAACATATATTTGATGATTTTATATTAAAATTGAAACATTTACTGTTTATTGAAGTAAGCGTGTATCGTTGAATAATTGACTAAACTAGTAATGTAAGTAGACATAATCAGTTTACGAACTTGTAACGTCTTAGGTCATATATGTCTATGCTTACATTAAATTGTCATCTGGGGGTTAATGAAGTGACATGACTATATACGAATCAGTAGTAACTTGAGCTGTTATTGAAGGTTCTTGCCTCGATGGTTGTAAGTTTCAAAACATTCATCTTCATATGCATATGATGCTTGTCTCTGTGGTAGAAGTAGCTAAATAGGCGGGCTGCCGGGTAAAGGTCTAAGTTATTTTGTTGGTATATGGTTTAGGGTGACCTGGAACCCTTAACATGTTCAACCTTTTTAGAAATTTTTTATATGTGAAAGCAATTCACAATATAAGTTAATTTTATGTAAGTTTAGAGATAAGTTTAAGTCTCCCGATCATTTCTTCAATTCATTTGAACATCTAAACTTACATTTTTTACAAATTGGATAGGTGTTTTCAGTTTACTATTCTCTGCATAGAAATGGGTTCGATAATAAATTCAAATTAGACACAGTGGTCACATTGATGATTGGTTCGATAATGCCTAAGAAGTGAACAGTCCCGTATCAAACTCGACTAAAGCTACCAAAATGCACTTTTCTTTTCATTCTGGCATAAATCATTTTTAAAGAACTAACCAGATGCCTAAAGTCCAGATTACACAAATTGAGCACACAGAGAACACCAGGACTAGAGTATTCTACATGAATGTAGAACATGATATACTGGTTAGATATGTGCACTGCACCTTCCTCGCATTTCCAGCTTCACTTCTCCTGTTTGCATAAGGACCTAAAGTTGTAATCAGCCATAAATAACTATAGTCTATATCTAACTATAGAAAATTTGACAACGAAGTGTTTATGTATCAGCCCATACTGAAAAATGACCCATGGATCCGTTTTTGACTCCATTCATAGATCTGCCAACTTGTCACTGCTAGTATAAAGAAACGTGGATCTATGGATTTCAGCTTTTAGTTCAATCCTTCACCATTAGTAGGAAATGATACTTGTTTGGCTCGTAAACTTGTAGTAATATAATTTTTGGCTATCTTACCACAAGAAAGTGATTTGTCCGGTTGACTCTCTGCTAAGTTGGGTTATATCAATGTTGGAGAAAACATTGCAAGATGCTCGGGAAGTTGTTATGATCCCACATCGACCATGTATGAGAATGGTTGATGGTTTATAATGTCCAGGTGTCCCCTCCTCAAACAAGCTAGCTTTTTGAGTGAGTTCTACAATTGGGACTTATCAACCAATTACGAGCCTATTATGGGATAGGTTCATATCAATTGGTATCAGAGCTAGCCCTACCTTACGAGGTTCCAACACTCGGAGTGGTGACCTATGGAGTGGTGGCTGGGACCCAAAGGGGGTGCCAACCATGACCAACATAGCCGTGACCAACGAGCTTGGAGTGGTGGCCTGTGGAGCGGTGGCTTGGACCCAAAGGGGGTGCCAACCGTGACCAACATAGCCGTGACCAACGAGGACGTTGGTTCTTCAAAGGGTGGGCTAATGTTATGATCCCACATCGGCCATGTATGAGAATGGTTGATGGTTTATAATGTCCAGGTGTCCCCTCCTCAAACAAGTTAGCTTTTTGAGTGAGTTCTACACTTGGGACTTATAAACCAATTACGAGCCTATTATAGGATAGGTTCGTATCAGAAGTATCTTTGAGTATGCGGGCAGCAATTAGATGTACTGTTATCTTCAAAATATTTATAATTAATACGTGTTAAAATTTGCATTTTATTTAAGTCAAACTGACATACTGTGCTTCTTTCTGCAGTATACCTGATCTTTTATAGCTTAAGGTAGCGTTTTTTATTTAAGTTAGAGTTTTAGGTACAAACATTCTTTACCTTCCCTTCAACGTATACCTGATCTTTTATAGCTTAAGGGCGTTTTTGGTAGATATTTTGAGTCTAGACCAAATCAAATAATACTGATGCATTGTAAATTATTTAAAAAGGGTAAGTGGTCGGATTTCATCAAAATGCTTGGAAGAAGCTCGCAAATCCTACGGCACTGATGAAGATATCCACCTGGTATTGTAATACACTCTTAATAAGCTCAAATGATGGTACATGTTAATCTTTGCTCTATATTCTGAAACCCGACATGTCACAGTCCAAAATTTATCTTATCTGCAGGTATCTCTGGCAAATACTAACTAATAAAAGAAGATTATAACTTTTGTTTCATCGATTATGAATCTGCCCGTATTTCTCTACTACTGGTCTGCTGCACAGAGTACAATTTATCATTTGGTTTTCAATAGTCGACTACTTGATAAGCACATTGTAAAATAAGTGCAAGTGTATGTTGTTATATTTAGGAAGATAAATGTTGTCATATGTACATGATAAGTGCAAGTGTATGTTGTTATATTTAGGAAGATAAATGCTCGTGTTTGTTACTTATTTAATTTTGGGTTTATTTGTCTGTTACTGGGGGTATAAAAAAATGGAGTAGTGGGAATAGAGAATGAAACATGGTACAACACAAACGGAAGAAACAATGTCGTCAACGTGGTGTTGTGAACGAGAGATTCCGGGAAAGGTTTTATGCCACACGTATCTCCATTATCCTATGTACTCGTACTATTTTTTACAATGTTGTCAAAGTGGTTGTCTTTGTTGTCCTTCATTTATGATACCAAATCACTGTGTTTTGTTAACTTATTGATGTTAATACCTTTATGTGGATTGAGTGGAACAACAGATGAATGGAAATGGATTTCGTTGCTATTCTTGTATGTTTTACGGTCCTCCTTTATCATTTCTTTTGTATTCCACAAAAGGTGAAGATTGGCGGAACACCTTAACCTTAACCCCGGGTGCCTTTTGGCACCAGCCATTGTCCACCCCACAAGGAATATCTCCGGCAACTCTCCTGGCCCAGATGAGCAACACCTGGAGTGAGACGAGCAGAGACTCGACCCTCGATCTCTTATTCCACAAAAGTCTCTCCAGTGTGCCCATAGGTTTTACGGAGGAGGGTACCTATTTGAAACGAATAATGTCGAATCTCACTTTTATATTGTTCCAGTTTATATTGAAGAAGTGACTGCGAGTCTTGACTTTCTTGATCATTCTCGTTCCACATACCATTTTTGAATATATCTAGATATAAAACTAGATATAAAACAACTAATAGTTTTTTTTATCAATTTTTGAAAATTTGTTAATTTATATCAAGATATAAAGTAACCCAATTTTTTTAAATTTCTATATATATCTAGATATAAGTAAGTAATAATTTCCAAATTGCTCGTTATATCTATACATAAAAAAACTCCGCCATAAATTATGTTTTATATCTATATATAAAGCAACTCACAGTTTTTATATGAGGTTTTGTGAATTTGTGAATTTATATCTATATATAAAGTAACCTAATTTTTTTTAAACTATGATATATATCCAAATATAAAGTATTTCATAATTTCTAAATTTCCCTATATCTAAATATAAAGTAACTCAGTCATAAATTGTGATTTATATCTAGATATAAAACAACTCACAGTTTTTGTATCAAGGTTTTGAAAATTTCTTAATTTATATTTAAATATAAAGTAATACAATTTTTTTAAATTGTGATATATACCCAGATATAAAGTAAGTCATAATATCTAAATTGCCCTTTATATCTAGATATTAAGTAACTCAGACATAAATTATGATTTATATATAAATATAAGCAACTCATAGTTTTTGTATCAAGGATTTGAGAATTTGTTAATTTATCTAGATATAAAGTAACACGGATTTTTTTTAAAATAGTAATATATATCTAGATAAAGTAACTTATAATTTCTAAGTTGCCGTATATCTAGATTTAAAGTAATATGTTTTATATCTAGATATACTTGTTTTATATCTAGATATAAACAAGTAAACTTGTTCTTCTCCAATCTCTATATATCCTAGTTTAATTTCTAGATATAAAAAGCTTATTTTTTTATGTCTAGATATAAACAAATAAGGTAAAGTTGTTTTTCTATAAAATCTAAACTTCCATGTTTTATATCTATATATAAACAAATTATTTGTTTTATATCTATATATATTTGTTTTATATCTAAATCTCATTGTTTTATATATAGATATAAACAAAATATTTGTTTTATATCTAGATATAAATAGATTATTTGTTTTATATCTAGATATACTTGTTTTATATATAAACCTTCTTGTTTTATATCTAGATATAAACAAAATATTTGTTTTATATCTAGATATACTTCGATTTTATCTAGATATAAATAGCCTATTTTTTATATCAAGATATAAAAAACCTATTTGTTTAATATTTGGATATAAACAAATAAGGTATTCTTGTTTTATATCTGGATATAAACATTCTTGTTATATCTAGATATAAACAAATAATCTATTTTATATCTAGATATACTTGTTTTATATCCAGATATACTTGTTTTATATCTAGATATAAACAAGTAACTTGTTCTTCTCCAATCTCTAAATCTCCTAGTTTAATATATCTAGATATAAACAAGTAAGGTAAACTTGTTTTTCTGTAAAATCTAAACCTCCTTGTTTTATACCTAGATATAAACAGATTATTTGTTTTATATTTAGATATACTTGTTTTATATCTAAATCTCCTTCTTTTATATCTAGATATAAACAAAATATTTGTTTTATATCCAGATATACTTGAGATATATCTAGATATAAATAACATATTTGTTTTATATCAAGATATAAAAAACCTATTTGTTTAATATTTTGATATAAAAAAATTAAGGTATTCTTGTTTTATATCTAGATATAAACATCCTGGTTATATCTAGATATAAAACAAATAATCTGTTTTATATCTATATATACTTGTTTTATATCAAGACATGCTTGTTTTGTATCTAGATATAAACAAGTAAACTTGTTCTTTTCTAGTCTCTAAATATCCTAGTTTAATATCTAGATTTAAAAAGCTTATTTTTTATATCTAGATATAAACAAGTAAGGTAATCTTGTTTTTCTGTAAAAACTAAATCTCCTTGTTTTATATCTAGATATAAACAGATTATTTGTTTTATATCTAGCTATACTTGTTTTATATCTAAACCTCCTTGTTTTATATATAAAGAATTTCCTCAACACGAACATAGTGTGATAGTGATCAATTGACATCCTTATACATGATATAAATTTCTAGTTATACCCATATATATATAAACTATATCTTGATATATATATATATATATATATATATATATATATATATATATATATATATATATATATATATATATATATATATATATATATATATATATATATATATATATATATATATATATATATATATATATATATATATATATATATATATATATAGGGGCGTTATTGTGGTGACCACCCTTAAAATAAAAACAATAAGAACCGTTTTGCACCGTTGGATCAACTATAATGGACAAGATTAATATTTAATAAGGTGAGTGGCATGATTGTAATAAACAAAAATACTAATGGTATTATTAGTATTATGTACAAATTTAATGCCATTTATTTATAAGTGATTTGTAAAACCATCAGTGTCGTTTTTTTTACATGAATTTATTAGTCAAATCAATACATATGCAACTTTGATTTTTTTCTTTTCTTTCTGACGATGGTACACATCTTTGATTTTATTCTATTCTTCCTAATGATGTACTTGCTTGGCTTTAGCACTAGCCTATCTTTCTTAATTCTTTCAAATAAATCTCATGATATACGTCAACTAAAAAAATGAAGCACGTAAAATCTTAGCTTTTATACTATATATATCATGAGCCAAGTATCGCAAATTCAAATTTTCAATAAACAATTATCAATAAACATGTATCACTATAAATGCATTTAAAGTTAGGTGTGTCGCAAAAAATATCAAAAAAACATAATGTGTCGCTAAAAAATTATTATAAAAAATAAATGTGCCACTTCAAATGTATTATAAAAATAAATGTGTCACTACAAAATTATTATAAAAAATAAATGTGTCACTTGAAATGTATTATAAAAATAAATGTGTCACTATAAGATAAATATGTCACTAAAAGTGTGCCATAAACAAATAAATGTAACCTACAAATGTAAACTAAAATAAATATATCACTATAATTATTCACATGCATGTGGCGTGAAGTTGGTGGTATACGGTATTACATGGTCATATAATAAAGTTTCATTAAGAGACATAATTATTTTGCAATTAACTTAATTAATAAAATACCTACAATACCCTTTTAAACTTAATTAATGATTTTAAGTTAATTAAATGTTTGATTCCACATGGCGACTTTTAATTGGTTCTTATTGTTTTTATCTTAAGCTTGGTCATCATAAGAACGCAAATCTATATATATATATATATATATATATATATATATATAAAGTATATCTGGATATGAATTGTTATTTAAAGTTAGAATTTAGGATCGATTATACATACTATTGATTTAGGATCGATTATACTTATATGCAGTTTTATATCTAGATATGCTAAAAGACATTTAAAATTTAGGATCGATTATACATACTATTGATTTGCATTTTTAAAGTTTATATTTAATATACAACTGATACACACTTTATATATCTAGATATAAAGTATATATATATCCTATTTATATATCCAGATATATAATAATTATATCTATATATATATATATATATATATATATATATATATATATATATATATATATATATATATATATATATATATATATATATATATATATATATATATATATATATATATATATATATATATATATATATATATATAGATTTTGGTTATAATGGTTTAGTGTCTTAAAATTGTTAAAATGAAAAGGTGTTTTAAGCCATTGGATTCAATGTTTTGATCAAGATCTTAAATATCATATTAAATGAAAATCAAATAAATTAATAAAATAGAATTAATTTTTATTATGTATTAAAAATAATAAAAAGGGCATATCCGGCAAATCTTTTTTTCATTTATCCTAATGTCTGTTACGCTATATCATCTTCATTACCTCCACAATGAATTGCACTTTGTCCTGCATCCAAGCCTTAAAATCATGCGTGGAGCACGCCTTAGTTGACCCTGTACGGGGTGATTTGTTTGGGACAAAAAATCCTCAAACCTCGCAACCTATGTCATTGATCAAAACACAATACCAATTACCACAATGAAGTACACAGTATCAATATACACATGAACCACTATAAGGAACCAATTTTTACCAGATAGTCAATAGCATCACCATATCTTTCTTGCACATTGTTGCTTAGTGAATACACATTATCCAGAATATGTACCTCCTTTCTCTTCATATGCATGCATACTACAAAAAAATGTCTTTCCTGGATCAGAGGGAAAAACACCTACACACAAATGTACACACTATATTTAGCATTTACTAAACCAATGTACCAGGAAATATAGGTTGACAAGGACTGTTTATACTAGACCATTTACTAATCCAATCTCACCAGTTCTGCACTATACAAGTTCTTGTAAACTGTTGTTTCCAATATAGACTGCATGTTGTCGATGAACCGCTTGCTTGCCTCGGTTTCATCCTTTTTCTCCCATCATTTCCATCCATATCCCAGTCATTCTGTTTTCATGTTTAAAATCATAAATGTCAATCAAATAGGAATAAAAACTTAGACACTGATACACAAACCTCACTATTACTAATCATAACTCACTTACCACCATGGTTGTATCACAAAAAACTTTTTGCATCCATTTCATCGGATCACGGAATTGCTCAGCAGCGTTCAACACCTTAGTAAAGATATCAATCACCCCACTTGCTATCATTATCTCAGGGTGTAGGCTCTCCAAAACAGACCTCGGACCGTATGCATACGGCGTCATGAACAACATGTCACTACGTTAACAGACATAACAAATGCATCAGTTCATGCTTCAAATAAAAAAACATATACTTTTATAAACATTTAAAAAAAGGACACACATACGTTTGCGCAAACCGGGCACTGAACAAACAGTCAGCAGCTCTTTGTTCGTTACTTTTGGGGACAGGCCTCAAAATAACAGCCCTCCTTGTATATGGCGAACACATTCCCAGTCCTGGTTTGGTGTTTCGCCTAGGCCTAGCAGCAACGACCTTTGGAAGGATGGTCTGAAGCGGTGGTTCGTCACAGATATCATAGACACTAATATCGCTATTACCCATAGTACAACTTCTCCCGGCTACACCATATCCACTGACCGGTACATATGCGACTGGAGTCGCACAACCATGATTAACAGGTGTGTGTAAAACATCCGTAGTCGTATTTTCTTGTGAATCATAACATGCTAGCGATTCCAGCAACTTATGTGTTTCTCCTATATGGTCATCGACTTTCAACAACTCACCACTTTTCCTACTCTCTTCAAAGAGCTGTGTAATCTTCAAGTCAAACGATGGCATATCATCAACGTTTTCAGGTAATCTGCTCTTTTGTTTGCTTATTTGCAACTCAACCTCGTCCGCACACGCGACATAAACAGACGGTGTACCGTATACCGGCGTATACCGGAATGGTTCTCGTGGTTCCTTGAAACTGTGGTCGTGTTCATATCAGATTTGGGTGTATTCAAACCTACACCAGCCGCTTGTGGTGTCTTGTGGTTTGTGTTCATAGCAGATTTGGGTGTATTCAAAACTACACCAGCCGTTTGTTCTTGCGGTGTCTTGTTGTTCGTGTTCATAGCAGATTTGGGTGTATTCAAACCTACACCAACCGTTTGTTCTTGCGGTGTCTTGAAACTGTTGTCCATGTTCGGAACAGATTTTGGTGTTCCTGAACATACACCAGCCAATTTTTCCTCTATTGAACCGGCTTTCTGTAATCCACACCCTACAACAATGTCCTCATCCATATCTTCAGAATTATATTTGGACTGCTCGTAGCTGCTTCGTGCCCCAAACAAACAGTCTCTAAAATCTTTTATGTCCAACAAATCTGCATCATATGGGTTATCGGCTAATGCGGTATCCAACAAGCGATCCCCATCCGCTATATGCTCTGCCGCCATTTTGTACTTTGATTTTAGATTTTCCTTAATCTCCTGTATCAAACAAAAATAAATTGAAAACATGCATATTTTCATCCAAAAAAAAATGGTGATACATACTAACAAAAAACACAATAACTTAAAGTGTTTTATAACATTTTCGTCAATCAGTAAACACCATACAATTTATACTATATTAGTTTCCATTGAACCAGAATAACTTACCCAAACACCCATTAAAGTATACTAACATCCAATACATATAAAAATTGTATAACTGAAGGCTAGTATGTTTGATACATTTTTTTTAACACAATACACCATATCACTGGTACACAATACTAAGGGTGCCGATAATTACCTCAGATCGCATCCATTCTTCTTCAAGTGTATTCAAACTATCATCTGACCATTTGTTTACCAACGGACCATCGGCTTCTTCATCCTCTGCCATCGATTTCATAGCATGCGCATACAAAATCTGTCGCATTAAAAATGCCTTAGTTACTATACTACATACATGTGACCAAAATGGTACAAAATAAATAATGAAAAAATGTATACACATACCAATAAAACAATGACGGGTCCTTGGTAATGGCTACTTCTGGTCCAGTTTTTTTTCGTTTTGACAAGGCATTCAAGGACATAAGAACACCAATCGAACGATGGAATTACATTCACATCTGTGATACAGTGAAGGTATCGCAGGTTGACAGTCGCATTCATGTTTGATTCCCCAATTGTGGTGAAATAAAGGACCAAAAAATTTAGCATAAACATCCATCCACCGTCTCGTTGCGTGTATATCATTTCTTCAACTGGAATATGCAGATACCTTTCCTTCTTGCCAAATTGAGCCTTCCAAGAAATAACCATCGGGTGTCGAAAGTCAGCTTCATCACGTACATCCAAAACAACGTCTCCCATAGGCAACCCAAGTATGTCTTTAATGCTCTCTCTCGTAATTCTTATAGTCTTGCCATGAAAACGCAACACGCGTTGATCTTCATCAAATTTATCAAGCAACCAATATCCTAAATGTTTAGGCACATCTTTTATTTTAAATCCTAACACCGACCCAAACCCCATGGATGTAACATCTTCTTTTTGTCTTACTGTCAAATTGGGCAGCAACCGCTGAAGTGACCACAATGCTATACGCAAATGTATTTTTTCAAATCCTGGTTTGGTAACCACCGGTACATCCGCTTTACGCTTGTTACAGCCACGTCTCCCCTTCTTCGCCAGACCATCACAATCAATATTCTCACCCGAACCTTTCCCATTGTCAACCTCTACGTTTTTTACCTTATTTTTTTTACCCAACATATTTTTTTTGCAACCCGATCTAGTAGTTCTCTGATCATCCACCACGTTACCTTTTCTCGGCTCTCCATCAGTAACTTTCCCTTTCCCCTTCTTTTCAGGCGATACTAACCTACGCTTACCCATGCCCCTTTTTGACTTATCAGCATCACAGCTTTTTAAGCCAGCAACGGTAAAGAACTTGCTTATACCAACAACAGGACCCTGCTTATCTGCTGCCTTTTTAACAGGACATTTGCGTTTTTCATTCTGCATCTTCCGAACCGATACCCTACGCACACTGCATCCAACATCTCGTATCTTCCTTTTCTTCATGCTACGATCACACTCTTGTGTACCAGCTTTGCGTACATCCGATACAAAATCTGCACATAAAAAAAACCAAATGTATTATATCTTTGAAACATCGCTTTGATACATAAAACACAAAAAAAAAATTCAAACAACCCATTTCCAAAAAAAGGTATAACACATCATAATGTCAACAAACTTACAATCATTTTAAAACTCGCTATTACCAGATTAAAATTCTCATGTATCGCTCAATAGCTAATACCAGATTACACAATCATTTTGACAACCTAAACTAGCTATTTCCAGATTACAATTCTTATGTATCGCTCACTAGCTAATTCCAGTTTGTTGGGCATCGTGTATCACATTCTCGTATTAGATACACCCTTGTAATCTGTAACGTATTTAGATAGACCCTACCTTTTTCATATGATGATACATTCATTCGCTAAACCTTTCATTTAAAATATATGTTTTGTACTTTTTTAAAACCATGTACCAACAGCAATTTCGTGACTTTATGGTTCACACTTTTTTACCCATTACATATCTGATACATTTCACCCACTGACAACCCAAATTATATAATACAAATACACTCATAAAAAAGATTAAAACAAATATGGTTTTGATAGAACTTTTGTATACCTGAATCAGAATCGCCATATTGAACATTTGTTAAGTCAATAGTACCCTTAGAGCTTCCATCCTCCTGCCTCCGCATATTAATCAGCCGATGACTTCTTCTTACTGGGCAAATAAAATTAGTAATTTGTTTTTGATTTAGATGTATCACACTAATTGAACGTCACACAAATTAAACATCACACTAATTTGAACATCACACTAATTTAGATGTATCACATACCATATAAAATAGGAGTAGAAGCACCAATGCACTGACCTAGCTTCCTTTTCCCCATTATTTATACCAATCAGTGTAATTAACATATGATACACCAAATCCCCCAATTGTAGCCGAATAACAAAAAATTAATGTTATTTAGAAAGGCATGTAGCAACAATGAAGGGATTTTGTCTATTAATCAAGATGATTAACTGCTACACGAACGAAATCCCCAAAATTGAATTGCAATCGGATTTTATGGTGGTTAAGAGAAGAAGTTAATCAATGGATATTGTAATAACTAGTTTCGAGTGATGGTGAGAGAGAGGGTGGGTGGTGATTTAATGACGTGTTTGACTTCTGGAAGATGGTATACGTTTTAAACCAAGGTGCTTTAAACTATTTTATTTGTTTTTATATAGACTCGTACACAATACCTCTACAAAAAATATAATTACAAAAATGCCATTGATTAAGTACCAGGTTGATCTTACACAAAAAAGTACATCCAATGGCCTAAAATACTTCCTACTTTAACAATTTTAAACAACTAAACTACATTAACCTAACTCTATATATATATATATATATATATATATATATATATATATATATATATATATATATATATATATATATATATATATATATATATATATATAGATATATATATATATATATATATTGGTTGGGCATGCATGATTTTCATGATCACAGTTACAAAGAACAGAAGTTTACGACGTAAGCGTCTCTACATGGGAACACTGTCTGGCAACAAAGGTATGATTTTTATTTCATGATTCAAGTAGAAATTGTTTCTGCATGATTGTAATCTATTCTTTATATTTTTATTACAACTTATATATGTAATCTTGGTATAAAAAATTGTTTAGAAATGGATTTAAATTTTTAATTCGAAATACTTTGAGACAACCAAAGAAAAACTGGAGGTTATCAGATGGTGTCATTATGACAGTCACATGATTCGCCAAACGAGAAACTGTAGGTTTTGTAGTTATTTTTATCATAACATAAGCCGGCAAGGAGTATAACTTAAAAAACAAGATATGGAGTAGTGTTCACCACTGTACGTTATATATTCGACCATTATTGATAATTTTATCACTGGACTTTGGTGCGGGTATCTATCTAATCCATCAGATGTAAGCAAATGACTTTCAATAAAAAAAGCAAATGATTGAAGGATAAACGAAGATGAAAGTCTTCGTACAGGTGATCATGAACTAATGATTTTCAATAAAAGTATTGTTTCTAATACTTCTTTTCAGAAAGATAATAGTCCCAAACTTAGTTTAAAAATGCATTTTGCGATCCATTGCGCTAAAGGTCTCAAAAACCATTGCGTGATGCGTAATGCGATTGTGAGCGCAATATAGACGTGATGCGTTTAATATAAAAAAGTAAAAAAAATATTACCAAGTAAATGCAATAAAGATACAAAATAAGTTACTAGCATAGTAAAATTAGGCCTATAATACCTTATAAAACAAATAATTTGACAGTAAAGCTTGATGAAAAACACTTAGCAAAATGCAAGATACTATATTTTTGTTATTGTGTTTGTTTTGGATGTTTTTTAACAAGTATTATATGTAGGTCTCTTTTATATGATTAAAATTTGACAAAAATGACCTAAGTACTAGATTGCGACAATTGCTACCGTTGCTAGCATTACACAAATGCGATAAATTGTGGTTTAATGCGAACGCATTCTGGGATGGAATTGCATTAGGCACCTTGATGCGAAATTTTGAATGCAACGCATTGATGCGTGTAATTTGCGCAATGATGCGCGCATTTTTAAACCAAGGTCCCAAACAACGTTGACAGATTATTCACAAAGTTACATATTAGTATAACTCTACTATTCCTACACTTAATTGGGTGATTGGAGTATATGTTACTGATGTTTCTGCTGCCATTGATCAGGTTTGTATACATTGATCACGGTCACTATAACATGCCATCCAAGCTTTGTCTTTAAAGCATGCAAAAAAAATTGTTTTTATTTATGTCATAATCTCTGTTAATAGACGGTTTATGATGAATTTGACATTCTGAAGTGGAGAATATTGGTTGTGGGTGGTCTTACAATTGATCATCCTATCATGACTACCAAGATTTCTAGACATCGCTTGAATGCTTTCACTTGCCTTATGAGAAATATCTTACTCGATTAGACCAGGAAGGATTAGTATCACGATACGAATGGGACTAGAGACAATGAGAGTGAAGCTCCCTCATCTTATTAGAGAAGTTCGAATATCACATCAGGTTTTCACATGGGTTCCTATGAACTAAAACACCATCAAGGCTCCAAGTGGCTTGAAAAATCGCATCTTTGATGCTATTTTGGTAACTCACTATCTCAAATATCCATGTATTTTAAACCTTCATGTCATTCTTATCATAGAGTGCATGATCATTATATTTATGTACTTTTTTCCATTTATTTCCATTCATCGTCATTGATATTGCATCTCACTTATATTAGCACGAGTTGTACTTTTGATCTCAAATGAACGTATGGGATTATTGTAGAGGGTCTTACACCAATGCTCCACTTTATATTAGGATGACATTGCTTTATTGGCTAATTGTTTTATGGAAAACATTTTTTAACCATATTAAGCACTTTTAGGGGGTGTTTGGATAATCTTATGGCACTCAATCTAAGACCAAAAGCCCAACATCATCAATGCATTGGCCTTATAGTATTTAAACTGAAGAAATGTTGTGGTTTTTTTACACGTTTCAAGTTATGCCTTAGGCCACGCAAATGCTATATTTCAAGTTTATTCTAAACTTATATGAGTTTCTTACAAATATTAAATGCCACATAACTTTTTTTACTTTTATTATGTCCCTCAAAAGTTCATTTCGAATGACCTGCTTGACTGCTTCTATAGTTGGTACACGTTAACATTAGGAGCATTTCCAAGTTCTCTTTTAGCAATAAACAGGCCTATGTTTGATATATATCATAATACAAAACAAGGTTATAGAGAACTGGGTTTAACTATCCTAAGCATAATACATATGGAGTACATGTCTAGCAAGACACACTGCACCAACAGATGTCCTGCACCATGAGTGTTTTTTCTAAACCCTATATTTATTTTCTATTGGCTTACTTTTATGAATCAGGTATCAATTCATATAATTGGGTTTAACGATCCTAAGGATCCATGTCCACAATTGTTGTCAAAGTAATTTACCAGGTGACATATATTTTTTTATTACAATCATTATTGCTGGGAGAACTGTTGAGAAAACCAAAGAAAAACAAGTGAAACGAAAGAATACGACCGGATCCACTCTACTTGACTTACAAACAATTGACAAGAAAAAAAAATCAGCCTAGCCAGATTAATAAATGGACTGTGTATATGCTTTTGCTGTAATTGATTATCATGACATGCATTACTGTCATGTGACAACATACTAACTATCTAAGTTATGTTTATGACTCTCATGCCACATGGGACACAACTTTTGTAAAAATCTATCGGTTTTTCTCATAACTACGCTTCTCACAACCAACGTCCATAGAAAACCCGCTACTGAGCGTGGGCATCTACCCTAGTTAATTAGAATTAGGGGGTGTCTCTTTCTCTGTGTATCGATCGTCTTCTTCAAGGTAATCATGATTTTTTTTCTTTTATTTTTTATATGTTTTCAAAATAGTCTACGGTCGTGGATCAGTTTAATTAGATGTATGATTAATAATAATTATTGTTTGTTCAAAATAGTCTAGGGTTGAATAGGTCCTTGAGATCTATAATCAAGGTTGATCTATAAACATTAAGCATTTTCAGCCCCCGTAATCATAATGATAATAATAATAACCTACCTGTGTTGAATACTTTAACCATTATATACAATCTCTAGATTATCCATGATTTATATTTTTTTACTATTTTCTTTGATGCAATAAGAATCGTCCAAATCAACCAACAGACTTAGCCCGCCCTCAATTGGCCACCAAGGTTCCACTAAGTAGTTTTATGGGAGAGGATTCTTAGCGGTTCAAGACCTGCCAAGGGCAGACATTCTTCCGCTTGCACGACTCAACCCACTAACAACTAACATTTTCCATCGTCTAATCAATGTTCATCTAATTCACTTTTTTATAGGAACAATTGCAAAAATGGATGTTTGTTCTATTCCCCAATTCCACAAGGAGAATGCCACCGATGCTGTCAACCATTAGATGATATTAGAATCATTTGCTATCTAACGCTTTGTTATCAACCACAAAGGCACATGGCTTCTTTATCACAAAAGTGGTTTTAATTAATTAGGGTGGGTTTGGTATGTATTTGGGAATGGTGGAATGACTATCGTAATCAATAAATATGCTTGGTTAATGTGTGAAAATCCGTCAATTTATGGTTGATATTTTAATCTCAATTATTATTTGTAAACATTATTTTAATGTTATATTATGAACTCACTCATATATGGGAAGAAATTTGGGTTTACGTCTTGAAGTAGCATCGACTACGTCTAAACCGGAGGACTCTACGTTACGTGCTTACGTTTACATACACCGTTTTTGGTGACAGTCCGACATTTCAGGAAAATAAATTTATTCGTGAATATTATTTTGAAATTTAAATTTGTGTTGGTTCATAAACTCACAAATTTACGAGAAGAGATTAGGACTTACGTGCATAATTTAACGTCCTTTATGACTAAACCGGAAACCTTAGGATTACGTATATACGTTTTTTAACTCCGTTTATGATGAGACAATTTTTATTAGATTCGTTTTGTGCCGTTGATTCCAAATTTATAAAAACGTTTTTCGTAAAACGACCCGAGGGCATGCAAATAGAGGAAACTAGAATCGAGAAATACCCGTAAATAAATAGGGATGAGACAAGATAACTCTTGTCTAATCCCCACTAAATAAAATGGCATGCTTAAGCTACACACCTTTGAGGTGTCAACTTTACATGACTAGTTAAGACACTTGTCTTAACTTTCTCTTAAACTAGCAACTACACAAAACCACCTACACTAAACTATTTCCTCACTTTGTTACATGCAAAACTCACACACTCTCTCTCTCTCTACTCCCTATGAACGTCTATCATTCATCAACAACACCACCATTGATAAAAATAATCAACCATAAATCATATGTATAATTTACATATGATGAAAACCCATTGAAAAGATCAAGATTGGAGGTGGTTATAACATGTGGATAGGAGTTTCCATGGAGTTCCTAGGCTGATTTTCATGAAGATATTCATCCATTTGATCCATTTGAAGGACCCAAGAAGTTTATTTACCAAGTTGAAGGTTTGGTAACAAGGAACCAAGCCTTGTTCATCATAAACCTCATCTTTTCATCACTATTGCTGGTATAGAGATTGTTTCTTCCTATCCTCTTGTTATTTTGATTATGTAATCTTGTATTTTCTTTATTTATGTATATATATATGATGATGAATGATGATCAAATGTATTATGTGGGGATCATGTGTTGATAAATTTAGTTAAAATGATTAAAAGCTATATGAAAGGATGTTGAAATCATGTCTAAAATAGTAGGCTGTATAAAAAAAGTAAACAACCATATGTTAAACTGATAAAATGGTATAGATAAATTGATATACAGTAAGTATTAGAACTTGTACACATGTGAGAGTTGGCCATGCAATGGAATCATTATAATGAGTGAGATATGATCAAAACAAAATTGAAGTACCAATCTGAATAGTCTGTTTTGTGAGGATTGTTAGGGACATTTAGATTTGGATTGAGCAGTAGCTAAAACTAACTTAATTGTGTAACATATCATGTAGTTTATGGTGTCCAAAAATGAGCTTCTATCTCCTTGTATAACTCAAGATATGGTAAAAATGGTGAAAGTGAAAGTAAAAATCAGATTTGTGAAATTAAAGTATATATTATTATAATAGCACTCAAGTAAATATAGTATAAAATGTAAACTTAAAACCCACTAACTTATATATTACATTTATATAAGTATATACATTAATAAATAAATGATACATTTTATAAAAATGGCAATTTGTTAAGGTTTATAAGTTATAAAACTATAAACATGAATTTTACGTCTTTTCGGCTAAAACCGTAAAATTAACGTTTTCGTCAATTAAAACTTAGACGGTCAGACCCGTCTAATGTAAACTTATTATAACTCATATACTGATGTATAAGTTTATTCGACAAGTAAAAACCGATAAAACCCGAGCTTTATAACATACAGACATTAACGGGCCAAATTAGCCTTATTGGACTATTAATCCAACTAATTTGGCTAAACACTAATAATCTTGCTTATTAGGCTTAACCCACTTGGGCCTAACATGTAATTATAATACTGATATTAAAAGTGTAAAATGGACTAATATAAGGTAATGGGCTTATAATGGGCTTATTGGGCCTTGACAAGTAAAGAAGTTAAACTAGTGAAACTAGTATGAAAATATACCAACACATGACACTATAATGAGTAAATAAATATGTACAATCCCACTTGATCATCATCATATTTATAAAATCATCATATATAAACATAGTTATTGTTTTTATAAAGTCATTGGACAAGAGTCTAAGACGAGTATTATTCGTCTAGGTTTCCGTGATTGAAGCACGTACCGTACATCCGAATCGCCGATAACCCGCCTTCCCACATCAACGTGAGTTCATAGCCTCGCACTCTTTTAAATGTTTTATGAAATGTTTTATAAACTCACGAGGGAGATAACATGTTAGTTTTGATAAAAATAGGACACCAGTTGTCCCGATTGTTTGTTTATTGATTTGGACCCGAATGATTGTATGACCCGATGAATGATTATATGACCCGATGTATGAAATAAAATGGATTATTAAAGTTAGGTTATGCCACTAAAAGTCCTATTAGCATGAATTGTGAACTACCGGGATTTGGTAGACGCTTAAGCATATAATAGTACTATTTTGGGGAAGATCACCCCAGTTCGCGCCTTGACGGTTGATCCCCGTCGTGCCACATTGATTGGTAAGCAAATTTATGTATGAGAAGATTTCCATAGCGTGATTTTTGTGACGACGCGCTAATTTAGATGGGCAAATTGAGTTTCGGGTTAGCTACCCGTTGTTTGTTATAGTAAGGTAGCAATGTCATGCGGCTTATAATAATCCAAATAACGAAAATACTGCTATACGCATTGAATCACGATATATTGCTTGACTAGCAATACGGGGTCTTATTATTGATATTATGCTCATGTTTTGGTTTTACATAACCATATTCATATAACCGTTTTATTTAACTCTATACAACGTTATAAAACGTATTGTATGATGTTTTTACGACATTGGTTCGTATAATGGTTTTGAAGGCAAAAGCCTATATTATGATTTTGACAAAGATTTGTATAAAATGTTTTTGTCTTATTTTATGGCCTACAACAAAGAATTGTACAAAATGATTTTCAGTAGTAACTTTATACCGATGATATATTAATGTATTTCAATAAACTCTATGAATTTACTCGGCGTTTTCGGTGACCTTTTTAACATGTTTTATCTCAGGTACTTGAAGGTAGTTCTTGGGAAGACGACAAGAATTTATGGCCCGCACCAAATTAACAATTTCCATTCAAATGTTTTGTAAAATTGTATGAAATACTATGACTTGGTACCTATGTAAATTTGATATTTATGAATTGAAATGCTTTATTATTAAACGACGCGATTTTTAAGCGTTGTCTATGATGTGAGTAATGTGTTATCCCGTAACACCAACGACTCTTCCGCTGCATTGAATTGTGTATATTTGGGGTGTTACATAATGCCTATGGAATGAGGTTATGAAAGGATACCCATAGATTCATAGTAGCGGGTAAAGGTGACTTTCATATTTCATTCCTGTGGGTCCCGTGTATTTTATTTCTCCACCACATATTTATTAAAATACAAATTTCTACACCACATATATTTGTAAATTTTAAATTTTATTAAATTATTACATACTCAACTAATATAAACCAAACAACAATATCGATTATGATATATTCGTTAACATTCCACCCTTACCGATAGTGATTCCTCTTAGCATACCAACTCACCCTTAGTGTTGCTATTAGGTTTTATTAAAATTAATTTAAGGCTGGCAAATATATTGGGCTGCTACCGACCATCTTTTCCATGATATAAAACAACGCTACACACTACCATAATAATAATGTGTCTTTCTCTGTGTATCGTCTTCTTCAAGGTAATCTAGGTAGATGAGTTTCTGTAAAACCCGCATGCTTTTACCATGAATAGTACCCTTAAGATCGTATGTACATGATTAGAACTTTCTTTTTTATAACATGTTTACGTTTCACGAACAAGAATTACAAGTATTACGTACGTGTTATAACACGATAAGTATTTATTACGTATTGACACACGATAATTATTTCAACAATAATTATAATCACGAACATACGAACATGAAGTCATGAACGTAAATTAATCACGAGCTAATATTACGTATGTATATATATTTGTTTCGATCACGATTAAATATATTAAGTCACGAACGATAACTAATTAAATCATGTGAAATACGAACACGAGAACACACTTATATTTTAGACACGAAAATGTTCGGGTTACCCCATGTCGGGCCCCTACCCACGGCTAAAACAAGGAACATGGGCCAAGCCCATGCAAGTTTTACTAACTAGCAATTTTGGGAAAACATGTTACATAACCACAAAATTTAGAAAACAAGAAAAACCTTAGTTCTTCCTTTGGTTCTCTTTGGCCACCGGGTTTAGCATCACCAAAGGGGTGTTCGGTTGATTTTTGGTGTTCAATTAATTGCAAGGATCGTTGTGTGTTCATCATTCTTTGATTCACGTGATCGGTGTAAACCTTAATCTATTTGATTCTATGTTTTGAGTTATTAATCACATAAAATCATGAATTTTTTTAATAAACTAATTAAAAACAAGTGTATGTAATCATGGGGTATAATCAATTAAGTATTAAGGGGTGTTTGTTTTTTGGCCGACGCCTAAACCGAGCCCAAAGGGGGTCTCGGCTTGGCTTAAACTCACACCACCGAGACCTTAAGGTCTCGGTTTGGTGGTGGTGGTGTCACGACAGCAGCAAGAAAGGGAGACCCCGACCGAGGTCGGGGCATGGTGGTGTTCGGGTTAGGCCACGGCAGCAAGGGGGCACCGGCTAGCCGGTGGGAACCTTGGCTAGCCGGCGGCTAGCTTGACCAAGGGTGCATTGGGTCCGGTTCACGGGTTAAAACACGGTCCGGTTCATGAGTTATTTTTACAAGGTGTAACATTTTTTTACAAGTGATATTTTACAAGACTTATATTAAATTAATTAAAAACATGAACATGATTAATTTAATTTACATGACTTAGGTTATTAATTTTATTATTAATACATGAATTTTAACCTAAGTATTTATCATTTAATTAGACTATATAATTAATTAATTATTAAAATCATGACTTATAATTAATTAATTTACAAGACTTAGGTTATATTATTAATAAATAATAATACATGTTTTATCCTAAGTATTTTTACCATTATTTAATTAAACCATTTATATTTAATTAAATACTTTAACCTATAGTTTATTTAATTCACATGAAATAATTAATAAACTATACTATATAATTACATGACTTAGAATATTAATCAGTAAACACTTAAGCTTATGTTATTAGCTTAATAATCCAGCTTATATCTAATTATGGAAACTTTCTATTTTTAGAAACTTATTTAATTAAAGCAGCTAATCTATTTACGGAAACTTTCTATTTTTAGAAACTTATCTATTTTAAGCAAAAAATCTATTTTTAGAAACTTTCTATTTTTGGAAACTTTCTATTTTTGGAAACTTTCTATTTTTGGAAACTTTCTATTTTTGGAAACTTTCTATTTTTGGAAACTTACTATTTTTGGAAAATTTCTATTTTTGGAAACTTTCTATTTTAGGAAACTTGCTATTTTTAGAAAGTTACTTATTATTACACAACAAGTATAATAATACATGAAATACAAGAAATACTTAAACAGAATAGACATAATACATGATAAACACAATATAAAGCTTAAATCTGTAAAACATGACATGAACATATAAACAAGCTAAGACATGATATAAAACCAGTTACGTAGTCAGTAATCAGATATTTATACACGTATGTATTTATGTAGCATTAGTGATACCGAAGTAGGACTCCCTTCCGTTCGTCTTCTTCGTTCACTGGACATAAGGTACAGAATCTTCGTCCTTTCAGTATGGACATTCTTCCTTATAAGGATTTCCCGTATGCAGCCAACTGTTTTCCCCAGTATATGTTTTATATGTTTTTAAATTGCTTATGTTTAATTAGAATACCTAAAGCCATATACATGCATGACCAGTTTCACCTAGTTATGGAGGTACCATAACCATAACACTGGAGGCACCAGTGTTATGACTTCACCACGGCGGAGTGATAGCTCGTAGCGTCCCTTTCAGCTTTTGGCCATATTATTATTATTATCAGGTGGGGCGTATAGGTGCATCCTAGTTACATGTTTTCAGCAGATTATTTAGTGTGAATGTGGTGTGTGCCTTGCATCCTTCACAAGGAGCTGATCCCTCCTACCCAAACCAGTATATTAAATTAGAGGCAACCCCTCTAATTTGCATGACGAGGTCACCCCTCCAAGTATTCATGCACGTTGATATTTCATGACCTATATTGGCTAATGGTAAACCTGTTAAATAGTTTTTACAAGATAAACATAAGGCTTTTCAAACTATAAAACCAGTTTTACTATGATATAACCAGGTTATCCAGGACTTAGTCTTTTCCGCTGCTTCATGCTTATATGCTTATATTATTCATGCTTTACTTGTACATCCGTGCGTTGAGCGTTATGCTCAGCCATTTTCCTTTTCATGTTCCCAAAACGGCAGGTACTCAGCGACGCTCGTAGATTTTAAGCGTACGTGCATATGGACTGGAAGCTTTCTAGCCTTCTTTACTTTATGCATTTCTTTATACTTTGATACTCATTTCCATGGACATTGTTTAGTCCTTTCATTTACAGTACTTATGTTTGTGTGTGATGAGTTCTACTTTTGTGATACCGATGTTTGATTCTGGTATTTCCTTTATGGTCATGTAATGTTTAGACATTTATCCTTGTATGCTTTGATGACACGCCATAATTACGCGTGCCATTCCATTTATCAAAATGGGGTGTTACAATTATGGTATCAGAGCCGAGGCTTCGACCTGTAGGCTCTCAAAACACGACCTGTGATTAGTGGGTAGTCACTATGGTCTTCCTAGAATTGACAGTCGGTTTTCATGCCTCATCATTTTCATGCATACATATATATGTCATTGTCGCAGGTTTATGACTGAGTAATGGTTGGTACAGGACTGGCGCTATTTAGTCACATGTGTTTTATCGAAACTTTTATATTTGGGACCGACCCATAGGCGTCCCCTCGCCATGTCTTTTGTTTTGAGTGAACTGACCATAGGCGTTCACTCTCGCGCATACAAAAGTTTTCATAAAACTGCATCATGCATTCATGTACTAATTTTCCTGCATAAAATTTTTCTCATGATTTATTGGTATAAATTTTTTTCATGTATATATTTTATGTTTTAATCAGTTTAAACATGTATTTTATGTTATACTGTCAGATGGTTCTCACACGCGAGCAGGAGCAACTCAATGCAGCAATCCAAGCTGCAATGCAAGCTATGCTTCCTTAGCTGAGGAACAAAATCAGGGCTGAGGTTCAGGCTGCCAACAACCAGCAGCATCACCCAGTACCTCCTCCTCCTCCTCCAGCAACATTGGCCACATGGCTGGAGAGATTCAACAAGCTCCGCCCTCGAGCTTTCGAGAGAACAGATAGCCCCAGTGAAGCTGAAAGCTGGTTGGCTCACATTGAGAAGATCTTCAATGCTATGGGTTGTGACACCATCTTCAAGTCGAGGTTGGCATGCTACCGGTTCGAAGGTGATGTTTTAGCATGGTGGATAGCGTTGAAGCAGTCTGAGGGATGTGATGATTGGGTGGTTGGTTTGACTTGGGCTCAGTTTAGAGGTAGGGTAATGGAGCAGTTCTTTCCCAAGGCTGAGCAAGACAAGCTGAAGAGGGAGTACCATGGGATCCGACAGAGAGCTGGTGAGAATAGCAACGAGTTCATGCAACGCTTTCTTCGCTTGTCTGGTTTCCTTGGTGCAGCAGCAGGTACTCCTGAAGAACAAGCACACCACTTAGGTGGGCTCTTCGTACATCGGTTACAAACAACTTGGTTTGTGCTACGTTCAACACGGTGGCACAAGTGGCCGATGCAGCACGTAAGTTGGAGATGCTGCAGGAGAGAGATGAGTTCGGGGAAGCGGAGAGACCCGATAAGAGGTAAACATTCGTATTCAAGCGGTGACCAATCCGTATTATTTCAGTATATGTCAATATTTCATCTCTTTAAATTGTATCTTCCAGGCAGAAGACTGGAGACCGGTCTCAGCCGGCTACTCAGCAACAGCCTAATCAGCCCAAGGGAAACGGTCAGACTAACGACCGTTCTACTAGTGACATGCGTGGCGGTAATGACAATTACCGTAACCAAGCTGGACACTCCAACAGCAGCAGGTCCTTATACTTACTCATTTTTATTGCATGCAATAAGTCTCAATTCTGACACATTTGAGAATCTTCTACCAAGAATCATAGTAACAGGAGGGACCAGAACCAGAGAGGTTCACAGCTTAACCATCCATGTATCACTGGTATCCAATCTTACGAATTATCCGCATTGTCCTTTGTACCTATTATCATGTCTCATGTATATTGTTTTTATCAGACTCTCAGCCAGTTAGGACTCCTGCTGGAGGATATACTCATACTCTTTTCTCTACTTGCCACCGTAGGCACCTAGGGCCATGTCTCTGTGACAACAACGCATGCTACAAGTGTGGTCTTCCTGGCCACCACATGAAGGATTGCTGCAAGGGCGAGGTGGACGGTACATCAGGACATGCTGATACCAAGCCGCCTCCTACCACTGGACGTGTTTACACGACATCTCGCGATCAGGCCAACAAGTCTACAGGTACCATCACTGGAATCTTGTATATGTATGGTCAAGTTGCATGTGTTCTATTCGATATGGGTGCTACTCACTCGGTCATTCTACTTCTTATGCCAAGAATGTTAGGATACTCCCCATGCCACTAGATAATATACTGAGTATTTTCACGCCTTTGAGAGACTTTATACGCATAACCCATGTGTACAAGAGCCTTCCCCTAGAGTTTGACGACAAGGTTCGTCCTGTTGACGCACTTCCGCTGGACATGAATGATTTTGACATGATTTTGGGCATGGATTGGCTATCCAAGCATCATGCTACCATAGACTGCCATTCATATCGAGTCATCTTCGGTGATGTTAATGCACCAGAGTACATTCACAACGGGTTCGTACCCGGCAAGTCTGTACAAATCATATCAACCCTGCAAGCATGTGCACTACTTTCACATGGTTGTTAGGGTTATCTAGCTACTGTTCATGACATGCATGCTGAATCCCCATCAATTCAGGATCCGCCGATAGTGTTAGAATTTCCAGATGTATTTCCAAATGAACTTCCGGGCATACCACCTGCACGTGAAGAAGAATTTAATATCGAGCTCATCCCAGGAGCTGAGCCGATCTACAAGGCTCCTTATCGCATGGCTCCCATTGAGTTAAAGGAGCTGAAGGATCAATTGCAAGAACTTCTGGAGCGAGGCTTTATTCGACCAAGCGCATCTCCATGGGGTGCACCGGTCTTATTCGTTAAAAAGAAATACGGCAGTATGCGTCTTTGCATAGACTATCGCGAGCTCAACAAGATTACCATTAGGAATAGGTATCCACTACCACGTATAGACGATCTGTTTGACGAACTCCAAGGGGCCAAACATTTCTTTAAGATTGATCTCAGGTCAGGCTATCATCATCTACGGGTTAAGGAGCAGTACATTGCCAAGACTGCTTTCCGTACACGCTATGGCCACTACGAATTTGTAGTCATGCCATTTGGCCTTACCAATGCTCCAGCAGTGTTCATGGAATTGATGAACAGAATCTTCCATGAATTTCTGGACAAGTTCGTCATTGTCTTCATAGATGACATCCTAACTTTCTCAAAGTCCAAGGAGGAACACGAAGACCATCTTCGTACAGTTCTACAGATTCTTCGCCAAAAGCAGTTGTATGTTAAATTCTCCAAGTGTGAGTTCTGGTTAGACAAGGTGGCATTCTTAGGTCACATTGTATCAGCAGAAGGAATCACTATGGATCCAGCAAAGGTTGAGGCTATTACCAAATGGCCAAGGCCAACATCAGCGACTGAAGTCCGCAGTTTCCTGGGCTTAGCTGGTTATTACCGTAGGTTCGTGGAGAACTTTTCCCGCTTAGCACTACCATTGACCAAAATGATGCGGAAAGGGGAGAAATTCGTTTGGACTAAAGAACGAGAGAAGAGCTTTGAAGACCTGAAGCAGAAGTTAGTATTTGCACCTATTCTTACTCTCCCATCTGGTACGGGTGGATTTCAAATCTACAGTGATGCATCGGAGAAGGGACTTGGCTGTGTATTCATGCAACATGGGAAAGTGATCGCGTACGCTTCACGGCAGCTTAAGCCTTATGAGGAAAATTATCCTACGCATGACTTGGAACTTGCAGCAGTTGTGTTTGCATTGAAGATATGGAGGTACTACTTGTATGGAGAATCATGTGACATTTTCACGGACCACAAGATCTTGAAGTATATCTTCACTCAGTGTGGATTAAACATGAGACAGAGGAGATGGTTAGAGCTGTTGAAGGATTATGACATTAATCTGCAGTATCATCCCGGCAAGGCGAATGTAGTGGCAGATGCACTTATTAGAAAGTCCGGTATGATAAACGACATTAAAATTGAAGAGGAAATCATAAGATACTTGGAGCGATTAGACATAGAGATCATGGTACGTGGACAGCACGTTTACTGGGCTAATCTTAGAGTAGAACCCGAGTTACTCTCTAAGATCAAGGAAGCTCAGAAAGATGATGGAGAAATCTGGGCGATAATTCAGAATTTGGAGAAGCAGACAGAATTCAGAGTAGATGCAGATGGTATCTTATAGCAGGGCATGAGACTTTGTGTTCCTGATGATCAAGAACTCCGGGAAGCATTGTTAGCTGAGGCTCATAGCTCCCCATTCTCTATCCAACCTGGTTCGACCAAGATGTACCATGACATCAAGCAGTACTTTTGGTGGAGTGGTATGAAACAGGATGTTGCTACTTACGTCTCCAAATGTCTTACCTGCCAGCAGGTCAAGATCGAGCATCAGCAATCTGGCGGTCTTCTTCAACCGTTAGATATTCTAGAGTGGAAGTGGGACAAAATCACCATAGATTGTGTCACTGGTCTTCCGCCAACCAAGAGGAAGCACGATGCTATTTGGGTGATCGTTGATCGACTTAACCTATCAGCTCATTTCTTACCGATCCGCAAGGATGATTCGGTCAGTAAACTCACCGATACTTATAGAAGGGAGATCATGAGACTTCACGGTGCTCCATCCAGCATCGTCTCAAACATAGATCCTCGATTCACTTCGCGATTCAGGAGAAGTCTGCAGAAAGCTTGGGGTACACAACTTAAGCTTAGCATGGCTTTTCATCCTCAAACAGACGGGCAGTCAGAGCGAACGATTCAGACATTGGAAGACATGTTGAGGTCATGTGTGTTGGAATGGACGGGTGATTGGGACGATTACATCGGTTTGGTGGAGTTTGCATACAACAACAGTTGGCACACAAGTATCAAGTGTGCACCTTTCGAGATGTTGTATGGCAGGAAGTGTCGCGCCCCAATCTGTTGGGATCAGGTTGGTGAGCGAACACTTGAAGGACCAGAAATCATAGAGCTGACTAATGAGAAGGTCGCAGTAACTAAGCAGAAACTGCAAGAAGCACGGTCACGCCTGAAGAGTTATGCAGATAAGCATCGTAGGGACTTACATTTTAACGTAGGAGATCACGTTTTCCTTAAGGTTTCGCCGGCACGTGGTGTTAGACGTTTTGGAATCAAAGGGAAGCTCAGTCCTCGATTTATCGGACCGTTCGATGTCATTCAACGGGTCGGTGAAGTATCTTAGCGTTTAGCGTTACATCCGCAGCTTTCCCATGTTCACAATGTGTTTCATGTGTCCTTACTCAGAGGGTACCAGTATCATCCTTCTCACATGGTTCAGTATCCACTGGAACAGATTCGTGAAGATCTCACTTTCATAGAAGAACCTGAACAAGTTCTTGACAGACAAGAACGAGTCATGAGAAGGAAGACGATTCCATTCGTCAAAATCCTTTGGAGGGATCACACCGAGCGGGAAGCCACTTGGGAAACAGAGGAATCTATACGGGCTTCTTACCCTCATTTCATATTTTGAATTCGGGTATGTTCTTCTTTTCCAGTTTACTTTATCTATAATTCAGGGACGAATTATTCTTTTTAGGGGGGAAGAGTTGTAAAACCCGCATGCTTTTACCATGAATAGTACCCTTAAGATTGTACGTACATGATTAGAACTTTCTTTTTTATAACATGTTTACGTTTCACGAAAAAGAATCACAAGTATTACGTACGTGTTATAACACGATAAGTATTTATTACGTATTAACACACGATAATTATTTCATCAATAATTATAATCACAAACATACGAACATGAAATCATGAACGTAAATTAATCACGAGCTAATATTACGTATGTATGTATATTTGTTTCGATCACTTATAAATATATTAAGTCACGAACGATAACTAATTAAATCACGTGAAATACGAACACGAGAACACACTTATATTTTAGACACGAAAAATGTCCGGGTTACCCCATGTGGGGCCCCTACCCACGGCTAAAACAAGAAACATGGGCCAAGCCCATGCAAATTTTACTAACTAGGAATTTTAGGAAAACATGTTTCATAACCACAAAATTTAGAAAACAAGAAAAACCCTAGTTCTTCCTTTGGTTATCTTTGGCCACCGGGTTTAGCATCACCAAAGGGGTGTTCGGTTGATTTTTGGTGTTCAATTAATTGCAAGGATCGTTGTGTGTTCATCATTCTTTGATTCACGTGATCGGTATAAACCCTAATCTCTTTTATTCTATGTTTGGAGTTATTAATCACATAAAATCATGAATGTTTTTAATAAACTAATTAAAAACAAGTGTAAATATGTTGTTGTAATCATGGGGTATAATCAATTAAGTGTTAAGGGGTGTTTGTTTTTTGGCCGACGCCTAAAACAAGCCCCAAGGGGGTCTCGGCTTAGCTAAAACTCACATCACCGAGACCATAAGGTCTCGGTTTGGTGGTGGTAGTGTCACGGCAGCAACAAGAAAGGGGGACCCCGACCGAGGTCGGGGCATGGTGGTGTTCGGGTTAGGCCACGGCAGAAAGGGGGCACCGGCTAGCCGGTGGGAACCTTGGCTAGTCGGCGACTAGCTTGACCAAGGGTGCATTGGGTCCGGTTCACGGGTTAAAACACGGTCCGGTTCATGAGTTATTTTTACAAGGTGTTATATTTTTTTTACAAGTGATATTTGCAAGACTTAAATTAAATTAATTAAAAACATGAACATGATTAATTTAATTTACATGACTTAGGTTATTAATTTTATTATTAATACATGAATTTTAACCTAAGTATTTATCATTTAATTAGACTATATAATTAATTAATTATTAAAATCATGACTTATAATTAATTAATTTACATGACTTAGGTTATATTATTAATAAATAATAATACATGTTTTAACCTAAGTATTTTTACCTCTATTTAATTAAACCATGTTATATTTAATTAAATACTTTAACCTATAGTTTATTTAATTCACATGAAATAATTAATAAACTATACTAATAATTACATGACTTATAATATTAATCAATAAACACTTAAGCTTATTTTATTAGCTTAATAATCCAGCTTATATCTAATTATGAAAACTTTCTATTTTTAGAAACTTATTTAATTAAGGTGGCTAATCTATTTATGGAAACTTTCTGTTTTTAGAAACTTATCTATTTTAAGCAGTAAGTCTATTTTTGGAAACTTTCTATTTTTGGAAACTTTCTATTTTTGGAAACTTTCTATTTTTGGAAACTTTCTAATTTTGGAAACTTACTGTTTTTAGAAACTTTCTATTTTTGGAAACTTTCTATTTTACGAAACTTGCTATTTTTAGAAAGTTACTTATTATTACACAACAAGTATAATAATACATGAAATACAAGAAATACTTCAACAGAATAGACAGAATACATGATAAACACAATATAAAGCTTAAATCAGTAAAACATGACATGAACATATAAACAAGCTAAGACATGATATAAAACCCGTTACGTACTCAGTAATCAGATACTTATACACGTATGTATTTATGTATCATTAGTGATTCCGAAGTAGGACTCCCTTCCGTTCGTCTTCTTCGTTCACTGGACATAAGGTACGGATTCTCCGTCCTTTCAGTATGGACATTCTTCCTTATTAGGATTTCCCGTATGCAGCCAACTGTTTTTCCTAGTATATGTTTTATATGTTTTTGAATTGCTTATGTTTAATTAGAATACCTAAAGCCATATACATGCATGGCCAGTTTCACCTAGTTATGGAGGTACCATAACCATAACACTAAAGGCACCAGTGTTATGACTTCACCACGGCGGAGTGATAGCTCGTGGCGTCCCTTTCAGCTTTTGGCCATATTATTATTATTATCAGGTGGGTGTATGGGTGCATCCTAGTTACATGTTTTCAGCAGATTATTCATTGTGAATGTGGTGTGTACCTTGCATCCTTCACAAGGAGCTGATCCCTCCTACCCAAACCAGTATATTAAATTAGAGGCAGCCCCTCTAATTTGCATGACGAGGTCACCCCTCCAAGTATTCATGTACGCTGATATTTCATGACCTATATTGGCTAATGGTAAACATGTTAAACAGTTTTTACAAGATAAACATAAGGCTTTTCAAACTATAAAACCAGTTTTACTATGATATAACCAGGTTATCCAGGACTTAGTCTTTTCCGCTGCTTCATGCTTATATGCTTATATTATTCATGCTTTACTTGTACATCCGTGCACTGAGCGTTATGCTCAGCCGTTTTCCTTTTCATGTTCCCAAAACGGCAGGTACTCAGGGACGCTCGTAGATTTTAATCATACGTGTATATGGACTGGAAGCTTTCTAGCTTTCTTTACTTTATGCAATTCTTTATACTTTGATACTCATTTCCATGGACATTGTTTAGTCTTTTCATTCACAGTACTTATGTTTGTGTGTGATGAGTTCTACTTTTGCGATACCGATGTTTGATTCCGGTATTTCCTTTATGGTCATGTAATGTTTAGACATTTATCCTTGAATGCTTTGATGACACGCCATAATTACGCGTGACCTTCCATTTATCAAAATGGGGTGTTTCAATTATGGTATCAGAGCTAAGGTTTCGACCTGTAGGCTCTCAAAACACGACCTGTGATTAGTGGGTAGTCACTATGGTCTTCCTAGAACTGACAGTCGGTTTTCATGCATTCATCATTTTCATGCATACATATATATGTCATTGTCGCAGGTTTATGACTGAGTAATGGTTGGTACAGGACTGGCCCTATTTAGTCGCATGTGTTTTATCGAAACTTTTAAATTTAGGACCGACCCATAGGCGTCCCCTCGCCATGTCTTTTGTTTTGAGTGAATTGACCATAGGCGTTTATTCTCGCGTATACAAAAGTTTTCATAAAACTACATCATGCATTCATGTACTAATTTTCCTGCATAAAAATTTTCTCATGATTTATTGTATAAATTTTTTTCATGTATATGGTTTATGTTTTAATCAGTTTAAACATGTATTTTATGTTATACTGTCAGATGGTTCTCACACGCGAGCAGGAACAACTCAATGCAGCAATCCAAGCTGCAATAGAAGCTATGCTTCCTTAGCTGAGGAAAGAAATCAGGGCTGAGGTTCAGGCTACCAACAACCAGCAGCATCACCCAGTACCTCCTCCTCCTCCAACAACATTGGCCACATGGCTGGAGAGATTCAACAAGTTCCACCCTTGAGCTTTCGAGAGAACAGATAGCCCTAGTGAAGCTGAAAGCTGGTTGGCTCACATTGAGAAGATCTTCGATGCTATGGGCTATGACCCATCTTCAAGTCGAGGTTGGCATGTTACCGGTTCGAAGGTGATGTTTTAGCATGGTGGATAGCGCTGAAGCAGTCTGAGGGAGGTGATGATTGGGTGGCTGGTTTGACTAGGGCTTAGTTCAGAGGTAGGGTAATGGAGCAGTTCTTTCCCAAGGTTGAGCAAGACAAGCTGAAGAGGGAGTACCATGGGATCCGACAGAGAGCTTGGGAGAATAGAAACGAGTTCATGCAGCGCTTTCTTCGCTTGGCTGGTTTTCTTGGTACAACAGCAGGTACTCTTGAAGAGCAAGCACAGCACTTCAGGTAGGCTCTTCGTACATCGGTAACAAGCAACTTGGTTTGTGCTACGTTCAACATGGTGGCACAAGTGGCCGATGCAGCACGTAAGCTGGAGATGTTGCAGGAGAGAGATGAGTTTGGGGAAGCGGAGAGACCCGATAAGAGGTAAAAATTCGTTTTCAAGCGGTGACCAATCCGTATTCTTTCAGTATATGTCAATATTTCATCTCTTTAAATTGTATCTTCTAGGCAGAAGACTAGGGACCGGTCTCAGCCGGCTACTCAGCAACAGCCTAATCAGCGCAAGGGAAACGGTCAGACTAACAACCGTTCTGCTAGTGACAGACGTGGCGGTAATGACAATTACCGTAACCAAGCTGGACATTCCAACATCAGCAGGTCCTTATACTTACTCATTTTTATTACATGCTATAAGTCTCAATTCTGACACATTAGAGAATCTTCTACCAGGATCATAGTAACGGGAGGGACCAGAACCAGAGAGGTTCACAGCCTAACCATCCAGCTATTACTGGTATCCAATCTTACGAATTATCCGCATTGTCCTTTGTACCTATTATCATGTCTCATGTATATTGTTTTTATCGGGCTCTCAGCCAGTCAGGACTCCTGCTGGAGGATATACTCGTCCTCTTTGCTCTACTTGCCACCGTAGGCACCCAGGGCCATGTCTCCACGACAGCAACGCATGCTACAAGTATGGTCTTCCTGGCCACCGCATGAAGGATTGCCACAAGGGCGAGGTGGAGGGTACATCGAGACATGTTGATACCAAGCCGCCTACTACTACTGGACGCGTTTACACGACATCTCGCGATCAGGCCAACAAGTCTAAAGGTACCATCACTGGAATCTTGTATATGTATGGTCAAGCTGCATGTGTTCTATTCGATACGGGTGCTACTCACTCGGTCATTCTACTACTGAGTATTTCCACGCCTTTGAGAGACTCTGTACGCATAACCCATGTGTACAAGAGCCTTCCCCTAGAGTTTGACGACAAGGTTCGTCCTGTTGACGCACTTCCGCTGGACATGAATGATTTTGACATGATTTTGGGCATGGATTGGCTATCCAAGCATCATGCTACCATAGACTGCCATTCATATCGAGTCATCTTCGTGATGTTAATGCACCAGAGTACATTCACAACCGGTTCATACCCGGCAGGTCTGTACAAATCATATCAACCCTACAAGCACGTGCACTACTTTCACATGGTTGCGAGGGTTATCTAGCTACTGTTCATGACATGCATGCTGAATCCCCATCAATTCAGGATCAGCCGATAGCGTTAGAATTTCCAGATGTATTTCCAAAAGAACTTCCGGGCATACCACCTGCACGTGAAGTAGAATTTAATATCGAGCTCATCCCACGAGCTGAGCCGATATCCAAGGCTCCTTATTGCATCGCTCCCATTGAGTTAAAGGAGCTGAAGGATCAATTGCAAGCACTTCTGGAGCGAGGCTTTATTCGACCAAGCGCATCTCCATGGGGCGCACCGGTCTTATTCGTTAAGAAGAAAGACGGCAGTATGCGTCTTTGCATAGACTATCGCGAGCTCAACAAGATTACCATTAGGAATAGGCATCCACTACCACGTATAGACGATCTGTTTGACCAACTCCAAGGGGCCAAACATTTCTCCAAGATTGATCTCAGGTCAGGCTATCATCAACTATGGGTTAAGGAGCAGGACATTGCCAAGACTGCTTTTCGTACACGCCATGGCCACTACGAATTTGTAGTCATGCCATTTGGCCTTACCAATGCTCCAGCAGTGTTCATGGAATTGATGAACAGAATCTTCCATGAATTTATGGACAAGTTCGTCATTGTCTTCATACATGACATCCTAATTTTCTCAAAGTCCAAGGAGGATTACACGAAGACCATCTTCGTACAGTACTACAGATTCTTCGCCAGAAGCAGTTGGATGCTAAATTCTCCAAGTGTGAGTTCTGGTTAGACAAGGTGGCATTCTTAGGTCACATTGTATCAGCAGAAGGAATCACTATGGATCCAGCAAAGGTTGAGGCTATTACCAAATGGCCAAGGCCAACATCAGCGACTGAAGTCCGCAGTTTCCTGGGCTTAGCTGGTTATTACCGTAGGTTCGTGGAGAACTTTTCCCGCTTAGCACTACCATTGACCAAACTTATGCGGAAAGGGGAGAAATTCGTTTGGACTAAAGAACGATAGAAGAGCTTTGAAGACCTGAAGCAGAAGTTAGTAACTGCACCTATTCTTACTCTCCCATCTGGTACGCGTGTATTTCAAATCTACAATGATGCATCGGGAAGGGACTTAGCTGTGTTCTCATGCAACATGGGAAAGTAATCGCGTATGCTTCACGGCAGCTTAAGCCTTATGAGGAAAATTATCCTACGCATGACTTGGAACTTGCAGCAGTTGTGTTTGCATTGAAGATATGGAGGCACTACTTGTATGGAGAATCATGTGACATTTTCATGGACCACAAGAGCTTGAAGTATATCTTCACTCAGCGTGAATTGAACATGAGACCGAGGAGATGGTTAGAGCTGTTGAAGGATTATGACATTAATCTGCAGTATCATCCCGGTAAGGCGAATGTAGTGGCAGATGCACTTAGCAGAAAGTCTGGTATGATAAACGGCATTAAAATTGAGGAGGAAATCATAAGAGACTTGGAGCGATTAGACATAGAGATCATGGTACGTGGACAACACGGTTACTAGGCTAATCTTAGAGTAGAACCCGAGTTACTCTCTAAGATCAAGGAAGCTCAGAAAGATGATGGAGAAATCCAGGTGATAATTCAGAATTTGGAGAAGCAGACAGAATTCAGAGTAGATGCAGATGGTATCTTATGACAGGGCATGAGACTTTGTGTTCCTGATGATCAAGAACTCCGGGAAGCATTGTTAGCTGAGGCTCATAGCTCCCCATTCTCTATCCATCCTGGTTCGACAAAGATGTACCATGACATCAAGTAGTACTTTTGGTGGAGTGGTATGAAACAGGATGTTGCTACTTATGTCTCCAAATGTCATACCTGCTAGCAGGTCAAGATCGAGCATCAGTATTCTGGCAGTTTTCTTCAATCGTTAGATATTCCAGAGTGGAAGTGGGACAAAATCACCATAGATTTTGTTACTGGTCTTCCGCCAACCAAGAGGAAGCACGATGCTATTTTGGTGATCGTTGATCGACTTACCAAATCAGCTCATTTCTTACCGATCCGCAAGGATGATTCGGTCAGTAAACTCGCCGATACTTATAGAAGGGAGATCATGAGACTTCACGGTGCTCCATCCAGCATCGTCTCAGACAGAGATCCTCGATTCACTTCGCGATTCTGGAGAAGTCTGCAGAAAGCTTGGGGTACACAACTTAAGCTTAGCACGGCTTTTCATCCTCAAACAGACGGACAGTCAGAGGGAACGATTCAGACATTGGAAGACATGTTGAGGTCATGTGCGTTGGAATGGACGGGTGATTGGGACGATTACATCTGTTTGGTGGAGTTTGCATACAACAACAGTTGGCACGCAAGTATCAAGTGTGCACCTATCGAGATGTTGTATGGCAAGAAGTGTCGCGCCCCAATCTGCTGGGATCAGGTTGGTGAGTGAACACTTGAAGGACCAGAAATCATAGAGCTGACTAATGAGAAGGTCGCAGTGGCTAAGCAGAAACTGCAAGAAGCACGGTCACGCCAGAAGAGTTATGCAGATAAGCATCGTAGGGACTTACATTTTAACGTAGGAGATCACGTTTTCCTTAAGGTTTCGCCGGCACGTGGTGTTAGACGTTTTGGAATCAAAGGGAAGCTCAGTCCTCGATTTATCGGACCGTTGGATGTCATTAAACGGGTCGGTGAAGTATCTTACCGTTTAGCATTACATCCACAGCTTTCCCATGTTCACAATGTGTTTCATGTGTCCTTACTCAGAGGGTACCAGTATCATCCCCTTCACATGGTTCAGTATCCACTGGAACAGATTCGTGAAGATCTCACTTTCATAGAAGAACCCGAACGAGTTCTTGACAGACAAGAACGAGTCATGAGAAGGAAGATGATTCCATTCGTCAAAATCTTTTGGAGGGATCATACCGAGCGGGAAGCCACTTGGGAAACAGAGGAGTCTATTCGGGCTTCTTACCCTCATTTCATATTTTGAATTCGGGTATGTTCTTCTTTTCCAGTTTACTTTATCTATAATTCAGGGACGAATTATTCTTTTTAGGGGGGGAAGAGTTGTAAAACCCGCATGCTTTTACCATGAATAGTACCCTTAAGATCGTATGTACATGATTAGAACTTTCTTTTTTATAACATGTTTACGTTTCACGAACAAGAATTACAAGTATTACGTACGTGTTATAACACGATAAGTATTTATTACGTATTCACACACGATAATTATTTCAACAATAATTATAATCACGAACATACAAACATGAAATCATGAACGTAAATTAATCACGAGCTAATATTACGTATGTATGTATATTTGTTTCGATCACGAATAAATATATTAAGTCACGAACGATAACTAATTAAATCACGTGAAATACGAACACGAGAACACACTTATATTTTAGACACGAAAAATGTTCGGGTTACCCCATGTGGGGCCCCTACCCACGGCTAAAACATGAAACATGGGCCAAGCCCATGCAAATTTTACTAACTAGGAATTTTGGGAAAACATGTTTCATAACCACAAAATTTAGAAAACAAGAAAAACCCTAGTTCTTCCTTTGGTTCTCTTTGGCTGTCGGGTTTAGTATCACTAAAGGGGTGTTCGTTGATTTTTGGTGTTCAATTAATTGCAAGGATCGTTGTGTGTTCATCATTCTTTGATTCACGTGATCGGTATAAACCCTAATCTCTTTTATTTTATGTTTTGAGTTATTAATCACATAAAATCATGAATGTTTTTAATAAACTAGTTAAAAACAAGTGTAAACATGTTTTTGTAATCATGAGGTATAATCAATTAAGTGTTAAGGGGTGTTTGTTTGTTGGTCGACGCTTAAACCGAGCCCCAAGGGGGTCTCGGCTTGGCTTAAACTCACATCACCAAGACCTTAAGGTCTCAGTTTGGTGGTGGTGGTGTCACGGTAGCAGCAAGAAGGGGAGACCCCGACCGAGGTCGGGGCATGGTGGTGTTCGGGTTAGGCCACGGCAGCAAGGGGGCACCGGCTAGCCGGTGGGAACCTTGGCTAGCCGGCGGGTAGCTTGACCAAAGGTGCATTGGGTCCGGTTCACGGGTTAAAACGCGATCCGGTTCATGAGTTATTTTTACAAGGCATAATATTTTTTTTACAAGTGATATTTTACAAGACTTAAATTAAATTAATTAAAAACATGAACATGATTAATTTAACTTACATGACTTAGGTTATTAATTTTATTATTAATACATGAATTTTAACCTAAGTATTTATCATTTAATTAGACTATAAAATTAATTAATTATTAAAATCATGACTTATAATTAATTATTTTACATGACTTAGGTTATATTATTAATAAATAATAATACATGTTTTAACCTAAGTATTTTTACCTTTACTTAATTAAACCATGTTATATTTAATTAAATACTTTAACCTATAGTTTATTTAATTCACATGAAATAACTAACAAACTATACTATATAATTACATGACTTAGAATATTAATCAGTAAACACTTAAGCTTATATTATTAGCTTAATAATCCAGCTTATATCTAATTATGTAAACTTTCTATTTTTAGAAAATTATTTAATTAAGGCAGCTAATCTATTTATGGAAACTTTCTATTTTTAGAAACTTATCTATTTTAAGCAGTAAATCTATTTTTGGAAACTTTCTATTTTCAGAAACTTTCTATTTTTGGAAACTTACTATTTTTGGAAACTTTCTATTTTAGGAAACTTGCTATTTTTAGAAAGTTACTTATTATTACACAACAATTATAATAATACATGAAATACAAGAAATACTTAAACAGAATAGACAGAATACATGATAAACACAGTATAAAGCTTAAATCAGTAAAACATGACATGAACATATAAACAAGCTAAGACATGATATTAAACCAGTTACGTACTCAGTGATCAGATACTTATACACGTATGTATTTATGTAGCATTAGTGATACCGAATTAGGACTCCCTTCCGTTCGTCTTCTTCGTTCACTGGACATAAGGTACGGATTCTCCGTCCTTTCAGTATGGACATTCTTCCTTATTAGGATTTCCCGTATGCAGCCAACTATTTTCTCTAGTATATGTTTTATATGTTTTTGAATTGCTTATGTTTAATTAGAATACCTAAATCCATATACATGCATGACCAGTTTCACCTAGTTATGGAGGTACCATAACCATAACACTAAAGGCACCAGTGTTATGACTTCACCACGGCGGAGTGATAGCTCGTGGCGTCCCTTTCAGCTTTTGGCCATATTATTATTATTATCAGGTGGGCCGTATGGGTGCATCCTAGTTACATATTTTCAGCAGATTATTCAGTGTGAATGTGGTGTGTGCCTTGCATCCTTCACAAGGAGTTGATCCCTCCTACCCAAACCAGTATATTAAATTAGAGGCAGCCCCTCTAATTTGCATGACGAGGTCACCCCTCCAAGTATTCATGCACATTGATATTTCATGACCTATATTGGCTAATGGTAAACATGTTAAACAGTTTTTACAAGATAAACATAAGGCTTTTCAAACTATAAAACCAGTTTTACGATGATATAACCAGGTTATCTAGGACTTAGTCTTTTCCACTGCTTCATGCTTATATGCTTATATTCTTCATGATTTACTTGTACATCCGTGCACTGAGCGTTATGCTCAGCCGTTTTCCTTTTCATGTTCCCAAAACGGCAGGTACTCAGGGACGCTCGTAGATTTTAAGCGTACGTGCATATGGACTGGAAGCTTTCTAGCCTTCTTTACTTTATGCATTTCTTTATACTTTGATACTCATTTCCATGGACATTGTTTAGTCCTTTCATTTACAGTACTTATGTTTGTGTGTGATGAGTTCTACTTTTGGGATACCGATGTTTGATTCCGGTATTTCCTTTATGGTCATGTAATGTTTAGACATTTATCCTTGTATGCTTTGATGACACGTCATAATTACGCGTGACATTCCATTTATCAAAATGGGGTGTTACAATCTAGGTAGATGAGTTTCAAACGAAAACCACTTTTCTAACAACTGAATACCAGTTTTAACAGATTCATTTACACCACTAGCATTAACTAGTATATATGTTTCTATTTCGCAAATGAGTTTCAAACTATATTGGCCCAATTTATTACTTAGTGTTGGTATTATTTTGGGGTTATTAAAATTAATTTAAGGCTAGCAACAAATACAAACAGTGTTTGCCTAATTTTATTGTTACCGTAACTATCTTATTCGTCTTTGTAAACAGGTAACCGCCAGCTGATGTCGTCACTAATGTTGCTACAATTAAGGGAGAAGAACCAAAACAAAAAACAACGAGTTCAAAGCGTGCACTCCTTCCGGAGCAAGAACCAGCTGGGAAGAAAACAAATCAGCACAGGCAGATAACAATCGTACCAAACATATCCTTTTGTTGTAACCTGTATGTCATGGCAACTTATGGCTCATGTAACAATACATCGCTACTTGTATGTATTATGTTTATGCCTCCCATGCTACACAGGAAGTACCTTTTGTAAAAAAACTATTTGCCGGATTGTCTAATGCTACGCCTACATAACATTTTCAGCATTAACATTCTCCGACTAATTTCATAACCATATTGCCACCCCAAAAACGACCAGACAACAACCGCGGCGGAGCGCGGGCATCAACCCTAGTTCAAGTAATGTAAAATAATTTGTTGTGTAAAAACTTTTTCTTAGGCGGTGACTTATAAACACGTGTCAGTTAGAAAGTACTTTTTATACTTTTTATTTGAGCGACGCTTTTCATATGATCTGAAATCTATTACTTAGTGTTGCTAGTGGTGCAAATAAAACCGAAAAAATCGAACCGATAACGAAAAATTATAAACGAAAAAAATCGATCCGAACATTCATAACCGAAAAAATCGATTTAAATAAAACTTGTTATTATAAAGAACGGTTCCGAAAACCAGTTTTAACCGATTCATTTACACCACTAGCAACATGTGTAATAGGAGGTTCATATCCAACATAGATTAAAGTTTCTTGTAAGTTAGGTAAGGTGTGGGCTGCGAGCCTGTTATGTCGAGCTCATTTTAGACTATACGCCGACAAACTTTAAACTTACTTCATATATAAGAATTTATAAAACTACATCAATAACCAAAATAAGTATCCATATAGGTACAATCATAGGTACAATCATAAGCACATATAGGTACAATCAAGCATATGCTCAATAAGCACAATCATAAATACAAAGGAGATGAAAAACACCGTTTGGACCCAGGTAAAAAAAGTCGGCCCAAAAAATCGCCGGAGCCCAGCGGAGGAAACGACGTTGCTTTTTTGGGGAATTGAGTATCTTTTACTTTGTTTTCTTTTTTAACAAAAGATGGATCTTAAAATACATACCCTCTTATAGTATGGCGGTGATCCTCTCACTTCCTTTTAGTTTTTTTTTACTTTACTGTATATAGCTTTATGTATTGGGCTCAAGCCCAAGTTTTATTCTGCAACCCAATGATTACCTGTACTTTTGTATTATTATATAAAGAGTCTAATCCCGATTTTAATCCCGAACCTAAACTTTCCAAACCTTACTCCAAACTAAAAATTAAGATATGATGGTTAAATATAAACCTTTAGATAATATTTTGTTAAGTTGATCTCATCCCTCCATATATTTTTATAAAAAACTTTTGTAACAACCTTGGTAACAAACCATTCAAAAAACTTTTATATTTAAACTGAAATATCGTTTGATATATTTATTTTTTTATAATCTAATTTAACTATATTTTCTAAAATTTCGTGCTCATTAATTCAACATCCATTTTGATATAATTTTATTAAATTTTAGTTTTTTCGTTTTTAATAAGTTTATTTAAGTTAATTTAATTTTTTTTACTACTTTAATTTTAATTTGAACTTTAGTAAAATTATAATATTTGTTCACTAAAAAAAGTAGTTATCGGGTACTCGCTGCTGCATTGCACGGGTATAATGCTAGTTTAATGTTAGACACGGTTATAAAGCCAACCCAAGTTATATTATGTATTGGGCTAAGCCCAAGTTTTGTTTCTTTACACGTTTATATAAATATATATGACGAGCACCTTGTCCATAATAATAATTGTGTGTCTCTCTTTTTCTCTGTGTATCGATCGTCTTGTTCAATCAAGGTAATTTTTTATTTTTTTATTTTTTTTTTTGAAAGTAGTCTAGCACTACAAGAAAGTTGAGAACAGATGACGGGCGTTTCCCTGGCGACACAATGTCGCCAGGGATAACACCTTTTCCCTGGCGACAACGCTAACGTGGCGGTAAAGTAGGTTTACTTTTTAGTCAAAGTTTGACTAGAGTTTCCCTGGCGACATGTCGCCAGGGATACTCGGTCCAAAACCAGATACCAAGTGAAAGAGCGCGAAATTTTCCCTCCAAGGTTTCCCTGGCGACACGTCGCCAGGGAAAACCTAGTCAAACTTTGACCAACTTATCCCTGGCGACAAGTCGCCAGGGAAAACCCGTCCATCGTATTTAACAAAAATTATGTTTGCTAATTACATGTCAACATTATCCCTGGCGACAAGTCGCCAGGGAAACCCTCGCCATTTGTGATTAGTTTCAAAATTAAACACAAATGTTTAATTACATGCCAAGAATGTGTGGCGGGCTTTTACCCGCCAAAACCCAAATGTTTCCCTGGCGACTTGTCGCCAGGGAAACTCCCTGACATATATGTAATTTGTTTTTGCTTGTTAGTTATTATTTTAACTATCGATCCGATGTTATTTAATTTTTGCGACGTTTATATAATAAAAATGAGACATTTATAAAACAAACATTTATTTATTCATAATATTATACATAGCCCTTGTGGAATCAAATGGAAAACTTAAAAACAGACATTACTAATCAACTTAAAGTTCGTGAAGTAGTGCAGCCGATTACTACTCAACGCTAAGATTTTCCATTTCATTTAAAAGCTCATGAAGTATTGCAGCCGATTGACATGCGTGGTCTTCAGGATGCCTTTCCATTTCTAGTCTTGCCTCTAACATCTTTATCTTTAGATCTTTGATCTTGCAATTTGAGCACTCAGTGGGTGCAGATTGAGAAGGACCTGTAGAAGAACTTGGATGTGAACCTTGAGGTGTTGAAGATCTTATACGGAGTTCGAGATCAAAATCATCCTTCCATTTAAAATATTTACATCCATAATCATTTGTTTTTGGCTGTTACAAAGTAAACAAATAACATGACATGTCATTTAATAATCACACGTATTACATAACTAAAACATTTGATTGTTTACCTTCGAAAAAGGACATGCATAGTAGAGTTTACCAAAGCTATGAGGTTGATGTGACTGTCTCAACACAATATATCCCTTTCTACATGTACACTTATAAGCTTCACGGGGATCCATCTGCTACCAAATCAGGTGGTGGTGGTGGTGAGTTTGGTAGGAGATGATAAGTGTGTGTGTGTGTGATCTGCTGATGATAAGTGTGTGTGAATCATTTTATGGTCAAAAAGTGAGGGAAATAGTTAACATTTTCCCGCCAATGTTTTCCCGCCAACGTTTTCCCGCCAATAGTTAAACGTTGGATGTTCAATGGATGACCCGGTTTGTTATGGTTGTACGTTTGATGTTCAATGGATGATCCGGTTTGTTATGGTTATATTAGATGTTCAATGGACGACTCGACATGTGTTGGTTACACGTTAGATGTTAAATAAATGAGTCGGCATGTATTGGTTAGACGTTAGATGTTCAATGGATGAGTCGGTATGCATTTGTTAAACATTAGATGTTCAATGGATGAGTCGGTATGTTTTGGTTACACGTTAGATGAGCTGGCAACATAGCTATATTGAGCTGGCAAATGACTATACTCGTTGTGTAAGCTATTTTGGTGAGGTTACATCAAATGAAAAGCTTCTTTCTTTTGTTCAAACTTACGCGACTTGTTTGCTGGAACTCTTTTTGTCATCGATTCAAAACGGAAGCTGGTTAAAGATTTATTTGAATGGTTGTTTTGGGTACAAACCACTATTGCCTCTAGCTTGATCTCTAATTAAGTCGGATTTGATAATTCTATGTATAGTTGTATACTATTATTACAACACATATATACAAACACAAATACAGGTTTCCTTTCTTTGCATTTACACGTTAGATGTTCAATGGATGAGTCGGCATGTCTTGGTTACACGTTGGATGTTCAATGGACGACTCGACATGTGTTGGTTACACGTTAGATGTTTAACTTAAGTTCCTTAATCAGCCATATTTTCCCTGGCGACACATGTCGCCAGGGAAACTATCCCGCACCAACTCCGACGTGGCACCAATATTTGAACCAAAGAGTTTGTGGGGCCCACTTGTCGCCAGGGAAATCAGAATTTGTCGCCAGGGAAACTATCCCGCACCAGCCTTTCTTGGCGTACTTTCCCTGGCGACATGTCGCCAGGGATTCGTCTTCCCTGGCGACATGTCGCCAGGGAAACGTCGCGAATTTAGCCAGGGAAGGGTTCGAATTTTGTAGTGAGGTCTGAGATTGTGGATGAATTTATTTTGTTACTAATTTCTTTTATGCAATAAAAATATTTTCTAAATCAACCAAGTCCTGCCCAGGGTTAAGACATTCTTCCACTTGGATGACTCGACCCACTAACAACTAACATTCCCCAATTCCACAAGAAGGAGAATGCCACCGATGCTGTCGTCAACTATAATGGTACTATGTTATCTCTTATTAGTAACACCGTCTTCTTCTTCAAGTTTAAGCTGTGTTTTAATTTTACAAATTCTTGTTGCAGAAGAAGCAAACCACTTTCAAAACTTGTCATTGTTTGATCATCACGACCAAAAGAATAAGAATCTTGGTGATGATGACGACGGTACGTTTTCTATTTACATTCTTTCTTTCAGCTATACTATACGTTTTGCTTCTTACCCACCGATGCGTTGTTCTTTCATATTAATCTTAATATGTATAAAATGGGTGAATTGCTTGCTTGCAGACTTGTATCAACACAGAGTAGAAGCAAAAAAACAGAGAGTGGAAGAAACCCGCATCCGGCGGTCCGTATTACTCGCGAGCGGTTATACACCAGCTGATCTTTTTGATGACGATGGTATCACTCATTTTACCTTTATGTTTTCTTTCACTATGTCTGTCTATCATCTTGTTTATATTAATCTTCTCGGGTTTACGAAAATCAGCGGCTGATCTAGCTGATCAAGCTAATCGTATGGAACGAATAAAGTTAAAGAAAGCATGGAGGGAAGCAAACAAATGCACCACTTGTGGGCGTTCAAAATGGTATTATTGTTGGTGTAATCCAGGTGGCTACCCAGAAAATAGGTGAGCTTGCTCATGTCTAGCTAGTATGTTGTGTATTTTCCTTCAAATATTTTTTCATTTAGAAAGAACTAAATTAGCTTTTTGTTGTTGTTGTTGTTGTTGTAGCAAACGCTGGAAATACCTCCATGGTCTAGATTAACGCTCCCCAATATATGTTTCCAAGAAAATAGCCCGCTGTGTTATTATTTGCAGTAGTAATCAGCATGTTTCTTGTAAGAACATTGATTGTAGTTTTTAATGATTGGGTTGATATGAAAGGTGAACACAATCACACTTGATAAGTTTCCGGTGCCTAATTCCCTTGTTTGTTAGTATATCACTGAACTAGTAGTACTCTTGTATGGGATAATCATAAATAATAATAAATGTCATGTTTATTGTTTGGAATCCGAGATGTTTGGAATCCGAGATGTTTGGAAGAACAGTTTAAACTTAAATATCTTAAGAAACAACATTGAATGTAATGTTGAGTCGGAAACCAGGTATACCAAAAAAAAGGTACTATCAGACACTTTGACATATTCAACAGAAACCAAAATTTCAACCTTGCCACTGGATCTGGTGTGGCAAAAATTTCGAGATTGTTGTAGGGGCGTGGGCTTAGTATTGTTTTCTCATCGGATGATAGTATGATACTGAAACTTTAGTGCGCCTGAAATCAGTGGGCCCAGCTGTTTATATGAGCGTTGCTTTCTTCTTGAGTAACATCTCATGCAGATTTCGCATAAGGAAGGCTAGATGAGCTGGACCTGTAGCTGTCATTAGAGTTATTAGCTTTTTCATCATATATGTGGTAAGCTTATTTTCCATCTTAAAAAGGTCTTATCTTTAGCTAGTTCAATCTAAATTAGCTTATTTGTGTATTCCTTCGTTTTGTTTGGTTCATTGGGTAATATAAGCAAAGACAAATCAGCCACCTGCCAAAATTGCTTGCTTATTTAGAACCCATTTTTGGGTAATGGGTTCCGAATAAGCAAGTAAGTACTCTTAAGTAAGCAATCCCGAACATCCTTTTAAATGTTATTTGTGTATAGAAAAAAACAAACGTCAAGATGACTCAAACGGGATACATAATAATCTTTCAACGGCTAAAGAAACTCCCAACTTATTTTATTGGAAACTCCTAACTTATTTTGAGAGTTCAAACTGGCTTACTTTGTAAAAACAAAATTAGAAACTCTGAGGTCTAAGCTAGGAGGTTGCTTATTTAAGCGATTAGAAACTGCTTACGTGGTTGCTTATTTAAGCGATCAGAGATGCTGCTTAGGTGCTTATTTTATTCTAGATTACGCCATTGGAAACAAGCCACCTGCTAGAAATTGAGATAAACACTTTCAATATGCAATCCCAAACACCCCATATGCTCTTTCTTTTTCTCAAAAGCAAGAGCACACGAAAGTTGTGTGCGAAACTACCCTTTAGTTAGTTTTATCATTAGGCGTGAGTTACTATCGATTATGCAAATTTAGTTGTTAACTGATTTTATATTTTCGCATGCATAAGATTATGCTCTTCCAAGGAAGATGCAATCAACTTCTTCAAGTTCCTCAACAACTTATCACGGTCAGGATCAGTTCCCGAATTTATTCTTCTGATTTAGAATTTGAAATTAGTTAAATCGCCAAAACCAACAATCACCATCCATATCCCAACCAACCCATTCGTCCTGCACTTACACAAATCATTCCACCAAACACCGTAACACCACTTTTGTAGAAAATGTTCTTGGTCGTCTTTTTGCCACTCATTCCAATGGTCTTAAAGCATTTGAGTTTTTTAAATTCACCCTCGATTATCCAGACTTTATCCCGAGTCCTGATGCGTTTGAAAAGACACTTCATATACTAACTCGTATGCGTAATTTTGTCAAAGCATGGGAGTTAATAGAATACGTTGACAAAACACATCCGTCATTACTTACCGTTAAATCAATGAGCATAATGCTGTCAAGAGTCGCAAAGTTTCAATCTTTTGACGAAACCCTTGATTGACAAGTTCGAGCATAAATTATCTCAAGGGATCCCATTCGGTACAGAAGAGTTGGATCTTTTGCTTCGAGCATTTTGCACACAGAGACAAATGAAAGAAGCGAGATCAGTATTTAACAGGCTATACTCTCGATTCACCCCGACCACCAAAACTACGAATATTTTGCTTCTTGGTTTCAAAGAATCGAGCGATGTTACTTCTGTCGAACTATTCTACCATGATATGATTCGACGTGGTTTTTCTCCCGATGCGGTAACCTATAACATCAGAATCGATTCATGCAGATTGTGTGTGAATTCATGTTCTGGTTTTTATGGCACCACCTATAGTGTATCTGCATAATGCTGGTGGCCAGTTATTGAGTCTGTTTGTGGTCCTTTTGTACCTTTGGGAATTAGTATTTTTTTTTAAAATCTCTCATGGAAAATAAAGGAATATGTTCTTGTAAAAGGTCTTTAAAGCTTAGTGCACGATACTCGGTTTTTTCGTTTGAAGCTTTGTGCAGGATCTTCAGTATTCAACGAGTGGTATATAAATCGAGTTACCATGTAAAGGTACAAAACTTGCTCGCCAACCTTACTTCTGATTAAAAAAAAAAGCGGTTTGTAAGTTCAGCAAGAATGAAATGAACAATGAGGCACATTGGCACTTTTCTTGCCGACTAATTCACAAGGTGTGAACCCACTGCCGCAAAGACTCAAACGGGTAAAGTCGTCCCGTTTCAAGAGGTCCCAGGTTGGTCATATTGGCACGATAAACGCATGTGAAGGTTATAGTACTGTTTTTGAATTCTTACTACGATGAATTGATGATCATGTTCTTAAAAAAAAATATTCTTGTTATCCCATTTTTTCTAGAAAAGTCGAAAAACCATAATGTTTATGGGCTGTCAACTTACTAGATTCAAAGTGGACCTTGTTTTTGAACTAGGCTAAGAATAGTTTATGGGCTGCTGGAATGGGCTGCTGCTTTATAGAACTAATAATGGCCTGTCATGTTAGCATTTTAGGTTATGTTTGATAAGAGCTTTTTTAAAACTTTTTTGTTAAAAAAATAATCTAATAGCTCTGTTTGGTACAACAATTTTTAAGAGCTGTTAGTTTTTTATTTTCACCAAGTAGCTCTTAAATAAAAAGGTGTCTGATACAGCTTTTTAAATTGTCAAGAGCTGTTAAAGCTATAAGTTACTGATATACACTCCAACCATATTATAATTTATTTAAATATGTCATTTTAAGTCATTTTATATTTTAATTTTTTTAGTTAACAGCTAATATACCAAACATTTCTATTAAAAATAGAATTTTTTTAGTAAACAGCTTACAGTTAACAGCTTACAACTAATTTTACCAAACATAGCCTTAATATTTTAATCTGATCATGTTGAACACTCCGTGACACTATTAAAAGATGTAATTATAAATATAACGTACCATGTTGGCAAAATAATTGGAACTGTAGCTATCAGACTGTCGATAACCTGATCCCATGTTGGTTTAAGGGTGCGTTTGGTTTGTTAGATGGAATCACTATAGGTATGACTTTAATATAAAAGATGTATGACATTCGGTATGATAATTTTATTAATTGTGTTTGGTTTAGTTTTGAATAAATGGGTATCAAAGATTAACGGGGTTTATTTAAATAATAATAAATAAATTTTTAAAGTGGTAAATTATATAATAGTGGGACCAATTATGAATTAAATATGTATTATGTGAGCGTGAGAGAAAAATAAATAAATTAAATAATTATATATATTACAAAATAAATATGATATAAGATATAATAGAATGATAATTAGTTTTTTACCCTCTTATCATATTAAATAGATATTATGACTTTCATCCATCATTAACACATAACAAACATTTTCATTCTCATAAAGCTCTACCAAACACTCCCTAAAAATATTGACATGCCAAACAAAACTTAAGGGTCGTATGTAGGGGTGGGAATCGGGTCGGGTCAACCGGGTTCGGGTCAAGTCGGGTCGGGTCAAGTCGGGTCAGAACTCAAAAAAATCACACCCGAACCCGAACCTAATTAGAACTCGGGTCAATTCAGGTCGGGTTAATTCGGGTCGGGTCAACTCGGGTTCAGGTCAACCCGAGTTTAAGTAAAAAAGTTAAAAATTGACTTATTTAAGTATATTTACAAGGTAAAATGTGGTAAAAAAACTCGGGTCAAGTCGGGTTGGTCGGGTTCGGGTCAAGTCGGGTCGGGTCAAGGCTAAAAAATATAAACCCGAACCCGAGGCTAATTAGAACTCGGGTCAATTCGGGTCAACCCGAATTGACCCGAATATGTTTTTGAACCCGAGTGACCCGACCCGAATAGGCTATTTCGAGTTCGGGTCGGGTTAACTTTTTCGACACTCCTAGTCGTATGATTTGAATTCGGAAGTCACGAATTGGTTTATAAAGTAAAAGTATATAATTAGGTAAGATTTGAATTTAATAAGTACATAAATCGGAAGTCACGAATTGGTTTATAAAGTAAAAGTATATAATTAGGTAAGATTTGAATTTAATAAGTACGTAAAGTAAAAAAAGAACTAGCCAATAAGTTATTGTCACGTTATATTGTTACTCAATATATTCTAAAGTCATCATCGATACTACCAGGGGCGGACTTATGTACAATGTACGGGGTGGCGGTGCCCCTCATAACTTGACTAAAAAGACGAGATTATAATGTTATGTTTCTTTAATTTTGACAGCTTTTTTTAGATGCCCCCCATTCAAAACGCAAATTGCCCCCCACTCACACATTAAAATCCAACTTTTAACACTTTAAAACCTGAAAACTTTCATTTTTAAGTTAGAATATTCGATTTTTAATTTGGATTCTAGTTTTTATACTTTACTATTGTCAAAAAAAAAATTTGCTCCCCACTCTTCAATTTTTTAGATCCGCCACTGAATACTACCTTTTGAAAAGGCCATAAATATGAGCTTTAGTGAGACCATATTTTTTTAAATCAAACGTTAATATTTAGTCTAAAGTTAATCTTAAAATTAACTCACCTCCTAATATACCGAACACACCCCTAACTATAGTTTCAAGTTTTAGCGGCAAGTTATTGGTTGTAGATGCAAGTTAAACAAGTTTTTACCGGTTAGGCCAAACGCGAGTTACTTTCGAAATAGTTACCAAGTGATCAGGGTAAATAATTTCCTATTTTAATCCTGCAACCTTATTTCAAAATAAATAAGTTTAAGAGAATCATGTGAAGGTGAAGGCCATCACCTGATGGTCCCGACCGACGCCTGTGAACGAAGTACCAAACTTTCTAGAATTTAATTGACTGCTACCGCAGGAATTGATGACAGTTCTCCCTAAAAAAAAAAATTTCCATGACTATTCAACCAGATTTCCACCAGAATGTCTCATAATTAGGCATAATTTTGAAAGAAGCAATATCACACATTGATGCAGCTATGTTCATATCTAGATGCCTGACATACCGCAGGTTCAAGATAGAACGCCGTCATGTTAGTGAGTTACTACAATCCTTAGAAATTTCTGAACAGAATGAGACGAAATTTCATGAAATCATTATCAGTTACCACATACTCAGAAGAAGTATGATACTATCTAAGTCATTGTCGACCACTTAACCCAGCCTACACGCCTTCTTTCATCCGAAGGGATTACGCAGTAGCGGACCTGCAGAAGATTTAGCAGTAAATTGTACGAATTCAAGTATTTCCATCGACCATCATAGCACACAAAATTCATGTTCACGATCACGTGTATGTTTACGTTCACTTTACGTTCACGTTTACGTCTCATTCATAGTACGATGTTGTTTCAGCTCATGTTTATGATATCTCATGATTTAGGTTCACGCGCGCATTTATGACATTATTCACGTTCAAGTTCGTGTTCCATCTCGTGATACACGTTTCACAGTCATTACCATATACGGTTACAGAAAGCTTAAGAAACCAGACTCAAGTTCAGCACAGCTTTTCCATATCCAGGCAGACGTTTCACGTCTCAGGCCGTATCGTTTGGCATTCCTTCCTTAGTCAGCATATGTTCATGATATGTCTTGTACCACGTTCAGAGTATGTTCCACAGATCACGTACACGACATATTTCATGCTCAGCGTTCATCAGATGATCACGAACCACGTTCACAATTGCTCACGTAGCACGTTCTCAATTTTTCACGTAGTTCGTCCATATACGTTTTAGTAGCTTGCTCAGAGATATAAATGTTATCTTGTCAGGATATTTGTACGTACCGGTTCATGTATACTACATGCTATAACTTATTCATTCCATCAGATTCAAAAATCCATCTTAGGTATGGAACCAGAAACTATTCAGCATTCATCAAGACAGGGTCATCAGGACCAAGATTTTTTTTATTAGGTTAGATCTTGAAGAAATCGTTTCGAGCGGGAGGCCATTCGAAACGGAGGAGTCCATCCGGACCTCTCATCCTTTTCCTTCAATAAATTCAGTTAAGTTCTTTCAGACATGTTACGTTACATGTTCTTTTCAGCCACGTCACATTCCAGGTTCACTTCAGTCATGTCAGGTTTATACCTATCAGCAACATTATGTCTTAAATTAGAAGACAAATTATCCTTCAGCTTATTTGTCTTTTCAGTTTACGTGTTCTTTCAATTCTTATAACTTCATCAGTTTTTACATTTTATTCGAGGACGAATTTTTCCTTTTAGAGGGGAAGAATTGTAAAACCCTGTATAGTCGTATTTTAATTCGGGGACGAATTATTCTTTTTAGAGGGGAAGAATTGTAAAACCCGTATTTAATTATTTGTATATTAAATACGCGGTATTTATACGTTTCTAAAAACACGCAGGAATAATATATGAGCGTACGAATGAGATTAAAAAAAATAGAAAAACTATATAAAAGGGGGCGGCTAATATGGTTAAACAAAAGAAAATGGGCTTTTAGGCCCGGCCCCTTTGCCAAAAGAAAGAAAAACGGGAGTACTACTCCTTTGCCTAAATCAGTTAAAGAAAAAAAAAAAGAGATACCGATTTAGGGTTTTAGAGGGCTGCCGACTAAAAAGACAAAGAGAAAGAAAAGGATCGAGTGTTTGTTCTTACCCATTGATTCTTATGCTTCGTTCTTCCTTATCAATCTAATAAAGGTAATTAGTCTTTCCCTTTTCTTCATATCACGATTGACCAGAAATTAAAAAAAAACAAGAAAGAGAGTCGGGTTGTGTTGATTCCAAGCAAACCGAGACCAACAGGGGTCTCGGTTCCTTTTGATTTTGCCAGCCGCGACCCAAATGGGGTGCGATGGTGGCTGTGGTGCTGCTGTTGTGGCCAACCACGACCCAAGCAGGGGCGGCAGTGGTGTTTTGTTGGTGTACAGCCGAGACTTCAGCGTCTCGGTGGTCCCTTTTGTTGTCGAGCCTCAAACCACAAACGCAGCAGGGGTGTTTGGTTTCCAAACGCAGCAGGGGTGTTTGGTTTCCAAACGCAGCAGGGGTGTTTGGTTTCAAACGCAGCAGGGGTGTTTGGGACTAACAGCAGTAAGGGATGTTTGGGTTTAACTAGAATAGGGGGGCGTTTGGGATTGCAAACAGTGGGAACTTTAACTCAAGCAGTGGAAAAGTAATAAAAACAGTGGGAATATAAGACTAGTAGTGGGAATATAATAAAAACAGTGGGAATATAATACTAACAGTGGGAAATTATTTAAGTTGGTTGAATCATTTTATAAGTAAGTTTTAGAAATAAAGTTAAATATATTGTTATTTTATTATTTAATTAGTAAGACTAAATTGATTTGAACCTTGTCATTTTAACTACTTAAAAATCGAATTTAAGTGATGATTTAATTAATGACTTATTTCAGAAAAACTAAATTTGGGAACCTTTCTAATTCAGGAAACTTTCTATTTATAACAGATTTCTATTTTTAGTAATATCATAAATTCAGAAGGCCTATTATCAGTAATCAACAATACAAGAATACACTTATCAGTAACATTTGAACAGTCAGAATTATCAGATTATATACCTACAGTAATATAAGTATAAAATAAATCAAGCTAAGAATAGTTAAAATCATTAATAATAAAGGGATATCAGTCAACTTATTTTCGCGTCCATTATTTATGTAGTATCCGTGAAGTCAAATTCGATCCGTCAGCTTTCAGTCTTATTTCAGTACTGGACACGAGGTACGGATTTTCCGTCCTTTCAGTAAGGACTTCCTTTCTATGCATGATTAGGATTTCCCGTCTTCAGCCAAATGTTTTTCCCCAGTATATTTTTAAGTTTTTCAGTAATCATATTAATAACTAAATAAATTGCCTGAGCGTTATATACAAGCATGATTAGTTTATGTACTAGTTACGGAGGTACCGTAACCACGGCACTAGAGGCACCGGTGTCGTGACTCACATGCAGGAGAGTGATATCCTGCATCGTCCCACTCAGCTCAGCTTGGCCATTTTATCAGTATTATTAGTGGGGCGTATGGATGCATCCTAGGCTTATATGTGTTACAAGTTATCAGGGTGAATGTGGTGTGTGCTCTACATCCTTCACATTGGAGCTGATCCCTCCACCCAGCACAGTTATTTAGAGGTCACCCCTCTACAGCATGACGAGGTCACCCCTCCAGTTATTCATGCAACGTTGTTACAGCACATGACCTATATAAGCTCTGGCAATTAAATTACAGTAAATGCATGTTTCCAGATTTAACAGATTACAGTTCAGCTTTATTATTTATAAATCAGGCTTTATAGATTATACACAGATTTCCGCTGCAACTTTACTTATCAGTCTTACAGCTCTAATATTTTATCATCTGTTTCATTTTAGTAATTCCCTATCATGCTTTATATCCGTTCACTGAGCGTTATGCTCAGCCGTAGTTCCTTTCATGTTCTAACGGCAGGTACACCAGGACACTTTTAGAATTCTGAGAGCATGTGCATTTGGATGGAAGCTATCCAGACTTCTTACTTTATGCATTTCTTACATTATTCTGCTTATTTGGACATTGTTTAGTCCTTTTCTTCAGTTTTTACTTTTCATGTTTTGAGCTTAGGTTGGATTACCGATGTTTGATTCCGGTATTTCCGTTATGGTCATTTAATGTTTTAGGACTTTTACCTTATGCTTTGATGACACGCCATAAATACACGTAACGGTCCACTTATCCAAGTGGGGTGTTACAATTATGGTATCAGAGAGCAAGGTTCGACCTGTAGGCTCTAAAACTTGACCTGTGACTAGTGGGTAGTCACCAGGAACTTCCCAGATTTTGGCGTTGTTATCTTTCATGTTTCTCATGGATTATTCAGTCAGTTTTCTTCATTTATCAGTCAGTTTTCTTAAAGTTTTGACTAAGTAAAAGGTTGGTACATAACTAGCCATATTTAGTCGCATGTGCTTTTTAGCGAATTTTCGTTTTGGTGAGCTGACCATAGGCGTTCACCCTTGGCCGTTCAGATTTTTTATTGGTAAACTGACCATAGGCGTTTACCCTTACTCATGACAGATTCATGTTTTCAGTCAAATATCACTTGGTGAACCAGCCATAAACGTTCACCATTTCTCAAGTCAAATTTCCTGCTTTTCAGTCAAATGATGTTTTGTGAACCGATCCATAGTTGTTCACCTTTGTCATATCAGTACATTTCATAAATTTTGACCAGTATGGATCAAACCAGAATAGCCCATACTTAGTCTCATGTTTTCTTCTTTGAATTATGTGGATTGAACCATGGCCATCCACATCAGTTGATATTACACCTCAGTTGATTAGACTTTTATGTTCTTTGTAACAGTCAAATTTTCATACCCTCACGTTGAGGTCGTCTTCATGTTGATTCAGTTCATGTCTCCTTACGAGGATTATGTTTTCAGCAAAGTAATGATGTTCTCATGTTAAGATACACAAGAATTCCAGTAAAACCCGTTTTCATGATAAATCATGATTGACCTTCATTAATCATGTTTCATACTGACCATTGTTGGAACTTCAATTAAACCATACTTTCGAGCTCTTTATGCAACCAACATTAAATCTACGCAAGAATTACCAAGCTATCATTCCAGTTCAGTTTACTATCGTTTAGATCAATTTATTTCTTCGATCATGTCAGACAACTGACACCAGTATCAATCATCCCATAAAATTTCCACCAGTGCACGTGCAATATTCCATATATACCCATGTACAGTGTCTCAGTTATACACCATGTACAGTATTTCATGAGTACTTCACGTATAGTGCCTCAAATATGTTCCATGTGCAGTATTCAGTTTGTACTTCATGTATAGTAGTCCAGGTGTACTCCAGGTACCCTACTCCATGGATATTGCTAATCGATCCTCAATCATCTCAGGCGTTGCCACTTGTCGATATTCTACCAAGTGCTGATGCTGCACGTGAGTTGAAGATTGTACCAGATGCTGATGCTGCTAACACTTTGAAGACCTCACAAATGTTGATGCTGCTGATACTTTGGAGATTTCTCAAGATGCTGATGCCGTTTTTACTATGAAGACTCTGCAGAACAAGGACGAAAAATATAAATTCGAAATTACTGACAAGAATAAATTTCAACCATCAGACACTACCATCCTATTCCATGCTTTTGCTTCCCCAGTTAGATGTCACACTTCACTCAGCTAATCTTTCTGTCAGAAGAGTGGGAACCGGTAACCAGCCGACCACTCAGCAGAAATAATTACATGAATCACGGTCATGATAATGACCGTTATAAAGTTACAGACAAAGCAGTAGTGACAACCACCGTACTTATAATTAATCAGTCAGTAACCATCGGAACTCCGGAATGGACGTGACCAGAAATACAAGAGGTCAGTAGTCTAACCGGTCAGCCAATCCTAGCAGTTACAAAAAAAATCAACCTTGTTCAGATTCATCTACTAAAACCCGTGCCAAGACATAAGTCAAGACATAGGTCTCAGGTATCATTTCGGAAGACACATATCAGGTCAACAGTTATGGTACACGTCATACGAATATTTTCTCAAAGTACAAGTCAGAACTCATAACTCCATATGTTGCTAAATCAGGCTCTCAGAAATTTAGGGTACCCTCCAAGGGGGTGTACCCGTTCTTTTATGCCACACATGAACCAGATCATTTAAAAATTCAGTCACCACCACTAGAGTATTATTCAGTTTAAACACGCAGTATTCATTCTGTGAGGTTACCGAAAAAAAAAACATTCAGCCAAAAGTCGCCATGTTTACTTTACGTATTCATATGTCAGTTTTATCTTAAATCAGGTAGTCCCTTGCATCTCAGCCAGAAAAGACTCCACAGTACCACCCATGTTTATTAAGGTTTCCTCTCAATTAACGACAAGGTTCGTCTTACTAAATCCCAAATATATTCATTATATTTTTGCAGAAGGATCAATACAAATTGTTTATGCCTTACAAGCGCGTGACTTAACAGTCAATAGCTACGAAGACTGTCTAACCACCAATTATAATTCGATTCTGAAATTCCTTAAACTCATGACCAGCAGATTTCTCTAGAGTTCCTGGACATAATTTCGGAAAGTTTTTCAGAAATTCCTTTCTAGCCACGAAACAAAATTCTACATCGAGCTTGCCTCAAGAATAGAACATGTTTTCAAAACCTCTTGTTGCTGGACTGCAGCTAAGTTAAAAGAGTTGTAGCATTTGCTGCAAGAATTACCAGAATGAGGCTTTATTCGCCTTGGCGCACCACCAGGAAGTGCACCGTTTCTGTCTATCAGGGAGAAGGCCGGTATCATGAGATCATGCATCGACCACTGAAATTTTTACAAGATCATCATTCTTAATCAATGTTCATTCCATAAATAGCAGGTTTATCTGATCTGCTACGAGGTCTTAAACATTTTCCAGAACAATTTCTGATCATGCTACCATCAGTGGTGAGAGAAAGAACATGACGTTTTCCAGACTACTGTTGCACACGTTATGGTTTCCCTAAAAATTTTGATTTATACTTCTGAGCTCCCTAATGCTCCAACTATAGTATGAAATTTATGAATAAATTTTTCATGACTTCTCAGACAAAATCGCCAGTATATTCATTCATAACATTCTGATCCGCTAAATTCTAGTAGTACAACAGAATCATATTCTCACAGTCATACAGAATCTCCGATAGGAGAAAAATTGTATAAACAGCTTCCCAGATGTGAATTCCAGTTGAACAAGGTAGCATTTTTGGGCCACCCTATTTCAAAATAAATAAGTTTAAGAGAATCATGTGAAGGTGAAGGCCATCACCTGATGGTCCCGACCGACGCCTGTGAACGAAGTACCAAACTTTCTAGAATTTAATTGACTGCTACCGCAGGAATTGATGACAGTTCTCCCTAAAAAAAAAATTTCCATGACTATTCAACCAGATTTCCACCAGAATGTCTCATAATTAGGCATAATTTTGAAAGAAGCAATATCACACATTGATGCAGCTATGTTCATATCTAGATGCCTGACATACCGCAGGTTCAAGATAGAACGCCGTCATGTTAGTGAGTTACTACAATCCTTAGAAATTTCTGAACAGAATGAGACGAAATTTCATGAAATCATTATCAGTTACCACATACTCAGAAGAAGTATGATACTATCTAAGTCATTGTCGACCACTTAACCCAGCCTACACGCCTTCTTTCATCCGAAGGGATTACGCAGTAGCGGACCTGCAGAAGATTTAGCAGTAAATTGTACGAATTCAAGTATTTCCATCGACCATCATAGCACACAAAATTCATGTTCACGATCACGTGTATGTTTACGTTCACTTTACGTTCACGTTTACGTCTCATTCATAGTACGATGTTGTTTCAGCTCATGTTTATGATATCTCATGATTTAGGTTCACGCGCGCATTTATGACATTATTCACGTTCAAGTTCGTGTTCCATCTCGTGATACACGTTTCACAGTCATTACCATATACGGTTACAGAAAGCTTAAGAAACCAGACTCAAGTTCAGCACAGCTTTTCCATATCCAGGCAGACGTTTCACGTCTCAGGCCGTATCGTTTGGCATTCCTTCCTTAGTCAGCATATGTTCATGATATGTCTTGTACCACGTTCAGAGTATGTTCCACAGATCACGTACACGACATATTTCATGCTCAGCGTTCATCAGATGATCACGAACCACGTTCACAATTGCTCACGTAGCACGTTCTCAATTTTTCACGTAGTTCGTCCATATACGTTTTAGTAGCTTGCTCAGAGATATAAATGTTATCTTGTCAGGATATTTGTACGTACCGGTTCATGTATACTACATGCTATAACTTATTCATTCCATCAGATTCAAAAATCCATCTTAGGTATGGAACCAGAAACTATTCAGCATTCATCAAGACAGGGTCATCAGGACCAAGATTTTTTTTATTAGGTTAGATCTTGAAGAAATCGTTTCGAGCGGGAGGCCATTCGAAACGGAGGAGTCCATCCGGACCTCTCATCCTTTTCCTTCAATAAATTCAGTTAAGTTCTTTCAGACATGTTACGTTACATGTTCTTTTCAGCCACGTCACATTCCAGGTTCACTTCAGTCATGTCAGGTTTATACCTATCAGCAACATTATGTCTTAAATTAGAAGACAAATTATCCTTCAGCTTATTTGTCTTTTCAGTTTACGTGTTCTTTCAATTCTTATAACTTCATCAGTTTTTACATTTTATTCGAGGACGAATTTTTCCTTTTAGAGGGGAAGAATTGTAAAACCCTGTATAGTCGTATTTTAATTCGGGGACGAATTATTCTTTTTAGAGGGGAAGAATTGTAAAACCCGTATTTAATTATTTGTATATTAAATACGCGGTATTTATACGTTTCTAAAAACACGCAGGAATAATATATGAGCGTACGAATGAGATTAAAAAAAAATAGAAAAACTATATAAAAGGGGGCGGCTAATATGGTTAAACAAAAGAAAATGGGCTTTTAGGCCCGGCCCCTTTGCCAAAAGAAAGAAAAACGGGAGTACTACTCCTTTGCCTAAATCAGTTAACGAAAAAAAAAAAGAGAGACCGATTTAGGGTTTTAGAGGGCTGCCGACTAAAAAGACAAAGAGAAAGAAAAGGATCGAGTGTTTGTTCTTACCCATTGATTCTTATGCTTCGTTCTTCCTTATCAATCTAATAAAGGTAATTAGTCTTTCCCTTTTCTTCATATCACGATTGACCAGAAATTAAAAAAAAAAACAAGAAAGAGAGTCGGGTTGTGTTGATTCCAAGCAAACCGAGACCAACAGGGGTCTCGGTTCCTTTTGATTTGGCCAGCCGCGACCCAAATGGGGTGCGATGGTGGCTGTGGTGCTGCTGTTGTGGCCAACCACGACCCAAGCAGGGGCGGCAGTGGTGTTTTGTTGGTGTACAGCTGAGACTTCAGCGTCTCGGTGGTCCCTTTTGTTGTCGAGCCTCAAACCACAAACGCAGCAGGGGTGTTTGGTTTCCAAACGCAGCAGGGGTGTTTGGTTTCCAAACGCAGCAAGGGTGTTTGGTTTCAAACGCAGCAGGGGTGTTTGGGACTAACAGCAGTAAGGGATGTTTGGGTTTAACTGGAATAGGGGGGCGTTTGGGATTGCAAACAGTGGGAACTTTAACTCAAGCAGTGGGAAAGTAATAAAAACAGTGGGAATATAAGACTAGTAGTGGGAATATAATAAAAACAGTGGGAATATAATACTAACAGTGGGAAATTATTTAAGTTGGTTGAATCATTTTATAAGTAAGTTTTAGAAATAAAGTTAAATATATTGTTATTTTATTATTTAATTAGTAAGACTAAATTGATTTGAACCTTGTCATTTTAACTACTTAAAAATCGAATTTAAGTGATGATTTAATTAATGACTTATTTCAGAAAAACTAAATTTGGGAACCTTTCTAATTCAGGAAACTTTCTATTTATAACAGATTTCTATTTTTAGTAATATCATAAATTCAGAAGGCCTATTATCAGTAATCAACAATACAAGAATACACTTATCAGTAACATTTGAACAGTCAGAATTATCAGATTATATACCTACAGTAATATAAGTATAAAATAAATCAAGCTAAGAATAGTTAAAATCATTAATAATAAAGGGATATCAGTCAACTTATTTTCGCGTCCATTATTTATGTAGTATCCGTGAAGTCAGATTCGATCCGTCAGCTTTCAGTCTTATTTCAGTACTGGACACGAGGTACGGATTTTCCGTCCTTTCAGTAAGGACTTCCTTTCTATGCATGATTAGGATTTCCCGTCTTCAGCCAAATGTTTTTCCCCAGTATATGTTTAAGTTTTTCAGTAATCATATTAATAACTAAATAAATTGCCTGAGCGTTATATACAAGCATGATTAGTTTATGTACTAGTTACGGAGGTACCGTAACCACGGCACTAGAGGCACCGGTGTCGTGACTCACATGCAGGAGAGTGATATCCTGCATCGTCCCACTCAGCTCAGCTTGGCCATTTTATCAGTATTATTAGTGGGGCGCATGGATGCATCCTAGGCTTATATGTGTTACAAGTTATCAGGGTGAATGTGGTGTGTGCTCTACATCCTTCACATTGGAGCTGATCCCTCCACCCAGCACAGTTATTTAGAGGTCACCCCTCCAGTTATTCATGCAACGTTGTTACAGCACATGACCTATATAAGCTCTGGCAATTAAATTACAGTAAATGCATGTTTCCAGATTTAACAGATTACAGTTCAGCTTTATTATTTATAAATCAGGCTTTATAGATTATACACAGATTTCCGCTGCAACTTTACTTATCAGTCTTACAGCTCCAATATTTTATCATCTGTTTCATTTTAGTAATTCCCTATCATGCTTTATATCCGTTCACTGAGCGTTATGCTCAGCCGTAGTTCCTTTCATGTTCTAACGGCAGGTACACCAGGACACTTTTAGAATTCTGAGAGCATGTGCATTTGGATGGAAGCTATCCAGACTTCTTACTTTATGCATTTCTTACATTATTCTGCTTATTTGGACATTGTTTAGTCCTTTTCTTCAGTTTTTACTTTTCATGTTTTGAGCTTAGGTTGGATTACCGATGTTTGATTCCGGTATTTCCGTTATGGTCATTTAATGTTTTAGGACTTTTACCTTATGCTTTGATGACACGCCATAAATACACGTAACGGTCCACTTATCCAAGTGGGGTGTTACATAATTAGTTTTGCATATTTCATAGGATCATACATGCATCAAGACGAGTTGAAACAAAAGTCAAATTATGAAAAATAGTAAGAGAACTCAAATCAATTCATAACGAAAGTAAATATATAGAATAAATATTTTAGTCTCTAATATATTAATGATATACGTATTTAACTTAAAATTTCTCAAGTATAAGATCAGGGATATGGGTACCCGCAAGGTATTACCAGCCCCATCCTATTTTCATACCCGGTCAACTCAAAGATTCCCCAATCAAAACAAGTTCGGTTATCGGGTCTACATTGGGTGTACGTTTTATTGTCATCCCTAGTGTTATGAGAGATAAGTTTAAAGGTTTTATAACGCACAATAAATTTCAGTTACACGGAAAGTATAAATTTAAAAATATTACTACGCATGATTGAGTCGAACCGTGTGAAAATTTTGAGATCATATTAGTAAAAAGCTCGAGCAAGCTTGAACCTTTTCTCGAGCCTAAATTGTAGCTCATTTATAAATTGAGTTTGAGTACAAGTTTTACATACTAAACACAAATGGTCTCGTGAGCCTAAATGACTAGAATATTTAAAGTATTAAACCTGAACGCTATGATTTTTGAATTATAGTTGAGCTGATTTAGAAGCCCGTTAACAAGCTTATTAACGAGCACAAAATAAATATAATACAAGCTAAGATTAAACCAAGTTTCATTGCCGAATTGTATAAACGAGTTGAGTTCAAGCCGAGCTCAAGCTATGTGTAATACACCACGAGCCGAATTCGAACTTAGGGCACAAGTACATGAAAAAATTTCAAAATAGCAAAGTTGATAAGACCTAAAAAAGGAAGAGTATTACAAATAACATGCCTAAGTCGGTATATATATACCAAGGGGCCCAAAGACAGCATGCCTTTTGTACATCGGTGTCTTCAGTGAATTTTGTGGATTTATACCAACCATGGGGCTATATGGAACGGGTGACGATGGCATTAAGTACTGGCTCGTAAAGATTGAAGAACGTACTCATGTCTTATGGGGCTTGTGTTGGGGCGAAGAAGGCCACACTAGGATGTAGAGAGCTAGCTGTTGAGGCAAAGGAAGGACTCTGTGGCAAGTCGGTTTAACTTGAAATTACAATTATAAAACTTCTTTTATCTCTACTACTTATAAAAAGAAAACCACTTTTTTTTCAACCCCCTTAACTGAGAAAACATAGTAAACACAATGGCAAGTATAGGAATCTTTTTTTATACTTCCATGTTTAGAGAGTTGACATCACAGCCTAATTCAAATCACACTCACGGATTGTTTTTAAATTTTTGAAAAACCCTAATACTATCCCTATATAAACCACAATCTCTATTGCAATTAGACAACCCATCTTCTGTTCTTCTTCTTTGCCCTAATTCACAAAACAAAACCATGCCGCCACCATAATTTTATTACCACCGAATCTGCCGAATCCACCCCATCTCTCGATGGTTTAGGTGGTTTCAAGGTAGTTTTGATTGGTGATATTGCCTGGTGGTAGTAGTGGTTGGTTTAGGTGGTTTACAAAACTGGATCACGATTCTTGATTACAAATCATTATCTAATGTTAATCAAATGCACTGATATCTCTTCAATTTATTGTGAACCTCAACCCCTTGAGAAGAACATAGTAAATTGTACACTTTTATCAAGTTTTTTGTTCCATTTGATGAACTGAGTATGGTTTTGAGGAGATCGATCCTTCAAATCACAAGGTAATATACTTTATCAAAATCATGTTTCTTACAGTATGTGTTTCTTTGTTTCACACGAAAAACCCTAGCAGCCTCCATTTGTCGATTATTTTTTCTTACCATCAATGCAGTCGGAAACCCTCATCAATCACATGTTTGTTTTTACTTTTCAAAACCTATATTATGTTTTCTTCGCGTGTCACCGAGAAAATTATCACCAATGCCATCATTCTTAATATCAAAGTTCATCAAAACATATCGATCGGTCCTACATTCGGGTTTTACACATGGATTCAAAAAGTAAATCTTTTTTTAATTAAACAACGTATAAGTTTGTAGTTAGTTTGATATTTTATTTGGTTAAAATAATTTTTTTACTGATATTGTAATCCGAAACTTTGGCATGATAATGTTAATCGAAACCTTGTCCAGTATATGATTCATTACATTTTGATCAAATCTGAATAAACAGTTAGGAAAGGATTAAGAACAAACTGTGAGAAAGTTGGTGTGGCTTGGCTAAGGAATACTATCTTTGGAAAATGAAAATTAGTCATTTTGAAAAAGTGATTCTGTCACAATAACTTGATGCCTTGAATTCTTTTATGTTAATATCCACAAATTACAAGTCCTGTAAAGGAGCCATTTATGCTGCTGCTTATCCATTTTATAACTTTGTATGAGGTTATCTTATGACATTCTGTATCATTTAATTGATTTTCTACTCTACTAACAGATTTGGATATGCATAACATGATGGAAGAAGCAAAATCAAGATGGCTCCGACTGAATGAGATTTATGTTGTACTTTGCAACCACAAGCTGTTCAGCATCAGTGTGAAGCCAATTATTAAACCTTTTAAGTGATTACATCGCTATATCATTTAAGGGGTGGATTTGATAATGGTATGGTGATACCCAATAACTAAGGATGTGGTTCTGGAATTGGATTGAGTAATGATGTAAACAAGTCGAAATGTTTCTGATGACACTGCTGCAGCTCGGTACTTTTTAGCAACATTGGGGTAATTTAAATCTTGTGCGCACAAGGGGAAAACAGAAAAAAGATCCTTTATGAACAATGAAAATGGTAAGTTCTCCATCTACTTATTGCATATTGTTTGGCATGATTTATGTTCGTTTGGTACCTGCTTATATATTCAAGCATATAAATAGTTTATAATACAATATACAAAACACCCCTAAAGTGCTTATTCTAAGCAGTTCTATCTGCACACTATAGATAGCTTAGTTTCTTTAAGATAAACCGCTAACTATATACACGTTTTAATTAAATGAGTAGTTTTGTGGGGTTATCATTGTTATAGTTTAAGGCTATTGGTATTACTCTTTAAACTTGGTAATATTTAATTAAATTAGTAGTTTTGGGTGTTTAGCCAAAACTGTTCGCATATTTTTTAAGTAATCAAACTAAAAACCGGGTACCTGCTCATTTCTTTCGCACAAGTTCAAAACTACCAATCGCAGTCCAGCCCCTAAAAGAGCTTTATTACTCAACTATACGAAGATAAGAAATTTTAAGTAGTAGAGATAAGTTACATAAAGAAGTGGCGTCTCTCCCACCTACTGCCTATTATTGGTAGTCTATGCTTGAGCGTTTTGCTTAAGCTTGAAGTTGTATCTTCTCTTATCTTTAAATTGTTACACTATTATGTTGTTTAAAGTATAAAATTTTTCTACCATGTTACCAGAATCAGAGGTACAAACATAAAATTTTATTAACTTTGAAACCATATTTTTTACTTATTTTTTATATAAAATCCTATTCATTAGGTTATTTAGCGGGTCAAAATGGTTGTACTAAGGAGGTAAATGATCAACTACTCAAAATATCCTATTGTTTTTTTCTCTAACAAAGTACCAAAAAAATCATAGCAGATTATCGACTATTTAAGCTCTATGTGTATATATAATATAGATGTAGTAGAAAACTGGAAGGAGGTAGTCTTTGATGTTACTGTGAGGATGAATAATCGTGAAAGATAAGATTATAGTCTCGTGTTTGTTATTTTTTGGTGATGTTGTTTGAGTAAGGTTTTCGCTATAACAGCTACGCTTGTATGGCAGATCTAAAACAATAATAAAAAGATTAGTTTGTGTTTTGGTGGCAAGGAGTTGGTATGGTGTTTACCTGACTTTCCTTCCATCAGTGCCATGTGCCTTCGTTTTCTCTTTGACTCTGAACAAATATCTCAAGTATCACTAAACATCATTTCAAATTCTCATATACCGTTTGGAATATATGTGCTCCAAAAGTTTACACGTTGAGAGAGTGAATTTGTGTGCGTTCCCACTGAATTTAAAGAAGTGGATAAACATGTTTATGTTAAAAGTCATGTCACATATGGTGTTTTATATAATTTATGTCGAGAGAACTACTTTAACCACTTATTTGAAGATATTGCTTTTTGTTAGGATGCTTCTTTTCACCTCCTTCTGCTGCTACCTATTTCATGGGGTTGGTGACAATGGTACCAAGCCTATGGGTCTATATTCCGTGTGTTAGACTGTCATGTTTGCATGCCATTTGGTCATGTAAGTTTGATTAGGTTTAATTACATTAATGTGTCACGCTGATATTTTAGTTGTGAGTTTATTTATTTTGTTGGGGTTTATATCTTAGCTCGTAAACTACGTACTGCTCACTCTAGATAATTAGATATCTTGTTAGTTACTCTCTCGCTAATATTATAGTTGTGATCGAGTTTATTTATTTTGTTGGGATTTATATCTTAGCTCGTAAACTACGTACTGCTCAATCTAGATAATTAGATATCTTGTTAGTTCCTCTCTCGTGGGATATAACTCATTAAGTTTTTGATCATGCGATTGGTATCTATCTAGGTGCACTGCAATTTAATGTGTTACTTATTCTATTTGATAAATTTCGTTGATAGAAAATACATGGTGATTTTGCTAACCTTTTTCGAGAATCATGTCTGTTGTCAGCCCGAGTAGTGGATATTTCGTAAACTAAGTACTGCTCAACCCGGGTAATATGTCGTTTTTGTCTTGACGTATAAGTGGATATTGGTAACATTTTATTTTAATTTTGTTTGATGTTGGAGTGTTTGTATTTCTGTTTGTAGATTTGAGTGTGAAGGCCTTGTTATTAAAGAGGCCATAGCTGATGAAAAATGGTGGTGTTATTGAGCTTTGTATTAGCACTGTATATTTGTAATTAAGACAAGTATGTAACTTATCTCTCCCTAAAACAGAGTACTTTATCTTCCTGTTCCGTAGCTCTTTTAACGCAATCTGAAACCGCCTTTTTGTAATATTTAAAATAAGCAATAATAAAAGTTGTCCTTTTTATAAGCATATTTTGTCAGTAAAATGCTTATAGAGGGCTAATTGGGATTGCTTAAAAACTGCCTACCAATGGTGTTGTATAGAACTGTAAATTTTTTATAAAATTTATTCATATTTAAGTGGTTCAAATGTTATTTACCTCCTCCCTTAATACAGACCGGTTGGGTTACCTATCTAAAAGACGAATTGAATCGGCCAAAAGCCCATTTTTGTAGTAGTGCCTCTTTGAAATGTATTTGTATACTCTTTCTGTTTTGTGTTTCTAATTGGTAAAATAATTTCAGGAAGCGTATGTTAAGGCTATGAGAACACTTACCACAATATCACAGTTAGTTAAATATATGTCGCTAGGAACTTAAGAAATACGAACAAATCTTCTTAAAAAACATCTAATCCTTGGCAGTCATTTCGAACTTTAAGAAATATAGAAACAACGATTCCATCTCCAACACCTCGTCTTTAAAGTATGTATTATCGGTTATGTAGCAGAATTCTTTCATGTGGTGCACAAAACCGAACTCGTACTTTCTTAAAAGTTAGTTTAAATTCTCTAATATTACTTACGATGCAATCATCATGAATGCAATCATCTATCATCAGTCAATGTAGTTTATATCGACCAAATCTATACCTAAGAGCCAAAGCATGGCAGTTTATGAATCCTAATGGAACACTGGACTTGAACCAGTTTTGGATAATAACTTGTAAACAGTTCAATTAACTAGCTGAATAAGGAATACTACCAAAAAATCAATAACACAAAGGTACAATCCTAAACTCCTTTTTTGTTTATGTTTTCAAGCAAAATATCATTAAGTTTTTTAAGCTTTTTAAATCTGTTAAAATCCATTTCTGAAATCATTTTAAGGTGGTGTATACATTGAATGGCTATCAATGTCTGTATAATGTGTGATTTTGTTACAGTGATGCAGAGCTTGCACAAATCCCACCAGAGAGTATCTAAAGGCTGAGGATTTCAGGGCGCACTAAAAAACAAAACTTATTCGTGGCTTGGAAACTCGAATAATAATGATTCTTTGATACAGCTTCATGGAGCATCAGTTTGATACTTCTTAGTGTAGTTAATATAGATAATAGCTTTCTTATTGTTTACTACATGAATAGACATGAGTCCTTTGTGGAACATCATGAAACATGATACTTTTAGTTAGGCTTAGTAGAGATTCTAGAATTATCCAAGTAATGTCACATCACATATGTATGAATAAAATTGCTTACATGTTTATATTTGTTCATATATCTATGAATAAAATTGCTTACATGTTTATGTTTGTTTTGAAAGTGTTGTTACGCTTATAGTTGATGCACTTTTGCAAGCTTTCTTCTACTTGCTATGCACCGTATCAGGACTACGAAAGCATAGGTATAAGTGTTTATATGATTATTTACTGATGTATGTGTATGACTTGGTGTGTGAATGTGAAATGATTCATTTGTAGTTCAGAAAAAGGCTGAAACTTTATCTAGGAAAGCTTAGGTCCATTTTGTCATTTAACTTAGAGTAACAACGGTGTTTGTATGTGTCTATCAAGAGTGGTTGTGTTCACATCATAACGCGTTAAATTTGTTAAACGACTTGTTGTATGCAAATTTCACTACCTGGCTTTAGTGGTTGCGTTTAATGGGTTGGTTCAGTTTATGTTTTCATTGGGTGGGTTTAGGCGTTGGGGCGTCATAGTTGACCTCATACGCAGATCTTTTTGGCAATAAAATATAAAATTATACAGGACAAATATAAGAGCAACAAAATAAAATTTTGAAAACCGACTAATAAGAATGACATCCTTCTAAACATGCGAGTAACTTATAAGTTTGCTATTTATCGGAAGAAGTTGTTTTATAAATGAATTTCTTTAGCAGATTTCCAACGGGCCTTGACATACAGAAGGAAAGAACCATGATTATGGTTTTGATACGAGACACACAAGAATAAAGGAAAAGGGCTAATGATGTTTGAGATTATATTGTTTGCACTACAATCAAATGGAACATTAAGTTGTGTACTTTTTATATAAGTTGAATATATATTAGTTGTAAAATTAGCACTTGAAAGTAGATGTTGTGTTCATTTTTTATTCGCTTTTTTGTGCTTATGTAAATTGTATGTTTTGGATAATGGGAACACGAAGACGCTTGCGTCATGTATTTATGAAATTACGCAGATTAGGGTGACAACGAAATAGGCGAATGTTTATGTGACTGTTGGAAAAGAGGCCAATGATAGTGTGTGGCCTGGACATTACATTATTTAGGTGGTGCATGATATGTATGTAAAAACCCATCCTTTTTACCACTTAATTACAATAATAACCGAGCCAAAATGTGTATTTTATGTCGTAAATGTCGGAATTATGCGTGGTTTGTGTTTTTGTTGTGATTTAGGACGGAATTGTGAAAAGGGGAGAAAACACGGGCATTCACGGGCTTTTATCGAAGAAAAAGACGAAAGACGAAGTCGAGAAGTCAAGAGTGCAAAAAGAACGGAAGTCCAAGACCAATTCTGAAGATTTATCGAAGAAAAAGTCAAAAGACGGAAGTTTACTAAAAAGCCGAAGAACTCAAGTCTTATTTATGAAGAAATGTCAAGACGAGTTTAAACAAATCCCGAGTCAAAAGTCATTAAGGTCCACCATCTTTTTTTTCGGGATTCTATCGAAGAAAGAACACACCCTAAACTAAAATGAAAATAACTAAAATAGTGAAGTTGACAGAATATTTCATCTTTTCTGCCGCGACTCGTCTTTCTCATACTTCTTTGTTTTGTCTTCCAAAGAAAAGAGTATTAAGAAGATTAACAAAGGATTAAGAAGATCAAGGACTAAAGCATGCAATTAAGGAAAAGAAGAAAGAGGGGATGAAGCTTCCTAAGCACTCCCTAATCCTCCCCTATAAATAGATTAGGCTAGATTCATTTTTCTCTTGTTGGATAGCTTGACAAACTATTTCTTCCACTTTTAATTACCTTGTACATTTAATTACCTTGTCATTTAATTTCATGTCAAATTTAAATATTTGTATTGCACCTTAAATACCTTTAATTTCAAGTAAGTTTCCTTTTAATTCTTGTCAATCTTTATTTTTATTGTTCATCTCCTATCTACCTTTCTTTAATCTTTGATTTTTATGTTTATGTTCATGTTTATGTCTTGAGTTTTTATTGATTAAAGTGGGTTTTGATTATTGTGGTTATTTTTGTTATTTTGATTGTTTTGGATTGTTTGTTTATGCTTAGTAGATGTTTATTGATTAGTTTGATTTAATCTTGTGGTTGATTTTTATTAGTTTTCATCTAGATCCGTATTATTTTTGTCTTGTGTGTTCTTCGCTGTTCATCTGATTCCCAGGTATATTCCGGATCAAGGCCAGACATTCCTAGTGAAGGAATTGTGTTGTGGATATTCCGAACCAAAGTCGTTCATCCGGAATATTAAACATTCCGGATCAAGGCTGTGTGAAGAGGACATTCCGCATCAGCAAAACATTCCGGGTCAAAGGGTTTATCCAAAGTGATTCATCCGGAATATCCAACATTCCGGATCAAGGTTTCATTCGGAAGATCCAAACATTCCGGATCAAGCATTTCATCCGGAATACCAATTATTCCGAATCAAGGCTTTGTGAAGAAATATTCCGGATCAAGGAAGATAATCTGGATCAAAGAGTTTCATTCGGAATAAGTGACATATTCCGGATCAAGGTCTTCATCCGGAATATCCAACATTCCGGATCAAGGGGATTCATCAGCAACATTCCGAATCGAGAAGACAGTTCCGAATCAAGACTTTATTCCGGATAAGTGACATATTCCGGATAAAGAATTTATTCCGGATCAAGGTTTTTGGTAAATATTTCGAGTGAAGAAGAATCATTCCGAACGAAGGTGACATTCCGGATGAGTGATTATTCCGAACGAAGGTTTATTTCGGATGAGCTGTTTTTAGGTTATTTTTAGTTTCTGTTTTTGATTTTTAATTTCAAGCTTTATTTTTCCCGCCTTTTTACTTAGTTGCACTTTAAGTTTAATTGCCTTAGATTTATTTTAGCCTTGCCTTAGTTTTAAGTTTTGGTTGCGTTCCTTTTAATTTTCGTCACGCTTTTAATTTCTTGTCTTTTATTTTTAAATTAGACTTAGATTTGCTTTATCGTCATTTTCATTTAAGTCTTGCACCATTTATTTTAAAAACAACCAAAAACATTTGTTTCACCAAAAACAATTGAGTCGTACTTTGAACCGGAAATCAATTCGTTAAGATACCGAGAAAACGAACAATTTCAACTAGTAAAATCCTAACATTAAAATGGCGCCGCTGCCGGCTCTTTTCGTAAAGATTAACGGTTTTCTGTGAGAGACGCGTTGCTTTTTGGGATCCGTTCACTTGTGAGCGTTATTTTCTTGGCTAAAAAATTCAAAAAAAATCCATAAAAATTAAAAATTTCAAAAATCCAAAAAGATTTTATTTTTATTGTGTATATATATTCTCTTTGTGTTTGGTATTGTTTTCTTTTGCCTTTGTAGGTGTATGCGTACTAGATCTTCTAATTATCAAGAGCCCGAGACTCGAGAAGATTTAGATATGGCAGGTGTTAAAAACAATAATAATCCACCGCACCTCAATAATAACAACAACAATGTTCTTCCACAGCCCGATCTTCGGACAATGGAGGAGCTTTGTCAACCTACCATGTTTGGACGAGGAGGACCGATTGCGCCGATGCAAATCACGGCTCCGGAGTTTTCGTTGAAGCACCACATGATTCAGCAAGTGCAAACTAATCCATTCGCCGGAATGCCTGATGATGATGCCAACAAACACCTTGACAAGTTCATTACAATCACCCAAAGCATGAAGTTGCCCGGCGCCACAATGGATGTTCTTCGCCTACAACTCTTCCCACATACTTTATCACACCACGCCGAGAAATGGTTTGATCGTCTTCCAAAGAATTCTATTCATACTTGGGATGACATGACTCAATGTTTTTTGTCGCGCTACTTTCCACCATCCATGGTCACGAGCCTTCGCAATCAAATCAGCGGTTTCATGCAAGACCCCGATGAATCTCTTTTTGATGCTTGGGAAAGATATAATGTCTTGATCGATCGTTGTCCAAACCACAACATGCTCCCTGTGACCTTAATAGATACTTTCTACAACGGTTTGACTTTTCGTGATCGTGATACGATTAATGCAGCCGCCGGTGGCACATTTATGAAAAGGAGACCCGAGGAGTGTAGAGAGCTTATTGAAAACATGACTACTCACCACAAAAACTGGGATTCCTGCGCTTATTCAAGGAACAACCCGAGAGTCAATGTTTCTTCTACTTCAGCAAACCCCGACATGACCGAATTCACCCGCATGATGACCGAAATGAACAAAAATATTTTGCTTCTCGCTACAAACCAACAACATCAAGTTAAAGCGGTTGCACCTTCTTGTGAAACATGCGGCGGTCCACACTCATACACTGATTGTCCTTCTACTCAAGGAAATCCGGAAAATGTATATGCAACTTATGGTAATTATTCACCGGAAAATTACCAAGCTCGACCTCAAGGGGATCGAAATTTGCTGAGTTACCGGTCAAACAACTACATTTCACTCGGTTTTTCTCCTCAAAACCAAAACCTCAACAACAATTACAATAGAAGCAACCAAATCCCACCAAGAGATTCTAATCCTTATCACCCACACGCTCAACAAGCCCCACCCATTAATCCAGATGTTGAAGCTTTGATGAGAACCCAAGGTGAGCAAATCAAGAATCTGCAGAGCCAAATTATCAATCTGAAAGGAGACATCACCAAGCAAGGGAATGACATTAGATCCGAACTTTGAGATAATATACAATCCTCCTTTAGCAATCAAACGAATGACTTGAAAAATATGCTGGCTAGTTTCTTGCCCACCACTCAACCTTCTACTTCGAGTTCTCTACCTTCAAACACCGTCACCAATCCGCGAGCGAATGTGAGTGCTATTACTACCCGTAGTGGAGTTACCAAAGTAGGACCACCTATTCCGCCCCCATCATCTACACATCTTCTACCACCATTTATCCCTCCTCCTCCCACACCTAGTATTAGTGCACCATTACTGTCTCCGCCTCGTCATGACGATGTCACCAAGAAGAACCCTTCAACATCTCAACCTTTACCTGCTACACCTGCACCTTCACCACCCAAACCCAATATCCCTTATCCTTCACGACTAGGCAAGACCATGATGCTAACCAAGGATGACGGTCAAATGTCAAATTATTTGAAGATGATCTCTCAAATGAATTTCAACATTAGCCTTGTTGAAGCACTTGTCCATATGCCGAAATTTGTCAAAGCATTTAACGAATTGCTTAACAAGAAGGAGAAGCTGATTGAGTTCGCCAACACACGCTTAAATGAAAATTATTCTGCAGTTATTCTTAAAGAACTTCCGGAAAAACTTGGAGATCCCGGTCGTTTTGTGTTGCCTTGCATCTTTAACAAAACCGAAGAATTTATTGCCCTAGCTGATCTCGGGGCCAGTATTAATCTTATGCCTTTGAGTGTTTGGAAAACACTATCATTACCCGAACTTACTCCAACGAAGATGACTCTAGAGCTAGCAAATCGCACTCTCGCTTACCCCGTTGGTATTGCCGAATATGTGTTCATTAAAGTTGGCACATTTACTTTCCCAGTCGACTTTGTCGTTGTTGATTATGAAATGGACCCTCGTATTCCTTTAATACTTGGTCGGCCATTCTTAAGAACCGGACGAGCTCTAGTTGATGTTGCCGAAGGTGAGCTCATCTTAAGAGTCGGGGATGATGCCCAAGTGTTCAAAATGGGGAAGCTTACAAGCAAATCCTATGGACGAGAATATGCGAATATGATTAATGTGCTCGATGATTTTGTCATCTACAACAATCCTCTATTCGAGTCTTGCATTGATAATCCACTTTTTGAAGATGATGTGGATGATTCTCTCTCCACTTTGGAACCTTCACCTATTTATGATTCTCCACCGATCTTTGATGCTTATGATGATGATTCTAGCTCAGATACGGATGATTTTGATGATCTTACCTCCGAGTATCCCGACATGCCCATTTACGATGATTTTTATGAGGCCGATACTCTTTCGAGTGATTCTTCACATGATGAAGATCCTCCGCCATCACTTGATCCTACTTTGGATGACTACTCATTTGAGGAAGATTTCTCTACTTTTCTTAATACATACTTCCCTCATGAGAGTGATGCACCTCCTTTGGACTTTGATGATTATCGTCTTGATCCTACTTTGGATTTGAAGAAAATTCTTTCAAAGGAGAAGCAATCGGACGACACCAACATCCGCAACACGTATGATTTAACACCTCTTTGTCCACCTTCTGAGGACGGGGTTGTGCATCTTCTTCGCGGATCATCTTCACATCTGCTGAGCCTGAGTGCTATTTTCCCTTAAAGGAAAAGGTGTTCGACCCCGGTATCGCTATTCTGCAGCCATCTCAGTATCCGTCTGATGAAATAAAAGGAAATATCTTTGGAACTTATGGAAATCTGCTTGCACCACTTCACCCTTGCTCCCACCGTGCTCCGTCTTTGCTTAAGGGAACCTTGCCTATTCTTCTTTGGCTTGCCTTGTTCGCCTTAAGCTTGTGCTATTTGATGGACGAAAACTATTTCTTTGATCCCGGTGGATATGTTTCATGCTTCTTCCTATGATAATCAAGGTCGAGTCAGGCTCACGACTCGGTTAACAAAAATCAAGCGCTTCTTGGGAGGCAACCCATGTATCTATCTTTTAGCTTTCTTTATCCTAAGTGTAGGGGAGACCCGTTGGTGTTTGTTATTTCCTCTCTTCTTATAATCAGGGATTCGAGCGCTCAATGATCCACTCTTGATGATTTTTGACGATCTGTGATTCCGTATTCCCATTTTCCCGGTTCTATCCTAAACTCTTTTCGATTCACTATTTCATATTTTCCAATATTAAATAGGAATCTCTTTAGTTGTCCTTTCTTTAGCAAGATTTAAACAAAGTGCACAATGTCCTAAGTGTAGGGGAGTTTACTCTCACATGCTTAAACATTGAGGACAATGTTTATATTAAGTGTAGGGGGGACTTCTATCGAAGTTAAGTGGTCTTTCCTTGTATTTGTCCTCATTTTAACCGGAAAATCAATTTTTCGACATTTTTCAAAATTTTTGATCTATTTTGGCCTATTAGTTTTTCCCTTTTGTATAGTTATTTTCTTTCTTTACTAGAATAAATTTTTAATAAAGTGGTTTTAATTTTCAAACGTTGTGAATCTTTTGACTCAACCCGAGTTTACTTATCTACGTTTACTCTAGCTAGTATCCTTAACGTGTTTAAGTCAAGTTTTGCTAGGCTTTTATATCGGGAGCTATAAAACGCGAAAGTCTTAACTCTCACGGGTTAAGGACAAGAACTTTTCACAAGTTCCTATAATTGATCCTAGGGAGTCGTTTACCAAGGGAACTTTAAAATGCGATTTCTAAAACTTGAAAAAGTCTAAGAGTTTGCAAGATCCTATAGGCGACTCGAAAACCCAAAACTTTGATTTAATAGGCTAAGCATCCACGAGTCTCATTCCTTGAGATTTTAAATTGTGGAGAACGAGAGATGATAGAGTCAATTATAAGTTTGGTATTCTTTCGTGAATTTATGTGAGTTAATTATAAGCCTATTCTCCCATTGCTTGCTAATAAATTTATCTGCAATAAATAAGGTTGTACGATTTGAAAAGTTACTTAGCTTCTAGCCCAAGATCGTTTAAAAGTTGCTCGGTATGGATTAGAGTTCATAGCCAAGGCATAACTTATTGAAGCGGGATGCGAAGATTGGCGAGTCCGAAAAGGCCCTAACAAGGCATGAGGGCTACATTTTGTTGCTAAAGATCCCAAGTGATGTGAAGAATCATTTATCAAAAATCAATATGAAGGATCGAGACACACGACGAAAAGCAAAAACTCCCCAAAAGTCATGGAGAAGTCTATCCGAAAAGGCCCTAACAAGGTATGAGGATAAATAGATCCAAGTCCAAAAAGGAGGCGGATCGTTGTATATCAAAGTCCAAAATAAAGATTGGAGAAAAATGAAGAAGTCGTGGTCCTAATATGAAGAATCTCTCATAACTTCAAGTGAAGAAATTCCCATTATGAAGAGAAGACCATTATTTCATGAACGTCTCTCAAGATTCGAAGTATGAAGTCGCTGCCAAATATCGGTCCGAGAAAGGTCTCAAATCGCGAAGCGAGTTATGCCAAGATATGAACTTTATGAGGTCCCAAGAAGCAGTTTTAAAAGATTTTGTCCTTTAGCTAACTATTGATTAAATCGTTCACTTTATTTTCGGCCTAATAAACTATCGAAATAAGTCAACAATGCATCCTCATGATTATTCAAGACAACAATAAAATATAAGAGATACACCTAGGAATAAGGGAGTCTAAGTGAATAATTGGCCCACATGAGTTCGTGTTAGTTTACTAACTTATAATAACAATGATCTCGTTTTTAAGCTTGGTTTGGAGAAAGTGAAAACTTGAGGATGATGATCATTCATGACATTTCCAAAACCCAAGGTATGTTTTTTATTTCTTTACTTTGAATGTTTATAGTTTTCTATCTCTTTAATAAAGGCCAAGGTGGATTGATTTTGATGAAAAATGTAAACGTGCTTTGTAACTAATGCATTGCATGAGGACATTACAATGGTCAAGTGTAGGGGATTTGATAGGTGTGTAAACACCCATCCTTTTTACCACTTAATTACAATAATAACCGAGCCAAAACGTGTATTTTATGTCGTAAATGTCGGAATTATGCGTGGTTTGTGTTTTTGTTGTGATTTAGGACGACATTGTGAAAAGGGGAGAAAACACGGGCATTCACGGGCTTTTATCGAAGAAAAAGACGAAAGACTAAGTCGAGAAGTCAAGAGTGCAAAAAGAACGGAAGTCCAAGACCAATTCTGAAGATTTATCGAAGAAAAAGTCAAAAGACGGAAGTTTACTAAAAAGCCGAAGAACTCAAGTCTTATTTATGAAGAAATGTCAAGAAGAGTTTAAAGAAATCCCGAGCCAAAAGTCATTAAAGTCCAAGTATTAAGAAGATTAACAAAGGATTAAGAAGATCAAGGACTAAAGCATGTAATTAAGGAAAAGAAGAAAGAGGGGAGGAAGCTTCCTAAGCACCCCCTAATCCTCCCCTATAAATAGATTAGGCTAGATTCATTTTTCTCTTGTTGGATAGCTTGACAAACTATTTCTTCCACTTTTAATTACCTTGCACATTTAATTACCTTGTCATTTAATTTCATGTCAAATTTAAATACTTGTCTTGCACCTTAAATACCTTTAATTTCAAGTAAGTTTCCTTTTAATTCTTGTCAATCTTTATTTTTATTGTTCATCTCCTAACTACCTTTCTTTAATCTTTGATTTTTATGTTTATGTTCATGTTTTGAGTTTTTATTGATTAAAGTGGGTTTTGATTATTGTGGTTATTTTTGTTATTTTGATTGTTTTGGATTGTTTGTTTATGCTTAGTAGATGTTTATTGATTAGTTTGATTTAATCTTGTGGTTGATTTTTATTAGTTTTCATCTAGATCCGTATTATTTTTGTCTTGCGTGTTCTTTGCTGTTCATCTGATTCCCAGGTATATTCCGGATCAAGGCCAGACATTCCTAGTGAAGGAATTGTGTTGTGGATATTCCGAACCAAAGTCGTTCATCCGGAATATTAGACATTCCGGATCAAGGCTGTGTGAAGAGGACATTCCGCATCAGCAAAACATTCCGGATCAAAGGGTTTATCCAAAGTGATTCATCCGGAATATCCAACATTCCGGATCAAGGTTTCATTAGGAAGATCCAAACATTCCGGATCAAGCAGTTCATCCGGAATACCAATTATTCTGAATCAAGGCTTTGTGAAGAAATATTCCGGATCAAGGAAGATAATCCGGATCAAAGAGTTTCATTCGGAATAAGTGACATATTCCGGATCAAGGTCTTCATCCGGAATATCCAACATTCCGGATCAAGGGGATTCATCAGCAACATTCCGAATCAAGAAGACAGTTCCGAATCAAGACTTTATTCCGGATAAGTGACATATTCCGGATAAAGGATTTATTCCGGATCAAGGTTTTTGGTAAATATTCCGAGTGAAGAAGAATCATTCCGAACGAATGTGATATTTCGGATGAGTGATTATTCCGAACGAAGGTTTATTCCGGATGAGCTGTTTTCAGGTTATTTTTAGTTTCTGTTTTTGATTTTTAATTTCAAGCTTTATTTTTCCCGCCTTTTTACTTAGTTGCACTTTAAGTTTAATTGCCTTAGATTTATTTTAGCCTTGCCTTAGTTTTAAGTTTTAGTTGCGTTTTAAGTTTGCCTTATATAGTTTTAAGTTTGCGTTATTTGCGTTTAGTGCCTTTTAATTTTCGTCACGCTTTTAATTTCCTGTCTTTTATTTTTAAATTAGACTTAGATTTGCTTTATCGTCATTTTCATTTAAGTCTTGCACCATTTATTTTAAAAACAACCAAAAACATTTGTTTCACCAAAAACAATTGAGTCGTACTTTGAATCGGAAATCAATTCGTTAAGATACCGAGAAAACAAACAATTTCAACTAGTAAAATGCTAACATTAGTGCACTGATAGGTTTACTTCCTGTTCATTACCCAACGGGGCCGAATTTATGGAGAGCATATACCTAAACTTGACCCTTGAATATATCAAATTTTCATCTTTTGTGACGGCAGATTGTTTGCCTCTATGAGGAATGAAATATAAAATTTGCCGATCTAGCCATGGTGTAAGAAACACAACCAAATATGAGGATATCATTTGTCCACCAATATGACCCAATTAGTGTTTTACAATAGGATTGGCAAGCGAGTTTCTATTTATGTGTATATGTAATGCTGAAACTTTCATTGGTGAGGTTTAAATTGCATTATCTCTAATCGTCACTGTCATTATGAGTAGAACTTTTTGATACTATACAACCACATTGGACACATGATTCTAATTGTTTTGCAAAATCATGACTCCACAGTACTAAGTGTATTTTTTTAAAATCTTTTTTCATTCTTCTAATGCTCTTTGTAGTCACTTTGAAGAAGAGGCTTATAAGTTATAACGCTACGTAGCAAATTTGAGGACGAAGTTTTAGATAGTTCATTGCTTAACTTTCTAAATCGCAGTTGTCATTTTATTTTTGGATTATTTTCTAGCACCATCTTCTTAACCTATACATGTTTCAAACGATACTCCGTCGCGGCCACCCGACTGAGGCATCGGGGTTACCGATTCGACCATCAGGTCAATTAGCATATCGTTAACTATATGTCGCTAGAAAATTTTCGGGTCACTGGTTCGACCACCATTTCAATGAGCACATCAATAATTATATGTCGCTAGACCGCTATGCGCGGGTAATCGTCTAGTATAATTAAAATTATAAAACTTTGTTATATAATTGGAGAGTTACCATAATCTCATTCAACATAATATTTGCCAAGTTTAATACGCATACTTAAATAAGGCGTATTATTTGGGGAACATGCGGTTCATTGTAAAGAGCTCCCGGACTTCAAGTATCGAGACGATATGGTTAGAGACGTTCTTTTTGACATATGTAGGCGTCCTGGTTTCTCCGCCAAGAAAGAAGCACCTGTGAACTTCTTGACTGACCCGGTAGATGGAAGATCCACACTCAGACAGGCGGACATTCTGGTTTTTGGATGGGTTGGAGGAAAACATGCGTGTGTGGATCTGACTGTGGTTTCTCCTCTTGTGGGTTGAGTAGCCGGGGTTTTACAGCGGGTCAGGCTGTTTTGAAAGCCGACTCATGCAAAATGACAAAACACGAAAAAGCATGCATTGAAAATCAACACGTGTTTATTCCTTTTACATTTGACACCTGAAGCGGTGGAGCTTGTGAAGAAGAGAGTTCAGCGCGTTATGATTAGCAACGTTATGACACCTAAATCCACAAATGTGATTTTACTAGAATTAGCTTTGTAATTCAAAAAGGACTTGCGGCGCACAGCTTGTTGCTCGCTTGCCTTCTACAGCTATGTAAAAAAAATAAAAAAAATTAGAAAGAACAAGTCACGAAACCATATGAAAAAATTTTTAAAATAAATAAGGCAAGTATTAAGTATATAAATAAAACCTAAGATGGACACATATTACATTAAACCCTAAATTTACAAACGAACTCGATCATCCCAAAAAAACCATAATGTCTGACTATCGGATACCTTTAGTTATCCAACAAGAAATCATTAAAAGGCTTCCCGTCAAATCGTTGATTAAATTCACATCTGTGTCGAAACCATGGATGTCACTGATCAAAAGCTCGAAGCTTATCAAGAGTTACATGGTTAATCAGCAGCGTAATCATCTACTAATAGGTTACCCACAACGCGGACCTTGTTATAAATATGTATCCTTTGCGGATGATGATACTTTCCCGAAACAAAAGTTTACGCTCACTTTACCCGAGTTGCCATCTCCGCATTCCACACCAAGTGTAATTATTGGTAGCTCTCAAGGCCTGTTATACTTTTCCTACTGGACATGTGGTCGTATGATTGCGGTTCTCTGGAATCCCACAATTAGAAAATCCGTTCATATAGAGGTAAATCATACACCAGAAGATTTTAAAATCGTTGTTGGGTTCGGGGTTTTACCTCACACTAGCGACCCTATGCTTGTCAAGATTATATGTATCAAGGATATTCAGAAGACGGATATAGCAACTGCCATCCCTTGGCAAGTTGAGGTTTTTACGTTAAGCTCGGGGGCTTGGAGAATTAGTCCTGTCAATCTACCTCGTAAATCAATAGAATTCACAGAGAAACAGGTGATCGTAAATGGGGTTATCTACTGGTTAGCTTATGATAGGTATTTTGATGATGATATGATGCAGTGCGTTCTCGTGATTTAATTATGTCCTTTGATATGACAAGTGAAGAATTCAAAGAAATACACCTCCCCGATAGTTTTTCGAGGGATCTGTCCATATCTAAGTTAAGAGAGTCTCTTGTCGTGATTGAAAAGAAATATGATCTTCATATATGGACCATGCATAATGGTGATCCGGAATCGTTGGCAAAGATATTCACCATTGATTGTTCCACACGAAGTCGATGTATAAGCAATGTACGTGGATTTAGAAAGAATGGTGAACCACTTATTGAGATAGCGTCGAAAAAGGAGAGAATGCTTTATGTTTATGAACCATACTCAAAACGAATTAGTCCATTGGGGATTTCTGGAAAGTGTGTGACTCCATATAGCGAAACACTACTTTTGCTGGATTACTAGCTAAGATTGAAGACAAAGATAATGGCAAACATTGTGAATTCTGGAGCTTAAAACACGCGACTTCTGGAGCAGGCCGCAGGCGGGAAGCAAGCTATGTATGTTGAAGACGAATTATACTTCAGCTTAGTTAAGAGTTACTAATAAATTTTTACGTCTTATGTATTAGATTGATATTTTGTTATTTTCTAATTTTGAAGTTTTGTGATTTTGTACTTTTGTGTAGATTGGAATGGGCCAACTGATCTAGCCCATATAACTAGTTTGGCCTGGGCAAGTAATAAGATAGAGTCCATTAGTGTGTAAAAATTTAGTGACAAAAAATCAAAATATAAAAAGATCATCTTCTTATAAACCAATTCGGGTCGGATTAGTTGGGTCAAAATTTTATTCTGGTTATTCAAATCAAATCGATTAACCTAAATACTAAATAGAGTCGGATAGCAGGTATCTTAGCTAATTCGGGTTCGGGTCAATTAATTGACCGTAATAAAGATTTTTTTAATCTTTTTTTATGTATTTTCTATTTCAACAAGTAAAAGAAGATTTTTTTATATTTACCAATATTCGAGTTGCTGAAACTTGAAGTGACCGACCTAAATTGATCTTAGCCGGAGTAACCCAAATTCTAATAGATTCGACTCATCGAGTTCAGGTTTAAAATTTTTAATTTTGATCCAACTTTAACCAGACTCGAATTGATTCAAACTCAACCAATCCGACCAACACCCCTAATCACAATTATACCAACCCTAAGTTTTTTATGTTTCGTGTTAACCAATGTTTTAAAACCCGGGTTTTTAGTTGACCTGGTCTAGTGACCGGTTCACGGGTCAACCGGTTCAACTGTTGAACCGACGGGTCAACTCGGTTTTATATATATATGTATATTTTTTATATGTCTGTTATATATTTGTTATATAATATTGTATAATCTTATAATTTTTCTTACGTCAAGTTAAATCGATGAAAAATATTTACACTTTTTTGTTTAATATTTATAACATTATAACAAATGTATGAAAAAATAATTAATTTCTATTTATAATTTGTATTAAATCATAATAAAACGATATTAGTTTATGTTTTAAGTTAGTTTTAGTTTTATTTTAATTAACAATAATCACCGATACTTAAATTTATCTTAAAAATTAAAAATGTTTATCCGAAAAAAAGTTTTTGAAATTTTTTTTATATAAAAAATTATGACCCGGCCGGGTTTATCAAACCAGGTCAACGAAAAATCGTCGGTTCAATCCGGTTCGCAAACAAGCAAAAACCTGGTCACATCCAGCCCGGTCTCCGAGCCGGTTCACAGTTCTACCGATTCAAACGGCCGGGTCAACCCAATTTTTAAAACATTGGTGTTAACTATGACGATACACATACAATCGTATACTTCTTGTTACTTTTTTTGTCGAGGTTGCTTGTGGTATTGTTAATGGTTAGATAAAGGGATGAATTGATGGCCCACACAAATGGATTCTTTTCTTGTCCATTTGCATAATATTCATCCAAAACCAAGTTGCAAATTTTTTATACAATCAAAGATTCCATCACATGACCCCACCACATTCGGTTTTTTTCTCTTTATGTATGATAGATATTTCAACAAGTAACTTATACATATTTGTTTGCACTCTACTTACATTCATTAGCAAAAGACTAATGATAAATCATCCTACCAAATATGCCTACACATATGCTTATCCATGCAATCATATAACATGTGTAGTGCACTAGTTCTCTCTCTTAATTTCATTCATTGATCTTTCCACTTGTCTTAATTTCATGAGTAGGAGGATATATAGGAACAAAAAGTAGGAAGAACAATCATTTCTCTTAGCAAAAGGAAAGGGGACTATCATCGGGTAGTCTTTAAGGGTGTGCAAGGTAAGCGACCGTAAAAGGTCTTAAATTTTTAAGAGCCTTAAAATTTGTACCGTTAATAATTATAAACATATATACAAATATTTTTCATGAAAATTCCTTCTCGAAAGGGTTCCATATGTAATTTCGCTTAGAGCCTCATAACTTTTCTCAAATTTAGAGACGACCCTGACTATCATATACTACATAACCATCTCCATCCTTCATTGTATTATATGTGTGACACGTCAGGGCCAGAGTAAAAAAATTTGACTCCAGAAGTTTATTTTAATATTTTTTATAAGGTTAATTACTTAAAAATACATATAAGTTAACAATTTTTTACCGTTTTGTGTAGCTATCTTTTTTTTCCTTATATTATCATTAAACTTTGTGATTTCGTACAATATATGTACCCAGTGACCTGCTTGACTGTTTAGTTTGTTACTTTAACGAAAGTTTAATTTTTTATTACAACGTTAGTCCTTTATATTAACGACCATTAACATAAAAACTTAAAATTTAAATTTAAAATAAAATGTAAATCTTAAAGAAAAAAGTATGTAAATTTATATAAAAAAATTTAGATATTATTATTTTATTAAACATGTGTTAGTTAACTTTTAAAATTTATATAAAACGTGTTTTATATAACTTAACTTTTTAGTAATTAATAAATCTTAATTTTTTTTGCAGAAAATCATACTATTTTTTAAAAACTTTCAAAAGTAAAAGTTGTAGTTTTAAAAAAAACTAAAATTCTTTAAATTCTTTCTTTTTAAAAAATAGTATGATTTGTTGCAAAAAAAAAATTTGAAGGTTCCAAAAACTTTTTGTAAAAAGCGGTTTTTTACTTTGAAAATTTTAAGATTACAAAATGAAAAATAATTTTTTGCAAAAAAAAATTATTTCGTAAAAAAGAAATTTCTAAAAAAAGTTATATATACACACAATTTATATAAATAAAAATAACAAAAGTTTAAAATTTTGTAAAAAGTACCATTTTTTGTTATGAAAGAATTTCAAAAATTTCATTTTTTTAAAAAAAAATACGACTTTCACTTTTGAAAATTTAAATTAAAAAAAATTTGTATGATTTTCTACAATAAAATAAGATTCATAAAGTATGAAAAAGTTAAGTTATATAAAACACGTTTTATATAAATTTAAAAAGTTAATTAAAACATGTTTAAAAAAATAATATTAAAATTTTTTTATTCAAACATGCGTAAATTTTATTTTTAAAGAAAATTTGTATATAAAGTTATATACTTTTTTAAAGGTTTTACGTTTATTTTAAAAAAATCAAAATTTAAGTGTATATTTTAATGGTCGTTAATATAAAGGACTAAGGTTGTAATAAAAAGTTTAACGATCGTTAAGACAACCTGCTAACCAGTCAAGCAGGTCACCGGTACACACGATGTACGAACTCATAAAGTTTAATAATAATATAGTTGAAAAAAAGATGGTTACACAAGAACGGTAAAAAGTGTCAAATTAGATGCATTTTTAAGTTATTAGCCTTTTTTATAATTTAAATTATAAAATATTTTTTAGAAGAAACAAATTATAAACAAACTCAAATATTTTTAAAATTTTATATTATATTTTTTTTATTAAAAAGTCGCATGACTCTTGTGATCCTCCTTTGTCTCATGTCTCCGTCTCCACCTCTAAGCACATATCTATGGACATAATGAGAATATAATTTGACCAACACGAAAAAAAACACAAAACATAACTTTTTTTGGACCAAATACATCTAAAAAGATCAAGATTTGTGTCGCAAGTTTTCATGATGTTCAGAAACCTTCCGCGACTCACCTTGATTTTGTCTCGATATAGTCGGTTTGGTTTGGTATAAAAACGTAGAGGTAGTAAATTATGTCCAAATATATAAAATTAGGTTATTTGAATATTTTTTTAACGAATGGACTAAATGAGTATTTACTTATATTTTAGTTGAATTATTTGGACAACATAAAAACATTGGTTGAAAACCAAATAGGTATTATTGACAATATATGGTTGGTATTTTTTTCCAATTAAATAATCTTAAGTATTTTGGTTTCTCCTTTAATATTGTTTATTTCACCCAAGTTCATTTGGTCCAATGCCTATTTAGCATAAGTCCATTTGGTCCAAATATTAAAACTGTCCATTTAGTCTGCGTCCACAAACCAATGTTCATTTGACTTATGCTCATACCTGTCCAATCCACCTATTTAGTACCCTTATAAAAACGTATCAATTTACTAAGTTATAAATGTTAAAAGAATAGAAACCAACATATAGAAAAGGGGAAAAAAACAATTCACAACATAAACTTTTTAAACACATGGATGGTAAAATAACATTTTCTAATAAAATCATCACCTTGAATGTAATCATTGATTGATTATATAATTAAAGACAACAATGATATGTTTTTTAATGATCTCTGAAAACGATCAAAAGATATTTATGATTATAAAATCATATTAAGTTCTTTTCTTATTCTAGAAATTCATCAACCATGTATAGCTGTTAAAAAATATATCTTTTTTTTTTTTTCTTTTTTTCTTTTTTACCTTTTTCTAAAAATTCACCAACCACTTACCCTTTGTCTAAGGATACTTTGCTTCCAAGGATAAAAACAAAATGGGATGTTTCTTTCTTTTCAATAATGATGATGCTTAACATGTGTATTTTAACATACTTTGAGTTAGACACTTACTAAATACTTCATCCGTCCTAAAATTATAGTCCACCTTTCCATTTTGGTTTGTCTCAATTTATTTGTCCACTTCCAAAACTTCTAAAAATAGGTAGGAATTTTAAATCGAGATTACTAGATTACCCTTAATTGAAATCATAATTACAAACTTTAAAAATGTTTTAAATTAATTAGTTAAGGGTAAAATTGTCTTTCTGCAAAAAGTAAGAGAGAAAGATGAAAAGGTGTTACTTTTCTTAAACTATGTGTTTTTTGTCGGTGGACAATAATTTTGGGACGGAGGGAGTAGCTTATTTGATTGTTTGCCATAAGATATATTTCATTCTTAGCAACTTTAAAATTTAAAATTGCTTATACAAATGCGGGTTTTTCTAGCATTTAATTTCGCAATACGCAAATCAATAAATATTTTCTGATGATTTTTTGAGGTCCTTATAGATTTCAGAGGTCTTTTAGCTAGTAAAGTAAAAAAAAAGCGTAATCATCTCAAACACAAATTTTTACGTGTTTGTTAGTATAACATTGTGACGAATATAACACCACATTTACTGACTAGCTAGTAATTTTCACCGTCAATTATCGCAACCTCATAGTATAATCGACTATAGTTTTGGTATTCCTGTAGGCTGTAGCTTCATGATGCATATGTACTTAACATTTTAATGTGAAATGTTTTTTGATAAAGTTATTCTTTCAAATTCTCACTATCGTAAAATCGTTATCACGAAAACGAAAACATGTGATCAAAATATAATATACGCGTACCATACGGAGTACTAATTCGACAGTTTTAATGATATTAGATTGACTAAAATTAGCAATGTTTTAAATTCGGGTTCACTCGATAGATTGAACCGTGAACCGGTCAGATAACTGAACGTCAATTTTGAAGGAAAAAATTGTTGAAACCGTCGATTAAACCGATTAAACCGTAAACCGATAACTCGATCAATTAACTAAAAAACAAAAACATTGAGAATTAGAGTGCAACAAAGATCACTTTAAAAATAGTCTAATATAAGTGCAAGATTTTCAACACCAACCAACATCTAAACCATTCATTACTCTTTCTTTTCTATATTTTTCTTCTTTTTCTCCCATTGGCTTCTTTCTAAAAACATCATTTTTTTTCCAACATAACAAAAATATCATAAAGCTAGATTCTTGCGTGCACAAAACCATCTCCCAAAAACAATATTTAAAAAAAAAAACTTATATTATTAGATTCCATTATTTGATACTTTACTTGATTGATTATAGGAGGCAAAGATCATGCACACATAGCTACCAAGTGTGAACCTGTTTTTTTTTTCCTTATATGAAGTACAAGCTAGGACAAGAACCTTAAAACGACAACAACCTGGGAAAACACGGGGAGTTGTTGTTGGAAGGAATCTTTGATTGGTTCCATGAGATTACGTCCGCTCTTGCTTTTACTAGGATGACTGATAGCGCGTACCGTGTTGAGACTACGTCGCGCTTAGCTCAATGGCGTATCGACAATTTAGCTTCGTGTACTTATCGTAAATCTGATCCTTTCACGATCGGTAAATGGAACTGGTTAGTAGTAGTAGTAAACTTTTTTCATTTAGGGTTTTGGAACTTTCTAATTATAGTAACTGTACTTTTAGATTTAGAAGATATTTATAAATGGAACTGGTTAGTAGTAAACTTTTTTTTTAGGGTTTTACAGCTTTCTAAAAATAGTAACTGTACTTTTAGATTCAGAAGATATTTATAAATGGAACTGGTTAGTAAGTAGTAAACTTTTTTTCTAGGTTTTTTACATCTTTCTAAAAATAGTAACTGTACTTTAAGGTTCACTGACAGACAGAATCTATGTTTTTTCTTGGAAGTAACAAAACTGGTTTTTTTAGGCTTAGTGTTTTTGTATATATTTTTTTGTTTTTTTAAGACTAATATGTTGTATTTTTGTGATGTATTAAGGCGGCTGGTTATCGAGAAGAATCGTACATTGCAGATCAAATTGTATCCTGAGATATCGGGTGTGTTTAAAGACAACCCTCCAATTGCCTCATTCGTCATCCGGGTGGTGTCTTCGTTAGGAGGTCGTAAGGCCTTGACTCATCCAGGTATCTCTAGAGTGACTTAATTTGTCTTTTGAGCTAAAATGGGTCATTTTAGTGACCCGGTATTGTTTTATGTTTTACGGGGTGTTTGGGAATAACAGATACTTAAGCTGTTAAATAAGCAATCCCAAACAGCGCCTATGTAGTAATAACTTGAACTGGTGTGGTTTGTGTTGATAACCATGTTACTCGCATTATTTAAGTTTCGTATACTATTTGACTGCAGAAATTAGAGATAAGCAGCTTAAGAGCAGTGAAGATTTCGTTTGGGCGCTTGAGGTTCCATTGACAGGGAAATTCATTATCGATGTTGAGTTTCTTGATCTTAAAACCACAACCATAAACGTAATTCAACCATCTATCACTTCCGTAATTTAAGCCTTTGCGTGATGTTTTCTGTTTTTCCTAAAGGATGTTACTTTCGACCTGTAATGAAGAGGCGTTTGGGATTGCCAATTTCAAACTGCTTATCTGCGTAAAAGAAGTATAAACGCAGTTTTACTCAAACATTAAAAATGGGTTACAAACATTTAAAAAAGCAATCCGGAACACCTTCTTAACTACAGTACATCATTAATATGTGGTTGGTGAATCGAGAGTTATGACTTCAGCATCTAGATATATTGGTGTCGGTTGACAAGCTAACAGTTTTAGTCTGGTGATTAAATTTAGGTAATGGGTCGATATCATATGCTTGAAAAAAATGGAATCTTTCACATGTTTGTATAAACTATGAATTATGTAACAGGGTGGTGAGTCGTGTTCGGTGTGGACTGAAAGGTTTACTCAAAAGGATTTACGAGCAACAGCACTTTCATCTCTTGGTAGAATGTTATCAGAAAGTATTCACACGGATATCAGCATAAATGCTTCTGACGGAAGCATTGGGGCCCACCGAGCTGTCCTTGCAGCCCGTTCACCCGTCTTCAGAAGCATGTTCCTACACGACTTAAAAGAAAAAGAAATGTCTATCATAGACATATCCGACATGTCTATTGAAGCATGTCAGTCTTTTTTAAACTACATTTATGGTATCATCGACGAACAAGACTTTCTTACTCATAGACTCGATCTTCTTAGAGCAGCTGATAAATATGATGTCACCGACTTAAAAGAAGCGTGTCATGAAAGCTTATTAGAAGATATTGACACCACTAATGTGCTCGAGAGGCTACAAAACGCTTCTTTATATCACTTACCAAAGCTGAAGATATGCTGTATGCAGTATCTTCTGAAGTTTGGTAAGATTTACGACATTATAGACCAATTTGATGCGTTTATACAGTCAGCAGACAGGGAACTTATTGGTGAAGTGTTCAGTGAAGTTCTTACGGTGTGGAAAGGTTTTTGAGTAAGTTGCTCAAAAATGGAAATATATACATATATGTAACATTATTGATAAGTTGATTATTTGTTGATTTATGAAACTGGCTGCGCCCTGATCAAGATTTGTTTTGTACATAATCTGAAACTTGTTAAATTGCGACCCGATTATGTAACATGTACAAAATAGTGTGTTAAATGAAAAGAATGGTTATGGTATTGATTAACATACTTGACTATGCCTGCAAATATCATCCTGTTTTTGAAATAAGCAAATATTTATGATTAAGTCGACCCGTTTTTTAGTTCTGTCGTGGCAGAAAATATCGCTTAAGATGACCCAGAAAAGTTGAACAGACCACTGTAAAGACTTTTTTCACAGCTGAATTGCCAAAAACTTGAAATATTACTAACCCAAAGAAACATAGCGCGCGTTTGCTTATCATGCTGTGTTTCATGATAATTTGAGCAAGTAGAAGGCTGAAGTGCTTATCTTAGCATAATTCATGAGCTAGTCGAACATTAAAGGCCATTTGTAAGGGACGGATAAGAATTTGTATACCTTCTTCGTACCTGAGGCTGAAGCATGGATTTGAGCCCTTTTGTTTCTTCACACGATTGTTTGCTTCTCGTCATTCATGAAGCTTCAAATGAGAAAGGTACAGAGTTGTTTTCGGTTTAAGGCTTATTTAAGCACTTAATATATAAAAAGAGAATATTATGGAGCACCTTTTTCTTAAAGGGAGCATATTCTTTGAAGAGTTTGGACTGAGCTGAATACATAGTATGCAGCAGAATATGAACCTTGATCGAGCCAAATCATCATTTTTCTGTAGCAGCGTATGAATTGAAAAATAATTTCCGCGTTAATATGATTCATTTGTCCCAATATATTGCAGTTATAGTCTTCGTGTTGCTGAAATTAGTTCATGTTTCTTTCTTAATTTGGACTAAATTTAGTACTTTTGAGTTTTGACCATCCAGTTGTTGTAAACATTAAGGTTACAAAACAGATTGCAAAAAATACAGTATCATTTGATTGAAAATTTGTAATCAAGACATAATTTACCCGAGCCAGGTTGATATTTTGATTTGGACTACCGGGCTGCAACTCTGTGTTTGTTTTGTTATGCATATAACGTCTATTAGCATAAGAAGTTATAACTGATTGTTTTGTAAATGACAATGCCAAACAACCCTATAACTATAAGCAAAGTCAAGTGAGGGATTAGACCTTATAAGTCATAACTCATGTGCTTCTATTCACATAGCCGAAACACAATAACTGAACAAATGGTTCGATCTTTACATGGTAGTGTGCTTGACTGAACTCGGTTTAGTTCACTAACATTTATCCTAACCCGGTAGTCTTTATATAACTGTTGTTTCAGCTGTTTATATGATACTGGTGCACAGATACTCCAACCACATGGAGTTCTCCAAATGTATAACATTCGATACTTGAAACTGCTTTTGGTAAGTATTTCGGCTATGTGTATAGAAGCATGTCAGTTATGCCTTATAAGGTCTCATCCCTCGCTTGACTTTGCTTATAGTTATAGGGTTGTTTGGCATTGTTATTTACAAAAGTGATTATGTAAAAAATAATATAATCAGATATAACTTCTTATGCTAATAGAAGTTATATACTTAACAAAACAAACACAGAGTTGCAGCCCGGTCGTTAATCAATAGTTGAAACAAAAACCGCAGTAAAGAACATCGGCTGCAAATAAAGCACGAAACTCACAGACTAGATAAGGAAACACGCAGACCAATTATACACTGAAACTATAACTATATAAAGCACAAAAACATAGGTGCAATAAAATTCAAGTTCTACATTGATCAACCTTCATTCCATATGAATATATGATTCTATCCTGAACAAAAAAAGATCAGCTACCACGACGAGCTAGTCTTAACTAAATCTTGGAAGTAAGTAGCTACTATCAATCACGCCAAGGATGCTTGATCTGAGTTACATTGTTGTCTTCTCTTAAGTAAAAAAATCAAGATCCCTACCAAGTAACAAAACAGCATCACAGCTCCAATATACATAATTGGTGTCTGTGCCCAGTGGAGCTTGGGTGGGAGGTATTGTTGCGAAGCAAAAAAGAGACCCGGAAGAAGACCAAGATAAAAACTCCAGTGATCAGTGATCACACTGACGTCGACTAACTTGTGTTGATGACGGCATACATACTTCCAAAGGAAGTAATACACAGCTAGGAACGACACAATGGCTATAGATATGACTACATACACACACCGGTTGAAATTGCGGGGAGCGGATAGGACAGCAATTTCGGAGTAAAGTGCAAGAAGTGCGAAGAAGACCCCAAAGCTTTTCAAGACGGTGTAATGGATATTCTTCATCCAGCTTTGCAAGAAGGAGCTCGCTAATACTAAAATGCCCGTTACTAGAAGAGTAATAGAAACCGAGGCAAGGGCCATAATCATAAACAAACCACCATGAGCTTCAAAAGGGGACTGGCTTTTGTTATTAATTATGCCTCGACCAGGAGCTAAAATAAGCACCTCAAGACAAGCTATCAAGTACATAACAAAATGGTACAAAATAGACTGTGGATCAGCAGGTGGAGGTGGTGTTAATTCGTTTTTAACTGAAATCACAACGTGTGGAACTTCACTTGCCACAACAACCTCGTTAGTTCTTTCGGACAACATGATCGGAATCGATAGTTTGAGACAGAGATCGAGCTAGCTAGACGAATGTTTTGGTTTCCCGGTAAAGACCGAACATATATTTATACACATTCATGCATTGCATTATGGAAAGAAACTAACCGACATTTTTTATATACCATATTTTAAAACGTGACCTAAACCGATATAAAACCTTAATGGGTTCGGATTAACTGCTGGTTCGAGTTGTAAATAGGTTGAGCGGGTCGACCCGTCAAGATGTTTAAGATTTCTTTTCTTAAACTAAAATCTATATCACACACCGAAACTCGTTTAATCTATTCAACCCGTGTATATATTTAAGTTGTCAAACAATGAAATATTAAGGGTGGGTATTTTGGACTATCGATTGAACCGGATGGGAAAAACTGAAGGAACCGAACAGACCAGATGGACACAACGTATTTGGTTCGGTTTTTGGTCAGGTCGGTCCGGTTCGGTCTTAGCACAAATCGGTCGATTATACTTAATAGAACAGACCAAAGATCGAACCGGACCGGACCGAACTCGATTATTCCGATCCGGTGCTCGATCCGACGTTTTTGACCATTTTAATCTCGGCCTGATCCAGTATTAGCCGGTCCGATCCGGTTTTATACCGATGCTCAAATTGTATTCAGGTTATGCATAAACAAGATAGAGTTGATATAGTCGATTGGATTATTTAATTAATTCGTTAAGCAAATGGTGATTACTACTGTATGTTAACTCCTCTAACGTCATTACCCCGTCACGTCCTTTTTGCCAACTATCGTTAGCATTCAACTTCAATAATGAAAACCAACTGAACCCATCACCGGCACCCCTCGTTGTCACTGTGCACCACCACCGCCTACCACCACTACCACCCACTACCACCACCCAATACCACCACCCACTACCACCACCCAATACCACCACCCACTACCACCATCACCACCGCCCACCACAACCACCGCCCACCGCCACCACAACCACCACCGCCTACCACAGCTGCCTACCAACACCGCGTCACCACCACCACTACCACCCACTACCACCACCCAATACCACTACCCACTACCACCATCACCACCACTACAACCACCGCCCACTACCACCATCACCACCACCACTACCACCCACTACCACCACCCAATACCACTACCCACTACCACCATCACCACCGCCCACCACAACCACCGCCCACCGCCACCACAACCACCATCACCACCACCCACTACCACCACTTTCCAACACCACTGCCACCCACTATCACCACCGGGCACCATCACCACCGCCCATCGCCACCACCACCTACCACCAGCGCCTACCACCACTGCCTACCATCATCACCACCACTACCCACTACCACCACCCAATACCACCACCCACTACCACCATCACCACCGCCCACCACAACCACCGCCCACCGCCACCACAACCACCACCGCCTACCACAGCTGCCTACCAACACCGCGTCACCACCACCTACCACCAGCGCCTACCACCACTGCCTACCATCACCACCACCACTACCACCCACTACCACCACCCAATACCACCACCCACTACCACCATCACCACCACCACTACCACCCACTACCACCACCCAATACCACTACCCACTACCACCATCACCACCGCCCACCACAACCACCGCCCACCGCCACCACAACCACCATCACCACCACCCACTACCACCACTTTCCAACACCACTGCCACCCACTACCACCACCGGGCACCATCACCACCGCCCATCGCCACCACCGCCCACCATCACCACAGCCTGCCACCACCCACCAACTTCCCAACACCACTACCACCATCACCACCACCACCACCACAGCCTACCACCTCCTACCACCACCCACTACCACCACAACCACACACCACCACCACCCACCACCCACCATCCACTAAAGTTAAAAAAGGCATATCCAAACACCTGCTATGAACCAATGTTGGATTCCTAACTGCTACTGATGTTTTATGTGTCATTGGATTAGTCCCAAACCGTTACTGTCAAGCATGTTAATGGTCCTAGTAGGATAACACTTGAAGACTTGAAGTTTTTATTTTGCGTGAAATTAATCCGAAGCCGTTTACTGAGAGACTAATGCACACGGTGCCGCTATGTAACAAACACTTCAGGAAAAGAAAAAGCTACCATGGGGTGTCTCGGAAATGCAGTTTATTGTTAGAGACTAAGTAGAGGAGATAAACCGAGTATCAAGTAGGTTGCAGTTGTAAGAACATTATATATCTCGACTTGGAACCATTGATAGCCATTTTTGACCCTAGATTATAGTAGTTGATATCGTGTTTCTAGTTTGTGCCTTAATCTACGGCATGTCTATTAATCTACATTATTAAACTTGTTAGACACAAGGACAGACATTTTAGTGTTATTTGTTTTTTACGTATTGCTATGCAGCTGTTTTTTAGCTTCCGTGTTCTGACTACTTTTCATGGCAATCTTAGCTGATCCGAGGATTTTGGCTAGGGATGGCAACGGGTCGGGTTCGGGTCGGGTTCGGGTCGTGTTTTACTAAACCCGTACCCGCATCCGTTTATAATATCCAAACCCGCATCCGTCCTAATACCCGACGGGTACCCGGTTACTATTACCCAACGGGTTTTCGGTTTTTACCCGCGGGTATCGGGTATCCACAATTAAATTTTGTTCGACAAAATTGTGCGTAGAAAGTTAAAAAAAACAATGGAAAACAATCAAAATACCCTAATATAATTTTGATTTTAGTTACCGACACACGCATGCCTCAGCTCATTTTGATCACAATTAGTAAGTGTATGCAGAAACAAACTTTGATTCAGTGGAAGTTTTCAGTTGCACATTGTTTAAAGAGCGTTTAAGGAATTTTTACTTCTGATTTCTAATCAATGCGTTGTGTCTAGAGTTGTGAGACGCGATAAAGACCATCAACTACAACTTTTATTGCTACTATAGTCATTGTTAGTGTTGCTGAAAGTACTTGATGTTAGCTTAATTGGCACAGAAACGGATCAATATCGGTGGATTTTTAAGGAATGGTAACGTTTTTTTACTTGTCTAAGCTGAATTATGTTTAATCTAACCGGTAGCGTTTCTATAGCTGTGGTTTCAGCTGTTTTTATAATGCTAATGCACGAAAACTAGTACCACATGGAGTTCGCCAAATGTGTAACAGTCAGGACATTTGATGATTGAAATTGGTTTAGGAAAATGTTTCGCCTGTATGCATAATACAAGCACGTGATCGTAGGGCTGAGCACGGCAGACCCAAAACCGACCCGGACCGGAAAACCGGACCGGACCGGACCAAACCGAACCGGACCGAGTAATTTCGGTCCGGTCCTCGGTCCGGGGTTTTAGAACCGGACCGAGTAATTTCGGTCCGGTCTCGGTCCGGGGTTTCGGACCATTTCGGTCCTCGGTCCGGTCCGGTCCGGTCGCGGACCGATGCTCAGCCCTACGTGATCGTGAGTTATAGCATCTCATCTCTCAGTTGACTTATGAGGTAAAACTGTTGAATGATGATGTAAGGTTCATGGGAGTCAACTGAAAGGCGCTTACAACTGGGAGCTAAAGGATGAATAGCTTGCACGTAAAATCACTAGTAATGGGGTGTTTGGCGTAACTGATTTAGAATATCTTGGACTTTATATAAGCTTATGATCTGAACAACGGCATGTGAAAACAGCTTATTTGCGTCAGATAAGCTGCTGTAATGTATTCTGATATAACGCCATAAGCACAAAAGCCGTTTAGATAAGCCTACCCACACCCAAACACCCTTTAAACTCAAAAGGTCATACACTTTATGGATACAAAAGTTAGCTTAACTTTATGTCACGCATCTTTTTTTCATAAACAAACATGTTACTCGTATCAATTACTAATATTACACGGCAATTATGATGATTCACATGAAAGGGCGTTTGTTTAAGCTTATATGTGAGCTTATGAGCTTATTTGATTTCAACTTTAATAATAAAATCAACCACCACCGATCACCACCGCCCACCACCATCACTGGCTACCACGACCCACCACCACCACCACCACCACAAGCTACCATCTCCTACCGCCTACCACCACCCACCACCCACCACTGCCCACTACCACCACCGCCCAACACCACTACCACCCATTACCACCACCATTCACTACCACTACCACCACCGCCCAACACCACTACCACCCATTATCACCACCATTCACTACCACTACCACCACCACCACCACCACCACCCACTACGACCACTAACACCATCACCAACACCGCCCACTATCACCACCGCCACCACCACAAGCTACCAGCGCCTACCGTCTACCACCACCCACCATCGCCCACTACCACCACCGCCTAACACCACTACCACCCATTACCACCACCATCCACTACCACCACCCAACACCACTACCACCCATTATCACCACCACCACCATTACCAGCACCACCCACTATGACCACCACCCACCATCACCATAGCCTACCACCACCATCATCCACTACCACCACCATTCACTACCACCACCATCCACTACCACCACCATCCACCCCACCACCCACTACGACCACCTCCCGCAATCACCACCACCACTGGAACCTACCACCACCCACCATCGCCCACTGCCACCACCGCCCAATACCACCACTGCCCAACACCACTACCGCCCACTACCACCACCATCACCACCATAGCCTATCATCACCTACCACCACCCACTACCAGCACCGGCCAACACCACCACCACCCACTACTACCACCACCGCCAATCACAACCACCATCCACTAAAGTTAAAAGGCAAACACCTGCTATGAACCGAATGTCTGAGGGAACTTATTAGAAGTATGATTCGGATTAGTCCCAAGCCGTTAGTGGTCCTAGTAGGACAACACTTCAAGACTTGAAGTTTTTATATATTTTGCGTGAAATAAATCCCAAGCCGTTTACTGAGAGACTATTGCACACGGTGTCACGGTGCCACTATGAAACAAAAGCTTCAGGAAAATAACAAGCTACCATGGGGATAAACTGTGTCTTGGAAATGCAGTTTATTGTTAGAGAGTCATTAGAGGAGATTGACCGATTATCAAGTAGGTTGCAGTTGTAAGAACCATAGAATAGAACATATATCTCGACTTGGAACCATTTCATGGCTATTTTCGCCCTATATTATACTAGTTGATGTCGTGTTTCTAGTTTGTGCCTTAATCTACATTACGACTATTCTACATTATGAAACTTGTATACAGCAGCTTTTTAACTTCCGTGTAATTATATTCTGACTACTTTTCATGGCAATCTTAGCTGATCCGAGGACTTTGGTTCAACAAGCTAGGAATGACGCAGCTGAGTTCTGTTTTAAGTATGGATATGAGATGCATGTTGAAGTATCTATTGTAAGTTTTATTATGTTCAAATGTGATCCCGCTGGCCATTTTATTTGGTCCTAAGGTTTCTGAACTTGGATTATCGTTTTTGGAATGAAGATTCTAGTTCATAACTCTGGCGAATGTGTACTTGAGAATCCTACAGTAATAATTTTGACAAATTATGCAGGCAACAAATGCTGTGAGGTAAGAGCAAGAGGCAATCAATTTCTTAGAAAAGAAAATGAACACATGTTTTATACGAATAAGCTCATTTGACAACTGCTTATTTGTGAAAACCATTTGTCAAAGCAATCTATTCTTTTATGATATTACAATAAGCTGGTAATAAAGTGGTTAAACACAATACCAAACACCACCTCATATACACCTTTTTCTTTAAAAGAAGCATTTCTTTGAAGAGCTTCAAGTAAGCCGAATTCCTAGTATGCAGAAGAAATTAAACCTTGATAAAACCAAACCATCATGTGGCTGAACTGTAGTAGCTGAATGACGAAACCCAAAAAAAAACTAAATCTGATGGTTGTTTCGTCATAGAGACCATCAACTATAACGTTTTGCTACTATAGTCGTTGTTAGTGTTGCTGAAAGTAGTTGATGTAACTTTCTTTAGACTAATTTACTGCAACTATAAAAATATCAGGTTACAAAACAGATTGCAGAAAAACATAGTATCAGTTGACTGAGAACTTTTCTAGTCAACGCATAATTACACGCATGCTTCAACTCATTTTGATCACAAATAGTAACTGAATTAGCACAGAAACTGACCAATATCGGTGTATTTTTTAGGAGAACGTGTAACATTCTTGACTTGTCTAACAGGTAGGACCATCTAGACCCAAGTTATATACTCTTAAATGAATCCTATTTTAGCCTTATTATGTAAACCCATTATGAAATTTGTGTCTGCATCTTTAAATTGCCTGACTTGTTCTTCACTCAGAGTCAAGGACGGAACCTGGGGTTCTCGCGGGTGCCCGGGAAGCGTTTCTATAACGTTCTTGACTTGTCTAAGCGGTAGCGTTTTTAGGAGAATGTTGTAACATTCGTAACTGGTTGTCTTTATATATCTGTTGTTTCAGACACTCCAACCACATGGAGTTCTCCACAGTATAACATTTTGATACTTGAAATTGTTTTCGGCAAGTGCTTCGGCTATGCGTATATAAGCATGTGAGTTATGAGTTATGCGTGTATACGACAACTGAACTTGCACTTAAAATCACTTCTAATGGGGTGTTTGGCGTAACTGATTTAAAATATCTTGGACTTTATATAAGCTTATAATCTGAACAGAAAACAGCTTAGTTGCGTCAAATAAGTTGCTACAGTCCATTCTGACATAACGCAATAAGCTCAAAATCCGTTTAAATAAGCATACCCAAACACCACTCAAAAGGTCACACACTTTATGAATACAAAAGTTATCATAAATTGATGTCACACATCTTCTGTGTCCCTTTTTTTCATAAACAAACACGTTAACAATTAGTAAACGCTAATTATGATAATTCACATGAAGGGGGTGTTTGTTTCAGCTTATACCCGAGCTCATGAGCTTATTTGATTTCAACTTATAAGCTTTTGTTGTTCATTATATAATAATAAACTTATCTAATCTCAAAATAAGCCAAAAAATTAAAGCTTATCTACTTCTTATATAAAGCAGGGTTTTTTTCCTAAAATTTCTCACCTAAAAATCTTTAATCAATTGACATGTGGAAATCCTTATTTTTATTAGCCGTAGGATGAGTTTTCTCCCAAAACAGAGACGCTCCAAATATATCCCTCCTCTTATGATCTACAATAAACCAAAACCTTAACAAAAATTTATCCAATCTAAAAATTGCTTTTGATCGACACTCAATTTCAATCCCTAACACAATAACCTAAAGATTAAATCATTGGTGATCATAAATTGAAGCAATGAAAAATTAACCAAATCATATATATCAATGATATTTTGATATTTGTTTTGGTAAGATTATCTTTCTATTTCATTATCTCCGTATTCAATTTTATAAGATGAGGTTTTTTTCCCTTTTAATCTCATTAATCTGACGATTTCATATATCTTATGCTTTCTTAAAATTAGGTTTTGGGTTTGAATTGAACATAAATCTAAAATTGGTTCACACTTTGTATTGATTTAATCTGGTTTTTAGTTTGTGTGAATTTTATAGAAATCTTACACTAATTTATAATGATGTTTCTTTCTTATAACACTATAAATAACAAGCATAAGGCAGAGTATGTTCTTTTTGCCATATATATTTTTCTGATTTGATTCATTACGATATTATATAATATTTTAAAATTCGAAATTCTAAATTACTTCTTAATGCAGGTGCCATATTTTTATGGTGATGAGGAACCGGTGGATGTAATCAAGAAATGTGGATGATGCTAGGTAATGAGATATTATCTAATGTGGATATCTCATCTTATTTCATTTGTCATATATTGTTACATAAAGTTGTTCTTATCCATTACATATTGTGATAGCGAGACTATTCGCTCAAAAACTATATGAATTTGATGAAGTAATGCCTAATATTATTTGGAAAAATAAATGCTCATGTAAGTGTATGATGTATCCAATTTCTGTTTTACTTTAAAGCATTGTACTTACAACATAATAGTCCATTTTTACACAATAAATTTTATATCATGATTGAATCCTGGAATTTTTCACTTAAAAAATATTTGACGAATGGGTCGAATATTATAGATGCTGCTGACAGTTCTTAGTTTGGGGTTCATCTTAGAAATTTTTAGGCTAAAAATTAAAAAAATTGTTGATTGTAATATTTTTGGTGAATTTTTGATGCCAATAAAAAGAACCTATTGGTTTACGTTGTATATTGACGAGACTGATATATGGTGTCATTAATGTTTTGCAGAATAAAGGTACTTAATGATCAGAGGTGATAACATCAGCCGAGTTCATCCACTGCATTGTAATTTGCTCGCTTACAGTAGTTCAACAGGACTTATTAAGCTGGTGGGCATCCAAAGATCAGCGTGATAGTAGTGTTATATTGTGAGTTGGGATTTTATGTACTTTTTCTTTGGGGATGTTTGAATTTGTTTTTTTGGAATTTATAACCGTTTTTAATTTTTAATGCTTGGCTTAACATAATCTATTTTGAATCATTTGATTACAGTATGCAACAAAAAATCCGACCGTTTAAATCTCAAATAAAACTGTTTCATTTATCCATCTTTTCAAACCATTTTTCAGGTTGCAAGATGAGTCACGAGGACAAAACTTTCTTTTTACTGAAATTGAGGCATTGTAGCCTCAATTTCAGTTTTATAAAAGTTTGCAGCAGATGGAAAACACATATTAAGCCGCGACTACATGAATAAAAAGGTATATGTTTCAATACTTATTCTGTTTCAAGATTTATTTTGAATGCATTAACACTTTATATTCATTAAACAGGCACACCTGAGTTCATGACCCCAGTAATGTAAGAAGAAGCTTACAATGAGCTTGTGGACATTTACTCCTTTGGTATGATTGTTTTGAAAATACTTGTGTGAATATCCTTATAGGCTTAAATTTACAAGGAAGCCACTTTGGTACTATTAATGTGATTCTGCAATTTCGCGCTTTTAAACAAGTTGATTAAACTTGAGAACATTTTACTCAATGAAATTAATTCTGTAAGTAGTATAGATGTGGCCAAACACCCCTCGAAACAGCACTAACTGAAAAAGCAGTAACCAAACACCCGTTTAGACATCAAGTAGAAAACCTTTTTTCTACGTTGACCTACTCACATTTAATTTTTATTCATATATTGTATAATTCGAAATAAATACTTTGTGCTGTATATATAATGTCTAATCATTCATAGTAATAATCGTCTTTTTTATTTTGAGGTTAGAGTTTGCAGAAAGCTATATAGAAATATTGTTACTAAGTCCATGTATTCTTCAAGGTGCTCGCAAATTCCTGCTTGAGCGTCCTACTTACTGATTGCTAATTGCACAGTGTAGCTTACTTTTTCATCGAATATGTGTATATGTGTTGATACTAAAGGTTCAGACTTAATACCAAAGGTTAGATGCTGTCAAAATTTCTTTTACTAATTTATTGATAACTTTTATCTTTGAACCTTTTAGTGATTTAGTTATTTTGATGATGCAGGAAAAGTCGTTTCAATTGTAAAATTTACTGAACTTGCAGTATCAATTTTGTCCAAGAAGGTAAGCTTACGTCATCTATTGAATAATTTATGTAGGACAATATAAAGTAAGGTGTTTATGCATTGCATGCTAATCGATTTTTATGTAAGAGTTGACAAGTTCATCCTATTTATACTTACAACGGGGTAAAACAATACGGCAAAATTGAATTCTGTTTTAAATATGGTGAAATAAGCAGTTTGGGGGTTGGTTATTTGATTATAGTTAGCTGGGTCACTAGGTGTGTATATGCTTTTAGGTATTCGAATTCTGAACTTAGGCAATTTCGAGCCCACTTGACCCATTTATCATGTAGCTATGTTTATTATTGTACGACCCACCTCACACATCAGACAAAAAAAAACATAAGCCAGATAAATAAATTCATTCATATGTTTGAAACTCAAGTAATTATTAGTGACATGCGATGTGGTAATTTAGAATGTGGCACATCCTTCTACATAGATTAGTCAATTATGTATTCTGCTGACAGTGTGAATACATGGACATAGAAAAAGCCCGAGTATATGGAGATGCTGTAGAGGATACCATGGTTTGTCATGTAACAGTAGTACTTGCTTTTAAATATGATTTCGAAGGTTTATTGTTCATATTTCATGAAAGGGTGAGGTCAATTCATATCCTTTATGTTTTTTTCCATATCATTACACTTATTGCTTTGCTTTGGTTCCTTTTATCATATTTTCATTGCAGAAATTTGATCATAGCATGAAAGTCATGAGGAACAAGTAAAGATGGATTACGGAAGACAACAAAGGAAGAGAACAAGTTTTTAGAATGACATTTTACATTAATTTCTTTTGTAATTAATATTATATCACTTAATGTCTATTTCTATCAACCACTTTTCTCCTTATTTTCTAACAATCTTTAAAGCTAGCCGCCCATTGGGCGGGCCTTGAGTCTAGTGAAGTATAAGGCGAAATCAAATAAGCATATAAGCCTACGTATAAGGCCGAAACAAACATCTTCAGCATCCATACACAATTACAAAAAAACTACGAAGCAAAAAAAACATAACATAATCTAAAAAAACCCATTAAAACAAAAATTCTTATGAAGAGGATGTTTGTTTCGGCTTATATGTGAGCTTACAAGCTTATTTGATTTCGACTTAGGTCTGATAAGCCCCAATTTTATGGCTTATTTATGGGCTTATAAACTTATATAATCCCAAAATAAGCCAAAAAAATCAAATATGAAGCAAAAGAACATAAGATGATCTAAAAAAATCCATAAGCTCAAAATCCTTAAAACATCGGCATGGTCATAATAATAATAATAATAATAAAAACATGACAAAGAAACAAATAAAAAAACATTACTACTAGGTTAACGAAAGCTTAATTAATAAAAAGGTGGCGGAGCGATAAACGGCCTCCCCGATAAGCAATCCGTATTGGAAACCTTGGAAACCTCATGGTGCACCTTGATAAGCTAGGTAAAAGCTTAATTGTGTCAAATAAGCTGTTAAAGTAACCAAACATGAAAAGCCACTTTATAGCTTATACAATCACAAAAGTTAGCTACATTTTTACTATAAGTTTATGTCACGCATCTCATGTTTACCTTTTTCTAAAAACAAACATGTTGGTTAGCAACAACGATACCTAATCCCGTCAAAGCAAGTAACAAAAACATGACACAAATCATAAAAAATCCATAATAATATCTCAAAATCCTTAAAAAAAAACATGACATGAAACAGAAAAACAAATAACTACCAGTACTAGATTAAACAAAGCTTAATTAATAAAAAGGTGGTGGAGCGATAAACGGCCTCCCCGATCCAAAGAAGGAGCGATCCGTATTGGAAACCTTGGAAACCTCATGGTGCACCTTAATAAGCTAGGTAAAAGCTTAATTGTGTCAAATAAGCTTATACAATCACAAAAGTTAGCTACATTTTTACTATAAGTTTATGTCACGCATCTCATGTTTACCTTTTTCTAAAAACAAACATGTTGGTTAGCAACAACGATACTTAATCCCGTCAAAGCATGTAACAAAAACATGACACAAATCATAAAAAATCCATAATAATATCCTTAAAAAAACATGACATGAAACAGAAAAACAAATAACCACCAGTACTAGATTAAACAAAGCTTAATAATTAATAAAAAGGTGGTGGAGCGATAAACGGCCTCCCCGATCCGAAGAAGGAGTGATCCGTTGTATCAGAAACCTTGGAAACCTCATGATGCACCTTATGAAACGCCTTGCCGAAAACACCGAAGCCGAAGAGCATCCCGATCAGGATGACAATTGCGACCAAACAAATGCACATCGTGCATATCTTACTGCAACACATTTTCTTAGATTTTTTTTGTTTGGTTTTCTTAAAAGATTTTGGTTGATATAATGGCGTAGGGTTAACGAGTGGAGCGGTTACTGCACGCTTTGTATTCTTCTTTATGAATGGATTTTATAAAGAAAAATAATAAAGGTTTTTGGATATATTTATAGATCAGATATCGTTTTTGATTCCTTTACGTTTTGTGATTATTGGGTTGATATTGTTACGTAATGAGGATTGTTTGAGTGTCCTTTTTGGTGTAGGATAGCTCGCTCCACTTTACCTTCAAAACTTTAATTTATTTATACACTAAGTATGAGTTTATAAATAAATAAATAAAAAATTACTCGTTTTGTCTAATTTTAATTGGTTTTATTACTATTTTAGTTTGTCTCAAAAACTTGTTCATTTTCTTGATTAAAATATTTATATTCTACTCCCTCCGTCCTAAAATTATTGTCCATCTTTCTATTTTTGGTTGTCCCAAAATTATTGTCCAATACTAAAAATAAATAAGAAACTTTGATAAATTTACTATATTATCCTTGATTGAAATTGTTATTACAAACTTTAAAGAAGAATTAATTAGTTAGCTAGGGGTAAAACTGTCATTATACTAAAAAGTAAAAGAGAGAAACTGTAATAAATGTACTTTTCTTAAACTGAGTGATTCTTGTCTGGTGACAATAATTTTGGGACGGAGGGAGTAATAAATTTACAATTTTACCCATCTCATTTATCTTTGTAAGGAAGGTAATTGCTACATTTATTATATTTATTAGGATTAATTTGTCATTTTAATAAATAAATGTTCAGATTCAATGAATCTATCTTAAAATGGAAAAAAATGTTGGGGGCGCGATTAAAGACGGAGGAAGTAATATTTTACTTTTATATATGAATATATTAAACTTTCTTATATTTAATATTTTATAATTATAATATTATCAAAACTAATAATTATGTATTTAGTTTTACATAAAAAATTTATTACGTATTATATGTTAATTTTTTTAAATTTATTAAAATTTTATTTTCACATAAGACGATATAATTTATTTAAAAGTTAATCACGAATTTTTTTATTAATTATCTATTGGGGAAAATGTTGTATAATAATCAAGTTTGATGATTGTTCCAATTAAGTCACTCATATTTTAAATTAATTATAAAAATCATTCAACTTTCATTATTGTTCTATTATTGTGTAATTATTAAAAAGCACTATATTTAGGTATATTTACATGTGCATTATATGATTGTACCTAGAGGTGGTAAAACGGGTGGGCGGACGGGTACGGGCGACGGGCTAAACGGGCACGGGCTAAACGGGCACGGGCAAAATGGGCGGCCGAAACGGGCGGGCTAAACGGGCGCAAGCTAAAATGAGAAAAAAGACATATAAAAACATAGAATTAAAAAATAAAAATATTTTTTTAAAAGCCGGAGATAAAAAACTAAATATAAAATATTCGTCGAGTAGCCTAATTAGTGTTTTACATGTGCGCTCATTAAGCCCATAAGTTTCTTACATATGCGTCCATTTTGCCCATTGATTATAAAGAATGGGCAAAAAGTGTCTCATCCTTTTTTGAAAATGGGTAAAAAGTGCCCATATTTATCAAAATGGGCAAAATTTGTCACCTCATACTCACCTCTAAATTTAACTAACTCAATCAACATAATGTATAACAAATTTATGCATAAATAAAAAAGATACATGTCATAAAATAATAATCAAATTTGAAAAGTAATCTATTTTATCCACTCAAACATGAAAATTACATAATAAATTAATAATAGAACGTTATTGAACTTATCAACTTTTTTCATAGCCTTTTTTTCGTATCAGGACACAAGTTTTTCGTATTTTGACATAGCGTGTATCTTATTCATAAAGTCATAAATTACACTCAAAATTGATATTCAAAAAATATGTGATTTAATGGCAAATAGAAAAGAAAGATGCTATTTAATGAACAAATCACATAAAAGTAATTTTGTTACCATCCTTATATATATACAAGTTTATTTAGCTATTTAAATCTAGCGCTTTAATATTTCATATCTTAAAACAGAAATAATCTAAAAAATAAAAGATATTTATGAATCTTTTATATAATAAAAGAATTAATTTTTTTTAGAATTTTAGTGAAAAGTGGATGTTGAAGAAAAAATAATTAAACAAATCAAATGGTTTGATTTTGACACATAAGCAAAGCGGTGTGATTGGTGGAAAAAGTCAAAATTGAATTTAATTTAGTCAAAATTAAAATTTTTGGTAGAGGAATTTGATGAAAATACACAAAGATATATGTGTCAAATTTATGAAAATAAAAACTTAAATAAAGAGGAGAGGATTGATAAAACTGTAGTGGTTAAATTTTAAATAAATTAGATGGAGTTAAATGTAAATTTATAATTTTCCATATTTTTAGTAACTTGATAAAATATACAAAATACACCTTTAAACTTTATATCCTCTACACTTTATATTTTAAAAATACAACACGTTATATCAAAAAATTAACAAAGCGCATGATTATAAATATTCAAATAAAAACACAAACTATTGTTCCTTTTTTTTACACTTAACAAAGTCAAACATGCAATCTACGTAAATTATTATTAACATGAATATAAATATCAAAATGAATGCAGGATCTCAAATATTGGTGTGAGATGAAAATAAATAGACGGGATTTTACATATTACAACAACATATTGTTTTTTAAGGTCGTTATGTGTTATTAAACACACAATGATTATAAAAGGGTAGCTAACATTTCAATTAAACAAAGTCAAATCCTTTGTGCAACAAATATTTATCTAAAATATCAATTAATATTATCACATAATAAAAATATGTAAATTTTGTGGATCCACGAATATCATAACTTTTTAATATTTTAAATTTAATAATATTTAATAATATTAAGTATTACAAAATCATGAATTTATAAATCATGTACGGGTAAGGTTGTGTAAGGTTGATGTAAATGGTTTATTGCTTAATAATTAAGATATAACTATTTAGAATAAAAATATCAAAAATAAAAAAAGTATGAAATTTAAACAATAAAAATTGAGGTGAATTTATATTAATTTACACGATGCACAGTAAAACAACAAAATAATCAAACATATAAACATAATTTTTTTTTAAATTATATATAATATAAATAAAATCACAGTAACGAAATTGTTACTTAATTAATATTTTTACGTGTTTTATTAATTTCCACGTTGGTTTTGATTTATATAACAGAGAGTAACAGTATTCCATTTCTTACGTATAAAACCACACCTATCCTATCATATCTCCCAAATTACTTATCCAGTTTATGAACCCTAATATTTTCTTGCACAGTTAATTTCGATTTAGGTAAAATAGCATTTAATTTATTGTTGTAATCTGATGATTCTATTGTTTAAAACTGATGTTTCTATTTAATCTATTGTTTTAATCTGATTATTTCCAGTTTATGAACCCTAACTCTTTAATGGTAAATTGAAGAAGAATATTTCTATTGTTTTAATATGATGATTCCAATGTTTTGCCCTAACTTTTAATCTTTCTAATTGCAGGTAAATTGGAGACAAATGGCGAAGTTTGTGGTGGATTTGCACCACGATGGGTTGTTTATAGGCAATCCCGTCTCATATACCATTGGTGACTAACGTGTAATTGATGATATTGACTTTGAAGGTATGAAGTATGACGATTTCTTCTCGATTATCCGTAGGTAAGTGTTAGTAGCACCTGTAGCCATCTTCTATACTCCACCTGGTGTTCCAATGTATATGGGTTTGAGACCCATTGCTAATGATGCCCATGTAGAACAATTCATAGAATGGCTATTTGAGAATGATTGTCATTTGTATGTTTAAACTGAACACCATGGGTATGATGTTTTTAATTTGGTTAATGAGGATAGGTTACAACCAGACTCAAGTGATAGTAACTTTGATGACGTTAGTAAGGATGATCCATTGGATGACTTGCCTGAACACATTGACTTCTAAAATGAGGGAGAGGAAAATGTAGACATTCCTATGCTTACAACCACTGACACTTGGTTGAATAAGCGAGTTGGTAAGGGTAGGTTTGTGAGTGACAATGAGAATGACAAACCTGAAGGTCAAGGAGAATTGGGACAGTTAATGATAGAGTATCATGATCCTGATGATAGTTCTGTTGAACCTAGATACAAAGTTAGGAAGGACTTTCAATACCCCAATTTTAATCCTGATACACCATGGGATGAATGTGAACCAGTATTAGGTATGAAGTTTGAGAACCCATTACGACTTAAAAACTTCTTAGCTAACTATGGAGTCAAAAATGGTCACCAGTTGTGGTATTTACAAAATGAGAGTCATAGAATACTGGTAAAGTGTGGTAGGAATGTTAGTGCTGGTAAGTGTGCTGGTAAAAGAGGTAAAAAAACCTATAGAAGAAAGCAATCTAATTGAGACAGATGCTAGTGAAGAAACAAGCTCAGACATTGATATAGGATAAGGTAAAGGAAAATTAGGTGAGCCCAACAAAAGGAGTGAAACATCAAAAGCTAATTGGACTAAAAGAATGGCAAAAGAAAAGGAGTATGTGATGGCCGGGGTGGACTGTCCGTTTAGGCTATGGGCTAGTTGGATGGACAATGAAAGGTCATTTCAAATCAAATCCCTCTACCATGCTCACAAGTGTTGTAGAAACAACGATTTAGGTGCATTGGTTACATACAAATGGATAGCTGAGCATTATGCTAGGGAAATCATTAATAACCCTAATATAAGTCATAGGTTTATGCAGAATTCAATCAGAGAAAAGTTCATGATTAATGTGAGTATATGTCAAAGTAGAAGAGCAAAACAGATGACATTGTTTGACCATGAGGGTGGCTTAATAGACCATTATAGTAGGATATGGGACTATAGGCAAGCCTTGTTGGACTATAATCCTGGTTCAAACTGTCACATAGATTTGGAAGAAAAAGATAATGGGATTACATATTTCAAAAGATTGTATGTTTGTTTTGCTGGACCAAAGCAAGGCTGGAAAGATGGGTGTAGAAAAGTGATTGGTTTGGATGGGTGCTTTTTGTCACACACTTGCAAAGGGCAGTTACTTACTGCAATGGGAAGGGATGATAACAATCAAATGTTTCCTATAGCTCGGGCTATTTTAGGGGTGGAAAACAAGCATAACTGGATGTGGTTCTTGGCCTTGATCCACTATGACCTTGGATTGAAGAATGGCGTAGGTCTTATAGTCATATCAGATGGACATAAGGTAAGACACATATCACTTATGTCTATAAATGTTAACACTTAACTATTACTTTCTTTTATCTATTATGCTAACATTTAATAAATACAATCAATATAGGGTCTAATTGAAGCAGTTAAGGTTTGGTTGGGGGAGGCAGAGCACAGGCAATGTGCAAGACACATTTATGCAAATTTCAAAAAGAAATGGAGTGGCTTACAATACAAAAGATTGTTTTGGTGGGCTGCTTCCTGCATAATACCTGAGCACTTTCACTAGGTTATGGAGGCAATCAAGAAACTAGATGATAATGCATACATATGGTTAGTTGACAGGAATCCAAATACATGGTGTCTTGCTTACTTTGAAATGGACAGATGTTGTGCAACATTTTGAAAATGGTATGTATGAGAGTTTTAACTCTGGAATAATTTTGGCTAGAGGAAAGCCCATAATTACCATGTTAGAAGAAATCAGGATATACATTATGCAAAGGATTTGGGTCCTTAACAAGAAAGTCGTGGAACACACAGATCGAATTACTCCATTTGCTAAGAAGATGTTAGAGCTTCATACAGTTAAACGAAGGTACAATACTCAAAAGTTTTGTGTACAAATAATGTCTAACATTTAGTATAGAATTTATAATGATGAGTTGTTACACTATAATAGGAACTGGGTGGTGTTTGCTAGTGGTTACCAAGAAGTTGAGGTTAGAAGAGATGACCATGAGTATGGTGTAAATGTTGAAAAAAAACTTTGTGGATGCAGAATGTAGGAGCTAACAGGTATTCCATGTGTCCATGCTGTGCCTGCTTATTCTCACCTAGGTATGAAGCCAGAAATAGGTGTTAGTGACTGGTATTCCAAGTCCAAATGGATTGACTATTATAAGCACTCCATTAGACCAATCCTTGGTTATAGTGTATGGAAGACTACAGACCTTGAAAAACCATTACCACCTCAAGAAAGAAAAATGTCAGGTAGACCAAGGAAACAAAGGATTAGGCGTCCTTTAGAAAATGACCATGAAATTAGTAGGGTTGGGAGAGTGATTCATTTCCATAAGTGCTGGGAGTCTGGGCACAACAGAAAAAATTGCAAGAATCCCCCAAGACCTAAACCAAAGAACTTATATGATGTTTCTTATGAACAACAAACCGAGAGACCAAATGAAGGGGATGTAAGTGGTTTACAGTCTACACAGGAAAAGCCAGTAGACATGGCTGACCCTGTTATGCCAACTTCAAAAGCCAATGATAAAACTCCAATCTTAAAGAAACAAGCTGCTACATCAAAGAGTACCCCATCTGGTTCAAAGAAGCCTCCAACTGCACCTAAGTAGCTTCATCAAGCCAAAATAGACAAAGGTAAAAAGGCAGCAACTGAAGGTGGAACAAGTTTAACTCTAGAGGTACACATCATTCCATAAAACAATGACAATGTAATTACCTGTAAATGAACTTAGCTTACAATTGGAAAACGTATGTACAGGAACATCTTGAGGAAATGGACAGACAGGCTTTGGAAGAGCTTCTAAGAACTGAGGCCGAAGAAAAGACAAAGTGGGAAGCTGATGAGAAACAAAGAATAGATGATGAAGATGCTTGGAAAGAATACTATAGTGAGTTTGCTTCATGGGAAGTATATGGGTCTTCGGCTAGGCATATACCACCAAGAACTCCTATAATAAGATACATAGCTGAAATGAGAATGCACAATCAACCTGTTGATGAAATCTTTATGTCTAACCCTGAAGATTCAGCATAATAATTTGATACACAAGACAGGTTACATGGAGATGAATCTGACTTAGGTGCTACATCTCAATCAATCACTTCTCAAGGAATCCACTTCATACTAAGAGATAAAGATAAACCTGTTGTTTCAAGTGCTCCTGTACCCAAAAAAAGAGGAAGGCCAAAGACAAAAAAGGCTCACAAACAGACATAGCAGTTCCTTTTAGGGTTACACACAAGAACATAGGTAGATCTGAAATGATAGCTAAGATGAAGTCCAAAAACTGAAATTTGATGAGGCTGGAAATGGATCTACACCAGACAAGGCTGTTCATCTTAGTGATTGAATTTATGAAGCTGTTGTAACAGGTTATTGTAATATGGATATTGATTATCTAGCTAATCTGTGATGGTATTGGTCTAATGACCTAAACAATGGAACCAAACTTTTGTATAGGATAAGGTAGGATGATGTTGTTGTTATATGTGTGATTCGTATGTAATGGATCCACAAATTTTCTGTTGTAACTCACATGCCTTTAAGCATGAGAATCTCTTATAAAAAGCAACATCTTTTGTTTTATATGGTTTTGTTTAATATGTTTGAATGGAAACAAGGACCACTTGTCTCCTAGTTAGGAAATGGTTTGTATAGGTGACATTTTAAACAAAATTTTGTGTGTATCCACATGTTCACACAAGACCAAAAATCTAAACAAAGCATTACATACCAAGTATTGAAGTTAAACACAACATTACATACCCTGGTCTTAAAAGCTACCAATACATACCAGTCTTCAAAAGCTACCAATTCTTGAAGATAAACACAACATAACATTAGATACCCTAGTTTAATAGCTAATAACTTTACCTGTTTATACAGAAACCATTAAATAATCAAGAAAAGTTCATAGAAGTGGGTATCAAACCTGAAAGTCCCTAATCCTAGCTTGAAACGATTAACAAAGATAATTAACACAAGTAAATACTTTTCAAACGTAAGACTTTATTATTGTATAATAAGTATTACAAGTGTTATGGATAACACGTTTGATGACAATGTGTTGTGTACACTTTGGACAAACAAACCTAACTTAAGAACACAGGCACAGCTGTTTCGTTCTCTAAGTTCTAAGGAGTTAATGTGTGAAATCTAGCAAAGTGAACGACATTAACTCTAGGCTACATATCCTATTTATAGTGGTACGAGGTTGACTTCTAGTACTGGTTGATGGTGACTACACAAAACAGATAATGTCAGTCATCTGTCACAAGATGCTCTTCTATTCTTGGTAGTCTGTCACAACGCTTTAGGAAAACAGAGCTGACACAGTTTCCCTTTTCTTCATAGTCTCGTACTTTAGGCTGTGAAACTTCCCGCCTAAACACTAAGGTATGTCCAAAGTGTACTGAGTGTTAACAGGGTATTGCCACCCCTGTTAACACTCAACCCCTCAGAGTCCCTGATACATCTTGACTGTTATCCATCACAACCAATGAGTATGTCTTCAAGTAATCTTCGATTTCCTTGACAATGTCTTTGACATGGAGTCCTTTGAGGTTGCTCACAGAGACTTAGTACTCTGTGAGTCTTATGATACTCGCCTGTCACCTAGGCACAGACAAGTTAATATCAAACAACTTAATTACGTTTAAATCTATGACACAGGGAATCTAGTAAACTTAGATTCCTAACAATCTCCCCATATTTAAGCATAAATACAACTAGATCTAAATAAGTTGCAGTAAGTGAGATGACAACTTCTTCTTACTCATAACAGATCTAACAAACATACTTCATGATTTATTAAGAGTTAGAAAAATATTACAAGTACAAAACATAAGTGCAACAAAAAATGAAAGTAAAGTTCAGTTGTGAAAACTTCAGTAATCATCATTCTTAATTTTCTCTTCAACTTCAGCTATGTCTGTTCTAGTATCCAATTCAGCCTGTCAAGCTTGGGAAAATACCTTGGAATACTCTGTGTTAATTTTAAGCGCCCTCTAAAAACAACGAAGCTGAATAGTTGATGCAAGCCCCAGCTCATCTTCCCTTTGGAACACATACTGACATCCCCTGTTCATGTAGGTCATACCTTTTTCAAGCTTAGTATAAGTCTGACCATCAACAAGACCTACAATCCCATTTGGTAGAACCAGATTCCTACGCATTCCATCTACTTGAATATCATATGTTACAAAGGCTTCCTTAATGAATTGAGTCATCCTTCTTCTTTTTCTTTCAGGCTTTGGAAGATCTTTTTCAAACAGCTGTGGTAGGGGGTCAACCTTAAGCTTGGATGCAATTTCGTTAACCCAGTTAAACTTATCTTTGAGAGTCTTAAGAAGTGTAAAATTGGCCTGTCCAGACTTCTTCTCAGCTTTAGCTTCAAGTTCAAACCATTCACTTAAAATTTTCAGACAGATCCATGTTGGCCTGTTGATTATCTCTCCATAAAACCATATATGGTGTATGGGTAGACTTGTGAATGGTATATTTAAACTTGGTGATTTTCCCAGGTGCATATATGTTATTGACGCAGGCATCATAGTCAGCTTTTACCTTTTTAGAGCCTCTGTACGTTTAACTTCCATTTCCTTTAGCCTTCTTCTTTGCTCTTCTCTGAGTTGAGGATACATGGCTTTAACTTGGCTTCATCTAGCTCTTTGGCCTTCTTGATTTCATTCAACCTTGTGAATTCAAGTGCCTGTTTTTCAATCTCTTCAGTTGTTTAAAGTTTTTCATTTGCAGCTTTAAAGGTTGAGAATTAGGATATTTCAGTAGTTGATCCTCATGTCTCTAGCATCACATCTATTTTCTTTAGCTTGGATTCTGAGTCTACCCCAACTATTTCCTTTCCTTTCTTTGAGATAGAGGATAACTCACTTGCTTTCTTCAGCTCCTCAGCATGTTTTAGAAATTCCATTTGAGCTTTGTTTTGTACAACTTTTGGTAGGGAGCTAACAGTGAATTTGAGTTTCTTGGCAGCTGGTTCACCATCATCCACAGCCTCATTAGTGTTAACTAGAGTCAGGGATTTTGATGTATCAACTCCATCTTTGGTTTGTTGCTCCCCCTTAATTTCATAATCATCAGGTATAGTGATAGATGTGATTGGAGAGGGATGGGTGTAGTAATGGTGTTGTCAGCTGTATCTGTGTTGGTGTTGGTAGGTTTAAGTTTAAGTAAGTCAATTTCCCCCCCCCCTCACGTTTAGCCTGTCTCTTTAGACGTTTTGTTGAACGTGACTGAATGTACTTAACCACTTGTTTAACATATGCAACCATCTTTCTTTGTCTGGTCCTTGAACCCCTGGCAATTGTCAAAAGCATGTTGCAATTGCGATTGACAGAGCGATCAACATGCTCAGCCAGGAAATTGATATGACGTTTTTGTCTGGAGTACACAACCTCAAATTCCTTATGCATAACCAACTCGTGAGAAGAGAATAAGTCAGGGACCTCTGTGGTTATATCATCTTTTATGCAAGTGGATAAATGGCTAAGTCTTGCGAAACACCTTTTCGTGTGCCATCTTGGATGGGTTCAGTGACAACATCCTTGACCGCCTGTGTGATAATATTTTGAAAGTTATCTGTGAAGGAATGCATATCCGAACCTATACGATCTAACTTTCTTGATAGTCGTTCTATGTCAGAAGCATGATGATAAGGCTGTAAGTTATGGATATTCAGACTTTGTTGTGCATAATCATCCTCCCTTGGCAAAATATCAAAATTAGTTTGTTGAGGATGCTCAAATAGCAAAAATTCGACTGTTGGATCATACTCGCCCTTTTGGAACACTGTGGTGACAGATGTAGCAGAAGTAGGTGTCACTACAACTTCCTTGGGAGGATGAGTGAGTTCAGTAGCTGGTGTAGACACATCTATAATTTTGGGAGGTGATAGAGGCGGCTGTTCATCATCCTCTTCATCCTCTTCCTCAATCATATCCTCAGGGAGAACTTCATCATCTAACATCGATTCAGGTTCAGAGAGGACATCTTCCTCAGCAATGCGCATAGTCTCATCTTCCTTAGGCTGTTCCTGAATGATGTTAGTGTCTCCACTAGCTGTAGCATGAGTGTCTACAGGGGGTTTTTCAACATTAGCCTACAATTTTGTATGTGTTAGTAACAGCCTAACAGGGAAATAGATAAGGGGAATGGTCGCCATTACGCTGTCCTAGAGAGGCTGAGGGTGATTATTCAGCCACTCCAAAGGATAAATCCTTGGGATTCTTTTAAGTGTGAAAAGGATGATGTTAAAGGTCGCCATTTGCTGCCCCTAGGAAAGCTGAGTGTGATTATTCAACCCTCTAAAAGGTTAAAACCTTTGGGACTCTTTTATATGTGAAACATATGTGGGTTAGGATCACCTGTTACGTTGCCCCTAGGAAAGCTGAGGGTGATGATTCAGCTCCCCCTAAAAGGATAAATCCTTTGGGATTTTTTTAATGGTGAAAAAGATGGGTTTGAATATCGTCATTTTGCGCTGTCCATGGGAAAGCTAAGGATGATTATTCAGCTCCCCCTAAAATTTAAACTTTTGGGATTCTTTTTCTGAAGGAACCTAGAGGCTGTGTGAAGTACAACTACTCTAGGTCGAGACATATATGTATACATGTTGTTGTTTGCCTATATACTGTCAAGAGGGTGCAGGGTCATCGGGGTGCTTTATAAATACAAATGAATCACTCCCTGGTGCAAGGACAGAGTGTACAGAAGTCTTATAAGATTACTAAGTGCATACACAGACTCCTATGGGTCGATGATAACCCTAACTTCACCACTCTCACCTACAGACATTTGAGAGTGGCTGCTTGTATACCTCTAAACATGATTAGACTGGTTACCTGTGAGATATCAGCGGAGTTAGGCTGGTTCCCTGTTGTCTCTGCTGAGATCGAGACGCTAGACGTTTGTTGTTTATCAGCTGAAGTTTCTGTGTTCACAGAAGTGTCTGGAATATAGGAGGTAGGAATAGTCACAAGCTTCTTCACCCTGGCCTTAAGAACAGTATGGGTTTTGGAAGAGGGCTTTTTCTTCTTGTTAGGCTGTTGGCCAGTTGTTGCCTTGGACAGCTGATCGACGTGAAATGCCGGTCAAAAATAACCTAATTACCTTATACTAGATAGGGTAAGTGGGTATCGATCCACGAGGAATATGTGGTTTAAGTTTAAGTTTTGGGTTGATCACTGATCAATAAAAGTTTTGGTTTTTAAATCTAACAAATAAAATACGTTTGATAATAAAAATACTGATCAAAAATTGAAATAATTATTAAACTAATAATAACGCTAGAAAAATATAATAAAGATGTAAACAATTAAAAGAAAAATATAATTCCTTCCAGCTCCTAATATTTATGGTTGGTCACACTTATGGATTATCGAAACTTTTTAGTTCGTTTACAAAGATTATCCCGACTTAATATGGATGAATTAATGTCGGCATTTATTATGTTTATCAATGACTCGCAATAATAAATCTTATATAAATCCAACCAATAATTATGTTTTAATAATTTATTTAGGTACAACTTATGTTTATTATACGACCACCTTTTCTTTAACAAAATAAAATAAGTATAAATCGTTAACTAACAATAAATTATCTCACACAAATAATTAAACATAATATTAAATCGATAAAATAATTTATAAATAAATTATAAATCAATGCCATAAAAATATGATAACCCAAAAGTAGTGATCAAACCATATATAAAGTTACCGGAAGAAATTACAACAAAATTAGCCGGACATCACGGTGTACTCGGGCCACTTCATCTCAACCATCATCTTTAGTAAATAAATAAAACCCTCAATATTTTAGTCGTCTCTTTTTCTGCCTTCTTAATAGTCGACCTTTATTTTGTATATATATTGAATTGTCTTTTCCTATTCTTATGCAAGGTCCCCACTGTGACTCTTCCTTCAATCTTTTCTATCGTTTTTTATTACTTCTTATGTTTCTTGCGGCCAACTGTGTCCCACCAATTCCCCTCTTTGTCGTTTTTTTCTTTCTTGCTAAGATATCTCCAATCCTTTTTTTTCTCCTGTTTTTGTATATCCCCATATATATACTCCTTGGTCGGTTTAGGTTACTATTGGGCTTTTGGGCCCAATGGGCCAAAAGTTTTTTTTTATTTTTTTTTATTTTTTTGACATATAATAACTTTGGCCCAATATAAAATAACCCAACGCCAACAATTGCTCAAACGAAGCCCGGAAAAATAAAAAATGACCGAAAATATTGCGACGCGTTCAAATCTTTTTTCTTCAACATTTCTTCATCATTTATTGGCGCTCACAATGTATTGTCTCCAAAAAAATTAATAAAGCGTCCATTTTTATTCCACTTCGCTCGTAACCTACATAATCACATAACACATTAAAAGTACATGTATAACGAAAAATAAATATATAATTATGCTAAATTAACATGATATTATGTGTATGCATAACACACCAATCAGATCCCCTAGCACTTAACCTTTACTTGTCCCAAGTAAAAATAAAATAAAATTATACAAGCATGTTAGTTTCATAATTTTTAATCATACTATTGAAATTTCATCAAAAAGATCACATTCAACATAATACACTAATAACCATTCTACATGACAAATAATCCAAAATGATTACCAATATTTTTGTCCTTTTTAAACACTTAGCATAACCATTCCCATTGATTCCATTTACTTTACACTTCATATAATTAACCATTTGTCCAACGTACCTAATGCACACCTATAATCAATCTAAACATTTATCTAAAACAAGAGGTAAGAATATCGTACACCTTTTATAACATTGGAGTTTTTATACTATAAGAGCACATCATAAGTCATCATACTTTAGCTTATATACTTTCACCTTCTTTTTTTCATCATTTTTTCTTTTTTTTCTCACAATTTTTTTTTCACTTTTCTTTTACTTCACACATAAGCTCCCTTTTTAGTCATCCGGGACCGTTTCTTATACAAGTCACCCCGAACGCTTTATCCACTCCTTTTAAGGTTGATATAAAGACCAATTATTCAGAAAAATGAATATCTATCCTATAGGTGCATACTAAGACACATCGGCACATGGGAACATGTTAATTTATTCCGTTTTAATTAAATGAGAACATTTATACTTCGTGCCTACTGGTACATCATATGATGGAATTATCTACCACAGAGTATAATTATACAATGCACTAAATTAAACTAATCTTCCTAATTTCATTACAACAATACAAGGATTGGGTTATTTCACATAAAATTATCCCAGCTAAGTGCAATGCTATCCATCATAAAAATGGGCGTCTGACCCATACTAACAACTAAAGTGTCACCTTGTGCGGGTGACGAATCAGATAGGCAAGCCCAACATATGACTACCACCAATAATTATGACAGTTCTCCAACTCTTTTCTAAGGCCACCGTGCGCGGGCGGCGAGCCGAATAAGATCAATTTCAAGTGTCCTAACCCAACTATTACATTACTATATTTAATATTATTTATTCAAACTTTCTACTCGATCTAAGCAAAGGTAAGTAGAGGGAATTCAACCGGCGTGGTTTGATCATCTAAATTATACGTATGCCTAACTACATGCAAACAATCAAATCAATTTAATAACCAAATTATACAATGGAATCGGGTACACTTGATAATTATGGCAAAATCCTCTAGCTTGCTCCAATAAATCATCCACAAGCTAATCTTCAGAATCTGCAAACACTCAACAAACATATATGTAGAAGAAACTTCCACATCTGATTAGCACAAGACTCTTATAATGTGGTTAAAAATTCTTTAAGATTTTTCCCAAAATCATATTTTAACCTATTTTAACCAAAATTTCACACAAAAACATGTAACACATGTGCCACCCCCTCAACTTAAAGCATTGCATTCCCCCTAATGCAAAAACTTTAAATTGAAATTTCGGTTAAAAATCAATTTGACAGACTCACACAAAAATAAAAACCTAACTCACTTTTGTAGGAATCACGGTTGCATTTAGCGTATGCAACAAGCCTTTAAACCACTCGGTAGCCCGACTGGACGAGTTTTGTCTCGTGAGGGTTTGTAGTGAACACACCCACAAAGTTTCACAAACCACGGGTTGCCTCCCGCGAAGCGCTAAGTTTACCGTCTTCAGCCAGACATAACTCGTATGAGCTATTGAGACGGTTGGAGTGGTTCCAAGTAAACCACATCCACTGTTTCCATCTGATCACTTTCCAACTCAACATACGGCATCAAACGGTGTCCATTAACTTTAAACGGCTCTCCACCCACCATATTTTTTATTTCAATGGCTCCGTGTGGAGAGACTTGAGTCACAACGCATGGACCCGTCCATTTACTTCTCAACTTTCCAGGAAAAAGCTTAAGTCTAGCATTGAATAACCAAACTTTTTGACCAACCAAGAACGATTTCTTGGTGATATGTCGATCATGAAAAGCTTTGGTTTTCTCCTTATAAATCCTAGAACTCTGATAAGCATCACGTCTAATCTCATCTAGTTCAGATAATTGAAGTTTCCTAGAACTACCCCTTTCTCTAAATCCAGATTAACGGTCTTAATCGCCCATTCGGCCCTATGCTCTATCTCAACCGGTAAATGACACGCCTTGACATATACCAACTTATATGGTGACATACCAATAGGAGTCTTAAAATCCGTCCTATATTCCCACAAGGCATCATCTAACCTCAAGGACCAATCTTTCCTATCACTACGAACGGTCTTTTCCAAAATTCGCTTAATCTCCCTATTAGATACTTCCACCTGTCCACTAGTCTGTAGGTGATAAGGGGTAGCTATCCTATGATTAACTCCATAGTGTTTCAATAATTTACCAAATATAAAGTTCTTAAAGTGGGAACCCCCATCACTAATGATAGCCTTAGGAATTCCGTGCCTAGCAAATATATTCTTCTTAACAAACTTAAGAACTACACTATGGTCATTGGTTCTAATAGCCTCAGCCTCTACCCACTTAGACACATAATCAACTGCCACTAAAATGTACACATTTCCATGGGAAGTGGGGAATGGTCCCATAAAATCAATACCCCACACGTCAAAGATCTCAACAACAAGTATGGGATTCATAGGCATTTGATCACGCCTTGAAATCCCACCAACTTGTTGGCAACGAATACATGCTTTTACAAAAGACTGGGCATCCTTGAATATAGTCGGCCAAAAGAAACCGCTTCGTAGGACTTTATGCCCAGTTTTCGTAGCACCAAAGTGTCCACCACATGCATAAGAATGGCAATGAGCTAATATGTCCATATGCTCATGGTCGGGAACACATCTCCTAACAACTTGGTCAGCACACACCTTATATAGCTCCGGATCCTCCCAAAAATAATGCTTCAACTGGGAGAAGGCGTATTTTCTTTGTTGATTGGACCAAAAATTCGGAAGCTTTTTAACAGCTAGGTAATTGATTATATTTGCGTACAAAGGAACCTTAGAAACCTCAAATAAACTTTCATCTGGAAAGCTTTCCTTAATCACGCCAGAAGGGTTGAACGGCGGAGGGATAATTCTAGACAAATGATTGGCAACTACATTTTCTGACCCCTTTTTATCACGGATTTCTAGATTAAATTCCTGTAAAAGCAAAATCCACCTAAGCAACCTCAGTTTTGTCTCTTTCTTAGTCAACAAATGTCTTAAGGCACTATGATATGAAAATACTATCACCTTAGAATGCCCCCAAATATATGACCTAAACTTATCAAGAGCAAAAACCACGGCTAACAACTCTTTTTCAGTAGTGGTGTAATTCATTTGAGCTTCTTAAAAAGTCTTACTAGCATAAAAGATTACAACGGGTTTCTTATCGACCCCTTGTCCAAGAACCGCCCCAGCGGCATAATCACTCGCATCACACATGATCTCGAAAGGCTTCGACCAATAAGGTGATTGTAGAATAGGGGCTTCTACAAGCTTTTGCTTAAGCATGTTAAATGCTTTAAGACATGATTCATTAAAGTCAAAGCGTGCATCTTTTAAGAGTACATTGCAAAGAGGCTTCGATATAACACTAATTTCTTTAATAAATCGCCTATAGAACCCGGCATGACCAAGAAAAGATCGCACACCTTTGATGGTAGTAGTAGGAGGAGGAAGAGTCAAAATTACTTGAACTTTGGCACGGTCTACCTCAAATCCTTTTTCAGACACAACATGCCCTAATACAATTCCCTCTCGAACCATGAAATGGCTCTTCTCCCAACTAAGCACCATATTAGTTTCGGTGCATCTTTTTAACACAGTTTCAAGCTGATCAAGGCATCTTTCAAAAGATTGATCAAAGATGGAGAAATCTTCCATAAATATCTCTACAGATTCTACAACCATGTCAGAAAAGATACTCGTCATACACCGCTGAAAGGTAGCGGGTGCATTACACAGGCCAAAAGGATTTCTTCGAAATGCAAATGTCCCATATGGACACGTAAACGTAGTTTTGGCCTGGTCATCAGGATGGATGCGTATTTGATTATAACCGGAGTACCCATCCAAGAAGCAATAGAACTTTTTACCAGAAAGCTTCTCAACTATTTGATCAATGAAGGGTAGTGGGAAATGTCCTTTCGATGTGGCATTATTCAGCTTACGGTAATCTATACAAACTCTCCACCCAGTAACTGGTCGGGTGGTGAGTTTTTCCCCATTCTCAGTTTCCACAACGGTGATTTCGGCCTTTTTAGGCACCGTTTGAGTAGGACTTACCCATTTACTATCCGAGATAGGATAGATGATACCAACATCTAACCATTTAAGAACTTCCGTCTTCACTACCTCTTTCATATTAGGATTCAGACGCCTTTGCGCATCTCTTGATGGCTTAATATCTGGGTCCATAACAATTCGATGCATACATAATGAAGGACTGATCCCTTTCAAGTTTGCAATTGTCCATCCCACAGCTGCTTTGTACATGGAAAGCACTTTAAGAAGTGCTTCCTCTTGTGATTCATAATGATCAGAAGCAACAATAACGGGTAACGTATTGTTAGGACCTAGAAAAGCATATTTGAGATTAGGTGGCAAAGGTTTTAGTTCAAGAGTTGGAGGCACCTCTAGAGACGGCTTCGTGGCCGTGTAAAAAGTAGAAGGTAAGGGCTACACTTTATAAGACCAAGGTGGTTTTTGATGGTCCAAAGAACTGGCCAAACACTCTTGAATCTCTTGAACTTCAGCAACATCAAGAATCTCCTCATTCTCACCAGTTAAATATAATTCCAAAGGATCATTCTTAAGCATACGGGATGCATGCTTTTGGAATTCCTCGTCGATCACATCTACTTGGTAACATTCATTCATCGTAGGAGAATTCATAGAATTAAACACATTCAATCTTATCTTCTTATTACCGAACGCAGTATCCATGGCGCCAGTCCGACAATTAATCCTACCATCTATCGTGGCTAAAAATAGGCACCCAAGGATAATAGTTGGTTGAACATCCTTATATTGTGACTCGGTGTCCATAACAAAGAAGTCAACTGGGTAATAGAAATCATCAAGTTTCACAATAACATCCTCTAAGATACCTCTTGGAATTTTGGTAGATCGATCGGCTAAGGAAATAATGGTGTCAATCTTACGAAGAGTTCCTAAGTCATACTTATCTACCAAACTAGCAGGAAGGATGTTGATACTAGCACCATGATCAAGGAGCGCCTTCTTAATGGCAATATTTCTGACCATAACTAAAATCAACGATGCTCCAGGATCTTTGAATTTAGGAGGAAGAGAGCTAGACAAGACCGCACTAACATGCTCAGTTAGGTCAATCTTTTTAGGCAAAGACGCCTTTAGCTTCCTCTTTTGGGTACACAAGTCCTTTAAAAAGTTGGCATACGCAGGAATTTGCTTGATAACATCAATAAGGGGGATATTGATCTTAACTTGCTTGAAAGTCTCCCACATATCCTCAGCATGAGGACCCTTTTTAGCTAACCTTGCATATGTCGATTTCTCCAAAGACGTGGGGTAAGGTGTGCTGGACACACCACCCTCCCCAACTTTGGGAGATTTAGTAGCTTTAGGATTCGGTGTTGCTGGTTTAGGAAAATCATTTAACAAATCATTTACCAACTCAGAACCGGACTTAACATTATCAGAGTTTTTACCTTCAACAATAATTTCGTCATTAGTAATGAAATCCTCGACATCATGAGAGGAATCTGAAATTCCCTTGTCATTGTTGTAGATTTTACCGTTTCGAAGAGATGTCACCATATTCACGTGATCATTTCCATTTTTCTTGTGTGCGGGATTCATGGTGGGGTAGCTCGGTAGCTTTCCCTCATCTCGTTTGCTTAATTGATCCGCCAATTGACCAACTTGTCTTTCAAGAGCTGCAATAGATTTGGTAGTGGTCTCGTGTCTTTGATTGGTGACCTCAAATTTTTTATTGATCTCTTGATTGTTGGTAGACAATGAATCCATAATCCTATCAAACTTCCGGTCAAGGTTCAAGAGACGGTTGTCATCCTGCCCTTGGCTCTGATTTGGATATTGTTGTTGTGGCCTATGGTTGTAAGAATTTTGTTGGAAGTTAGATGAATCGCCACCCTCATAACTTGGTTTGTAACCATAGTGTTGTTGTTGGGCATTATTAAGGCGATTTCTTCATCTTTCCAACGGAAGTTAGGGTGATTGCGCCATCCAGGATTATAACTTTCGGAGAATGGGTCATTTCGTTGACGACCTCCATAGACTCCATTCGCCTCCTCATTTGGTGGCGCTCCCCAACTTTGACAATTATCGACTGAGTGACTTGGATCACCACACATTGAACACCCACTATGCGACACATTAGACACATTTAGAACACCCTTTCCTAGATTTCTCAACAAAAGATCAACTTTCTTACTTAACTCACTAATTTCAGAATTTGTGCCACGTTGGTTAGACACATAATTGGCGGAAGATGGGTGGTTGTTTCGATCCACTGAAGCTTGGGTCTTGGAACCTTTGCTTAGATTTTCAAAAAACTCCCATTCTTCCTCCATAGGTCGCGAGAAAAACATACCCCCACTAGTGGCCATCACAAATTGTTGGTTGTTATAATCCAACCCATCATAGAAGACTTTGACAAGTTCCCATTTTGGAACTTCGTGATGAGGGCATGTTCTTAATAACTCCTTAAGTCTACTAAATGCTTCGTGAAACTGCTCGCCTGGGATTTGACGAAAGGATTTAATCTTATTTCTAATGGCAGCAGTTTTACATATAGAATAAAATTCCTTAAGAAAAGCAGATTGCATTTCAGACCATGAGTTAATACTACCTGGCTCAAGAGATGAGAACCAGTCCTTAGCTTGATCTTTAAGAGAAAAAGGAAAAAGGCGAAGTCTTACCTCATCCTTGGTAATGTTATTAACCTGATGTGTGTCAGTAATTGAGAAGAACTCTCGCAGATGTACATATGGCTCCTTACGACCTCTAAACACGGGCAAGATTGCTATGAGGTTCGGCTGAATCTTGAAGTTACTTGTAACCCCTTTAGCAGGATTCAGATAAATGATAGGCAAGGGATCCTCGAAGATTCCCGACCTGTAATAAGAATCAACACCCCATGGTGGAGATTCTTCTCCGCTACTATTTCCGCTAGCATCTCCGCCAACATCTTCGTCACCTGGCATTTTAGCGAAAAGCTCTGCTAAACCTGAAAATTCAAGATTAGTAGAAAACTGTCGAAACGTTTTCCTTCTCAACCTAGCACTTTTCTCAACTTCAGGATCGTAAGCTAACGGTGATGTACGTCCCGATCTACGTGTGCGCATACACTAACCGGCACACTCACAAGAAACAAAACAAACAAACAAACAAACAAACAAACAAACAAACAAACAAACAAGAAAAATAAAATCTTTTTGTATTTTTTTATTTTATTTAAAAAAATATTAACAATAACTTAAACGAAAAGCTCACTAGTCCCCGGCAGCGGCGCCAAATTTTTTTATCGGCGTCGAAATGCCGGTCAAAAATAACCTAATTACATTATACTAGATAGGGTAAGTGGGTATCGATCCACGAGGAATATGTGGTTTAAGTTTAAGTTTTGGGTTGATCACTGATCAATAAAAATTTTGGTTTTTAAATCTAACAACTAAAATACTTTTGATAATAAAAATGCTGATTAAAAATTGAAATAATTATTAAACTAATAATAATGCTAGAAAAATATAATAAAGATGTAAACAATTAAAAGAAAAATATAATTCCTTCCAGCTCCTAATATTTATGGTTGGTCACACTTATAGATTATCGAAACTATTTAGTTCGTTTACAAAGATTATCTCGACTTAATATGAATGAATTAATGTCGGCATTTATTATGTTTATCAATGACTCGCAATAATAAATCTTATATAAATCCAACCAATAATTATGATTTATTAATATATTTAGGTACAACTTATGTTTATTATACGACCACCTTTTTTTAACTAAATAAAATAAGTAGGAATCGTTAACTAACAATAAATTGTCTCATACAAATAATTAAACATAATATTAAATTGATAAAATAATTTATAAATAAATTGTAAATCAATGCCATAAAAATATGATAACCCAAAAGTAGTGATCAAACCATAAATAAAGTTACCGGAAGGAATTACAACAAAATTAGCCGGACATCACGGTGTACTCGGGCCACTTCATCTCAACCATCATCTTTACTAAATAAATAAAACCCTCAATATTTTAGTCGTCTCTTTTTCTGCCTTCTTAATAGTCGACCTTTATTTTGTATATATATTGAATTGTCTTTTCCTATTATTATGCAAGGTCCCCACTATGACTCTTCCTTCAATCTTTTCAATCGTTTTTTTATTACTTCTTATGTTTCTTGCGGCCAACTGTTACCCACCAATTCCCCCCTTTGTCGTTTTTTTTCTTTCTTGCTAAGATATCTCCAATCCTTTTTTTTCTCCTGTTTTTGTATATCCCCATATATATACTCCTTGGTCGGTTTAGGTTACTATTGGGCTTTTGGGCCCAATGGGCCAAAAGTTTTATTTTATTTTATTTTTTAACATATAGTAACTTTGGCCCAATAAAAAATAACCCAACGCCAACAATTGCTCAAACGAAGCCCGGACAAATAAAAAATGACCAAAAATATTGCGACACGTTCAAATTTTTTTTCTTCAACATTTCTTCATCATTTATTGACGCTCACAATGTCTTTTCTCCAAAAAAATTAATAAAGCGTCCATTTTTAGTCCACTTTGCTCGTAACCTACATAATCACAAAACACATTAAAAGTACATGTATAACGAAAAATAAATATATAATTATGCTAAATTAACATGCTATTATGTGTATGAATAACACACCAATCAACAGCGTGGTGTGTTGTCCAGAGGTCAAAGACGCTGACTTACCAGACACACCAGCTGTATTCACCTTCTCAGAGGAAGGGAGCAAGGACTTAACAACAAATTGTTGTTTAGCAGCAATATTCTTCATGTGAGCTGTTTCAGGCACACAATTTGGTCCTATCACCTTGTAGATAGCTCATGTGATATGGTACGGTTTCATGGCTGTGAGTGCAGGGTTGTGGTAGTTCTCACCGAGAAGGATTTCAAGGATAAGAGAAAGAAATCGAGCATAGCAGATGTTTTTCTCCCTGGCTTGGTTGGTTCCTCGCAGCTTTTCAACAAGGTTAGAGAAGAGAATACTTCCAACATTGATGTCTGTACCCCAAATCAGTCCATAAGCAATGGCTTGATGATTAAAAGCCTTTTGATCTTGAGATCCCTGCATACCACCCAGGGATTTGACAATGTGCGTGAAAAGTACTCTCCATATAGGAGGAAAAAACTTAATCTTCAAGGGAGACTTGGTAATAACTTCCTCAGGTGTAAGGGCTGGGTGAGTATTAGAGACAAGGAAAAGTGTGGCAAGGGCATCCTTAACCGCCTTTTTCTCTACCGTCTTCAAGCATTCATCACCATGTCTTAGCCCAGCGACTGAAGAGAAATCATGAACAGAAAAGGGAAAGGGGTTTTCTTGACAAGAAAGGTTAAAAGAAATGGTGTCATCATCAAGAACTTCAACAGAGTACCAGAATTCCCTAAGGTATTCTTGGTAGAAGACTGAAGGAGATCTAGTGAAGGCTTCGGCAACGTTACAATTCTTCATAAAGTTCACCAGATCTAGGTATGAGTCATTAGGTGCCTTTAGCCATCCAATCGAGTTGTTAGATGCAAAGATACTGTCATTTATCTCGAATGAAACGTTTGATGCCTTTGGTACTGGAAACGCCATGGATGCGAGAGTTTGAGAGGATGAAGATGGTGAGAAGGTTTTAGAGAGATTTAGAGAGACAGACAATTTGTTGAAATGAATAATGTGTTAGGTAAAAATCTTGGGAGAATATATATATTCAAAATTTTGAAAACATTTATTCAACCGCATTTAATGCGTAGTGGGAAAACGACTGCTCACACGTGGGTCCCTTGACCTTTCAAAACTGTTTGTCTCCTCGTTAATCGAAAAAGTATTAATTAAATATAGGGAATGTTTTTTAGCATTAACTTGGAAAGTAACTACCTAGTTTCATGTGAAAAAAATTTAATATTTAATCAGACATTATGAACAAATTAAATATCAGCCACAGGCTTATAGATATTAAGCATACCCAGCTCAGCAACTAGCCTGTTGAACGAAGGTTCAGCCAAAGGCTTGGTAAAAATGTCAGCTAGTTGTAGCTCAGTGGGGACAAAATGCAGCTCAATATCTCCCTTCATTATGTGATCCTTGATAAAGTGATACCTTATATCAATGTGCTTGGTTCGAGAGTAAAGCACAAGGTTGTTGGAGATGGCAATGGCACTGGTATTGTCACAAAAGATAGGTACTTTGTCATAGAGAATCTCATAGTCAGCTAATTGACTCTTCATCCAAAGCACTTGTGCACAACAACTGGTAGCTGTAACATATTCAGCTTCAGCGGATGACATGGCCACAAAGTTTTACTTCTTTGCACTCCATCCAACCAACTTTCCTCCTAGGATTTGACAGCTACTTGAGGTACTTTTCCTGTCAATGCAGCATCCAACATAGTCTGAATCTGAATAGGCCTTGAGATCAAAGCCCGATTCCTTGGGATACCATAGACCTAGTGAGGTTGTTCCTTTGAGATCCATTAAAATTTTCTTAACAGCCACTAGATGGGATTCTTTTGGGTTAGCTTGGTACCTTGCACAGAGACATGTAGAGAACCAGATATTAGGACGACTAGATGTTAGATACATGAGTAAGCCAATCATGCCTCTATACATAGTCTCATTAACAGAGACCCCTGACTCATTAGGACCCAAGTTATTGGGTGGAAGCATGGGGCATTTCACTAATGCAAAATCAGCCAAGTGATATTTTTTAAGTAAATCCTTAACATACTTTTCTTGACAAATTGAAATTCCCTTAGGACATTGTTTAATTTGAAAACTCAAAAAGTAAGTTAATTCACCCATCATACTCATCTCATATTTCTTGGTCATTAATTTAGCAAAACTTTTACTAAGATTAACATTTGTTGACCCAAAGATGATATCATCCACATAAATCTGCACAATGATGAAATCACTTTTATCCTTGAAGGTAAGAAGTATTTTATCAATGGAACCTATGACAAATTTATTATCTGTTAAAAAAGTAGACAGAGTTTCATACCATGCCATTGGAGCTTGTTTCGGCCCATACATGGCTTTGAGTAGTCTGTACACATGATTGGGAAACTCGCTATTCTCGAATCCTTTAGGCTGTTGAACATACACTTCCTCAGCCAACTCTCCATTGAGGAAGGCACTTTTAACATCCATTTGATACACACTAAGTTCATATATGCAACATATAAGTAAGGAAGATTCTGATAGCTTCAAGTCTTGCTACAGGTGCAAAAGTTTCATCATAATCAATCCCTTCAGTCTGTGTATACCCCTGAGCAACCAACCTAGCCTTGTTCCTGATGATGTTTCCAATCTCATCCATCTTGTTTCTATAAATCCATCTAGTGCTTGTAATGTTCTTACCAGGTGGAGCTGGCACTAGAGTCCATACCTTGTTTCTTTTAAACTGATTGATTTCTTCTTGTATAGCAGCTACCTGTTGATCCCAAACTTAGATCGATTTAGCTTGTGTAAACGAGAATAAATCGAGTTAAACACTTAGAGAAACTTTGTTGTATATGAAACAATTTAAGTATTATGCGGAATTAATACTTAAACAAGAACACACAAACAAGATAAACCAAACTTTCACTTTGATTGATTAATCGAACTTGCGTGCCACAAATTACTCTCATCTACTGAGGCCTTAGCATAAAAACAAGACATATTGGTATTCATTTTAATCCCATTTAAATTCACATTATATATGTCCTTATGCCTAGGTGTTCTATACTCAATATATTTCTCATCTGGGATCTTAAAATCCTTACTTAACACCAAACACTCAGTATCAGTAAAAAGAACTTTATTTTTGTTATGACACACCTTTGATACACTAAACAAGTTGTAATCAAGTTCTTTTACCAGGAAGACGTTCTCAAAACGTAGATTATTGGTGAGAAGGGTTCCTTTGCCAGTGATAGTTCCATATCCACCTCCAAAGTATTATCACCATCTTTAATAGGGGTGAAATTCGTCAGATAGTCTTCCTTCCCTGTCATGTGCCTTGAGCATCTACTATCCCAATATCCATAATCATTGATCTGTCTTTGAATGCCCTGCACATAAAGAAAACAAATTAGTTTTCTTTAGGAATACAAGTCTCAAAAGACTTGGATTCATCTGGTTGTTCAATAAGAACAGACTTAGTTCTCACAACAACCCCATTCTCATCCGTTTTAGGATGAAATACCCAGTTAACCCCAATAGGTTTTGTAATGACCTTTGAAATGTAATTAAATCTATTGCAAGTCATTGAAATCCCATTATCATTAGGGTTTTGATCTTTCTTGGGTCTCCATGTTAAGCTTGAAGAAGCTTTAGACCCCTTACCTTGCGGCTGCAAATATTTAGGTCTGATCACGTTTCTATCAGCGTTAGAATTTGTCCTGTCAACGCTGAAATTACCCTTGTCAGCGTTGAACCTAGGGTTTGCTACAGAAACCCATTGCCTATTTGACCAGGTGTTTGTCTTTTGAAAGGGTCTTTGTCCATGAGTGTTAGACCTTCTAGAAAAGAATGGGGCAGGTCTAATCACTTGTGGACTTTGCTGCACACAAGGTTTGGGTCTGACAACGTTTGACTTCCTAACAACGTTGACTTTGTTCCTGACAGCGCTGAAATTGTTACTGTCAGCGCTGTATTTGGGAGCGTTGACACACTTGTAAGCCAAATGTGAAAAGCTACCACAAGTGTAACAGGCTTTCTTAGACACAACCTTAGATCTAGAAGAGAAGAAACCTGTTCCAGAATTGCTAACTTGGCTCTTGGGTGACCTATTATTCCTATACATCTCTGCATATTTAATGGTAGGTCTTCTAACAGTGTTTGAGCCTAGGTCAACAGCTTTACCAGTGATTGGGTTAGTAACCTTAATGCGTGGTGACTCATTGGGACTTTCACATAGCAAGCCACCCTTGACAAATAAAGTAGGGTTAGCCTTCTTTCACTCATTTAGGTCAGTCAATTTTTGTTGATACTCTTCCACTGGAGTGACAACTCTTGGTGGAGGAATGAATTCCTCCTCTTGGAGCTCTGGTAAACCAGTCCAAGATAAGTCCCTTTGTTGGACACCATAGAAGTCACCAGCTGGTGGTGGAACCAAAGAGTAATCATTCATCCCAATCCCAGTCATGTCCTCCGGATCCCTTTGTTTAGCTTCACAGTCTCCTAGGGTTTGGGTGGCTCTATCAAATCTTTGAATTTTGAGGCCAACATTATCTTTATTCTTAATTGCCTCATCTAACTTAGCCTGTAATTCACCATTAACCCTTTCCATGATTTTTCTAATATCCATACTACCCTCTAACTCATGTTTTAAGATATTGATCTTATCTTTTAAGTCAAATTCCATTTTCTTGTATTCAGAAACGGTTTTCTTAGTTTCAATAAGAGCTAGTTGATAATTAGACAATTTACATCTTTCAGTACTCATATCATCTTTAAGTTTTAACACCTCTTTGTTAAGTCTTTTAGTATTTAACCTACAACCTTTGCTACAAAAAGCGTCATCATATACCTCATTATTAGATGAAGAGGAGGAGTGTGCCATGAGAGCATATTCAACATGCTCTTCTTCTTCAATATCAGCAACCAACACTTTATCCTCTTCAGCATTCTTAGCCAGATAGCTCCAATCCCATCCTGTACCATCAATTCCTTGAACTACAACCATAGCTTTGGAATCCTGAGCTTTAACAACCTGACTTGAGGGTTTACCAGCATCAGATCTTCTAGGAGATCTGCATTCCCTCATGAAGTGCCCCATACGATGACAGTTGTAGCATTCAACTTTGGATTTATCAAATCCAGCTGTGTCTTTAGCATTGAAGGTCATCTTCTTTTTAAACCTTCTGTTCCACCTATTTGCTCTTATACTAGCAAGAGCCATGTTCCACTTGATGTCCATTTCTTCCAAGTGCTCATCACTTATCTGCTCAAGGTCCTCATATGTAATCACTGTACCATTGGGCAAAGAAGCAATTTAAGCACAAACAGTATCTAAATCCAAACCAGCAGGTTTAACTCTTGGGGAGTCATTCTTGAATGTGTCAGCGTCTGAATAGGAGACGTTGACAGGACTTGTTCCAGCGCTGACATATGATGATCCAGTAACTGGATGCATATAAGAGTTCTTCTGATTGAATTGACCTTCACTATGAGAAAAGAAGGCCATGTTGCTGGTGGTAGATTTGCTTCCATGCTCTAAAAGAGTTTCATCTTCCAACAGTCTTAGTTTGTTGTAGATGTCATCAAACGAGGAGCTCTTGTAAGTATTGTTGGCAAGAATAGATCTTGCCTCAATCTTCCATGCCTCACCAAGACTTTTAAGAAAGGTAGCATTGATGTCAACATCACCAACTTGTGTCCCCATGAAGGACAACTTGCTTGTAATGTCAAGCAATCTGCTTCTCACACTACTCAGTTTCTCATTGGGTTGAGCATTGAAGACAACATAATCATGCAGAAGTTGCTTTTTCTTTTCCTCCTTAGTGTCTGCATTGCCACCATATGCAACTTCAAGAGCTTCCCAAAGCTCTTTAGCAGATTCATAGCCTCTATATTTATGCTGGTTTTCTTGTCCCAAAGAGACTTTTAGAATATTTAGGGCTTTCATGTCAACCCTTTTCTTTGCAATGTCATCAGCAGCCACAACTCTACCATCTCCAGGTTTTTCTTTCTTATCAGCTTCAGAACATCCAACAACAGCTGATCTTCGAGTAATGGCATCAAGAATCTTTTGAGCCTTATTGAATGTGTTTCCATATTCAATAATCTCCTACAGTGTGTAGTCATAGATCCCTAGATATTGTTCAAAGTTGAACTTCCATAAGTCAAAGTTGGTTGCATCAAGCATGGGAATCTTGATGTTTGGTAAGGCTGAGGAGGAGGAGGTTATTGCTTCAGACATGATGTTGTTAGGGTTTATGAGAAAATTAGGGTTTTGGTGATTTTAGGGTTCTGGTGTTCTTTAAGATCAAAAGTTCCTCAACAAGCTCTGATACCACTTGTTGATCCCAAACTTAGATCGATTAGCTTTGTGTATACGAGATTAGATCAAGTAATACACGTAGAGAAACCTTTGTATATGCTTTATGAATCTAAGTGTTATGCGGAATTTAACACTTAAACAAGAACACACAAGATGTAAAGAAACTTTCACTTTGATTATCAATATTTAACTTGCTTACAATGAAAGATGTTTACGAATGAAAACTTATATAAAACTTATATCAAACATTAACCTAAAGGTCTTCTTTTATAGACATAAGAAGCCTTGTACAATAATCTACGTATCAGCTATTCTAGGTAAAGATAAATATAGAAAATACATTGTCGTTTCTATCCTTACTAGAAGTATTCTAGAATATAATAAACGTGTAGATTATATCTTCCATCAGTGCTTGTCTTCAATGTGTCAACGCTTGACTTTAACTTGTCAACGCTTGAGCTGTCAGTGCTTGTTTTGTTCTTGTCAACGCTTGTTTTGTTCTTGTCAGCGCTCAAGTGATCTGGCCTTAATTTATTCCCAACAGCGACCCCTTGTTGATTTACAATTTTGATTCATCTTAGCGCACCTTGTCCATTTAAGCGATTCTCATGTTCATTCTATCTTTTGAGTATTTCTCCGTACTGAAGCGTAGTGAGTTCCAATTGTTAAGGTTCGCCGTGATGCAAAAATTACCTAGGAAGCAATGAATTTTGTTCTACACTTTGTACCTCCTCTTGTTTGCATCTTCTACTGTTTTCAGGAGAACTCTGGGGACCAGAGTTCCTTTAGGGGAGAAGACTATGAGAACCCGTACTTTCCCAGCATTATTTTATTCTATTATTCGTGCTTCTTGAATTTTCCAATGTATTATGTTTTCTTGTATTGTTATATGTAAATCTTGAGATTCTTAAATTTTAAATAAATTATTCTTTTTATGTATTTTCTGTTCATTGACAATATTTTATCTGGAGTTATAAAATTCTTATTTTATTTTTCCATATTTAGTTTAAATCAAAGTTTTTTATTTAAAATCACCCGCGTGCGTTTTACAACGAGTTTATTCAATGAACAACGAGAATTCCTAGTGGTCGCGATACCGACGGATGCCCAAAATTTTACATTTCATTATCGATTGTTTCGATAATTAATATTTTTGACGATTTCGTTTTAATTACGTATTAAGTCGTGTCGAGAAATCATATAATCACTTTTATGATGCATTGTAACTTTTGAAAAGTATTTTTTACGAAAGCCGGGCCCCGTAAATATTTTCAAGATTGACTAATAGTCATTTTCTACCCTTTAAACTATTAATTTGTTTTTAAGTCCACAAGTTTTAAATTTGGCAAAACTAGTCCCTCCACTACCATCATATATAAAGCATTTTTTAACCAAAAACACACATACATCATTTGTAAAAAAAATCAAACACCACTCCTCCTCTCCTCCTCCCTTTTTCGCCACCTTCACCCCATCAAACACCCTCAAATCTTGATTTTTAAACATGATCTAATCAAAATAAAAACAAGTCCCATTCTTAAAATCTTCTTGCAATTCTTTTGATACCAAAATCATGAACATGCATCAACTTTCAAAGATTTAATGATTCCATGGTTGGATTATGTTTAAATCATTTTGCATTTGTTATTTTTGGTAAGATCATCACTTTTTGATCATAAAAAGTTGTATTTTTGATCTTTGATTTTGTTAAAATTTGTCATGCAAGTGCTTTTATGAGTGTTTGGTTGATGGGTATGTTATTTGGGTGATACTATAGGTATAGGAATGAGTGGTTTTGCTTGGAAAATTGATTTGTCATGTTTTCGAAAAGAGTATTTTGGGACAGCAGCTTATAACAGATTGTTTCTTGGGTTTAAGGTTAGAGAAAGGCTAAGATTATTTGATTTTATTGTAGAGTTTTCCGAGACGCTCGTTTTGGTATATGATAGAGCTTCTAATTCTTTACGAGTCAAAAGCTATGCTAGTTTTAGTATTCGTGTACCGGGAGACGCAAGTCGGCACAATCCGTAATTGTGGCTGATTTTGGGTCGATTCTCGGGGACTTTAGGCTTGGTTAGATAAATGTAACTACTGGTTTTCAAAGTTTACAAACTTAATTTGATGAGTCTAGTAGTGGTTTCAAAAGAAGGATTGTCGAGTTAGTACTTTTAAAGTGGTCCAAACGGTTTTATAAAATAAGTATACAAATCTGTCCCAAATTTTAGGGTCGAGTTTAGTGTCGAGCTGATGGGTTTTAAAGTGTGAAATTTGGCTCAAACTTTGGTTAGGTCTTATACAGACCTTGACACCAATTTTCATCTAAATCGGACAAGTCCAGATAGGGTAGATCGGTGTGTACATTCGGGGTGTACTTGCTGATTTTAATTTTGGACACTTAGTTCAATGCTTGTGTTGCGTGAGTTTGAGTTTTCACCATCAGACATGGTGACTTACTCAAGTGCTTAGTCATTATATAAATGACTTAGCTACTGGTCCGAGCGATGTAAAATGATAGATTGACTTGCGTTTACTTGGCGTCTTATGACGGGTCGACTTCAAGTGTTCAAGTGTTTAAACGAGTAACGTTGGATAAATGGATTCATTTGGTTCGTGTCAATGGTTTTGAAACATGAATACTTTGAAAACATTTGAGTCATATTATATTTGGTATATATATCGATATTTGAGTTCGAGTCTTAACGCGCGCCTTATTGTGATAGGTTGCGGTTTTCGTGTTTCCCGGGCTTCCATATCGTCTGTGATCGTCTCACTACCATTATTTCTACTCAGTTGTTGAGTACCGTGATTGACTTACCTCGTGGCTAAGGTGAGTTCATAGCCCCTTTTTACTTGTACATGGTTTCTAAACACGGGGTGAGGTTTTTCATGGTGGGACACAACCATTTAAAAACTGTATGCTATCCAGAACTTATATGCTATCCAGAACTTGTATGCTATCCAGATCGTGTAAGATTTCCAGGTTTTTGATATTATTATTGCTTTTCAGGCTAGCCTTGAGTTTCATCTCTCCGATCATGAACTGTTAATTGTCCGGTGTGCATTGCGCGAAGCACGAATGTTGTGGGTGGATCTATCAGGATTGACAATCCCCGTCCCATGTTGCGGTTATTTTAACCATGACGCACTAATATTTGTTTATACCTGAGTATTTAGGCTAAATACTCACGTAGTTAAGCTTCGGTTCATGTACTGAACAACAATAATAATAATAGTATCGGACTGTGGTTGACGTATATAACAATTTCCCCTACTACGTGTTTTCAAATGAATGCTTGTGTTCCACACCTTTACTGCTAAACCTATGAATATCACTTAACTTTATGTTGACGATTTTACATGCTTAATCTCAGGTATTATTACTTAGCTTTGCTTGGATGGGAGCCCGTAGGATATTATCGCAGCTTGGAGATTTCTGTGATGTTTTTAAAAGACTGTTTTTAGTAAAATCTGTCAAGAGTTTATTCTATCTTTTCGGCAACTTTATGTTATAAATCGAGACGAAATAATATAATTTTCCGCTTCTAAAACTCTGGGACCTATGTTTAAAAACTCTGACCTTTTATAATGTAATGTACATGTTTTTATTTCGTCAGCTTTGTATGAACTGTAATTCATTGTTTCTTGTACTATGACGTGTTAGCCCCTCATTGCCTAGTTGTTCCATGTCAGATTTTGGGGGTTTCACATTTAATATTCAGCTTATATGGATAATAAGTTTGTGCTATAAATGATTGAATGGATTCGAGTTTGCAAGCGAGTTTAAAATTCTGTTTATTGTTGTTATAGACGAATCAGAGTAAGAGGATTGTGATGATATTTTACTTTGCAAGTATTTGATTTCTCTTAGATTTATAGATTTTATAGTAGATCATATGAGTTTTATTTTGGTTAAAATTAACTGTTAGTGTGGTTTGAATATAGGATTTAAGTCTGTTGGATTCATAGTTTTGAGTAACTGAGTTTGACTATCATTCTTGGTTATGATATTTATGATCTGCTGAGATTGGATTTGTTTTGTTGATTAAGGTTTTGATGGTATTGCTTTTTGTCTGATTTTCGTTTTAGTCTGTTGAAGTGTTCTCGTGTTTATTGATTGTTGATTAATCTGATATATCAGTATTTAGTTGTTGTCATTTCTATTTTATATTGTGTATTTTGCTGTAATTGATTTGTGAGTGCTTCTTTATTGACTTTTGTTATTGAATCGTGGCCTGCACCTCTATTTAGGGTGTTCGGGGCTGTTGATAAGTATTTAATAAAAATAATAATATAAGCAAAAAATTGTCCTCAGGGGGTCTCGAACTCGAGACCTCCCCCTTAACAGTCAGTGTGCTCACCAACTAGTCTAGCCACATGTTTTTGTTTAATTAGAGCTTAAGTACTTAATATATCTTGTATAATCTGAGCTATCAGCTTATATTTCACTTTCATTATTTTAATTAAGTTTTTAATATTAATCATATTATCTTCTTTTAGTTATGCAAAGTTTTCATTAATTAAATTTAAATCATTTGTTTAAAATAAATTTTATAAAGTTTAAATAAATAAATAAATATATTTTATTATTTTTAAAATTTTAAATTGTTTTTTAATTAATTTAGTTTTAAATAAATTTTGTTTTAAATAATTTTAGTTTAAATGATTTTGTTTAAAAAGTTTGTTTAATTAGAAAGTAAAAGTCAAGTTTAAATAAAAAATTATATAGTTTAATAATTGTCTTTTAGATTTTAAGTCGGGATACGATTCCTGCACTTTAGGATTTTAAAAATTGGTAGAATTAATTTAGATAAAAACCGAAACCCAATTCAAATCAGTTGTCCAATTCAAAACGAGCGTCTCAAATTCACAAGTTCCTTGTGTACAACGAACCGGGATCACTCTTGTGTTTATTTGATTCGTCTTTAGCTTATTTTTGGATAATTACCTTTTCCTAAAGGTAATTTCCTAAATTTGCTCTATAACGTATTTGAAGTTGAATGACCGCATCTGTCTTTTTCGGGCAGGTTTTGATGCCATTAGGGTCAATCATGTATCCTAGGAACATGCCCTCTGTGGCCCCAAAAGTGCATTTCTTTTAATTCAACTTCGTGTTTATTCTCCTAACTGTTGAGAATGTTTCCTCTATATCCCGGATAAGTTCACTCTCTGTGTGACTTTTTATTACCAGAGCATCAACATACACCTCCAAATTTCGCCCTATTTGACTTTCGAACACTTTGTTAACCAATCGTTGGTATGTGGCCCCTGCGTTCTTAAGTCCTAATGGCATTTTTGTGTAGCAATACACGCCCTGGCTTGTATGGAATGCTGTTTTTTCTTCATCTTGCTCTGCCATTTGTATCTGATGGTACCCTTTGTACGCATCCATGAAGCATTTAAAAGGATACCCGCACAATGATTCTACTTTCCAATCTATCTTTAGGAGTGGATAGCAGTGTTAGGGCAAGCCTTATTGAGGTCCGTGAAGTCAACACACATGCGCCAGCTGCCATCATGTTTTTTAACCATGACCGGGTTAGCGAGCCAATCATGGTAGTAAACCTCCCTCATGATTCCTGCGTCTACCAGCTTCTTTACTTCCTCAAGTATCACCTTTTTGCGCTCTGGGGCCTGCCCTCTTTTCTTTTGCCTAAATGGGGGGTATCCTTCGCGGATTTTATGCTTATGCTCAGCTATTGACCTTGGTACCCATGTCATGTCTTTGGGCTCCCATGCGAATATGTCTAGGTTGTCTTTTAGGAGGCGGCACATGTCAGCCTTTCCTTCGTCAGACAATGTCCCCCGATGGTTATCTCTTGCTCTGGATACTACGGATGAACTGCCACTTTTAGGTTCGGCGATGAGTCTATCCTTGAATCTATTGTAACCCGAGGAGGTTTCGTGATCGTGTTGCACTATGGAAGTGCAATCGCTGTATTGAAGATCGTTACGATTCCTCCCTCCACTGGGAATTTCATCATGTCATTGGCCGTAGAGGGTACTGCTCGCATTGCTAGTATGGCAAGTCGCCCAATAATCCCGTTATACTGCGATGGCGACTGTATGATTAAAAAAGTTCATGGAGACTTGTATTGAATGCTCATTGTTTCCTACTTTTACGACTAGCTTAAGTTGGCCTACAGGCCACACCGCTTCCCCACTGAATCCAATGAGCGGGGAAGTTGCAAGCACCATTCGGCTCCTTACTTCTGCGCCGAGTTTCAGGAAATAGTGCTCATACATTATTTCTGCTGACGAGCCTCCATCAACATACATACGATGTATGCTGTGCTCACCAATGTTTATTTCTATCACTAACGGGCCTTCTGCAACAATCCTAGTGCTGAGTGGAGGGAAGGAGATGTCTCTTCCTTTCGAGAATTTCTGGCTCACCTTTTGTTTTGTCCTTCGCTGCCATGATTCCACCATGTAAACATTCGCGCTAGCGATTTTTAGTTTCTCGTCTTCCGCGGTTTCTTTGACAGGGTGTTTCAGCTTGTCTTCTTTTACCATATTCTCAATATGTTTTTGCAGCTGAATACATTCGTTCGTAGCGTGCCCCTTCTCATCATGATATCCATAATATCTATTGCCGACGCGTCTTTCTACCGGGGTGGTCATTGGCAACGGTCTTGAGAAATTATCACCTTTTGATATGAGGATTTCCCTTGGGGTTAACTTAAGCGGAGTAAACCTGAAGTTACTGGCTCGCCCCTCTCTTTTTTATTAGATCAGTGTTGCGTATACCTGCCATGAAGCAAGATACTTTCAAGATCTTTGGGCATTCTTTTATTTGAAGACACTTGTTCTTGAAACGTTCTAAAAAATCCTCCAGGTACTCACCCTGGTTTTGCTTGATTCTAGAAAGTGATACAACACTCCTATTATGTCTTTTCTGTTGCACATAGTTTCTTTTGAATGCTTTTCGCAACACTTCATACCCATTAATTGTTCACGACGGAAGTCTGTCAAACCAGATCCATGTGTTTCCTACGAGCGTAGAGTTGAACATATTCCACCATACAGGTTCTGGCCATTGTTCAATGCCTGCTTGGGATTCGAAGACCTTTAAGTGGTCTTCTGGATCTGAGGTGCCATAATAAGTTTTTACGTTTGCTGGCATGCGACGCTTTCTTGTATTCGCGTAATACTGTATGTGTCTCATGAAAGCATTTTTTCTGGCTCTTCTCCATGGTTGCGAGAATCCTCGGTCATCTGAGGAGTAACATTCACTCCTGCGCTTTGCAGGGTGGCTATCACTAGATCTTGAGAGATTGCTTTCGGAGGATTCACCGTGTTCTACGCGCTCTGTTCCTTTCTTTCCCTTATGGTTCTTTCTGTGTTTGGCGACCAGCGGGATGAGGGCATGTAGATTATTGTCTACATATTCCTCCATTGCGCGCGCCTCCGTAGCAGTAACTTCCCTGCATTCTTCGGGGAGTATCCTTCTTTTTCGTTTATTAGGAGGAGGTTGAGTTGACTCTCGCTCTACATTTCTTTCCTCCACCGTAAGTAAGGGAGTTGAGAATAGTGAAGAATTGTGATAATCTTATGAATCAATAAGGTGGGTTGATGGTTCTAGAGAGAGAAAGTAGTGAGAGAGAAAAATATGTGTTTTCTATTAAATCAAAAGTGAAAACAACCAACAACCAACCCCCTTTCCATGGTGGAAAGGGGTATTTATATCCAAGCCACTAATGGACTTGGGCCGGCCCATGACAAGCCCATGGGCCGGTTTTACTTAACAAATTAAACAAATATTTAACTACGAGCTATACAACATTCAATAATATTGTGGAGTGACCGATACTTCTAATATACGTTAAAAACGTATTTCTAACAATCTCCCCCTAAGGGAGGTCACTCCACATTACACAGTTCTAAACCTAGCATACTATACTAAGTCTTCGTTCTTTAGCTCGTAGTCTTTTCTTCTTTTCTTTTTGTTGTGAATATGTTGATTTGATATTTTAGGCTTTGGCTTGAGAGCATTGTTCTTTTGACCAGTCACGTGCGATCTTTGCCTTCTTGTGAATCTTGCCTCCTCGTGACTCCATGTTCCACACACTTATGTTTTTGTTGAATTCTTGAAAGCTTCAGAATTGGGTACAGCGGAAGACTTCATTTTGTACTTTCTTGAATTTTGCTGAACTTTGATGCAGAAAAACATAAGCATGTGGGAACGACTTTAGCTGGTACACCGCAACGCCACCGTCTTCGCAGCAACATAATAAGACACGAATGAAATGGCTTAGAACATTTCATTCTAAATCGGTAGTGTTTTATCTCCGGTCGGTGAAGACCGTTGGACGATATTAGATATCGTACCTGTGACGGATAGTTTCAATTAAGTAACTTCCTGACAGGATTTCGCGGGTAAACCCGTTCTCTTTATTCGGCGATCACTAAGCTTGACTGCGAACATAAATAGTGAATCACTTGGATAAATTATCCTTGTGATTGAAGCCGTCAATTCATGAAACCTGGAACAAGTGAATTTCAATTAAAATTTTCACCATCGTTGCTTTCCAGTTATCACGAGCTTGATTCATAAAGAATCTTGCACGTCACCTACCAAGTGCTGTTTGATGTTAACACTAGAAGGATTTCCACTCGTCACTGTGAACACTAAAGAGTGTCACTCTGAGTGTTCTGGCAAGATCATACGATAATGCGTAGAGGCCTAGAACGAGTTTAAGTTCAATTAAGAATTAAACTACTGTTTCTTTCCAGTTTTCACAAGATTGGTTTCTAAAGAAACCGCACGTGTCACCTACCATGAGCTTGTTTGATGTTGGCTCAAGCAGGATTTCCATCTTCATTGTAATACTTGCGTATCACTCGGATGTTCTGGCAATATTACAAGAATACTGCGTAGGACTCATAAAGATCTCTTACTTTTCACAGTGTGTGAGAAAGCAAGGAATAAATGGAAAGTGTCCTAATGAGACTTTTGATGATCTCGTGGATCTAGACTCGATAGTGCGTTTTGATTTAGTGAGCGATGGCTGGAGAGGAGTGACACCTATTCAATATCAGTCTATTCGGAGTGAATAAACCAATAGATAACGTGTTGATCTCCGTGTGATTAAAACAAATACCTTTTGAGAGATATTTGAGTTAGCTGGGAAGGGTTGTGCATTGCATCACTGGGTCCATGATGTCTCTCTTCAATATCGAGAATCATTAACAAATGATCTCAATAGCATATGTATTGACCCGGTTTCTGCCTAAAGTTGTAAGGAGGGATTCTTTCTTTACACCCTTTATCTTTACAATTCTTTTTCATTCTTCAACCCCTTCAATGCTTACCAATACGTCATAACTAGCACCTTGTTGTGATTGTTCCAGTGCTAGCTTAAGTACTTGGTCGGCATTCAGCTACGTTCACAATCTTTCTCCATCTTTCCTAGGACTTCTAATTCTATCTAGGGAATTGTCCTTGGGAAGATTCCATCGGCTCTGATGAATCATTGGACTAATACCTATTCCTACCACCCTTTTGTCACCACATCCGTCGTGAATTAAGCGTGTTTTGAGAAAGTATAGTCACCATGAAAAATCCTTGAAAATCACTTAAGGTACTTGTGATATTGAAATCAAGAGTTTTGTACCTTAAGTGTTTTGTTCATCAAAAAAACGCCCCCCCTTAACACGTGCTTTACACATATTAAGTTGGATTATCGTTAAGTCTTTTTCATCTTTTGGCCAAGTATCATTCAAGTCTCCTTAATCCCATTTTCTCCCCTTATCCAAAATGTTAACCATTAATATTTGGGATATTGAATGGATTAACCGGTCTTTGGGTAAAAATGAAATCAATGTTTGGCCATAGAACATATTAATGCTCCCCCTTAAATTAATAAGGGTTAATTGTAGTGCTTTAGTATGAAATATTTTGAAAGATTTAGAATCTCGTGAAAAATTCTTGAAAAATTATCATACCTTAACACTACATCAAGCCATAAAAGCACAATATTCACAAAATTTACATATTCACAAATAAAACCAATATAGAGTGGACCTGAGATGTACGACACATTAGATGGATCGTTGCAGTAACTTGTAGTGCACTCCATATGGTCTGCCACCAACGATGTTTTCTAAGCTCCTCATCAATCTACGTTCCCGGAGCTTTTCATCAGTCTTCTTTATCACATATGTCGCCATCTTCTGATAAGCCGGATGCCAATCCTCAATCATTTCTGGTAATGTCCCTCCAGAATTGAGATGCTTCAATTTTCCTCTGACGTATATGAGATTCCCATCACTGTACTTATGAAGCTCACCTACCCTCATAAACTTTATGATCCCACGACTATTCATGTAGAAAATCCCGTACATCAGAACGGTCGTGCCGATATAGGGACATCTTTCGACATGTTGAGGTAGAACTTGATTCATTGGACGGGTCATGTTAAGCTTCCTTTGGTAGCTTTCAACTCCGAATTGAAGATCTTCAACTCGTTTCTTGATAACAACGCTACGTGTGAACATACGAAGTGCTGTATTCAAGGCAATGATTTCTTCACGAGTAAGATGGGTAAGCTGATCACGGGTCATCATAAGCAACATGTCTTCGATATCTTCAAGGCGAATGATAGAAAAATCTCCCTGCTGTATCTTGTATTCTTTGTCATCCTCCCTTTTAAGACGAATCTCCGTCACATGATGATATCCATTCTTGGGTTCAATCTTCAGTCCTAAGATACTTGTGATTCGAAGATTGGATCTGACGATACTTCCTGAGTTGGCTAAGCAGCAACCTCTGTACGCCCTTCGGACTCGCTCGTCCCAATGTGATGCTCCTATAGCAGCATAAATGTCATAATTACGGCTTACCTTTGGGATCCAGAGGCGGTTGACCTTTTCTTTGATATAAGGTATTGTCCCCCAATTAGAAGCTTTCAACAAGGTAAGGGAGGTCGCGTACTTGGATGATCCCTTGAGGAGATACTCAAGATCATTGGTGACAAAGAAGTCAAGAGCAATTTGATTATCTTGAGAGGAATCAAGTGGAGGTGGAGCTCTTTCTAACTCATGAAGGCCTGGCCTTTGAACGGTATTGAGAGCTTTCAGGACCTCTTCAGCATAATACTCGTACTCCATGCGGCTTAACCTGGTTTGGGCGTAAAGTCTCTTGTCCTTTAGCACTCTCTTTACCAAAGACAGAGTGACCGAAGATTTGAACTCATGAGCCCAAAATGCACACAAGTCTATCGGACTACGGATACGGAGATATAGAACATCTCTATCAGCGTCTGTGATTGGATCATATTTTGCAGCTGCCGTGATCCAAGCTTGTGGAGGTGCAGTTTCATCAATCTTCAATGTATCCGCCCAGTCCCGTGTGCTTGACTCGGGAACAGTAGATTCTGGTTCCTTTTGCAGAGCAGTAGAAACATGAACACTTGCTGGTTCTGATTCAGGCATTTCGGCGGTATCATGAACATGCGAGTGTTGTGCAGATTCATGTTCAATTACTGGTTCTGCAATCACAGGAGCAACAAAAGAACTAACAGGATTAGTGGTAACAGGTATAGAAACAGAAACAGATGTACCAGGAATCGATGATGCAGTAGCAGCATTCACATCATGGCGCCACTTGGTTCGTCCTGACTCCGTAGAGGTGGAATTTTCCTTTCGGGCAGCATCTTTCTGAGACTTGGTACCAGACTTGGATGGTTTCTTTTTGCAGGCAACCTTGTCCCCCGTTTCATCGTCATCAGACTGATCAGGCTGGTCATTTTTACCGCTATCCCTGTTTTCGTTGTCATCATCATCCCCGTTGCTACCCTTATCACTCTCCTCATTTTCATCACCACCATCACCATCATCATCATCACCTTTGTCTTCATCTTCTTCACCATCATCCTCTTCTTCACCATCACTCTCCTCTTGCTCACTATCTTCCTTTTCCTCCTCATCCAAGATGTGGTAAGGTACCACACTTCCAAATGTTTTAAACAACCGATCATCCTCCAAGATAGCTTCATTGAGTGCTTTGTAGAGTGTTCGCTTAATTTTAGACTTGTCAAAAGATCCAACTTCCTTCATGCGAGCTTTGAGGATATTCTTTAGTTCAAAATCTGTTAAGTCATATGCAATTTTGTAGGCTGACTCTGAAGGGTTGGACGACTTAATCATCAAGTTATCAGCCGCAAGTTTCCTCATCTCTTCACGCAACTTTGGCATAAGAGACTCAACAGATTCATTCACTCTCTCTAAAATAGAAGCTTCAAGTGTTTCTTTCTGCTCCTTATATTTATCCTTTATGGCTCGAAGTCTTGTAAATCGTGCTTCATTCTTATCAGCTTCAGCCTGTTTCACTTGAGCAAGTTCTTTTGCATGAGATATACGTGTCAACTCCATCTCTGCAGTGAACTTAGCTATCATCTCTTCTTGGGCTTTCTTGGATGCCTCTTCACTTTGCACTCGTCGAAATAGCTCTTCTCGAAGTTGAGCCATCTCTTTTCTTTGACTGTACATGTGTTTATCCAACATTTCTGCCATTACGAATGCAGCCATTGAAGATGGTACAGGGCTACTCTGGGATGGTTGAAAAGGCACGGTTGTGATTACAGTACTCATGACAGAAGTAGGTGGAGGTGGAGGGAATGGTAGTGGTGTTGGCACCGGTCGTGTTGGTAAAGGCTGGATTGGTGGAGGTTGAGTTACAAGAGGCTGTGTAGTCACAATGATTGTTGTTGCACCGGACTCCTTCTCAACACTTGATGTATCAGCAATGGATGTCTCCTTCGATGCTGAGTAACGTTTGGGTGATCCAAACTCACTAATGTCATGTGGCTCCTCGTATTCTTCTTCAACATCCATCTGTGCACCCGAACCACTACCGCCTGTGTCTCTCCTACTCTTTTCAATAGCCTTTTTCATTAACCTTTTCTCAGTCTTGCGAGTTAGCTCGGGAGTAGGATCGTCATCAACATCTTCTTCATCGTGAAGAACAAGCTCGTCAGCCGTGCTCTTACCCTTCTTAGCCTCAGTCTTTGTCTTTTTTGTTTTGGGTTCAGATAAAGCAACTGTTTGCTTGCGTTTACCTTTACTCTTGACCGTAGTAGACTAGTCTTCTACTGTCTGAATGCTTGCTTGTTGGTTCTTGATTTCTATTAGCATGTTCTTGTAATCAGCAGAAGCGATAATCTTATCTGTCAGGAGATGACTGGGAATAGGACCAGGGATAACAACATTATAGTGAGTTTCGTACCTTAAGTCCACCAGATCATCAGCATCCTTTGTGTGGCGACGGCTACCTGCACGCTTATCAATAGACGCATCATTTTCCATAAAATAATGTATGATTAGCTTTATGAACCTAGGGTACTGGTAACCTTTAGCCTTAGTCTTCGTGTTTGTGAAGAGTTGAAAAATAAACTCTTCCCACAACAATGATGCATAATCAATATTAATACCTTTGAACATACCATAGAACATATTGATGATTGGCGAACGCACAACATCATACCCAGTCGTTTTGGGAGTGAGACATCGGCTGAGAATACCAAACATCGCTCTCCAAGGTTGACCCACTTTGGCTGTGGTAAAGTCGGACACTATTCGTAAGTCCGCACATCTAATAGCAGAGAACATCGCCATGAGCTCGTTCTTGGTCGGGTTCGTTGAGAATTTTGTACCTTTGGGTGACTCCCGAAAACCAAAGATCTTGCGGAAGTCTGACACGTGAGAGTCTGTTGCTTGTTGTCCAGGAAGAATGTAATCTTGTTTGAAGTCTTCTCTTTGGTTGCCCAGAATTTGTACATGTAGTCGAAGGGCACCGAAGCACTACTCCTTAGCGCATTCTTGAAGTGAGAATTGTCAAGAATGGCTGAAGCTACCTTGAATCCAATGTGATTGGAGTTAGAGACCTCCTTCAACCGGTAGTTGTTTGGAATGAACTTGAGGGTTTTGGCTTCTTCAATGGCTGCTGCTCTTGTGTCTTGTATTTGTTGCACGGTTGGGTTAGTCATTGTTTCTGCTTAAGATAAAACATAAAAGTTGATACATACAGATATGAATACTATTATGAATTTATACCTAAGCATTAAACATATGACATAAAACCTTAAGCATTTACAACACTCAAACATTTAACAAGTTATTAAGCAAAAACACCTTCATTCGGAATAAACATCTCATCCGGAATAAACATCTCATCTGGAATAAACACATCATCCGGAATAAACACTTCATCCGGAATAAACACTTCATCCGGAATAAACACTTCATCCGGAATAAACATTTCATCCGGAATAAACATTTCATCCGGAATAAACACTTCATCCGGAATAGCACTTCATCCGGAATAAACACTTCATCCGGAATAAACATTTCATCCGGAATAAACATTTCATCCGGAATAAATTGTCTATCCGGAATAAATTGTCTATCCGGAATAAATTTTCTATCCGGAATAAATTTTCTATTCGGAATAATGTCTATCCGGAATAAATTGTCTATCCGGAATAAATTATCTATCCAGAATAATTTGTCTATCCGGAATAAATAATCTATCCGGAATAAATTGTCTATCCGGAATAATTTGTCTATCCGGAATAAATAGTCTATCCGGAATAAATAGTCTATCCGGAATAAACAGTCTATCCGGAATAAACAGTCTATCCGGAATAAGTGGTTTATCCAGAATAATCGGTTTATCCGGAATAACATGATCCATCCGGAATAATCTTAAAAATGGTTCATTCGGAATATTTCACAAAAATGGTTCATCCGGAATAACTCACAAAGTGGTTCATCCGGAATAATTCAAACCTTGTTCATTCGGAATACTCTTAGAAAAAATCCATATATCCGGAATAACCTAAACTTGTTCTTGAATGAATTAATCTAAGCGCATGAGTGAATTTATGGCATTCTAAGGCAACACACATCTTTCTAATGCTAATCCGATCCAAACCCACCTAAAACCCTAATCAATTAAAGCCTAAATAGAGCAGAAACCCTAATTTGATTAATTGAATTAGAACAAATTAATTAGGAAGATTTAAAGACGAATTAGATGAATTACTAACACTTATGTACCTTGTTGATCGAATGGAACGGATTGAGAGATTAAAAACGATGGATTAGATCTTTGTATGTGTGTTTCCGTGTGTTAATGGTGGAAAGAAGAAAAACAGAAAGAAGAAAAGAGAAAGAAAAAGAGAGAAGACGGGGGGGGGGGGGGGGGGTTTGACTTGGTCAAAATTTTCACAAGTTTCAAAGTTGTCACATTTAGCCCTTTCAGTTTTAATCCCCTTAACTATTCGTTTTTCTTTACTTTTCCTTTTCTTTTCTAGTTAATAACAACTTTAGGTTAACATTCGTTAAAGTAATTAACAATCGTTAGGCCTATCTCATTGAATTAACTATTCTATCCCTCACACCACTTAAACAAAATATCCGAGGCCTAAAACTCACGACAAATCACGAACGAATACAAGACGAATACCAAAGCAATTCCAGTCATTAACTAATTAGCCAATTAATTTTCCTCGAAAACTTTGAAGACTGTTTTGATGACGAAGACGATTTAACATTTTCTCCCCCTTAAACGATGACCCGTTTTCTATTTAAAGAGCTGTAGTCATTGTTTAACGAGGCACATGTTGATGAAAACATTTTCCAATTAATGTCATGAAAAGATTGATTCGTGGTGGCAATAAGATTTCTCTTATTTAAACAAAATAATGCACTGAAACGTACACTAATTCGTGTTAGACCAAGTTATAAAGTAAACTTGATCCCTTTGCATGATTTGGCTTGTAAACCATGCCCGAGAAAATTAATTCCCGTTGTGAGCCAACGCTTTCCAAGGAAATACGTGACTTTAATGCGAAAAGCGGGTTGCAGTCTGAAAAAAACTACAAGCCATAATGGGCATGTTTTAAAAATGTAAAACTTTTATACGGACTCTATTTATGGCGTCGTGTCAATATTAGTTGACATTTCTAAAGCCGTAAATATTACCGTACTAAAAGACATGCCCGATTAAAAAAGACGAAAATAGTTTTGGGTTTTCTTGGTTTTATATTTTTTATGGTTTTCTTGGTTTTATATTTTTTATGGTTTTTGTAGGTTTTATATTTTTGTATTTTTCTTTTTGTGGTTTATATATATACGATAATATACATGATCACGATCAAAGGATACACAGGAATAGTTTACCACCACTATTCTGTTGATTCTTCTGCCAACTCTTTGAGAGTCGCTGGAGAGAAGATTTCATGCCAAGCTTGTCGATCAAAAACTCGATTCGTCCTCGATCTAAGGCTTTTGTGAACATATCTGCCATCTGATACTCATTAGTGACAAAATACAGCTCGATCACTCCGTTTTCCACTTGCTCTTTAATGAAATGGTAGCGAATGTCGATGTGCTTTGCCCGGGAGTGTTGAACGCAGTTGTAGGAAAGGGCAATGGCGCTCTTGTTGTCACAATACATCGGGATTTTGTTAAATCCAAGACCGTAGTCAGTTAGTTGTGATCTCATCCAAAGAACTTGACCACAACAACCGGACATGGCAATGTATTCAGCCTCCGTGCTAGAAATTGCAGCGCTTTTCTGCCTTTTTGAAGACCAACTAATCAATCTGTCTCCAAGGAGTTGCATAGACCCAGAAGTGCTACGCCTCGTGTCTTGACACCCAGCATGATCGGCATCTGCATATGATATTAAAGCAATAGAGTAATCTTTCGGATACCATAGACCACGATGAAGTGTTCCTTTGAGATACCGAAAGATCCTTTTAACAGTATGTAGGTGCTCTTCGGTAGGCCGAGCCTGATACCGGGCACACCTGCATACGGAAAATTGCAGATCAGGCCTGCTAGCAGTCAGATAGAGAAGGGTGCCGATCATCCTACGGTAGAGTTTCGGATCGACAATAATCCCATTCCTATCTTCATCTAACTTAGATTTCTCCACCATTGGAGTATCCACGGGGTCACAATTTTCAAAGTTATATTTCTTTAATGATTCTAGAGCATATTTGGATTGATTAATAAAGATGCCTCTGGGATTCTGAGAAATTTGTAATCCTAAGAAAAATGAAAATTTTCCCATCATTGACATCTGAAAGCGTATGGACATTATCTTCTCAAAGCGGTTTGACAATTCTATGTTAGAGGCAGCAAATATTATATCATCAACATAAATTTGTACCAGTATCATGTCGTTGTCTTCCTTGAGAGTGAATAGAGTGGGGTCCACCTTGCCTTTGGAGAAGCCTTCCGACATGAGATATGTTGAAAGGAGATCATACCACGCGCGTGGATCTAGTTTCAACCCATAGAGAGCCTTCTTAAGCTTGTACACATGGTTAGGAAACTCCGTGCTAACGAACCCATTCGGCTGACTAACATAGACTTCTTCCCTTAGTTCACCATTCAAAAATGCCGTCTTCACATCCATTTGATAATCGATCATGTTCATATGAGCAACATACGCAAGGAAAAGTCTAATAGCCTCCAATCTTGCAACAGGAGCGAAAGATTCTTCAAAGTCGATACCCAAGGCTTGTTTGTATCCTCTAGCAACCAATCTAGCCTTATTTTTCAAAACTCCACCCATCTCATCGAGTTTAACCTTATAAACCCACAACAAAGTAAGGATGTTAACCTTGTTAGGGAGAGGAACTAATTACCATACTTCAAGTCTTTGGAATTCATTTAGTTCCTCTTGTATAGCTTCAATCCAAGATGATTGAGTCATAGCATGTTGCCAGTTTTTAGGTTCAACTTCGGAGAGAAATGCATCAAAATAGCAATAGAGTACACTCTCTTGTAATTGATGGCGTGTAGAGACTGGTCGATCGAGACCTCCAATAATATTCCTAATTGGGTGATCTTTTGTCCATTTGGTGTTGTGATTTTCAATCCGTGGTGGTCTGGAGTGAACGATTATAGGAGCTTCTTCTGAGGTAGACGCGGCTGAAGGGTTTTCAGGTATCGGTATACCAAAGAATGGAAGCTCTTGTAGGTGAGCATATTCCAAATCGTGATCAACAGAATCCTCTTCATCATCATTAGGCACAAGTAAGGGTGAAGATTCAGGTGTAGTTTGAGAATTACTTGGTGGAGGTGCATCCGGTTCAATGTTAATTGAAGATGCATTGGATGAAGCTTCATTAGCTTGAGCAACAACTTCAGGTATTGGAGCTATCACTACAGGTGCTGGAACTTCATCACTTAGGGGGTCAAAGAATTCATCAAACAAAGGTTGAAATAGTTTATCCCACTCGGGCCTTGTAGGTGGTATAAATGATGTAGAAGTAGGATTATTGGGAACTAATCCGGAACTAATAGCACCGGTTCCCATCTCGTGAAGCGCAGGTTCAGAGCTGCGTTGCTCAGAAGCCATCGCTGTTAGCTCATCAAAATCTGCGTCCATAGTTTCTACTATCTTACCAAGACGACGGTTGTAAATTCGGTATGCTTTCTTTGAGGGTGAGTAACCAATGAAAATACCTATATCAGCTTTCGGTTGAAGTTTGCCCAAATTCTCACTATTAATGTTTGGATAACAAAGAGCACCAAACACATGAAAGAATGAAACATCGGGTTTACGGTCATGTAGAAGCTCGTAAGGTGTTTTTCCATGGTGTTTCCGAATGATAGAGCGGTTTTGGGTGTAACATGCAGTAGATACAGCTTCTGCCCATAAGAATAATGGAGCGTTCGCATAAATCAGCATAGTCTTAGCAGCTTCCATAAGCGTACGATTCCATCTTTAAACGACACCGTTTTGTTGTGGAGTACGTGCAACGGATGTTTCATGTGAGATACCAACTTCTTCATAGTAATCACGAAGAGTCTGGTTGACGAACTCTGTTCCATTATCAGTACGAATACGACAGACAGTAGTATTTAAACGTACCTGAATGAACTTCAGGAAAGTGATGATATCCTTCGGTGCTTCATCCTTTGTACTTAGAAATCTAACCCATGTAAACCTGGAGAAATCATCCACAATAACAAGAATGAATTTCTTACCACTCACACTTTCGGTTCGCATTGGCCCACAAAGATCCATATGCATAAGATGAAGTTTTTCTTGATTGGTGTCTTCAGCTTTGGACTTGTATGATTTCTTGGTGCTTTTCCCCCTTGAACACGCGGAACATAAATGGTCCTTGTGAAATTTGAGCTTTGGAAGACCACGAACTAATTCGTTTTTAGCCAAATGATTAATAGCATCAAAGTTAAGATGAGATAATCTGCGATGCCATAACCATGACTTGGTCTTAGATGCTTTGGAGAGAAGACATACTGGAGAGGCGGCCATCATGTCTTGTAGGGACAAAGTATAAAGATTTGCACCACGAGACCCCTTCAACAAGTCTTTTCCTTCCAAGTTGCGGATGAAACAAGTATGTTGTCGAAAAGCAACCTCTAGGTTGGAATCACAGAACTGTCCTACGGAAAATAAACTATGACCAAGACCTTCTACATAGTATACACTTGAAATCGTGACATTTCCAATCTGATATTCACCATACCCCATTATCTTTGCAATATGATCATTACCGAATTTTACCGTTCCAAGAAACTTGCTGACGAAATTTCGGAGCATCGAGCGATCTCCGGTCATATGCTTTGAGCAACCGGAGTCCAAATACCAGAGGATGATTTGGACCACCTGAAAATATCACCAGACGAGGACAATGTATAGGTTTCAGAATCTGAATGTTCCTTGTTATTAGCAGGTACAGATTTAATGATCTTAGATTTGCTAACTTTAGGTTTCTTAGATTTCCTAGCCTTCTTCCTAGTTGGTGGTGTAGATTCAAGTTGGCTTAAATCCTGAGGTATTTCTTCACTGATAGGCACTATAGTGGGGGCTGACCTAATTAAAGGGCGCGGTTTCCATACTTTAGTGCTAGTGTGCCTAATTAAAGGACGTTGAGACCTAACCTCAATGGATGCATTCCTAGTTAAAGGGCACATTTTTCCATCTAATGTAAAGGTCCTACCAGTGGGACGCCATTGCCATCCAACATGGGAACGAGTTCTCCCTGTTGGCTTCCATTCAAGATCATTCCTAATGGCATTCATTTCATTCACATGATCAATAAGACACAAATCATGACGTTGAGAAAACATGCATTCATTACAATTCCAATATTTTAAATTAGAATTCATAAATGGTTTAGGCTTCTGCACAGGCGCAGAGCTTTTAGTCTTAGCAACATGATTCTTTTTATTTAAATCTGAAATAACATCCCTAGGGTGAGCTTCTACTTTCTTCTTGATGGTACTACTAGTGGAGGGCTTGATCTTATCTTTCTTGAGTGGCGATCCTTTAGCCTTAGTAAACTCTTTTATTCATGTAGAAGGCAAAGTGGGAACATTAGCAACAGATTTTAAAGGTGCCTTAGTTGATGGTGCCAATGACGGTTTTGCTCCTGGGGTCTTATTGAATGGGGTTACAGCAATGGGTCGATTAGTGAGTAGTGCAGAACCCGGTTTTCCTATGTATTGCAAATATTCTAAGCAATATTGAACTCGCTGAATATATGCATGAGCTGAATAATAGTAACTGCTTGAGGGATCTAACGCATACAAATCATCTAAAATATCCCTAACAAGGTCCACGTGCTTAATTGCATTCATCATATAAACATCGTAAGTATCTGGATTTTGCTTATGGCGCGGGTTCTTATAGATCACTACTGAATTGGTTGATGGAGCACTAGAGAACGGTGCAGAGTTGGTAGCTAAGTTATTAACAACTTCTTGTCGGGTGAGAAGAATTGTCTCCTTTAACTCGGCCAAAACCATGTTTTTGTCAATGAGCTGGATATTTAAGTCAGAGATTTCCTCACATTTTTGGTTCAATTGTTCAACATAAGATTGTTGCTGTGCCGCATTAAAAGCGAAGCGTTCTTCTAGTGAACCATAAAGTGTGGACATTCCATGTCTTGCACGATCCATCTCCCCTAGAATAGACGAAAGTCTAGTTTCTAAGCACTGGTTTTTAGACTCTGCAGCCTCTAGTTCCAATTTTAGTGTTTCGTTCGATGACACATCTCTCTTTAATCTCATAATCTCTTCCTCTAATGCCTTAACTATCTCAATCATCTTATCACTCGTCTCAACACTGTTTTCACAACCATTTGTTATCAAAAGATCCTCATTTTGAGTTTGTTGTTTTAGTTCTAAAGATAAACAATGTTGTTCAAGTTGATTAAAGCGTTTTGTAAGTAAATTGTAAGAATCTTGAAGCTTTAAAAATTCAGCGTTAGACTCATGACAAGAATGATTATATACCTCATTTACAGTCTCATCAATATTTACAGAGAGATCATGCACATCATCACATATATTCACAGCACCACAGTTATTCATAGCAGATGTAAGCTCATTCAAATAATTAACATTCACAGTAGTAAGCACATCATACGAAATTACTTGGGACAAGAATCGGTCATACTCGGATAAAATCTTTTCCTTTTCAATTAATTGTAGTTCGTAAGCGGTGTCCATTTCATAAAACACTTTTTGAACTTCTTTAATTTCAAAATCGAGATTTTCTGAAAGAGATGCAAAACTTCCTTTTAGATTTTCGACAAAAGGGTTGATCTCATTCTTAAACACCTCGTTCATGTGTTCGAAAGCCCATTCTCCGGCGTTTAGACCATTTGAAGTCGTACATTCCCGGATGACCTTGTTAAAACTAGCAAAGTATTGATTAATCTCTTGCAAGTTTATCCATACAGTGCTAATAGGTGGAAGATCCTTTGGAATTTCCTTAGGTCCTTCCATTTTGACAAGTGTAGGAAGTGTACTAGGGTTTTCTTCATTTAACATGTAGGTTGGTGTTGTGATGAGATCTTTATCCATATGGAAGCGAATTCTAAAGTCTGTTTTTGCAAGCTCTTGATTCATTTTAAAATAATCACACTGGGGATATTTTGCAAAGTTGCATGACTGACTCTCATCAACTAGATCCTTATTCGTGCAATCCTCGAAAATAACAATCGGATCTAAGACCAATCCTAATTTGGTTGCATCATAAAGTCTTGGATTATGGATAAAAGCTTGTCTTGCATACCGTGGGTTAGGGGGAAGGTCTTTTTGACGCGATAAGTTAAACTCTCTAAACGATGCGTCAAATAAGTGCACTAGTTGAGAGGCAGCGTATTGTCTTAAAAGCAAATAATCTAAACTCTTAATTCTTTTAGCTGCATTAATTTCCATTTCATTCTTTTTAGACTCGAGTAATTCAAAATCTGTTTGAAGTTTGTGAAAATTAGTGACCACTAACTCTTTTTCTTTAAGTTCGTTGGAAAGATTTGCTCTTAAGGTTTCAATTTCTTGCAAATGACCCATTTGTTTGTTTCGAAAATGATCATATTCGAGATTTGTTAGAACATTGGACGAAGGAACTAATTCCAAAGTTTGAACTTTTTCGTTGCACAAGGAAAGCTCAGCCGACAGATTCTTATTCGTAGCTAGGGTTTCTAAAAGTGCAGTATTCATTTGGCTAAGTAACTTTGCAGGAACCATGACCAAATCTTGTTGAGCAGGAATATGCGTATGCGAAATGACTCCCGGTTGTGATTCACTCAAAGTCTGGGGACTTGCATTGATATTGCTATCATTGATTGTCTCCTCATTTGAAAGACTCACCACCGAAGACTCATTCGGATCAACACCCTCTTGCCCAACTTGATGTGGTTGAATACTGGTATCAGTGGTATTAGTAAGTACCTCAGATATTTTATCTGACCCAAAGCTAGAGATAGTTGCCATAAGAGCTGCTTGAGCAGATTGAAGATCATCACAGTCTGAATCGTAAGCATCCAGATCATCTTCTTGGTATGCTGCACTCTGTGTAGTGAGAACTTCTTGTTCCGCAAATGCTGGATCAGCAAGAAATGCTAGCTCCTCATCATCAAGTTCCTGTCCTTGTGCCTTAGCGTTCACCAAATAAATCTTCTCTACAAACCATTGACCATCCCTTCTCCTCTTGGGTTTTGTGCAATCCCTAGACATGTGACCTTCTTCCTTACAGTTGTAGCATGTAATCATTCTCAACTTACCTGTGGAATTAGCCCGTGGAGGAGTGTTGACCATTGGAGCAGGATTGACCATGCGTGTATTGGTGGTTGATGTAGTGGGTCTCCCCTGATAAGGTTGAATAGGTTGAACCATTACCTTTCCATTCTCAATGGTAGCTTGTTGTCGAGAATTGGATGAATTCCTCAGCTGATTGTTAGTAGGAGCTGGTCCTCTAAATCCTCGTTTGCTCAATGTCCTTGTGAGATAAGCAGACATAGTGGCTAACACTTCAGCTGGGTCAGTTCCTTGTTTGAATTCAGGAATGGGAACCTCATCATTATCACAATACATTGCTTGGTCTTGTTGAGCGGCATAAGCACTAGAAGGAGTACTGATGTGGTCAGATTAACTTGGTGGATATACTACATTTTCTTGATATGGAGAGTATGATGACTGAGCATAGGGTGCAATGCTTGCTGGTGAATATGGGTGAGGTTGTGGAGCATATTGTGATGCTTGTGATTCTCTCTGAGATAAAGGTGCATTAAACCAATATTGTTGCTGATGTGAGGTGGGTGGTTGCGGTAGAATCGAATATTGGGGGAAGCTTGGAGTCACGTACGGTGATAGATGATAAGCTTGGTGTCCCATGATATAAGGAGTGTTGTTATATGACAAGCTTGGTTGATTTCCATCAAAGCTAAAGATTCATGGTACATACCTCGAGGCGAACGATGCATGATCACGTGTTTCTCATGCTGTTGGAGAAAAGCATAGAGTTGATCCAAATTGCACTTATGCAAATCCCTGGTTAACTTAACATTGGTAATATACTCACCCCATTCAGCTTGAGGTAAAGTATTCAAAAACTTGGTGTTAACCTGGAATGGAGCAATCACGAGATTGTATACATTCAAATCATTCATGAGAGTAGTGAATCTGAAGTAGTAGTCGTGAAGCGTTTCACCTGGACTGTACGTGAACCTATCAAACAGATCATACAACTGACATTCCCGTTCCTGTTTAGTAAGAGACGTACCTTGTAGCAAAACCTTTAGACGTTCCCATAAATCCTTTGCAACCGTATATTGACTTACCATTCGATAGATGTCATGTGGAAGAGCTTGGAGAATGGTTTGAAGAGCCTTTTCGTCTGCATCGGCAATAAGTTGTTGAGCTGGTGTAAGTTCTTCAAACTCCCGTGGTCGAGTCACATTGTTAACAACGATGGTACCATAATCAAGTGGACCATTTAGAATTGACTTGACCATAAGCCTTCCATATGTCGGTTTTCCCTTAATGTATGACATCATACGGCCTTGCCATGCTTCAAAGACTTCATTAATGAGCATAGGAGGGCGATTATCCGTTCCCGTAATGACAGAAATATCCGTAAGTGATGTCATTTGAGGCATTAATGAACTCGGATTTATTTTGATCACTTTAAAGAATCAAAGATTATCGGTTGATTGAGCAGTGAAGTAAGGTTGTGAGTTGTGTTGTGTTGTTGAAGTAAAGCGTGTGTAAGAAGCCAAGATTAAATCCACTAAAAATCGTCGAAAAAACTCGTAAAATATCCCTTGATCCGGAATAATTAAGTTGATTCGGAATAAATACCTTAATGTGAAAAAGACCTTGTTTCAGAAAAAAAATACCTTGATTCGGAATAGTTGTTGATTCGGAATGTTGGTTCAGAATAACTTGTTGATCCGGAATAACTTGTTGATCCGGAATAACTTGTTGATCCGGAATGATCCGGAATAACTTGTTGATCCAGAATAACTTGTTGATCCGGAATAACTTGTTGATCCGGAATAACTTGTTGATCCGGAATACCTTGTTGATCCGGAGTACCTTGTTGATCCGGAATAACTTGTTTATCCGGAATACCTTGTTGATCCGGAATAACTTGTTGATTCGGAATACTTTGTTGATCTGGAATAAACTGGCAAAAGTGACTTCGAGACCAAGTAAACCGTTTTTTCTTAGAACAAAACAAATCTAAGCCTGATTTTTGATCAAAAACCACGAAAAGTTTTGTGATTTCTACCAAAATAAGCTAAACCCAACACTTATCTACTAATCCCAACAACAAAAACACCAAAAATTACAAGATTCAAGGTAGATTTTCCTAAAAATCACTAATACTATCAAAAACTAAAAAGCAACACTAATCCTTACCTTAAATCACCCCATGGCTCTTGATACCAATTGAAGAATTGTGATAATCTTATGAATCAATAAGGTGGGTTGATGGTTCTAGAGAGAGAAAGTAGTGAGAGAAAGTGAGAGAGAAAAATATGTGTTTTCTATTAAATCAAAAGTGAAAACAACCAACAACCAACCCCCTTTCCATGGTGGAAAGGGGTATTTATATCCAAGCCACTAATAGACTTGGGCCGGCCCATGACAAGCCCATGGGCCGGTTTTACTTAACAAATTAAACAAATATTTAACTACGAGCTATACAACATTCGGTAATATTATGGAGTGACCGATAATTCTAATATACGTTAAAAACGTATTTCTAACAAATAGTGCCTCTGTTCCTCTGAAAGGTGGATTTGTCACATCTCGAGTGTTTGCCTCAATGGCAGATCCAGGAGTAACATTCGCAGATGTAATATGACCATCTACCGTCGAGGACCTTCGATGGCCTTCATGCATACCATTTTTCATCATTGCCTAGAGCTTTAGTGTAGGGTCCCATGGATGGCGCCAACTTGTTGATACAAAATTTAGATGGACCGAGCTTGACCCGAATTAGGCTTAATTTAGGGTCTTGTGGACTCTGGCTCTTGCACCAAGTGAAACTTGTTTTAAGGACCTTGCACACTAACCAGACACCGTTAGGCTTACCGTGGGTTTGTGACCCACGATTAGACTCCAGCGTGAGAGTAAGTAACCGGTTTGAGTATATTAGTATTTGGGGTATTGTGTGTATCGTACCTTTGTGGAACCATGGGGGTTCCTTTTATACCCGAGAGAGTCCAGGCTGGGCTCCCTGTTCTTGCGGCCTAAAGAAGAGATAATGACTCCGAATAGCTTTATCCTTATTGCCTAACTAAGGTAAGTGTATATCTCTTTTTCTTAGGCGAATATAACTATAATATAGGTTATATTCTGTCTGATCTTGTCGCACTACGAAAAGGACCTGGTTAAGCAATTAACCATCATGCGACATCGGATTACCGGGCCTCCTGGGCTGTGCGCGTATCACATAAGCATTAATCCATTCCTGATGGATATGGGTAGTACCCGTGAGTCGGTCTATCCAGCCCGACTAGGGACTATACGTCATCAGTAATGTTTTTTTTGCAGAAATCATTGAAATTAGTAGTGACAGTGAATCTGGAGATTATATGACTAATGGGTATTCTTCAGAAACCATGGATTCATGTAAACGGCATGGATCTAAAAAATGTAAGGGTTTTAAAAGATCATATGCTGGTGGATCAAGGCTAGGACATGGATCTAAAAGATCATATGATAATGAAATCCCATCAGCTCTTCTCAAATGGTATGGGTATGATACATAAGATTCAAGAGATAGTGATGATTTCAGTGTCCATTGTGAAAGCCCTGGACATAACTCAAAATGGGTATTTGCACCAAAAGCTTATGATGCTATCAAAGGTAAATACATACCTGTGAATGCATCTTCAAAACAAATTCATAAAAGTCATGTTGCACTCACTGGTTGTGTCATTGGTCTTTCTAACCAAATGACTTGGTTGCAAATCTATGATCAAAAGAAAGGTCCTAAAATTAAGGCTAAGGAAAGGGCAAAGTAAAGGTTTTGTTGGGAACCTAAGTTTACTAGATTCCCTATGTCATAGATTTAAACGTAAATTAAGTTGTTTGATATTAACTTGCTTGTTCCTAGGTGACATGCAAGTATAACAAGACTCACAGAGTTCTAAGTCTCTGTGAGCAACCTCAGAGGAGTCCATGTCAGAGACATTGTCAAGGAAGTCAAAGATTACTTGAAGACATACTCATTGGTTGTGATGGATAACAGGCAAGGTGTATCGGGTTGAGTGTTAACAGGGGTGGCAATACCCTGTTAACACTCATTACACTTTGGACATACCTTAGTGTTTAGGCGGGAAGTTTCACAGCCTAAAGTACGAGACTATGAAGAAAAGGGAAATTGTGTCAGCTCTGTTTTCCTAAAGCGTTGTGGCAGATACCAAGAATAGAAGAGCATCTTGTGACAGATGACTGACATTGTCTGTTTTGTGTAGTCACCATCAACTAATTCTAGAAGTCAACCTCGTACCACTATAAATAGGATATGTAGCCTAGATTTAATGTCGTTCACTTTACTAGATTTGACACATTAAATCCTTAGAATTTAGAGAACGAAACAGATGTGCCTGTGTTCTTAAGTTAGGTTTATTTGTCCAAAGTGTACACAACACATTATCATCAAACGGTGTTATCCTTAACACTTGAAATACTTAATATACAATAATAAAGTCTTACCTTTGAAAAGTATTTACTTATGTTAATTATCTTTGGTAATCGTTTCAAGCTAGGATTAGGGACTTTCAATTGGTATCAGAGCGGTGTTTGATATTAAAACCTTCATAAACATCGTTCTAAGTTTTATAATCAAGATCCACCATGCCTGAAACGAGCAATACACCTACACCACCACCATCGCTTTCTAGAAACAACACTCCTCCACCTCCATCCTCACCAATAATTACTCCAACCCAGAATGAAGATGATCTTCCTCAACTTCTCGACTCAAGAGGCGGATCTCATGTTACCAACGTACCAGTTTTTGATGAAGATGATTTTGCAAGTTGGAAGAGTCAATTCCTCGTATATCTCGATGGACTTGAACCATTTCTTCTAGAAATTCTAGAAAATGGACCATATGTTCCCATGGCGCTTACCTCTACTGATGAGAATCCTCTTCCCAAACCTCTCAAGCAATGGACTCCAGTTGATAGGAAATTGGCAAACCAGGATAAACGTCTCAAAAGCATCATTATAGCCTGTATTCCAAAACACATCATGAAATCAGTGATTTAATGTCCTATATCCAAACAAATGTGGACAAACCTTATTCTCGGTCATGAAGTACCCTCTGAAACCAGAGAAACCAAGATTCAGGCACTTAGGCTTTAGTTTAATGCTTTTAAGGCACTTGAAGGTGAAAAGGTACAACAAACATATACAAGGCTGAAGATTCTTCTCAACGACCTTGCTATGAATGAGGTCACCATTGCACAAGCTAAAGTAAATGCCACGTTTGTCAAAAGCCTTCCTAGGAAATGACTGAGCATGAATCAGACTTAGAGAGCCAATAACTCCATCAAGAATGACACCTTGGCTCAGCTATACAGAAAGTATAATTATGAAAAGGGCTGATTGATACCATATATAAATCTGAGTCTGAAAGATTTGCAGTTCAGGGAGAAACATCCAAAGCTTTGATTTCTACTTCACACTCTCAGGACAACGATATTGATGTTGAAGAAGACACTCAAAGCAGCTAAGAATTCATAACAGACCTTAATGCTGAATTTCATGAAAGAGCCTTACTAGCTAATCAAAGAAGATTTTACAAAAGGTCAGGGAGAGTTGGATCAGCTAGTAAACCTTATGACAAATCAAAAGAAACTTGCTTTGCCTGTGGAAAACTTGGACATTTTCAAAAGGACTGTCCATCCACAAAAACATCCTCACCATCTTATCCTTCATCATTCAACAAACCTTACAAGTTCAAATCACAACATAACAACTCATCTCACCAATCCAATTCCTCTGACAATGGGAAGAAGGATTACAAGAACAAGTACAAGGCACTTAAGGCTGAGTTGGAACAAATGAATTTGAAGCTAGAAGCTTTGTATAAGAAGAAATGGGGTGATAAGAAGACAGAGAAACGGTTGGTAGCTGAAGCTTATGATTGGAATGATGAGCCGCTGACATCAGATAAAGAAGATACTTCCAGGGTCAGGGCATTTATGGCAATAGTTGAGGATGAACCAGCGGTTGGGAAAGGACATGCTAGATCAGGGCAATGGGTTGACATCACTATGAAAAAGGTACACAGGCTTATCTCTATGTCTGAAAGTGATGAACACAAACATGTCCTTGATTACACCATAGTTGATTTACACTTTGTTGAGGAAAAGAAAGAACTTGCTTGATAAGTTTCACTCTGTTAAACATGAACTGTTAACTGCTAAGGCTGAATGTGAAACATTAAAACAGGTTAATTCTGAAAAGATAACCCTTCAAAATGAAGTTAATATTTAACTTTAAAGAACAAGGCCTTAAAGGATCAAGTAACTTAACTAAATAAGGTTATAGAAAAGTGGTTGTGCAGAAGGTTCACTATAGATGAATTACTTAATGATGAACTCCCTACTGACATAAAAAGGGATGTTTCTGCTAAGAGAAACAAATTGAAGGAACTTAAGAAACCCAAAGAGATTGTTTTCAAATCAACATAGACTATACATGTGTCTAACCCTCTCTTGGCAAATGTACCTGTCTCTGAAGATGTGATTGTTTTACCACCTTTACCTAAACTCATGAAGTTGAACCTAGTAGCTCTTCTAGAGGAGCTAAGGCTAAACCCAAATCAGATGTTGAGACACCACCTGGTAAGATTTTTGTTGTACCCGCAAAACAATCTGTTAAGCAAATTGTCTATAAGCCTGTCTCAACAAACTCTGTGAACAAAGTTGATTCCTCAACTAAAGAACACATGTTGTCCTTAATGAAAGAAGTAGAACTCTTAAAACAACATATTAAGCCTTCCGCTGAATGCTCTACTTCCTTTGAACCTAAGTCTATTCTAGGAGAATCCAAAGGTGAAAGGTTAGTCAAGCCTTACTATAAAGTGTGTAAAAATTCTCATCACATGACCATAGATCATGATAGACAAATGGCTATTAAGAGATCTCAGACACCTTTTAGGGAAAGACAACAGGCTACTAGGAGACCTTCAGGTAACTACAGACCTTACCCTCCTTGTAAATTATGTGGATTTACAGACCATCACTCAGATGAGTGTAGTGACTTTCCAGGATGTGACATCTATGGAAGGTTCACCGATGAGACAGCAAACTGTCCTTCACATCGTCAAAATTTCTACAGGAACTCAAGAGTTGCTAATCAGCAATTCAGGGAACCCACCGGAAAGTGGGTTCAGCATAGGAACTAACTTGTTTCTATGTATTTTTGTAGAAACATCTCAAGGAATCGGTCTGGTATCTAGACAATGGCTGTTCTAGACACATGGCATGAGATCAACAATAAGTTCAACAATACCTGCACAGATACTCAAAGGAGCCAGGTCTTAAAGTGGTGTTTGGGGATAACTCTTCAGGCGACACAGAGAGATACGACTCAATTAACTGTTATGGGATAACTTTCACAAGAGTTGCATATGTGAATGGTCTTAAGCACAATCTTATAAGCATCAGCCAATTGTGTGATGCTGACTACAAGGCTTTGTTTACCAAGACTCAAGGAGACATATTCATCAAGAACAATGATATGGTGTTAATTGCACCAAGAAGAAGAGATGTGTATGTCATCAATATTGTATCTTGCTCAGAAGACAACTCTAAGTGTTTTCTTGCCAAAGCCTCTGAAAGTGTCAATTGGCTGTGGTACAAAAGACTGTCTCATTTCAACTTCAAGACCATCAATAAGCTAGCCACACAAAACTTGGTTGTTGGTCTACCTTCTGTGAATTTTTCTAAAGACAAGACTTGTTCAGCTTGTGTTAAAGGAAAGCATCACATGTCATCTTTTAAGACCAGGCAATCATTCTCTATTAACAAGTGCTTACATCTCCTTCACATAGATTTGTTTGGACCTGTTAAACCACAGACCATGAATCACAACAAATATACCTTGGTCATTGTTGATGAATTCTCCAGGTATACATGGGTTTTCTTCCTTAGACAGGTTGAAAACATGAATGAAGTTAGAGTAAAAGCTCTAAGAAGTGATAATGGTATTGAATTCAAGAATCAACAACTTGAATATTTTTGTGATGAAAAGGGAATATCACAAAACTTTTCTTCAGCTGGCACCTCCAAACAAAACGGTGTAGCTGAAAGGAGAAACAGAACATTGATTGAAGCAGCCAAAACTATGTTAAATGGTTCAGCTTTGCCTAAGCAATTCTGGGGAGAAGCTGTCCACACTGCATGCTATACTCAAAATAGATCAATCATTGTCAAGAGACATGCTAAAACTTCATAAGAAATTTTTAGAAAAAGAGCTCCACATGTCAGCTATTTCCATGTCTTTGGATGTCCTGTGTTCATTCATAACTACATGGATCAACTTGGAAAATTTGATGAAAAGGCTGATGATGGTTTCTTCTTAGGATACTCTCCAACAGCCAAAGCTTTTAGAGTATTCAACACAAGAAGACAAGAAGTATAAGAAACCTTTCATGTCACTTTCAATGAAGATGATGACGTTGTACAAAGATCAGGAACAGAGGGTGATGAAATTGATTTTAATGAAAACAAGTCTTTCCCAAGTGATGAATTCTCAGAACCAAGACCTCTCTATCATCATCATCCACTCACAGATACCCTCATCCCATATGTTCCTACATTTGACCCGCTGTCAACTCACAACATTGAAGTTCCTTCTTCTCAAGCTCTTAATGAAGAAGAACCTCAGCCTTCCTATAGCCCTTGTTCCTCATCAGCTGAAGATGACTCACATGTTCTTCAAGTTCCTGAAGACTCTCTTGTTGACAATGAATCATTGCCCCTTGAAATGGGTGACGTTGACAAAGACACAGAAGTCATCTTCGAAGAGAGTCCTCCTACTCAGCAAGATGAAACTCAAATAGTACTTGCAACCCCCACACCTGTCCCTGTCTATGATTCCCCAGCTCCTCAAAAAAATGGTCAAGAGATCAGCACATTTTTCTTGTCAACATTATTGGAGAACCAAATATTGGGGTTACTACTAGATAGAGAATTCATGACTCAGAATCAGCCTCAGCGAATGAATGTCTTTTCACTGAATTTCTCTCACAAATTGAACCTAAGCGAGTAGCTGAAGCTCTTGTGGAAGATGGTTGGGTAGTGTTGGGAATAAAATGAAGCCAAGACACTTAGACGCTAACAAGAGGAAATTGGACGTTGATAGAATGAAATCAAGCGTTGTCAAGACAAACGTTGACAGGAAGAAGTCAAGCGTTGATAAGAAGAAGTCAAGCACTAATAGGATACTTAGTCTACATGTTTTATGTTTCTAGTAAAGATATGTTCGACAATGTATTTCTTATGTTTATCTTTACCAAAAATAGCTAATACGTAGACTCTTGTACAAGGTTCCTTAATCTATAAAAGGAGGCCTTTAGGTTTATTTCAATATATGTTTTTACACTTTCGTTGTACGCAAGTTCGATTATTCAATTAAAGTGAAAGTTTGGTTTATCTTGTTTGTGTGTTCTTGTTGAAGTATTAATTCTGCATAATACTTAAATTGTTTCATATACAACAAAGTTTCTCTAAGTGTTTAACTTGATTTATTCACGTTTACACAAGCTAAATCGATCTAAGATTGGGATCAACAAGTGGTATCAGAGCTTGTTGATAAACTTTGATCTAAAGAACACAAAAACCCTAAATCGCCAAAAACCCTAATTTTCAAGAAACCCTAAAATCCAGACAACATGTCTACTCCAGAGTTTACCTCCTCCTCAAGCCATAACATAAAAATCCCCATGCTAGACCCAGACAACTTTGAGTTATGGAAGTTCAATTTTGAGCAGTACCTTAAAATCCATGACCACACCCTATAGGAAATTATTAAATATGGAAACACATTCGATAAAGCTGCCAAGATTCAAGATGCTATTACTTTAAGATCAACTCCAGGCTCAAGTGAAGTTGATCGAAGAGAACAACTTGGAGATGGGAGAGCTGTCTAAACCGAGGACATTGCAAAGAGAAGGAATGACATGAAAACTCTAAGCATCCTCAAACTTTCTTTGGGACAAGCCAATCAGCACAAGTATAGAGGCTATGAGTTTGCCAAAGATCTTTGGGCAGTCCTTCAAGTCACTTATGGTGGTAATGATGATACTGCCTCAGAGAAAAAGAAGCAACTCTTGCATGAGTATGATGTGTTCAAAGCTCTTCCCAATGAAAAGCTAAGTGGGGTGAGAAGCAAACTTCTTGACATCACAAGCAAGTTGTCATTTATGGGAACAGTGCATGATGCTGATATCATCACCACTTTCCTTAAAAGTCTTGGTGATGCATGGAAGATTGAAGCAAGGTCTATGATTGCAAATAATACTCACGAAAGTTCCACTTTTGATGACGTCTACAATAAACTAAGGATTGTAGAGAGTGAAATCCTTTTGGATCAAGGAAGCAAATCTACCAATGGAAATATGGCTTTCTTCTCACATAGTGAAGGTTAATTTGATCAAAGGGAGTCATACATGCACCCCGTTACTGGATCACCTTGTGCCAACGCTGGATCAAGCTTTGTCAGCGCCCCACATTCAGACGTTGACACATACAATGTTGACTAACCAAGAGTTAAGCCTGCTGGTATTGATGTAGATACAGTGTGTGTATACATTGCTTCATTTCCCAATAATTCAGTTATTACATATGAGGACCTTGAGCAAATTAGTGATGAGCATTTGGAGGAGATGGACATAAAGTGGAATATGGCACTTGCAAGCATAAGGGCCAATAGATGGAATAAGAGATTCAGGAATAAGATGACTTTTAATGCTAAAGACACTGCTGGGTTTGATAAATCCAAGGTTACGTGTTACAATTGCCATAGAATGGATCACTTTATGAGAGAATGCAGATCTCCAAGAAGATCTGATGCTGGAAAGCCTTCAAGCCAAATCATCAAGGTTGAAGATACAAAAGCTATGGTTGCCATGCAAGAGATTGATGGTGTTGGCTGGGACTGGAGCTTTTTGGCCAAAGATGTTGAAGAAAACAAAGCCTTGGTTGCAGAAAAGACGGAAGAGGAGCATGTTCACTATGCTCTCATGGCACATTCTTCATCTTCATCAGACAATGAGGTATATGATGATGCATTTTGTAGTAAAGGTTGTCGTTTAAACACTGAAAAACTTAACAAAGAAATTTTAAAGTTAAAATCAGATGTTTTTGATGAAAAATGCAAGTTATCAAACTATCAACTTGCACTTGTTCAAACTAAAAAGACTGTGGCTGAATATAAGAAAATGGAGCTTGACCTAAAAGATCAAATCAATGTTTTGACTCATGACCTAAATGCTAGTATTGAGGTAAGGGACATCTTGGAGAGGTCCAATGGTGTTATTCAGGCTAAGTTAGATGAGGCCATTAAAAACGAAGATAATGTAGATCTTAAAATTCAAAGATTTGATAAAGCTTCTCAAACCCTAGAAAAATGTGTTAGTGAACAAAGGGATTATAGGGATATGACTGGGATTGGGATGAAAGAGTATGTTGATGTTCCACCACCTGTTGGGAACTTCTATGGTGTCCTTAGAAAGGATTTGTCTTGGACTGGTATTCCAGAACACCAAGAAAAGGAATTTATTTCTCCACCAAGGGTTCTTACTCCAGTAGAGGAATACAAGCAGAAATTGACTGATTTGGACCAATGGAAGAAAGCCAGTCCTACTTTGTTTGTTAAAGGAGGTATGCTTAGTGACAGCCCAAATGAATCAGCACCCATAAAAGTGACCAACCCTAATACTGGTAAGACTGTTGACCTTGGCCTAAACGTTGATAGAAAACCTAGTATTAAATATGCAAAAATGTATAGAAAACCTAGGTCACCAAAAAGTCAAGTTAGTGATAATGGGACAGGTTTCTTTTCATCTAGACCTAGAGTTATGTCTAGAAAAGCTTGTTATACTTATGGAAGTTTTTCACATTTGGCTTATAAGTGTGTTAATGCTTCAAAGGTCAACGCTGATAGAAAGTCAACCACGGTCAAACCCAAACCTTTTGTCCAACAAAGTCCACAAGTCATTAGACCAGCTCCATTCTTTACTAAAGGGTCTAATACTTATGGACAAAGGCCTTTTCAAAAGACTAATACATGGTCTAACAGACAATGGGTTCCTATAGAAAACGCTAGGTTTGACGCTGATTAGGGTAATTTCAGCGTTGTCAATAAAATTTTTAACGTTGAGAAGAATGTTTCCAACGCTGTTAGACCAAGTAATGCTAAATACTTGCAACCAAAGGGAAAGGGGTCTAAAGCATACTCTAGCTTGACATGGAGACCCAAACAAGACCAAAACCCTAATATAGATGGGATTTCTATGAAGTGTAACAGATTTCAATATATTTCAAAGGTCATAACTAAACCAATTGGGGTTAACTGGGTGTTTAATCCAAAAAGAGATGAACAAGGGGTTGTTATATGGACTAAGTCTGCTCTTGTTGAACAACTAAATGAATCCAAGTCTGCTCAGGCTTGGGTTCCCAAAGGAAACTAATTTGTTTTCTTTATGTGCAGGGCATTCAAAAGCAGGTTAATGATTATGGCTATTGGGATAGTGGATGCTCTAGGCACATGACAGGGAAGGAGGATTACTTGAAAAAATTTAGCCCCATTAAGGATGGTTACAAAGTGTACTTTGGAGGAGGATATGGAACCATTACAGGCAAAGGCACTCTTATCACCAACAATTTGCGTTTTGAGAACGTATTTCTGGTAAAAGAACTTGACTATAATCTGTTTAGTGTATCACAAGTTTGTGATAACAAAAATAAGGTTCTTTTCACTGATACTGAATGCTTGGTGTTAAGTAAGGATTTTAAAATACCTGATGAGAAATTCATTGATTATAGAACACCTAGGCATAAGGACATTTATAATGTGAATCTTAATGGAATTAGGATGAATAATAATATGTCATGTCTATATGCTAAGGCTTCAGTTGATGAGAGTAATCTTTGGCACAGAAGATTAGGGCGCATAAATTTTAAAAACATCAATAGACTTATGTGACATGGTTTAGTTGATGGTTTGCCTGAAAAGGCTTTCCACAATGACAACTCTTGTGTTGCATGCCTTAAAGGAAAACAACACAAAGTCTCCTTTAAGTCTAAACTTGTGCATTCTAGTTCTAAACCACTTCACTTGCTGCATATGGACTTGTTTGGTCCAACTAATATAGAAAGCTTAAATGGTAAATCTTATTATTTTGTCATAACTGATGATTTTTCTAGATTTACTTGGACTTTCTTTTTGGCTTTGAAAAGTGAAACTACTGATGTTTTGATTAACTTTATTACCCAATTAGAGAAAAATACTGGGAATGAGGTTAAAATACTTAGAAGTGATAATGGTGGTGAGTTTAGAAATAAGCTGTTAGATGACTTTTGTGCCAAGAAAGGGATTACTAGGCAGTTTAGTGTGGCTAGAACCCCACAACAAAATGGGGTGGCTGAAAGAAAGAATTGAACACTCATAGAAGCAGCTAGGACAATGTTGGTTGATGCTCACCTTCCCATTGCATTTTGGGCTGAGGCTGTGAATACAGCCTATTATGTTCAGAATAGGGCATTGATCAACAAAATCCACAAGACACCTTATGAGCTATTTTGGAGTAGGAAACCTAATATTGGTTTTCTTAAACCCTTTGGTTGTCATGTAGTTGTATTAGATACTAGTGATGCCTTAGGAAAGTTTAGTGCTAAAGGTGATGAAGGGTATTTCATGTGCTATTCAGTGTAGAGTAGAGGATATAGGGTTTACCTTAAGAAAGAAAAACGTATACTTGAAAAGGTACATGTAGGTTTTTAGAAAGTAAACTGGTGGTTGTAATTTTTACACTTGTTTAGGAAAACAAGGTAATAAGGGTAAGTATTAACAAGTGACTTAGGAAAATCACAAGTTATGACCCAAAAGTGGGGATCGTTCTCAAGGAGGCTAGTGTGTTGTGTAGAGAGATTATTAACTTTGTGATTATATGATTATGAGAAAAGAAAGTACAAATGGGATAAGAAGAGAATGACGGTTACGATGACGATTTAAAATAAGACGAAAAGGTCGTACACGTAAAACCGTAAAAAGTACCAAATTTAAAAATTTACTCTAAAAATTCTTAGAAAATTGCAATAAATCCTAAATAATATAATTAGAGTTTACAAAAAAATCAAAAATCACCCAAACCTTTTATTTAATTAAATAATGATTTTTTAATGCTAATTAAAGCCCTAAAAATCATTTTAATTAACAAAAAGCCCAAAATGAGATTTATCACTTTTTAAACCACTAAAATACCCTAACTTAATTTAAAACTATTTTTGAAAATTTTAAAATTAATTAAAACTATTTAAAAACAATTAAAAACTATTAAAACTTAAAATAATTATAAAAATTGAACTAAGGATAATAAAAATATTCTAAAAGTTGTAAAATTCATAACTTAATATATTTAACCTAAGAAAAATATAAAAACTTGAAAAATCTAAATTTTAATTTTTAATAATAAAATAATAATAAAATAATAATAAAATAATATTAAAAATCCAAAATTTATAAAAAAATCTAAAAAATTGCAAACTAGCTTAATTTAACCTAAATAAGGAGAAAATGAAGTTGAAATTACAAAATACCCTTAATGGGCCTCCAAATGGGCCAAAAGTCCAAACAGTCCCCTTATTGGGCTCAAATAGGCCCAATAAGCAAAATGTTGTCCAATTAAGCACAAAATCTCCTATCTGACTCAAATCTGATTCTGAACACAGTTTTTCAAAGGCCCAAAAGCTGAAAATGAGAAATAAGTTGGCTTATATCAAACAGCTTATTCTTAATGGGCTTTTTGGCCCATTAAGCTATAAGCTGATGCCATAAGCTCCAATTAGACACACAAGCTTCTTTTGAGTTGCTTAAGACTTCTGTAAAAAGAAATTTGAAAAAAGTCCAAGGAATAAGCCTGAAAATGCAATAAGCAATCTACAGAAAATGACAAAATAGTCGTTTTTGAGTTCTAGGCCACCCCAAGAGCTGATTCAAGTTTCAAAAGCTTTTAAATGACTTAAATATGCTTAATCAACAAAACGTTTTCAAATAAGTTCACTAAATAAGCTAAAATAAGCAAATAAGCACTTATGAAAAAGTCAAATGAGTTGGTTTTCTAGCAAAAAGTCAAAGTCAAAGTCTAATAAGCTCCAGTTCAAACAAATGGGTCAAATGATGAAGATTGATCACAAAAAATAAGTTGTTGTAGGTCTGGATAAGCCAAAATGGCTTATTGATAAGCTGAATGCAAAATTACACTAGCAGGGGCTAGTTTTGGATGTTGAACCGTGGAAACGTTTTCCACTGCTTGACTTGTTTGACTTTTTGTCTTTAGTGACTTTTTTGGAGATTCAAGTTACACAAAGGCACCCAAATGATCAGTGGATCAAGAGGAGTCAAATACAATCAAGAAATCACAATCACTAACAACCAATTAGTACAGTTAATTCAATTAAGCACCAGATCACTCACAGACATGAACAAATAAGCAGTTGAGGTTCAATAAGCACTTATAGCACAATTCAGCCAACCAAACTTAACCAAATGCATACACAAACAATAATCTACTTAAATAAGCAAGTCTAAGCAGGTTTCATGCACTGATTCAAAGTATTGATCAAGATTCAAGTACTTAAAATTACTGATGAACACTTAACACAAGCAGATTTTACTTTTGCTGATGCACTTGACAAACAAGCCAAATTCAAACACTCAGATCTATCACATATGTTGTATAAACAATGATTAAACAACTTTCAGCCCTAAGCATGCATAAATTCTAGATTTTACCAAAATCCTAGGTCAAAAACAGTCAAAATCAATGAGATATAGCACAATGTATGATTCAAGGTTTCAAACCCAAAAACTTGCAGCAATATGCACTCAACTAAGCCAATAACAGATAACAAGCACAAGCACAAACTTCTAACCACACAATAACCACTTATGATCTCAAACAGGTAATCCCAAACACCCTTTTAACTTTTCAAAACCAAATTTTCAAATAAAAAGTGTTATCCAAGACCACCCAAGCCCAAATTAGCACAATAACAGATGAGATATGCAGATTAGAACAAGATTGAGCCACAAAATCAGCAAGAACACAAGTCACACACAAAATCACCAAAAATCCAAATTTTTAACAGATTTTGGGTAAGATGATGTGTACCTCATGGATGTACATCCACACCCACGAATTTTGAGCTTATGTACTAGCAAGAACAAGTACAAGCTTCCACAAACAACCCTGCTAAGAATCAACAAAGTTAGAAGCACAAATATCAAAACAGAAAGATGAAAAATTCTTGATTAATGCAACGTTAGTTCCCCACACTTGATTATCCCCAAGTTATAGGCTTCACCACACCTTGATAACTTAATATCAGGATGCTATGATCAGCTTTATAGCCCAAGAATTCCAAGGTTTGAACAAGTCTTAGCAAAATATCAAGAAAAGTGGAAAATGTGCAAACTTTTGCACACTCCTTTTGAAAATAGGTTAAGGATTCAAGAACAATAAACATTCAACAATAAGAAACAGATAATAAGAATGGCACTTGAGCTTTCTTCACCAAATTCAAACACATTTCATTAAGATGAATATATGATTTACATATTTGTGAACCAAGGAAAATTCAAGAGCAAACTGAAATGTAAATGGTCCTATGCCTTATATATGCTACAATGAACTAGTGCAAGGCTAAAAAAACGTAACCCTAATGCTTGTGAAGTCCTAGAAATGCCCCTTGTAGGGTTTTGAACTTTGAGGATCATGTGACAATGTCTTTACAGTTTGTTGTAGCTGGCATGTGAAAAGTGTATCCAAGGGTGTATATCAAGCTTAAAATGTAAGCTTCGATCTTGAACGTTGGATGAGGGCCACTGTTTTGGCGTCTTATTTAAAGGGTGAAAAGCAGGGGGAAACATGTGACATTGTGGTGATGTGGCAAGGGAGTTTAAGGTTGGGTTGTGTTTATATATCCCTTAATCATAAATCTGCACAATCTTAGGGTTTAATTTTGAGTAAATAACAAAACGCTAATTGTGTTCTTGGATGAATAGTTGGGTGTTTGATCCGGTTTAGGGGTGATTAGGATTTAAATCCATGTTTAGGTGCCAAGGTTTATTTATTAAATAAACCGGATTAGTGGAAGGGTGACATGGAGGAAAGGAGGCTTGTGATTGGTGGAAATGGGTGAGTGGGACATGTGTCAAAACATGAATGGTCTAGGTAACTTTGTTTGTCTGCCAGGTTTAACCCCTTTCTTTTCTTTCTCTTGTCACTTGCATATAAACTAGCAAAAATCCGGATTCCTTTGTAATTGAAGTTTTATTTTTCACACTTTTGCCCCAAATACTTTTCCAAAGTATTTTTAGGGGTATTTCTTGCCAATTCTTGATTCTTGAAGGACTGGTTTGGCATTTTCTTCATAGTTTATGGTCTTGACTTGTTTGTTTAACTTCTTGGAGGACTGAAATTACCAAGTCATGATTAATGAGGGACTATTTTTTGCCATTTCTTCAAAGTGGAGGGCCCTTTTTGCAATATTGACAAACTTTAGGGACCAAAATTGTAATTATGATGATACAAGGGTATAAAGTGTCAATTCTTAAATATTGGAGGACCCTTCTTCATAAATCTTCAAATCTTCAAGGGTTTTCTTTGGAAAATTCTTCATTAGGGCTTGGTTCAATGTGCGGCTTCGTTTCCCGTGTTCGTTTTTGCATGATTCGTGTGATCTTTTGTCATTTTCTCAATATCCGTACCTAAAATATACAAGCAACAAACACAAGCATATATTTGGGTATTTTCATGGTATTTTATTCATTTAAAGCCCTATTTGGACGATGAGACTATGTATAAAAGCAGTCTCATCACTCCCCCATACTAAACCATTGTCGTGCCCTCACGCAATGCTAGAATAAAGTATCGTAGCACCTCCAAAATTCATTTTTATTCACTTTATTGAATGATAAACTATCTACACTACTACTATTACTACTACTTGTGTTTTAGACATAATGTATGATTTTCATCGCAAAATGGGACATTTAGGTTCATAGAATAAGAACACGTGAATGCTTCGTTAGAAATAATTTCGTCGTCCTAGATTTTCACCCCAATTCCATGCCAAGCGTGCAACGGGATCATTGTCATTATAAGTTAGTAATGCTAACACTACTCATATGCCCTAATCACGTACTTATCCTCCCAATTTCCTAAGTTGTATCTCTTATATTTTATTATGTCTTGAATATACATTGTTTGACTTATGTGATAATAGAGATTTAGGTCTAAAAATAGAGTCCTAACGGTGTAACCAAGACCATCAAATCAATAACCCCTCCTAATAGACAACGATGTCAAAAAATTAAGTCAACAAGAAGGATCGATAAACATGGTTTTATAACGGTTTTGAACATGAGACTTATTACCAAGACTTTTATACGCCCCTTAACGGAAGGGCCTTATTATCTTTGGTTTACCTCCATCTTTTATTCAACTTCGCCATGAAGCTTTTATTATGACTTCGGTCTTGCCTTGCCTTTTATTATCCACCTCATCGGTGGTTTTATTAGCCAAAGACGTATATCCTCACGCTAAGGCGAATTTTGGATCTTTAAAGCTTCAAAGATTAAGGCTTGATTCACTTTCAATTTTGCATAGATTTTTCGGCCTTGTGAGCTTCAAACTGTTTGCTTGATTTAGGTGAGCACTTGAAATCTTATTATTGGGTGAAGCTTTTGATTATTCGGGTGCCAATACTTTAAAACCGTGACGCTGGCGATACCTTAATGCCTTCCCAATTTAATTACACGGAAGCTACTAGAAAAGACTAGAAAACCAACAATCAAGACTAAACCGCTAAGTCAATATTTATTAAGCAAAAAATATTTACAAGCGAAGGGAGAATAAGCAAACAACGAGAACACACGAATTTTTGAAAGAATACGAGTACTCTACGTTTAGCATAGTAACTTATAATTAACCCTATCATTTCTCGTCCTCATTTAAGAGACTTAGCCTAATGTGAAGTTAAGGAATCAAAGCTAAGTGCTCAACACGCATGGCCGAGTAAAAAATTACTCTTATTCTCGCCATCGGAAAACCTACATTCGTGTCTTCAAACACTTATAAAACATGAGAAAAATTTAAAATTTGGCCATTTTTAGCCTTATTTTGCAACAAAACGATAAACAAATAGATAAACTTTGGAAAGCGTGAAGGTTTGGCAAGGCAAGTATCTATTCACCCCCCCCCCCCCCAATACTAAAGTTAAACATTGTCCTCAATGTTTCGAGTCTAGGGGTGCAAACACCCCCATACTAGAGACGTAGTCGAATGCCTAATCTAGCATGGAAAGGGTGTAACCGTTAAATTTAAAGCCGTTTATGAAGTGTGCTATAAACCTAAGGTTAGAACATCAAAGGATATATCATGGATATTGAGAAAGTCTTCAAAGCAAACGATCGAGTGCTCCCATAAAACGAATACGAGAGGCTCCAATCGTGAAGATAATGATCATCTAAAATCCACAATTCACAAACAACCACGGAACAAAGGTTGGAAGGGCACAAATCCCCACACGTTACTACATTAGAAAGCGATAATATGTACATAGGATAAGCATGGGACTCCCCCACGAGGCACCTCGTTTTTGATTACCGAGTCATGAGCTCGACTCGATCCCCTCAATACTAATTATCATTAGGGAAGGTGATTTGGTCGAGGTAGTTCAAGGATGGAACTTCCCCGCCAAAGTAGTGCTTCAACCTATGTCCATTCACCTTGAAATTGGGGCCATCATTTTGAGCTAGCTCGATGGTCCCATATGGAAAAACTTGAGTCACGGTGAATGGATAACGGGATTTCAACTTACCGGAAAAGATTTTCAAACGAGAATTAAAAAGCAAAACTTGATCCCCAATGTAAAAAACCCGGTTTTTAATTTTAGAATCATGCAATTTTTAGTCTTTTTTTATAAATCAATGAATTTTCATAAGCAATATCCCTTAATTCATCCAATTCATTTAATTGCATTTTCCGGTGTTTTCTCGCGGTCTCCATGTCATCATTACAATGCTTTAGGGCCCAATAAGCCTTGTGTTCGAGTTCAATTGGCAAGTGAAATTCTTCCTATACACTAGCTTATAAGGAGTGCACCTGATGGGCGTCTTATGAGCGGTCCTAAAAGCCCATAAAGCATTGTCCAACTTATCCGACCAAGATTGTCGGTTTTCCCCAATCGATCTCTCCAAGATCCTCTTCAACGCTCGGTTTGAAACCTCGACTTGCCCACTCGTTTGTGGGTGATAAGCCGTAGAAAGCCGATGTGTAACCCCATATTTCCTTAGGACCCTTTCGAATTGTTCGTTACAAAAATGGGTTCCACGATCGCTTATGATCGCACGAGGGGTTCCAAACCGAGAAAACAAGATTTTCAAAAACTTGACTACCACACGAGCATCATTGGTGGGCAAAGCCTTAGCTTCCACCCAATTAGATAGAAAGTCAACGGCGACAAGGATGTACTTATTACCATGAGATGATGGGAACGACCCCATAAAGTCAATGCCCCAAACATCAAAGATCTCACACACTTGGATGATATTTTGTGGCATTTCATCTTTTTGTGAGGCTTTTCCTTATCGTTGACATGAGTCACACGACTTCACAAGCTCATGTCCATCTCGGTAAATAGTAGGCCAAAAGAAACCGGCATCAAAAACCTTGTTAGCCGTGAGATTAACACCATGGTGACCACCCGTGGGTCCCTCTTGACAAGCTATAAGAATAATAGAAGCTTCGGTACGAAAGACACAACGTCGAATAATTTGATCCGCACAAGTTCGAAACAAGTAAGGGTCGTTCTAAAAGTAGAACTTGACGTCACGAAAGAATTTTCGTTTTTCTTGAGTCGTCATACCCTTGATGATGAAGTTGCCCGCATGGTAATTTGCAAAGTCCACAAACCATGGGGTGGAAGAATCAAGCTTAGAATTCACTACACCAAGTGTCTCGAGCGGAAATGTTTCGGTGATTTCCTTGGGCTCGTAAACACTTTGGAGAGGATCTTCCAAACGAGATAGATGATCGGCCGCTAGATTCGCGGCTCCTTTTTTGTCAACAATTTTGTGATCAAATTCTTGAAGGAGGAGAATCCAACGAAGTAATCTTGGCTTTGCATCTTGTTTAGCCATAAGATACTTGATAGCCGAATGATCCGTATACACTATGCATTTCGTCAAGACGAGATAAGGTCGGAATTTCTCAAATGCATACACCACGACAAGGAACTCCTTTTCCGTTGTAGTGTATTTAAGTTGAGCCTCGGTCATCGTCTTGCTAGCATAGTGAATAGGCAAGAAGTGCTTTTCATGACGTTGCCCCAGTACGGCCCCAATAGCATAGTCACTAGCATCACACATGAGCTCAAAGGGGAGGTTCCAATTGGGAGCAACAAGAATGGGAGCTTCGGTAAGTTTCCTCTTAAGGATTTCAAAGGCTCGTACACAATCTTCGTCAAAGACAAAACGTGCCTCTTTTTCAAGAAGATGTGTAATAGATCGAGAGATCTTTGAAAAATCCTTGATGAATCGACGATAAAAGCTCGCGTGGCCTAGGAAACTCCTAACCCCCTTAATGGTTTTGGGATGATGTAATTTGGCGATGACGTCTACCTTAGCTTGATCTACCTCAATCCCCGCTTTCGAAACATTGTGCCCTAAGACGATTCCACTTTTAACCATAAAATAACACTTTTCCCAATTAAGCACAAGGTTGGTTTCCTCACAACGCTTCAACATTCTCTCAAGATCCGACAAACACGAAGTGAACGAATAACCAAACACGGAAAAGTCATCCATGAAGACTTCCATCGTCTTCTCGATCATATCATGAAAAATAGCCATCATGCACCTTTGAAAGGTTCCCGGTGCATTGCAAAGTCCGAATAGCATTCTACGATAGGCAAACGTTCCATATGGACACGTAAACGTAGTTTTTTCTTGATTACGAGGATCGATGGGGATTTGGAAGTAACCGGAAAAACCATCTAAAAAGCAACAGAAATCGTTTCCCGCAAGACGCTCCAACAATTGGTCCATGAAGGGCAAGGGAAAATGGTCTTTTCGAGTGGCTTCATTCAACTTACGATAGTCAATGCACACTCTCCATCTGGTCACAAGTATAGTGGGAATTAACTCGTTGGCATCGTTTGGCACAACGGTCATTCCTCCCTTTTTAGGGACACAATGAATAGGACTCACCCAAGGGCTATCGGAAATAGGGTAAATCATTCCCGCGTCAAGGAGTTTTAGGACTTCCTTTTTGATGACGTCGTGAATTTTGGGGTTCACCCTCCCTTGACATTGGATTGCGGGCTTGTAATCCTCCTCCATTAAGATTTTGTGGGTACAAAATTTGGGATCGATCCCCCTAATGTCGGATAACTTCCACGCAATTGCCCCTTTGTGATCCTTTAGAACATCGACAAGTGCGTTTTTCTCATCATCCGAAAGTTCTTTCGCAATAATAACCGGCAACTTGTCGCCCACCTCCAAATAGACATATTCGAGACGAGGAGGTAAATCTTTCAACTCGAGGATATGTGGTTCCTCAATTGAAGATTTGGGCTCGATACTCATAACCTCCTCGGGTGGAGGAAATGGGAAATCGTTAAGAAAATCCTTGATAATCGAGAAGTCCTCATCATTGTCGAGGTCTTCGTTACAAGTACGTGGAACATCGAATTCTTCCAACATAAAACAACCACCTTCAAATGAAGTGAAGGTTGGTGTCGAGTTATCAAGGATGGGATCTAACATAGTGGGATTGCCACTATTTTCATCATCACCAAAACCTAGAACTTCTTGTGAAAATTCCTAGCAAACAACGTCAATCATATCAACGAGGTTTATGGTTGCAACGGAATAAACATGAGAAATTTTAGAGTTTTGAGTTGCGTTTATAACAAGTTCCTCGTCGTTGAAACGTAAGGTGATTTTTCTAGCATGAACATCGATCAAAGCCATAGACGTATCTAAAAACGAACGATCTAAAATGAGAGGAACTTGAGGATATGTGGGAATATCGACAACGATAAAGTCTACCGGATAATAGAACTTTCCCACTTTCACAAAAACGTCTTCCGCCAATCCACATGCGGGAATCGTGGAATGATCGACCAACTCGATAGACATTAGTGAAGGAGTAAGATTAAAAAGATTGAGCGACTTAAAGATTGCAAGTGGCATCAAGTTAATGCTAGCACCAAGATCGGCCAAGGCATAGCATTCTTCCATATCTTGAATTGCACAAGGGATCAAGAATTTACCAGGATCACCGACTTTTTGAGGTATGCGATTAAGATAAACCGATGAACAACTAGACAATTGGTGCAATTTCTCCTTGTTGTTCAACATACTCTTAAAGTTAGCGGCAAATCGAGGCATCATGACCAAAGCATCGGCGAAACTCACATTAAAGTGCAAACCACAAAACATTTCATAAAAAGCTCAAATTGGTAATTGTCGCGCTCTTGACGTTTCTCCTTCCTAAGTCTCGATGGATAGGGCAAAGGTGGTGTGGGTTGAGGCATAGGCATAGCCTTTGGAATCTCGGGTTCCATTGTTGGTAATGGGTCAACCGTAGGTGTGGCATGAGCGGTACTTCGTGGGATTTGGACATGCTCCTTTTCGACCATCACCTCGGTTTCTTCCTCAATTGCATCCTTCGTAGGAGCAATTGGTTGAGGAGTCGGTTCCTTAAGTGTCTTACCACTACGTGTGGTAATCACTTTCATCTCACCCTTAGGGTTTGATATGGTGTTACTAGGAAGACTACTCGAAGACGGTTTGCACATAATAGCCTCAAACATAGATGAAATTTTATCCTCAAACATGGATTGCTTCTTCTCGGCTTTAATCATTTCTTGCTTAATTTCATGTTGCCCGTGTTCCATTTTTTGCTGGTTTTGTTGTAACCTAGTTACATTCCCTTCCATCTTGTTTGTATGGATTTTAAGCTCATTTTTGAACTCTTTCTTCAAGTCGTTCTTAAACTCGGATCTTAGGCTAATGATTTCTCTTTGAAAGTTGTCAAACCTAGCATCGTTCCCATTAGCGTATTCAACAAATCCATTTGGAAGATCTTTCAAAGTTTGCAAATGAAGGTCTACGATTTCTTAGGATTGTGCAATCTATGGATTAGATCTATTGATTGAGTGGAGGAGGAAGATGAAGATGGGTGTAGAGAGAGAAAGATGAGAGGAAAGAAAAGTAGAGAGAGAAAGAGATTTTATTAAAAATGAAAAGTTGAAAATGAAAAGAACCACCCCTCCTAACATGCTAGGTGGGGGTATATATAGCCCACCCTACATGTGGGCTATATGGACTATATTTACTACAAACTGGATCACGAGCCCAACACATGAATATATCATTGGAGTGACCGATCCTTTCTAAATTCGTAAAAACGTATTTCCAACAATCTCCCCCTAAGGGAGGTCACTCCAAGTTACAATGTCCTAAATAGTCTATAGCTCGTGATCTATGCTAACTAAGATGTGACCGAGACTTTATTGGGAAAAAACATATTTCTAACAATCTCCCCTAAGGGAGGTCACATCTTTTTACAAAATCTTAAACCTAGCATCTATGCTTGAGTCTTCGACCTTGTTCTTGTGAATATGCTTGATGTGATCTTTGACTTAAGTCTTGAGCATGTTTTCTTGCCTTGACCTTGTGCATTCGTCACTTGTGACATTCGCCTCTTCGTGACTTCATGTTCCACATACTTATACCTTTAAATTCTTGAAAGCTTCAGAGTTTGATACAGCGGAAGACTTGACCTTCAGACTTTCTTGAATTTGTTGAAGTACTAATTGTATGTAGTACAAGCATGTGGTGACGACTTCTTCTGGATTATACACCGCAATGCCACCTTCTTGTTACGCTGCATAAGACAGTTAGCAACAAACCATATACACTGATGAAATGGCCTTGAACATTTCATTCTAATTCGGTAGCATTTTATCTCCGGTCGGTGAAGACCGTTGGACGATATTAACTATCGTACTTGTGGCGGGTAGTTTCAATAAAGAACCTCCTTGACAAGATTTCGCGGGTAAACCCGTTCTCTTTACTCGACCGTCCAAAGCTGACTGCGAACGTAAAGAGTGAATCATTTGGATAATATTATCCGCATGATTTGAAGCCGTCAATTCATGTTCCTGGAACAAGTGAAGTTCAATTAAGAACCGCACCATCGTTGCTTTCCAGTTGTCACGAGCTTGATTTGTATAGAATCTTGCAAGTTACCTACCAAGTGTTGTTTGATGTTAACACTAGAAGGATTTCCATTCGTCACTGTAAATACTTAATAGTATTACTCTGAATGTTCTGGCAAGATAACTAAGATATTGCGTAGAGGCCTGGAACGTGTTTAAATTCATTTAAGAGTTTAACCCACTGTTGCTTTCCAGTTATCACAAGTTTGATTCATAAAGAATCGCACAAGTCACCTACCATGAGCTTTTTGATGTTCGCTCAAGAAGGATTTCCATCTTCATTGTAAATACTTTTGTATTACTCGGATGTTCAGGCAAGATCATTAAGATTTTGCGTAGGACTCTTAATATCTTTCTTACTTTTCACATTGTGTGAAGAAGAAAGGAAATATGAAAGTGTGTCCTAATGAGATATTTGATGATCTCAAATGGCTCTAGACTCGATCGTGCATTTTGGATTTTAGTGATCGGATGCTGGAGAGGAGTGCCACCTTTTCAATACCAATTTATTCGGAGTGAATAAATCAATAGATAATGTGTTGTCTCCGTGTGATTAAAACAAATATCTTTTGAGAGATATCTGAGTTAGCTGGGATGGGTTGTGCATTGCATCACTGGGTCCATGATGTCTATCTTCAATATCAAGAATCATTAAAAATGATCTCAATAGCATATGTATTGACCCGGTTTCTGCCTAAGTTGTAAGGAGGGCTTCTTTCTTTATACCCTTTATCTTTACAATTCTTTTTCATTCTTCAACCCCTTCAATGCTTACCAATAGGTCATCACTAGCACCTTGTTGTGATTGTTCCAGTGCTAACTTAAGTACTTGGTCGGCATTCAGCTACGTTCACAATCTTTCTCCATCTTTCCTAAGGACTACTATTTCTAGCTATGGAATGTCCTTGGGAAGATTCCTCTGGTTCTAGAGAAATCATTGGACTTTAACCTATCCTACCATCCTTATGTCACCACAATCTTCACCGTCGTGAATAGAATGTTTTGGGTAAGTGTATGTCACCATGAAATCCATTTTGAAGTGCAAATCCATTTGCTCCCCCTTAACATATGCCACGATATCCGAAAACATTTCGCACATGTCGGGATGAGCTAGCACGTTAAGTCAAACCATTTGTGATTAATCATTTCCCATATTAAATCACATTTTCTCCCCCATTTTAAAAATATTAACCCAATCGATGTTTTTAATATCAATTGATTTAAGAAAATTTGTGAAGAAAAATGCAAATCCAATTATCTTCATGAATTACACAAGCTCCCCCTCAAATTAATGAGGGTCTACTTGAAACGTAAATTAAATACCTTTTAAACACAAGTGTAAGGTATTTATCACGTGCAAAGATCATATATGATAATGAATTCACAATATTAGCAATTTACAAGGTTGGACCTTAATGATGGAGAACATCATATGAAAGAAGCACATGGTTCTTGTTCACGAATGTTGGTCTTCCTCGTAACTTCTGAAATTATCTTCCCCTTTACACCAAATAGACAATTGATATCTTCGTCTTGACACCAACTTGTGAACTATGGCACTTTCGGCATCGAAGATTCTGAATGCTGGACAATTGCTCCCCGTCAATTGTTGACCCGTGTTCTACTTAAAGAGCTGTAGTCGTCGTTTGAGCAGTCGCATCGTCTAGTATGTAGATATCAATTGCAACGAACTTCGGATTGTGGAGTTGATAACTTCGGATTGTAGAGTCAAAGCTTTCCGGTGAAATGCTTGACTTCAATGTGAAAAGCGGGTTACTATCGAAAATAATAGCAAACCATTTTAAGCATGTTTTAAATCATTTAAACTTCTGCTCGAACTTTATTTACAACCCCGTATCATTATTGAATGACATTTCTAGGTTCGTAAATATTATCGATTCCAGAAGACATGCTCTTTTTATCAAAACATTTTGAACACACAATTTTGAAAGATTTAGAAAAATCTTTTGAAAAAATTCTTGAAAAATTGTGTTCCAAGTTTTGAAAAACAATTACTTGAGCTTAAGATGTTGAATATCTTACAAAACGAGCTCAAGTCCGAGAAGTTGTAAACCTCCCGTTGTTAAGGATAAGTTACCATCGGCGATAAACTTTCCTTTTATCTGAAGGACGAGTTCTAAGCTGACATTTACTTAGAAGTCGTTTTCATGAGCTTGAAAACTTTGACTGTTTTAACGGAAAGCTCATGACTAAGAAAGGTTAATTTCTCGTTATGAGGAAAAGTTCTCTTATTTAAAAGATACACTTTCCTTTCTGAGCTTAAAACTTCGAATGTTTTAAGACAAGCTCATGACCGAGAAAATTGAATTTCTCGTTATGAGGATAAGTTTATCATTAATGATAAACTTTCCTTTATTTGAAGTTCGAGTTACAGTCTGACATTTAACTGTAAGTCATTGTGCATGAGCTTAAAAACTTTGAATGTTTTCGATATAAGCTCATGCCCGAGAAAAATTAATTTCTCGTTGTAAGGATAAGTTTATCATCGGCGATAAACTTTCCTGCCTTTGAAGAACGGGTCACAGACTGTAATTTTTCCATAAGCCATAATGCATGAGCTTAAAAACTTGGAATGTTTTTGATATAAGCTCATGCCCGAGAAAAATGAATTTCTCGTTTTTAGGATAAGTTTATCATCGGCGATAAACTTTCCTTTCTTTGATGAGCGAGTTACAGTCTGCGATATGACTATAAGTCCTTGTGCATGAGCTTAAAAACTTTGAATGTTTTTTTTGATATAAGCTCATGCCCGAGAAAAATTAATTTCTCGTTGTAAGGATAAGTTTATCATCGGCGATAAACTTTCCTTTCTTTGATGCACGGGTTATCGTCTGATATTTAACGATAAGCCATATACACGAGCTTAAAACCGTCGAATAGTTTTAATGAAAGCTCGTGTCCGAGAAAAGTTAATTTCTCGTTAAGAGGGTAAGTTATCGTTGCGTAGATAAACTTCCCTGTCTCTGAAGTCCGGGTCATCGTCTGTCATTTAACGAGGAGCCATTTACACGAGCTTAAAAACCTTTTAATAGTTTAAATGTAAGCTCGTGTCCGAGAAAATTTAATTACTCGTTTTGAGGGTAAGTTATCGTTGACGAGATAAACTTCCCTTTCTCTGAAGTTCGGGTCACATACTGTGATTTGAATGTGAGCCATTGTGCATGAGCTTAAAAACGTTGAATGTTTTTAATATTAGCTCATGCCCGAGAAAACTTAATTTCTCATTATTAGGATAAGTTTACCATCGGCGATAAACTTTCCTTTCTTTGAAGATCGAGTTATAAGTCCTTTACAGTATTGCAGCTTAACCATGAATCCCCTGAGACATTTGTTTCTCTGATATCTGCTTCTTCAGCAACCAAACTCTAAGAGTGTCCTTAGTTGAACGGTATACAATGATTGGACCGCTTCGTTCTTTTGGAACATCAACTTTGGTACCTGCATTCTCATTAGAAATTTTCTTGCTTTGACATGGGTTAGCGATATCAATTATAGAAGCACGTGGGAGTTCACAGTTGGCTTTACTTGTGTCAGAGGCGACCTGAGTAGATGATTCACTTATCTTAGCTGGCAAACGTTTCCTTTTATAGAAAACTTTAAGTTCAGGCTTAAGTGATGTATCATCTTTTTCAATTTCCTCCCTAGCAGTCTTAGTAGAGTCGGAGATTTTCCTAGTTAAAGGGCACTCGTTTCCTACAAGAGTGAAAGTTCTACCAGTGGGGCGCCACATTTTACCAACGGGTTTGATTTTAGCTACCCACTGGGATTTAAGTCTAGCACGGGAGTTCACCTCATTAAGTAGTTTCTTGATACAAGAATCATGATTTGCCGTAAAGACACATTTTCTACATGTTTTACAAGTAGCATATTTAATGTCCGAGTAAGATCTAGAATTCCTAGATGATTGATTGATGCTCCTAGGATGTGACATGCTACGGTTAGCAGTGTTGGGTAAACTAGAAGGCATCTGACTAGGTTTGAAATTACTATCTCTTACTTGTGTCTTTTGCTTAGCTTCCCTTAGACCAAATGTATGGCGAACGTCATTTGAACTAGTTTGAGACGTATTCTTTGGACTATGTCTAGGGAAATTAGAGGCAATCATGTGATTAGGTCTTGCAAAAGCTGTTTTAGTCACATTGGGCCTAGATGGTGGAGTGACTGGTCTAGGAAAGTGAACCAAATCAACTTGGGAGGCAAACCGCGGTCTCGAGGATTGTGGTCGCTCGGATCTACATGTAGTAGGTTGTCTGACAGTCGGTTGTCTGACGAACTGATTTGTAGGCGGTTTCCCCAAGATTGATGGTTTTTCAAGCTTAGTGTCCACACTAGGTCCTCTAGTTTTCCTTAACTCGTTTTTCAACGCAGCTATAGCAAAAACCTTTTCCTGTACTTGGGCATTTAAAGTCTCATTCTCTTTGAGCAAGTTATCTTGGGATGCCAACTTAGATTCAAGCAGTTGAATTTGTTTCAAAAGATTATCCTTTTCAGCTTTAGAATCTAACACTTTTTGATCCAATTTTCTTTCAAGAACAACATTTGATTTTTCAAGTTTTTCAAAATATGTTTCAAATTTGTTCGTTTTCTTTGAAAATTCAATTTTGGCATCCTCAAGATCTTTTGATTGTTAAGCTACAATCGTTTCGAGCTCTCTAATCTTGGAATCAGAAGCAGTCAATGAAGCAGTTATAATACAATTATCATGATGTACTATAGCATTCTGAACAATCTCTCCCCCATTATGACTTACATCGGATGAATCAGAAGTGGTATTGCTATCACTCGTTTCCATCCCATGTTTGTCATAATTAGGTTCAGAATTCTCAATATGCGGCATATCATCAGCATATACATCATAAACAACATTACATTGTACCATGTTTGCAGGCTCTGCGTCATAAATGGGTAAGGTGTCATCAAGAGAAATCTCGTGAACATTCCCTGACGTGCCACTGGCATCATGTTGTCCTCCTGATTCTGTGCTCGTGCCATGGTTAGGCTCCAAGTTGTCAACCGTATGACCAGTTTCCTCTTGCATCGAGGAGTCTTGCACTCCATTATCATACCCTTGCTGAAGTCGAGATCTTTCATAAATCGAAGACGAGACCGATGACATGAGTTTCAAAATTGTATCACGGAAAACTCGAAGCTCGGTATGTGTATCTCGAAGAAATGATTGGCAAAACACTGAACTTTCAGACTTGATGATATTGAATTCTAGGAAAGGCGTGAGTTGTGTCACAAGATCCTTATATGCAAGTGCCGATGCAGAGTGATTAAAGTTGTCATGGTTGAGTTGCTCGGCGAGTTGGGTCAAAGTGGTGAATATTGAGTCGATGAATATATGACGATCTTGTCCAAAGATGGTCACAAATTCGCTCCCTCCTTGAATCGTCGAAAGAGTGACAAGATGAGACTGAAGCATTTGAAATGAAGTGATGCCACTTTTTCTAACTTTGTTTTGCATTGAATGCGATACTCCCTCTTGATTTTTCGATTTCAACGAATCCATTGAAAGTTTGATGAAGACTAATTGTGGTCGTTGTTGATTTCAGGATTTTACAGCTCGTGAAGAGACTTAGAAATTGAAATTCACGGGATTGAGGATATAACTCTTTTCTCGGCTGAATAATTTCTTATCCGCTCAAACGTTGATAAAACAAACCCGATCAAAAATCCGTAGCCACTAAAAATAAATCCTGTCACTTTGACTCGTCACTTTTGACTTTAACACCGGCCACAATAACTTTTAACCCGGCAAATGTTTTTCCACGTTAACTCTTTTCGGAATACCCGCCTCAATACGATGTACCAAAACTTAATAAACAAAAAATTTACTAAACTAAAATTTAAAAGTGACAAAAATACAAAATAAATGTAACTAAAAAAAATTAACTTTAAAAATATAAAAATATAAAAATGAAACTAAAAATGTGAGAAAACAAATGTAACTAAAAAACAATTTAGGAAAACATACGGGTTTACAATTTTTGAAATAGCAATTAATTTTTGGAAATAATCCACTCATATGATAAACACAAAAATGTGTCCCAAGTGAAACACGTGGCTATCTATGAATCCACTCATATGATTTAGCTTTGTTTCCTCCGCCCAAATGAATAATTAACTCTAACATGAAAACTTGTATCTCTCTCTCTCCTCTATCAAACTCTCAAATAAAGTATATCTCTCTTCTCTCTCAAAACCTATATACCTCCGTCCCTCTCTTCTTCTCTCAACCAAATCGCCTCTTTCTTTCAGCCACCAAATAAAAAAAACTAACCTAATCCTCCATCTGTTGCTGTTATGAATCTCACAACCACCAAACCTTGAGACCTCCGCTGTTGACCTCAACTCAATAATCCAAATTGGATCCAATACTTGACACCTTAAATCTATTAATTATCAATCCCCCTGAAGAGACTATGAAACGGCTGCAAGATCATTCTAAAATGGTCTCGGGTAGGTATTTACTTTCTTTGATTTTGACGAGAGTTTTGATTGAGTCTTTCTATCATCTGTCACGTCTTTCTATCTAGTGTCTAGATAGAGTCTTCGAGTCTAGAGTTGTTTTGACAGTTGTGAGAGTTGTTTGAGTTTTGGTGAGGGAGTCGTGAGAAAGGTGTAATGAGGGTGTGATTGGTTTTCTGATCAAATCGAATTTAGGAGATGATTATAACACACTTGTTATAAATCATTCTTGATTTCGAAAATAAATCAAGAAGTATTCAACTTCTACAGAGATCTATGATGAGATAAATTTCGTGTGTTTAGATCTTCATTGATCCTGGCATGCATGTGAAAACACGAAACTAAAACTGAGATCTTTTAAGTTTACTGTTTATTTCGAGTTTGTTTTAGACAAGAGTGTGAGGGGTGTGAGGTTATTTGGGTCGAGAGTATTGTGAGAAGACGAGGGTGTGAGGGTCGAGAATATTGTGAGAGTCGAGAGTATTGTGAGATTTGGTGTGTTTCAAGATGGTGTTGAGCTGTTGATGTTTTTCGAGTGTGAGTGAGGTTCGAGGGTGTTGTGAGGGTGTTGTGAGTCTATGTTGTGTTTTCGAGAGGTGTGAGGGAGTTCGAGGGGTTTGAGTGAGGGTGTCGAGTCTAGGGTTGGTCGAGAGAGAAGAGTGATGATGGGTTTGAGTCTGGTCCCGTTATGTTTGAATCCCTTTTTTTTCTTCCTTATGCTGAATAATCCCTATGCGGAATAATCCCTATGCTGAATAATCCCTATGCTGAATAATCCCTATGCGGAATAATCCCTATGCGGAATAATCCCTATGCGGAATAATCCCTATGCGGAATATCTTGCAATCCGGAATAATCTGTTATTCGGAATATCTTACCAGATTGGACAGATGGGACGAATTGGACAGATTGGACAGATTGAGTACTTTTGACAGTTGGACCAAATTAGACAGAAACCCGGATCAAGAAAAGCTTAGAAAAACTGATAAAAATGATACTAAAAATAAAAATAAAATATAAAAAAATATAAAAAAAGATTTAAAAGCTGATGATAAGAGAAACCTGATGGATAGATTTGATACGAATATATGAGAAAAATTGATTATTTAAAAACAAATTTAAAAAAAATAGATGATTTAGAAATTGATAAAATTGATAGATTAAAAAAAACTGATTAATTTAAAAATTTGATAAAAAACTGATTAATTTAAAAATTTGATAAAAACTGATTGGACAGATTTGGAAGAAAGAAAAAAAATGAGACGAAAGGATTCAAAAGAAAAAACAAAATAAAATAAAATAACAAATAAAAAATTATAAAAAGAAAATCAATAGATAAAAAACGCAAATCCTAATATTTAACCATGGCTCTAATACCAATTGAAGGTCTACGATTTCTTAGGATTGTGCAATCTATGGATTAGATCTATTGATTGAGTGGAGGAGGAAGATGAAGATGGGTGTAGAGAGAAAGATGAGAGGAAAGAAAAGTAGAGAGAGAAAGAGATTTTATTAAAAATGAAAAGTTGAAAATGAAAAAGAACCACCCCTCCTAACATGCTAGGAGGGGGTATATATAGCCCACCCTACATGTGGGCTATATGGACTATATTTACTACAAACTGGATCACGAGCCCAACACATGAATATATCATTGGAGTGACCGATCCTTTCTAAATACGTAAAAACGTATTTCCAACAGCAAACTTTTGATGTTGTTTTGAAAATCACTTTGATTTTTGTTTGAAACTTGATTATTAGCCCCTTGATTACCATAGTTTCCCTTGTGGTAATTGTTTTTGAAACCAACTTGATTGTTGCGATAGTTGTTGTTAGCATTTTGATTTGAACCAAAATCCGGTGGAGTCAATTGATTAGAGCGGGTAACTTGACCGTTTTGGTTGTAAGTTCTCGTGGTCGCGTAGGCACTCGAAGTGTTACCACCGTTGGTAATGCACTCGGAGAAATCATGACCTCCACCACAATACATACATGAAGCCTCAACCGCTTTAGCCGTAGCGGGAGCACTTGGTTCTCCAACTTTGAACTCAATTAGAAGACCTTTAAGCTTATCAAAGATTTTGTTTTCCAAGTTCGCCTCAATTTGGCAAGCATCGATGGTAGTTGACAAAGAAGGTGAAGCCGAAGACGAAGCCTTACGAACACTAGACGTGCTACGAGGACTATACACCTTAGATCTATTCTCAATTATCACCAAATCTTCCTCAACCGTTTTACACAAACAATTACCACCCGCGGCGGCATTTAGATAATCCCTTTCATGATCATTAAGTCCATTGTAAAACGTATCAATTTGATGCAAATCGGAAAAAACGTGATGAGGACACTCATGTAACATTTCCTTAAACCTATTCCAAGCCGTTGAAAAACTCTCATTAAATTCTTGTGAAAATTTTGAAATCTCGTTTTTCAAATGCGTAGTCTTAGAGGGCGGAAAAAATTGGTTCACAAACTTTGAAACGAGATCCTTCCACGTCAATATAGAATTGGGTGGCTCTTTCTCTAACCAAATTTAGCGGGCGCCGCTAAGGAATACGGAAAAAGCATCATCTTAATCGAGTCATTAGCAACATCCTTAAATTTGCAAGTGGCGGTAAGACGATTGAATTGGCGGATATGGTTATGCGGGTTGTCCTTTTCATCACCACGGAATTTGTTGTTTTGGATCATCGACAACAAACCCGTTTTCACTTCAAAATTCTCCGCAAGGATAGCGGGAATCACAATAGCCTCTCCATAACCCTCGGTGGGTGCTTGAAGTAACTCCATCATAGTTCGATTCGCCATGGTTGGTTCTTCTCTTACAATGGGTTCGTCAATAGGAGACTCCTCACTAGAAAGATTAGGAGTAGGTGTTGACTCCTTTCGGTTTTTTCGTTTACGTGCACGTCTTGCTTGATTACGAGTAAGCATAAACGTTACGTACAACGTGGGGGTGAGCAAAGAAGATTCTTTTTGGTGTTTTGTATTTTTCCAATTTTTTGTGGTTTTTGATTGTTTTTACTTTTTTTTGGATTTTTGTGATTGTATTAAGTAGACCAAAATCTACAAATCTCCTCCATAATCAGATCTCTTGATTAAAGAAGCCTCAAGGAATGAAAACGATCACGTGAAGTGAACGCCTTCAATGACTTTAGAACGTTGGTGGAACACCAAAACGTTCAAGAGGGTTTAATCAATGAAACCAAGAAAGTATATATGATATTTAATAATACTTTGGACGGTAAAACCCTCGATTAACTCTCAAAATCAAATACTCACAAGCAAGCGGGGAAACGAGGCGGCGCGAAGCACTTAAGAGACTTTTTCCTTAGGGTATATTTTATAATACCCGCCTTATACCCACCTTATAGTTTGTATTTTTCAAAATCGAGCTTCACGAAAGTATTTATCTATTTTTGCCTTTTCTTTCTTGTTTGAGATTCGAATACAATGATTGGGTAATGACCTCCCAAGTCAAGGTTGTGTTTTCACACTTTTGGAGTACTTGTGAATTTATTGTTCTACGTATACAATATATTAATAGTATTCACACAAAAAACGAAAATGCGATAATACGTATTAGTAGAGTGCTACTAATACAAATATATATTATGGCTATATAAAAACAACAATTGCCAAATCAAAACACAACACGCCTCCCCGGCAGCGGCGCAAAAATGATGGTTGTAATTTTACACTTGTTTAGGAAAACAAGGTAATAAGGGTAAGTATTAACAAGTGACTTAGGAAAATCACAAGTTATGACCCAAAAGTGGGGATCGTTCTCAAGGAGGCTAGTGTGTTGTGTAGAGAGATGATTAACTTTGTGATTATATGATTATGAGAAAAGAAAGTAGAAATGGGATAAGAAGAGAATGACGGTTACGATGACGATTTAAACTAAGACGAAAAGGTCGTACACGTAAAACCGTAGAAAGTACCGAATTTAAAAATTTACTCTAAAAATTCTTAGAAAATAGCAATAAATCCTAAATAATGTAATTAGAGTTTACAAAAAATCAAAAATCACCCAAACCTTTTATTTAGTTGAATAATGATTTTTAATGCTAATTAAAGCCCTAAAAATCAATTTAATTAACAAAAAGCCCAAAATGAGATTTATCACTTTATAAACCTCTAAAACACCCTAAATTAATTTAAAATTATATTTTAAAATTTTAAAATTAATTAAAACTATTTAAAAACAATTAAAAACTATTAAAAATTAAAATAATTATAAAAATTAAACTAAGGATAATAAAAATATTCTGAAAGTTGTAAAATTCCTAACTTAATGTATTTAACCTAAGAAAAATATAAAAACTTGAAAAATCTAAATTTTAATTTTTAATAATAAAATAATAATAAAATAATAATAAAATAATAATAAAATAATAATAAAATAATATTAAAAATCCAAAATTTATAAAAAATTCTAAAAACTTGCAAACTAGCTTAATTTAACCTAAATAAGCAGAAAATGAAGTTGAAATTACAAAATATCCCTAATGGGCCTCCAAATGGGCCAAAAGTCCAAACGGTCCCCTTATTAGGCTCAAATAGGCCCAATAAGCAAAATGTTGTCCAATTAAGCCCAAAAACTCCTATCTGACTCAAAATTTGATTCTGAACACAATTGTTCAAAGGCCCAAAAGCTGAAAATGTGAAATAAGCTGGCTTATATCAAACAGCTAATTCTTAATGGGCTTTTTGGCCCATTAAGCTATAAGCTGATGCCATAAGCTCCAATCAGACACACAAGCTTCTTTTGAGTTGCTTAAGACTTCTATAAAAAGAAATTTGAAAAAAGTCCAAAGAATAAGCCTGAAAATGCAATAAGCAATCTACAGAAAACGACAAAATAGTCGTTTTTTAGTTCTAGGCCACCCCAAGAGCTGATTCAAGTTTCAAAAGCTTTTAAATGACTTAACTAAGCTTAATCAACAAAAAGTTTTCAAATAAGTTCACTAAATAAGCTGAAATAAGCAAATAAGCACTTCTGAAAAAGTCAAATGAGTTGGTTTTCTAGTAAAAAGTCAAAGTCAAAGTCTAATTAAGCTCCAGTTCAAACAAATGGGTCAAATGATGAAGATTGTGTTGATCCCAAACTTAGATCGATTTAGCTTGTGTAAACGAGATTAGATCAAGTTATACACGTAGAGAAACTTTGTTTATGTATAAAGTAATTCAAGTGTTATGCGGAATTAACACTTAAACAAGAACACACAAAAGATGTAAAACAAACTTTCACTTGATTGATTGAATCGAACTTGCTTACAATGAAAGTGTTTAACATATGAAAACTTACGTTTAAACATAACCTAAAGGTCTTCTTTTATAGACATAAGAAGCCTTGTACAAGAGTCTACGTATCAACTATTCTAGGTAAAGATAATTATAGAAAATACAATGTTGATCCTATCTTTACTAGAAACAAACTAGAAACAAACTAGAAACATAATACGTGTAGACCATGTCTTTCTATCAGTGCTTGTCTTCAACCTATCAACGCTTGACTTCTTCTTGTCAACGCTTGATCTGTCAGCGTTTGTTTTCTTCTGTAAAATATTGATAATCTTGTGAATCAATGAAGTGGGTTGAAGATTTCTAGAGAGAGAAACTAGTGAGAGAAAGTGAGAGAGAAATATGTGTTTTTCATTAAAGTGATAAAATGGAATAATCAACAACCAACCCCTTTCCATGGTGGAAAGGGGTATTTATATCCAAGCCACTAATGGGCTTGGGCCGACCCATGACAAGCCCATGGGTCAGTTTCTTACTTAAATTAATAAGCACACTTTAACTACGAGCTATACAACATTAATAATATTGTGGAGTGACCGATACTTCTAATATACGTTAAAAACGTATTTCTAACAATCTCCCCCTAAGGGAGTTCACTCCACGTTACACAGTTCTAAACCTAGCATACTATACTAAGTCTTCGTTCTTCAGCTCGTAGTCTTTTCTTCTTTCTTTTTGTTGTGAATATGTTGATTTGATCTTTTAGGCTTTTGGCTTGAGAGCATTGTTCTTTTGACCAATCACGTGCGATCTTTGCCTTCTTGTGAATCTTGCCTCCTCGTGACTCCATGTTCCACACACTTATGTCTTTTGTTGAATTCTCGAAAGCTTCAGAGTTTGGTACAGCGGAAGACTTCATTTTGCACTTTCTTGAATTTTGCTGAACTTTGATGCCGGAAAACATAAGCATGTGGGAACGTCTTCAGCTACCGTCTTCGCAGCAACATGATAAGACACGAATGAAATGGCTAAGAACATTTCATTCTAAATCGGTAGCGTTTTACCTCCGTTCGGTGAAGACCGTTGGACGATATTAGATATCGTACCTGTGACGGATAGTTTCAATTAAGTAACTTCCTGACAGGATTTCGCGGGTAAACCCGTTCTCTTTATTCGACGATCACTAAGCTTGACTGCGAACATAAAGAGTGAATCACTTGGATAAATTATCCTTGTGATTGAAGCCGTCAATTCATGAAACCTGGAACAAGTGAATTTCAGTTAAGATTTTCACCATCGTTGCTTTCCAGTTATCACGAGCTTAATTCATAAAGAATCTTGCACGTCACCTACCAAGTGATGTTTGATGTTAACACTAGAAGGATTTCCACTCGTCACTGTGATCACTAAAGAGTCACTCTGAGTGTTCTGGCAAGATCATATGATAATGCGTAGAGGCCTGGAACGAGTTTAAGTTCAATTAAGAATTAAACTACTGTTTCTTTCCAGTTTTTCACAAGATTGGTTCTTAAAGAACCGCACGTGTAACCTACCATGAGCTTGTTTGATGTTGGCTCAAGCAGGATTTCCATCTTCATTGTAATACTTGCTTATTACTCGGATGTTCTGGCAATATTACAAGAATACTGTGTAGGACTCATAAAAATCTCTTACTTTTCACAGTGTGTGAGAAAGCAAGGAATAAATGGAAAGTGTCCTAATAAGACTTTTGATGATCTCGTGGCTCTAGACTCGATAGTGCGTTTTGATTTAGTGAGCGATGGCTGGAGAGGAGTGCCACCTTTTCAATATCAGTCTATTCGGAGTAAATAAACCAATAGATAACGTGTTGATCTCCGTGTGATTAAAACAAATACCTTTTGAGAGATATTTGAGTTAGCTGGGAAGGGTTGTGCATTGCATCACTGGGTCCATGATGTCTTTCTTCAATATCGAGAATCATTAACAAATGATCTCAATAGCATATGTATTGACCCGGTTTCTGCCTAAAGTTGTAAGGAGGGCTTCTTTCTTTACACCCTTTATCTTTACAATTCTTTTTCATTCTTCAACCCCTTCAATGCTTACCAATACGTCATAACTAGCACCTTGTTGTGATTGTTCCAGTGCTAGCTTAAGTACTTGGTCAGCATTCAGCTACGTTCACAATCTTTCTCCAACTTTCCTAGGACTTCTAATTCTATCTAGGGAATTGTCCTTGGGAAGATTCCATCGGCTCTGATGAATCATTGGACTAAACCTATTCCTACCACCCTTTTGTCACCACATTCATCGTGAATTAAGCGTGTTTTGGGAAAGTATAACCACCATGAAAAATCCTTGAAAATCACTTAAGGTACTTGTGATATTGAAATCAAAAGTTTTGTACCTTAGGTGTTCTGTTCATCAAAAACGCTCCCCCTTAACACGTGTTGTACACATATTAAGTTGGATTATCGTTAAGTCTTTTTCATCTTTTAGCCAAGTATCATTTAAGTCTCCTTAATCCTATTTTTCTCCCCTTATCCAAAATGTTAACCATTAATATTTGGGATATTGAATGGATTAACCGGTCTTTGGGTAAAAATGAAATCGATGTTTGGCCATAGAACATGTTAATGCTCCCCCTTAAATTAATAAGGGATAGTTGTAGTGCTTTAGTATGATATATTTTGAAAGATTTAGAATCTCGTGAGAAATTCTTGAAAAATTATCATACCTTAACACTACATCAAGCTGTAAAAGCATAATATTCACAAATTTACATATTCACAATTAAAAACCAATATAGAGTAGACCTGAAATGTACGATCCATTAGATGGATCGTTGCAGTAACTTGTGGTGCACTCCATATGGTCTACCACCAACGAACCTTTCTAAGCTTCTCATGAATCTATGTTCCCGGAGCTTTTGATCAATCTTCTTGAATACATATTTCGCCATTTGTCGATAACCCGGATGCCAGTCCTCAGTCATCTCTGGTAAAGACCCACCAGAATTAAGATGCTCCAATTTTCCTCTGACGTATATGAGAGTCCCATCACTGTACTTATACAGCTCACCTACCCTCATAAAATTCATTATCCCACGACTGTTCAAGTAGAAAATCCCGTAACTCGGAACAGTAATGCCGGTATAAGGACATCTTGTGACATGTTGAGGTAGAACTGGGTTCATTGGACGGGTCAGGTTAAGCTTCCTTTGGTAGCTTTCAACTCCCAATGGAAGATCTTCAACTCGTTTCTTGATAACAACGCTTCGTGTGAACATACGAAGTGCGGTATTCAAGGCAATGATTTCTTCACGAGTAAGATGGGTGAGTTGATCACGGGTCATCATAAGCAACATGTCTTCGATATCTTAAAGGCGAATGATAGAAAAATCTCCCTGCTGTATTATGTATTCTCTGTCATCCTCCCTTTTTAGATGAATCTCCGTCACATGATGATAGCCGTTCTTGGCTTCAGTTTTCAGTCCCAAAATGCTGGAGATGCGAATATCGGATCTAACGTTACTTCCTGAATTGGCTAAGCAGCAACCTCTGTACGCCCTTCGGACTCGTTCGTCCCAATGTGATGCACCTATAACAGCATACATATCATAATTACGAGTTACCTTTGGGACCCAGATTCGATTTACCTTTTCCTCGATCTAGGGTATTTTCCCCCAATTAGCAGCTTTCAGCAAGGTCAGGGAGGTTGCGTACTTGGATGATCCCTTGAGAAGATAATCAAGATCATAGGTGACAAAGAAGTCGAGAGCAATTTTATTATCTTGAGAAGGATCAAGTGGAGGTGGAGCTCTTTCTGACTCATGAAGACCTAGCCTTTGAACGGTATTAAGAGCTTTCAGGACCTCATCAGCATAATACTCGTATTCCATGCGGCTTAACCTGGTTTTGGCGTGAATTCTCTTATCCTTTAGCGCTCTCTTCACCAAAGACGGAGTGACCGAAGATTTATACTCATGAGCCAGAAATGCACACAAGTCTATCAGACTACGGATACAGAGATATAGAACATCTCTGGCAGCGTCTGTGATTGGATCATATTTAGCAGCTGCCGTGATCCAAGCTTGTGGCAGTGCAGTTTCATCAATATCCAATGTGTCCGCCCAGTCCCGTGTGCTTGACTCGGGAACAGTAGATTGTGGTTCTTGTGGCAGAGGAGTAGAAACATGAACATCTGCTGGTTCTGATTCAGGCATCTCGGCGGTGTCATGAACAGGCAAGTGTTGTGCAAACTCAGGTTCAGTAACTGATTCTGCAATCACAGGAGCAACAACATAACTAACAGGATTAGTGGTAACAGGTATAGAAACAGAGACAGATGTACCGAGAATCGATAACGTCGTAGTGGCATTCACATCATGGCGCCACTTGGTTCGTCTTGATTTCGTAGAGGTGGATTTTTCCTTTTGCGCAGCATCTTTCTGAGACTTGGTACCAGACTTAGATGGTTTCTTTGTGCTGGCAACCTTTTCCCCCGTTTCAGGCTGATCATGTTTACCACCGTCATCTTCATCGTCATCCCCGTTGCTTCCCTTATCACTCTCCTCATTTCGATCACCACCATCACCACCATCATCATCACCATCCTCATCATCATCACCATCATCGTCACCATCATCATCATCTTCTTCTTCTTCTTCTTCTTTTTCACCGTTACCCTCCTCTTGTTCACTATCTTCCCTTTCCTCCTCAGGCAGAATGTGGTAAGGTACCACACTTCCAAACATCTTAAACAACCGATCATCCTCCATGATAGCTTCATTGAGTGCTTTGTAGAGTGTCCGCTGAACTTTAGACTTATCAAAAGATCCAACTTCCCTCATGCGAGCTTTGAGGATCTTCTTCAATTCAAAATCCGTTAAGTCATATGCCATTTTGTATGCGGATTCGGAAGGGTTGGACGACTTGATCATCAAGTTATCAGCCGCAAGTTTCCTCATTTCTTCATGCAGCTTTGGCATGAGGGACTCAACAGATTCTTTCACCTTCTCTGAAATAGAAGCTTCAAGTGTTTCTTTCTGCTCCTTATATTTATCTTTAAGAGTTCGAAGTCTCGTAAGTCGTGCTTCATACTTATCAGCTTCAGCCTGTTTGACCCGAGCAAGTTCTTCTGCATGAGCTTTACGTGTCAATTCCATCTCTGCAGTGAACTTAGCCATCATCTCTTCTTGGGCTTTCTTGGATGCCTCTTCACTTTGTACTCGTCGAAGTAGTTCTTCTCAAAGTTTATTCATCTCTTGTCTTTGACTGTCCGTGTGTTTATCCAACAATTCTGCCATTACAAAAGCAGCCATTGAAGATGATGCAGAGCTACTCTGAGTTGGTTGAAGTGGCTCGGTTGTGACTACAGTACTGAGGATGGAAGTTATTGGAGGTGGAAGGAATGGTGTTGGCACCGGTCGGGTTGGCAAGGGCTGGATTGGTGGAGGTTGAATTACTAGAGGCTGGGTAGGTACCATGATTGTAGGAGCACCGAACTTCTTTTCAACACTTGCTGAAACAGCAATGGATGTCTCCTTCGAAGTAGAGTACCGTTCGGGTGATCCAAACTCATCAATATCTTCTGGCTCCTCGTACTCTTCTTCAACGTCCATTTGAGCACCTAAAACACTACCGCCCGTGTCTCTCCTACTCTTTTCAATAGCCATTTTCATTAATTTTTTCTCAGTCTTGTCAAGAGTAGGATCGTCATCAACATCTTCTTCGTCGTGGAGAACGAGCTCATCAGCCATGCTCTTACCCTTCTCAGTCTTTTTCTTCTTGGTTTTGGGTTCAGATAAAGCAACTGGTTGCTTGCGTTTACCTTTACTCTTGACCGTAGTAGACGAGTCTTCTCTTGTTTGAAGGCTTGCTTTTTGCTTTTTCATTTCTATTAGCAGTAGCTTGTAATCGGCAGAAGCTTTAATTTTATCCGTCAGAAGATAATCGGGAATAGGACCAGGAATAACAGAACTAGATGGTCCTTCATGCCTTAGGTCCACAGTGTGATCAGCCTCTTCAGTGTGATGACGACTGGCTGCACGCTTATCAATAGTGACATCATTCTTCATAAAATAATTAATTATAAGCTTGATAAACCGAGGGTAAGGAAAGAAATTAGTCTTCAGCTTCTTGTTTTGGAAGAGTTGAAAGTTAAATTCTTCCCACAACAATAATGCATAATCTTCATTTGAGCCTTTGTACATTCCATAGAAGATGTTCATAATTGGACCACGCACAGCATCATGCCCAGATATTTTAGGTGTAAGACATCTACTGAGAATACCCAAGATTGCTCTCCAAGGTTGACCTACTTTAGCGGTGGTAAAATCAGACACAACTCGTATGTCAGGACATCCAAGAGCATCGAATATCTCCATGAGTTCGTCTTTGGTAGGATCCCTTGAAAATGACATACCTTTGGGTGTATCCCGAATTCCAAATATCTTGCGGAAGTCTGAAACGGTGAGTGTCTGTTGCTTGTTGTCGAGAGAGAAGGTGATATTGTTTGAAGTACTTTCCTTGGTAGCCCAGAATTCATACATGTAATCATATGGCACCGAAGCAATACTCCTTAACGCATTCTTGAAGTGAGAGTGATCAAGGATTGCTATGGCGACTTTGAATCCATGGTGAGTGGATTTTGAAACTTGCTTCAGCCGGTAATTGTTTTGTATGAACTTGAGAGCTCTTGCTTCGGCAATTGCGGCTGCTCTAGCATCTTGGAGTTCTTGTACTATTGGATTAGTCATCGTGTCTGCTTAAGATAAGACATAAAAGGTTGATGCACAAAATATATATATATATATATATATATATATATATATATATATATATATATATATATATATATATATATATATATATATATATATATATAGAATTTAGATAAAATGGTTTAGGTGCTTAAAGTTGTTAAAATGAGAAGTAATAGAAAATGGGCAAAAATCACATTTATTGATTAGTTTTGGTACGTTTATGATTTTTTAGTTCGTGTACGAGTGTTTTGGAAGTTTTAGTTCGTGTACGAGTAGCTAGTTCATAATTTTTAATATTACTAGTTTTTCGTGTATCAGTTGTGTATCATAATTTATCAATTATTTTGTTATATCGAATGCAACATGTGATAATGTATCACTGAATTTGCGAATAAATAATTATTTATGCTAATAATATTTTTTGAAGTAAAACTATGTATCATATGTATCAGCTATAAATTTTTACGTATCAACTTTTTTAGTGTTTTTATACCAATTTTTATGTATAAGATTTATTGTTTTGTGTTTAATATTAAATAAATCACATGTTAATTGATAAAATCAATGGTTAAGATGACTTTTTATTTTAACAACTTTAAGCTACTACACCACAATAACCTAACTCTATATATATATATATATATATATATATATATATATATATATATATATATATATATATATATATATATATATATATATATATATATATATATATATATATATATATATATATATATATATATATATATATATATATATATATATATATATATATATATATATCATTATGACTTCTAAGCATAACACATTTCAACAAGTAATTATAACAAGCAAACAACTATCAATCCAACAACCCTTCATTCGGAACTCTTCATCCGGAACCCTTCATTCGGAACTCTTCATCCGGAACTCTTCATTGGGAACTCTTCATTCGGAACTCTTCATCCGTAACTCCTTCATTCGGAACTCTTCATTCGGAAGTTCGTTCGGAACTCTTCATTCGGAAGTTCGTTCGGAACTCTTCATTCGGAAGTTCGTTTGGAAATCTTCATTCGGAAGTTCGTTCGGAACTCCTTCATTCGGAAGTTCGTTCGGAACTCCTTCATTCGGAAGTTCGTCCGGAACTCCTTCATTCGGAAGTTCGTCCGGAACTCCTTCATTCGGAAGTTCGTCCGGAACTCCTTCATTTGGAAGTTCGTCCGGAACTCCTTCATTCGGAAGTTCGTCCGGAACTCCTTCATTCGGAAGTTCGTCCGGAACTCCTTCATTCGGAAGTTCGTCCGGAACTCCTTCATTCGGAAGTTCGTCCGGAACTCCTTCATTCGGAAGTTTGTTCAGAACTTCGTTCGGAAGTTCACTAGCCTTGTTCATTCGGAAGTTCACAAACCGTCCCCTATGAAGGATAATTCTAAACGCGTGTGTGAGTTCTAAGGCAATCTAAGGCAACAAAACACATTCTAATGTAAATCCGATCCAAACCCAGCTAAAACCCCTAATTAAGTAACCCTAAATTAGGCAAACGAACCCTAATTTGATTAACCTTAATTCAAACGAATTAATTAAATGGATATGAATGATTCAAGCGAATTAGAAATCAAAGAATTGATGTTTGTACCTTTTTGATCGAATGAAACGGATTGAGTGATTAGAACGAGAGTTTTGTGAGCTTGAGTGTGTGTTAATGTGTGTTAATGGCGGCAAGATGGTAAAACCGAAACAGTGAAGAAGAAAAGCATAAAGCACGGGGGGTTTGGTTTTGACTTAGGTCAAATTTTGACAAAGTTCACACTTAATCATTTTAAGTCCCTATACTTTTCTTTTCTTTTCCTTTTTAGTTGATAACTTCTTTTAGGCTAACATTCATTAAGTTACTTAACAATCGTTAATCCTATCTCAATGTAATAACTATTCTAGCCCGCACACAACTTGGACACTGTATCCTAATTAGCGGATTTCCAAGATCTAAAGCAAGTCCTATCTCATTGAGCGAGTACAAGTGGCTAACACTTCAACTAGGTCAGTTCCTTGTTTGAATTCAGGAATGGGGACTTCATCATTATCACAATACATTGTTTTGTCTTGTTGAGCTGCATAAGCACTAGAAGGAATACTCATGTGATCAGAGTAGCTTGATGGATATGTTGCATTTTCTTGATAAGAAGAATATGATGACTGAGCATAAGGTGCAATGCTTGCTGGTGAATATGGGTGAGGTTGTGAGGTATATTGTGATGCTTGTGGTTCTCTCTGAGATGAAGGTGCATTAAACCGATACTGTTGCTGATGTGAGGTGGGTGGTTGCGGTAGAATCGAATATTGAGGGAAGCTTGGAGTCATGTACGGTGATGGATGATAGGCTTGGTGTCCCATGATATAAGGAGTGTTGTTGTATGTCAAGCTTGGTTGATTCGCCATCAAAGCTAAAGAATCAGGGTACATACCTCGAGGCGAACGGTGCATGATCACATGTTTCTCATGCTGCTGAAGAAAAGCATAGAGTTGATCCAAATTGCACTTATGCAAATCCCTGGTTAACTTAACATCGGTAATATACTCACCCCATTCAGCTTGAGGTAAAGTATTCAAAAACTTGGTGTTAACCTGGAATGGAGCAATCACGAGATTGTATACATTCAGATCATTCATGAGAGTAGTGAATCTGAAGTAGTAGTCGTGTAGCGTTTCCCCTGGGCTGTACGTGAATCTATCAAACAGATCATACAACTGACATTCTCTTTCTTGTTTAGTAAGGGACGTACCTTGTAGCAACACCTTTAGACGTTCCCATAAATCCTTTGCAACCGTATATTGACTTACCATTCGATAGATGTCATGTGGAAGAGCTTGGAGAATGGTTTGAAGAGCCTTTTCGTCTGCATCGGCAACAAGTTGTTGAGCTGGTGTAAGTTCTTCAAACTCCCGTGGTCGAGTCACATTGTTAACCACGATGGTACCATAATCAAGTGGACCATTTAGAATTGACTTGACCATAAGCCTCCCATATGTCGGTTTTCCCTTAATGTATGACATCATACGGCCTTGCCATGCTTCAAAGACTTCTTTAATGAGCATTGGAGGGCGATTATCCGTTCCCGTAATGACGGAAATATCCGTAAGTGATGTCATTTGAGGCATTAATGAATTCAGATTCATTTTGTTTCACTTTAAAGAGACAAAGATTATCGGTTGATCGAGCAGTGAAGTAAAGTTATGAGTTGTGTTGAGTTTTTGTGTAAGAAACCAAGATTAAATCCTCTAAAAAATCGTCGAAACTTTCCTTGATCCGGCACTTTTGGTTCGGAAGAACTGATTCGGAACTCTCCTTGATCCGGAACTTTTGGTTCGGAAGAACTGATTCGGAACTTTCCTTGATCCGGAACTTTTGGTTCGGAAGATTTGATTCGGAACTTTCCTTGATCCGGAACTTTTGGTTCGGAAGATTTGATTCGGAACTTTCCTTGATCCGGAACTTTTGGTTCGGAAGAACTGATTCGGAACTTTCCTTGATCCGGAACTTTTGGTTCGGAAGAATTGATTCGGAACTTTCCTTGATCCGGAACTTTTGGTTCAGAAGAACTGATTCGGAACTTTCCTTGATCCGGAACTTTTGGTTCGGAACTTTTTGATCCGGAACTTTTGGTTCGGAACTTTTTGATCCAGAACTTTTGGTTCAGAAGCTGTTGATTCGGAACTTTACTGGGAAAGAAAAACTGGTTCGTGTAACAGTCGACTAGATGAATGAAGAAACAAACCCAGATTTTTACCAAATTACCCAAAAAAATTTGTGATTTCTACTAAAAGAAGGAAAACCCAATACTTATCTACTAATCCCAATCAACAAAATCACCAAAAACTTCAAGAATCAAGATAAATCTTCTTAAAGAACACTAATACAATCAAAAACTAAATAACAACACAAATCATTACCTTAAATCACCCCATAGCTCTTGATACCAATTGTAGAATATTGATAATCTTGTGAATCAATGAAGTAGGTTGAAGATTTCTAGAGAGAGAAACTAGTGAGAGAAAGTGAGAGAGAAATATGTGTTTTTCATTAAAGTGATAAAATGGAATAATCAACAACCAACCCCTTTCCATGGTGGAAAGGGGTATTTATATCCAAGCCACTAATGGGCTTGGGCCGACCCATGACAAGCCCATGGGTCGGTTTCTTACTTAACTTAATAAGCACACTTTAACTACGAGCTATACAACATTAATAATATTGTGGAGTGACCGATACTTCTAATATACGTTAAAAACGTATTTCTAACATCTTCTTATCAACTCCTGTTTTCCTCTTGTCAGCGCTCAAGTGGACTGTCTACATTTTATTCCCAACAATCCTCCGCTAAACTTGATATCTACTCTAGTAATCAAGTTTCTGAATAAAAATTAAGAACTAGGAGGAATCTTACAAATCTTATCATATTGGTAATAAACATGCCTAATCAAATCTTTGGCCACGTCACTTGAATAGTCAATCTCCAGCTGTGTTTTCTTCGTCTTTTCCAAAACTTCTTTGGACATGGAATACTGACCATCTACAAGAAGATACTCAGCAAACTTTGTAGAGCTCAAATAATACACACCAGCAGCTGAATACAAATGCCATTGAAGACCACTAAGATCATCCTCAAGATCCTTCCAAACAGCTGGATCTTCTTCTTTTGGTCCACACATTCTCTTAAATGTTGACCGAAGTTTTATTCCATTGACTGAAGTAGGAGCTTCAGTCTCATACTTGGCCTCCAACAACCTCCAAAGGTCTACCAAGTCTTCTCTATCCACACTTGCAAAGAGAGACACAAGAGTAGTAAATGTATGTACCTCTTTCCCGTACCTGCCAATCTTCCAAAACCCACTTGTATCTTCTTCATAGCTTATGATAGGGTTTCTGGCATCAAGAGGTAACACTTGTACCATATCTGAAGCTTCCATGGGTGAGAGCTTGATACTCCTTCTTATAACAGCTTCACTGGGCTTCAATCTATCCATATCTTTAGGAAACTCAAGAGGAACTCCCTTCTTCAAAGGTCTTGGAACAATCATTGCCTTCTTAAGCTCCATCTCTTCTGCAAGTTCTTCTTTCCTTTCATCTGAAAGAAGTCTGATAGTATTCATTTCCTTCCCTTTTGCTCAAATGGGATAAGCCTTATACTCGAATTCTTCAAAGGACAATCCCAACAATTTCTTATAGGTCCATCCTGTTCCATGACATCTGAGTAGCATGTAGTAAAGCTCCCTTCTATCCCTCTTCAGTAGTGAGAGAACATTGCTAGCTTTGTGTTTCAGAATTACCTTGCAGTCTTTTTGAACTCTTAGAAGAATCTCCAAACCCCAAATTTGGTCTAAAATAGTCAAATATGGATTCTCCATTATCCTATTCTCCCAAGCATGGTACATCTGAACTACTTCTGGCATATCAAAGTCTACTTGCAATTTCAACTCTCTAAGCTTCTCTCTTGCCAAATCATCACCATATTCAAGTCTTTCTGGTTGTTCTATTATCATCACACTTGAATCTGAACTTGCTTCATCACTTCCTTCTTGTTCCTCTGAAGTGACAACAAATGGTGATTCACCAACCTTCTTCCTTTCTTGTTCCATAAGTTGTGCAGCAAACCTTGAATCAAACTCTACTTGTACTGCATTCTTAGGAACTTCTACTTCTACCATGATTCTTTTACCCTTATCTAATGGATCAATGATGGGTAAGAATGATGGTAATACCTGTGAAGATACTTCTTTGATGATAGCTGATGACTGGAATACATCAACCTCATCTACAGGTCTGTCAACGCTCAAATTCCTTGTGTCAGCGCCCAATTTGCTCATGTCAGCGCTTGGTGTGTCAGCGTTCAAATTTTTCTTGTCAACGCCCAAATTACTTGTCTCAGTGCCTCTTGTAAATTGCTCCAACATAGCTGTAAAAGACAAGTTTAAATTGGTAGGAGTTACCAGAGATCTATCAAAACCTGGTTGCTTCTTCAATTTAGTTAGGGCCTCAGCAATACCCAAAGATTCTCCATCATGTGAGCCTTTATCACTCACATTAATCTGCTCATCCTCCCCTTTGGAAGATTCCTCCATCCCACGCCTTGTGCTAGCATTCTCCAAAATGACAATCATCTCCCTCAATTGCTTGAGTTCAAGGCCTTGTGTACTGAAAATTTGTACCAAGTCTGCATTTTGCTTTTGCAAGCTAATGCAGATAGCCGTCAATTCCATTAATGTGTATGGTTCCAATTTGCCCTCCTCTAAAATGGGTATTTGACCTCCTAAGTTAGATTCATGGGGCATGGATGAGGTCTTAAAGATGTTAGGACTGTCTTGGCCTGCATCTAAGCCAGAACCAATAGTCCCAGCCTTATCCATAGCACCAACCACACTTGTGGTGGTGGTTCTCTCTGCTACATGGCTAGGACCACTAGAGGAGAACACTCCAGTAGTTCTTTGGCGTTTTTGCAACCTATATTGAGGTGGGGTAGAAGATGATGTGGATTGGGTGGATGTGGGAAGGTTAAGGGGTGTTTGGGTCTGTGAAGGAAAGGTGTCAACGTCTGGATTACTTGTGTCAACACCAACATTTAAGGTGTCAATGTTGAAGGGTTCTTGGTCAATTTCCATGCATTGAGGTGAAGGTAAAGGTTCTGGTAGTGGGTCAAGTTGTGGTTGTGGGTCTGGTTGGGGTTGTGCTACTGCAATAACAGCAAGCATAGCTGGGGTGAGGGGTAATTCACGGTGAGGGGGTGAATTCATCTTGGTAAAAATAGCTTTCTTTTGCACATGGATCTCATAAAATTCATCATGATCCCTTGTGCAGTAATTTTACACATCAAAAACCATTTGTAAAAATCTGGGATAAGCCAAAGTCATCTTATCCCCTTTGTTTTTACACATGCCATCAAAAATCATTTTTGAATAATTAAACTTTTGCCCATTTGCAATGCACACAATTTCACTAGCAATTGATCTATTAATTTCATTGTGTGCAGTACACTTGGGACTCAAACATTGTAGGATGACATGTATAAGGTACTTCCAGGCTGGGGGAAACTCTTGTTTATGATATTTGTTTAAAGTGCCCTCATCAGGGAAAGGATACCCCAAAGCCCTTAGTCCTTGTTCTATTTCATTAATGGGAAGGGTGGTTATACCAACAGCATCATCAAGATGCAAAGCCTGGCGAACCAAGGCTTCAGTAACCACCCATGTACGCCCATGAACAATAGCTGATAATGTAGTCACATTATTAACTATTGAGAAACTAACAGTGTTCCAAAACTGTTTAATATGCGTGACAGAGATGAGAGGAGCATGAGAAAGAGCATACCTAATAGGAGATGCATTCAAATACGCCACCATCTGGGTGTATTGTGGAAACAGAGTGTCATCAGCGTCCAAATATGCAATCATGTTGTGTTGACTCGTGAATCCCAATACCAAGTCACTTGGTTTAAATTTTGATGCCATTGTAGAAGAAAGTTGTTTGTGAATTATTGAGAAAGATGAATTATAGGAGAAAATTGTTAGAAAAGAATATGAGGTACCCTGTTTAAAATAGGAGCCAAATATATAGGAGAGATAGGCACATGTGATTGGTCAAAAATTAGGCAACTATTTTCAAAATATAATGATGAAAATATTGAAAAGAAAATAAGTTATCCTTGTGCATTAATTAAAAGTTATCTGCTCCCAAAATTACAGCCCCAAAATTCGTCAAAAATAACAACTGGGTAGGTCCCAATGAGTGCCAACGGTCAAAAATAACCCATCAACACCCAACAGCTATATTCTTGTCAACGTTTGCCAAAGCCATGTCAGCGTCTAAATTGGTCATAACAACGCTTGAAAAATACTTGTCAGCGTCCAAAAATAAAAGTAATAAAAATGAAAAAGGACCTTAACAAAGTAATTTATCCTAGTGAAGATAACCTATAAATTGATAATTGTTATAGGGCGGCAAGCACTGTCCAGTTATGCATACTTGCTTATGCAATATAGACATAACAGTCCTCTAGTGTCCCTTGCTAACCAAAATTCTTAACAAATAAGTTATCTCATAAAATTCCTTGTAACTCTTAGGTAAAACCATGATGAAATCATTCCCAAGTCTCCCAACAGACCACAACCAATTCTAGGCCAAAAATGTCTTGGCAGCATGCATAGTATATCAACTTTGCATGCTACAGTGCCTCATGATTTAGTAAAACTAACTCATACTCACATGTAGACACAATCTAGAATTGTGATAAGAGTATTATAAGAATACCCAAAAGTCCTAAAGGTTCCTAAAACCTCCCCTTAAACTGTGATACATATGTTGCCCAAAAATATGCATGAACATAAAAATTTATGTCAAGATAGGAATATAAATATTCCAACCATCATCCATAAATGAAAACATGCTCAAATGATTCTCCAAGGATCCATAAGCAACTCTGTATCCAATGGTACAATGCTAACACCACCTGCACACTTAGATCAAAAACCACAAAACTAACATTGTTGCTGACAATGTCACGATAACACTTGTCAGCGTTAAAGTAACCTTTGTCAGTGTTAGACAAATATAGTGTAAAATCTAACTCCTCAAAAAGACCAATAACAATGCATTATCATGTACATACTTTTACAATAAAACCCCAAAACATATATTATGTGAGATTGATCATTCCAATACTTGTTACCAAGTATTGAAACCTTCCAGCATCAAAAGGTTTAGTTAATAAATCAGACACATTTTCTTCTGTGTCAACCCTATCTGGTTGTATTAAACCCTTTTCAAAACAATCCCTTATAAAATGATGTCTAATTTCTATGTGTTTTGTTTTAGAATGATGTACAGGATTTTTAATAATGCATAAAGTACTGTTATTGTCAACAAAAATCTTGGTATGCATGAAATTATACCCATAATCCAACAGCTGGTTCTGAATCCATAAGACTTGTCCACAACAAGCAGCTGCAGCAACATACTCTGCTTCAGTTGTAGAATTGGCCACTACTGCTTGTTTCTTGCATTGCCAAGATATCAACCTACTCCCAAGAAACTGACATCCACCAGTTGTGGATTTTCTATCAAATTTATCACCACCATAGTCACTGTCTGAATATGAAATAAGCTCCAATGGTGAATCTTTTGGGTACCACAAGCCAAGATCTGGATAACATCTAAGGTACCTAAAGATTCTCTTGACAGCATAAAGGTGACATTCTTTGGGAGTCACTTGATGGCGTGCACATGCACACACAACAAACATAATGTCAGGTCTTGAGGCTGTGAGATACATCAATGAACCAATCATTGATCTATAGTGCCTGACATCCACATCTTTTCCATCTCCAACTTTTCCCCAAGGGTGTTCTCTATCCATAGGAGTAGTAGCCCTCTTTTCATGTGGAGAAAAGCCAAACTTCTTCAAGATCTCTGCTACATACTTATCCTGAGAGATGAAGATACCATCTTCTTTCTGCTGAACTTGTAACCCTAGAAAGAAGTTCATCTCCCCCATTGCACTCATCTTGAAATTTGTTTGTCATAAGCTTGGAAAAGTCTTCACTCATCTTTGGATTTGTAGAACCAAAGATGATATCATCAATATAAACCTGAACACGTAAGAAATCCTTACCAGTCTTCTTTGTAAATAATGTCTGGTCTATGGTGCCCCTTTTGAATCCATTTTCCACCAGATAGGTGGACAATGTACCATACCATGCTCTTGGGGCTTGATGAAGTCCATACATAGTTTTCTTGACTCTATACACCTTGTCTGGATGCTCTGGATCTTCAAAACCAGGAGGCTGCATAACATATACCTCCTCAACAATTGTGCCATATAAGAAAGCATTCTTCACATCCATTTGATAGACAGTGAAGCCCATGGAGGAAGCATAGGCTAGAAATATCCTTATAGCCTCAATCCTTGCAACTGGTGCAAAGTCCTCATAGTTTATCCCTTCCTCTTGTGTATATCCCTAAGCCACTAAACGTGCCTTGTTTCTAACCATAATGCCTCTTTCATCTTTCTTGTTTCTAAGAACCCATCTTGTCCCAATAGGTCTGACATATCTGGGACAATCAACCAGCTCCCAAACATCCTGAATAGCAAATTGGTGAAGCTCATCCTGCATTTCTTCCACCCAACTTGGTTCTTTGAGAGCATCAAAAATCTTCTTGGGTTCCTGTTGTGACAGAAAACAGGCAAAAAAACATGCTTGAACAAGAGGGGTATCAACCTTCTTGTGTATACTGGCAATAAATCCACCAAGACTATGATGAGATCTTCTAGTCTGAACAGGAGACATGACATCCCCAATAATTTGAGAAGTAGGGTGATTCTTCATAGTAGACGTGAGAACTCCTCCCTCAAAAAGTTTGTTGTCTTCAATCTCATCATCCAAGTTGCCAATATCTTCTTCAGACTCTCTTTCATCAATATTTGTATGAACCTCTTCATGTCTTCTTGAAGGTTCACCTTGTTCAAAATTTGAAGAGAAAATATGCTCAAAAGAGTTGTCAACCCCTGAACCAAGGTTGTCAGCGTTTGATCCATCCACGCCTGAAATGGTGTTGTCAACGTTTGAGCCATCAACGCCTGAATTTGTCCTGTCAGCGCCAGATTTTCCTTTGTCAGCGCCTGAAGGACCATGCATGTTGTTAACTGGTGATACTTGGGGACCACCATTTTCCTTTCCAGTAGCAGCAAAAGCATTTGTCCATATAGGAATAGTGACATACTCTTGTATGGGAGATGACTTGTCTGCTTTTGATCCAACCTCTTCATTAACCTGTGTACCTGAAACATCAACAGCTGGTTCTTCCACAACATTTGAAGTTACCTTCACAATGTCTGGATTAGTAACAGGCATATAATTCAAATTCCTAGATAGAGGTTCCAAGTCAAACAACCAATTTGGACCACTTTCAGGATCACTAGGTTTACTCTCTAAAAACCTAACATGTACTTTTTCAAGTATACGTTTTTCCTTCATAAGGTAAACCCTATATCCGTTACTCTGCACTGAATAACCCATGAAATAGCCTTCATCACCTTTAGCACAAAATTTACCTAAGGCATCACTAGTATCTAGTACAACTACATGACAACCAAAACGTTTAAGAAAACCAATATTAGGTTTCCTTCCCTAAAGTAACTCATAAGGTGTTTTGTTATGTATCTTGTTGACCAATGCTCTATTCTGAACATAACAAGCTGTATTCACAGCCTCAGCCCAAAAAGCTATGGGAAAGTGAGCATCAGCCAACATAGTCATGGCTGCTTCAATTAGGGTTCTATTCTTTCTCTCAGCAACCCCATTTTGTTGTGGGGTTCTGGCAACACTAAACTGCCTAGTAATCTCTTTCTTGGCACAAAAATCATCCAACAGTTTATTTCTAAACTCACCACCATTATCACTTCTAAGCATCCTAACTTCATTACCAGTTTTCTTTTCTAGTTGGGTAATAAAGCTAATTAAAGTATCAGCAGTGTCACTTTTCATAGCTAAAAAGAAAGTCCAAGTAAACCTAGAAAAGTCATCTGTGATGACAAAGCAGTATGATTTACCATTCAAACTCTCTATATTAGTTGGACCAAACAGGTCCATATGCAGTAAGTGAAGTGGTTTAGAACTAGAGTGCACTTGTTTAGACTTAAATGAGACCTTGTGCTGCTTGCCTTTAAGGCATGCAACACAAGAGTGGTCATTGTGGAAAGCCTTTTCAGGCCAACCATCAACCAAGCCAAGTCTCACAAGTCTGTTTATATTTTTAAAGTTAATGTGCCCTAGTCTCCTGTGCCATAGATTACTCTCATCAACTGAAGCTTTAGCATAAAAACATGACATATTATTATTCATCCTAATACCATTAAGATTCACATTATAAATGTCTTTATGCCTAGGTGTTCTATAGTCAATAAATTTCTCATCTGGTATTTTAAAATCCTTGCTCAACACCAAGCATTCAGTATCAGTGAAAAGAACCTTATTTTTGTTATCACAAACTTGTGATACACTGAAAAGATTATAATCAAGTTCTTTTACCAGAAACACGTTTTCAAAACGCAAGTTCTTGGTGAGAAGAGTTCCTTTGCCTGTGATAGTTCCATATCCACCTCCAAAGTAAACTTTATCACCATCCTTAATGGAAGTGAAGTTAGTAAGATAATCTTCCTTCCCAGTCATGTGCCTAGAGCATCCACTATCCTAATAGCCATAACCATTCACCTGTTTTTGAATGCCCTGCACATAAAGAAAACAAGTTAGTTTTATTTGGGAACCCAAGCCTGAGCAGACTTGGATTCATCTGGTTGTTCAACAAGAACAGACTTAGTTCTCATAACAACCCCTTGTTCATCCCTTTTTGGATGAAACACCCAGTTAACCGCAAATTGTTTTGTGATGACCTTTGAAATATAATTAAATCTGTTGCAGGTCATAGAAATCCCATTAGAATTAGGGTTTTGATCTTACTTAGGTCTCCATGTCAAGCTAGAAGTAGCTTTAGACCCCTTTCCCTGTGGTTGCAAATATTTATGTCTGGCAACATTTTTGTCAGCGTTGGATTTGGTCTGGTCAATGCTGAATTTACCCTTATCAATGTTGAACCTAGGGTTTGCTACAGGAACCCATTGCCTATTAGACCATGTATTGGTCTTCTGAAAAGGTCTTTGTCCATGAGTGTTAGACCCTTTGTTAAAGAATAGGGCTGGTCTAACAACTTGTGGACTTTGCTCCACAAAAGTTTTGGGTCTGACAGTGTTTGACCTTTTAACAGCGTTGACCTTGGAAGCGTTGACACACTTATATGCTAAATGTGAAAAGCTACCACAAGTGTAACAGGCTTTTCTAGACACAACTCTGGGTCTAGAAGAAAAGAAACCTGTTCCATTATCACTAACTTGGCTTTTTGGTGACCTAGTATTCCTATACATTTATGCATACTTAATGCTAGGTTTCTTAACAGTGTTTGAGCCAAGGTCAACAGTCTTGCCAGTGATTGGGTTTGTTACTTTGATAGGGGTCGACTCATTTGGACTGTCACAAAGCATGCCACCCTTGACAAATAAGGTATGGTTGGCTTTCTTCCATTCATTCAAGCCAGTCAACTTTTTCCTATATTCCTCAACTGGGGTAAGGACTCTTGGTGGAGGAATAAATTCCTCTTCTTGGAGTTCTGGTAAACCAGTCCAAGATAAGTCCTTTCTTTGGACACCATAGAAGTCCCCAGCTGGTGGTGGAACACCAGTATAATCTTTCATCCCAATCCTAGTCATGTCCTTAGGATCCCTCTGTTTACTAACACATTCTCCTAGGGTTTGTGAGGCCTTATCAAATCTCTGAATTTTAAGGTCAACATTATCCTTATTCTTGATAGCCTCATCTAACTTAGCCTATAATTCAGAATTGACCCTTTCCATGATGTTTCTAACATCATTACTAGCATTTAAATCATGTTTTAAGATATTTATTTTATCTTTTAAGTCAAGCTCCATTTTCTTATACTCAGAGACTGTCTTTTTAGTTTGAGTGAGAGCAATTTGATAGTTAGACAACTTGCATCTCTCAGTACTCACATCTCCTAACAATCTTAAAACCTCTTTGTTAAGTTTTTCAGTATTTAAACGACAACCCTTACTACAAAAAGCGTCATCATATACCTCATTGTCTGATGAAGATGAGGAGTGTGCCATGAGAGCATATTGAACATGCTCTTATTCTTCTATCTCAGCAACCAAAGCTTTATCCTCTTCCTCATCCTTAGCCATATAGCTCCAGTCCCATCCAATACCATCATATTCTTGCACTGCCACCATGGCCTTAGGATCCTGAGCCTTAACAATTTGGCTTGAGGGTTTTCTAGCATCAGATCTTCTTGGAGATCTGCATTCCCTCATAAAGTGCCCCATACAATGACAATTGTAGCACTCAACCTTGGATTTATCAAATCCAGCAGTGTCCTTTGCATTAAAGGTCATCTTCTTCTTAAACCTTCTATTCCATCTGTTTGCTCTTATACTTGCAAGAGCCATGTTCCACTTTATATCCATATCCTCCAAGTGCTCATCACTTATTTGCTCAAGGTCCTCATATGTAATCACTGAACCATTGGGAAATGAAGCAATGTATGCACACATAGTATCCAGATCCAAACCAGCAGGCTTAACTCTTGGTGAGTAAACTTTGTATGTGTCAGCGTCTGAATGTGAGGCGTTGACAGGATATGATCCAGCGTTGACACATGTTGATCCAGTAACTGGGTGCATGTATAAATCCTTCTGATCAAATTGACCTTCACTATGTGAGAAGAAGGCCATGTTACTATTGGTAGACTTACTTCCATGCTCCAAAAGAGTTTCATTCTCCAACAGCCTCAGTTTGTTGAAGATATCATCAAAAGTAGAACTTTTGTGAGTGTTATTGGCAATTATAGATCTTGCCTCAATCTTCCATGCATAACCAAGGCTTTTAAGAAAAGTGGCAATAATGTCAACATCACCAATTACTGTCCCCATGAAGGACAGCTTGCTTGTAATATCAAGCAGTCTGCTTCTCACACTGCTAAGCTTCTCATTAGATTGAGCCTTAAAAACAGCATACTCATGCAAGAGTTGCTTCTTCTTCTCTTCCTTAGTATCAGCATTACCACCATAGGCAACTTCAAGGGTTGCCCAAAGGTCTTTTGCAGACTCATAACCTCTGTATTTGTGTTGATTTTCTTGTCCCAAAGAAAGTTTCAGAATGCTTAGGGTTTTCATATCAACCCTTTTCTTTGCTATGTCATCAGCAGACATAGCTCTACCATCGTCAGGTTTTTCTTTCTTATCTTCTTCAGAACATCCTTTAACAGCTGATCTTGTAGCAATGGCATCTGCAATCTTTTGCGCTTTATTGAATGTGTTTCCATATTCAATAATCTCCGAGAGCGTGTAGTCATGGATTTGCATATATTGCTCAAAGTTGAACTTCCACCGCTCAAAATTGTTTGCATCTAGCATGGGAATCTTGATTTTGTGGTTTGAGGAGGAGGAGGTTACTTCTGGAGTGGACATGATGTTTTTAGGGTTTTATGAAAATTAGGGTTTTGGTGATTTTAGGGTTCTTGTGTTCTTTTAGATCAAAGTTTCTCAACAAGCTCTGATACCACTTGTTGATCCCAAACTTAGATCGATTTAGCTTGTGTAAACGAGATTAGATCAAGTTATACACGTAGAGAAACTTTGTTTATGTATAAAGTAATTCAAGTATTATGCGGAATTAACACTTAAACAAGAACACACAAAATATGTAAAACAAACTTTCACTTGATTGATTGAATCGAACTTGCTTACAATGAAAGTGTTTAACATATTAAAACTTATGTTTAAACATAACCTAAAGGTCTTCTTTTATAGACATAAGAAGCCTTGTACAAGAGTCTACGTATCAACTATTCTAGGTAAAGATAATTATAGATAATACAATGTTGATCCTATCTTTACTAGAAACAAACTAGAAACATAACGCGTAGACCATATCTTTCTATCAGTGCTTGTCTTCAACCTATCAACGCTTGACTTCTTCTTGTCAACGCTTGATCTGTCAGCATTTGTTTTCTTCTTATCAACTCATGTTTTCCTCTTGTCAGCGCTCAAGTGGACTGGCTACATTTTATTCCCAACAGATTGATCACAAAAAATAAGTTGTTGCAGGTCTGGATAAGCCAAAATGGCTTATTGATAAGCTGAATGCAAAATTACACTAGCAGAGGCTAGTTTTGGATGTTGAGCAGTGGAAACTTTTTCCACTGCTTGACTTGTTTGGCTTTTTGTCTTTAGTGACTTTTTTGGAGATTCAGGTTACACAAAGGCACCCAAATGATCAGTGGATCAAGAGGAGTCAAATAAAATCAAGAAATCACAATCACTAACGGCCAATTAGTACAGTTAATTCAATTAAGCACCAGATCACTCACAGACATGAACAAATAAGCAGTTGAGATTCAATAAGCACTTATAGCACAATTCAGCCAACCAAACTTAACCAAATGCATACACAAGCAATAATCAACTTAAATAAGCAAGTCTAAACAGGTTTCATGCACTGATTCAAAGTATTGATCAAGATTCAAGTAATTAAAGTTATTGATGAACACTTAACACAAGCAGATTTTACTTTTGCTGATGCACTTGACAAACAAGCCAAATTCAAACACTCAGATCTATCACATATGTTGTATAAACAATGATTAAACCACTTTCAGCCCTAAGCATGCATAAATTCTAGATTTTACCAAAATCCTAGGTCAAAAACAGTCAAAATCAATGAGATATAGCACAATGTATGATTCAAGGTTTCAAACCCAAAAACTTGCAGCAGTATGCACTCAACCAAGACAATAATAGATAACAAGCACAAACACAAACTTCTAACCACACAATAACCACTTATGATCTCAAACAGGTAATCCCAAACACCCTTTTAACTTTTCAAAACCAAATTTTCAAATCGAAAGTGTTATCCAAGACCACCCAAGCCTAAATTAGCACAATAATAATAGATGAGATACGCAGATTAGAACAAGATTGAGCCACAAAATCAGCAAGAACACAAGTCACACACAAAATCACCAAAAATCCAACTTTTTAACAGATTTTGGGTAAGATGATGTGTACCTCATGGATGTACATCCACACCCACGAATTTTGAGCTTATGTACTAGCAATAACAAGTACAAGCTTCCACAAACAACCCTGCTAAGAATCAACAAAGTTAGAAGCACAAATATCAAAACAGAAAGATGAAAAATTCTTGATTAATGCAACCTTAGTTCCCTACACTTGATTATCCCCAAGTTATAGGCTTCACCACACCTTGATAACTTAATATCAGGATGCTATGATCAGCTTTATAGCCCAAGAATTCCAAGGTTTGAACAAGTCTTAGCAAAATATCAAGAAAAGTGTAAAATGTGCAAACTTTTACACACTCCTTTTGAATACAGGTTTAGGATTCAAGAACAATAAACATTCAACAATAAGAAACAGATAATAAGAATAGCACTTGAGATTTCTTCACCAAATTCAAACACATTTCATTAAGATGAATATATGATTTACAGATTTGTGAACCAAGGAAAATTCAAGAGAAAACTGAAATGTAAATGGTCCTATGCCTTATATAGGCTACAATGAACTAGTGCAAGGCTAAAAGAACGTAACCCTAATGCTTGTGAAGTCCCAGAAATGCCCCTTGTAGGGTTTTGAACTTTGAGGATCATGTGACAATGTCTTGGCAGTTTGTTGTAGCTGGCATGTGAAAAGTGTATCCAAGGGTGTATATCAAGCTTAAAATGTAAGCTTCAATCTTGAACGTTGGATGAGGGCCACTGTTTTGGCGTCTTCTTCAATGGGTGAAAAGCAAGGGGAAACATGTGACATTGTGGTGATGTGGCAAGGGAGTTTAAGGTTGGGTTGTGTTTATATATCCCTTAATCATAAATCTGTACAATCTTGGGGTTTAATTTTGAGTAAATAACAAAACCCTAATTGTGTTCTTGGATGAATAATTGGGTGTTTGATCCGGTTTAGGGGTGATTAGGGTTTAAATCTATGTTTAGGCGCCAAGGTTTATTTATTAAATAAACCGGATTAGTGGAAGAGTGACATGGAGGAAAGGAGGCTTGTGATTGGTGGAAATGGGTTGAGTGGGACAGGTGTCAAAACATGAATGGTCTAGGTAACTTTGTTTGTCTGCCAGGTTTAACCCCTTCCTTTTCTTTCTCTTGTCACTTGCATATAAACTAGAAAAAATCCAGATTTCTTTGTAATTGAAGTTTTATTTTTCACACTTTTGCCCCAAATACTTTTCCAAAGTATTTTTAGGGGTATTTCTTGCCAATTCTTGATTCTTGAAGGACTGGTTTGGCATTTTCTTCATAGTTTATGGTCTTGACTTATTTGTTTGACTTCTTATAGGACTGAAATTACCAAGTCATGATTAATGAGGGACCATTTTTGCCATTTCTTCAAAGTGGAGGGCCCTTTTTGCAATATTGACAAACTTTAGGGACAAAACTTGTAATTATGAGGATACAAGGGTATAAAGTGTCAATTCTTCAATATTGGAGGACCCTTCTTCATAAATCTTTTTTCAAATCTTCAAGGGTTTTCTTTGGAAAATTCTTCATTAGGGCTTGGTTCAATGTGCGGCTTCGTTTCCCGTGTTCGTTTTTGCATGATTCTTGTGATCTTTTGTCATTTTCTCAATATCCGTACCTAAAATACACAAGCAACAAACACAAGCATATATTTGGGTATTTTCATGATATTTTATGCATTTAAAGCCCTATTTGGACGATGAGACTATGTATAAAAGCAGTCTCATCATAAACCTAGTGATCCTAAAAGAGGACCAAATTGGTTATTTGAATTGGAACCTCTATCTAGAACCTTAAATTATATGCCTGTTACTAACCCAGACATTGTGAAGGTGCATTCAAATGTTGTGGAAGAACCAGTTGTTGAAATTTCAGGTACATAGGTGGATAAGGAGGTAGGATCACATGCAGACAAATCAGCTCCTATACTTGAGTATGTTACCATTCCTATTTGGACAGATGCATTTGCTGCTGCTGCTGCTAGAAAAGAAAAAGGTGATCCACAAAAGACACCAGTTGATGAAAACATGCATGAATCTTCAAGCGCTGACAAAGGAAAATATGGCGCTGACAGGACAAATTCAGGCGTTGATGGCTCAAACGTTGACAACACCAATTCAGGCGTTGACAACTCTTTTGACCATTTATTTTCTTCCAATGTTTTTGAACAAGGTGGAACTTAAATAGTACATGAAGAGGTTCATTCAAGTGATGATGGAAGAGAATTTGAAGATGATATTGGCAACTTGGAGACTGAAATTGAAGACAACACAATTATTAAAGGAGGAGTGCTTACATCTACTATCAAGAATCACCCTTCTTCTCTAATTATTGGTGATGTGATGTCTCCTGTACAAACTAGAAGGTCTCATCAGAATCATGGAGGATTTATTGCCAATATCCACAAGAAGGTTGATACCCCTCTTGTTCAGGTATGTTTGTTTGCTTGTTTTCTGTCAACACAAGAACCCAAGAAGATATTTGATGCTCTTAAAGAACCAAGTTGGGTGGAAGCAATGCCAGATCAGCTTCACCAATTTGCTATTCAAGATGTTTGGGAGCTAGTTGATTGTCCCAGATATGTCAGACATGTAGGGACAAGATGGGTTCTTAGAAACAAAAAGGATGAGAGAGGGATTGTGGTCAGAAACAAGGCATGTTTAGTTGCTCAAGGCTACACACAAGAGGAAGGGATAGACTATGAAGAAGTTTTTGCACCTGTTGCAAGGATTGAAGCAATAAGGATTTTCTTAGCTTATGCCTCCTACATGGGCTTCACAGTTTATCAAATGGATGTGAAGAGTGCTGTTCTTTATGGCACAATTGTAGAGGAGGTTTATGTTATGCAGCCTCCTGGTTTTGAAGATTCTGAACATCCAAACAAGGTGTATAGAGTGAAGAAAGCAATGTATGGACTTAATCAAGCCCCAAGAGCATGGTATGGCACATTGTCCAGCTATCTGGTGGAAAATGGATTCAAGAGGGGCACCATAGATCAGACTTTGTTTACAAAGAAGACTGGTAAGGACTTTTTACTTGTTCAGGTCTATGTGGATGATATCATCTTTGGCTCTTCCAGTCCAAAGATGAGTGAAGACTTTTCCAAGCTCATGATAGACAAGTTCAAGATGAGTGCAATGGGAGAGATGAACTTCTTTCTAGGGTTACAAGTTCAGCATAAAGAAGATGGTATCTTCATCTCTCAAGACAAATATGTAGCAGAGATCTTGAAGAAGTTTGGCTTTTCTCCACATGAGAAACGGGCTAGCACACCCATGGATAGGGAACATCCTTGGGGAAAGGTTGGAGATGGAAAAGAGGTGGATGTCAGGCATTATAGGTCAATGATTGGATCGTTGATGTATCTTACAGCTTCTAGACCTGACATTATGTTTGTTGTGTGTGCATGTGCACGCCATCAAGTGACTCCCAAAGAGTGTCATCTTTTCATGCTGTCAAGAGGATTTTTAGGTACCTTAGGTGCTATCCCACCTTGGGATTATGGTATCCAAAGGATTATCCATTGAAGCTTATTGCATATTCAGACAGTGATTATGGGGGTGACAAGTTTGATAGAAAATCCTCAACTGGTAGATGCCAATTTCTTGGGGGTAGGTTGATATCTTGGCAATTCAAGAAACAAACAGTGGTGGCCAACTCTACAACTAAAGCAGGATATGTAGTTGCAGCTGCTTGTTGTGGACAAGTCTTATGGATTCAGAACCAACTGTTGGATTATGGGTATAACTTCATGCATACCAAGATTTTTGTAGACAATAACAGTACTTTATGCATTATTAAAAATCCTGTACATCATTCTAAAACAAAACACATAGAAATTAGACATCATTTTATAAGAGATTGTTTTGAAAAAGGTTTAATACAACCAGATTGGGTTGACAGAGAAGAAAATGTGGCTGCTTTATTAACTAAACCTTTTGATACTGGGAGATTTCAATACTTGGTAACAAGTATCGGAATGATCAATCTTACCTAATATGTGTTTTTGGGACTTATTGTAAAAGTACGTACAGGATATGCATTGTTATTGATCTTTGTACAAAATTAGGTTGTCCACTTTATTTGTCTAACGTTGACAAATGTTATTTTAACACTGATAAGTGTTAAAATGACGTTGACAGCAATATGTTAGTTTTGTGGTTTTTGATCTAATTATGCAGGCATTGTTAGCATTGTACAAATGGATACAGAGTTTTTTGGGATCCTTGGAGCTTACTTGGAGCATGTTCAAGTTTATGGATGATGGTTGGAATATTTATATTCCTATCTTGACATAAATTTTTATTGCATGCATTTTATTTGGCACCTTGTATATCTTATTTTAAGGGGAGGTTTAGGAAACCTTTAGGACTTTTTAGGTATTCATATAATACTCTTATCACAATTCTAGATTGTGTCCGTCCAATGGTGAGTACGAGTTATTTTATTAAATCGTGAGGCACTGTAGCATGCAAAGTTGATATACTTTACACGCCGCCAAGACTTTTTGACCTAGAATTGGATGTGGTCTGTTAGGAGACTTGAGTATGATTTTCATTGGGCTTACCTGGGAAGTTACAAAGGATTTTATAAGATAACTTCACTGTTAAGAACTTTGGTTAGCAATGGAAACTTGAGGACAATTATGTCTATCTTGCTTAAGCAAGTGTGCATGATTGGACAGTGCTTGCCACCCTATGGTAATTTTCAGTCTATAGGTTATCTTCACTAGGATAAATTACTTTGTTAAGGTCCTTTTTCTTTTTTATTATTTTTATTTTTGGACGCTGACAGTTTTATTTCCAAACGTTGTTAGGACCAATTTTGACGTTGACATGGCAAAATCCATCGTTGACAAGAATATAGCCGTTTGGCGTTGTTGAGTTATTTTTGGCCGTTGATAAACATTGGGTCCTACCTAGTTGTTATTTTTGACGAAAATTTGGGCCGTAATTTTAGGAGTTGGTAACTTTTTATTAATTCACAAGATAAGTTATATTTTTTTCAAGATTTTAATCATTATATTTTGAAAAATAACTGCCTCATTTTTTACCAATCACATGTGCTTATCTCTCCTATATATTTGGCTCATTATTTTGAAACAGGGTAACTGCCTATTCTTGTCTAACTAAATTTTCACACACATTCATCTTTCATAACATTTATCACAGCTTTCTACATCAATGGCGCCTAAGTTTAAACCAAATGATTTGGAATTGGGGTTCAGAAGTCAGCACAACATGGTTGCCTATTTAGAGGCTGACAATGCTCTGTTTCCTCAATATACTCAGATGGTGGACTATTTAAATGCATCCCCATTAAGGTATGCACTTTCTCATGCTCCTCTTATCCCTGTCACTCATATTAAATAGTTTTGGAATACTATCACTTCCTCAACAGTTAATAATGTGACTACATTGACTGCTACAGTCCATGGGCTTCCATAGGTGGTTACTGAAGCCTTGGTTCGCCTGGCTTTGCATCTTAATGATGCAGATGGTATAACCACCCTACCCATTGGTGAGCTAGAACAAGGACTTCAAGCTTTGGGTTATCCTTTCCCTGAAGAGGGAACTTTAAAAAATATTCAAAACAGGAATTTCCCCCAGCTTGGAAGTACTTGATACATGTCATTCTTCAATGCTTGAGTCCTAAATGTATTGCACACAATGAAATTAACAGATCTATTGGGAGTGCCTTTGTGTGCATTGCTACTGGGCAAAAATATAATTTTTCTAAAATGATTTTTGATGGCATGTGTCATAACAAGGGTAGCAAGATGACTCTTGCTTACCCAAGATTTTTGAAAATGGTGTTTGATGAACAAAGGTATTACACTAGGGATCACAATGATTTTTATAAGATCCCTGTGCAAAAGAAAGCAATTTTTGGAAAGATGAATACACCACCAAACAGAGACTTACCCCTTACCCAAGCCATGCTTGCTGTTATTGCAACAGCACAACCTCAACCAGACCCACTACCACAACCAGACCCATTCCCTGAACCATCACCATCACCCCAACATATGGAAATTGACCAAGATTCCTTCAACGCTGACATGTTAAATGTTGGCCTTGACACTTCAAATCCAAATGCTGAAACCCTTTTACAACAATCCCAAACACCCCTTAACCTTCAAACTAAAACCCAATCCACGTCATCTTCTTCACCCCCAGACTTTAGGATGGAAAAACGCCAAAGGACTACTGGAGTGTTCTCCTCTAGTAGTCCTAGCCATGTTGCAGAGAGAACCACCACCACAAGTTTTATTGGTGACATGGGTGGGGCTAGGACTATGGGTACTAGCTTAGATGCAGGCCAAGCCAGTCCTAACATTATTCAGACCCCATCCATGCCCCATGACTCTACTTTGGGAGGTCAAATTCCCATTCTAGAGGAGGGCAGATTGGAACCCTATACATTGTTGGAATTGACGGCTGTCTGCATTAGCTTGCAAAAGCAAAATGCATACCTTGTACATACTGTCTCTACACAAGACCTTGAACTCAAGCAATTGAGGTAGAGGATTGTTATTTTGGAAGGAGCTAACCCTAGGCATGGAGTGGAGGATTCTTCCAAAGGGGAGGATGAGCATATATATGTGAGTGACAAAGGCTCACATGAAGGAGAATCTTTGGGTATAGCTGAAGCTCTAACAGATTTAAAGAGGCAACCAGGTTTTGATGTTTCATTGGTTACCCCTACAAATTTGAATTTATCTTTTACTGAGATGATGGAGCAGTTCACAAAGCCAAGCGCTGACAAGAGTAAGTTGAGCGTTGACAAGCAGGTTTTTGACGCTGACAAGCTAAGCGCTGATAGGAGTAAGTTGGGCGTTAGCATACAGGTTTTGGACATTGATAGACCTGCAGGTATGGTTGATGTATCACAGTCATCAGCTATCATCAAGGAAGTGTCTCCATAGGTACCATCAATCTCTTTACCCTCCATTGATGTATTAGATAAAGGTAAAGGGATTATGGTAGAAACAGTAGTTCCCAAGGATGCAGCCCAAGTAAAATTTGATTCCATGTTGGCTGCACAACTTGAGAAAGAAGATAGGATGAAAGAGACTACTATTGAGAGTAAGGATGGCAGTGATGATGAGAGTACAAATTCAAGTGTAATGATTATTGAAGAACCAGAGAGACTTGAATATGGTGATGAGTTGGCAAAGGAAAATATTGCAGAGTTGAAGAATCAGGTGGATTATGAGATGCCTAAAGTTGCTCAAATGTACTTTACACGGGCGAATAAGATAATGGAGAATCCAGACATGGCTTTATCTAATCCAATTTGGGGTTTGGAGATTCTACTAAGAATTCAAAGGGACTGCAAGGTAATCTTGAAGTATAAGGCTAGCAAAGTTCTTACACATTCTAAGAAGGATAAGAGGGAGCTCTACTATATACCACACAGATGTCATCAAGGAGGTTGGACTTTCAGAAGTTGCAGGGATTGTCCTTTGATGAATTGGAATATAAGGCTTATCCTATTTGGGCATGTGTGCAAGAGAAGAACACTATCAGACTTCTTTCAGATGAAAGAAAGGAAGAACTTGCAGAAGAGATGCAAATACAACAGGCTTTAATTGCACCAAGACCTTTGAAGAAGGGAGTTCCACTTGAGTTCCCAGAAAACATGGATAGAGTGAATCCTAGTGAAGCTGTTATTAGAAAGAGTATTAAGCTCTCACCCTTGGAAGCTTCACATATGGTAGAAGTATTACCTCATGATTCCAGAAACCCTATAGTTCACTATAAGGAAGATGCGAGTGGGTTTTGGATGATTGGCAGATATGGGAAAGAGGTACATACTTTCACTACTCTTATGTCTTTGTTTGCAAGCCTGGATAGGGAAGACTTGGCAGACCTTTGGAGGTTGATGCAGGACAAGTATGAGACTGAAGCACCTACTTCAGTCAATGGAATAAAGATTTGGTCAACATTCAAGAGAATGTGTGCACCAGATGAAGAAGATCCAGTTTGGAAGGATCTTGATGATGTCAGTGGACTTTAATGGCGTCTACATTCAGCAACTGGTGTGTATCACTTGAGTACTACAAAGTTTTCTGAATATTTTCTTGTGGATGTTGAATATCCTATGTCCAAAGAAATTTTGAAGAAAATGGTGTCAACACAGTTGGAGATGGATTATACAAGTGACGTTGTCAAAGATTTGATTAGATATATTTATTTCCAACTTAATAAGATTTGTAAGAATCCTTCTTGTACTTAGTTTTTATTCAGAAACTTGATTACTAGAGTAGATATCAAGTTTAGGGGAGGATTTTTGGGAATAAAATGAAGCCAAGACACTTAGACGCTGACAAGAGGAAATTGGACGTTGATAGGAAGAAATCAAGCGATCAAGACAAGCGTTGACAGGAAGAAGTCAAGAGTTGATAAGATGAAGTCAAGCACTGATAGGATACTTAGTCTACACGTTTTATGTTTCTAGTAAAGATATGTTCGACAATGTATTTCTTATGTTTATCTTTACCTAAAATAGCTGATACGTAGACTCTTGTACAAGGTTCCTTAATCTATAAAAGGAGGCCTTTAGGTTTAGTTCAGTATATGTTTTTACACTTTCATTGTAGGAGACTAGGGCACATAAATTTTAAAAATATAAATAGACTTGTGAGGCTTGGTTTAGTTGATGGTTTGCCTGAGAAGGCCTTCCACAATGACCACTCTTGTGTTGCATGTCTTAAAGGCAAGCAGCACAAGGTCTCATTCAAGTCCAAACAGGTGCATACTAGTTCCAGACCTCTTCATATGCTTTACATAGACCTCTTTGGTCCAACAAATATAGAAAGCTTGAATGGTAAGTCATATTGCTTTGTTATCACAGATGACTTTTCTAGATTTACTTGGACATTCTTTCTAGCTATGAAGAGTGACACATCTGATGTTCTTATTGATTTTATCACTCAGATTGAGAAAAGGTCTGGCAATGAGGTTAAAATGCTTAGGAGTGATAATGGTGGAGAATTTAGGAATAAGAAGCTAGATAATTTCTGTGCCAAGAAAGGAATTACAAGGCAATTTAGTATTGCTAGAACCCCACAACAAAATGGGGTTGCTGAGAGGAAAAATAGAACCCTAATTGAAGCAGCCAGAACAATGTTGGCTGATGCTCACTTTTCTATAGCCTTTTGGGCTGAGGCTGTTAATACAGCTTGTTATGTGCAAAATAGAGCATTGGTTAACAAAATTCAGAACAAAACACCTTATGAATTACTTTGGGGTAGAAAACCTAACATTGGTTTTCTCAGACCTTTTGGTTGTCATGTAGTAGTTTTGGATACTAGTGATGCCTTAGGGAAATTTAGTGCAAAAGGTGATAAGGGTTACTTCATGGGGTATTCAGTGCAGAGCAAGGGTTATAGGGTTTATCTTAAAGAGGACAAACGTATAGTTGAAAGAGTACATGTTAGGTTCTTAGAGAATAAACCTAGTGATCCTGAAAGTGGTCCTAATTGGTTGTTTGATTTGGAACCCTTATCTAGAACTTTAAATTATATGCCTGTCACTAATCCAGACATTGTGAAGGTAACTTCAAATGTTGTGGAGGAACAAGTTGTTAATGTTTCAGGTACACAGGTTCATGAGAAGGTTGGATCACAAGCAGAAAAGGCATCTCCTACATTAGAATATGTCACAATTCCCATTTGGACAGATGCTTTTGCTGCTGCTAGACAAGATAATGGTGGTTTCCAAGTACCACCAGATACAAACATGCATGGTCCTTCAGACGCTGACAAAGGTAAATCTAGCGCTGACAAGACCAATTCAGACGTTGATGGCTCAGACGTTGATAACAACAGTTCAAGCGTTGTTAGCCCAAGCGCTGACAAACAAGGTTCAGACGTTGACAACACCTTTGCACATCTTTTCTCTTCCACTTTTAAACAAGGTGAACCTTCCAATTCTTATGAAGAAGGTCATCCTTATGTTGATATAAGAGAGTCTGATGAAGAAGATATTGTCAACATGGAGCATGAGGTTGAGGACACCAGACTTTTTGAAGGAGGAGTTCTCACTTCTACAATGAAGAATCACCCCCCTTCCCAGATCATTGGTGATATTATGACTCCAGTTCAGACTAGAAGGTCTCATCAAGGTCTTGGTGGGTTTATTGCCAATATACACAAGAAGGTTGATACCCCTCTTGTGCAAGCATGTTTGTTTGCATGTTTTCTGTCACAAGAAGAACCCAAGAAAATATTTGATGCTCTCAAAGAACCAAGTTGGGTGGAAGCAATGCAGGATGAGCTTCACCAATTTGCAATTCAGGATGTTTGGGAGCTGGTTGATTGTCCTAGATATGTCAGACCTATAGGGACAAGATGGGTTCTCAGGAACAAAAGAGATGAAAGAGGCATTGTGGTCAGAAACAAGGCAAGGTTAGTGGCTCAAGGTTATACACAAGAGGAGGGGATAGACTATGAGGAGGTCTTTGCACCAGTTGCAAGGATTGAAGCTATTAGGATTTTTCTAGCCTATGCCTCCTGTATGGGCTTCACAGTCTATCAAATGGATGTCAAGAGTGCCTTCCTCTATGGAACTATTGTTGAGGAAGTTTATGTGATGCAACCTCCTGGTTTTGAGGATCCAGAGCATCCAGATAAAGTGTATAGAGTCAAAAAGGCTATGTATGGCCTTCATCAGGCCCTAGAGCATGGTATGGTACTTTGTATACCTATTTGGTGGACAATGGATTCAAGAGGGGCACCATAGATCAGACACTGTTTACCAAGAAGAAAGGCAAGGATGTGTTGCTTGTGCAGGTCTATGTTGATGATATCATTTTTGGGTCTACTGATCCAAAGATGAGTGAGGATTTCTCCAAGCTTATGACAGAAAAATTCAAGATGAGTGCTATGGGGGAGATGAACTTCTTTCTTGGGTTACAAGTTCAGCAGAAAGAAGATGGTATCTTCATCTCCCAGGATAAATATGTTGCTGAGATCTTGAAGAAGTTTGGCTTTTCTCACATGAAAAGAGGGCTACTACTCCTATGGATAGAGAACACCCTTGGGGGAAGATTGGAGATGGGAAAGATGTTGATGTCAGGCACTATAGATCCATGATTGGATCCTTGATGTATCTTACTGCCTCCAGACCTGACATTATGTTTGTTGTGTGTGCTTAATGTCACCTTTATGCTGTGAAGAGGATCTTTAGGTACCTAAGATGCTATCCTAGTCTTGGTTTGTGGTACCCAAAGGATTCACCATTGGAGCTGATTGCATATTCAGATAGTGATTATGGAGGTGATAAGTTTGATAGGAAATCCACAACTGGTGGATGTCAGTTTCTTGGGAGCAGTTTGATATCTTGGCAATGCAAGAAACAAACAGTGGTGGCTAATTCTACAACTGAAGCAGAGTATGTGGCTGCAGCTGCATGTTGTGGCCAAGTGTTGTGGATTCAGAACCAGCTGTTGGACTGTGGGTATAATTTCATGCATACTAAGATATTTGTTGACAATAATAGTACTTTATGCATCATTAAGAATCTTGTACATCATTCTAAAACTAAACACATAGAAATTAGACACCATTTTATAAGAGATTGCTTTGAGAAAGGTTTAATACAACCAGATAGGGTTGACACTGAGGAGAATGTGTCAGATTTATTAACTAAACCTTTTGATGCTGGGAGATTTCAATACTTGGTAACAAGTATTGGAATGGTAAATCTCACATAATATGTGTTTTGGAGTCTTTTTGTAAAAGTATGTACATGATGATGCATTATTATTGTTGGTCTTATTGATGATTTAGATTTTCCACTATATTTTTCTAACACTGACAAAGGTTACTTGAACACTGATAAGTGTTTTTGTAACGTTGTCAGCAATATAATTGTCTAACGCTGACAAAGCTTCCCTCAACGCTGTCATGTGTTATCGGGGCGTTGTCAGCAACAATGTTAGTTTTGTGGTTTTCAATCTAAATTTGCAGATGGTGTTAGCAGTATACTATTGGATACAGAGTTGCTTATGGATCAATGGAGAAGCATTTGGACAAGTTTTTATTTATGGATGATGGTTGGAATGTTTCATTCCTATCTTGACATAAATTTTTTATGTTCATGCATGATTTTAGCAAACTTTTTGTATCATAGTTTAAGGGGAGGTTTTAGGAACCTTTAGGATTTTTGGGTATCCATATGATACTCTTATCACAATTCTAGATTGTGTCCATAGGTGAGTATGAGTTAGTTTTACTAAATCACGAGGCACTGTGGCATGCAAAGTTGATATACTGTGCATGCTACCAAGACATTTTTGGCCTAGCATTGGTTGTGGTCTGTTGGGAGACTTGGGAATGATTTTGATATGGGATTTACCTGGGAGTAACAAGGATTTTATAAGGTAACTTGGTTGTTAAGAGTTTTGGTTAGCAAGGGACACTAGAGGACTGTTATGTCTATCTTGCTTATGCAAGTGTGCATAACTGGACAGTGCTTGCCGCCCTATAATAATTATCAGCTTTTGGTTATCTTCTCTAGGATAAATTACTTGTTAAGGTCATTTTTCACTTTTTAAAATAATTTTATTTTTGGACGCTGACAAGAATTTTCCAAGCGTTGTTGTGACCAAATTGGACGCTGACATGGCTATAGGCAAACGTTGACAAGATTATAGCCGTTGGGCGTTGATAGGTTATTTTTGACCGTTGACACTCAATGGGACCTACCCAGTTGTTACTTTTTGACATATTTTCAAGCCGTAATTTTAGGAGTTGTTACTTTCATTTAATGCATGAGATAACTTATAACTTTTTCAATATTTTCATGACTGATTTTTGAAAATCTTTGCCTATTTTTGGGCCAATCACATGCATTCTTTCTCTCCTATAAATTTGGCTCCTATTTTAAACAGGGTATCTATAATTCTTGTCTAACAATTTTCTCTTATCAACTTCATCTTCTTCACTTAAAATTAACAGCTTTCATCAATGGCACCAAAGTTTAAACCAACAGAATTAGAATTGGGGTTCAGATCACAACACAACATGATTGCTTATCTTGAAGCTGATGATGCTCTGTTTCCCCAATACACACAAATGTTGGCGTATTTGAACGCATCCCCATTAAGGTATGCTCTTTCTCATGCACCACTCATTCCAGTCACACACATTAAGCAGTTTTGGAACACTGTTAGTTCCTCAACAGTTAATGGAGTGACCACATTGACTTCTATTGTTCATGGGAGATCTTGGGTGGTTACTGAGGCTTTGGTACGCCAAGCCTTGCATCTTGATGATGCTGATGGTATAGCCACCCTTCCCATAAATGAAATAGAACAAGGGATTAGGGCTTTGGGATATCCTTTTCCTGATGAAGTTACTCTAAACAAGTATCATAAGCAGGAATTTCCCCCAGCCTAGAAGTACCTCATACATGTCCTCCTTCAATGTTTGAGTCCCAAATGTACTGCACACAATGAGATCAATAGATCCATTGCCAGTGCTATTGTGTGCATTGCAACAGGGCAAAAATATAACTATTCTAAAATGATTTTTGAAGGGATGTGTAAAAACAAGGGGACAAAAATGACTTTAGCTTATCCCCGTTTTCTGCAAATGGTTTTTGATGATCAAGGTTACTGCTAAAGGGATCACAATGATTTTTATAAGATCCCTGAGCAAAAGAAAGCTATTTTATGAAGATGGACTCACCACCCCATAGAGACCTCCCTTTAACCCAAGCCATGCTTGATGTTATTGCAGCAGCACAACCCCAACCAGACCCCCAACCTCAAATTGACCCTCAACCACAACTTGAACCAATTCCTGAACCTTTACCTTCACCTGAACAAATGCAAATTGACTCAGAATCCTTCAACGCTAACACACTTAATGTTGGCATTGATGTGCCTATTTCCAACGCTGACACACAACCTTCAAAATCCCAAACACCCCTTAACCAACCCACATCTACTCATTCTTCCACACCATCTTCCACACCCCCTGAATATAGGTTGATGAAACGCCAAAGTACTACTGGAGTGTTCTCCTCTGGTGGTCCTAGCCATGAAGCAGAGAGAACCACCACCACAAGTGTGGCTGGTGACCTGGATGAGGTTGGGACTATTGGTTCTGGCTTAGAAGCTGGCCAAGGCAGTCCCACCATCATTAAGTCCTCATCCTTGCCCAATGAATCTGACTTGGGAGGTCAAATCCCCATTTCAGAAGAGGGCAGACTGGAACCAATGACTCTTTTGGAATTGACGGCAGTCTGCATAAGCTTGCAAAAGCAAAATGCAGACTTAGTACAAATTGTCAGCTCACAAGGCCTTGAACTCAAGCAATTGAGGGAGAGGATTGTTGTTTTGGAAAGTGATCGTGCTAGGAGGGGTATGGAGGACTCTTCCAAAGGGGAGGAAGATCAAATAAATCTGAATGATAAGGGCAGCCAGGATGGTCAATCAATGGATGTTGCTGAGGCCCTTACAACTTTGAAGAAACAAACAGGTTTTGATACGTCCTTAGTCTCTCCCACCAACTTAAATTTATCATTTACAGCTATGTTGAGAGAGGTTACACAAGGCGCTGAGGGAAGATATTTGAGCGTTGACAAGGAAAATTTGGACGCTGATAGAAGTATTTTGGGCGCTGATAGGACAAATTTGGGCGTTGATAGACCTGCACATGAAGGTGATGTATCCCAGTCATCATCTATCATCAAGGAGGTTTCTACTCAGGTATTACCATCTACCTTACCAACCATTGCACCATCAGACAAGGGTAAGGGTAAAATGGTAGAAGAGATTGTCCCAAAGGATGCAGCTCAAGTTGAGTTTGATAGAAGATTAGCTGCACAAATCATGGAACAAGATGAAAAGGAAAAGTCACCATTTGTTGTGACTTCTGAAGAAGAAAGTGATGGAGCTAGCTCAGACTCAAGTGTGATGATTATAGAACCAGAAAGGCTTGAGTATGGTGATGAGTTTGCTAGGGAAAAGTTGAGAGAATTGAAATTGCATGTTGACTTTGACATGCCAGAGGTGGTTCAAATGTACAATTCTTGGGAAGAAAGATGCATGGATAATCCAGACTTGACCATTTCAGATCAAATATGGGGTTTGGAGCTTCTTCTTAGAGTTCAGAAGGATTGCCAGGTAATTTTGAAACACAAGGCAAGCAATATTCTCTCAGAGTTGAAAAGGGATAGAAGGGAGCTCTACTTTATGTTGCTCAGATGTCATGGAGTTGGATGGACATATCAGAAGTTGAAGGCTTTGACATTTGATGAGTTGGAAAACAGGGCTTATCCCATTTGGGTGAGAGTGCAGGAAGCAAACACTCTCAGACTTCTTTCAGATGAAAGAAAGGAGGAACTTGCAGAAGAAATGGAAATCAAGAAAGCTATGATGATTCCCAGGCCAGTGAAGAAGGGAATTTCATTTGAGTTTCCAAAAGATATGGATCCGCTATATCCAAGTGAAACAGTTATAAGAAAGAGCCTCAAGCTCTCCCCATTAGAAGCTTCAAATATGGTGCAAGTGTTACCATTAGATTCCAGGAACCCAATTGTGAGCTATGAAGAAGATGAATGTGGGTTCTGGAAGATTGGCAGATTTGGCAAGGAGGTACACACTTTTACCACTTTCATATCTTTGTTTGCAAGTTGTGATAGAGAAGACTTGGTGGACCTTTGGAGGTTACTGGAGACCAAGTATGAGGCTGAAGCACCAACTTCAGCTAATGGAATAAAACTTTGGACCACATTCAAAAGAATGTGTGGACCAATAGATGAGGATCCTGCAATTTGGAAGGATCTTGAAGATGACCTCAGTGGTCTTCAATGGAGGTTATATTCAGCTGCTGGTGTATACCATTTGAGTTCTACAAAGTTTGCTGAGTATCTACTTGTGGATGCTCAGTATTTCATATCCAAGGCCATTTTGGAAAAGATGAAGGACACTCAGCTGGAAATAGATTATTCAAGTGACGTGGCAAAAGATTTGATCAGATTTATTCACTATCAATATGAGAAGGTTTGTAAGATTCCTCCTAGTCCTTAATGCTTATTCAGAAACTTGATCATAAGAGTGGATATCAAGTTTAGGGGAGGATTGTTGGGAATAAATTAAGGCCAGATCACTTGAGCGCTGACAAGAACAAAACAAGCGTTGACAAGAACAAAACAAGCGCTGACAGCTCAAGCGTTGACAAGTTAAAGTCAAGCGTTGACACATTGAAGACAAGCACTGATGGAAGATATAATCTACACGTTTATTATATTCTAGAATACTTCTAGTAAGGATAGAAACGATAATGTATTTTCTATATTTATCTTTACCTAGAATAGTTGATACGTAGATTATTGTACAAGGCTTCTTATGTCTATAAAAGAAGACCTTTAGGTTAATGTTTGATATAAGTTTTATATAAGTTTTCATTCGTAAACATCTTTCATTGTAAGCAAGTTTGATATTGATAATCAAAGTGAAAGTTTGTTTACATCTTGTGTGTTCTTGTTTAAGTGTTAAATTCCGCATAACACTTAGATTCATAAAGCATATACAAAGGTTTCTCTACGTGTATTACTTGATCTAATCTCGTATACACAAAGCTAATCGATCTAAGTTTGGGATCAACAGTCGCAAATCGTGCAACTGTAAAATGTGACAATCTTAAAATGTAAGAATCTAGTCACAAGCGAAATAGAAGGAAAAAATGAATAACATATGATTATTTTAAAATACAAGCTGTCACAGTCAGTTGTCTAGGATTTTGGTATTACTTTAAAACTTAGTTTAAATATTTTCTTGATTAAAAGAAAATTTTACAAGGTGTAGTGATTTAAAATCAAACTATCTATATTTAGTGGGTAAGTTGTTGCTATATCTTTTCCTTGATCAGGGTTTTCAAAGCAAAAGTAGAACAGTCCAAAATAGTTATCCTGATGGACTTAAGAACTTTTGGATGTCTACATGAAATTATCGTTAAAATCTCAGGTTTATCGTTACGATTAGAAAAATCAGGTTTTTCCAATTTATTTAGAATCATTGTTAGAAATTATAAATTAATTTAATATTTTTATTATATTGACAGTAAAGTACGATATAATCAAATACTTTAAAAGATACAGCTTGATATCCTTTTTAAATACTAGTTATAAATTTACCAAAAAGGATGTATAGATCCGGTACTTAACCTGAAACAGTTATTTTGGTAATTTAAACATTTGATAAAATGTACAAAACGTTCTTAAAAATTAATAATAATTTTTAGAAATTCAAGAAAGTGTTCAAGGTATCAAATGATAAACACGTAACATTTTCTGGTTTCAAAAGGTGACGAGACAGCAACGAATATGAATCATATAAAGGTCAACAATCTGTATGCGAGCAATAACACAAGGGAATATAACGAAAGTCGTAACAATTCTTAACAAACGTGATAAAATAGGCGCGTCGATGATAAAAATAATAAGAAACAAAGGATTATAGCAAGTCATCACTTCTTGAGTGTAGTTGGTGACACCAATAACGGCTTATTAAGTTCTCGGTGGTCGACATATGATCGAAAGAGAAAAGCCACATAATAAATTTTCGAATGACAGAAAATTCTTAAGAAGTTACTTGAGAGTAATTCCAGTTAAATGAACAACATTAGCAATGAGAGGCGAAATCAACACATGGTTCACACGAACAAATTTCAAGACGATAAAGTCTAACACACATCATGACAAATACACGTAATCATCGTTCACCTCCAGTCATAAATCATTAATCGCGTCCAGAGACGTTTCGAAGGTCTACCAAAATAGATAGAGATGGTCGATCATAGAAGCATAACAACGTTGAAACCTTCAAGTTTGGTAGCAATGGTAAGAAATTAGACAAGCAGTAACAAGGATTGTATCACGAAGGAAGACGAGGTAACAAGTGAAACAAAGGTTGTTGAGTAAGGAAATATGTGTTTGAGGCATGTACTTTGTTTAAGAAAGGATAAGGGTTCATATGTGTAGGTCGGGAACGGTTGTTACTCGCATAAGATGTAAAAGTTTTCAAAATTTACATTTATCTAACTTTTTAAGAAACATAACTAAAAAGTTGATTCTTAGTCAAATATTTAAGGTGACTACTATTCGGCCTCACATGGCTCCTTCTAAATTACGCATAGGTGATCAGGCTATGCATAATTTAGGACTAGCAATGCGATGCTTATCTTCGTCAAATCAGTATTACATGTCATTTGATTTAAAATATGTATATAATAGCATTTGTAAAAACAGGAATCAAAATAACATGTGAAACTTTTCGCTTATAAGTTACTGGCTAACTGTTTAAATCAACAATTTGTATAGTTACAAGGGTTCTTTATATGACCATAGTAGAACAATTTGTGGAAATACATTGTAAAATTTAATATAAATTAATTTTATAAGATAGCCTTCAAGTATTTAATAATGCCTAAGTGGAACATTTTGTAAAATGTTTCGCAAACACTGCCAGTTTGAGTTTATAGAGTAAATTGTAAAATAGCGAGTGGGTTACATGAGGTTAATAAAGAGTAGTTCAAGATAGTCAACGAAATGGTTACAAGGTGATAAGGTTTCAAGAGGTTTAGCAAAAATCGTCAAGAGACACGTGCCAAAATGATAACGAACGTTATGAAAGCAAGATGTTTAACCTCGACCCGGATCAGTGGTACGATAGAAGCAGAGAAAGAAAATAGAATGACAAGTAAGTCATAAATAAAAGAAAGGAATAAAGAATCCGTATGTGCACATCATAATTTATCTGACAAAAATACACTTTTAAGAAAGTAGAACATCAGTTTGTCAAATCACTTGGTTCCTAAAATTTCAAGATTTATGTATGACCAAGCTCAAGTTACTGTTTGTAAACGTTTTCAAACACAATCAATGTTTCATGGTTATAAAATGTTATTAGTTACAATTTTACGAACTCACACGAACTTAAAATGCTTCAAACCATGTTTTTAACTTCTATCAGTTTTGACCTTTTTAGTCAACTTTGACTTTTGGGTTTGACTAGACCAATTGATTCACTAAATGACATTTAAAGACTCGAAGTCTAGAGTAATTTGGTGTAAAACGATGTTTCAGACAATTTTCTATTTTTACTCGAGACTTGAAACGGATAAAAAATGGACGAAAATGCCCTTGTATTAAATATGTCAACAAAATGATATTTTAGAATTATTCAGAAAATAACTTCTTAGATTTTACAATCTCAAATGAGCGTAACTTGCTCGATTTTAATGTTTACTGGTAAAGTATTATGTCCTAGACGAACATCTCAACGGTAGAAATATATATTTTTATGTCGAAAGTTATAAAAATATCTTCTCGACATCGTTAAATTTCTTGTAAAGTTTCTGTACAAAGTATATTTTTCGACACAGTTTGAAATTAAATCCAAATTTTATAATAACTCAGAATTAATATACACACAAGACTTGTGGATTCCATAAAGACGAAAGAGAATAAACTGTAAAATTAATCATGTAAAGAAAACACAGTATATAAATGGTTCAATAATGCCAACGTTTATCTGAGAGATAAAAAACAACGCATGACATCCATGTCTTCGATTTTAAGATGCAATGCGGAAGGTCTCTAGGCGGTCATGATTTTTCAAAATCATAAGACATGCCGAGAAAGAAACGAAACATTAATAATTCGCACTCCTAGAGCGAGGAGGCTAAATGAAAGGGAGGGATGCAAGTTTATAGAAGTATAATCGTATTCCAAACAATCGCCACATAAGGGGATGAATCTCAAGATGACAATGATGGTTTCAAGGTACAAACGGACGTTGTAAGTCGAAGTCGAAACGAAGAATGGTCAATGAAATAAAATGTAGCCCATGCACAATTGTCGTATAAAACGGTGACGTAAAGGTCAATTCAAGGTTATGAAAACCCACGATATTATTTAGCAATGATTCAATGATGCCTCGAGATGTGTGACTCACACGATGTCTTTTAGTCTTTCTGGGAGACACATTGAGCTACACAATGGTCTAAAGACTATTTTTCAAGACATTCAATAACAAATGATCGGGAAGAAAATTGGGTATCTAAATAGATATCTTAAAAGAACTGAACAATCAAAGCAACACGCACGATAGTAAAACGAAAATCAGGAGTTTCATCGAAAACAACACTTCTTTATCCCGAACAATGGTATCTCGAGAGTACGTACAACATGTAACAGTGAATCGAGAAAAATAGCCGGTTCAAATCGAACGAGTATATGAGGTCGGTCGTATCACGCATAAACAAGATAGCCATAGTACTCAGAAAAGTGAGTATGAAAAGTCAACCGCATACGCGCTCCGGATACAAGTATGTAACATCATAACAATATAATATCATCGTAACCAGATCAGTTCACAAGAACAAGAATTCTAGAAATACAGTAAGAGCAGATGTAATCACAGTAATATCGAATGATAATCCATGAAGCACTAGGCTTTGTAAAGACATAATAATTATCGCCATTAAGGTAATGTAATATTTCAACATGTAATCACGAGAAGAAATACTATAATTATAATTAAAAGTAAATAATAAGGATTAGAGAGTTACCCGCGTTGATATCGAACAACATTGGCAGATTCTGTGATTGACAATTAAAAACTGAAATTTTTGAACTTTAGGTTATAGACTAAGTTTTGAAAACGACTTAGTTCCCTATAACCACCGCTCTGATACCAATCTGTGAGACCCCCAAAATCTGACATGGAACAACTAGGCAACGAGGGGGTAACACGTCATAGTACAAGAAACAATGAATTACAGTTCATACAAAGCTGACGATATAAAAATATGTACATTACATCATAAAAGGTCAAAGTTTTTAAACATAGGTCCCAGAGTTTTAGAAGCGTAAAATTATATTATTTTGTCTCGATTTATAACATAAAGTTTCCCAAAAGATAGAATAAACTCCTGACAGCTTTTACTAAAAACAGTCTTTTAAAAACATCACAGACATCTCCAAGCTGCGATAATATCCTACGGGCTCCCATCCAAGAAAAGCTAAGTAATAATACCTGAGATTAAATATGTAAAATCGTCAACATAAAGTTGAGTGATATTCCTATGTTTAGCAGTAAAGGTGTGGAACACAAGCATTCATTTGAAAACACGTAGTAGGGGAAATAGTTATATACGTCAACCACAGTCCGATACTATTATTATTATTGCTGTTCAGTACATGAACCGAAGCTTAACTACGTAAGTATTCAACCTAAATACTCAGGTATAAATAAATATTAATGCGTCATGGTTAAAATAACCGCAACATGGGACGGGGATTGTCAATCCCGATGGATCCACCCACAACATTCGCTCTTCGCGCAATGCACACCGGACAATTAACGGTTCATGATCGGAGAGATGAAACTCAAGGCTAGCCTGAAAAGCAATAATAATATCGAAAACCTGGAAATCTTACACGATCTGGATAGCATACAAGTTCTGGATAGCATACAAGTTCTGGATAGCATACAGTTTTTAAATGGTTGTGTTCCACCATGTAAAATCTCACCCCGTGTTTAGAAACCATGTACAAGTAAAAAGGGGCTATGAACTCACCTTATCCACTAGGTAAGTCAATCACGGTACTCAACAACTGAGTAGAAATAATGGTAGTGAGACGATCACTGACGATATGGATGCCCGGGAAACACGAAAACCGCAACCTATCACAATAAGGCGCGCGTTAAGACTCGAACTCAAATATCGATATATATACCAAATATAATATGACTCAAATGTTTTCAAAGTATTCATGTTACCATTGACACGAACCAAATGAATCCATTTATACAACGTTACTCGTTAAACACTTGAACACTTGAAGTCGACCCGTCATAAGACGCCAAGTCAACGCAAGTCAAACTATCCTTTTACATCGCTCGGACCAGTAGCTAAGTCATTTATATAATGACAAAGCACTTGAGTAAGTCACCATGTCCGATGGTGAATACTCAAACTCACGCAACACAAGCATTGAACTAAGTGTCCAAAATTAAAATCAGCAAGTACACCCCGAATGTACACACCGATCTACCATATCTAGACTTGTCCGATTTAGATGAAAATTGGTGTCAAGGTTACTTATAACCTGTATAAGACCTCACCAAAGTTTGAGCCAAAGTTCACACTTTAAAACCCATCAGCTCGACACTAAACTCGACCCTAAAATTTGGGACAGATTTGTATACTTATTTTAAAAAACCGTTTGGACCACTTTAAAAGTACTAACTCGACAATCCGTCTTTTGAAACCACTACTAGACTCATCAAATTGAGTTTGTAAACTTTGAAAACCAGTAGTTACATTTATCTAACCAAGCCTAAAGTCTCCGAGAGTCGACCCAAAATCAGCCACAATTTCGGATTGTGCCGACTTGCGTCTCCCGGTACACGAATACTAAAACTAGCATAACTTTTGACTCGTAAAGAATTAGAAGCTCTATCTTATACCAAAACGAGCGTCTCGGAAAAATCTACAATAAATTCAAATAATTTTAGCCTTTCTCTAACCTTAAACCCACAAAACAATCTGTTATAAGTTGCTGTCCCAAAATACCCTTTTCGAAAACATGACAAATCAATTTTCCAAACAAAACCACTCATTCCTATACCTATAGTATCACCCAAATAACATACCCATCAACCAAACACTCATAAAAGCACTTGCATGACAAATTTTATCAAAATCAAAGATCAAAAATACAACTTTTTATGATCAAAAAGTGATGATCTTACCAAAAATAACACATGCAAAATGATTTAAACATAATCCAACCATGGAATCATTAAATCTTTGAAAGTTGATGCATGTTCATGATTTTGGTATCAAAAGAATTGCAAGAAGATTTTAAGAATGGGACTTGTTTTTATTTTGATTAGATCATGTTTAAAAATCAAGATTTGAGGGTGTTTGATGGGGTGAAGGTGGCGAAAAAGGGAGGAGGAGAGGAGAAGTGGTGTTTGATATTTTTTTTACAAAATCGTTAAAAATATTAATTATCGAAACAATCGATAATGAAATATAAAATTTTGGGCATCCATCGGTATCGTGATCACTAGGAATTCTCGTTGTTCATTGAATTGAATAAACTCGTTGTAAAACGCACGCGGGTGATTTTAAATCAAAACTTTGATTTAAATTAAATATGGAAAAATAAAATAAGAATTTTATAATTCCAGATAAAATATTGTCACTAAACAGAAAATACTTAAAAAGTATAATTTATTTAAAATTTAATAATCTCAGGATTTACATATAAAAATAGAAGAAAACGTAATACATTAGAAAATTCAAGAAGCACGAATAAAAGAATAAAATAATGCTGGGAAAGTACGGGTTCTCACATTAAAACTCAATCTTAACTAACTGATCCAAAGCATACAGTTGAAGTAGTAACTTTCATAAACAGCAACAGCCAATATTAAATCAATTTCCAGAAAATACACATAAAAATCAAACTAATAAACATCAAACATATTATTATAACTAACTCAGTTTCGATAAACCAAATTCAACTTGAACCACAAATTCAGCATAAAATCAAATTAAACTAAAAACTTAAAAACATACATTGAGCTTACCCCTTTAAGATGCTGAAAATCCTTGATGTAGAAGGTATGGCGTTGAGCCACCTTATAACCTAAATTGACTTCGTCTATCAACCACCCATTCTCAAACCACGAACCACCAATAACCGACTCGAACCAAACATCAAGTAATTAAACAACTTAAACCATTAAATGGCTCGAACCATCATCATCAATCGAACCGGCAGCTTTCTTTTAATTTAACCAGTGGGTTAAATTTATTCCCAAATCTCTTTCAAACATTTATATAAGCTACGGTAAAAGCTTATTAAATATTTTTTAACAGTTACAATTGTAGATTCAGTATTAAAAGTAACTTCAAGAGAATAATAAGAACAAAACACCAACAAAAAATTATTAAATCGAAATTAAATTTTATTAATTCCTTAAACATCAGTAAAATATAATTAAAAGAATATACAAACTTCTAATCTAAAACTAACATTATAACTCTACTGAAAAAGAAAGGGATACCAATTACATTTTTTTGGGGGTTTTTATAGGCAAACCCCAAGGCATTTCTTGAGAGAGTTTGTTGAGGAAGGGATAATTTCAGCCACTGGATCATCTTTTCTTCACTCTCTTTCTTCAAAATCTTGATCAAACGGATGAAAACATCCTCTCGGTCACACGGATCGCCAGGCTGGAAAGGATTTGTGCTAGTTGTGTTAGTTTGAAGATGATGTAGCTTGAGTTGATTGGTTAATTGATTGGTAGTGATAAAATCCACCAATCAAAAGAGAGGAATGACTCATCTTGACTGCCACGTGGGATTGGTAGCACCATCTTCGTCATTCCGATATAGTAGGGATTTAATTAAAGCGCGTGGAGTCTAATTTCCCAAGATGTAAAAACCCCTAAATTGATTTTAGGGTTTGGGTGGTGTGAACTTTTCTCCGCGTTTCTTTCTCTCTCTTTAGTTGTAACGATGGAACTTTTTGACCAAGTTAATAAAGTGGAAAGTATATATTTACTTCCACCATTTAACTTCTCTAACCCTAATGGGCTTGTCCCTTTTAATGTTACTCCACCGTCTAGCTTATTTGATTGATTTGGGCTTGGACCAAATTTTGGACCCTTTATACAAACCTTTCCATCCGTCCAATGTGAAATATGTTTTGGGCCTTGATTTGGGCTTTGACCCAAAAGTGAATATTTATTTTCCAATATTGGGCTTTTAGGCCCAATAACCAAATGTGGGACCCACTTGGCCCATTCAACTTTATAAAACTTAAATCCTCGAATAAACGACTTGATTTTTGGCTTCTTGATCTTTTCTTCAAATCTTGTGTCGTTTTTGCCGGTTTTCGTGATCTTCAATACCTACACACATGAAACAAGAAACATGCATATACAAGGCCATTTTCATGTTAACTATGCATTTTATGTTCATTTATTGATACAATTGATATGAGTAATTTCACCCATATCAAACTCCCCTTTGCTAAGCAATTGTCGTGTCCTCACGCAATGATAAAATAAAACTACTAACTACACTTTATTCAACTTTTGACACTTTATTTTGCAAAGACATTATGTATTGCTTTCATTATTTGAAAAATAACTTTTAGGATCATAAAACTCAAATATATTCATCGTCCTCGACTTTTCACTCTTTCCATGCCAAGTTTAAAAACAAGATCATTGTCAATCATAAGTCCCAATGTTAAGACCACTCATACAAGTAATTTGTGTTAAACTCAGTCTCCTTTTATTTCTAATTGTATCTCTAGATTATAAATTTTTTCAGTCACCCAAATGCTCATTTGACTTATTTGATATTTATTAGTCCAAAAATGAAGGCAAAAACGGTGTAAACCCAACACTCAAAACCTAACCTCGACTTCAAAAACTGTTGTCACTAAAGAAAGTCCACATCAAGGATAACTTAACACGATTTGAGGGATAAATCCCCGGATCCGAAATTTGGCTAACAGGACTACTTAAAGCAACAATAAATCATCCAAAGTCAATTTTGACCTTATTAATAGAGTTAGCAACATGTACATCATACACCTTGAGGCTATTTAAGATGTAAAAGTGCTCCTTATCTATAATCCACACCCGAAGGCTCCTTGGACATAAACAAGGGAATTGACATTCACCATCCCACCTTAAGGCTCATGATGATGAAGCAATTTTTATTAAACACGTCACCATGCCATACACCCTAAGGGTCTAATGACAAGGTTAGTGCTACATAACTCCCACCCGAAGGCTTATAGAGAACATGTTTTTATTTATTCTTCTTATTATTATGATATATATAGTAAGCCAAATTTCCGCAATCCCATGATCAAAAAGTCCATGACGCTGACACCCTTAATGTGTTCTTACTTTAATTACAAGGGAAGAAAAAGAAGGAGTTACGAGTTAAGATATAAGCCCAAACCGCTAAAATCTTTATTTATTAAGCAATTTATTATTCAAGTGTGGAAAATAAAGACGAGGAGATAGAATCAAACACAAAAATACTTATACAAGGAAGAATTAACCTCAAAACTTATGATTAAACTTTATCATCTCTTGTTGTCCATATTGTAAAATCTTAAAAATGCGAGACTAATGGATACTTAGCCAATTAAATCAAAGTTTTGGGGTTTCAAGTCATCTATAGGATCTTGCATCTTCTTAGACTTTTTCAAGTTTTATAATTTGCGTGTTAAAGTTCCCTTGATAAACGAATTTCTAGGATCAATTATAGGAACTTGCGAAAAGTTCTCGTTCTTAAACCCGTATGAGTTAAGATTTTCGCGTTTTAAAGTTCCCTATATAAAAGTCTAGCAAAACTTGATTTAAACATGTTAAGGAATAAGCTAAGGTAAAAACCGAGTCGAGTCAAAAACTATTTTTATTTCACCAACGGAAAGCCTAAATTTGTGTCAAAAACAATTATTTTCTTTAATTATTAAAAAAATGCACTAAAATTTTTATTTTTTTATGAAAAATGAGAATAACAATTACGTGTGAACACGACAAAAGCAATTGCAAGAGATTATATCGATTGACTCCCCCATTCTAAAACCAAACATTGTCCTCAATGTTTCCTAGCTCAAGAGTAACATCCCTTGCTAAAACACGAAGAGTCGAATGCAAAAGTCCTAACATGGTAAGAGTACGCAAATCTATAAGCCGTTTATTAACTATGCTTCAAGATAAAAGCTTAGTCGATAAAAATCAAAGGATAGTGAGTGCCCCTTTTTGACAATCAAAGTATGGAAGCTCGAGTGGACCGGCAAAAACCGAACACGAGAGTCTTCAATGATTATGGTCATACATAAGATACAGAACACAACAAAACACGAGCACGATCTCGAAAAGATCAAGCCTTATTAGTGTTAGAAAATAGATAGAAGATAGAATGTATGGGACTCCCCCACAAGGCACCTAGTTTTTGTTAACCGAGTCATGAGCTCGACTCAATCCCCGCATTCATTGGTCCTTAGGGAAAATGGTGAAAACCGGCATATTGGAATAAAATCCATACTAAAGCACGATGTCGGGGTCAAAGATCACATCCTCATTGTCGGATGACAAACGAAAGGATGAAACTCCAACATAAATCTCCAAAAAGAGATGGTGGTCACAAATCATGAAATGGATATGGTATACTCCCCGAGATAAAATCGCACCAAGATGATCGAAAAGTCTTTCAATTATTATATTGGTGAAAAGCTGAGATTTCCCTAAATCAATGATTCCGGGGTCGAATACCTCGTCCTCGGGAGAGAAAGGAATAGACAACACGGTGTCTTCCCCCTATGCTAATCCATAATCATATAAAAAATCACATGGTAATGGTGGGGTAAAGGTCTCAACTATAGTGGAATCAATATGCAAAATCTTGTTGACCTTATCACTCTTAGGAATGTGATCCATCAGGTCATGATACTCAAAATGAGTCGCATGAAAAATCCACACATTAAGATCAAAGAGAGTGGGAGGAGGACTTAGGACGCAATCATCTTCAAGTAAATTCTCTAAAAAGAGAACGTCCCCCTCCGGGTCAAGTTCATCAACACCCGGTGGTATTGAATCATCCGAAGCAAGAAAAGTGTCAATTTCTTCCATAAGCGGATCACTATCCTCATCGGGCATAGGAGATGGAGAGAAAGACTTCCTTATAGGTATAGAATTCAAAACTTCGATTTTAGAAATGAGAAGATAGACGTTTGATAATTTTTCTCGAAGAATCACGTCTTCCACCACTAAATGTGTAAGTTCATCGGAGAACATCTCAAGGATCGGAATAGTCAAATCAACCTCATTTCCCGGTGGAAATTGGTCTAAAGGAGCAAGTTCAAAGGCAGACCTCTCAAAAACCGGATCACTGTCATCCTCATTTCCCGGTGGAAATGGATGAAGAAGAGTAGGTTCATCGGGAAACCCCTCATAATCCGAGTCATGAATGTCATCTTTATAAGAAAGTTCATCACAGAACTCCTCATTAGAAAATTCACTAGAAGTTGTATCATACTCAAAATCTTCATTTCCATCACAATTTTCATCATTAGAATTGGAGAAAATCTCAAAGTGAATGGAAGAAGGAGAGTCATCACAATGTGGCAAATCACACGTTTCATTAGAAATACCATCGAACTCTCTTGGGTTTTGGACAAGGATTTCAACACTAGACTTTATTACTTCGTCCGATTCTGTTTTCGTAATAGTGCTAATGCTCGTCCCCCATTCTTAGAGAATTTTCGGGTTCCACGGTGGAAGAATCAAGAATAGGAGTAGTGATATCATGAGATGGAGTGAGATCGAATATATCCTCATCATCGTCATCGTCATGAAGAAAAGAACGCTCGAGTTCACGAGTAACAAGATTTTGCTTCCACTTGAGCTTGTTCTTTCTTTCTAATCTCAATGCTCAATCCATTATAATCTTGCGAAAGTTGTCTAATCTTAATCTCACAATCTCTTTTAAATTCCTCATCAATTATTTCTCCATGATATCTCCGACTTCCCAATTCATTAGTTATATCGTTAATCTCTTTATCAATTCGTCTCTTTTCTTGCAACATATCTTCGATGCTCTTTTCAACAATTTCAACACTTCTTTGATTCATTATTTGTTGGAACAATGTTTCAATTCGTTTAAAATTTTCACTATCGAGAGAAAATAGTGAGGATTGGTCAAAACGAGAAAATAGTGGGGATTGGTCAAAACTGGAGGGAATGGAATTATAGCAAGGAATGGGCTTATAAAAATTTTGATCAATCGGTTGACAACAAAAACTCTCGTGAGGACCTCCACAATACTCACAACAAAGATATTGTTGTGATAAACTAGGTGAATCTTGTGGATAACAATTTTCATTATAGTTTTGATTGTAGCCCGGTTCTTTCTCGTAATTAAGCGAGAATCATGCGAACAATTAATTCCAAAAAAGGAATCGTTTCCACATAACTCACATGAGCGTGTGGAGGTTGGTAAAAATCGAGAGAGTTATTTGAAAAATTCGGGTTTCCACATGAAGTAATATCATTACAAAAAGGACAAAATCCAACTCGTAAATCGTTACGTAAATCATTTCCACAACGCTCGCACGTACACCACCGACATGGTAAAAGACCATATGATGTAGTAAAATCGTACACGTTTTAGGAAAAACGCGTATAATAGGCAAGTATTAAACTCGACGATTTAGGAAAACCGACGAATCGAATAATGCGGGTTCGTTCTCGGCGGAGGTGTGTATGATTGGTGACAATAATATAAAATCAAGTTTGGATTAATGATCGTTTTTTAGAGAGAAAGATTTGAAATTAAAGACGAGTTACGCTAAAAATTACACTACGACGGTTAAAACGTGGAATCGTAAAATTCGATGAAAAAACAAACTACACTAAAAATTACCAAATTTTAAATCTAAGTTAAGATAAGTCTAATTAAAACAAAAATGAAAACCAAATTTTGCAAAACCTTTTTAATTAATTTATATTAGTCTACGACGAGAATTAAACGTATACGCAAAAAGTAAAACGTGACAAAATTAAAATTAAAGCTAAAAATTAATTAAAAATGACAACTAAGTCTAAAATAATATAAATAAGAATAAAAAATTCAATAAATATATTTTAAAACCTTTTATTAATTAAATATTCAATTTTAAATGCTAATTAAAGCCCTAAAACTAAATATAATTAACAAAAAGACAAAAATATTATTTTATCAAACAAATATCTTACTTATATTATTTAAATACTAAAAAGTATTTTTCCTAAATTTTTAAAACTAATTTTCTAATTTTTAAAGGCTAAAAACAATTTTTAAACTAAAATAATGATAAAAATTAATAAAATAATGATAAAAATAAATTTAATTTTTGAAAAAAATTTATTTTAACTAGATTAAAAAGGGAAAAATGAAAAAGTTAAAAAAAACTAAAAAAATAGCTAAAAACGAAAGTACCCCAAAGTACTCCAATGTGCAGTACTTCTGTGTTGTCCAAGATCCTACCAGACAACTTTCTTGTCCAATATCAGTGTTGTCCTATATCGGACAACACTAAAAAAAACAAAGAAAATGCAGTGTTCTCGGACAACAAAGAGAATTGTTGTTGTATGGTTTTTCGACTCGTTTTGGTTTGTTTTGAGCTTGTTTGTCGATGTTATTGGGCACAAACTGAAAGTTTATGGACTTAAAAATTGATTGTGTGTGATAGGATCAAATTCGAGATCACGGGATTGCACATATTACGTGAGGGGTTAATTTGTTTATTAAATATATTTATTATATTTATTAAATCAAACCGTAGCTAACGATCGTTAAGTAATTAAAAGTTAAGTATTAAACGACGGTTATAGAAGGTTAAAGAAGCTAAAAGAAGGAGTCGAAAAAGTTCCGGAAACCTCTTTTGGAGGTGATGTATATCCGGCCTAAAGAGGAGACAAAGAAAAGGGGAAAAGATTTTGTGGCTTTATTTTGTTTAACCTTGGAAGAGAAGTTTTCCAAGGTGTATATAAACAAACCTAAAGCCTCATAATTTTTACTCCATATCTCTCTTTCTCTTGCTCTAAAATCCGGCTAAACAAACACCCTATTAGGGTTCTTCTTTAATATTTATTAAGTTATTCTAGATCTAGTCCTAGCCCCTCTCTAGGGTTGTTGGGTAGATCTTACATAGACTTGGAAGCTCGGTTTGTTCGTGCTAGACTCACGATTGACTCATCGTATCACGTGTGTACAAGATCGTGGTGTAATCTTGCTTTAGATTACATCCTGATGGTGTTCGTGATCTATCTCTAATGGTGACCATTCCATCAACTTGTAGATCTTGCTAGGATAAAGGTATGTAACCCTAGCCTTGATTAATTATAATCGTGTTCATTAAAGATCTTTTTAATTTGCTTCCGCTGTGTGTTCTTTGATCCATTTTAGGGTTTTTATAATTGTTATGATAATCATAAACCAACAGTGGCATCGAGAGCCGTTTTAACATGATTTTAATTATCAAGATCTAAAGTTTTTTTAACTAATATTGATTGGTGTTAATAATTACATGTTGTTTTTTAGGTTTTATAAAAAATTAGGTTTTTTGTTTTTTGTTTTTTTAAATTCGGATCTGCCGAATTTTTATAAAAAATAAATAAATTTTAGTAAACCCTAAAATTACATGGTAATTAAACTTTAGATATTTTGCATGAATTAATTGTTATGTCATGCGTGGTTACGATCCGTAGTTTTTTTAATTGTTAAGAGAATGTGGGAGATCCGTAATAAACATGCATGTTTTTTTACGGATCATATAATTTTGATTGCTATTTTCTTTATTTGATTCAAAATTTTAAAATTAGGGAAGACTTTTTATGTTCATAAAAACCCTAGATTTAATGTTCTTTGAATAAATTGTTATGCATGTGGCTATTTGATTTAGTTTTTTTTTGTACAACTTGTTTTCATGCGTTTTATTGTATGTTGTAAACAAGGGTAGCTTTTTTTAAGAAAAATAATATGTACTAAATCCTATCAAAATTAATGAATTGTTTTGAGATCTAAATTACATATGATTTTGTTGATTAGAATTGCAATAGCAACTTAACGGCCTACTCATTTTTTACAAACTATAAAGTGGGTATAACGCACCGCTGGTCAAGTACCCGGTTAAGGAAGGAGGTGTTATGCTTCAGCGCTGACCAAATTCCCGGCTCGCCTGTGCGTCAAAATTGGAATTACCTACGGTTGTTATTGGTATAATTCTTTAAGTTTGATTGGTTTAACCAATACCTCAACTTGCAAATATATGATGAACTTTTAGTCTCACCAAAAAGTTTACTAAACGTTTTATTAAACTTATGTTATGGAGATGTATGCATGCTTCTCCATACATGATTTTGACACCAAAATCTATACCCTAAAATTTAAGTCATATGCCCTCTAATTGACGAACACTTGAAGTTACAATTGTCGTCATATAAGATATCGGACGATGTTGTAATGGAGAGAAAACTTCATGACTGAATAAGATTGCACATGAAGGTTTTACGTTCTTTAGATTAGTTGACTTAATTGAGTTACTCAGTCAGAACTGGAAACTTAAGGCATAAAATAGGGATAAAACATGTTTACAATGCAAATGATTTTGGCAATGTAAATCCCTAACATATCTAGAAATTGCAAATTTGTTTGTCAGTTATTGTTCGACAAGTTACTGTGTTGAATACATTTGTCACTAGCAGATCAACTTATGTGATAAATCTATGTCAATATGGATTCTAGTTTTTTCAAGGAAAATACTATGGTTTTATTACCGGGGTAATTTTATTTTCTTGAATTTTATTATCGAAATACTAATGTTTGAACTTATTTATGTAGAAATGGCTCAACCCGAAAACAATCTGACAATAAGCTCGGCGTTCAAAGCTTTTTTTGAACGGCCTGAACTTATTGGCCCTAATTTCAATGACTGGTACCGCTCACTAAGAATTGTTCTGAGAGCAATGGGTACTATCAATATCTTGGAAACTCCTTTTCCGGAGGATCTTGCTGAAGGAGCAACTGATGCGGAAAGGCTTCAACACGCTGCTAACATTAAGAAGCACCATGAGGTGGCTGCTGTAATGTTAGGGAGAATGGCTCCATCACTTAAAAGGAAGTATGAGCTAGCTTCACCTCAGCAAATGCTTGAATAACTCAAGGCAGTGTATGAAACGCCGCAAGCTGTAGAGATCTATGATCTAGTTGATGCTCTACATAGTTGCAAGCAAGCTCCTGGAAAGTCCGTAAGTGCTCATTATATGGAGATGAGGGGTTATATGGAACAACTCATAGCACAAGGACAACCCTTTGATCATAATATGGCTATTAACTTGATCAATAGGTCCCTTAATAAGGACTTCAATGACTTCGTTCGTAACTATAATATGCATTGCACGGGGAAGACAGTTAATGATTTGCATGCAATGCTCGTTGACTTTGAAAAGGGTTTGAAAGATAAGGCATCCACTGCTACTCCTCAGAAAGGCAAAGGCAAGGTTGATAAGAAAAAGCAAGTTACGACTACATCAAAACCAAAGCAGAACTTTGCTCAGAAATCTCTGAAAGATGAGACTTGTCACTACTGTAAGATGACTGGACACTGGAAGAGGAATTGCTATCTCTATCTCCATGAAATGGCAGAACATAAGAAGAAGTCTGAGCAAGCTGCTGCAGCACCATCTTCTGGTAACTTTTTTATGATAGAGTTATTTAATCTTTCATACAAATCAAACTCCTGGGTATATGATACGGGATGTGGTATTAATATTTGTAATACCCTGCACGGATTTGAGTTGAAAAGGAGTCTTACCTATGGGGAAAATTTTCTACAAGTGGGCAATGGCGCACAAGCAGCGGTTGAAGCTATAGGAATATTTAAATTAGTTTTATCTTCGGGTTTAGTACTGTTTTTGAATAATTGTCATTATGCACCTACAATTGTTAAGGGTGTCATTTCCTTTTCTTGTATGTTGGATCTTGGATTTACTCACACGATTGATAATAATAGAATTTCTGTTTTCAAAGATGGTTTATTCTATTTTGATGCAGTTTCTGTGAATGGTGTTTTTGAAATTAACATGCATGATAAAAATTCCAAGAGGAAAAATAATTCTGTTTTTAGCATGAATAAGAAGAGTAAGTTAGACAAGAACTCTTCTTATCTTTGGCATTGTAGGCTTGCCCATATTGAGAAGACTCGCATACAAAAGCTTCAAGGTGATGGGCTTTTGGAAAGTATCAATGATGAATCATTTGATAAATATGAATCTTGTATCTCTGGAAAGCTGACCAGGAAACCTTTTAATAGCAATATTGAAAGGGCTACTTAACTACTTGGTTTAATACATACTGATTGTGTGGACCACTTAGACATGTGTCAAGGAAAGGTGCTAGCTACTTCTTGACGTTTACGGATGATTATAGCCGTTATGGTTATGTTTATTTACTTAAGCATAAACATGAGGTATTTGAAACATTAAAAACGTTTAAAGCCGAAGTAGAGTTACAACTAGGAAAGAAGATTAAAGTTCTTCGTTCTGATCATGGTAGTGAATATTTAAGTCAAGATTTTAAAGATTATTTAAGTGAGAATGGAATTGTTCAGAAACTTACTTCTCCGTATACTCCACAACAAAATGGTGTATTTGAAAGGAGAAATCGTACATTATTGGATATGGTGCGATCTATGTTTAATCTTAAAACTTTACCATTATCCTTTTGGGATTATGCTCTTGAATCTGTTGTTCGTATTCTAAATATGGTTCCCACAAAGAAGGTTGATAAGACACCATATGAACTATGGCATGGCAAGAAGCCATACTTGTCTTATTTGAAAATCTGGGGTTGTGAGGCGTATGTGAAACGTGACTCTGTAGATAAACTCCAACAACGCTCAGTAAAATGTATCTTTGTAGGTTACCCTAAGGAAACTATGGGTTACTACTTTTATTATCCGGCTGAGAACAAAATAGTTGTGGCTCGGTATGGAGACTTCCTTGAAAATGATCTTGTAAATCAAGAATTCAGTGGGAGAAATTATTATCTTGAAGAAATTCAAGAAGATACATTGCCTTCTGAAAATACTAGCGAAGAAATTCCTGAAGAACCATAAAGTCTAAGTGTTCCACCGGAATTAATTCCTCTACGTAGGTCTCAAAGGACCATACGTGCGCCGGACAAACTATGTCTTTACATAGAGGATGATGAGGAGGAAGTAGGGGATCTTGGTGAACCTGCTAACTATCGATCCGCAATGTCTAATCCAGAAAAGTTAAAATGGATAGTTGTGATGAATGAGGAAATGAAATCCATGGAAATCAATGATGTTTGGATTCTGGTAGACGCACCTAAAAATGCTAAAGTAGTGAAAAATAGGTGGATCTATAAGAAGAAAACTGACATGGATGGTGATGTACAATCCTATAAAGCGCGTTTAGTGGCTAAAGGTTTTACTCAAACTTTTGGCATAGACTACGAGGAGACATTTTCTCCTGTAGCAGACTTACGAGCTATTAGGATTCTCATAGCTATAGCAGCATACTATGACTATGAGATATGGCAAATGGATGTTAAAACTGCCTTCTTGAACGGTCGCTTAGATGAAGACATCTATATGTAACAACCGGAAGGGTATGTTGATCCTAAATATCCAAAGCGCGTGTGTAAACTTCAAATATCTATAAATGGTTTGAAGCAAGCATCACGTCAATGGAATAAGCGATTTGATGAAGAAATCAAAAAGTTCAGATTTATTCAAAATCGTGATGAGCCATGTGTATACCACAAAGCTAGTGGAGTAATGTAGTGTTCCTAATTCAATATGTCGATGACATACTAATCATGGGAAGTAACATTCCAAGACTTAAGGAAGTTAAGGATTATCTTGGTAAATGTTTTTCTATGAAGGATTTGGGAGATGCTGCGTATATTCTGGGAATTAAAATCTATCGAGATAGGAGTAGACGGTTAATTGGTCTTAGCCAAGATGCTTATATTAATAAGATATTGAAGAAGTATAACATGCATAACTCTAAGAAAGGTTTTCTACCGATGGAGTTTAAGCATGAGTTAAGTCATGAGAAAGATGCATCAACACCTGAAGAGGTGGCTTACATGAAGAAGGTGCCTTATGTATGCTGTAAGATGCACAAGGCCTGATGTGGCGTTTGCTCAGAACTTGGTTAGTAGATACCAACAGAATCCAGGAAAGTCCCATTGGACTGCTGTTAAGCATATTCTCAAGTATTTGAGAAGTACGAAAGATATGTTTTTGGTATTCGGGGGTAAACCAGACACAGAATTGAATGTAACAGGATTCTGTGATGCGTCCTAGCAATGTGATAAAGACGATACGAAGTCTCAGACGGGTTATGTGTTTGTCATCAATGGAGGAGAAGTTGACTGGAAGAGCAGTAAGCAGAAAACCATTGCTATGCATGCGACTCAATCCGAGTACATGGTCGCTTCAGAAGCTGCAATGGAAGCTGTTTGGATTAGGAAGTTTATTGGAGATCTTGGAGTGATGCCTTCAATTAAAGAACCTATTGATATATATTGTGACAATTCTGCTGCAATAATATTCGCCAATGACCCTGGAGTTATGAAAGGCGCCAGACACTTTAAACGTAGATATCACTACGTTCGAGAACAAGTGGATACTCGAGAAATAAAATTAGTAAAAGTTCACACAGATGATAACGTAGTTGATCCTTTTACTAAGGTTGTGTCTAGGCCAAAGGTAGTTAAGCATGCCAAGGCAATTGGGCTGCAACTAGCTAGCGAATTCATGCAATAAATCTGTTAATTAGTATTTGGTTAAAGGATGTAAGACATTATTGAATTGATGAAATAAAGATTGGATTTCGTTTATTTTCTGTTTTTTAATTTTGTATCCTATTTTACATGTTTTAATCCATGAGCATTATGATGTTTCTAAATGTCCACTGTCGATTAATATAATGGGAGTATTATTAAACTAAGACAATTCAAAATAGTGACAAAGTATACTTGAAAGTATATTGGTCAATTTTGGATGATGTTTGATGGATCAAATATTGGACTTATCTCAACTATATGATTTTACTTTATGGATCTTTGTCATTAAGTAAATCATAAATAGTTATCCTTAGACCTGAGATACCAGAAAACTGCATTGAATATAGTGCATTTCTGTAAGGTAACCTAACACTAAACGTAACTGGTTGTCATAAGGGTTATTTTCAGAAGTGTTGATAAGTTCATGTGTTTTGCTTGTAGTTGAAATATGGTTTGTTTCCTTCAATATATTAATTGAATTATAAATACAACTGGGCCCCTCGGGGGAATAGTAAGATGTTTGTGTGGCCACACCTAAATTTGTTTTAGTAATCTTGCTATATCCGTAAACGAGAAACAGAATAGTTAATGAAGGAATGACTAAGATCCATATCCTTATTAACGATGTATTTGAAATGAAAGGATAATAATAATGATATAATCATTTAAAGGTTCTTGTCCAGGAGGCCTTACTCGAGTTGTACTAGTGACATTGTTAGTGTAACTAGACGCTAATCAATGTGATCACGATATTCGAATTTTGTCCAAGTGGGAGCTGAAAGTTTATGGACTTAAAAATCGATTGTCGTGTGATAGGATCGAACTCGAGATCACGGGATTTCACATATTACGTGAAGAGTTAATTTGGTTATAAAATATATTTATTATATTTATTAAATCAAACCGTAGCTAATGATCGTTAAGTAATTAAAAGTTAAGTATTAAATGACGGTTATAGAAGGTTAAAGAAGCTAAAAGAAGGAATCGGAAAAGTTCCGGAAACCTCTTTTGGAGGTGATGTATATCCGGCCTAAAGAGGAGACAAAGAAAAGGGGAAAAGATTTTGTGGCTTTATTTTGTTTAACCTTGGAAGAGAAGTTTTCCAAGGTGTATATAAACAAACCTAAAGCCTCATAATTTTTACTCCATAACTCTCTTTCTCTTGCTCTAAAATCCTGCCAAACAAACACCCTATTAGGGTTCTTCTTTAATTTTTATTAAGCTATTCTAGATCTAGTCCTAGCCCCTCTCTAGGGTTGTTGGGTAGATCTTCCATAGACTTGGAAGCTCGGTTTGTTCGTACTAGACTCACGATTGACTCATCGTATCACGTGTGTACAAGATCGTGGTGTAATCTTGCTTTAGATTACATCCTGGTGGTGTTCGTGATCTATCTCTACTGGTGACCATTCCGTCAACTTGTAGATCTTGCTAGGATAAAGGTATGTAACCCTAGCCTTGATTAATTATAATCGTGTTAATTAAAGATCTTGTTAATTTGCTTCCGCTGTGTGTTCTTTGATCCATTTTAGGGTTTTTATAATTGTTATGATAATCATAAACCATCAGTGGCATCGAGAGCCGTTTTAACATGATTTTAATTATCAAGATCTAAAGTTTTTTTTAACTAATATTGATTGGTGTTAATAATTACATGGTGTTTTTAGGTTTTATAAAAAATTAGGTTTTTTGTTTTTTGTTTTTTGTTTTTTGTTTTTTGTTTTTTGTTTTTTGTTTTTTGTTTTTTATTTTTTGTTTTTTGTTTTTTTAAAATTCGGATCTGCCGAATTTTTATTAAAAAAAAAATTTAGTAAACCCTAAAATTACATGGTAATTAAACTTTAGATATTTTGCATGAATTAATTGTTATGTCATGCGTGGTTACGATCCATAGTTTTTTTTTTAATTGTTAAGAGAATGTGGGAGATCCGTAATAAACATGCATTTTTTTTTACGGATCATATAATTTTGATTGCTATTTGCTTTATTTGAATCAAAATTTTAGAATTAGGGAAGACTTTTTATGTTCATAAAAACCCTAGATTTAATGTTCTTTGAATAAATTGTTATGCATGTGGCTATTTGATTTAGTTTTTTTGTACTACTTGTTTTCATGCGTTTTATTGTATGTTGTAAACAAGGGTAGTTTTTTTTTTTAAATAATATGGACTAAATCCTATCAAAATTAATGAATTGTTTTGAGATCTAAATTACATATGATTTGTGTTGATTAGAATTGCAATAGAAACTTAACGGCCTACTCAATTTTGACAAACTATAAAGTGGGTATAACGCATCGCTGGTCAAGTACCCGGTTGAGGAAGGAGGTGTTATGCTTCAGCGCTGAACAAATTCCCGGCTCGCCTGTGCGTCAAAATTGGAATTACATACGGTTGTTATTGGTATAATTCTTTAAGGTTTATTGGTTTAACCAATACCTCAACTTGCAAATATATGATGAACTTTTAGTCTCACCAAAAAGTTTACTAAACGTTTTATTAAACTTATGTTATGGAGATGTATGCATGCTTCTCCATACATGATTTTGACACCAAAATCTATACCCTAAAATTTAAGTCATATGCCCTCTACATGACGAACACTTGAAGTTACAATTGTCGTCATATAAGATATCGGACGATGTTGTAATGGAGAGAAAACTTCATGACTGAATAAGATTGCACATGAAGGTTTTACGTTCTTTAGATTAGTCGACTTAATTGAGTTACTCAGTGAGAACTGGAAACTTAAGGCATAAAATAGGGATAAAACATGTTTACAATGCAAATGATTTTAGCAATGTAAATCCCTAACATATCTAGAAATTGCAAATTTGTTTGTCAATTATTGTTCGACAAGTTACTGTGTTGAATATATTTGTCACTAACAGATCAACTGATGTGATAAATCTATTCCAATATGGATTCTAGTTTTTCAAGGAAAATACTATGGTTTTATTACCGGGGTAATTTTATTTTCTTGAATTTTATTATCGAAAATACTAATGTTTGCACTTATTTCTGTAGAAATGGCTCAACCCGAAAACAATCTGACAATAAGCTCGGCGTTCAAAGTTTTTTTTGAACGGCCTGAACTTACTGGCCCTAATTTCAATGATTGGTACCGCTCACTAAGAATTGTTCTAAGAGCAGCGGGTACTATCAATATCTTGGAAACTCCTTTTCCGGAGGATCTTGCTGAAGGAGCAACAGATGCGGAAAGGCTTCAACACGCTGCTAACGTTAAGAAGCACCATGAGGTGGCTGCTGTAATGTTAGGGAGAATGGCTCCATCCCTTCAAAGGAAGTATGAGCTAGCTTCTTCTCAGCAAATGCTTGATGAACTCAAGGCTGTGTATGAAACGCCGCAAGCTATATAGATCTATGATCTGGTTGATGCTCTACATAGTTGCAAGCAAGCTCCTGGAAAGTCCGTAAGTGCTCATTATATGGAGATGAGGGGTTATATGGAACAACTCATCGCACTAGGACAACCCTTTGATCATAATATGGCTATTAACTTGATCAACCCTTAATAAGGACTTCAATGATTTCGTTCGTAACTATAATATGCATTGCACGGGGAAGACAATTAATGATTTGCATGCAATGCTCATTGACTTTGAAAAGGGTTTGAAAGATAAGGCATCCACTGATACTCCTTAAGTACTTCATGTACAAAAGGGTAGAGTGTCGAAACCAAAACCGCAAGTGAATAAGAAGCAGAAAGGTAAAGGCAAGGTTGATAAGAGCAAGCAAGTTGCGACTACATCAAAACCAAAGCAGAACTTTGCTAAGAAATCTCTGAAAGATGAGACTTATCACTATTGCAAGATGACTGGACATTGGAAGAGGAATTGCTCTCTATCTCCATGAAATGGCAGAACATAAGAAGAAGTCTGAGCAAGTTGCTGCAGCACCATCTTCTGGTAACTTTTTTATGATAGAGTTATTTAATCTTTCATACAAATCAAACTCCTGGGTATATGATATGGGATGTGGTATTAATATTTGTAGTACCCTGCAGGGATTTGAGTTGAAAAGGAGGCTTACCTATGGGGAACAATTTCTGCAAGTGGGCAATGGCGCACAAGCAGCGGTTGAAGCTATAGGAATATTTAAATTAGTTTTACCTTCGGGTTTAGTACTGTTTTTGAATAATTGTCATTATGCACCTACAATTGTTAAGGGTGTCATTTCCTTTTCTTGTATGTTGGATCTTGGATTTACTCACACGATTGATAATAATAGAATTTCTGTTTTCAAAGATGGTTTATTCTATTTTGATGCAATTTCTGTGAATGGTGTTTTTGAAATTAACATGCATGATAAAAATTCCAAGAGGAAAAATAATTCTGTTTTTAGCATGAATAAGAAGAGTAAGTTAGACAAGAACTCTTCTTATCTTTGGCATTGTAGGCTTGCCCATATTGGGAAGACTCGCATACAAAATCTTCAACGTGATAGGCTTTTGGAAAGTATCAATGATGAATCATTTGATAAATGTGAATCTTGTATCTCTGGAAAGATGACCAAGAAACCTTTTAATAGCAATATTGAAAGGGCTACTAAACTACTTGGTTTAATACATACTGATGTGTGTGGACCACTTAGACATGTGCCAAGGAAAGGTGCTAGCTACTTCTTGACGTTTACGGATGATTATAGCCGTTATGGTTATGTTTATTTACTTAAGCATAAACATGAGGTATTTGAAACATTCAAAACGTTTAAAGCCGAAGTAGAGTTACAACTAGGAAAGAAGATTAAAGCTCTTCGTTCTGATCATGGTGGTGAATATTTAAGTCAAGAGTTTAAAGATTATTTAAGTGAGAATGGAATTGTTCAGAAACTTACTTCTCCGTATACTCCACAACAAAATGGTGTATCTGAAAGGAGAAATCGTACATTATTAGATACGGTACGATCTATGTTTAATCTTACAACTTTACCATTATCTTTTTGGGATTATGCTCTTGAATCTGTTGTTCGTATTCTAAATATGGTTCCCACAAAGAAGGTTGATAAGACACCATATGAACTATGGCATGGCAAGAAGCCATACTTGTCTTATTTGAAAATCTGAGGTTGTGAAGCGTATGTGAAACGTGACTCTGGAGATAAACTCCAACAACGCTCAGTAAAATGTATCTTTGTAGGTTACCCTAAGGAAACTATGGGTTACTACTTTTATTATCCGGCTGAGAACAAAATAGTTGTGGCTCGGTATGGAGACTTCCTTGAAAATGATCTTGTAAATCAAGAATTCAGTGGAAGAAATTATGATCTTGAAGAAATTCAAGAAGATACATTGCCTTCTGAAAATACTAGCGAAGAAATTCCTGAAGAACCAGAAAGTCTGAGTGTTCCACCGGAATTAATTCCTCCACGTAGGTTTCAAAGGACCATACGTGCGCCAGACAAACTATGTCTTTACATAGAGGATGATGAGGAGGAAGTAGGGGATCTTGGTGAACCTGCTAACTATCGATCCGCAATGTCTGATCCAGAAAAGTCAAAATGGATAGTTGCGATGAATGAGGAAATGAAATCCATGGAAATCAATGATGTTTGGATTCTTGTAGACGCACCTAAAAATGCTAAAGTAGTGAAAAATAGGTGGATCTATAAGAAGAAAATTGACATGGATGGTGATGTACAATCCTATAAAGCGCGTTTAGTGGCTAAAATTTCTACTCAAACTTTTGGCATAGACTACGAGGAGACATTTTCTCTTGTAGCAGACTTACGAGCTATTAGGATTCTCATAGCTATAGCAACATACTATGACTATGAGATATGTCAAATGGATGTTAAAACTGCCTTCTTGAATGGTCGCTTAGATGAAGACATCTATATGCAACAACCGGAAGGGTATGTTGATCCTAAATATCCAAAGCACGTGTGTAAACTTCAAAGATCTATTTATGGTTTGAAGCAAGCATTACGTCAATGGAATAAGCGATTTGATGAAGAAATCAAAAAGTTCGGATTTATTCAAAATCGTGATGAGCCATGTGTATACCGCAAAGCTAGTGGGAGTAATGTAGTGTTCCTAATTCTATATGTCGATGACATATTAATCATGGGAAGTAAAATTCCAAGACTTAAGGAAGTTAAGGATTATCTTGGTAAATGTTTTTCTATGAAGGATTTGGGAGATGCTGCGTATATTCTGGGAATTAAAATCTATCGAGATAGGAGTAGACGGTTAATTGGTCTTAGCCAAGATGCTTATATTGATAAGATATTGAAGAAGTATAACATGCATAACTCTAAGAAAGGTTTTCTACCGATGGAGGTTAAGCATGAGTTAAGTCATGAGAAAGATGCATCAACACCTGAAGAGGTGGCTTACATGAAGAAGGTGCCTTATGCTTCGGCTGTAGGATCTATTATGTATGTTGTAAGATGCACAAGGCCTGATGTGGCGTTTGCTCAGAACTTGGTCAGTAGATACCAACAGAATCCAGGAAAGTCCCACTGGACTGCTGTTAAGCATATTCTAAGGTATTTGAGAAGTACGAAAGATACGTTTTTGGTATTCGGGGGTAAACCAGACACAGAATTGAATGTAACAGGATTCTGTGATGCGTCCTGGCAATGTGATAAAGACGATACGAAGTCTCAGACGGGTTACGTGTTAGTCATCAATGGAGGAGCAGTTGATTGGAAGAGCAGTAAGCAGAAAACCATTGCTATGCATGCGACTCAATCCGAGTACATGGCCGCTTCAGAAGCTACAATGGAAGCTGTTTGGATTAGGAAGTTTATTTGAGATCTTGGAGTGATGCCTTCAATTAAAGAACCTATTGATATATATTGTGACAATTCTGTTGCAATAATATTCGCCAATGACCCTGGAGTTATGAAAGGCGCCAGACACTTTAAACGTAGATATCACTACGTTTGAGAACAAGTGAAAGCTCGAGAAATAAAATTAATTAAAGTTCACACAGATGATAACGTAGCTGATCCTTTTACTAAGGCTTTGTCTAGGCCAAAGGTAGTTAAGCATGCCAAGGCAATTGGGCTGCAACTAGCTAGCGAATTCATGCAATAAATCTGTTGATTAGTATTTGGATAAAGGATGTAAGACATTATTGAATTGATGAAATAAAGATTGGATTTCGTTTATTTTCTGTTATTTGATTTTGTATCCTATTTTACATGTTTTAATCCGTGAGCATTATGATGTTTCTAAATGTTCGTTGTCGATTAATAATATGGGAGTATTATTAAACTAAGACAATTCAAAATAGTGACAGAGTATACTTGAAAGTATATTGGTCAATTTTGGATGATATTTGATGGATCAAATATTGGACTTATCCCAACTATGTGATTTTACTTTATGGATCTTTGTCATTAAATAAATCATAAATAGTTATCCTTAGACCTGAGATGCCAGAAAACTGTATTGAATATAGTTCATTTCTGTAAGGTAACCTAACGCTAAACGTAACTGGTTGTCAAAAGGGTTATTTTCAGAAGTGTTGCAAAGTTCATGTGTTTTGCTTGTAGTCGAAATGGGATTCGTTTCCTTCAAATTATTATTTGAAGTATAAATACAACTAGGCCCCTCGGGGGAATAGTAAGATGTTTTTGTGGCCACACCTAAATTTGTTTTGGTAATCTTGCTATATCCGTAAACGAGAAACAAAATAGTTAATGAAGGAATGACTAAGATCCATATCCTTATTAACGATGTATTTGAAATGAAAGGATAATAATAATGATATAATCATTAAAAGGTTCTTGTCCAGGAGGCCTTACTCGAGTTGTACTAGTGACATTGTTAGTGTAACTAGACGCTAATCAATGTGATCACGATATTCGAATTTTGTCCAAGTGGGAGCTGAAAGTTTATGGACTTAAAAATCGATTGTCGTGTGATAGGATTGAACTCGAGATCACGGGATTGCACATATTACGTGAAGGGTTAATTTGTTTATTAAATATATTTATTATATTTATTAAATCAAACCGTAGCTAACGATCGTTAAGTAATTAAAAGTTAAGTATTAAACGACGGTTATAGAAGGTTAAAGAAGCTAAAAGAAGGAGTCGGAAAAGTTCCGGAAACCTCTTTTGGAGGTGATGTATATCCGGCCTAAAGAGGAGACAAAGAAAAGGGGAAAAGATTTTGTGGCTTTATTTTGTTTAACCTTGGAAGAGAAGTTTTCCAAGGTGTATATAAACAAACCTAAAGCCTCATAATTTTTACTCCATATCTCTCTTTCTCTTGCTCTAAAATCCGGCCAAACAAACACCCTATTAGGGTTCTTCTTTAATTTTTATTAAGCTATTATAGATCTAGTCCTAGCCCCTCTCTAGGGTTGTTGGGTAGATCTTCCATAGACTTGGAAGCTCGGTTTGTTCGTGCTAGACTCACGATTGACTCATCGTATCACGTGTGTACAAGATCGTGGTGTAATCTTGCTTTAGATTACATCCTGGTGGTGTTCGTGATCTATCTCTACTGGTGACCATTCCGTCAACTTGTAGATCTTTCTAGGATAAAGGTATGTAACCCTAGCCTTGATTAATTATAATCATGTTAATTAAAGATCTTGTTAATTGCTTCCGTTGTGTGTTTTTTGATCCATTTTAGAGTTTTTATAATTGTTATTATAATCATAAACCATCAGTGGCATCGAGATCCGTTTTAACATGATTTTAATTATCAAGATCTAAAGTTTTTTTTAACTAATATTGATTGGTGTTAATAATTACATGTTGTTTTTTAGTTTTTATAAAAAATTAGGATTTTTGTTTTTTGTTTTTTTAAATTCGGATCTGCCGAATTTTTATAAAAAAAATAAAAATTTTTTAGTAAACCCTAAAATTACATGGTAATTAAACTTTAGATATTTTGCATGAATTAATTGTTATGTCATGCGTGGTTACGATCCGTAGTTTTTTTAATTGTTAAGAGAATGTGGGAGATCCGTAATAAACATGCATGTTTTTTTTACGGATCATATAATTTTGATTGCTATTTGCTTTATTTGATTCAAAATTTTAAAATTAGGGAAGACTTTTTATGTTCATAAAAACCCTAGATTTAATGTTCTTTGAATAAATTATTATGCATGTGGCTATTTGATTTAGTTTTTTTTTGTACTAGTTTTCATACGTTTTATTGTATGTTGTAAACAAGGGTAGTTTTTTTTAAGAAAAATAATATGGACTAAATCCTATCAAAATTAATGAATTGTTTTGAGATCTAAATTACATATGATTTGTGTTGATTAGAATTGCAATAGCAACTTAACGGCCTACTCAATTTTGACAAACTATAAAGTGGGTATAACGCACCGTTGGTCAATTACCCGGTTAAGGAAGGAGGTGTTATGCTTCAGCGCTGACCAATTTCCCGGCTCGCCTGTGTGTCAAAATTGGAATTACCTACGGTTGTTATTGGTATAATTCTTTAAGGTTGATTGGTTTAACCAATACCTCAACTTGCAAATATATGATGAACTTTTAGTCTCACCAAAAAGTTTACTAAACGTTTTATTAAACTTATGTTATGGAGATGTATGCATGCTTCTCCATACATGATTTTGACACCAAAATCTATACCCTAAAATTTAAGTCATATGCCCTCTAATTGACGAACACTTGAAGTTACAATTGTCATCATATAAGATATCGGACGATGTTGTAATGGAGAGAAAACTTCATGACTGAATAAGATTGCACATGAAGGTTTTACGTTCTTTAGATTAGTCGACTTAATTGAGTTACTTAGTGAGAACTGGAAACTTAAGGCATAAAATAGGGATAAAACATGTTTACAATGCAAATGATTTTGGCAATGTAAATCCCTAACATATCTAGAAATTGCAAATTTGTTTGTCAATTATTGTTCGACAAGTTACTGTGTTGAATACATTTGTCACTAGCAGATCAACTGATGTGATAAATCTATGTCAATATGGATTCTAGTTTTTCAAGGAAAATACTATGGTTTTATTACCAGGGTAAGTTTATTTTCTTGAATTTTATTATCGAAAATACTAATGTTTGAACTTATTTCTGTAGAAATTGCTCAACCCGAAAACAATCTGACAATAAGCTCGGCGTTCAAAGTTTTTTTTTGAACGGCCTGAACTTACTGGCCCTAATTTCAATGATCGGTACCGCTCACTAAGAATTGTTCTAAGAGCAGCGGGTACTATCAATATCTTGGAAACTCCTTTTCCGGAGGATCTTGCTGAAGGAGAAACTGATGCGGAAAGGCTTCAACACGCTGCTAACGTTAAGAAGCACCATGAGGTGGCTGCTGTAATGTTAGGGAGAATGGCTCCATCACTTCAAAGGAAGTATGAGCTAGCTTCTCCTCAGCAAATGCTTGATGAACTCAAGGCTCTGTATGAAACGCCGCAAGCTGTAGAGATCTATGATCTGGTTGATGCTCTACATAGTTGCAAGCAAGCTCCTGGAAAGTCCGTAAGTGCTCATTATATGGAGATGAGGGGTTATATGGAACAACTCATCGCACTAGGACAACCCTTTGATCATAATATGGCTATTAACTTGATCAATAGGTCCCTCAATAAGGACTTCAATGATTTCGTTCGTAACTATAATATGCATTGCACGGGGAAGACAGTTAATGATTTGCATGCAATGCTCATTGACTTTGAAAAGGGTTTGAAAGATAAGGCATCCACTGCTACTCCTCAAGTACTTCATGTACAAAAGGGTAGAGTGTCGAAACCAAAACCGCAAGTGAATAAGAAGCAGAAAGGCAAAGGCAAGGTTGATAAGAGCAAGCAAGTTGCGACTACATCAAAACCAAAGCAGAACTTTGCTAAGAAACCTCTGAAAGATGAGACTTGTCACTACTACAAGATGACTGGACACTGGAAGAGGAATTTCTCTCTCTATCTCCATGAAATGGCAGAACATAAGAAGAAGTCTGAGCAAGCTGCTGCAGCACCATCTTCTGGTAACTTTTTTATGATAGAGATATTTAATCTTTCATACAAATCAAACTCCTGGGTATATGATACGGGATGTGGTATTAATATTTGTAATACCCTGCAGGGATTTGAGTTGAAAAGGAGGCTTAGCTATGGGGAACAATTTCTGCAAGTGGGCAATGGCGCACAAGCAGCGGTTGAAGCTATAGGAATATTTAAATTAGTTTTACCTTCGGGTTTAGTACTGTTTTTGAATAATTGTCATTATGCACCTACAATTGTTAAGGGTGTCATTTCCTTTTCTTGTATGTTGGATCTTGGATTTACTCACACGATTGATAATAATAGAATTTCTGTTTTCAAATATGGTTTATTCTATTTTGATGCAATTTCTGTGAATGGTGTTTTTGAAATTAACATGCATGATAAAATTCCAAGAGGAAAAATAATTCTGTTTTTAGCATGAATAAGAAGAGTAAGTTAGACAAGAACTCTTCTTATCTTTGGCATTGTAGGCTTGCCCATATTGGGAAGACTCGCATACAAAAGCTTCAACGTGATGGGCTTTTGGAAAGTATCAATGATGAATCATTTGATAAATGTGAATCTTGTATCTCTGGAAAGATGACCAAGAAACCTTTTAATAGCAATATTGAAAGGGCTACTAAACTACTTGGTTTAATACATGCTGATGTGTGTGGACCACTTAGACATGTGTCAAGGAAAGGTGCTAGCTACTTCTTGACGTTTACGGATGATTATAGCCGTTATGGTTATGTTTATTTACTTAAGCATAAACATGAGGTATTTGAAACATTCAAAACGTTTAAAGCCGAAGTAGAGTTACAACTAGGAAAGAAGATTAAAGCTCTTCGTTCTGATCGTGGTGGTGAATATTTAAGTCAAGACTTTAAAGATTATTTAAGTGAGAATGGAATTGTTCAGAAACTTACTTCTCCGTATACTCCACAACAAAATGGTGTATCTGAAAGGAGAAATCGTACATTATTGGATACGGTACGATCTATGTTTAATCTTACAACTTTACCATTATCTTTTTGGGATTATGCTCTTGAATCTGTTGTTCGTATTCCAAATATGGTTCCCACAAAGAAGGTTGATAAGACACCATATGAACTATGGCATGGCAAGAAGCCATACTTGTCTTATTTGAAAATCTGAGGTTGTGAAGCGTATGTGAAACGTGACTCTGGAGATAAACTCCAACAACGCTCAGTAAAATGTATCTTTGTAGGTTACCCTAAGGAAACTATGGGTTACTACTTTTATTATCCGGCTGAGAACAAAATAGTTGTGGCTCGGTATGGAGACTTCCTTGAAAATGATCTTGTAAATCAAGAATTCAGTGGAAGAAATTATGATCTTGAAGAAATTCAAGAAGATACATTGCCTTCTGAAAATACTAGCGAAGAAATTCCTGAAGAACCAGAAAGTCTGAGTGTTCCACCGGAATTAATTCCTCCACGTAGGTTTCAAAGGACCATACGTGCGCCAGACAAACTATTTCTTTACATAGAGGATGATGAGGAGGAAGTAGGGGATCTTGGTGAACCTGCTAACTATCGATCCGCAATGTCTGATCCAGAAAAGTCAAAATGGATAGTTGCGATGAATGAGGAAATGAAATCCATGGAAATCAATGATGTTTGGATTCTTGTAGACGCACCTAAAAATGCTAAAGTAGTGAAAAATAGGTGGATCTATAAGAAGAAAATTGACATGGATGGTGATGTACAATCCTATAAAGCGCGTTTAGTGGCTAAAAGTTCTACTCAAACTTTTGGCATAGACTACGAGGAGACATTTTCTCTTGTAGCAGACTTACGAGCTATTAGGATTCTCATAGCTATAGCAACATACTATGACTATGATATATGTCAAATGGATGTTAAAACTGCCTTCTTGAACGGTCGCTTAGATGAAGACATCTATATGCAACAACCGGAAGGGTATGTTGATCCTAAATATCCAAAGCGCGTGTGTAAACTTCAAAGATCTATTTATGGTTTGAAGCAAGCATTACGTCAATGGAATAATCGATTTGATGAAGAAATCAAAAAGTCGGATTTATTCAAAATCGTGATGAGCCATGTGTATACCGCAAAGCTAGTGGGAGTAATGTAGTGTTCCTAATTCTATATGTCGATGACATATTAATCATGGGAAGTAAAATTCAAAGACTTAAGGAAGTTAAGGATTATCTTGGTAAATGTTTTTCTATGAAGGATTTGGGAGATGCTGCGTATATTTTGGGAATTAAAATCTATCGAGATAGGAGTAGACGGTTAATTGGTCTTAGCCAAGATGCTTATATTGATAAGATATTGAAGAAGTATAACATGCATAACTCTAAGAAAGGTTTTCTACCGATGGAGGTTAAGCATGAGTTAAGTCATGAGAAAGATGCATCAACACCTGAAGAGGTGGCTTACATGAAGAAGGTGCCTTATGCTTCGGCTATAGGATCTATTATGTATGTTGTAAGATGCACAAGGCCTGATGTGGCGTTTGCTCAGAACTTGGTCAGTAGATACCAACAGAATCCAGGAAAGTCCCACTGGACTGCTGTTAAGCATATTCTAAGGTATTTGAGAAGTACGAAAGATATGTTTTTGGTATTCGGGGGTAAACTAGACACAGAATTGAATGTAACAGGATTCTGTGATGCGTCCTGGCAATGTGATAAAGACGATACGAAGTCTCAGACGGGTTACGTGTTTGTCATCAATGGAGGAGCAGTTGATTGGAAGAGCAGTAAGCAGAAAACCATTGCTATGCATGCGACTCAATCCGAGTACATGGCCGCTTCAGAAGCTACAATGGAAGTTGTTTGGATTAGGAAGTTTATTTGAGATCTTGGAGTGATGCCTTCAATTAAAGAACCTATTGATATATATTGTGACAATTCTGTTGCAATAATATTCGCCAATGACCCTGGAGTTATGAAAGGCGCCAGACACTTTAAACGTAGATATCACTACGTTTGAGAACAAGTGAAAGCTCAAGAAATAAAATTAATTAAAGTTCACACAGATGATAACGTAGCTGATCCTTTTACTAAGGCTTTGTCTAGGCCAAAGGTAGTTAAGCATGCCAAGGCAATTGGGCTGCAACTAGCTAGCGAATTCATGCAATAAATCTGTTGATTAGTATTTGGATAAAGGATGTAAGACATTATTGAATTGATTTAATAAAGATTGGATTTCGTTTATTTTCTGTTATTTGATTTTGTATCCTATTTTACATGTTTTAATCCGTGAGCATTATGATGTTTCTAAATGTTCGTTGTCGATTATAAATATGGGAGTATTATTAAACTAAGACAATTCAAAATAGTGACAGAGTATACTTGAAAGTATATTGGTCAATTTTGGATGATATTTGATGGATCAAATATTGGACTTATCCCAACTATGTGATTTTACTTTATGGATCTTTGTCATTAAATAAATCATAAATAGTTATCCTTAGACCTGAGATGCCAGAAAACTGTATTGAATATAGTTCATTTCTGTAAGGTAACCTAACGCTAAACGTAACTGTTGTCAAAAGGGTTATTTTCAGAAGTGTTGCAAAGTTCATGTGTTTTGCTTGTAGTCGAAATGGGATTCGTTTCCTTCAAATTATTATTTGAAGTATAAATACAACTGGGCCCTCGGGGGAATAGTAAGATGTTTTTGTGGCCACACCTAAATTTGTTTTGGTAATCTTGCTATATCCGTAAACGAGAAACAAAATAGTTAATGAAGGAATGACTAAGATCCATATCCTTATTAACGATGTATTTGAAATGAAAGGATAATAATAATGATATAATCATTAAAAGGTTCTTGTCCAGGAGGCCTTACTCGAGTTGTACTAGTGACGTTGTTAGTGTAACTAGACGCTAATCAATGTGATCACGATATTCGAATTTTGTCCAAGTGGGAGCTGAAAGTTTATGGACTTAAAAATCGATTGTCGTGTGATAGGATCGAACTCGAGATCACGGGATTGCACATATTACGTGAAGGGTTAATTTGTTTATTAAATATATTTATTATATTTATTAAATCAAACCGTAGCTAACGATCGTTAAGTAATTAAAAGTTAAGTATTAAACGACGGTTATAGAAGGTTAAAGAAGCTAAAAGAAGGAGTCGGAAAAGTTCCAGAAACCTCTTTTGGAGGTGATGTATATCCGGCCTAAAGAGGAGACAAAGAAAAGGGGAAAAGATTTTGTGGCTTTATTTTGTTTAACCTTGGAAGAGAAGTTTTCCAAGGTGTATATAAACAAACCTAAAGCCTCATAATTTTTACTCCGTATCTCTCTTTCTCTTGCTCTAAAATCCGGCCAAACAAACACCCTATTAGGGTTCTTCTTTAATTTTTATTAAGCTATTATAGATCTAGTCCTAGCCCCTCTCTAGGGTTGTTGGGTAGATCTTCCATAGACTTGGAAGCTCGGTTTGTTCGTGCTAGACTCACGATTGACTCATCGTATCACGTGTGTACAAGATCGTGGTGTAATCTTGCTTTAGATTACATCCTAATGGTGTTCGTGATCTATCTCTACTGGTGACCATTCCGTCAACTTGTAGATCTTTCTAGGATAAAGGTATGTAACCCTAGCCTTGATTAATTATAATCGTGTTAATTAAAGATCTTGTTAATTGCTTCCGTTGTGTGTTCTTTGATCCATTTTAGAGTTTTTATAATTGTTATTATAATCATAAACCATCAGTGGCATCGAGATTCGTTTTAACATGATTTTAATTATCAAGATCTAAAGTTTTTTTTAACTAATATTGATTGGTGTTAATAATTACATGTTGTTTTTTAGTTTTTATAAAAAATTAGGATTTTTGTTTTTTGTTTTTTTAAATTCGGATCTGCCGAATTTTTATAAAAAAAATAAAAATTTTTTAGTAAACCCTAAAATTACATGGTAATTAAACTTTAGATATTTTGCATGAATTAATTGTTATGTCATGCGTGGTTACGATCCGTAGTTTTTTTTAATTGTTAAGAGAATGTGGGAGATCCGTAATAAACATGCATGTTTTTTTTACGGATCATATAATTTTGATTGCTATTTGCTTTATTTGATTCAAAATTTTAAAATTAGGGAAGACTTTTTATGTTCATAAAAACCCTAGATTTAATGTTCTTTGAATAAATTGTTATGCATGTGGCTATTTGATTTAGTTTTTTTTTGTACTAGTTTTCATACGTTTTATTGTATGTTGTAAACAAGGGTAGTTTTTTTTAAGAAAAATAATATGGACTAAATCCTATCAAAATTAATGAATTGTTTTGAGATCTAAATTACATATGATTTGTGTTGATTAGAATTGCAATAGCAACTTAACGGCCTACTCAATTTTGACAAACTATAAATTGGGTATAACGCACCGTTGGTCAAGTACCCGGTTAAGGAAGGAGGTGTTATGCTTCAGCGCTGACCAAATTCCCGGCTCGCCTGTGTGTCAAAATTGGAATTACCTACGGTTGTTATTGGTATAATTCTTTAAGGTTGATTGGTTTAACCAATACCTCAACTTGCAAATATATGATGAACTTTTAGTCTCACCAAAAAGTTTACTAAACGTTTTATTAAACTTATGTTATGGAGATGTATGCATGCTTATCCATACATGATTTTGACACCAAAATCTATACCCTAAAATTTAAGTCATATGCCCTCTAATTGACGAACACTTGAAGTTACAATTGTCGTCATATAAGATATCGGACGATGTTGTAATGGAGAGAAAACTTCATGACTGAATAAGATTGCACATGAAGGTTTTACGTTCTTTAGATTAGTCGACTTAATTGAGTTACTCAGTGAGAACTGGAAACTTAAGGCATAAAATAGGGATAAAACATGTTTACAATGCAAATGATTTTGGCAATGTAAATCCCTAACATATCTAGAAATTGCAAATTTGTTTGTCAATTATTGTTCGACAAGTTACTGTGTTGAATACATTTGTCACTAGCAGATCAACTGATGTGATAAATCTATGTCAATATGGATTCTAGTTTTTCAAGGAAAATACTATGGTTTTATTACCGGGGTAATTTTATTTTCTTGAATTTTATTATCGAAAATACTAATGTTTGAACTTATTTCTGTAGAAATTGCTCAACCCGAAAACAATCTGACAATAAGCTCGGCGTTCAAAATTGTTTTTTGAACGGCCTGAACTTACTGGCCCTAATTTCAATGATTGGTACCGCTCACTAAGAATTGTTCTAAGAGCAGCGGGTACTATCAATATCTTGGAAACTCCTTTTCCGGAGGATCTTGCTGAAGGAGAAACTGATGCGGAAAGGCTTCAACACGCTGCTAACGTTAAGAAGCACCATGAGGTGGCTGCTGTAATGTTAGGGAGAATGGCTCCATCACTTCAAAGGAAGTATGAGCTAGCTTCTCCTCAGCAAATGCTTGATGAACTCAAGGCTCTGTATGAAACGCCGCAAGCTGTAGAGATCTGTGATCTGGTTGATGCTCTACATAGTTGCAAGCAAGCTCCTGGAAAGTCCGTAAGTGCTCATTATATGGAGATGAGGGGTTATATGGAACAACTCATCGCACTAGGACAACCCTTTGATCATAATATGGCTATTAACTTGATCAATAGGTCCCTTAATAAGGACTTCAATGATTTCGTTCGTAACTATAATATGCATTGCACGGGGAAGACAGTTAATGATTTGCATGCAATGCTCATTGACTTTGAAAAGGGTTTGAAAGATAAGGCATCCACTGCTACTCCTCAAGTACTTCATGTACAAAAGGGTAGAGTGTCGAAACCAAAACCGCAAGTGAATAAGAAGCAGAAAGGCAAAGGCAAGGTTGATAAGAGCAAGCAAGTTGCGACTACATCAAAACCAAAGCAGAACTTTGCTAAGAAACCTCTGAAAGATGAGACTTGTCACTACTACAAGATGACTGGACACTGGAAGAGGAATTTCTCTCTCTATCTCCATGAAATGGCAGAACATAAGAAGAAGTCTGAGCAAGCTGCTGCAGCACCATCTTCTGGTAACTTTTTTATGATAGAGATATTTAATCTTTCATACAAATCAAACTCCTGGGTATATGATACGGGATGTGGTATTAATATTTGTAATACCCTGCAGGGATTTGAGTTGAAAAGGAGGCTTAGCTATGGGGAACAATTTCTGCAAGTGGGCAATGGCGCACAAGCAGCGGTTGAAGCTATAGGAATATTTAAATTAGTTTTACCTTCGGGTTTAGTACTGTTTTTGAATAATTGTCATTATGCACCTACAATTGTTAAGGGTTTCATTTCCTTTTCTTGTATGTTGGATCTTGGATTTACTCACACGATTGATAATAATAGAATTTCTGTTTTCAAATATGGTTTATTCTATTTTGATGCAATTTCTGTGAATGGTGTTTTTGAAATTAACATGCATGATAAAATTCCAAGAGGAAAAATAATTCTGTTTTTAGCATGAATAAAAAGAGTAAGTTAGACAAGAACTCTTCTTATCTTTGGCATTGTAGGCTTGCCCATATTGGGAAGACTCGCATACAAAAGCTTCAACGTGATGGGCTTTTGGAAAGTATCAATGATGAATCATTTGATAAATGTGAATCTTGTATCTCTGGAAAGATGACCAAGAAACCTTTTAATAGCAATATTGAAAGGGCTACTAAACTACTTGGTTTAATACATACTGATGTGTGTGGACCACTTAGACATGTGCCAAGGAAAGGTGTTAGCTACTTCTTGACGTTTACGGATGATTATAGCCGTTATGGTTATGTTTATTTACTTAAGCATAAACATGAGGTATTTGAAACATTCAAAACGTTTAAAGCCGAAGTAGAGTTACAACTAGGAAAGAAGATTAAAGCTCTTCGTTCTGATCGTGGTGGTGAATATTTAAGTCAAGACTTTAAAGATTATTTAAGTGAGAATGGAATTGTTCAGAAACTTACTTCTCCGTATACTCCACAACAAAATGGTGTATCTGAAAGGAGAAATCGTACATTATTGGATACGGTACGATCTATGTTTAATCTTACAACTTTACCATTATCTTTTTGGGATTATGCTCTTGAATCTGTTGTTCGTATTCTAAATATGGTTCCCACAAAGAAGGTTGATAAGACACCATATTGACTATGGCATGGCAAGAAGCCATACTTGTCTTATTTGAAAATCTGAGGTTGTGAAGCGTATGTGAAACGTGACTCTGGAGATAAACTCCAACAACGCTCAGTAAAATGTATCTTTGTAGGTTACCCTAAGGAAACTATGGGTTACTACTTTTATTATCCGGCTGAGAACAAAATAGTTGTGGCTCGGTATGGAGACTTCCTTGAAAATGATCTTGTAAATCAAGAATTCAGTGGAAGAAATTATGATCTTGAAGAAATTCAAGAAGATACATTGCCTTCTGAAAATACTAGCGAAGAAATTCCTGAAGAACCAGAAAGTCTGAGTGTTCCACCGGAATTAATTCCTCCACGTAGGTTTCAAAGGACCATACGTGCGCCAGACAAACTATTTCTTTACATAGAGGATGATGAGGAGGAAGTAGGGGATCTTGGTGAACCTGCTAACTATCGATCCGCAATGTCTGATCCAGAAAAGTCAAAATGGATAGTTGCGATGAATGAGGAAATGAAATCCATGGAAATCAATGATGTTTGGATTCTTGTAGACGCACCTAAAAATGCTAAAGTAGTGAAAAATAGGTGGATCTATAAGAAGAAAATTGACATGGATGGTGATGTACAATCCTATAAAACGCGTTTAGTGGCTAAAAGTTCTACTCAAACTTTTGGCATAGACTACGAGGAGACATTTTCTCTTGTAGCAGATTTACGAGCTATTAGGATTCTCATAGCTATAGCAACATACTATGACTATGATATATGTCAAATGGATGTTAAAACTGCCTTCTTGAACGGTCGCTTAGATGAAGACATCTATATGCAACAACCGGAAGGGTATGTTGATCCTAAATATCCAAAGCGCGTGTGTAAACTTCAAAGATCTATTTATGGTTTGAAGCAAGCATTACGTCAATGGAATAAGCGATTTGATGAAGAAATCAAAAAGTCGGATTTATTCAAAATCGTGATGAGCCATGTGTATACCGCAAAGCTAGTGGGAGTAATGTAGTGTTCCTAATTCTATATGTCGATGACATATTAATCATGGGAAGTAAAATTCAAAGACTTAAGGAAGTTAAGGATTATCTTGGTAAATGTTTTTCTATGAAGGATTTGGGAGATGCTGCGTATATTCTGGGAATTAAAATCTATCGAGATAGGAGTAGACGGTTAATTGGTCTTAGCCAAGATGCTTATATTGATAAGATATTGAAGAAGTATAACATGCATAACTCTAAGAAAGGTTTTCTACCGATGGAGGTTAAGCATGAGTTAAGTCATGAGAAAGATGCATCAACACCTGAAGAGGTGGCTTACATGAAGAAGGTGCCTTATGCTTCGGCTGTAGGATCTATTATGTATGTTGTAAGATGCACAAGGCCTGATGTGGCGTTTGCTCAGAACTTGGTCAGTAGATACCAACAGAATCCAGGAAAGTCCCACTGGACTGCTGTTAAGCATATTCTAAGGTATTTGAGAAGTACGAAAGATATGTTTTTGGTATTCGGGGGTAAACTAGACACAGAATTGAATGTAACAGGATTCTGTGATGCGTCCTGGCAATGTGATAAAGACGATACGAAGTCTCAGACGGGTTACGTGTTTGTCATCAATGGAGGAGCAGTTGATTGGAAGAGCAGTAAGCAGAAAACCATTGCTATGCATGCGACTCAATCCGAGTACATGGCCGCTTCAGAAGCTACAATGGAAGTTGTTTGGATTAGGAAGTTTATTTGAGATCTTGGAGTGATGCCTTCAATTAAAGAACCTATTGATATATATTGTGACAATTCTGTTACAATAATATTCGCCAATGACCCTGGAGTTATGAAAGGCGCCAGACACTTTAAACGTAGATATCACTACGTTTGAGAACAAGTGAAAGCTCGAGAAATAAAATTAATTAAAGTTCACACAGATGATAACGTAGCTGATCCTTTTACTAAGGCTTTATCTAGGCCAAAGGTAGTTAAGCATGCCAAGGCAATTGGGCTGCAACTAGCTAGCGAATTCATGCAATAAATCTGTTGATTAGTATTTGGATAAAGGATGTAAGACATTATTGAATTGATGAAATAAAGATTGGATTTCGTTTATTTTTTGTTATTTGATTTTGTATCCTATTTTACATGTTTTAATCCGTGAGCATTATGATGTTTCTAAATGTTCGTTGTCGATTATAAATATGGGAGTATTATTAAACTAAGACAATTTAAAATAGTGACAGAGTATACTTGAAAGTATATTGGTCAATTTTGGATGATATTTGATGGATCAAATATTGGACTTATCCCAACTATGTGATTTTACTTTATGGATCTTTGTCATTAAATAAATCATAAATAGTTATCCTTAGACCTGAGATGCCAGAAAACTGTATTGAATATAGTTCATTTCTGTAAGGTAACCTAACGCTAAACGTAACTGGTTGTCAAAAGGGTTATTTTCAGAAGTGTTGCAAAGTTCATGTGTTTTGCTTGTAGTCGAAATGGGATTCGTTTCCTTCAAATTATTATTTGAAGTATAAATACAACTGGGCCCCTTGGGGGAATAGTAAGATGTTTTTGTGGCCACACCTAAATTTGTTTTGGTAATCTTGCTATATCCGTAAACGAGAAACAAAATAGTTAATGAAGGAATGACTAAGATCCATATCCTTATTAACGATGTATTTGAAATGAAAGGATAATAATAATGATATAATCATTAAAAGGTTCTTGTCCAGGAGGCCTTACTCGAGTTGTACTAGTGACATTGTTAGTGTAACTAGACGCTAATCAATGTGATCACGATATTCGAATTTTGTCCAAGTGGGAGCTGAAAGTTTATGGACTTAAAAATCGATTGTCGTGTGATAGGATCGAACTCGAGATCACGGGATTGCACATATTACGTGAAGGGTTAATTTGTTTATTAAATATATTTATTATATTTATTAAATCAAACTGTAGCTAACGATCGTTAAGTAATTAAAAGTTAAGTATTAAACGACGGTTATAGAAGGTTAAAGAAGCTAAAAGAAGGAGTCGGAAAAGTTCCAGAAACCTCTTTTGGAGGTGATGTATATCCGGCCTAAAGAGGAGACAAAGAAAAGGGGAAAAGATTTTGTGGCTTTATTTTGTTTAACCTTGGAAGAGAAGTTTTCCAAGGTGTATATAAACAAACCTAAAGCCTCATAATTTTTACTCCGTATCTCTCTTTCTCTTGCTCTAAAATCCGGCCAAACAAACACCCTATTAGGGTTCTTCTTTAATTTTTATTAAGCTATTATAGATCTAGTCCTAGCCCCTCTCTAGGGTTGTTGGGTAGATCTTCCATAGACTTGGAAGCTCGGTTTGTTCGTGCTAGACTCACGATTGACTCATCGTATCACGTGTGTACAAGATCGTGGTGTAATCTTGCTTTAGATTACATCCTGGTGGTGTTCGTGATCTATCTCTACTGGTGACCATTCCGTCAACTTATAGATCTTTCTAGGATAAAGGTATGTAACCCTAGCCTTGATTAATTATAATCGTGTTAATTAAAGATCTTGTTAATTGCTTCCGTTGTGTGTTCTTTGATCCATTTTAGAGTTTTTATAATTGTTATTATAATCATAAACCATCAGTGGCATCGAGATTCGTTTTAACATGATTTTAATTATCAAGATCTAAAGTTTTTTTTAACTAATATTGATTGGTGTTAATAATTACATGTTGTTTTTTAGTTTTTATAAAAAATTAGGATTTTTGTTTTTTGTTTTTTTAATTTCGGATCTGCCGAATTTTTATAAAAAAAATAAAAATTTTTTAGTAAACCCTAAAATTACATGGTAATTAAACTTTAGATATTTTGCATGAATTAATTGTTATGTCATGCGTGGTTACGATCCGTAGTTTTTTTTAATTGTTAAGAGAATGTGGGAGATCCGTAATAAACATGCATGTTTTTTTTACGGATCATATAATTTTGATTGCTATTTGCTTTATTTGATTCAAAATTTTAAAATTAGGGAAGACTTTTTATGTTCATAAAAACCCTAGATTTAATGTTCTTTGAATAAATTGTTATGCATGTGGCTATTTGATTTAGTTTTTTTTTGTACTAGTTTTCATACGTTTTATTGTATGTTGTAAACAAGGGTAGTTTTTTTTAAGAAAAATAATATGGACTAAATCCTATCAAAATTAATGAATTGTTTTGAGATCTAAATTACATATGATTTGTGTTGATTAGAATTGCAATAGCAACTTAACGGCCTACTCAATTTTGACAAACTATAAATTGGGTATAACGCACCGTTGGTCAAGTACCCGGTTAAGGAAGGAGGTGTTATGCTTCAGCGCTGACCAAATTCCCGGCTCGCCTGTGTGTCAAAATTGGAATTACCTACGGTTGTTATTGGTATAATTCTTTAAGGTTGATTGGTTTAACCAATACCTCAACTTGCAAATATATGATGAACTTTTAGTCTCACCAAAAAGTTTACTAAACGTTTTATTAAACTTATGTTATGGAGATGTATGCATGCTTATCCATACATGATTTTGACACCAAAATCTATACCCTAAAATTTAAGTCATATGCCCTCTAATTGACGAACACTTGAAGTTACAATTGTCGTCATATAAGATATCGGACGATGTTGTAATGGAGAGAAAACTTCATGACTGAATAAGATTGCACATGAAGGTTTTACGTTCTTTAGATTAGTCGACTTAATTGAGTTACTCAGTGAGAACTGGAAACTTAAGGCATAAAATAGGGATAAAACATGTTTACAATGCAAATGATTTTGGCAATGTAAATCCCTAACATATCTAGAAATTGCAAATTTGTTTGTCAATTATTGTTCGACAAGTTACTGTGTTGAATACATTTGTCACTAGCAGATCAACTGATGTGATAAATCTATGTCAATATGGATTCTAGTTTTTCAAGGAAAATACTATGGTTTTATTACCGGGGTAATTTTATTTTCTTGAATTTTATTATCGAAAATACTAATGTTTGAACTTATTTCTGTAGAAATTGCTCAACCCGAAAACAATCTGACAATAAGCTCGGCGTTCAAAGTTGTTTTTTGAACGGCCTGAACTTACTGGTCCTAATTTCAATGATTGGTACCGCTCACTAAGAATTGTTCTAAGAGCAGCGGGTACTATCAATATCTTGGAAACTCCTTTTCCGGAGGATCTTGCTGAAGGAGAAACTGATGCGGAAAGGCTTCAACACGCTGCTAACGTTAAGAAGCACCATGAGGTGGCTGCTGTAATGTTAGGGAGAATGGCTCCATCACTTCAAAGGAAGTATGAGCTAGCTTCTCCTCAGCAAATGCTTGATGAACTCAAGGCTCTGTATGAAACGCCGCAAGCTGTAGAGATCTGTGATCTGGTTGATGCTCTACATAGTTGCAAGCAAGCTCCTGGAAAGTCCGTAAGTGCTCATTATATGGAGATGAGGGGTTATATGGAACAACTCATCGCACTAGGACAACCCTTTGATCATAATATGGCTATTAACTTGATCAATAGGTCCCTTAATAAGGACTTCAATGATTTCGTTCGTAACTATAATATGCATTGCACGGGGAAGACAGTTAATGATTTGCATGCAATGCTCATTGACTTTGAAAAGGGTTTGAAAGATAAGGCATCCACTGCTACTCCTCAAGTACTTCATGTACAAAAGGGTAGAGTGTCGAAACCAAAACCGCAAGTGAATAAGAAGCAGAAAGGCAAAGGCAAGGTTGATAAGAGCAAGCAAGTTGCGACTACATCAAAACCAAAGCAGAACTTTGCTAAGAAACCTCTGAAAGATGAGACTTGTCACTACTACAAGATGACTGGACACTGGAAGAGGAATTTCTCTCTCTATCTCCATGAAATGGCAGAACATAAGAAGAAGTCTGAGCAAGCTGCTGCAGCACCATCTTCTGGTAACTTTTTTATGATAGAGATATTTAATCTTTCATACAAATCAAACTCCTGGGTATATGATACGGGATGTGGTATTAATATTTGTAATACCCTGCAGGGATTTGAGTTGAAAAGGAGGCTTAGCTATGGGGAACAATTTCTGCAAGTGGGCAATGGCGCACAAGCAGCGGTTGAAGCTATAGGAATATTTAAATTAGTTTTACCTTCGGGTTTAGTACTGTTTTTGAATAATTGTCATTATGCACCTACAATTGTTAAGGGTTTCATTTCCTTTTCTTGTATGTTGGATCTTGGATTTACTCACACGATTGATAATAATAGAATTTCTGTTTTCAAAGATGGTTTATTCTATTTTGATGCAATTTCTGTGAATGGTGTTTTTGAAATTAACATGCATGATAAAATTCCAAGAGGAAAAATAATTCTGTTTTTAGCATGAATAAAAAGAGTAAGTTAGACAAGAACTCTTCTTATCTTTGGCATTGTAGACTTGCCCATATTGGGAAGACTCGCATACAAAAGCTTCAACGTGATGGGCTTTTGGAAAGTATCAATGATGAATCATTTGATAAATGTGAATCTTGTATCTCTGGAAAGATGACCAAGAAACCTTTTAATAGCAATATTGAAAGGGCTACTAAACTACTTGGTTTAATACATGCTGATGTGTGTGGACCACTTAGACATGTGTCAAGGAAAGGTGCTAGCTACTTCTTGACGTTTACGGATGATTATAGCCGTTATGGTTATGTTTATTTACTTAAGCATAAACATGAGGTATTTGAAACATTCAGAACGTTTAAAGCCGAAGTAGAGTTACAACTAGGAAAGAAGATTAAAGCTCTTCGTTCTGATCGTGGTGGTGAATATTTAAGTCAAGACTTTAAAGATTATTTAAGTGAGAATGGAATTGTTCAGAAACTTACTTCTCCGTATACTCCACAACAAAATGGTGTATCTGAAAGGAGAAATCGTACATTATTGGATACGGTACGATCTATGTTTAATCTTACAACTTTACCATTATCTTTTTGGGATTATGCTCTTGAATCTGTTGTTCGTATTCTAAATATGGTTCCCACAAAGAAGGTTGATAAGACACCATATGAACTATGGCATGGCAAGAAGCCATACTTGTCTTATTTGAAAATCTGAGGTTGTGAAGCGTATGTGAAACGTGACTCTGGAGATAAACTCCAACAACGCTCAGTAAAATGTATCTTTGTAGGTTACCCTAAGGAAACTATGGGTTACTACTTTTATTATCCGGCTGAGAACAAAATAGTTGTGGCTCGGTATGGAGACTTCCTTGAAAATGATCTTTTAAATCAAGAATTCAGTGGAAGAAATTATGATCTTGAAGAAATTCAAGAAGATACATTGCCTTCTGAAAATACTAGCGAAGAAATTCCTGAAGAACCAGAAAGTCTGAGTGTTCCACCGGAATTAATTCCTCCACGTAGGTTTCAAAGGACCATACGTGCGCCAGACAAACTATGTCTTTACATAGAGGATCATGAGGAGGAAGTAGGGGATCTTGGTGAACCTGCTAACTATCGATCCGCAATGTCTGATCCAGAAAAGTCAAAATGGATAGTTGCGATGAATGAGGAAATGAAATCCATGGAAATCAATGATGTTTGGATTCTTGTAGACGCACCTAAAAATGCTAAAGTAGTGAAAATAGGTGGATCTATAAGAAGAAAATTGACATGGATGGTGATGTACAATCCTATAAAGCGCGTTTAGTGGCTAAAAGTTCTACTCAAACTTTTGGCATAGACTACGAGGAGACATTTTCTCTTGTAGCAGACTTACGAGCTATTAGGATTCTCATAGCTATAGCAACATACTATGACTATGGGATATGTCAAATGGATGTTAAAACTGCCTTCTTGAACGGTCTCTTAGATGAAGACATCTATATGCAACAACCGGAAGGGTATGTTGATCCTAAATATCCAAAGCGCGTGTGTAAACTTCAAAGATCTATTTATGGTTTGAAGCAAGCATTGCGTCAATGGAATAAGCGATTTGATGAAGAAATCAAAAAGTTCGGATTTATTCAAAATCGTGATGAGCCATGTGTATACCGCAAAGCTAGTAGGAGTAATGTAGTGTTCCTAATTCTATATGTCGATGACATATTAATCATGGGAAGTAAAATTCCAAGACTTAAGGAAGTTAAGGATTATCTTGGTAAATGTTTTTCTATGAAGGATTTGGGAGATGTTGCGTATATTCTGGGAATTAAAATCTATCGAGATAGGAGTAGACGGTTAATTGGTCTTAGCCAAGATGCTTATATTGATAAGATATTGAAGAAGTATAACATGCATAACTCTAAGAAAGGTTTTCTACCGATGGAGGTTAAGCATGAGTTAAGTCATGAGAAAGATGCATCAACACCTGAAGAGGTGGCTTACATGAAGAAGGTGCCTTATGCTTCGGCTGTAGGATCTATTATGTATGTTGTAAGATGCACAAGGCCTGATGTGGCGTTTGCTCAGAACTTGGTCAGTAGATACCAACAGAATCCAGGAAAGTCCCACTGGACTGCTGTTAAGCATATTCTAAGGTATTTGAGAAGTACGAAAGATACGTTTTTGGTATTCGGGGGTAAACCAGACACAGAATTGAATGTAACAGGATTCTGTGATGCGTCCTGGCAATGTGATAAAGACGATACGAAGTCTCAGACGGGTTACGTATTTGTCATCAATGGAGGAGCAGTTGATTGGAAGAGCCAGAAGCAGAAAACCATTGCTATGCATGCGAGTCAATCCGAGTACATGGCCGCTTCAGAAGCTACAATGGAAGATGTTTGGATTAGGAAGTTTATTGGAGATCTTGGAGTGATACCTTCAATTAAAGAACCTATTGATATATATTGCAACAATTCTGCTGCAATAATATTCGCCAATGACGCTGGAGTTATGAAAGGCGCCAAACACTTTAAACGTAGATATCACTACGTTCGAGAACAAGTGGAAGCTCGAGAAAAAATTAATAAAAGTTCACACATATGATAACGTAGTTGATCCTTTAAGGCTTTGTCTAGGCCAAAGGTAGTTAAGCATGCCAAGGCAATTGGGCTGCAACTAGCTAGCGAATTCATGCAGTAAATCTGTTGATTAGTATTTGGATAAAGGATGCAAGACATTATTGAATTGATGAAATAAAGATTGGATTTCGTTTATTTTCTGTTATTTGATTTTGTATCCTATTTTACATGTTTTAATCCGTGAGCATTATGATGTTTCTAAATGTCCGTTGTCGATTAATAATATGCGAGTATTATTAAACTAAGACAATTCAAATTAGTGACAGAGTATACTTGAAAGTATATTGGTCAATTTTGGATGATATTTGATGGATCAAATATTGGACTTATCCCAACTATGTGATTTTACTTTATGGATCTTTGTCATTAAGTAAATCATAAATAGTTATCCTTAGACATGAGATGCCAGAAAACTGCATTTCATTTCTGTAAGGTAACCTAACGCTAAACGTATCTGGTAGTCATAAGGGTTATTTTCAGAAGTGTTGCAAAGTTCATGTGTTTTGCTTGTAGTCGAAATGGGATTCGTTTCCTTCAAATTATTATTTGAAGTATAAATACAACTGGGCCCCTCGGGGGAATAGTAAGATGTTTGTGTGGCCACACCCATATTTGTTTTGGTAATCTTGCTATATCCGTAAACGAGAAACAGAATAGTTAATGAAGGAATGACTAAGATCCATATCCTTATTAACGATGTATTTGAAATGAGAGGATAATAATAATGATATAATCATTAAAAGGTTCTTGTTCAGGAGGCCTTACTCGAGTTGTACTAGTGACATTGTTAGTGTAACTAGACGCTAATCAATGTGATCACGATATTCGAATTTTGTCCAAGTGGGAGCTGAAAGTTTATGGACTTAAAAATCGATTGTCGTGTGATAGGATCGAACTCGAGATCACGGGATTGCACATATTACGTGAAGGGTTAATTTGTTTATTAAATATATTTATTATATTTATTAAATCAAACCGTAGCTAACGATCGTTAAGTAATTAAAAGTTAAGTATTAAACGACGGTTATAGAAGGTTAAAGAAGCTAAAAGAAGGAGTCGGAAAAGTTCCGGAAACCTCTTTTGGAGGTGATGTATATCCGGCCTAAAGAGGAGACAAAGAAAAGGGGAAAAGATTTTGTGGCTTTATTTTGTTTAACCTTGGAAGAGAAGTTTTCCAAGGTGTATATAAACAAACCTAAAGCCTCATAATTTTTACTCCATATCTCTCTTTCTCTTGCTATAAAATCCGGCCAAACAAACACCCTATTAGGGTTCTTCTTTAATTTTTATTAAGATATTCTAGATCTAGTCCTAGCCCCTCTCTAGGGTTGTTGGGTAGATCTTCCATAGACTTGGAAGCTCGGTTTGTTCGTTCTAGACTCACGATTGACTCATCGTATCACGTGTGTACAAGATCGTGGTGTAATCTTGCTTTAGATTACATCCTGGTGGTGTTCGTGATCTATCTCTACTGGTGACCATTCCGTCAACGTGTAGATCTTGCTAGGATAAATGTATGTAACCTAGCCTTTATTAATTATAATCGTGTTAATTAAAGATCTTGTTAATTTGCTTCCGCTGTGTGTTCTTTGATCCATTTAAGGGTTTTTATAATTGTTATGATAATCATAAACCATCACAAACGGCACCCCTACAACCAGTGTATTGTAGGGAGTCACTCAAATATAAAAAACACAAACAATACACACCAAATCAAGCCAAACTCAATCACCTAAATACCTAAAACATAATGTAAAAGAGACAATAGGGCTGTGGGCTGTTTGGCAGGATAGTGAAGTCGCACGCCTCTTTTTGAACACCCAAAACCAAACCAAATCCAACAAGCAGACAGTGTACACCTAAATCTACCCTAAATCTAATTGGGGAACCAAGGGAACAAGTAACAAAATCCAAAAACAAGCACTAAATAACTACTGATGTACTTGACAGGGCAGTAGGCACTAGTTGTTGGTGCAAATGGTCATTAGGTGAAGTTTGGCAGCTATAATCTTGGAACTTATCCACCCTTCCACCGAACAATCAACTTATAGCCCTAGACTAACCTATGCTCTAACAATTAACAACAGCACAAAGCATAAACTAAAAAATCATTCCCCTAGGGCAATTTGTCTATCTAAGCCGATTCTACCAAATCTCTTAAAATTACTTCTAGGTTTTAAATGGAAATAATAAACTCCTAAACTAACTTTGTACTAACTGGTGAAGTATGTTAGAACTGTCAATAACATACAAATTGACCTCCTAATGTAATTCATGAGCAGCACCAAACACCATTTTTTAACTATCAAGAACCTGGTTTTTGAAAGCTTTTTATGCGATTCTCAGTCTATGAACGTTTTCTTTCCATCACAACATCATCCAAAATCTCATATGACGATGATTGTAACTTCAAGTGTTCGTTAATTAGATGGCATAAGACTTAAATTTTAGGGTATAGATTTTTGGTGTCAAAATCATGTACGGAGAAGCATGCATACATCTCCATAACATAAGTTTAATAAAACATTTAGTAAACTTTTGGTGAGACTAAAATTCGCCACATATATATGCACGTTCATCACGGATCTCCCACATAATCTTAACAATTAAAATATTACGGGTCGTAACCACGCATGACATAACAAGTAATTCAGGCAATCATCTAAAAATCATTACAATGTAATTTTAGGGTTTAAAAAAAATTATAAAAAAAATTCGGGCAAGCCGATTTTTAAAAAACAAAAAAAACAAAACCCTAATTTTTGATAAAACCTAAAAACCATTGTTATTTTTAAAACAAATCAATACTAGTTAAAAAACCTTTAGATTTCGATAATTATAACATGTTAAAACGGCTCTCGGTGCCACTGAAGGTTTATAAAGCTCATAACAATTATTCAAAACCCTAAACAAGATCAAAAAACACATAGCGGAAGCGATTTAACAAGATCATAATTAATAACACAATTATAATTAATCTAGGGTTACATACCTTTATCCTAACAAAGATCCACAAGACAACGGAACAATCACCAATTAGGGTTTATGACGATCAACACCAAGATATAGTCTAAAATAAGACTATATTACGTTCTTGTACACATGTAATACAACGAGCTAATCGTGATTCTAGCACGAACAAACCGAGCTTCAATGCTTATGTAATATCTACCCAACAACCCTAGAGAGGGGCTAGGACTAGATAAATTAAATAGCAAAAATCAAAAAACCAAAACCCTAAAGAAGGGGTGTTTGGCCGGCGATCAAAGCAAGAGAAAGATAGAGAGGGATAAAAATTATGAAGGATATGGGATTGTTTATATAGGCCTTGGAAAATCTTGTTATCCAAGTAATAAACCAATTAGGAAACAAAATCTCTTTTCCTTCCCTTTTTTCTCCCTTTGGCCGACGGTTATGCCCACCCACATGGGGCTTCGGAACTTTTTCTTTTTACTTCTTTTCTCAACTATTTAATTCCATAACGGTCGTTTATACTTAACTCTTAATTGTTAACGATCGTTAGTTAAGCTTTGGTTTGATTTAATAAATATATATAACCCTTTACGTAATGTGTGCAATCCCGTAATTCGAGTTCGATCCTATCACACGACTATTAATTTTCTGTCCATAAACTTTCAAGATGGATAGTGAGGATGAGTCCTTTGGTATCCAAAATAAATATGGTATCCAAAATAACTCTTCTCAAATTCTTATTGGACTAATGTTAAAATGTATTACGTGAATAAATGTAATTAAAATTATACTACGTACTCAAAACTTTTATGATAAAATTTTTTTCCTATATGTAATTTTTTCCCCGAAACAGCTATATAACGGTCATAACAAAACAACTGACTATTTGTTTTCTAACTCACTTATACATTAATTTTTCAAACCTCAAACATCTTTTAATCATAGAAAATTATACATCACCAGAGCATTTCCTTAAATATTTTTCAAAGATGATCCACCCGCTTCTAATTGCTGTCACCATTATGATTATCTTAATTTTAATTCCACTCTTTTCAACTCCGACTTAATCAGTTTGAATTGTTTTTAGTTATGTATTTGTTTATAGCTCTCCCACTTTATTGTATTGCATTGCTGATTGATATATATATATACGGATTTTAGCATTGACTTTGTTATTTATTCAATTTGTGTTTAGCAACAAATTGTCGAACCTTGAAAAAATCAAATTTCCAACTCTTGACATAACTGGAGCAAATTATATACAATGGATAGCAAATGTTAAAAGGCATCTCATATCAATGGGTGCTTTAACAGCGTTACAAGAGGGTAACGAATGTGTAGATGAAATCAAAGCGAAAGATGATGTTTTCCTCCACACAATGATGAAACACTAAAATTTGAATATTCAAATTCTGATGATCTAAGCATTTTGTGGAAAGATCTACAAAGCAGATTTAATCAACAAAGGGAAGTTTACTCCCTATGGCTATAGATGAATGGAAAATTTTAAGGTTCCAAGATTTGAAAGGAGTTAATGAATACACCTTTGCTTTATTCAAAATATGCTCAACACTAAGATTTTGTGGGCAAAATGATACTGAAAGATAAATGTTGGGGAAAACTTTCTCCACATTCCATTCTTCAAACATAAACTTGCAACAAGAGTATCGACTGCAAAAATTTAAAAGATACTCTGATCTAAATGCACTTCTTCTTGTAGCCGAGAAAAACAATGAGTTGTTAATGAAAAACCATCAAACTCGTCCCACAGGATCCTTAGCACTTCCAGAAGCAAATTGTTATTAACAATAATGATAAAAAAAACTCTAGAAGCACAAGAGGAAGAGGTAACCCTCGTGGGCGTGGGCGTGGCCATTATAGTCAAAACTGTTTTCGCAACCAAAACTATACTTACCATCGAGCTGGTTATAATGGTCGTGGTCGTGGTTGTGGTCGTGGTAAAAGAAATTACACTTACCATGCCCCATAACTTAATAATCTCAATCAACAAAATATTAAAACTGGTACCTCTCAAAATCCTGAAGGATCATGTTTTAGGTGTAAAAGTGCAAATCATTGGCCAAAAGCTTGTCGCACACCTTCACATCTATGTGAACTCTACCAAGCATCTCGTATGAGAAAAGAGAAAGAAGTGAACCATGTGGATCAGTTTGATAACTCAAACACTGAGCTTGTTGCCTTAGATTTTTGATAACTTACAACTTTTTAAATAAAAGTTGGTTAGATGTTAACAACTAAGTATAATAAATAATTATGAATTTCCGTTCTGTAACTTTGTTTAACTATGTATTATTAGTTTCTCCTTTTCATGTAAAATAAATAAATAACATCCATTGTGTGCACCTATTATTCTTTTATTTATGTTCAAATTAGAAATTCAAAGTTAGTCTCAGTGGATCACAATATCAAGCAAAGGATAAAGATCTATGCATAGCAGATAGTGGTGCTACACACACTATACTTAGATCCAAGAAATATTGTTTTGAATTAAGATCAACAAAGGGAACCATTGATACAATTTCAAGCCTACAAACTTGATAGATAGAGTGGGAAAAGCCAATTTAGTGTTACCAAATGGTACACAACTCTTAATCGAGAATGCTTTATATTCCCCAAAATCCAAAAGAAACTTACTAAGTTTCAGAAATATATATCATAATCGATATGATACTCAGTCAAGGACTATTGGAAACAAGAAATGTTTACATATCATAAATGAGAATCAAGTATTTGAAAAATTTCCAATGTTCCATTCTAGTTTGCATTATACACATATCAATGTGCCTCAAGTACATATGAAAGTAAAAGAAAAATATTGTGATCCTAGTATATTTAGCTTATGGCATGACAGGTTATGTCACCCAGGATCAACAGTGATGAAAAATATAGTTGAAAGCACACATGGACATCCACTGAGAGATCAAAAGTTCCCTAAAACAAGTAAATCTATGTACATCTTGCTCTCTTGGAGAAATGATAGCAAGACCTTCACCACTTAAAATTGAAAATGAATCACCTATGTTTCTTGAAAGAATTCAAGGTGATATATGTGGCCCAATCCATCCACCTTGTGGAACATTTAGATACTTCATGGTTCTAATAGATGCATCTAGTAAATAGTCTCACGTCTCCTTATTATCAAATTGTAATGTGTCCTTTACAAGGTTTCTTGCTCAAATTATTAAATTAAGGGAACATTTTCTTGATTATATAATTAAAAGAGTGAGACTTGATAATGTAGGAGAATTCACATCACATGCTTTTAATGATTATTGCCTGTTAGTTGGAATTGTTGTTGAACACCCAGTTGCTCATGTTTATACGTAAAATGGTTTAGAAAAATCATTGATTAAACGCCTCCAACTAATATCCAGACCATAAAAAATGAAAACTAAACTCCCTGTATCTATATGGGGATATGCAATTTTACATACTGCATCACTAATTTAAATGAGGCCAAGTGCAAATCATAAATACTTTCCTTTACAACTTGCTTCTGGCCAAGAACCAAACATTTCCCATCTTAGAATTTTTGTTTTTTGCAGTGTATGTTCCTGCTGCACCACCACAACTCACATATATGGGCTCTCGAATAAGATTGGGAATTTATGTTGGATATGAAACATCTCATAAGATATATTGAGTCTTTAAAAGGTGAAGTATTTACAACACGTTTTGTTGATTACTACTTTGATGAGCAATTTTCCCGGTATTAGGGGAGTTAAGAAAAATCAAGAAAAGATGTCACATGGTGTGAACCTTCATTGTTATTTTTGGATCCTCGAACAAAACAATGTGAGACTGAAGTTCAAAAGATAGTGCATTTGCAAGAAATTGCAAATCAGTTACTAGATGCATTTACATATACAAATCGAGTGACCAAATCACATATACCAGCTGGTAATGCCCCATCTCGAATTGAAATACCAAATAAGCATGCTGATGATACTATCGCTCAAGAGTCTAAAAACGTTCGAAACGTGGAAGACCAGTTGGTTCAAAGGATAAAAATCCTCGTAAAAGAAAAGGAACTAAAAAGAACTTTGGCCATGTGGAAAATGTTCTTAATAAAACACAAGATGGCGAAACCTCAACCGAGGAAGAAATGAATGATATTAATAAAGAATTGTCAATCAGTTATGGCCAGACACATATCTTACGGGACCAAAATGAAATAGGAGAGATCGACGAGATATTTTACTATTTTGTAGCATGTGATATTATGGGCAGCGATGATGATCCTGAACTGAAGTCTGTAATTGATTGTCAAATACGACAAGATTGGGATAAATGGATAGACGTTATGCAAGCTGAATTAAATTCACTTAATAAACGAAAAGTTTTTGGGCCTATTGTTATCACACCTAAAGATGTGAAACCTGTTGGATACAAATGGATCTTTGTACGAAAAATAAACGAGAAAAATGAAGCTACAAGATATAAAGCTCGACCTGTAGCTCAAGGTTTTTCTCAAAGGCCAAGAATTGGTTATGAGGAAACTTATTATCCCGTTATGGATGCAAATACTTTCAGATATTTAATCTGCTTAGCAGTCTCTAAAAATTTAGATATGCGTCTTACGGATGTTGTTACTGTAAGAAAGGGTGTATACTTTTATTAAATAACAATAATAAAATTAACAGAAAACAAAGAACAAACTAAATAACAAATAAAATGAAAGCAATAAAAAACTAGAGACGAGACACATGTTTAACACGCTTCCCTGCTGTTCGATCATTCTTTTAAGGAATCTTGATCCGGCAAATGAATTATGTAATAGCACGAGGTTGATATGCAAACACTTCGATCCTAATGCTGAAATTGTTGTCGGGCAACACGCTGGGGTAAGAGTGCTATTACCAAGAATCTCTCTTGCTCCATCTAAAGAAGACATGTTTCCTTTCAAGCTAAAAAGAACACAATTCCCTATTCGCCTTTGTTTTGCTATGACTATCAATAAATCTCAAGGGCAAACAATTCCAAATGTGGGTGTCTATTTGCCGGACTTTGTTTTCTCACATGGCCAGCTTTATGTTGCATTGTCTAGAGTAATTCCAAATGTGGGTGAAACCAGTCAAACAGTTTGGTGAAGAAGGGTCTACACGTCATCTGTCGTGTACAAAGAAGTTTTACGCGACGATTAACATATGTTCTTTTATTTTATCTCATACTTGTTTTGATGTTTCACTTTCATTTTTTACTATATGTTCTTTTATTTGAATAAAATTTTATTTAAAGTTGAATGATCGTATGTTACGACAGTTTCCAACTAGAATTTCATCTAACTATTATAAAGCTTATTGTTTCATAATAGCCGTTGTGCGATTCCGCAACTATGTGCGGGTATTAGGGGTGTTCAAAAAAACCGAGAAACCGACGAACCGTTCAATCCAAAACCGAAAAAACCCGAAACCGAAAAAACCGAAACCGAAAAAAACCGAAACCAAAAAAACACGCTTATAATGGTTCGGTTACGGTTTTTATTTTTAGATATCCGTGGTTAACCGAACCGAACCGCACATATTATACTTGAAATTTTTTAACTAAATATTCAAATTATAGTACATGTATTAATTGTATTAGTACCCTACTTTTATTATACATGAAATTTTTTTAACTAAATATTCAAATTATAGTACATGTATTAAACATGTATGTGTAAATTTAATTAATGTGATCGTAGTTTATAAATATCGAATAAATATTTTTTAGTTAATATGTTATTTATGAATATTCTAATGCATTTTTTTGTAACGAAATAATTTTTATATGATTTTTATCTATTTAATGTCGTTGAATTATACGAAAACGACATTCTATGTTCTAAACCATGTTATTATTTATAAACTAAAACTTTATGAAACTTATATAATGGTTAACCGTGACCCGAACCGTGGGTAACCGCTCATTTCGGGTAACCGTATGTCCGGTTAACCGCCTTGTACGGTTCGGTTACGGATAGTAAAATTAACTAACCGAACCGCGATGGATAGTCAAAATCGTCTAACTAACCGAACCGAACCGAACCGAACCGACCCGTGAACACCCCTAGCGGTATTCACATAGTGTAACTCTATAAGAGACTTGCTAGTTTTGTTTAATAAACTTCTCATATTCGAAAAAAAAAAGAGTTCTTCAATATTTTTGGATCATTTTGTTTTTTTTTTAATTAATTTATGACACATATCTTTTAGCCAAAAGGCATGGGTATTCTCCTTCGTCTCAAATTAGGGTATTCTCCTTCTATCGGTAGCGGCTATTTATAATCTCCTGGATTCTTTCTTTTTAATCATCAATCAGTCGGCTCATCTTGTCAATCGGTAATAATAAACCTCGCTTTTTAATCTCCTCCGTGTATTGATTCATTATATATAAATTTTTAATTCAGTTAATTATAGGTTTGTGGTTAGTGATAATATGTTTATAAAGCACAAATGTTTATAATGGTGTAAATTCTTTGTTCACCATACAGATTTTCTCCGGCACGTTTTACATCAACAATGACAACTCGTGCATCAATAACTGTAAGACTATTATTCACATTCTCTTCTTATATAACTAGCATGGGTACCCGTGCATGGGTACCCGTTGTTAGTATGGAAGATTACATTGTCCAACGAATTATTAGTTGTTTATGAGGATTAACCTAGTTTTCAATCATTATCCTGTCAAACATGGCATCAAATTAATGTTAAATTGTAAAAATTTAAATCAAAATAAACACTCATTAAAATAGAAAAAAACATTCTGAATTAAAAAGAATAAAATTTTAGAAAATATGTTGTTAAATGATAAAAAAAAACTAAATAGATTAAAAGACATGTAACTTAAAAATAAATGGTGATATTTTAAGAAGTCTTTAAGAAAGATTATACCATTTTATATTAATTAAAATTGATTTAATAGTTGAGGTTTGTTCACTTTATCTTAATTATTTTATTTGGAGCTAGGTTAGGATAAGTTTTAGGATCGGGTTTAAAATGGACTTAGATATAATAGTACAAGTATTGATTTACACTAGCTGTTATAAGATTGTCAATGATTTTTATTTTGGTAATACAGGGATATACAAGAATAAAAAGTAGTCTGGAAATCGTGTACATGTTAAGAATGTATCAGTTTTCCTTGGAGAGGGATGCTTATACAACAATTACACCCTCACAGCAAGATGTAAGTCTATTACTAGTATTCACATTATCTCTCTTTTTACGACATTTACTCTGAAGATGATCTAATGGTTTTGTTTTCTAATACAGGAAGATACAATGAGAAATGATGAGGTTGATGAGGTTGTGTGTATCTTGAACAACTTAAGGTCAACACCCGAAGATACATTGCTTCTCTCTTGGATAATAAGTCATATAATTACATCAATGGCTCAAGATGTAAGTCTATTATTATTCAAATATCTCATGTCTTTTTAATAAATTTACACTGTTAAGTTTGCCTTGATGTAAATGGGTTTGTTTTGTAATACAGGAAGATACAATGAGAAATGATGAGGTTGAATGTATCTTGAAGTTGAACAACTTAAGTTCAAAACCCGAAGATACATTGTCGATTAGTCATAGAACTGTGAACATCTTTTGGAGGTCTCGGCTTCTCTCTGGGATAAGAAGTCAACATATTACATCAAAGGCTCAAGATGCAAGTCTATTATTATTCACATTCTCACTTTTATTAAATATACACTCTTTAATTTTACATATATAAGCCTTGATGTAAATGGGTTTGTCTTGTAATACAGGAAGATACAATGCGGAATCTAATTAACATGTTGAACATGTTAAGCTGGTATAAGTTTGATTCGAAGATGAAGGCTTCTACATCAGCATCAATGGCACCAACAATTACATTACATGTAAGTCTATTATTATTTATGTATAAATTATTTATCTTGTCTTTTTTGGATATAAATTTACACGTGCACAGGAGAGAGATAATAAATGGCGCCTTAAAACAGAAGTCATGAAGCTATTTAACAAAGCGCTGGAGGATTCTTTCAGTGAATTTAAAGAAAAGTGGATGATGACATGGTGCAAAAAAGATGGTGATTTCCAATGGTACATACATATGTTGTTTCCCGTTTCTTGCTGACTGTCTTGCTACATTTTGTTTTTCTTTTCTTCCTAATACTGCATAGTGAGAAATTTACAGCGATAACGTCTTGACCATCTGGCCGCAAATCAAAAAAAGAAAAAGCATCAGCAACAACAAGAAACGCTATTCACGTTTTAAAGGACCAATAGACGTTGGAAAGGTAATATTCTTTTGTCAACTCTTGCCAGTTTTTGAATATACTATTGTTTTTTTTTTCTGTAATCTTGTTTTTGCTATTCTTTTATTTTAGAGAATCAAGGAAGAACTTGTGAAGCTGAATTCTGACACGGGCATGATAGAGGGACAACCCTTCGTATATGGTGTTGGTTTTGTAAATATAAAGTTATCAGGGAATTGGATGGCTGCGGTATTGTTTTTTGCTTTCCTTTCCCGAACTTTAAAAATATACACAAACAATTTTCGCCTATATCTTTCTTGTTTCCTTGCAGAATATTCATAAGATGCTAAAAGATGGTATAGACACATGGGCACCAAGACAACAACTTGACTTCAAAAGAACAATAATTAACTCTCCGTCATGGGATGAATCCAATCTAATGCCAATGGATGTGTTACGGCGCCAGTTCATCATAATGTCACGAATGCATATGCTTGAGTTTGCTAAGTATGCTGCGACGACATCTACGGTAAATTATTCTGTTTGAATTTTTGTTATATCTAAATCACTTTACATTTTATGGTTATGAGCTGATAATTGATATTCCATATATTTCAGGGGAATGGGATGTGTTTGCCTCTCGGCAAATTGGAGGAGCACTTTCGGTGGGAAGAAAAAGATGGAAAAATGATGATATATGTTAAAGATGAAAGAAATACGAAACCTCTTATTTGTGGAAAGATTCGTGGGAAGAGTCTTGGGGAGAGAGATGGGTGTTTTGGCTATCCTTTGGAAGATCTTGGAGCTTTGTGGTATTTACTTTTAATTTTATATGTCAATTGGCTACTAAACATATATGGTGTTGGGTTTTAAATATGTTGCTGCATATTTAGGCATGGTTTTTCAAAAGAAAATGCAGATTGGATAGTATGTGTGACTCCTTCACAACAACAAGATTATGTTGAAGAATGCTTTGAAGTAAGTAATGTTTACACAACAACATCCTTAACATTTTCGAAAAAAGAAAGAGAAATTGTATAATAGTTGTTTTTCCAGGCTGCTGACTATGCAGGGTGGACAACAACCGATAGGATCTGGCCTTTAGCAACTTATGTTGGATTTAAAACTAGTAGTACATCTCTAGAAGACTTGCTATCTTTCTTATACAAAGCTGAATATCCTTCTGAAGCAGGTAGAACAGCCATGGTTAATTTATTCTCTACTTATGTAAATTGTTTTTCTTAACCCATCAGAGATAAAACATGAGTATCGATTTAAAATGGCTACATTTCACATTATTAATTTTATCAGGTGAGGCTGCTAAGGTGCTTGGGTATACTGATGAAGCAGTTCTAGATTGTGCTCTCACGTAAGATTTTCATGCTTTTATAATAATTTTTAACTCTTATTGTACTTATACTACCGGTATCAATAATGCGAGTATAGTGGTAGATGTTGGGTATCAACTTTTTGTAATCAAATTTTATTTCCAAAAGTTTCTATTTCAACTTAACAATCTCTTCACCGACTAATTTCCTTTGATCTATTATACAAGATACCCTACGTTTAGGCCATGTTTTGTATTATTTCATATTCAATGCTTTGGTTGTACTCTCAAACAGGTACACATTCTTGAAATACCATAGATTGGCTGATTGTACATTCAGCTACCATGAGATGCTTGATGTAAAGGTATTTGAATAATCATCAATTACGTGTGACATAGCGCTACTTTTTAAAATATTCATACGTATCTTTTTTTTAATATAAATAGGGAAATACCTTTGTACGTCTACTAACAACACAAGCTCAAATTCGTAAAATTACCAATCATTCTCTTAAAGACATTGATGAGTTAAAGAAGGTAAGAATTTCTTTTCGTTTCAATATTGTTACAACTTCCTCATCTCGACCCCAATTTTTTTGCTTTCTTGATATTCAATATCAAGGGATAATGTATTTCAATGCTGTTACGACTTTCTCATTAGTGCCCTATTTCTTTGTAACAGGCTTCAGAGCTAGGATTGGAACAAGATAAAATAATATGGTCTAATGGTGTAGAACGTGAGTTGGGATTTCATTTACTCATGTTCACTGAGGTAAGAAATGTATCTTAAAAAGTATATGCTACTACTTTGAACATACAAAGTCCTTTTTATGTGACAAAGCATAGTTTTTTCGAAATGAATACTTGATTATAGTTCTTTAGCTATTTAACACCACACAACTAATTAGCGACTAGCCACAAACGATACGAACATAATGATTATATGAGAATGAAAAACACATTGACACGATTTAAAAAAATTACATATATATATATAGTATAACAGATTGGGTTCCCATATTGGGTTCCCATCATCTATACACATTCGATTTCGAACCCATGCATGTGGAAACTCTGTGTAACTATCACGTCAGACACTTAGGGAAAGTTTGATTTTATAAATTTCATTCTTTCATTTCTTGGAAAATATTCAGTGAAAAGTCTGATTTTTATAATTTTCGTAATTCTATTAATATGCTTACATATGATATTATTGGACTAATTACCTAACTTTATTTTTCAGTTAATCAGCGAGTCTTGTTTATCTTTCTTTCCACATCTCCTTTGTGGATACCTCTACAATTTATCTGAGAAATTCAGCCTTTTCTATGAAACCTGTGCGTCCTCGGGGTTCGAGGTATGTTTGCTTACATATGCTTTCTTCATATAATATTGAATTTAATTTTTTCTCCTATTAATCCATAGTTAATTTTCGAAAACTTATAAAAGAATACCAATCACCGTACTGCATTCTATAAGTTATCTTTATTCCAACTGATAAAAACTTATAAAACTTCATAGCTACATACAATCTATCTACTCCCTTCTAAAAGAGCAATGTTTTGAGACAAAATAGTACATATACATGTTTCTCAGCCCTTTGAACATCAGGGCTTCGAGCACATATTTTTCCCGTTCTTGGTAGAGTCTTAATACTAGTTTCTTCGATTGCTTTTCCAGTCACTTCTGGGATCGTTATGAAAATCAGTTGTAGAGTGTTTAACTTGATTATTAAAATATGATATTTTAACCCTGGTTTTTATTAGAATTTGGATCCATGCGAAAAAGAACCCATTAAGGCATCAACTACTAACGGCGTAAATAAAATGAATCGCCATGTACAGAAAAGCTGAAAGTACCTTTGAAGTTTCTAAAATACCAATATTATTGGGCCCGGGTTCTTCATAATTATCAGGGTTAGTCCCAGGTGGGAATCTGCTAGTCCAGCTAGATATGTATTTAGTGTGGTCATCTTTCGTCGATGCATAAAAACAAACAACTGTCTCTAAAAGAATTTTACTACCACAAAGTTGGCAAATAAATAGAGGTTTGATTCATTCTCATCAAACTTGAGAAAATGAAGCATGATTGATAACTTTAGTTAGTAATATATTTTAACTAGAGAAGAGCTTACAAGATGTTTATGCAAGTATATAGCCTACTGGTCATAATGTCATATAGCTAAATCACTTGAAGTGTCACATTGGCCATATCTTGTACATGTAGACAGAACTATCAAGAAACATCCTGCTTTCAGCTTCTTACTCAATATTTGCATCAACATAAAGGGGCCCCTATCATTAATTAGCCCTTCACTGTAGCCATTCTGCATGTTAGGAGCTGATTATAACTTCACATGCAATGATAATTGATGGACAGTAAATATTTATTGATATAGAATTATGTTGCTATGATATAAGACATGATGTTCTTTTTTTGTTCAGATATTATTAAGTAGAATGGAAGTTAGGTTCTAGGAATTAACTCTGGTACTAGTAATATATTTATGATCTACTATGAAAAATACTGCTTTCATTTCACATCTCAGTTTACTTGTTTTATAGTGGCTCAACTTTCGTTGAATATATGTCTTCATGTCATATCCGATTTTCTTACATTCTTTTTGGCTAAAAAACAGTTAAAAGGAGAACAAAGAGTCTGTGTGTCCGGCCAGCCAGTTAATTCAGTTTATTTTTGCGTTTCAGATACTATGAGACAACCTGGTTTTATAGTGGCTCAACTTTCGTTGAATCTATGTCTTCATGTCATATCCGAGTTTCCCATTGCATTTCAGATTCTAGGAGACAACCTAGTTAGGGTGTTTGAGATTCCATATTCTAAGTTCTTACTTTTAGAAGAAATAACCATTCTTGACGTGTTTACGTGACTAACTTCTGTACAAAATTTAAGTGCTTGGTTAAGGTATTAGGGGCAGGTGTGTGGTTTAGTCGGAGGTTGGATAAGGTCATCATTTTTGTTGATGATGAACATGAAGATATCATTTTTTTTAATTTTTGCTTCTATTAAACCATAGTTAATTTTTGTAAGTTTTGCTAGGTTAGTTTGGTTTGCTGAGGAAAAATCAGATTGTTGATAACTTACGAAATGCTTTTTCTCACGCAATAATTAAATTTAATTTCAGGTTCTCTTAAACTAAGTTAATATTCTAAAACTGATTAGATTTTTAGGAAGACATGTTGATTATTCTTGTTAGGATTTGGGATAACTTCAAAATATTTGGCAGGAGAAAACAAGATTATTGCTCTGTGAGGCAACTGCAGTTGTAATGGAAAAAGGGTTTCATCTTTTGGGGATCAGCCAGGTATGCATTATCAAGTTTTTTGCTAACTATTACAAAATATAAACAAAAATTATTACAAAAAAAAAACTAGTTTAGGCACATTTAAACATTCTATAACTAGGTTTTACCTTCTTTTTTCGTGTAGAAACCCTCATTGAAGGCGGTATCAGCGGCACTGGCCCTAAATTATGTTTCACCATTAGAAGTCAGGAATCCACTAGAAAATCTGAACATCCGGACCCGGTTTGAGGTGTTTACAGTTTATCTCCATATTACAAGAGACCATGAATTTGAAGATGGTGAGCTGTTTGGGAACATTCAAGTATCAGATGATTATGGGTTAGTACCAGATGGGTGGGGGAAATTACTTAATCCTGGTCCTGGTCGTGTTAGTTTATTTGATCAAGATTGGCGTCATCCTGTAAAGATGAAAAACAATTCGCGTTTAAAGATTGGTAATCCCAGTTCTCGACATTCAGTCCCGTTCTCTTCATCCATGCGGATTGTCATATTATTCTATGCTACTAAAAAAAATGAATTTTTTGAAGTTTGCAATCACCAGTCATATATGAAGTTCTCATCTTTTTTGGACGACAAGTCAGAAAGTGGTTGCAAATATCTTGTTGCCGGAGGTGATGATGGGCATATGCGGATGCATTTCGTTCTATTAAGGGATGCCTTAGATGCTACCATTAAGGTAAAGTTTCTTAGGGTTTCTGGTCGAAAAGTTTGTGGAGAAATACTTGCTTATTATGATAATTTTGAGCATAAAAATGACGATTTGGAAAAGAGTTTCTACAAGGCTTCATTATTTGAATCTTTTGATGATTCAGTTTTAGAAGCTGGTGATGTTCCCTTGACAAGATACATATTGGCCGTACCCAACAAGGGCTCACTCGTTATTGAAGCACACTTGACCGAATATAAATCTGGGGATGATATTTTACGTGGATCTTGCGTATTTAGTTCCCTTTCCAATGGTAGGTTCAAACTGGACATTGAGGGCACTTTGGAAGTGGAGATCAATTGCAACTAGGATTAACTATAGATATTTTGTTGCAACCTGTTTTGCTTATTTATGATTTTAACTAGTTATAAGACCCACCATGATGCACGGGGTTTAGACATTAATTTGCGCTCCGCTTGTTAATTATGAAGAATTTTTTGCGACCTTTTTTTTGCTTGTTAACTTGTAATATGTATGGAATTTTATATTTCCTAATGCTCGTCACCGTATAATTTGCTTTATTTGAATATGCATTTTGAGACAAGTTTCTATTGTCTAAATTGAATAACTACTGATTTAAGTTTTATTTTCTATTATCCTGAATGCAAAATGTACATGTAAATTATCACGAAAAAGAAAAGTAGCATCTTTTATAATGCGACTATATGCAATTTTTCATTGTTATTCTTACCTTGACATCAGCTTTGGGTAAGTTGGAATCATTTTCCTCTTCTGGTTCATCCTCATCAGTAACATTTTCATCTTTTTCCTTTGAACCAGACCTGTTACTCTTTCCTAAGGTGCCCCAGACTTCGTCCTTGTTAAATTTCTCATTCATTGCACTAAAATCGAACTCCTCGGTAAACTTCGTCACTGGTCGAGAAACCTGAATCAATTAAAGACAAGACAATTAACACACACAATTAGATCATATACTATAATAGTACAACACCAGCATAGAGTATAAAAAATTACCCCAGATCCTCTGCCTCTTTCACGCCCTCTCTGATTGTAATTTTGGCAGTTGTGGTAAGTAGCTCCATTGGACTAAAATATAACAGAGAAAGTAACTAATTAGAGACAAAATCAGGCATCTGTCATATAAACCAAGCAGGCTAGAATAATGAAAAATTCAGCTAAGCAGACTTGGATAATATTAATAACAATAGTAATAATAATAATAATAAAATTCCCATTTCTTGGATTAAAGGGTCATAAGAGTCCGCTGGCACTGGAACGGGCACAGACGATGCTGACGATGATACTGGTGAAATTTGAACCACCTTCACATCATTCTGAACAGGTTGTGGGGATTGGGATGAAACAATGGTAGCTGGCACAGACTGCAGCAGCTGCTTTGGGGTTACAAGCGATGGTGTGGGTGATTCAGTTGGGACCAACGGTGCACTGCCAACAGAGGTTATAGGCTGAGATGTGCCTTGAAAGGGATACCTTACACCAGAAATCACATTGGGTGTAATGAGTGAATTGGTAACATCCACATCAGTAGTAACAGCAGTCTGTGGTGACTGGAAGCTACTAACTGGCGGTGTAAGAGACACGGAATTCGGAGGTTTGTTTTGCATCATAGTTGGCAAAGAGGGAAGTGTTGAACTCATTAATGAGTTAGATGGTGAAGTGAGTGAACTGGTGGATGTCGGCAATAAAAGAGATTGATATTCAGGTAAGTTTGGAGCCGACGAACTTGGTGGTGGTCCAGTTGACAAGGAAGAAGCATTGAAGGTAGGATACTGCATAGGTGGTTGTTGTGATGAGCTTGGTAAAGGTCCAGTTGACAAAGAAGAAGCATTGAAGCTAGGATACAGCATAGGTGGTGGTGGTTGTTGTGATGAGCTTGGTGATGGTCCAGTTGACAAGGAAGAAGCATTGAAGCTAGGATACTGCATAGGTTGTGATGAAGGGAGCATTCCTAATTGTGGTGATGTTTGTTGATGCATCTGTGGAAGTGCATTTGGGGGGTAAGTATCCTCCGGGCCAATACATCGGCATTGCACTGTTTGAATTTGGAGGAGGTGGCGACGGCGCCCATTGTCCTACATTCCCACCAGGTTGATATAAAGGCAGCGCGCCCACCTTGAAAAGTTGACCCGGGGTGGCCCAGTTGTGGGGTGTACATACTAGGACCAGAAGGAGGGTCACTAGCAGCAGCAGAAGGAGGCGGCCATTGCGTTCCAAATAATTTTTCCTATGAAATTGAGTAGGACCATTGTTTCATAATATTTTATAAACTCCTTTAAAAATATTAATTATTTATAAAGTATCTCGAACGAGCTTCTTTTTAAAGAAAGATGGACTTCGACTTAAATATTTCTCGTTTTTGAAAGAAAAGTATGAAATAATTTAATAATTCTTTTTATTAAATATCTCGAGAAAGTGAATATAAAAATTTAATTATTTTTTTTTAACTGTGCAGGTACGCAGACTGTGCGACCTTTTAGATTTTTCAAAATATGACCCCTTTTCAAATCCAATAAGTTTGTAACGCTCAAAAATTTCGAATAATATTTATATAATTTATTATTATTTAATGTACGAAAAATTCTCGGGTGTTACACAAGCCATGTCTACAAGTTGAAAAATGCGATTTATGGTTTGAAACAAGCACCGAGGGCATGGTACGATGAATTATCATCATTTCTTCTCCAAAATCACTTCAGCAAAGGAACCATTGATCCAACGTTGTTTATCAAGCACTACGGCAACGACATCTTGGGTGGCTCAGGTCTATGTAGATGATATAATTTTTGGTTCTACAAACCCAAAATATTCCATATTATTTGCCGACCAAAAGCCGATTTGAAATGTCCATGATGGGGGAAATGACGTTCTTTCTTGGTCTCCAAGTTCACCAATCCCCCCGTGGTATTTTCATAAATCAATCCAAGTATGTACTTGAGATTCTAACGAAATTTGGCATGGAAAACTGTGATCCTATTGGTACACCAATGGACACTAAACACAAGCTTGATTTGGATAAGAAAGGGACATTTGTAGATGCTACAAAATACCGAAGTATGGTCGGGTCCCTTATGTACTTAACCTCAAGCAGACCGGACATTGTGCATGCTACTTGTTTATGTGCTCGGTATCAGGCTAAGCCAACCGAGAAGCATCTCAAGGTTAAATGGATCTTTCGTTATCTCCGGGGAACCATTCACATGGGTCTCTGGTATACGAAGGATTCTGGTTTTAATCTAACTGTTTTTTCAGATGCCGACCATGCAGGGTGTCATGATACATTCAAGAGCACTTCCGGTGGAGCACAATTCTTAGGCGAAAAGCTAGTGAACTGGTCCTCAAGAAAACAAGATTGCACGGCGTTGTCCACCGCGGAAGCAGAATATGTGTCTTTATCCGTATGTAGTGCTCAAGTCCTTTGGATGAGAACACAACTCATGGATTATGACTTTCACTTTAATCCTATTTATTGTGATTCACAATCTGCCATAGCCATATCATGCAACCCGGTCTAACACTCCAAGACCAAGCACATTGCTGTCTGATTCCATTTCATAAAGGAGCATGTGGAAAGAGTAACGATCAAACTGTACTTTGTCAAGACGGACTACCAACTAGCCGACATCTTCACCAAAAAAGCTCTTTCTCAAGACAGATTTGAATTCTTGGTTCGTCGACTTGGTATGCGTAGTTTCACTTCAGATGAACTTGAACGTCTTGCACATTCGCAGTACTTGTATATATCTATCAGAAAATCAAAATACAAAAATATAAAACCTATAAAAACAAAATAAAAAATGAGAAAATCTTTCAAAAATACCAAAAATATTCTTCTCCGACATGTCTCTCAGCATCGATAATATGGACGTACTTAGAAATGTCGCTCAATAACGACACGGGTACGTACATAAAGTTCGAATGAGAGTTCAAATGTGTTCAAAACATGTCTTTTCTACTTTCTTCTCATAATGGCTTATAGTCACATGTCAGACTATATCCCGGTCCCCAAAGAAAGGAAAGTCTATGACTTATCCTCATCAAGAGGAAATTAATTTTTCTCGGTCATGGGCTTATATTAAAACATTCAAAGTTTTAAGCTCATGAACTCAAGGAAAATGTTCATTCATGTACATTTTTCTCAACAACGGGAAATTCAGTTTTCTCGGGTTTAAGCACAACTTTTCAAGGTATTTCAAAACTGTGTGCTCATATACTCCCCTGTTTTAATTAGAATTCCTTTTCGAGGGGGAGTACAAACTTTTATGCAACATTATTCTCTCTATGTTTCATCACTAGTTTCACAAAAAAATTCAATCACATGCAATTTTTGAGGGGGAGAATAGTGATTAAAATGTGTCATCTTGGATAAGATCTTTGATATAAGGGCTTTCTATTCCTAATATGTGCAAAAACCTTTCATTTTATGATGCACATATGTAGGGGGAGCGTTTTGGTGATATATAAAACTTTCAAGGTGTAAACATTGATTTCATCAACACCTTAATTGCATTTTCAATTGGTTTTCTGGTTACGATATATATACCCTTCAACACATTAATTCACGATGGTATTGGTGTCAAAAGGTGGTTAGGTATTCGTCCTATGATCCAACCAGAACCGGATGGATCTTCCCAGGGACAATCCATTAGAACTTAGAAGTCCTTAGGAAAGATGGAGTAGTAGTGCGTACGGGAAAAATGCCGACCAAGTACTTAAACTAGCACTGGAATAATCACAACAAGGTGCTAGTTATGACGTATTGGTAAGCATTGAAGGGGTTGAAGAATGAAAAAAAAAATGTAAGGATAAAGGGTGAAAAGAAATATCCCTCCATACAACTTAGGCAGAAACCGGGTCAACACATCTACTATCAAAATCACTTTGATGATTTCTGGTATTGAAGACAAAGTATCATGGACCCAGTGATGCAATGCACAACCCCTTCCAGCCTACTCAAGCTTCTCTCAAAAGAAGCTTGTTTTATTGTCACGGAGTTCAACTCATTTCTATCAACTTTCTCACTCCAAGATAGTAGATACTGAAAAGGTGGCAGTCTGCTCCAGCCTCCGATCACCAAATAAACGTGCACTTATAGAGTTTAGAGCCAACGAGATTCATCAAAACTTGTTCCAGGAAATTGAATTGACACTTAATCAGTAGAATGGAACTGCATGATTCACTCCTTACTATGAATTATCTTTCGATATATTTAAGTATTGAGAACGGCTACCACAGCCGGAAACCCTGTCAAGGAAGTTCTTTGAACTTACCCAATCACAGGTACAGTATTCGTACTGTATAACGGGAAACCGAAGGAATGCAAACAGTGGCGTAACCTCAAGAGTCGTAATTCAAGACCACATGCTCATGTAAAAGAAGAAAGCTCAAGAACATCTAAAGACAAAGACTTCCGCTACTCTGATGATCAAGGGAGATTGTTTACAAGCTTTCAAGTTAACCCAAAACATGAGTATGTGGGGAAAGACACCCGAACACAAGCTGGCAAAGTTTCAAGATCAAGTTAAGGCAAAGATCAAAGATCCAAGATCACAAGTCATGAAAGGAACTATGAAAGAACTCTCAAGACAACTAGCTTCAAAGTCAACAACATCAAAGAAGTGAAGTCACATATTACATGACCACCCCTTAGGGGGAGATTGTTAGCCGTATTTAAAGTGATGGTCATATAATATACCGTTGCGAAGCTCGTGGAAAATGCTACATAATGGTGTTGAGAGTTCTAGTATAATGTTTGGTATGTAACGGGAATTAGTCCTTAACACACAAATGAGGAAGGCCTTCTATACCTTACCCTTGTAGTATAAAAGGCACTAAACACCTTATTTGTGTGTGTATTTTCCATTTCATAGTTGGTAGAGAGAGAAACTTATGTCTTTCTCTCACTAGGAATTCACAACCCTTTTTGTTCTTCCCTTTTATTCTTCTTAATCTAATCTTTTTTTTGGTTTAATCCATGATGGTATTCGTATTGAGTTAAGTCGTATCAAGAAGAAACTATAATAGAAAAAAAATAATCTACTTAATTTAAATGAAGTGATTTAGGAAGTCGTAAGCACTCAATAACACTTAGGGCCACTCTAGATCAAAACAAGTTTAATTTATAAGTAACTAAAGCAGTGTCAGCTTGTTCACAAGAACCAAAAAGGTTAGTCCCTCTACCAATATAGCTTTTTGTAACTTCTTATATATGCAATGACAGATTTGGATCAACCCGTCTTTGCCTAGGCTTTCGTTGATAGTTTCAAATGAGCCGCAACCCTTTATTCGGTTTCTATTCTACCTAACAGGTACTCTAGAATGTACTAACCTGATCAAAATATAAAATATCCAAAATATGAAAACTTGTTTAAACAATGATACAAGTTTAAGAAAGCCATAATGGTTAACTTGTCATTTATCTTGCTAAGTTCATATCAATCCAAGTAATATGCACATTTTCACATCGCAACTCAAATCTAATATATGCTAATAAGATTACCCAAACACCCTTGAACCAGGTAAACAATAACAATCAAGAAGCAAAAACCATAACTTAAACATGTATGAAGTTAGTTAAATTATACTTGATGCATAATCCCATTTAGACTATCTTAATTATAGAATAGAATAGTCGCATGGCAAAATACGTTTAATAGGACTTTATAGCAAGAAGTAGCATCAATAAACAAAAAAACATTAGAGAATTATGTAGCTAAATCTATACATGTAGTAGCATCATTTGTAGTCCATACATCATATGATAATCTGGAGTGACAGAACTATATGAAACATGTATTGACAGCCACCACAAATACTTTTCTGGTGCTTTGGCTAGGAGGCCACAACTTGTTAGTCAATTCTTGTGGTATTATCATCAGGAAGATGTATTTACATATAGGAAGTTCATTAAGCATAAAAAGTTGAAATTTAAGGTACATACCCGTGGCACTAATATTTTATAAAACACATTATCATACATAATGCAGTAGGTATACAAAGAAAAAGGTCTCGATTCATTCATAACGGTGTATATTTGTTCCTGAATGACGATATATCTTCCCTTTCTTTTGTGGTTAGCATTATCTGTATGGAGTCGTATAGGAAAAAGGCTTGTGGGCTACATGCCTACCTCTCAATGGTCAATGTCTAGGGATGAGCATTTCGCCCTAAATTTTGAAACTGAACTAGAACCGTACCGATAACCGGTACCAGAATCCCATTCAGTACGGACCAGGACTACAAAATAATGTGACAAAAAGTTCGGGACTACTAATTCGGTACGGGACTGGTACCAAATCGGAAAATTCCCAAAAATACACCTAGTTACAACTGGTTATGTTGTCTTTATATGAAAAAAATACAGAGTTGTTTAGTGACATATAGTTTTAGTTCTCATACAGAGTTTAAATAAACAATAAATCAACAATTTCTTCCAAGATAAGATTTTATTAACTAACAATACAAAAAAACGTATAAAAATACACAACTTATTTCAAAATCAAATTAACAACATTAATGAGATATTAGAAAGGTAATTGAACAAAAACCTTAATTGAAGCTGTTTGGTATCTCCTAATTCGACTAGTTTGTTGATGGCTTGGTTGCCTGACGAATCCGGCTGGTGACGGCAATTGTGTGAAATGGTGAAGGTGGTGGTGGTGTGTGTGATGTTGGCTAAGTGGTCAGGAGATTGGGGGCTGTGAAAGTGAAGAAGGGGGGATATTATTTTAGGGTTTTGTGAAGGAAATGAAAAGTAAGGAGGGAAATAAAGCGCCCAAAAATGAAATTTTTCGTTTGATTTTGAAGAACCGCCAAGTTATAGTGTTAAGAAACAACATTTGATAAAATAATCGAATAAAAAGAATAGATCCCGGTTTTGTAAAAGAAAATATGGCTTTATTATATGAGCAATAGAGCCCGGATTGGTTGATTAAAACAGGGCTTTAATGATTTTTAAGATAGATACCGATTCTTTGTAAGAGAACATGGCTCTATACCTGTTTTTATAACATGGAATCTTTTTAGAGCCCGTTTTTCATTAAAAAGGATCTTTTTTAAGGGAGCTCTATTTCACATTTTGTAGTAGTGATGGTAAACCTTTTCATATGTATATAAAGCTAGCTTAAAGACCCGTGGAATCACGAGGTATTTTAAAACAATTATTTGTAAGATACAATGTGTGTACATAATGTAAAAAGTACACCAGAAGTGAACATGTTCGATTGGAATATTAAAAGCAAATAAGTAGAAAATACACGAATTATTTGATAAACATTTGCATTTGTATGAAGTATGTAATGATAAACGCAAATCCAATTTGATCTTTCAATAGAAAACAACGGTTTTGAGTGGGAATCAATCCGAAAAGAAACTCCATTTCGTCAAACCTATTATAGTTAATAAAAAATGTACGAAAAATAAGACTTGGATTTATAACTAAGTAGTATATTGAATGTGGTAAATTTTATATTGCACATATCTCTTTAAATTTCTTTATAAACCTTGTAATTTTTGTAAACCACATTAGTATTAGTTTTTGATAGATTACTTGTCGCAAATGGCAACCTACCTTTAAACCTGTTTCTACTTGTCACTCGTGACACTTAAGTAGAGATGATGTTAAAAAAATATAAATTAATTAGAGATGAGATTATATGTAAATTAAAGAAATCCTACCAAAAAAACCTTCAATTAAATATCTACTTTATAAAAATATACCCCAAAAATACTCACACACACAATCATGAACCAAATAAACAGTAGAAAGTTGCATCAAAACCCGATAGTACTTGAATCACTATTGCGAGCCTTCTTTATTTTCTCACGCGTGATAATACACCTCTCTCACTCTTAGTGAGACTCTCACTCTTTCTTAGTGAGACTCTCACTCTTAGTGAGACTCTCACTGTTGTTCAATCATTAGTTATAAATATATCGTTACAGTTAAATAATGAGCTGAACTTTAACGTGTTATGTTATAGGAGTAACAAACTTAAAGTACTAAGTTAATAATATACTTAACATTCTATAACTCAATCGAGAAATGGTAAAAGTTAATAAGCTCATATTTCATATGTATGATAAAAGTTAATAAGCTCATATTTCATATGTATGATACTGATACGTTCGAACACAATGGAGCAATATGTAACATTAGAGTTCCTGATACAAATTCCAAAAAAGTTAGTCTTTAAGTACGATCACATGCTATTGCAGATGTGCTCTATCCAAAAAAAATCGCATCTTTTTCCATCTTTTGCTTGTTTGACATCCTTTCATGAGCATCGTAGATGTAATTACCAAGGACATGAGCTCTTGTAACAGAAGAAAAGTAATCTATAATAATCTCTCTTTATAGGCGCTATGCTCGTTCAACATAATGCTTGTAAATGAGTTATTCTCAGTACATGACTAATTTTTTCAAAGTTCAACATTTTTGTAAGAAACAATACTTACCGATATAGATTTTATTTCAAAAATCCCGTGTTTGTCAAGCTGAAACTTGAATCTGAATTTCACTTGTTTTGCATCAAATTATTGAGAGAAGCATGCCTAAAATAATATTACACAATTAACTCGTTGTATGAATGGGAAATAAATATAGAAAGTGCAAGTACAAATTCCAAACAAACATGTAATATGCAAAACATGAGATTCTTAGGCCAAAATGAATAGGTCAGGAATATAAGGAAAGCAATGTCTATGAAAAAACTGTCACTAAAAGATGATTCGTAAACAAAGATCCTGTAGAGGAAGATTGGACATAGTTATTGTGTAACGGAAGAATGTCTTATTAGCATTAAATAGATTGTTTAAACTTTCTTGATAAGCCCTCAATAGATGTATTATATAAATTCTTTAAAAAAACAATGCAGCATTATCATTGTATATTACGACAATGTAAAACCTAGTTATAAAAACTAATGTAGTAGAAACTAATGTAAGTACCTATAAAAATCAGTCCGGTCAACATTCATGCCCATTTAAAAACTTTAACTTAGCCATCAACCTGAGATGTAAGTAGTTTCTTTAAGTACTAAATTATGATTTTGATTGACATGATATTATAAACTTTGTATTTAAATATAGGAATCAACAATCATAAGTCATAAATTACCTTCAAAATTTTCAAATCCATAAAAAATGCATATCATTTATCAACTGAGAACATACAAACCTGGAATATGCTCCTTCAGTTAGTCATCATCGTCAACATCCAATCGTCATAAACATTGTAATTGAAAACCAAACGCATTAAGTCAATTTGAAATCAAACCACAAAACCTGTAATAACATATTGAACTCAAATCAAACCTTATTATAGGTGTAATCGTGAAATAATATATTGGTACAACTTTTTGAATGATATAATACTATTTATTAAATTATTTTATGTACCTCTTGGTGAATGCTACAATCTCGGGTAATTTGTCATCAATGTACTTGTAGAGTTTAGTGCAAAACAAAGAATTGCTAACTAATGCTTTGTCTGCATTTAAAATAACAAAATATGAGCGGGCTTAAACATATACCCATACATAAACAAACAATTACAATCAATACCATTGAAATCCTTGACTATGGTGGGTTGCAGGATCATGAGACTCTTTTGATTCATTGAAAATGCCAGTCCTAGCCTTACACAAATAACACTCTAGTTGTCAACAACTGTTAACCATTAAAAAAATGCTTTAATTATGGATTACAGTAAAAATAAAAAAGAATATCAATATCATAACAAAAAGGGTATATTGCTTACCTTAGTTATTTTGTTATCGATGAGAATTCAAAAATGAATAAGAAACAAACGCAAGCTTGGCCTGCAAAAAAATTAAATTTTCATGATCATCATCATCAAATAATGCAATACAACAAACATATAATTAGCATTCTAAAATAAATAAAATTACCTTGATCTCAAAAACCTATAACTTTAGTCAACAGTGTATCAAACACATAATGTGCATAAGAAAATTCAAACATATGACGTTTCAAGAAAATTCTATAATAAGTGATTTTGAGAATCATCAAGATCTAGATCAATGAATCTCGTCATGAACGAAATCACTTGCATAGTCATAGAACAAAAATGGAGATCCGTGGTGTTTTCAATCAGTTAATTTATCAGAGGATTTGCATGTGAGAAGTTTTGGTATAGATAAAGTTCAATGGTTAGTTGAATTGAAACGGATTTTGAAGAAGAAAAATCGTCATTTTTGGAATGGTTTTTTTTTTACATTAAACCATATTAAACCACATTTTGAAACGGCTTTAGCTAAATGCGTTTGTGACCTTTTTCTTCACTTATTTAATATCATTTAATAATGATTTGAAACTCCCATTTCAATGAAGAATTGTATCGAAGAATTTTGATAAAAGTCTCACCATGTTAAAACTTTTAATTGTATTGTTTAATAAAAAGTTCTGCATTGTATCTTTCGTACATACAAATACAAATACAAAAAATGATTTTATGAATAGAATCTTTTAAAAAATCACACGCTAAAAAAAAAGTTTCACAATTTAAAAAAAAAACGTTCCACAATTTCACAACGTACAACTTTCACAAAGAGTAATTTCTGGAAACCAATTATTATTGTATAGTTCTTCAAACTTTTTTGGCTAGTTTTATATGGACATGTCCAATACAGTTTTAAATCTTCCCTTTAATCAAAATGTGGCATTGTAGTGTTATACATAGGCTTATTTATGGAACCCAATTTAATTGTTGCATTTAATTTTTGTGGTTTATAGGGTTGTAATATATATTGTTTTATTATATAAAATAGATTGCCACATAATTTATAAACTTTTTTGCATAATGAACCTATTCTCACTATGGATTAAACCTTTTGAGCTTTATAAATTATTTAGTTTCTAACATGAATTAAAAGCACATAAAGTTTTAAATATTTTCAAAATTCTAAATCTTTTCATGACACCTACACATGAAATGGTTCTTCATTATGGCAACAACAAAAAAGTTAAACCTCTTCATAAAATTTTAAACTTATGTTAAAAACATCATAATGGATACTCTTATTATTAGCATCTTCACCCACGAGTTGCACAATAATATTAGTTCAATCACATTTAACAATTATTATAAGAGCATATGCAGTGAGGAAAGCTTTTGAAATTTTTTTACTATTTTAAAAACTATTTTAACAATTTTTGAAAAGCTTTTTGAAAATGACCTGATAAACACCAAAACATTTATAGAAAGTCTTGGTCATTCATGTTTACATATTTAATACATCAAGTCATAGATGCTATAGTTAGTAACTAAACAAACTAAAACAACAGCCTACAAAACTAAAACTACTTTGCAACATGTACCAACATCATTCCAAACAGCGACGAACCCATTATCGTGCGGCAGATTGAACCTTATGCATTTTTTTGACCTAGTGTTAGGTTTTGAGAAAAAACATTAATTTTTCTTAATTTAAATTAAATGCATCGGCTCACCAAAATATGTTTCTAGTAGTGTTATGGTTCAAAATTTCATATGCACCCCAATGATATCTAGAGCATCTTAAATGACAAAAGTTGTGAAAAGAGTATTTTTTACCATTACTTCAACAACTTTTAGATGCATATAAACTTGATCACCACTACCAAGATGCATATCGATGATGGAGATCGACGGTCTGGGGATGGGGAAGGGTTTCCATATCCAATTTGGGTTTTGATTTTGAGTTACATTGGTGTAGAAACTAGAAAGGTGGGTTGAATAGTTTCTAGTTAGTTTTCAAAACATTTCGGCGTAATCCACTGTGCGCGGTTCCTTATGTGTACCCGCGGTTCCTTATCAATAAATAACCGTCGGTCCATTTATGGAACCGCCGACAGTGGACGAAACTGTTTATTACATGTTTAAACTTTGACAATCCTTTGTATCAAATTCTCGATCAAGCTTGACTAGATATGAGATGTGTTTGATTGAAAGATAAATACTACAAGTAAGTAAACACACAAACACATCAAATCAAGAGTACATCAAGCAATAGTCTAAACACTAAGCACACACGTACTAAGCATAAGCTTTTCCGCAACTTAGATGTTTAGATTATGAGATGCACACAACACACAACACAAGTATGCAACTATAAATACATCTACAAAGGTAAAGACATAAATGTAAAGGAAAGTACCGACACGATGATTAATAGTGGTTCGGTCACGAAGCTCCTCTTCGCCCTACTCCACTCCTCGAGTACACCTTACTCGAGAGTTACTTCACTAGTCAACAAACTCCTTAAGGTGGAGAAACCATACACAACGTCGCTTATCCAATTTCCGACTCTAAGCTAAAAGTCGAGTCCTAATATTAGGTAGGACCAATCTACACAACGTCGCCCACTTCACCATTTAACGACACAAGGCTAGATGTCGAGTTCTAATCGAAAGCTAGAACTAATCTTCACGACTCTTCACTTTGAAGCTAAGTGAGAACTTCACACAACACAACTACTAATCACTTTAAAGCTAAGTGAGAACTCACAAGACACAACCACATCACATTAGAGTTTAGTGAGAACTACCTAGACACAACCACATCACTTTAGAGTTTAGTGAGAACTACCAAGACACAACCTAATCTACCCACTAGTTATGTTTTATGGCCCAACATAACAAACCTTGTGTTTTATGGCCTAAACACATAAACCATATAGATCTAAGCACACATCACTTAGATCTATAACTCTAACACTATATCCAAGTACTAACAAGACTTGGATCTACACAACTAACACCTAATCCAAGATACCCATCACTTGGATATTCTACCCTTACAAACACATCCAAGTGTATCCAACACTTGGATCTTCTACATATACATAGTAGGAAGACTAAAAACATAACTTAGATCTATAGGAGGAAAGATCTTCATCATGTAGTGAACCCAACACATCATGGTAATGATAGTGTTCTTTTCTTTGTACTTGAGAGGATGAGGAGATTGAAGATTGAATCACATCTTAAACAAGATTAATCAAAACTAACTAATCAAGGATCTAAGATGGTTTTTGAAAGAAACTGTGCAAAAAGGGTTGAAAGAAAACCTGGAAATGATCCACTATTTATAGGACAACATTGCAACGGCCAAAAACACCCGTGGTTCCTTATCTCTACCCGCGGTACCTTATCAATAAGGAACCGCGGGTTCCTTTAAGGAACCTCCGCGTCGGAGTCCGTGCAAATTTGTCCTTTAGTGGGGATATGCCATCTGGGTAGTTTATACCCTCAAAGGATATTCCTTTGGCATATGGAATATGCCAAATTCAAATTTTCATTTTCTTTTTAATAAAACATTTTCTTAAAAATAAAGTTAATTAAAATCTTTTGTCATATTTGATTAAAATGTGAGTTTTAAGAAAATATTAATCCTTGATCACTTAGTTAGGTTAATGACATGTTTGTACATACCTTGAGTGATTCATGCCGAATGCGGTCTTGGAGGTGTCGAGAGAAGTATACAAATGTATTCTTGAGTGATTAAGAGTACCTTAACATTTTACATAATGTATTGCGAATTATACGTTTGTCATCAACAAAATACAAAGAGATTATATCGACAAAGCATCGTAATGTTTGCACTAACAATTGGTTTCAAAGAATATTTTTTAGCATTTGGGTTTTGATTTTAAGTTATATATGATCTGGGTTTGATACTCTTGATTTTTGTTGTTAGATCCTTGTTAGAAATGTATTTTAGATGATGGGATTATTTGCGTTTATGTTGCACGTTTAGATCTTTGTTGGATAGTAGTTTTTTGTGATGATGATGATGTAATTTTGATCTTTTGGAAATTTTTTGTTAGATTTCTTTCTGCCAGTGATTTTTTTGGAAGAGATGACACAGTAGTTACTTTGGAGAAGAAGATATGTATGAGAAGACAAATAATTATTCAAGTGGAAATTTAAAATTAAGTATTTATTTACGTGGAAAATCAGCAGGCCATATTAGGTATATCGTTACAATTTAGCCGGTTTTAATGATCATATTAGTAATATGTAAAGGTTGTTACCTACATGTATAAAATTTTGAAAATACATTTCTAATATATTTCTAATATCTAAGACTTAACCCAAGATTTTATATAAAGCATTGACAAACACCAATTTCTGATAAGATCCTTTCTCACTAGATTTATTTTGTATTTAATACATTTAATGCAAAAAAACTATTAAAAGCTTGTGCATCTTAGTTATGGCTTCCTCCATGAATTTCCCGTAGTATCCACAAAACCTTGTACCAAAGGACAACATTGTTATTCAACAATTCGAGAGAAAGCCAAGGCATTCCAAGACTGGTACTCTCGTAGAATCAGTTCACCATTCATATGTTGAACATTTCAACGGATGCAATGTGGCGAATCAAGTCAATCACACGGGAGCTGCAGAAACAAATTATAGTTAAGTGACTAAAATAAAAGGAGACGACAAGGATAAATATGTAAGAAATGAAGGAATGAAACTGAAAGATACCTATATCCCTATTCGTTGTCGTACCACGAGACAAGTTTCACGAAGTTGTCATTTAAAGCAATCCCGGCTTTGGCATCAAAGATGCTTGACCTACTGTCACCAATAAAGTCGGAAGATACAACATCATCTTCCGCAAATCCTAAGATACCCTTGAGGTTGCCTTCGGATTCCTCCCTGTAATACAAAAACAACCGTTATTATTAGGATTTACGAAATAACCTCAGGAATTGATTATAGAAACATCGAATGCTTTATAATAGTCCGAACTTACTTGATAGTAGCCTTGATCTCTGCTCATAACTAGCCTTCTTCTCGAGTCTCGCAGTCAAGTCAACAACTGAGACATCAACGGTTGGAACACGGAAGACCATTCCAGTCAATTTATCATTAAGGGCAGGCAAAACTTTGCTAACAGCCTATAAGAACATGGATAAAATGTGTCGATGAGCTGAGGGAAATAGGACTCTCTTAATAGAAACTACAAAAGCCATGGTCAAATGGGTTGGGGTTGAAATATCAGACAGAAACTAGATACATGTCAAATTTTCCTAGAAATGCAAGAACTATTACCGGTCAATGTAAATCGTTTGACAAATTAGAAGCATTCCCTTAAAGTTAATTATGTTTTGAACCTTTTCAGGTAAAACACAACTCAGATGCCCCATGAATGAGTTAACAGGTCTAATTTTGAACTTCTAATAGGAAGTTGGGTAATTAGAAAATCTTAATAGGAAGTTGGGTAAGAAAAATTAAAAAAAAAAAATTAACTACCTCGGCAGCTCCAGTGCTGCTGGGAATGATGTTGAAAAAAGCAGCTCTTCCACCTCTCCAGTCCTTCATGGATGGGCCATCAACCGTCTTTTGGGTGGCTGAAAAATTACGTTCAAACAAAAAATGAGATATGTTGTACATATTTACACATGCATACCAGACATGGCATGGACAGTTGTCATAAGACCCTCAACAATGCCAAACTTGTCATTGATAACCTGAAAAATATAAAAAAAAATGCATAACGGAATCACCCAAAATATAACATTATCTTCCAATGTATTAAACTAATATGATAACATACATTATCGTTATAAACTTCAAACTTTAGCGTTATAAAAAGCCAATGAACTCTTACTAAATCTACATTTTGACAACAGGTACATGATGTAGCTCAGAGAATACTATTTTGCTTACGAAATAACTTCTTTCCATAAAAAAGATAAACAAATACTAGTATTTTAGAAAACCACTTGAAAACTTACCAGTGTATTCACTAATTAAGAGGATAATTTTCAGTGTCCAATCATATATACAACAGCTAATATGGAAATTTTGTGGCATATATCCTTTTTATTCGACCAAAGTCATGTGCTCTGATCATGAGATTCTTAATACTGTATTAAATTACTCATACACCAGTTATAATACTTAAGCTAATGTAGTTAGCATTAGGTTATATATCGAATCGATCAACTAAGCATTCAAATATGAATAAAAACACGCACAGTAAACCTTGGAATCACAATCACTTCAAAGATATTTGAAGGTACCTAAACAATTTACTACTTAGATCCTAGCTCAAACAAAGTCATACCATGTAATCAGAGGAGATAATGAAAGTTTATGGACTTAAAATTAATAGTCGTGTGATAAGATCGAACTCGGGATCACGGGATTGCACACATTACGTAAAGGGTTAATTTATTTATTAAATATATTTGTTATATTTATTAAATCAAACCGAAGCTTAACTACGATCGTTAATAAATAATAGTTAAGATTTAACGATCGTTATGGAATTAAATAGAAGCTAAAAGAAGGAGAAAGGAAAAGTTCCGGAAGCCTTTGGGTGGGCTTGTGGGTCGTCGGCCAAAGGGGAAAAGGGGAAGGAAATAAAAGATTTTCTTTTCTATTTTGTTTATTGCTTGGAGACCAAGTATTGTCAAGCTTATATAAACAAACTTCTAGCCTTCACAAAATACACACAAATCTCTCTTTCTCTTGCTCCTTGACCGCCGGACAAACACCCCTTCTTTAGGATTTTTTGGTTTTCGATTTTTGCTGTTTAATATTATCTAGTCCTAACCCCTCTCTAGGGTTGTTGGGTAGATATTCCATAAGCGTTGAAGCTCGGTTTGTTCGTGCTAGACTCACGGTTAACTCGCTGTATTACGTGTGTACAAGAACGTGATATAGTCTTACTTTATACTATATTCTTGGTGGTGTTCGTGATCAATCCTATTTGCCGTTCGTTCCGTCGTCTTGTGGATCTTGCTAGGATAAAGGTATGTAACCCTAATCTTGATTAATTATAATTGTGTTAAATTAATGATCTTGTTAATTTGCTTCCGCTGTATGTGCTTTGATCCATATTAGGGTTTTAAATAATTGTTATAAAATATATAAACCATCAGATAAAGGGATCATTAACGGCAACAAGCTCAATGTCATATGTCTGCAAAGCAACTCGAGCGACTAACCTTCCAATCCTTCCAAAACCTATATAATTCACATCCATAATATTAACAACTAGCAACAACAATAAGTAAAAAGTAAGTAGAAAGTATACCGTTAATTCTGATCTTAATCACTGAAAAAAAAATGAATAACAAAACATAAATTGTTAATTCTTAAAATAAATTTATTACCATTGCGATTGAGTTTACTGTGTGAGTGCTTTTTGAGATTGTGAGAGCGTTTGTAATGAAAAGTTAAAATATAGAAAAGCCGGATGGTTGGAAGATGACATCATTTTATTTTATTACTTCAAAGAAAAGAAATTGTATTTTTTTTTCACTTTTTTTATGTTAAGGGCTGGTCAAATTATTAAAAACTGGCTGAAACTTACCTCTATTGTATTTCAGGCACTCTTTTTTGTTTCGAAAACCAAGTTCTTTAATACAGTATTCTTGATCATCCATGTTTTTTACAAACCAGTCGAAATACTGCACCCCAAGTTCGCATTCCGCTGCTATTTTACGTATGTTATCTTTTCTCTGCTTTCCTCCACTTGGTTCCACTCCCTTGGCCCGATCGGTCATGTGACTAAAGCTAAGAATAATCAACTTCATCCACCCAGTAAGTTTTATATAGTATTTAGTGTTAAGTTTTGGATAGTCAGAGGTTGTCAAATTAATTCATTGATTTCTTAATCATCAATACAATCGGAGAGCCTAAATAAATAGGCAAACAAAATAGCTAAACAAGGAAAGGAATAAATGGTGATTGACAGAGGTGATATAATCAATAATTAAGTCCTAAAATTAAAGTCTCCAATATTCCCCCTCAAGATGGAGCATGCAAGTCTTTAATGCCAATCTTGCTTAGTAAAAAATGAAGTTGTTGTGTTCCAAGACCTTTTGTGAGTAAGTCCGCAAGTTGGAGCTTGCTTTCAATGGTTGCCGGTAAGATCTCCTTGGTTTCCACTCGTTCTCGAACGAAGAAACAATCCATTTCAACATGCTTTGTTCATTCATGATAGACGGGATTGTTTGCAATGTGACGGGCGGCCTGGTTATCACAAAATATAGGAGTAGGAGTGGTAATCACAACCTGCAAGTCTTTGAGCAGCCACCTGACCCAAAGAACCTCACTAACAGTGGAAGCCATTGCTCGATATTCTGCCTCTGCCGACGATCGAGATACCACATACTGTTTCTTTGTTTTCCATGAAATAGGGCCACCTCCCAAAAGGAGCAGGTACCCCATTCTTGATCGCCTTGTGAATAGACACCCAAGCCAGTCAGAGTCACAATATGCGGTCAAACTTATAGGCCCACAACAAGGAAAAAGAATACCCTGCCCAGTCGTTCCTTTCAAGTAGCGAAGGACTCGTTTTACAGCTTCTGGGTGGTTTCGTCTTGGGTCTGCAACAAATTGACTCAATACATTTACCGCGTATGTGATGCCGAGCCTAGTATCTTGTAAGTATAGTAACCGTCCTACTAGTCGTCGGTACGCAGTGGCATCGACTCGAGCTTCCTCTTCACCTTTGTCGAGTTTGGTTCCTTGTTCAAAAGGAAATACACTTGGTCGACACCCTAGCATCCCACTGTCTTTGAGGATATCCAATGTATATTTCCTTTGACTTAGAACCAACCCTTCATGAGTTTTTGCCACCTCTATGCCAAGGAAATACTTTAGTTGACCGAGATTTTTAATGCTGAACTCATTGTCAAGTTGGCTCTTTATTTCTTGAATTGTTTTGGTGTCGTTTCCAACTATGATGACATCATCCACATAGATGAGAATGGAAACATATATATCCTCCTTTTGATATGTGAACAAGGAATAGTCAGCTTTAGATTGTTTGAAACGTAAGGTGATAAGGAATTTTGTGAATTTGTGGTACCAATTTCGTGAAGCCTGCTTGAGCCCATACAGTGACTTTTTTAGATGACACACTCTAGTTTCTCCTTCCTTTGAAAAACCTTGTGGAATCTTCATGTAAATCTCCTCGTCCAGATCACCGTGCAAAAAGGCATTGTTTACGTCCAACTGGTCGATGATCCATCCCTTCTTCGCTGCAACGACCAATAGTGTCCGAACGGTGACCAGTTTGACAACCGGGGCGAAAGTCTCGTGATAGTCAACCCCTTCTTTTTGTCTAAATCCTTTTGCAACGAGTCTCGCCTTGTACCGTTCAACTTTCCCATTGGATTTATACTTTGTTTTGTAGACCCATTTAGAATCTATGGCTCGTTTTCCCTTCGGCAACTCTTCGAGAGTCCACGTTTTGTTTTTTTCAAGTGCTTCAATTTCTTGTTGCATGGCTTCACGCCATCTCTCATCCTTCATGGCTTGAGCAAAACAAGTCGGCTCATCTGTAGAATCGATGGCTGATAAGAAAGCTTTGTGGGAATGAGAAAATTTATCATATGTAATAAAAAGAGACAAGGGATGTACCGTCGAGTTTGCTTGATGCGGATCGGATTGAGGGTTGTTTAGCGAAGGGGGGAGCTTGACAACATAATCGTTCAGGCGAGCCGGCTGAGATCGAATCCTTTTTTCTGTTGGTCCTGTATCATCTTGACTTTTGATGGGCTCATTTTGATTTTCATTTCCCAAGTATGTATCATCATTTTCTTCAATAGTACCTTCATTTTCATCTTGGGATGCAGAATTTTGTTCAAGATTGAGGTCCTCCGTTTCACCTTGGGGTTCCTCCATGAGGTTAGAAGATGCTTGTTGAGGCTCATCACAAAATTTGATGGGATCATCCCATTCTGGACCGTCTATGGAATTCGTGATGTTTTTAAAGGGAAACGAATTTTCATAGAAGAAAACGTCTCGGCTCACAATAATTCTTTTGCTTTTAATGTCGAATACTTTGTATCCCTTTGTTCTTGGAGGGTACCCTAAGAAAACCCCGGGCTTCCCCCTTTGTTCGAACTTGTCTCCTTTCGTGTTGGTATTTTTAAAGTAAGTTAAGCAACCAAAAACTCTTAGATGCTCATACTCAGATTTTTGTTTATGTACCAACTTGTAAGGATTTTTGTTTTTTATTACCTTCGAGGGAAGACGGTTTATTATGTACGCAGCGGCAAGATGCATTCTCCCCAAAATCTCTTAGGAAGACCTGCCTCAAAACGAAGGGCCCTGGCCGTTTCAAGCAGGTGTCTGTGTTTTCTTTCAACGACCCCGTTTTGTTGTGGAGAATGGGGGCAGGTAGTTTCTAGTAGAATCCTGTTTTTTTATAAAACACATCATGTTGTTCGATGTGAATTCTCTCCCATTGTTACATCTAACCCTTTTAATTTGTTTTCCAAATTGAACCTCGACTAGCTTGTGAAAATTCATTAAGCATTGACTAGCATCGCTTTTGTGTTTTATCAAAAAAATTCATGTGCATCTACTATAATCATCTACTATTGTGAGAAAAAAATTTGCGCGAGTATAAGATGGAACCCGGTATCCTCCCCAAATATCACAATGAATGAGTTCAAAGCAATCACTAGTTTTAATAAAACTGCTTGGGAAAGGTGTTCGGGTATGTTTCGCCTTATTACAGGAATCACAAAAAACATTGCTAAGATTATCAGAATTACTTTTCATAAACTCGATGTTGGATAGTTTGTCCTTTGAAGCGTGTCCCAATCTTCTATGCCATATGTCCGTTGTAGTTGTCATGGCTTTTCTTCCATCTTCGGACATGTTCATAAGGTACAACCCCCCTTCGCATTTACCCGATCCAATCAAGTTCCTCGACCGTAGTCCCTGCATAACAAAGAAATCGGAGAAGAAAGTTATTGCACATTGAAGATCTTTGCATAACCGATTAACTGAAAGGAGATTATATTTAAAATTTGGGACATAGAGGACTCCTTTTAGTCTTGCTCCGCCTGGAAGTATAAGATCTCCTTTGCCTCGAACGGGAACAGCGTTACCGTTAGGTACAACAACAGGGGCTTCATTTGAGGCACTCTTCATATTTTGAAGAATTTTATGTAGGTGGGTTATATACTCAGTGCATCCTGAATTAATAATGAGAATATCATCTTTATTACCTGCCATGTTTGCCTCGCGTTTGGTTTCATTGTCGTTACTCGGACCAGAAGTGGAAAAGAGGTTCACGAATGACTGATATTGTTCGTTGGTTAACCCTGGGATGGGGCTGATTCCGGTCTCGACATAGGCAGCCTTTGGCTTGGGTTTGTCACCCTTCTTCCCCGGCCACCAATCCGGATATCCTATTAACTCGAAGCATCCTTCTCGTTTGTGACTACTCTTCCCGCAGGAGGTGCATTGGTCGTGCTCCTTTTCTTTATTTTGTTTGAACGTGTTTTTATTTTTTGATTATTCCAGGTTGCCACCACGTTTCTGGAATGCTTTGAATGCAGCGGCTTCCGATGTGACCCGGTTTTCGTTCGATATTATTTTGTGCCTTTCGTCTTCTGCCACCATATGATAAGCGGCTCCCAAGGTAGGAATGGGTTTTGTCGCTAAGATTTGAGTCTTGATAACACTGAATTCGTTATCTAAACCCATAAGAAATTCATATAAACGTTCCTTTTCAAGGTGTTCAGCGATTTTCTTACCTAGTTCACAGGTGCATTTGTTACAGGAGCAACGCGGAAAGGATTGGATCGATTGTGATTCATCTCTAGAGCCCTAAGGCGAGTATAATACGTGGAAATGCTGGTGCCTTCCTGTCGGGTCGTTGCGATCTTTTGCTTCAATTCGTAGGCCCTTGGAGCGCTCTCCTTCCCAAACCTTTCTTGTAGATCTGTCCATATCTCTGAGCACGTTCTGGCATACTTCACACTATCACGAATATTCTTGTCCATAGCAGCAGTAAGCCAACCCTTTATCATTGCATCACACCTCATCCAAGGTTTGTACTCGGAGGAGGTGGTTTCTGGTTTTGGAATGGTTCCATCGACGAAGTCCATTTTGTTTTTGGTGTATAGGAAGTTGGACATCTCTTGTGCCCGGTTCGCATAATTCCCATCGGTGAGAGCTTCATTTACATGAAGTTGTCTGGGAAGATCGGAAGGATGGAGATAGTATGGTGATGAAGGATCGATAGATCCTTCTTTGGTTTTGTTTGAGTCTTCTCCTCCGGCCATGATTGATGATGGAAAGACGATAAGCGATTACAACCACTCTGATACCATGTTAAGTTTTGGATAGTCAGAGGTTGTCAAATTAATTCATTGATTTCTTAATCATCAATACAATCGGAGAGCCTAAATAAATAGGCAAACAAAATAGCTAAACAAGGAAAGGAATAAATGGTGATTGACAGAGGTGATATAATCAATAATTAAGTCCTAAAATTAAGGTCTCCAATATTTACCTGTTGGCTTCATGACGTTACTAAAATCTCTAGAAAAAGGTTTGAACCTGAAGGCCTCGAATACCATTACGAGTATGGTTGTTATGCTACGCTTCCAGCCTTCATACTTATTATCCACATTAGGATCATCGTATTCCCTAACGATCTTTTCGATCGCATGTTGGAGTTGTTTGTATCCAAGTTCCAAACCATATACACTACCCTTCAAACCAGCTACACCACAGATAGAAGGATGGCTCTTTCTATACCTAAGTAATTTTGAATTGAGGAAATGTCGGGCATCACGGCCCTGAACCCCAAACTCCAACAACACATTATTTTTATTTAGGGCGAGAAGGTACCCGTTTGAGAGTAACAAAATACCTTCAAACCACCCACCGTCAGTGGAAACGAATTTGAGTTTTAATAAAGGAATTGATTTTAACGGTACATATTCATTTAAAATTGTACGGAAAAAATCTATTAAGGAATCGTAATCATCATTATAGTCAAATCGTGCTGTCCTGATTAGGTAGTGGCTAGTATTCCATAATTTTTTTCCTATTTGCTCATTCACCACTGTGTTGGCTTCTTCTTCTATTACTATTTGGGCGTTCTCATTGCTTTGGTCCCAGTTCCAGGGTATATCTTCCATTCTTCCTTTAGGCTAGACTAAACAAATAGAAACAATCCATTTAATGATATTATCCAACGAACAACACAAACAATAGATTACAAATATTTACATAAATATCCATGAATCGTCTCCAACAAGCATGAAACAACTAAGTCATATAATTTTCCGTATGATCATGCATCACTACAACAATTCTGAAGCCTAGGGACGACTTATTCGTCCCTAGGTAGGGCCTGTTTCGACCCTAAACTTCTAGGGACGACTAAGTCGACCCTAGGAGTTAGTGCCTAAAAACTCGTCTCTAGAATCCTAGGGACGAACACCCCTTTGTAACCTAGGGACGAATTTGTGGGTCCCACTACCCACTACGTTGAAAAAATTGACAAACCTAGGGACGACTTGTCTTTGAAACCTAGGGTCGACAAAGTCGTCCCTAGGTTATTAATAAAAATAATCTTTTTAAAATTTTTCTTAAAATTTTTTTTTTTATTATTTTTAATAAAATCTTATTTATAAACATTAACAAAAACATTTTTAGAAAATAAAAAAAATATTATTTATTATCCTAGGGACGACTTAGTCGTCCCTAGGTTTCAATATTGCCCAGGTTTTCAAAACCTAGGGACGACTAAGTCGTTCCCAGGTTTTGACACCTGGGCAATATTGAAACCTAGGGACGACTAAGTCGTCCCTAGGATTAAAACCTGGAGAAAAATTAATATCCTAGGGACGACTAAGTCGTCCCTAGGTGTACCTGGGGGCTAAAAAAAAATTGGGTTGTTTTGCAGTTTCCAGATTTTTTCCGGAACTTTTTCCGGACAAAATCCACAATTCAAAATGGCAGAATTCGACAAATACAGAATAATAACAAATCAGTAAACGTTACAATACCATATTAAGATAAATTATCCAACATCACGATACAATATTCATCAAATACACTTATTCAATCCTAAATCAAATGTTTCAAACGCTACAAGTCTCAAACTTTATTAAACATGCATAATAAGAAAAATACTACCACAACCTCTACTCCGCATCCTCGTTAAGTGAAAAAGTCACCTTCCTCCTCGTCACCCCCCTCGTCACCCTCCTCGTTACCCCCCTCGTCACTCCCCTCTTCATTCCCCTCGTCATCGCCTGATAAGTCGTCACCACTGTTTTGTACATTCCTATCTCGACCCAACTCGTCAACGGACCGGTAATCGTGATGATGGGGATTTATGATTACACGAGAACCTCCGGGTATGGATTGTGAAGTAGAGCCGATCTCATGAGTCGAGTGTGTGGTGGGACGATAACAATGGTTAAATATGTTATTGTTGGTGACAGGAGCAATAGGATAAGTGCCAGTATAGGGAGGTTGGAGTGGTTGGAGATTGTCGGGCAAAGATGGTCGGTATGGGTCGATGGAAGGAGGTTGCACTGGTTGTGCCTAAGAATAGGGGTTTGGACTAAATGAGCCCAATCAGGAGCTAGGGTGGGCATAACAAAGGGTCGGGGCGGGGGTACAAAAGTAGGAGGGCTAATTGGGTGATCAGTATTTGAGTTGTAGTTCTGGAAAAACTCACCTAATCGACTCTGATATTGCCCCATATGCTGGTACGACGTCTGAGTATATTGTTGCGCCGCATCTGCCTTTAACGCTGCCAAGTAAGCCCGTTGCTGCGCCTCCTGATTCTCTTTCCTCAGCAGCTCCATCTGTCGCTCATTTCGTTCTATCAATTCCTGAAATTCACTACGAGAGGGAACATCTGGTCGACGTGGAGCACCCCGCCTGCAATAAGTTACAACAACAATTTTTCATTATATACAACAAGACATAAATATGAACAATTGATTTAGATTTTGTTTTATTGAGGATATATAACCTGCGAGTTGTGTTATTGGCACCACCCGGTAACTTTCTGCCTTGTCCCGACACATTTTGCTTATTTTGACTTGGCATGATTTGAGCCACTATTTCTTTATCAGACATGTGCGGGACGACCTTGGCTCTCACTTGGTCACTGAGGGCTTTCAGCTTTTGCTGGGAAAGAAAAAAAAACGATTTAAAACAAATGAAATTAGTTACTAAGGCATGTAAAGAGTTATATATTACTTACATATCTTTCCTCGTTTTCTTTACTTTTAAACGTGCCATTACTTGAGTGCCCCTTCCTCCATGTTTCAACCAGGTCCTCGTAAACCCCTTCCTTGACTTTCTGTAAAATCTCAAATAAATTAATAACGAGCTATAATAAATAAACAATATAAACGCTTTTAAATAAATCACAAAAATTATAAAGAGTCTTACGTATTCATTCCTTCCTCGGACGAATGGTTTTTTGCCTTGAGTGGTCGGTACCGTGTTTTTGGAACGATTAACAGTATTAACCTGACTTCTTGCCACCCTCTTTGGCTCTGACCACCACTCAACCAATTCAGCCCAATCACCTTCGGTTCTATTGTCCCACACACTCGCCGGCGGTACATGTTCTTGTGCCAGTGCGGGCGTCTCATATTTCGAAGCTTTTGTGAGATGGGGTGCAAAAATTTCTCACAATCCTGGATGAATCCAAAAAGACCATCTAAAAACTCTTTGGAATTACGATTGTTTACAGTGGTCCAACTCTTATCAATTGTCATAACTGCGTTGTAAATAAACATACTCAGATAAATTATTTTTTTTATACGTAAAATGTCATACTAACAAAATGAATATGAACTCTTTTTTTTCTTCCTAGTGCAACTATGGAAGGCAATCCTAACCCACCTTTTGAATGTTTCGTCCCATATATGAATGCGTATAACCGGTTTACTATTTGAGAAAATTTCGGCAGCATTTCCCCTCTACTCCCCAAATATGTGTTTAAAGACATATTCGTAGGAGTAAAGGAGAAACACTGTCGAAATCATCTCAAATAATAAACCAGTTATACGCATTCATATCCTAAATGAGACGAAACATCAAAAAGCAGTCCCAAACAGGGGACTTTCCGAAATTAATTCCTAACAAATTAATTTCGGACGGGTTTTCTATAGGTTGATTAACTTCGGACATCCGAAATTAATCGATAAAATCCTAAAATATTCCTAAAATTATTTACTACAAAAGACTAACAATCATATATCATATATATATAATATAATAAACATATGCATAATATTAATTACACACCTCGGTCACGACTGAAATAAGCAAAGATATAAAGATAGAAAAAGAGGTCCGGATGAGGAAGTTGTCCCGACTGTCCTGGTGCTAACCAAACACAAACATAAAATAAACAAAACCTAAATTAGTTGGTTTCCAAAAAATTTCTAATTTGAAACAAACAACACCACAACAATTTAAAAAAAAAAACATTACCTTTTTTCGGCTGTGACACGGGTCTCAGTTCTTGGCTGTGACTCTGTTCCCTTTGACTGTGACTCGGGTCTCGGCTACGAGAAACATATAAAAAAAACTTAAACTCATGCCTATTTCATATTAAGCCTAAATATTAACCCGAAATCCCTATATAAATATTAAGCCATATATAACCCGAATTCTATTAAGCCTAAATCAATTAAGCCGAAATCATCTATATATATATTAAGCACTATATACAACGGAAATCAACTAATACTAAATCAATTAAGCAGAAATCAATTATATATATATATATATATATATATATATATATATATATATATATATATATATATATATATATATATATATATATATATATATATATATATATATATATTAAGCCGAAATCAACTAATCCTAAATCAATTAAGCTTAAATATAATCCGAAATCATAAGGCAAAATATTAAGCCAAAATCACCTTTATTGGTGGTGGTGGCTACTGCTGCTGTCGGTGGTGGTGGCTACTGCTGCTGCTGCCGGCGGTGGTGGTTGCTACTGCAGCCGCGACGGCAGTGGTGGTGGTGGTGACGGCAGTGCTAGGAAATAAAATATAAACATTAATAATAATTAAACATAAACAAATTTAAACAAAATTAATAGTTAAAAAAATCATTTACCTTTATATTTATTTAAAAAACAAAATTAAACAAAATGTGGTGGTGCGGTGGTTGCTGCTGCCGTGACTGGTGGTGGTCCGGTGGTGGTGCCGTGACTAAATAAACAATCCTAGCATAAACAATCCGAAATTAAACATTATAAATTATACCAATTAAAAATTAAACAAAATTAAACCAAAATTCAACCGATGAGCCCATATGTTAGGGTTATACGTTATAGGTTCAACCGATGAGTCCATATGTTACGGTTATACGTTATAGGTTCAACCGATGAGTCCATATGTTAGAGTTATACGTTATGGGTTCAACCGATGAGTCCATATGTTACGGTTATACGTTATAGGTTCAACAGATGAGTCCATATGTTACGGTTATACGTTATAGGTTCAACCGATGAGTCCATATGTTAGGGTTATACGTTATAGGTTCAACCGATGAGTCGATATGTTACGGTTATACGTTATAGGTTCAACCGATGAGTCCATATGTTACGGTTATACGTTATAGGTTCAACCGATGAGTCCATATGTTAGGGTTATACGTTATAGGTTCAACCGATGAGTCCATATGTTACGGTTATACGTTATAGGTTCAACCGATGAGTCCATATGTTAGGGTTATACGTTATAGGTTCAACCGATGAGTCGATATGTTACGGTTATACGTTATAGGTTCAACCGATGAGTCCATATGTTACGGTTATACGTTATAGGTTCAACCGATGAGTCCATATGTTAGGGTTATACATTATAGGTTCAACCGATGAGTCCATATGTTACGGTTATACGTTATAGATTCAACTGATGAGTCCATATGTTACGGTTATACGTTATAGGTTCAACCGATGAGTCCATATGTTATGGTTATACGTTATAGGTTCAACCGATGAGTCCATATGTTAGGGTTATACGTTATAGGTTCAACCGATGAGTCCATATGTTACGGTTATACGTTATAGGTTCAACCGATGAGTCCATATGTTAGGGTTATACGTTATAGGTTCAACCGGTGATTCCATATGTTACGGTTATACGTTATAGGTTCAACCGATGAGTCCATATGTTACGGTTATACGTTATAGGTTCAACCGATGATTCCATATGTTACGGTTATATGTTATAGGTTCAACCGATGAGTCCATATGCTAGGGTTATATGTTATAGGTTCAACCGATGAATCCATATGTTACGGTTATACGTTATAGGTTCAACCGATGATTCCATATGTTACGGTTATACGTTATAGGTTCAATCGATGAGTCCATATGCTAGGGTTATACGTTATAGGTTCAACCGATGAGTCGATATGTTACGGTTATACGTTATAGGTTCAACCGATGAGTCCATATGCTAGGGTTATACGTTATAGGTTCAACCGATGATTCCATATGTTACGGTTATTCGTTATAGGTTCAACCGATGAGTCGATATGTTACGGTTATACGTTATAGGTTCAACCGATGAGTCCATATGCTAGGGTTATACGTTATAGGTTCAACCGATGAGTCCATATGTTAGGGTTATACGTTATAGGTTCAACCAATGAATCCATATGTTACGGTTATACGTTATAGGTTCAACCGATGAGTCGATATGTTACGGTTATACGTTATAGGTTCAACCGATGAGTCCATATGCTAGGGTTATACGTTATAGGTTCAACCGATGAGTCGATATGCTAGGGTTATACGTTATAGGTTCAACCGATGATTCCATATGTTACGGTTATACGTTATAGGTTCAACCGATGATTCCATATGTTAGGGTTATACGTTATAGGTTCAACCGATGAGTCCATATGTTACGGTTATACATTATATAGTAAGAGTGTAAGACAATATGTTATTATTGCTCTGAGGTGACCATTAAGCTAAAAGTACTGAGCTTAAGCATGTTTAAGTGATCAAATATTGGCGGGAAATGTTAGCGGTAAATGCTGGTGGGAAAGCTAGGGTCGACTATGTCGTCCCTAAATGTGTCGACCCTAAATTTCTATCTTTATTTATGGTAGCTCTTATCCTCACAAACTCTTATCCTCTCATACCAAACTCACCACCACCACCACCCGATTTTGCATAAGATGGATCCGCTTGAAGCTTATAAGTGTACATGTATAAAGGGATATATTGTGTTGAGACAGTCACATCAACCCATAGCTTTGGTAAACTTTACTATGCATGTCCTCTTTCGAAGGTAAACAATCAAATGTTTTAGTTATGTAATACGTGTGATTATTAAAATGACATGTCATGTTATTTGTTTACTTTGTAACAACCAAAAACAGATGATTATGGATGTAAATATTTTAAATGGAAGGATGATTTTGATCTCGAACTCCGTATAAGATCTTCCCCTGGATCTTCAACACCTCAAGGTTCACATCCAAGTTCTTCTACAGGTCATTCTCAATTTGCACCCACTGAGTGCTCTAATTGCAAGATCAAAGATCTAAAGATAAAGATGCTAGAGACAAGACTAGAAATGGAAAGGCATCCTGAAGACCACGCATGTCAATCGGCTGCAATACTTCATGAGCTTTTAAATGAAATAGAAAATTTTAGCTTTGAGTAGTAATCTAATTGTTATTTTAATGTGTTAATTTGTATTTTATTATTATATGTTAATCTGTACGTTTAGTTTTAATTAGTTTGTGATGTGTTGTTTTTCTTATTTATGAATCTATTATCGATGTAATATATATGTTTAATTAAGCGCGTGTTTAAAGGTTAAATATATATCTAAAGTTTTTTTTAAATACGTATAAGTTTTTTTAAATAAATATTTTGTTTTTAAATATGTATAAAGTTTTTTTAAATATGTATGAAGTTTTTTTAAATATGTATAAAGTTATTTTTAAATATGTATAATTTTTTTCTAAATATGTATAAAGTTATTTTTAACTATAATAAAGTTTTTTTTAAATAAAATAATTAAATTAATTTTAAATAATTTTAAATAATTTTAAATAAATACAAGTGACAAAAAAGGAAAAAATAAATTTTCCTTCCCCTAGGGACGACTTAGTCGTCCCTAGGTTACAAGGGCCCCCCTTTTGTTTTATACGTTTTTTTAAAAAATATTTATATTAATTTTAAATAATTTTAAATAAATAAAAAAGATAAAAAAACTGGTAAAATATATTTACTTAACCTAGGGACGACTTAGTCGTCCCTAAGTTAAGTGGTTCCACTTTCATTTTAAACTTTTTAAATAAAAAATATTTATATTAATTTTAAATAAATAAAAAAGATTTAAAAACGGGGAAAATACATTTATTTAACCTAGGGACGACTTAGTCGTCCCTAGGATTTGTGGTCCCCACTTTGTCCCCACAGCCCTTTTGACCAAGTTTTTTATGTAAAAGTGGTGGGTCCCCCCTTAATCTAGGGACGACTAAGTCGACCCTAGAAAAAGGGCGTCCCTAGGTTCAGTATTGTTGTAGTGCATGCAGAAAGTATTAGTAGATAAGTATGGTCCGGCCCGGTTTGTGGGTTTAGGGTCCATTAGGGTTTCATATATATAATCATCATTATATGATCAACCATTTATAATGGTGATTATATGAAACCCTAATGGACGCTAAACTCACAAACCGGGCCGGACCATACTTATCTACTAATGGAAAGTAATGAAACAATGAAGATGCAAAAAGAATTTAAAGAATCACGATTACTATTATGGCATGAATTTAACATTCTACGAAATAACATCAACATCTATTTGACATAAAATCAACAAGATTAGCTATAACTACATGTTAATTGAGTTGCATGTTGTTCCAGCACCCACAAGCACAGTACTTCCATCTACGTTCAACGTAGTTAAAAGCTGATCGAGGTTTTGCAGCCACTGTTTCAATATACGTTCCATAATTTGTCAGTTTGTTTATATACAAAAGTTTTGTACAGATTAATGATTTTGTCGAAAACTAACATGCGAGATACCAAAATAGTTGGAATACTTTCATTGGTGAAAAACTATAGCCAATAGTAAAGTATGCCATGTATCCACCATTTAAAGTAAAGCAGTTTTTTGAACTGTTAAAGAATGTATAAGTCCTACAACCTTAAGGACCAAAGTGGACATAAAGTAGAAGATGGAGGATATGTTTTACATTGCAAGTGACAACTCTACAACTTGGAGGACTAAAAGCGTACAAAAGGAAAAGTCATGGACTCAGCTGTAACGTGGAGCTTATATACTCAATCATTCACCACTCGTTTACTTTACTTTTCATCTTTGTTTCTGTTATTCATTCTAGAGAGAGAAAAAACTTGTTTTGATCGTTCTTGATCAAATCTTGTGAGTTTGTGAGTTTTGTTCTTGATTTTGTTCTTGTAATCTGATATTGTAAATTGATCATTGATAAAGAGAGCCAAAGGGAGGTTGGCTGGGTTCTCTGTTATATGTTCTTGGTGATTTTAGTCATTGATTCATAAGTTTTTACATGGTATCAGAGACTGATTGCTCTGAATCGTGATTAAAATATTTTTTTTTAAAATTAGGGGTTTTGATCTATTTGTGTAGATCTTGATCTATAGTTGGTGAATCGTTGTTTTTAACTGATCAATTTAGTTTTTTACAAGTTTAATTGAATTTTTTAAAAATTAAGGTTTCAAGAAAATTTGGGGGGTTTTCATTATAAATGTTCATGATCTAATTGGTGAGCTGTGGGTTCAATTTTTGGGTCTAATTGTTGTTTTGTGTTGATTAATTAGAAAACCCTAAATCCAGAAGTTAGGGTTTTCTAATCTTGGTAAGGGTTTGTGATTATTGTTATTTTCTTGTTTGTTTCTTCACGTGCAGGTTGTTTTTTTCCGCTGCTTTGGTTATAGATCTTCTTGATCTTGTGGTTGGGTTTTTTGGTTTCTTTGGATTGTCTTGATCCAGAGTTCTTGCTTGGTTTGCTGCGCGTGCATTGTAACACCTTTCACACTTTTTTCCTTATATTTTGTATTTTAGTTTTTTTGTTGGTTAGTGGGGATTAGGTGTCGATGGATTAGTTTGATTCTGGTGTTGATTGGTTCAAGGTTTGTGGTAGTTGTTTGCTTATTTTTAGAGGAGATACAAGGAGGTTGTGTTTCTTGTTCTTATTGCTATTGTTTAGACCACTTTCAGGTCACTGCTCTTGACCTACCACCTTTTGAGTGGTTTGGAAGCCTGAGAACTATTTTTAGGCCTGTTGTGTGTGTTCTTTGTTTTTTGTTGCTTCTTGGTTGATTTTCTATGTCTAGGTCTGGTCCTAGTTCCCCTAAGGGTGATGGTCCACCCAAAAGGGGAGTTGTCAAGAATGATGATGTGGTTAAATTTGATGTTTATGACCCTCTTTATTTGCACCCTCAAGATATTGGTTCTCAATTGATTACCTTCAAACTTGAAGGAACTGAGAATAATAAAGTTTGGTCTGCTGCTGTTAAACTTGCTTTACGAACTAGGAATAAACTTGGATTTATAACTGGTAAATGTGTTCAAGACACCAATGATGGTCCAGCTAGAGATCAATGGGAAAGATGTAATGCTGTTGTGCTTTCTTGGTTACTTGGGTGTGTTTCACCAGATTTATATAAGGGTCAAATATTTTCTAAATTTGCTCAAGATGTTTGGGATGAATTAGAAGAAACATATGATAAACAAGATGGTTCTGTGATATATAATCTCCATCATAAGATTTATACTCTTACTAAATTTGGAATGTCTTTATCTGAATATTATCATGAGTGTAATTCTTTGTGGAGACAATTTGATGCTCTTGTTGATCTGCCTAATTGTACTTGTGATGGTTCTGAAGAACTTAAGGAACATGATTTGCTTCTCAGATTGATGCAGTTTCTTATGGGTCTTGATGATTGTTATAGTGCTGTGAGAAGTCAGATTCTTACATCTGATCCCATACCAGATGTGAGAACTACTTTTGCAACATTGTCCAAAGATGAATCACATAGAAATGGGTCTAAAATAATAAATCTGGACCATCTGCTTTTGTTGTTAAGTCTGGTGGAAATTCTAATAATTGGAACAGAGGTGGTAATAATTCTAATACTGGGAATTCTAATACTGGAAACACTAATAGAAATAACAGGACTGGGTCTAATGGTTATAGAAATGGTAATCTTGTTTGTAAACATTGTAACATGAATGGTCACACTATAGACAGGTGTTTTGAGTTGATAGGTTATCCACCTAATTTTAAAAGAAATAATAATAACTCAACTCAAAATAATGTTCATAATGTTAGTGTTAATGATAATAAATGTGATCAGAATAAGAGTACATCTCATACTCTTACTTCTGATCAATATCAAAGACTTATGAGGTTACTGAGTGTTTCAAGAGAGAATTATATGGGTTCTGCTACTATTGCAGGTACCTTTAAAGTGAATAATTGTGTTGTTAGTTTTCTTGCTTGTAGATTTTTTAACTATAATTCAAATGTAAGTACTTATAGTACTTATATTGGTTGGATTATAGATTCAGGAGCTAGTCAGCACATTACATATTCAGAAAAATTATTGTTTGATATCATTGATGTTTCATATCTTAATATAAGTGTTGCTCATCCTAATGGTACTTTGGAACATGTAAAAAAGATTGGTTCTTTTAAAATTAATAATTTGGTTATTAAGGATGTGCTGGTTGTTCATGGATACAAAGTTAGTCTTTTATTTGTTCAAAGATTGTCTAAAGATAATAAGGTTAATGTTGGTTTTAATGAAAGTTGTTGTATGATTCAGGACTTAACTCACAATGTCCTGATGGGGACTGGTAGTGAAAAAGATGGTTTATACTTTCTTGATGAAGGTAGGCCTGTTTTTAGCAAAAATGTGAGGTGTTGTCAGATTAGTAGTTCTATTTGGCATAATAGACTTGGACATCCAGCAGATCAAGTGTTGGATGTTCTAAGAAAAGATAATATTGATATTAAACTTAAAGGATTAGAACCTTGTGATGTGTGTCATAAAGCTAAACAAACTAGATAATCTTTCTCTTTAAGTGAACATAAAACTAAAAAACTTGGTGATATTGTTCATCTAGATGTATGGGGTCCATATAAAGTTACTAGTAGAGATGGGTTTAGATTTTTTCTGACTGTGGTTGATGATTATACTAGGTCTGTTTGGGTTTTTTTATTGAAAAATAAAATTGAAGTCTTTGGTTGTATTGAAAATTTTGTTAAATTTCTTGACAATCAGTTTAATAAAAAGGTTAAAGTTTTTAGAAGTGATAATGGGACAGAATTTGTAAATCAAAGGTTTTCTGATTTTGTTAAAATAAATGGTATAGTTCATCAAACCACTTGTGCTTATACCCCTTAACAAAATGGTGTTGTTGAGAGGAAGCATAGACATTTGGTTAATACTGCTAGAGCCCTCATGTTTCAGGGGGGCATACCATTAAACATGTAGCCTGAGTGTGTCCTAACTGCTACTTATTTGATTAACAGGTTACCTACTGCTGTTTTGTTTGGTAATAGTCCTTATGAAATGGTTTATGAGTTTAAACCTAGGATACTCCATTTGAATGTGTTTGGCTGTTTGTGTTTTTCTAATGTTGTTAATGTTTCTGATAAGTTTGAGTCAAGGTCTGAGAAATGTGTCTTTGTTGGTTATGCTTTTGACAAAAAGGGTTATAAATTGTTTAGTTTGGAAAATAAAAGATATTTGTTTTCAAGAGATGTGAAGTTTTATGAAAAAGTTTTTCCTTTTAAAAATGATATGATTAGTAAAGATTTTGTTTTTTGTGATAATGGTGTTGATGATTTAAATTTTTTTAACATAAACAGTCAAGTACCTAGTGAATCCTATGATGAAAATGGAGATAGTATAGGTAGAAAGCATGGGCTTATACCTGAAACCAATGTAGAACCTAATGACAACACTGTAGAGTCTAGTAAAAGTAGAAAAGATGTTCATACTACTGATACAGATGTTGTTTCTAAGGTAGATAGATCATCAGATACTAATACTGATTCTAGTAGGAAGGACATTAGGGATGAGTATGCAACAGAAAATATTTTTGAGGGTATACCAAACATTGGTAGTGATGAAGAAAATTCCTCTGAGGATGAAGGTATTGAGTCTTTTGGTAATGTGTTTAATTGGTCACCAGAACCAGCAACAGATAATACTGTTAGGAGAACTAGTAGAAAAGTTGCTTTTCCAGCTTTTAAGTATAAAGATTTTGTACTTAATAAAGATGTTAAGTATAGTATAAATAAAGTTGTTAGCTATGCTAATTTGAGTGTTGATAATTTTGTGTTCACTACTAATCTTAATAGAATTCATGAGCCTAACACATATTCTGAAGCTATTAAAGATAGTAGATGGATTGAGGCTATGAATCAAGAAATGGAAGCCTTAAACATAAATAATACCTGGATTATTACTGATCTTCCTGAGGGAAGAAAGACTATTCCATGTAAATGGATTTGGAAAGTTAAATACAAATCTAGTGGTGATATAGAAAGATTTAAAGCTAGGCTTGTTGCCAAAGTATTTAACCAAAAGGGAAGGTATTGATTATGATGAGACTTTTTCACCTGTGGTCAAGATTGTTACTGTGAGATGTGTTTTGAGTTTACCTGTGAGTAATAATTGGCCATTATTTCAGTTAGATGTTAATAATGCTTTTTTATATGGTGAACTTGATGAAGAAGTTTATATGAAAATTCCAGAAGGTTATAGTGATGAAAACAGTAATAAAGTGTACAAATTAGTTAAGTCTCTTTATGGGTTAAAGCAAGCACCAAGAAAATGGAATGAGAAACTTGTTTTTATGCTTATTGAAAATGGTTTTGTACAAAGTCCAAATGATTTTTCTCTTTTCATTAAGAACAGTAATGGGGTTTTCTTGGTCTTACTGGTTTATGTGGATGATATTGTTATAACTGGAAATAACCTTGATGAAGTTAACAAATATAAGGAATTTTTAAGTACTAAGTTTCTTATTAAAGATCTTGGGAAACTTAAATATTTTTTGGGTATTGAGGTTATTGATATTGATAATGGTATATGTTTAACCCAGAGAAAATATTGCACTGAATTGTTGTCTGAGTTTGGTATGTTAGGATGCAAGCCATGCAGTGCTCCTATTGAAGTTAATCCAGATAGTAAGAAATTGAATAAAAGGTTTGGTGATGATAAAAACTTACTGAGATTACTTCATATCAAAAACTTGTGGGAAAATTAATCTACTTGACTATGACAAGACCTGATATAGCTTATGCAGTTCATTATCTTAGTCAAGTCATGCATAGTCCTATGACATCTCACTTAAGACTTGCTTTCAGGGTTCTTAGATACTTAAAAGGTGAACCTGGTTTAGGTATTACTTTTAAGCATGGTGATTGTAGCAAGTTGAATGTGTTTGTTGACTCAGACTGGGCTAAATGTAAGATAACCAGGAGGTCTTTAACTGGTTATTGTGTTTTTCTGGGTGGTAATTTAGTTTCTTGGAAGAGTAAGAAACAAAGTGTTGTTTCTAGATCTTCCACAGAAGCTGAATATAGGGCTATGTGTAATGTGTGTTGTGAAGTCATGTGGATTCACAAAGTGTTAACAGATATGAATGTGGATGTGGCTTTACCTGTTGATATGAATTGTGATAATAATTCTGCTATTCAAATTTCCATGAATCCTATGCTTCATGAGAGAAGCAAGCATTTTGAAATTGATCTTTATTTCTTAAGAGAAAAAATTTCTGTAGGATATATTAAACCTATTAAGGTCAAGTCTGAAAACAATACTGCAGATGTTTTTACCAAAGGCTTGCTTATATCTGACCATAAAAAGTTTTGTAGTATGCTGGGTTTGTACAATGCTTTTGTAGGTTAAGGACTTAAGAGGGAGTGTTAAAGAATGTATAAGTCCTACAACCTTAAGGACCAAAGTGGACATAAAGTAGAAGATGGAGGATATGTTTTACATTGCAAGTGACAACTCTACAACTTGGAGGACTAAAAGCATACAAAAGGAAAAGTCATGGACTTAGCTGTAACGTGGAGCTTATATACTCAATCATTCAACACTCGTTTACTTTACTTTTCATCTTTGTTTCTGTTATTCATTCTAGAGAGAGAAAAAACTTGTTTTGATCGTTCTTGATCAAATCTTGTGAGTTTGTGAGTTTTGTTCTTTGATTTTGTTCTTGTAATCTGATATTGTAAATTGATCATTGATAAAGAGAGCCAAGGGGAGGTTGGTTGGGTTCTCTGTTATATGTTCTTGGTGATTTTAGTCATTGATTCATAAGTTTATACATGAACCCATAGGGCTCGATTACATGGGTTTCAGGGGTTGACCTACCAATCTTGATGATACTAAATTACAATAAATAAATAAACTGTAACTAAGAACGAAAATATATATAAATATATATACACAAAAGGGTATAAACAGAAGAAAAAAGAAATTATCAAAAAAAATCAACAATAAGTAACCTTTGTAATCGAAGCTTTGCTAGAAAAACGTTTATCTGTTCTTTTTTCGTGGATAAATGACTTAGACAATGTATGTATATATATATACTAGACGAGTACCCGCGCATAGCGGCGGGAATTTTCTAGCGAAAAATAATTAACGATATATTGTATATTAAGTGATGAAACCTATATAAAAAGGGTTAAAACCCATGTCATTCTAATACCATTTAGGTTCTTGAATTTTGGGCTATTTGGTTAATGTACAAACATTCTTGATGTGAGGTGCAATAGTAAGGTAAAGAAATGATCATTTGGGATAAGTTTAAGATATAAAATATAAAAAACCCTTAATAAAGTGGATCAGCATAGGGTATAAATGAGCAAGATAATTAAAGCCGATCATAATACAAACACAAACACAAACACAAACGTAAACATGATCGAAATTAGATAAAATGTTGTAGAATGCTAAAGCAAAAACTTAGCATGTGCCAAAGATTCTAGTGTGCAACACGTATATATAAAAATGAATACATACAAGGATGCTACAAAATTTCAGAAATCTCTTTTAACCGCTCTAGAAGAATATAAGGAGGATTAGTTATCCAACTTCAAAGCATTTGTGCTCCCATCTAATGAGAGTGCTGCCAGGAATGCGTTTAATAAAATTGGAAGATTTGCTCCAATAGCCCGAACTGAAAATCCACAAAAATCAGTAAGATTAAAACTGAACTACAAACTTTAAAAGTGCTTAAAATAAAATAAAAACTACTGAAATGATAGTGGTCATGATTTTTTTTTTTTGTTTGCCAATAAGTAACAGTGCTTCATACAATCATTTTGTCGCTAAATAGGGAAAACTGAACAAATTACTTATGAATGAGTTTCATATGTATTATGTGTTTATCTCATATGAATCAAATCAAATAAATTTAGCAAGAAGAAAACCAGATTAAATTCGCAAATAGTAATATTATGGACTGAAACTTTTATATGATTCTATTGGGAATTCTATATGAATAGCGTAATAATGTAGTTTTCTAATAATATGATCATGTATAACACATTATTTCTTTACAGAGATCCAAAATAGACATGTCATTTACATACATCACACAATAATACTTAACCATAACCAACCCATCTAATAGTAGGAATAGTACGAACTTCATTCAACTAATATAAGCTCATAAGCTAGAAACAAACTAATATTAGTCATAAAATCACGAAAAACAAACAAATCTAATAAAAAAATAATGAAAAAGATTACAAAATTACCTTGAACTTTTCTCAAGCATAGTAATGCTTATAACTTAATCACAAAAAGCTCAATAAAGACTTGTTTTAGCAGCCCTTTCAGTACCTTGACATGTTAACAAGGGCAGCTTAGATAGTCTATCATAAACATGTTACTAAGGGCCGTTTTGGATAGCTTATATGTTTTTAAGCCTAACAATGAACATTCATACGACGCACAATATTCAAATTTGAAATATTTTTTTCTTTGGTCGTACAGCGATTCTAAAAACGTAAACAAAAAACGTTATATGCTTACCATTATTATAGATGACACGATACCTTGTAATGCGGCCCAACCCATTTGCAATACACATAAGTAAAAATACCAATGTATTTACATTTATGCCGTTTTAGATGGTGTTTGTCTAAGCATATGAGCACGGGCAGAAAAAGAAGACATATTGATTAGGTGCATTTATGAAATGAAAACACAAAACCGGAAACACAATTTTTACGGTACAGGTGCATTTACCAAAAGTCAAGTTTTTTTAATCAAAAGTCAACACTACGGTGCAAAACTTTCTGAGACCACCCGGGACTCACCCTGGTTCCGTCCGTGCAAAATTTTTTTAAGTTGATATGGACACTACGAAAACGTAAAACCAAACAGTCCCATAAGGTGTTGAGTTTACATTACCAATTATCCATGCTGTGAATTAGAAGTATTTAGTTACTACATTTTATGGTAACTCATGACAATATAAGTGTAAACAAAAGATGACAATGGCTGAGTTATGGCCGATATAGGTTCGGGTTGGTTGAGATCACCTAAAATGCTTCTTTTTTTTATATGTGCAAATAGTCAATGGGTTAAAGTCTAAAATGTGGTTTTAAATCTACACATTATCACAACAACAAACTTAGTCTATGAATAAGTGATTAGGAGGTTGGAAACAATGGCCTACATTGTAAGATAGCTTTTAAACCATTTGACTTATTTCTTTTAAAGCTAAATGTTTTCATTTCACCAAATTGATAGGTTAAGGATAAAACAGGGTGACAAAATAAGCAAAAGAGCATAATATGACCTGCAAATTTTCAGGTATTTGATGCTCCCTTTGTGATCTAACTGAAGTATGACCAAGCATGGATATATAAAAGATAAGTGGTGAATTGAAAATGTAAGGTATATAGGGAAGGTACCTATGGATAAAGAAGGATGCAATGACAATGAGCCTACCATCAATTACGTCTTTATAATATGATTATCAGGGCTGCAACTTTACATACTCAGACCTGGATTCAATATAATAGTTTAGTGCACTCGAGTTTCAGTTTATACTAACAAAAAATAGGGGATAATCATTCATTTTTATTTGTTTTCAACTTGCAAATATCATTTAGTATACAAAGTGGATTCTAAGCCAAATAATAATGAATGAATGCCGATTAACACCATATAGCATCAAAGTACAAATATGTCTAATGGCAAGGATAACATAGGTAAGCACTGTCACGTATTAACACATAGATACGGTTATTCGAGAGGATAACATAAATGATAAACCGCATAGTATAGAACTAATAAGACACACATGAACTAAAAACTAATTCTCGAGTTTGATAATAAATCTTAAAAACTGAAAACCCCTAATAAGTAAAGAACTGATAGAGTTAAACTAAAGCATATGTGATTAAGCTTTATAAAAGACATACCATATGAAATCTTAAGATCAAAACAAAAACTTCAGGGATCAAATCAATAGCAGCAAAACCCAAAACCGATTTGTAATCAAATATCTTGAATGGTGGTGGTGGCAGTTAGAATCACCGCTTCAATCACTCAAACTTCCAGGATCTCATTATATAGGTAAAGATATATGATGATTAATGATAAGACGCGTGATCTGGGTGGTGACAGTTGGAATCAGCGCTTTAATCACTCAAATCTTCTTCATTCAAATTTGATTGATAGTTTCAACCTTACTAAAAATATTAGCATTAGTGAATACACACGATTGTTCAACATTGCTAACTTTTCAATTAGTGAATACAAGTATACAACTGTCAGCCCATTATTTGGTGAATACACGATTGTTCAACATTGCCATATTTATTTGTGTTTTCAACTTTCAACATTCAACAATTGTCATACACCCTTTATAGGGTATATAAATTATAGTGGAACATGTGTCTTAGCTATCACGACAATATCACATCCATATAAAAATACACTCCTTGTTTATAATCCTAAGACTAGTGGGAGTGGGGTGAAACCCACTCACTTCCACCTCAGCGCCACGTCAGTTTTTTACCAAACTCACCAAAACTCACCCAAACTCACCACAGGAGGTAATGGCACTCAACCAAACTCACCCAAACTCACCTTTCATACTTATTTTTTTATTATTTAAAAACATCTCACTCACAAAAAACACTCAATAATAAACCTAAACAAAAAAATAAAAAACATTTGGGCCCACATGTATAAAACTCGCTGGGTGAGTTTGCCCCTATTTTTTTTCTTTCTGGCACAAACTCGCGCGCGAGTTTTATGTAAGGAATGGAACTCACCAGTTAATATGCAAAGTCACCCGTGGGAAACATCCCACTCCCACCAGCCTTAAGAAGAAGAAGAATAGATACGCAAATTAAATGGAATCAGCCAAAAATATACATGATTTCAAGCCCACACATTCCAATAATAATAATACGTAACTAAAAAGAGTTATAACAAGTAATAGAGAAAAGTAATTTTGTTACCATTACAAGTTTATTTAGCTATTTAAATCTAGCACTTTAATATTTCATATCTTAAAAAACAGAAATAATCTACCAAAAAATAGAAGATATTTATGAATTTATGAGATAATGGAATAATGGTCCAATTATTTGATCTGATTCTATTCCTTTACGTTTTGTGATTGGGACGATATTTTTAAGATACGTAATTCAAATTTTTAGATGTCTTTAAAGTTTTTAAATTCGTTTGGAATTCTTTTACGTTTGTAAAATGACTTGCTTTATGTGTTACTTTATCTCACTCTTATTATTTTAATTAATAAAAATCATAAAATTATATTTTCGTGTTTTTTAATAAACGTTTTAAAAGTACGTACAAAGACTGCCTAAAAATTCCAGTTGTTATAATCATGTAATGCGGTTTCTAGCTTTTGCAAGTTTTAGTATAATTTACTGATAAAAAAACATCTCGCTCGTTCGTTTTCATCTGATAGAAAGTTTGAATTCAGTGATTTAAGAGCATAAATATACTATCGGGAGAGGGCAAAAGCAAACCTATATGTTCAATAAGCGCATTCGAGGCCCATAGTTTGAAAAACTAAAACGAACACATTAAAATTAGACCGAACAGAGAAAACGATAAAACAGAGACCAAGCACTACACCAAAATGTTCGGTCCATGTGGCCGGCCTTTTGTCATGTCCAACCAAACATAATGACTAGTTTTGCTCAAGACAGACGCGGATCAAATCGAAGACTGAATATAAAAGAGGTTCCACTTAGAGGTGCAAATAAATCGGATAAAACCGGATTCGGATTTTAAAAATCCGGATTTAAAAAAACCGGATTTTCAAAAATCCGGATTCGGATCGGATCGGATTTTTCGGAATCGGTTTTTTCGGATAAAAATTTTCGTTATCAGATTATTTTTCGGATAAGTTTTGTTCGGTTAAAAAACTTCGGATCGGGGGATTTTCGGTTAAAAATGTTCGTTATCAATTTTTTACGTTATCATTTTTTCCGAAATTTAAAACTTCGTCATTTATTTAATAAACTTTTTAATAATAATAAAACTATTTTTTTTTAAATATTATATTTAATGTTTTCATTTAGAAGCTCAAATAAATTATCCACATAATGCTTCTATATTTTATAAAAAGTCCAAAAAAACCCACAAAAGCTCAAAGAAACCAAAAAGAAAAGCCCATCTTTATAAACACCGTTTCTTTTAACCGATTATAACCGGTCTCTATATCAAATATTAGTAATAAAAAAATTTTTTAAATAATTAAAAATTTAAAATCCGGTTAAATCCGGTTTTTATCCGATTTTCCTAAAATCTTAAAATCCGGTCTAACCGGTTCGGATAAAAAACCGGACCGGATTTTTGGAAAACCGGATTTTAGAAAAACCGGTTCGAATTTGCAAAAATCCGGTTATAATTTGCACCTCTAGTTCCATTGGTCTGTTTTCTTGGTTCAATCTAATCTAATATCCCAGCAGGCCCAATCTATGCTGCAGTTAGTGGCACTACAAGCCCAAGTTTGTGTATTAAAGTAATATTTGCAGTTTAATGAACCACACCTTTGTTCGTTTAGATCTTGATAAGCAATTTTAAATTATTACGATTTCTTTTATTATACAAAAACTTCATTCACTTGCCTAGATAATTAAACGATTGACGACATGATTGGTCATCTGTTAACCTAAATGAGTTAACGAGGAACAGAAGCGAGACATTCTACGAGGAAAGTTTGGGCCACATTATCGTTTTTTACGCTACAACATAAAGTTGCGCGATAATTTAGCATCGCGCTTTGGCCGACTAATTTGTTTAAACTATGCCAAAACAATCCACAAGTACATATGTCCAAGGAAACAGAAAAAGTTGAAAATAAAGTTTTACTCTCTCGTCATAAAATTTTAGTAATTTAGATGTAAATAATGTAATAAGTTTATTATATTCCACCTACTAGTATTAGAAATTACAAATTATATATATATATATATATATATATATATATATATATATATATATATATATATATATATATATATATATATATATATATATATATATATATATATATATATATATATATATATATATATATATATATATATATATATATATATATATATAATATATATATATATATATATAGTATATACTAGAAGAGTACCCGCGCATAGCGGCGGGTTCTAGTTTGAACAAAATTTCACCTAAAATCTTTTTTAAGACAGTTTTTATGATAAAAAAAAAAAGTTATGACAGGTTCCAATAATGTCGATGTCTGTGAGATTGTCTAGTCCGGAAGTTTATTCAAAGGGAATACGTTTCCCTTAGTCGTTTCAGTTAACGTAGTAAGATATAGAAAGCAAATAATCACGTCTTTACATATTTGTGAGTCAAACACAGTACAGTAACCACTGGGATACAATTTTAAAAAGACTCGAATCAATACAGATACGTTCCAGACTTTAATTTAGAGTGATGTGTAGTTTGGAGTTTAAAATTTAGGCTCACATATGCAAGCACATAAACATTACGAATGACCCGCCACTGGTTTTAACCACATTTCGGACATAGCTTCCCTGCCAAAATACGAGTTTCCGTAAACACGATCCACAAGAACATAAATAGTTAAAATTCATCACCATAGCGAGTTTTTCCTAATGTTGCAAGTATAAGGATCTGACTGAATACGTGTGTAGTTTTGGGTGTGGTCACTGAGGTTAACCTGCGATGACTCCGGGCTATCCAAAAAGGTATTAGTTGGCTCGCGATGGCTCGCAACATCGGGAACCCATATTACAAAATAAAAACACAAAAATAAACAGTAGAAAACACACACCGGCACAGTAGTATTTTTAAACATGCTATACCAGCAAACAAACCAATTTAGGAAGGTATGCCCGCTAAAACACGGGTCTACTTTACTCAGTAACTTTTTTAATACCATAAAGGAATTTGACAAACACAAAAATCAAGAATAACCAAATTCAGTTCATGCACTTAATAAATCTTTGGGACACCATATTATTTGAAGAAACCTAATACAAAAAGTTGTGGTGCTTAATACTTTATAGTGTTCATTTTTCAATCCTTTGCGACTTTTAATGGAAGAAACTGGAACGCCAAGTTTGCAAGGGGAATAAATTCCAACATTCGATCTGTGTTCGATTATATATAAGCCTTAACAACACGCCTGTTGAGTCTTCGAAACCTTTAATGTAGTTGCATCTCGCAAACCGCACTTTGATCAAGGCTATGAAGTAACATAAATAAAGGGGTACCTTTAAACATTAACCTGCAAGTGTAAACATTAACCTGCAAATGTATTATAGTAATCAACAATGGGTAAAAACTGGTAAACTCTTAATTATAGGTAAAACAAAATGGTTCCAATGGACCCATAGTGATTTCAATGATGTTATAGTATCATGACTAACCAAGAATGAATCAACGCCTAATTTACTAACAGCTTCTTACTTTTTCTTCGGGCTATGACTTATCACAATAACTTTAATACCAAGAGCCTTAGTAAACATAGAGCCTAACCCAAGAAGACCAACCACACTAACATGCATTCCATGCTTATCAAACCCATAGTAACGCAACAGGTTGTATACAGTAGTAATACCAGTACACACAGTAAAGACGCACCACTACCAAGCTAGGTGAAAGTATTTAGGCAATGCTATGGCAACCATGTGGTAAGAGTAGCATCCATCCGCTAGCTATACTACTAACACTAAGATAACAAGCATCCTCAAAATATATCCTCTTTGAATTAATTATATAGGATTATATAGCTAAATTTCTTATTTCTTGTGAAGAAAAAAACTATATTACATATCATCAATATGTATACAATTTCATTTTTACCGAATCTTGACAAAAAATGCTTTGAAATTTTTGAAAATACAAGATTAGTAATTACCTTGGTACCTATTTCTACCTTATATAGTACTGTATATAATCGGTATCCCAAAAGTTATATGATTCTGTTAATTAGTGGCTTAACATGTATTGTAATATGCTTGTAAAAAATTATGATTTTCTTTTGTAGTTAGAGAAAAAAATGTAGCAAATACATTGAACTTCTACATTAATGATCTTGATATGACCAAACCATAATTTGTTTCAATATGAAACCTTTTATTAATAATTTCACAATGAAAGAACACTAATTAAGCAAGTTGTTCCAAAAGGGGCAAACCAGCAAACAATAGCCATAGCTAGAAAGCAAATATAGACAAACCACCAATATAATCAATACAATCAATATTAATTAATGCTGAAACAACAGTATCAGTTTCATACGCATTGAGTGTTTACTCAAGGATCAAGGGGTACCTGGAGTTGACAATATAGATTCCTGCTAAAGCCCAGAAACTTAGGCCACGACAACTTTAGTCAACCCTTAAAAAATTGTCAAAAATGCAATACAAATTCAGATCTGTAATATGTATATGTATTCTAAAATAGATACCTTCAAAACTTGAAATTAGATGATGGCAGATGGTTTTCTGACAGCATCCTTAGCGGCGGCGATTCTCGGTGGCGGTGACAATATGTGGCGGCAGACGGTGGCTAAAATAGAATATGGCAAAGATTAAGATCTACATATGTAAACTTAATTCAGTCTAAAAAAACTTGTTTAATGTCTATATATGTAATTAAATATGTATCGATGATGAATGGTTTAGTGGTTTTGTGGGTTTTAGTGGTTTTGTGGCGTTCGATGATGAATGGTTTAAAAGTCTAGCGTCGCTCGGTGGTGATGGGTTTACATCGTCGGAGGAGGTCATCCACCGATGACCTCCTAAATGAGATATTAGTAGTTACGATGTTCTAGCATTGTTTTATTAAATTGAGGTATACATTCCTTGAATAGGCATACGTTTCTAACATCACATTAAGTGTATGAAGAATATACAGTTCACTATTTCCTTAAGAAACCACACTGCCACATATATAAAGTTGATAAGTTCAACAACCGAGTATTTTGAGTTACCATATGTGTTGGTTTTTTCAACTTTTCAACATTCAACAAATGAGATACACCCTTTATAGGGTAATATAGATTATAAAAAAACACTTTATATTTTTAGAAATATTACAAAATCAGCTTACAACATTATATACATAAAATACAAGTATATAAAAATAATTAGAAACTAATTCATACAGAAATTAATACTAATTAATACATGATTAATACTAATTATTAAAACTAGTTAATACATAATTTAATAATAATATTAAAACTACTTAATACATAATAATTAATAGACATTTAAAAAATTATTGATACATCACATTACTTAGAAATATTGTTATATATTCACATTGTACAATAATTAAATGACAAAATTAATACATGAAACATATACAAATGATTATTGTTATAAATTCTAATTGTTTAGATACAATTATTTAAGTTTAATATTAAATTTTTGTGTTTGATTTTGAACCACTTTTTTATAAATTTATAGTTTCACAGACATATATCGCTTATGTATGTATTTAGTACAAATTTAGTGAATTACTGATCATTTTGCTAATTAATTCGGTTAAATTATACACATCAAAGTAGGAAGATTTTAAAGTCATTATGATGTATGGAAACGTGTAAACATATAAATTAAGAAGATTTTTTATATTTATATGTTATATAATGCGATGTTATATAGATTTGCAAATAGCTTTCACTATCAATCATCACAATAATATGAAATGGTTTATGATTGCTCAGAGCAATCGCCATTATCTATAAATATAACGATAAAACATTGCGTTTGCAAAATTTTAGTTTTAGAGTACCGGCAGCTGTAACGCGTGTGTACTCTGCTAGTAAAGTTTTAATTAGCAAAAAATAAGAGAGAAATGGATTGATAGTGATGTTAAACAATGTGTTTTTTTATCGGATGACAATTAATTTAGGACGGAGGAAATAACTTTAAAAGTTGTCACACCAGATCGACTTTTGTCATTTAGCGGGTTTTTCTTAACTTTTTATCATTTAGCGGGTTTTCTCTGGCAGCATTTTTACGGAGATATGTTTGACGCCCGAAATAGTTTTCCTTGTATGCACAATTTGTTTAAACTTTAAACCATGTGATATAATAAAGAAAGAAAATTAACTAAACTAAAAACACAATTATACATTTAGAAAAAACATACACATATATATCATACATGAACAAGAAAATAAAAACATTCATAATCATTCCCATAATATATCAAAACATCATAATAAATTAATATTAAACATTCATCAAATAGCTAGATAGCTAGACAAATCAAACCATAATCAAAACCATGAAAAAAACATTATAGTTATAATCCATAATCATATTATAAATACTTCAAACATCATCAAGAACAAGCTAAACCAGTTGATCATAATCCAATCCGAATGAACTAGCTCAAATCCCAATGACTTAACATTACAAGGAAAGCGATAATTCCTACGACCGCGCCGATAATGATCAAAGTGATGATGATGCACCACCACTTTGTGCACCTACAACACAAATCTCCGTCCATGCTGAAACTTAGAACACAAGATTAGTGCAAATTAGAGAATTAGGGTTTTTTTAATTTTAAGGAGTGAAAGTTATTACATAGTTTGTTTATTCTCTTATATATATAGACAATTTTTTTATTTTTGTTATATATGGTATTGATATGATGACATACGTAACATTAAAATTCGGGTAAAGTTTCATAAAATATGTACGCGGTTTGAAGAGCAAAAATGGAAAGACAGTGAAACAATTGTGTGACTTTGCTTGTGTTGTTCGACAAGATATTTTGTAACATTAGTTTCATAAACTATGTACTAGCTTGTTATTCGTGCGATAACCAAATAACAATGACGAGTGAATCGATTTTTATTTGTGAGTGTAAAAACCGGTTCACTCGTTGTTATTAAAAGAAAATTATTCTGATCAGACTCGGTTCACTCGTTGTTATTAAAAGAAAATTATTCTGATCAGACTCGGTTCACTCGTTGTTATAAGCTTTTGACGGTTTATTTTTAAGTTTTTATTATTTGCTATGATCACTCAACGTTTTCGCTTAAACCTGTTTTCGGACTGCTTTTGTAGATATGTACATGTCTAACAAAACACCCCGAAACAAAAGATTAATTAAGTTTGCCTTAACTTTAATTTGTACACAAGTTTGTGTATTAAAGATTTAAAGTAATATTTGCACTTTAATGAACAACGCCCTTTAGTTTAGATTTTGAAAACTAAGCAAGTGCTAAGTGCTTAATAAGTGTATTAATTTATTACAATTTCTTGTCGGAAGTGTTTGCATACGAAAACTACATTTGCTGTCCCGGGGAAACTGAATTCAAAGATCGGAAAAAAAAATCAATTCAGAAAGTTGGCACGCGCCTGCCGGATAGGTTATTTGGCTAGCGATCGAGAGAAAATTAACTAAACTAAAAACACAGTTGAAAGAATACTTCAAATAAATCATACATGGACAATGCAGTTCAAAAAATATATATATATATCATACATGGACATGAAAATAAAAAACATTCATATAATAATCAATCGCATAATATATCAATAGTAAAAACATTCGTACGATGATGAATTACATAGTAATAAAAAACATGACTATAATCCATAATCAAATTATAAATGCTTTAAACATAATGAAAAAACAAACTAAATTAACCAGTTGATGATAATCCAATCCGAATGAACTAGCTTTTTAAATTGACACGAGTCAACGCTACAAAGACAGCGATACCTGCTCCGATCGCACCGACAATGATCAAAATGATGATGATGCACCACCACTTTGTGCATCTACAACACAAATCGCCGTCCATGCTGAAACTTAGAACACAAGTTTAATGATAAATTAGAGAATTAGGGTTTTTTTTTTAAGGAGTGAAAGTTATTACATGGTTTGTTTATTTTCTGTTTGAATATATAGATAAAAAAATTTGTTATATGTGGTATTGATATTATAAGATACGTAATATTAAAATTTGGGTAAAGTTTCATAAAATATTTACGCGGTTTGAAGAGTAAAAAAGGAAAGACAGTGAAAAAATTGTGTGATATTGCGTGTGTTGCTCGACAACATATGACATTGTCATTTTTTATCTTATTGTACAGTAAATAAATACTTAGAATAATTTATTACTAGGGTACTAGCGCAATATCTTGTAATTAACATGATAATAACAAAAAGAAAATGATCTGATCCGGCCCGGTTCACTTGTTGTTATAGGTTTCGGTCGTTTTGTTTTCGAACGGCTTTAGATAAATGGTTACTCATGTTTTCGGTTGAACCCATTTTCAAACGAATTTTGTACATATATGTTCTTGTGAATATATAACTGTATTTTTAAATAATGAACTTTTGAAAAGTTGATAAGCAATAAGCTGAGTTTATCAACCTGAGCTTGTGAAATTAAATAAGGCTAGGTACGAAGTGGTATGATTGGCTAGGTGGTTTGCTTGTTCCTTCGAAGGTTCGTTTGATTCTCGAGGGGGTGGGGGGCGATTACGTGGTCTATTTGGAATTTCCGCAATCATTTGATTTTTTCTAGTCCTCTCCCGAAGAAGGCGACGCTATGGGATTACATTGTTTTTCAATCTTATTTGTGGATTTCGTCTAGAAATCCAAATTGTAATATTAGTTGGGTAGGCTGGTTGAAAAATCCTCTTACTATTATAGCATCTATGTAATCTTTTTCTAGCTTTGCTAGCTTTTAATAATATCCGTTCAAAAAAAAAATTAAAAAATAAAAAAATAATAAGGCATAAGCTCAGTTAATAAGCATATAAACTCACCCAAAAAGTTAACCTTATGATATTGTCAAAAGTTTATATAAGCCCATAAATACGGCTTTAGAATAAGCCCAAAAGATAGAGCTTATGAAACATAAGCCGAAATTTATAAAAAGTTACCTCACCTGATTGAAGCTTCTTACGTCAAAAATAGCAATCAAAAACCCAACACCAACTATTTATCATCATCGTGTACGTATAATAACCCTAACGCCCCGTCATCACTATCGCCACAGGCATATATAGCGGCAACGAAAAGATTGGGGCAACGACCGTCGTCAAATAACAATGTATAAAATCCTGTATAAAACCATATGAAAATAGGGTGTACATGTACGAAGTTTACCTCGTGGTAACTTGAAGAACATACTCACACCACATTTAGTGCATTCAACTGCTGCTGAAGGCAATCCAGTTTCCGTCTCTTGATCAATATGAGCTTATCATGGACGCACCACGGGAAACTCAAAAAATGAGCCCGGGTCATATCCTGGTTGTACTTGCCCCAATAATCCGGATGATATGTGACATGATACCAAGCAGAAGCTTTTGCGTCTTCATCATCATCCCCATCGTCTATATCCTTTTTGAACCAGTTTCTAGCTTCCTTCCTTAGTGACTTAACAGCTAAACCGACTGCTTCAGCATCGTTTCTTCTGTCAAAAGATCTTGACGTTTTCATAATACTGCCACTTAATAGTTCGGCTTCTGTCTTTATTCCATAATAATCCATCAGATTACCGAGTTTGTAATCATATTCTGTTTTGAATTCAAAGGCTTCATCGACATAGTACTTAAAGCCATCTACTTCCATGTCAGTGTCATAAGTCTTTTTCGCCACCTCACGTGTAAAGGGGTTCACCGGGCTGTTTTGTGGTGCCATGTCTTTGACTTGTCGAAAGAGTTTCCCAATTACATTTCCTGATTGGTATGTGGATTTGTCAGCTTTTTCCATAAAATCTGGATACTCTTTGACACGAAGATTTGCAGGTATTTGTGCTGGGACACCGGTTTTAGGAAAGTCAACAGCAATCGAGAAGAGCTTTGCAAGATCTACACAAGGTTCGGCCATTGCTTTCTGGGGTTCCCGGTCTGCGAAGACTGTATGGGCATTTGCAATTATTCCTAAACTGTCGTTGACGATGTAGTTTGTGAAGTACTCCCCGACCTCCTGGAGTGGATATCACAGAAACAATATTCTAATAAGATAAAGTAAAAGAAAAAAACAAACCTCAATTCATAATCTAATGATTTTTATCAAACAAACCGGTGAGATGCGGTAAAACGGGCAGATTGGGTAATGGGTCAAAATGGGAAATTTTCATAAAAAAAAGGTCGAACAGGTTCCTAATATCTTCCAGTACAATAGCTTCAACAAGTTGTGTAATAAGAAGCCCAAATAGGCCAAAACTTATGTAACGGAACCATAATGAAGCTAAGAATATTCAAAGTAAAGCATATGTACCTCGATAGTAACATTGCGATCCAGTTCAATACTTGGAGCTGGGGTATAGTCCATTGGCTCGACTTGCGCAGGTGGAATTAGATCCGGATCCCAGCACACGAAGTATATATCTCCATCTAAATCACTTCCTGAACATTCATTGGGATGAGGCCTGTAATCATATTCACATGGACTTAATTATGAACAGTAACAAAAGACGATCTAAACATATACATACAGTGATACGATAAAAATCGGCATAAAAATAATACCTTTGTCCTTTCTGAGGAAAAACAACACAATCCACCATATGATCCAATGCTGGAACATCAACCGCCTTCAAGACTCGTACATCACCAGGATGTAAACACGGGTTTTTAGCAACCACCACTTTCCTAAGAACTTTTACGGGCTTGTTTGACCCGATTCTGCTATGATCATCACTCAATGGCCTTTTTCCTGCACCCGAAAATTGCACAAACACTTCACCATATTCAAGTGTTCCTGTTTCGTCCAAACATCCCATCATTGATCGTCCTCTAGGAACAAATATTCTTGTTTTAGTACGAATTTCAAGCAACTTTGCCGCACGAAATACTTGCAGCATCATCGAAAGAAATGGCTCAGCGTTTGGCTTATACCCACACAAAAGCATTTCCTTCATAATGTTGGTGTTTTCTCCTGGTGACATCAACTCTAACGCCTCTTGTGCCTTCAGGGGCTCTTGTAAGATCGAGTCTAGTAAGTCGACTGCTTCTTTTTGCTTCTTTTCAAAGACATAATCACGAACCCCGAGAGTAGAAAGAAGTGTGATAAGCTGGCGATTCATATAACACGGCTGATATTTACTTATTGCAAGAATATCTAACTTTGTGTTATCAGATTCAAATTTGGACATGCTGTTCCTTAGCGATAATTTTATGTCTGAGGTGGGATCTACAGCCACGACACCTTTATACCCAGCGTATCGAATTTGAAAAGCAGAGGGAATAAATCCATACCCGCATTTTCTCGAAACACGTTGAGCAAATGCCTTAGATATTTTCCCGATCCCATCAGAAAAAACATACTTAGTACCATTTCTGACTATTTCAACATCAGGAATTTTTTCGACTTCGTATTGTGCAACACTTAAACTCTCCTTTGATGAACCGAATGATTGACCAAGTCTAGCGGCATATTTTGCAACATTCTTAATGCGACTAAAATCACCCATCCATTCTCTTATACTAGCAGCGTTAACCCTCCCAGTTGCAGCAAACATCCAAGCAGAATTATCCCGTAACTGACTCGATGAAAAGGCAAGAAATTCAAATTTCTTCCCGCCTATTACAATCCCATTCTTAAGAATCGACAAAATCCTTTTATAAATGTCGGTTCTGCTTTCAGCATTTTGACTAATTGCACGCGGGGATAAATCTGTTGAATAAAGTTTCTCCCATTCTTCATCAACAAACGATACACGAAGAAAATTATCAATATAATCTGAATAATTGCGTAAAACTCGATTGGACAAATTAATCTCGGGCCCACAGAAGTACACCTTTGACGGTGTAATCTGAACCCGCCTGACATACACAAGACCAGCATCGGGATCTAATGAGATAGCAGGGGCTCTTAGCCTACTATTGCTCCGGTATTCTTCAGTAATCCACTTTACAGGTTCATAACAACAATCTTTTAAATAATAAAGTTTTTCAAGAACGTATTCAATTGAAGCCATGTCACGCCTTTGCGGGTCCAGCAACTCATAGAATCTGGAATCAAGTACAGGTCCTGGGATACAACCTTGTTGAACCAATGCACAAATCTTAAAAACAATATTATAAGGGAGGCAAACACCTAGGGCGGGACCTACTATCGGGACTAGCTTTGTGTCTGACCTTTGAGAAAAACTACGACCAGTCTTCAGAATAAATGGAAGGCCACTTTCTTCATAGTATGGGAAGTAGTCACCAAGATTAAGATCAGTGTCGCGTGAAAGTTCTAGACACAAATGAGATGATTGGCCAATCGACGCAGATGAGGTAAAGTCAGTAGCCCTAACCCACTGATCATCAGGTTCTTCTCGATAGTAGCTGAACACGTTGTTTTCAACTTTCTTAAAAATTCGAGGAGCACCAAATAGCTACGAATAAAATGAGGATTTGACTCAGCTCTTAATAAAATATAGTAAAGATCGACTGCTCTTATTATTAGATAGAATCAAATACGTAGATGCCAATTGTGAAACATGAAACGAGGGACTAAACTATTCAAACTTAATGGTCCTGTTTGTAAAACTTTTAAGAATATCAATAGTGTATTTGTTTTATTACAAGGCGATTACTTTTAGTTTATTGACTGCATAAACATTTATCTAATATCGAATATCAAAATTTCGGATACGAATCCCAAATATCAAATAGATGAGTTTGAACAGCCTAGTAGTAACAACTGACCTGAATAACAAGAAAACTTGAAGCACGGCCACGTGAACGATGAAACTGAACTTGCCAAATATTTCCGTACGAGAGTTGCAGCTTGTAACTAGCATGAGGTTCCGTAACGCCAAAGTACAACTTCCTTGCTCCAAAACCAAATTTGACCGATGCATTTCTCGTTGTATATAACACCGATAAAACCTGCTTTGACACCTGACAACCAAAGTGAAGAGTTACACCACTCATTTCGAGTGCGTAGTGTCTAGGCTTCTGTACAAGGTCCATATCCTTTTTCCAAACTTTCAAATAAGATCTACCATACCATAAACGCCTATCACTAGCCAATTCTATAATGTAATCTACTTTTTCTCTGGTTTTGAACTGGACTCTTGCATACGCTCTTGTCCCTCCATTTTTTTGTTTGACCTCTAAAGCCTCGATACTACCATTACCCGTGTACCCTTCTAGAACTGTCTTGATTTTGTCTGCGGGTTCTAATCCGGGAAATCCAGACACATCAACTGTCTTTACCATCGAATAGCGTTGTATTCAGCTGCAATTTGACATTATCATCCATATAATCAGCAACTATATCTGTAACTATAAGTACAAACAAAGCTACAATAAACATTGAAAACACAATTTACATAAAATAAAAAACAAGACGTACTAAGCAATTAAAGAATAAGCAGAAATAAGCAGATTAGCACTTAAATAAACAATGGAGTCATGCAAACACATAAATAAAACACCATAATCTATTCCAAAAGTGGGCAAACTGGCACTTGTTCATCCAAACACTGAAAACCGTTAATCTACTTCAAAAATAAGCAGATTAGCACTTAAATGAACAGTGGAGTCATGCCGAAACCATACTTTAACAATTTAACAAAAGTTGTTTCTTCTATAAACATCAAAAAAACTAAACACTAACAATCAACATTATCGGAACACCTTATTTTCCTAGATTATACAGCATGATAAAAGAAAAGTCACTTCCCTCAAAGAGCTACTTTCCCAATTTTACATAAACCCAAACAAACATTTGCTGGGACGAAAATATATCATAATTGTCCCGTAATCCTTTTACGTGCATCGAACAAATTTGTTGCTTTTATGTGTATTTTATAACCATTTTGCCTCTCATAAAATACACAAAAATTGCTATAAAAGGTTAGTAAAATACATTAAAAAAAATACAACAAAATCGAGTAATGTAAACACAAATACAAATTTTTTTGTTCGCTACACATAAAATGATTACGAGACAGTTATGATACATTTTTGTGTCATTAACCCTAGTTTCAAAAATTAGCATAAAAAACACTAAACACAAAAATTGCGATAAAATGTTAAAGAACGCAATAAAATCGAGTAATATATACACAAAAGCAAATTTGTTTGTTCGCTACATATAAAAGGATTACGGGACAACTATGATATATTTCGTGCCACTAGCCCTAGTTAAATGGCAAAAAATAAGCATAAAAAACACTAAACATAAAAATACTTGTTCAAAATACAAAATCAAAAGTATTACCTAGGGTAAAAAATCAAAGTAACTACTAATCAGACTTGAATATCACAAAAACAAATTTTACCAGTTATCTTTTACGAATTTATTGTTTTACTAAGAAACGTGTAAAAGACAAAAATCTTTTACGAGGAAACGCTAATTTCAGTTATCATTTGTAAAGTGTTACCATAAAATCCGCAGTAACTCGTTATAAATAATGAGTTAACTGAAAGGTTTCTAAATTCTCAAAATTCGTGTGTTTAGTACTTTTAGTCCCAAACTTTTCAGTTTATTGCACTACAAAAATAGTTGGCTCTACACTTTTTTTTACACACTTCAAATAGCGGTGAAATGTAGTTTGAGTTTTCTTTTACATTTACCATTGTGTAAAATTTTATTAAAAAATAAGTGTGAATAATTTTTGGAGCACGACACTTATATGTGCTACAAATAAACTAGCAGGGTACTCGCGTGATGCGGCGGAAGGTACCCTGTGATTAATTCGAGAAAGGTAAAAAACGATTTCGGTCAGGCTTGGTTCGCTTATTTGCATAAGATTTGGCCGGTTTTCTTCAGTTTTTTATTAAAACCGTTGACCTAATTCGATTTTAAAACCATACGTACTACCAACTTGTAAGTTATATGAATTTTTTTTGTAGTTTAATAGTTGTATAATATGTATAATAAGATGTATTATTCAATTAAAGGGTATTTTTAAAACATTATTAATCAGGGTGTTTGATATACGTAGTATTAATTAATATGTATTTGTAACATATGCTTTATAAAATGTATTATTAAAATTAATTTTAAAAAAAAAGTGATGGCAATGATTTTTTATAATTATTGTATGCTAAAATAGTTGCACATTTAGCTTTTAAATTTATATTATTTAAATGATATTTAAGTTGATACATTAAAAAATGTATATTATGTTGTTTTAGTTTAATTTTGTGCATTTATGAAGAAGAGGGTGCATAAAATAGTTTATATGTAGTATAAATATAAATTGTTTAGTATTTGGCATATAACATTAATCTAAATAAACCAACTGCTCTAAAGCAGTTGGCCACCGGGTTCCCCTTGGAGTTTGGGGAGAGGTTTGGTTATGGGTTCAAGTCTTGCAAGAGATAAAAATCCATGAGTTTCCTCCTTAGTGCGAAGCCGTGAGTTTTAGGGGTTTTCGGGTCCCGGGGTCTACCCGTTATGGATGATATAACTTGGGGTTGGATCTCAATCAGATTGAGGTGTCGTTCTAAAAAAATGTTTGTTGTGTCAAAATTACAAAAATGGGTTTAGAACTTATATGTGAACTATTTTATTTTACCATAGCTGTTGTAATTTTGTACGTACATAATTAAAAGAAATGTTAGTCCAATTAAGTTAAAGGAATTCAACCCAATTAACTTGCCGTGATATGAAAGCCCATATTAAGTAATCTATTCCTATGGATTTATAAGATGCAGCCTAAAAGTAATAACCCTAATCTCACCCATTTCATACGCAGCCACACTCACACACTCTTATCTTATTAATACCTTAGGTGTCGTTTGTCTGCTAAGAGACTCTCAATCTAAATCTGATTCGCACATCTGAATCTAAATCTGCGTTGGAAAACACTGAATCTAAATCAAATAAATTTGTTTGTTTTGTAAGTCTGAATCTGAATCAAATAAAATTGTTTTTATTAAAAAAAAATATTAAATTTAATATAAAATAATTATTTTAGTATAAAGAACGCACATCATTTTATTTTAATAGTAATATACTTAACGATCAAATTTTACAAAGTTCATAACCACATTATATCATTCCAACATTCTTCTATGCTTGGTATGTTTCCCCAAGTGCCTTAATTGGCATTCTAAATATATGGAAAAGAAAAAACATTGGCATTCTAACCACATCATAACTGTAAATAGCATATATAATTATATATGAAACAAAAAAGATTAAAATATGAACAAGTAAAAGACTATTAAGAATGATAGTTCACTAGCAAACTATATTCGCACCCACATGCACATGATCATATGACGTGATTTTATGTACAAAATCATGATCAGCCTTCTAACCAGTTTAATAAACCAAATAAACAGATAAAAGTAGGGTGGAAATGAGTCGAGCTGCTCGTGAAAACCTCGAACGAGCCGAACCTAATCGAGTTCGATCTCGAGCTCGAGCTTAAATTGCAGCTCCTTTATTAAACGAGCTCTAGCCCGAGCTTTACGTAAAAAGCTTGTTTGGGCTCGCGAGCCTAAACGAGCTTAGTGTATTATACATGAGCTTATTATCGATCTTAATAACAAGCTTATTAACGAGCCTAATTTAGATATATTACGAGCCAAGCTTAAGCTAAATTTTATTTTTACATTGTCAAATCATATAAACGAGTCGAGCTCGAGCAGATCCCAAGCTTGTCTACCATACCACGAGGCGAGCCCGAGCCTAAATAATAAGGCTCGAAACGAGCCAAGCTCGAGCTCGAGTTTTTGAAAACTTAAACGAGCCGAGCTCGAGCTCTGACGAGCTCAAACTCGGCTCGGCTCGTTTCCACCCCTAGAATAGACACAAAAGTGACGCTATAATCGGTCCACATCACAATACGTATAAAACAAATTAAATACAGAATGTGAAAGTTGAGAGGTGTAAGTTTTCTAGTTGTTCGTTGGTGAAAAGGCAAAAGTGAATTTCTTGACCGACTCGTCAAATGGAAGATCCACACTGAGACCCGCTGATATTTTGGTTTTTGAATGGGTTGGAGGTAAACATGCGTGCGTTGATTTGACAGGTGTTTCTCCTCTCGTAGGGCTAGGCAGTCGAGATTTTACAGCGGGTCAGGCTGCTATAAAAGCCGCCTCGTGCAAAGTGACTAAACACGAGAAAGCATGTGTTGAAAATCAACATGTGTTTATTCCTTTCGCGTTTGATACATTTGGTTTCCTTGCACCTGAGGCGGTGAAGCTACTTACGAGAATACAACATGTTATGAATAGTAATGTTTTGACTCCTAAATCCACAAACGTTGTATTTAATAGACTTGGTTTTGCTATACAAAAAGGGCTAGCGGCGCAGCTTGTTGCCCGTTTGCCTTCTCCTAATATGTAAATTATAATTATTAATAAAAAACTTCTGAGTTTATAAAAAATAAAATTAAAAAAAAAAAAAAAAAGTTGTAAGTTGTAATGCAAGAAAAGAAAATTAGGTAATAAAAGCGAGTCAGACACCTCTCTCAATTCTTGTTGGACCAGAGTTTTAAACATTTTCTTACCTCTTATTATAATAAAATAAACAAACACTCATATTTGGTCAAACATCTTACTTAACTATATTTTAGGTCCATTAAGACCATGTTAAGAGGTTTTGGCAAAAAAACAAACACCACCTTACTTTATCAGTCTCGTTTTTAACATCTTATAAAAGTTTCGGGTAAGTTTTGAATCGAAATAAAAGAAGGAACTTATGTATTATGTTTATGTTCTTTCTTTATGATTCAAATATTAATAAGAAAGGGTTTCTTTCAACATATGATCTTTGTGTGTATGATCTTTACTAAGGTCATGAATAATTATAGCACACAAAATTAAACTTGAGATATGTTGGTTATTTATGTTTCCACTCTTCGTAATGATAAGGGTTTTTTATGAATGTGAAAGAAAATAGTTGTGTTTTTTATGTAGAATCGGTAGTCATGAAAATCATATTGATGGATTGGCTGGTAAAAGAGAAAAAAAAATTACTTAAGTGATTGTTACAAACAATAATTAATTCGCATTATTCTGAAAAAATATGATTGTACATTACGCTTAAATACTTGAATTACTTGCATGCTATTTTAGTTTATGCATTAAAAAGTTGTATAATAAGGATAATTACTTGTATTACTTGTATTCCAAAACATCTCCACACTTTTAAGTGTGAACCTCATTTTGTTACACACATATCTCTCACACTTCTCATTTTTTAAAAATGTGAGATATATAGGTGTAACAAAATGGGTTCACACTTAAAAATATGAATAAGATTAGGGGTGTCCATCGCTTTGGTTCTCGATTGTTGAGTTTATTTGGTTAAAAATAATTTTAAAAGATCAATCCGAAAACTGAATTTGAATTTTGTTTGGTTTCGGGTTGACTCGAATAACTCGAACTATCCGAATTTTTCTAAAAGAATATAAAATTTTAAGGATATTTAGCAAAAAAATAATTCTAAGTATAAAACATATTTTTTTTTATATTAAAACTATATTTTTATAACCATTCTATATATATTAAGACTAAATTAAATTTTAATAACTATTTTATAAAAATAAATATATAAAAAATATAGGGAACTTTTCATATATACCCAACTATAGTTGTTTATTTGCATATTTCCCCTAATACAAGTTTTTAATGCATAATTACAATATGGTTTAAGCGCGGTCTGGGAAAAATATGCAAATATGGAAGTTTACTTAGGTATATTTGCAGTTGCCCCAAAAATATATATACGTATAATTTTGGTTTTCAGTTTCGATTGTCAAATCCATATCCAACCCGAAAACTAAATTTATAGTTCGGTTCGATTCGGTTATGACCCAAAAACGAATTTTATTGTTGGTCTGGTTTTAGTTCGATTCAGTTCAGTTTAAGCTTTTGTGGGTCAAACACGAATTATGGACACCCGTAGATAAGTTATTAATTTTTTACACTAAAAAGTGTTGACTTTTATTTGCAACACATATAAGTGTGTTGTTCTAAAGTTTATCCACACTTATTTATGTAATTATTTTTTTACACATTCGTATTTGTTAATAAATTAAAATATTTTCCACATAATTAAAAGTGTGTAAAACAAAGTGTGATAAAATGGATTTTTTTAATGTCGTTAGTTTTACATGTTATCTTTCATACTTTTTTTTTGAAATGGTGAATTATATTAATAAAAACATAAGTTCTAAGCTTACAAACAACAAAGACTGCAATGACCATGTCTTATGAGCTAAGATACAAAACATTCCATCCAGCTTCCTATGTACTATGAATTACATCATTTGATGTAATTGTAATGTCTCATTATAATTACAACGCAAACCAAACACCTCATACAATGTAAAGTGAATTACGATTCCCTTCCTTCAGTGAACCAAACGGGCTATGTAATGTAATTGAATTACAATCACGTCCAATTGCATCAGATTACGACAACCCAAACGGGGAATTAGGGGACGCCTGACTTAAATGGAAGAATGGTAAACGAAAAAAGTAATGAGGATATAAAGAAATTTTATAATTACTCTATTGCATATATGTTGGAAGTATAATTTAATTGTAGGTTAGGTTCATACTGGTTAATGGGTCAGAAGGTACGGAGTGTGCATCGATAGGTCCCTAAATACTCTAACTTATATAGTGATTAAATGTTGTTTGGCATTACTGATGATCTTTAGTGGGTTAACTCTTCAGGGAGTGTAACTTTGGATTGACTGTATTCATTAGGGAGTGATATCTCTAAGGACTTATCCTCATCATGCTTACTCATCAGTAGGTCTTTTTCAGTACTAAAGGCTTCAACATGAATCCCCTTAAGGGGTTAGCTAAACCTTAATTGTCACTAAAGGAATGACTTAACGCTGGACTTGAAAATGTATACTTGTAACTGGCATTATTAATTCAAGTGGTAGTTATATTGCATTGATGATCACGTTTAATTGTTCATGTAACCACTTTTTTTTCTAGAACGGCAAATGTTGGTGGTTAGTGGGTCGATTCGTGCAATGACATCCAAGCGGAAAAATGTCTTCTTCGAACCTTATCCGCTTCGCTTGAAAGGCCCTTGGCAGGTCTTGAACCCAAGACCTTCAGGAAACCTCCCCCAGGGAAACTGTTAGTGCAAACATTACGATGTTTAATCAAGATGATCCCTTTATGTTTTGGTGATGACAAACGTATAACTCGCAATACATAATGTAAAATGTGTAAGGTACTCGTAATCACTCAAGCATACTTATGTATACTTCTCTCGACACCTTGAATATTACATTCGTCATGAAAGACAAGAAGGACGCGCGGTTCTTTTATAGAACACGCGGTTCCTTAGTGATATCGAACCGCGAGAAGATATAGAACCGCGGGCAGTCAAGCCGGTTTAGGCTTACTCAAGATTTCTGGAAGCTTCTAGAAGATGGAGGGAAACTAATAAATTCAAAATTCAAATTTTGTATTTGGGCTCCAAGAATATAAGGTGCATCCTTTTATCCAATGGGTAGTTCACTCTTTTATCCAATGGGTAGTCCACTCTTTTATCCATTGGGTAAAAAGGTGCTCTCTAAGGAAAGAGTTGGCTATAAATTATATACTATTCTCTTCCATTTTACTTGCACAAAAACCTTCCAATATCCCATTCTTCATTTGCCTCATCAAGAGCAATGAAAAGAACACTTTCACCCTTGTGAAGTGTTAGTGTCTAGAGTCATAACATGATGAAGATCTCTATAGATCAAGTCATGTTTATTGTCTTCCTACTATGTATATGTAGAAGATCCAAGTTGTGGGTACACTTGGATGTGTTTGTAAGGGTAGAATATCCAAGTGATGGGTATCCTTGAATTAGGTGTTAGTTTTGTAGATCCAAGTCTTGTTAGTACTTGGATATAGTGTTAGAGTTATAGATCTAAGTGTTGTGTGCTTAGATCTATATGGTTTATGTTTTTAGGCCATAAAACACAAGGTTTGTTATGTTGGGCCATAAAACATAACTAGTGGATAGATTAGGTTGTGTCTTGGTAGTTCTCACTAAACTCTAAAGTGATGTGGTTGTGTCTAGGTAGTTCTCACTAAACTATAAAGTGATGTGGTTGTGTCTTGTGAGTTCTCACTAAACTTTAAAGTGATTAGTAGTTGTGTTGTGTGAAGTTCTCACTTAGCTTCAAAGTGAAGAGTCGTGAAGATTGGTTCTAACTTTCGATTAGAACTCGACATCTAGCCTTGTGTCGTTAGATGGTGAAGTGGGCAACGTTGTGTAGATTGGTCCTACCTAAGATTAGGACTCGACATCTAGCTTAGTGTTGGAAATGTGTAAGCGACGTGTATGGTTTTCTCCGCCTTGAAAGGAGTTTTGTTGACTAGTGAAGTAACTCTCGAGTAAGGTGTACTCGAGGAGTGGAGTAGGGCGAAGAGGAGCTTCGTGATCGAACCACTATAAATCATCGTGTCGGTACTTTCCTTTACATTTATGTCTTTACTATTATAGATGTATTTATATGTTGTGTGTTGTGTGCATCTCATAATCTAAACATCTAAGTTGCGGAAAAGCTAAGTTTTAGTACGTGTGTGCTTTGTGTTTATATTATGGTGAAGTGTACATCACTTAGTCTAAACATCCTAGTTGTGGAAAAGCTTATGCTTAGTACGTGTGTGCTTAGTGTTTAGACTATTGTTTGATGTACTCTTGATCTGATGTGTTTGTGTGTTTACTTACTTGTAGTATTTATCTTTCAATCAAACACATCTCATATCTAGTCAAGCTTGATCGAGAATTTGATACGAAGGATTGTCAAAGTTTAACATGTAACAAAAGGTTAAGTTCACTATCGGCGGTTCTCTAAATGGACCGGCGGTTCTTTATTGATAAAGAACCGCGGGTACACATAAGGAACCGCACACAGTGGATTAAGCCGAAATGTTTTGAAAACTAACTAGAAATTATTCAACCCCCCTTCTAGTTTCTACAATTGATATTAGAGCGAGGTTACTCAAGATCTTTGAAGTATATTGTACTTTAAAGCTTGGATCGATCTTTGCTCTCTTTTTCAAAACAAATGGTTTTTAAAAAAAAGAAAACGGTTTTTAAAAAATAGAGACGATCTTTGTATCAAATTGTTCAGGAAGAGTGATTACTTATGAACTGTGTTTTGTTTTCATTCGTACAAGTTTTGGTGTTAAATAAACTTTGTATAATAGCTTGAATTAAATCTTTTCATGTTTGGAAATATAAAAATCTTTTGTGTCATAATTAACTCTAAAATACGAGTTCTATGTGTCTAAAATGATTTTTTTAGAGTCCTAAGTCCTTCCAAAAAGTTAGCAAATGATTTTGGCCAAAAACCCCATTTTTGTCCTCTGGACGCGGTTCTTTATCTATTCCCCACGGTTCCTTATCAATAAGGAACCGTGGTCAGTCCGACACAGATTTTTGAAAACTTTGAAAAATCATATAAAATCAACCGTAAGTCCGTAGAAGTCGTGCCACCCGTCATTTCGAACGTAATTGAATTTTATTTCAATTAAAAATGCTTCCAAACCTTTATTCAAACTTTAAAATTTAGATGGTTTCTAATTCTATACTTTGTCCAAAGTATTGAGCGTCGGTTTGTCGTAAAACTTGTGTTTTACTCTTTTCTATTAAGTTGGACATCTCTTGGTGATATATCTTTAAAAATTGATGTATTTACAAAGTGTTAAACTTAATTAAATTTTAAATGGGTCAAAGACTCTTTTCAAATAAAATCAAGCTATGAATACTTTGTTATATCTAACACTCAAAACATGGACGAATGCTTTTATGTGTTAAGATAATTGTTTGTGTGTGTTTCCTTGTGTGTTATTATTATATGTAGACATTATTAAGTGTTCCTTGCTATTTGTAGTAGTATTGGTTATATGTCTAGTCTCTTGTGCCTTGCTTGGTATTTGTTAGTATCTAGTTTTTCCTAATTAGGATGTATGCTAGATTTCTTGCATTTTAGTTGCAACATTATGTGTGCATTGCATATAGGATTAACATCTCTTGGTTTACAAATGTTACATAAACATCTTGTACACCTAGGCATGTTCTCTAACACTTTTAGGTTTGAAAGCTTTGGGAGCTTGTCAAATCTATTGATTTAGGTCGTCTTACTCGATCATTGTGTTATTAGCTCAAGTAGATAAATGTCTCACTATAAAACATGAAACACCCTTTAAAAATCTTAGCTATTTTCTCTTAAAAGAGTGTTTGTGGGAATCAAGAAAGATTTCGATTAAATATCAATGCATTATTCAAACTATGACTGGTATCATTATCGAATCTAATTGACATGTTTTTTAGTGTAGACATGAATGTGGTTTATTAATAATATACATCGGATCATAACTCACACTTGTGTTGATGGTGTTATATTGAATCTACTTGTTTAAATTGTTAGACATATTTTGTTTAATAATTACTTATAATGCACAATAGAGTCGGTTTGATAACTTGGATGTTTCATCCAAAATACTCAAGTAATTTACACTGCTATGCAATTTATAAATGTGTCATTTCCGAAAGACCAATCAAGAGTGTTCCTTTGGTTTGTGTAAACTTTGTTTATACTCTTCAAAGTTATTGGCCTCAAGTTCTATTAAGGTAAATAACCTTAACTAGACTTGTTTGACAAGATATGCAATAGTGCATTCTTAACCCTCATTAGGTCATGAATTGTGTCGCCATGCAAGTTTCATCCTTGCTAAAATTTATTAGGCAAATGTTGGAATTACATTTTGTCTAACTTGAGAATGACTACTAGAGAATTTATGCACTATGATCTTAATTTGACCTAACGGTTGAATTACTTCCATGTGGGAAGTTGAGTTGGTGTATAACTCGTAAAAATGGTCGTGTTTAGCCTTAATTGAGCACCTCTAGTGATAGTCTCATACTCATTCTCTAAATTGGCTAAATGGCTCTTCCTATATATGACTAATGATAGTTTACTTTGATGTAATTTTGTATGTCATTAGGAGTCTTTTTCTTTTGTAGCCATTAGGTTTTTCTTAACTTTCTTCCTACGTGCTAATTGAACCTATGTGTTTTTCCTTTGTGTGTGTTCTAGTTTTTATTGCTCTTAAGCATGACTTTGTGATAAGTTAGACTAGAACATTAGAATTTGCTGAATTGGAAAATCCTCCTTCACCACCTAAACCAAGCCTCTGTAGGCGGTTCTTTAAATAGACCGCGGCTCCATATCAATATGGAACCGCCAGTGGAGATAAAGAACCGCGGGCAGAAGCTCTCAAATTCGGGTTTTCTGAAACTTCCCAATTGTTCCAACACCCTTTGGAATCTTTGTTTCAAACCTTTGATCACTCCCAAAATATCTTGGGCTTTCCATTTTTAACCCATTACTAGTTTGGATCATCCCCTCACCCTTTTAAACCCACCTTGTTAGCCATGGTCTTCACAACTCAAACCATTCATCCTTACCCCTTAAACCACCCATTACTACCATGGTTTCTACAAGAACCTCCAGTTCATCCAAAACCTCCTCTTCAAAGAGGCACCTCAAATTTAAGATTAAATTACCAAAACTTAACTCTTCACCTTTTGCCACACCTAAGAATGAGATTGTCCCCATTCTCATCTCTTCATCACCCTCACCACCTCTTGCACCATGCAAGACTACCTCAACCCCATGGTACCAACCATTTACATGGTTCTACCTCCTCTTCATTCCAATCTAGAATGAATGAGCTAGCCTCACCCTTCACTCCTAGTACTCTCTTGGATGTGACTACCCAACCTCAACCTATCCAAAGCATTCCCATTGAGAATGACTTTGTTGAACCCTTGGTGACTTCACCTTTCACCCCACCAAATTCCGCCACCACCCTTGTCTTTCATTTAAGCATGTGGATTGCTTATTGCTAAGACATCTAATTTAAGCAAATCTTAGGATTCTAGTGTAACTAAGATTAAAATTATGCTTAAGTTTTAGGCTTGTTTTTTTTAATCTTTGTATGATCTTTATTCTCTTGTATTTCCTTTCATGTTTTTCAACATGATTTTTCTTTGAGTCTTGGATCTTGTTGTTATTATGTTTTTTCTTTTCTCTTATTTTGAGTCCTTTTCTTAAACTAATAAGAATTAGGAATCTTCTTGGAGATTTACATTACATGTAGCTTGATTTGTGATATCTAGATAGATGACTTGCTTGTATGCTACTTGCTTATATATCTTCTTGCTTATCCGTATGTTATATGCTTAATTTATTAGTTAATGAATGCATGCTTATTATAAAGGTTTTGTCTTTGTCAAGCAATTCCGATATAATATCTCTTAGATGTGTCTAACTCATGCATGTCCTTAAATGCTACGTGCTAACATGTTTTACTTAGTCTTCTCTTTTTAAGTAATCTTGTTTCTTGCATGCCATATGTGTTAATTGCGCACCTTCTCTACATTGGTGCCTCAAGCAAGAGCATTCATTGAACATCTTGCAAGTAATGTATTATGGGATCTCGAAGACATGGAGGTGGTTAACCTATGGTGATTGAAGACTTCACTAGGATGATGCAAGCTCAATATCTTTGGATGATGGGATTACAGTTCAGATTCTCGCCTCTCAATCGAATATCTTTTGGATGCAAGCTATCTCAAAGTTGATTCCTCTCTTCTACAAATGACGACTACCTTTAGATGCGTGATCTACCTCAAATGATATGGATTCTACTCTTCCTCAAATGACGACTACCTTTTTGATTCGACAAAAGGGGGAGAAGGAAGTGTAAATGAGTACGTTTCACATTTTACTATGCGTTACGGTTTACTTGTTTGTCATCATAAAAAAGGGGGAGATTGTTAGTGCAAACATTACGATGTTTAATCAAGATGATCCTTTTATGTTTTGGTGATGACAAATGTATAACTCGCAATACATAATGTAAAATGTGTAAGGTACTCGTAATCACTCAAGCATACTTATGTATACTTCTCTCGACACCTTGAAGATTACATTCGTCATGAAAGACAAGAAGGACGCGCGGTTCTATTATAGAACACGCGGTTCCTTAGTGATATCGAACCGCGAGAAGATATAGAACCGCAGGTAGTCAAGCCAGTTTAGGCTTACTCAAGATTTCTGGAAGCTTCTAGAAGATGGAGGAAAACTAATAAATTCAAAATTCAAATTTTGAATTTGGGCTCCAAGAATATAAGGTGCATCCTTTTATCCAATGGGTAGTTCACTCTTTTATCCAATGGGTAGTCTACTCTTTTATCCATTGGGTAAAAAGGTGATCTCCAAGGAAAGAGTTGGCTATAAATAGAAGACCATTCTCTTTCATTTTACTTGCACAAAAACACACAAAAACCTTCCAATATCCCATTCCTCATTTGCCTCATCAAGAGCAATGAAAAGAACACTTTCACCCTTGTGAAGTGTTAGTGTCTAGAGTCATAACATGATGAAGATCTCTATAGATCAAGTCATGATTATTGTCTTCCTACTATGTATATGTAGAAGATCCAAGTTGTGGGTACACTTGGATGTGTTTGTAAGGGTAGAATATCCAAGTGATGGGTATCCTTGGATTAGGTGTTAGTTGTGTAGATCCAAGTCTTGTTAATACTTGGATATAGTGTTAGAGTTACAGATCTAAGTGTTGTGTGCTTAGATCTATATGGTTTATGTGTTTAGGCCATAAAACACAAGGTTTGTTATGTTGGGCCATAAAACATAACTAGTGGGTAGATTAGGTTGTGTCTTGGTAGTTCTCACTAAACTCTAAAGTGATGTGGTTGTGTCTAGGTAGTTCTCACTAAACTATTAAGTGATGTGGTTGTGTCTTGTGAGTTCTCACTAAACTTTAAAGTGATTAGTAGTTGTGTTGTGTGAAGTTCTCACTTAGCTTCAAAGTGAAGAGTCGTGAAGATTGGTTCTATCTTTCGATTAGAACTCGACATCTAGCCTTGTGTCGTTAAATGGTGAAGTGGGCAACGTTGTGTAGATTGGTCCTACCTAAGATTAGGACTCGACATCTAGCTTAGTGTCGGAAATGTGTAAGCGACGTGTATGGTTTTCTCCGCCTTGAAAGGAGTTTTGTTGACTAGTGAAGTAACTCTCGAGTAAGGTGTACTCGAGGAGTGGAGTAGGGCGAAGAGGAGCTTCGTGACCAAACCACTATAAATCATCGTGTCGGTACTTTCCTTTACATTTATGTCTTTACTATTATAGATGTATTTATATGTTGTGTGTTGTGTGCATCTCATAATCTAAACATCTAAGTTGCGGAAAAGCTAAGGCTTAGTACGTGTGTGCTTCGTGTTTAGATTATGGTGAAGTGTACATCACTTAGTCTAAACATCCTAGTTGCGGAAAAGCTTATGCTTAGTACGTGTGTGCTTAGTGTTTAGACTATTGCTTGATGTACTCTTGATTTGATGTGTTTGTGTGTTTACTTACTTGTAGTATTTATCTTTCAATCAAACACATCTCATATCTAGTCAAGCTTGATCGAGAATTTGATACAAAGGATTGTCAAAGTTTAACATGTAACAAAAGGTTAAGTTCACTGTCGGCGGTTCTCTAAATGGACCGGCGGTTCTTTATTGATAAAGAACCGCGGGTACACATAAGGAACCGCACACAGTGGATTAAGCCGAAATGTTTTGAAAACTAACTAGAAACTATTCAACCCCCCCCCCCCTTCTAGTTTCTACAGAAACCACTTAGTGGAACCTTGGTGGCCAACTAAGCTAAGCCAGTTGGTTAAAAAGTTAAATAGTCATGTAACCACTACTCCTGGTATTATGGAGGCATATTAAGAGAAGATTAATTGGTTGTTAATTTCTCTTAACACCATTAACTTATGTTTATCACCTATAAATAGGTGATCATAACATTTGCATGAAAAATACACATAAACATAAACAATTACATGCGAAAAGGTTATAGAAATGGAGCACCGCCCCTTCTCCCGGCCCCTCAGGGTCGGGATGACCATCCCCCCAAACTTCGCTGACCTAGGTATACTCCTCCACCACCATCGGATGATGAGGGATACTATGATGGCCCTTACTATCGTGAGGTAGAGGGGGAAGACCTCTCCCGCCCATGGTGTGATCCTAGGGAGGACCCCTTCACCCTCCGCATACGGAACTACTCTGAGGATAAGAAGCCCGTATGCCAACATGCGTCAAAACCTATGATGGATCTGGTGATCCGGATGATCACCTAAAGATATTTGACACGCAGGCGAAGATCGAATGATGGCCAATGCCTATATGGTGTCAGATGTTCAATTAGACCTTGATTGGCAACGCCCGTGACTGGTTTGAGGCGCTTCCTCCTCGAAGCATTGATAACTTCAGTGAGTTGCGTACTGCGTTCAAAAACAATTATACTCAGCGAAAGAAGTATAATAGATATTCGGTCTCATTGGCAACTGTCAAGCAACGACCCAGAGAATCTACGGAGGATTTCACGGAACGTTTTAATGACGAGTGCACGCGTATAAAGACAATGCCCGAGCTCCTAAAAATTTCTGACTATATGCATGCCATAACGGATAAGGAATTAATTAGGCGCCTCAATGACAAGCGACCGGAGAAGTATGACGACCTCATGGAAAGGGTCAGGAACTTTGTAGAAGGAGAAACCGCGGTAGCCGCGGCCTATCCTACAAAGGGAAACCATAACTATCGATCGAACGACCAACCCAGGAGGCAGTCGGGTGGTCAAAGCAACCAAGGAAATGGAAGGGGCTCAGACTACAAGAGTCAGAATAAAGGTGGGCAGTCGGATGACAAATTCACCCCTCTAAAGATGACTTACCGGGACATCTTGTTGATAGAAGGGGCGAACTTCCCAAGGCCTCCCCCAATGACGACCCCGGTGGACCGCCGTCAAGGAAATCGCTTCTGAGAATTCTACAACGACAAGGGCCACGGCGGGGAGGAATGTATCCAGCTCAAGAAGCACATTGAGTCACTGATCAAGTCAGGCAAACTCAAACATTTGGTCAAGGATTGGAAGGATGGAAAGGATAACAAAAATCACGATAAGAAGAATCCCCAAAAGGACAAACCTTCGAATATATATATGATCCAATCTTGGCAGCGCCACACAAAGCAGAAAATTAGTCAAAAATTTTCACGCGACAGAGAAATCTCATTCCCACCCATTACGGCAAGCGACGTGGCTGATGCACATCTCACGATTGAGGAAGCATTGGAACCCACAATGTTCGCCGTATGTATGTGGATGGAGGGTCATCGACGGAAGTACTCTAGGAACACTGTTTCGTACAGCTACGACCAGAGATAAGAAGCCAATTAGTACCGGTCACGTTGCCACTCATTGGCTTTAGTGGAGACACTATCTGGCCAATAGGACAACTGCGTCTGCTAGTAACCATTGGGAATGAAGAGAATTCCACCACGGCGTGGATGAACTTTATGGTGATACGCTCACACTCTTCATACAATGGGATTATTGGAAGACCAGGCATTCTGGCCATAAGGCAGTTCCGTCCACGGCTCACGGCATGATTAAGTTCCCTGTTGAAGGGGGAATTGTTACTATTTACAGTTCAATCATGCCAGCATCCGAATGCCACGCCGTGACAACACCAGTCCAGCCTGATCCCGTTAAGGAAGGATCACCACCCCCCCAATTAGAAGGTGGCAATCCATCCCGATTACCCGGAACAAGAGGTGTCCATAGGGGGAACGCTCTCGGATAACGGAAAGAGGGCCATGTGCTCTCTCCTAAAAGCAAACCTGGACGTATTCGCATGGGAGCCTAAGCATATGACAGGTGTGTCGCGTTCGATAGCAGAACATAAACTTCAAATCCGCGAGGGATATCCCCCTATTAAACAAAAGAAGTGTAGTCAAGCACCAGAGCGAAGCCAGGTAATACTGGACGAGGTACGGAAATTAGTAGACGCAGGAATTATGCGCGAGGTATACTACCACGAGTGGTTATCCAACCCAGTCATGGTCAAGAAGCATGATGGAAGTTGGCGCATGTGTGTGGACTTCACGAACTTGAACAAAGCTTGTCCGCAAGACTGCTATCCGCTAGCAGAAATTGATTGGAAGGTGGAATCCTTATGTGGATATACTTTCAAGTGTTTTTTAGATGCGTACAAAGGATACCATCAGATCCAGATGACGGAAGAAGACGAGGAGAAGACGGCGTTTCACACTAGTCAGGGCGTGTATTGTTACACAAAGATGCCGTTCGGACTAAAGAGCACCGGAGCGACATATCAGCGACTTGTTGATAAAGCCTTCGATTCCCAGATAGGCCGCAACCTTGAGGTCTATGTGGATGATCTAGTCATCAAGAGTCATACGGAGGAAGCACTTCTCCGTGATATCCAGGAGACATTTGACACGTTGAGGAGAATCAACATGAAACTGAATCCAAAAAAGTGCATGTTTGGGGCAACTGAAGGGATGTTCCTTGGATATATGATTGATCCAAATGGCATCAAGCCTTGTCCGGAAAAGACGGACGCGGTGATACAGGTACCATCCCCTCGGACATGAAAAGAGGTACAATCACTAAATGGAAAGCTGGTCGGGCTAAACAGGTTCTTGTCGAAGTTCGCGGAGAAATCACTACCTCTATTCAAGACACTCAATAAGTGCATAAAGAAAGGAGATTTCCACTGGACAAAGGAGGCAGAGGAAGCCTTTGAGCAGCTTAAGCAGCACCTCGCAGCTCTTCCCATGCTAGTGGCTCCCCGACCTAAGGAAGAGCTCATCATGTATCTGTCTGCTACACACGGAGCAATAAGCGCAGTACTCATGACAGATAGGGATACAGTCCAGACTCCGGTTTACTTAATAAGTAGAACATTACAAGGGGCGGAGCTGAACTATTCCTATATGGAGAAGTTGGTTTTGTCATTAGTATACGTCACGAAAAGGTTGCGTCGGTACTTCCAGGCGGACCCAATTGTAGTTATCATTGATCAGCCAATAAAACAAATCATCTCCAAGCTAGATGTGGCCAGAAGGCTACAGAAGTAGATCATTCTACTAGGAGAACATAACATCTCCTATAGACCAAGGACAGCGGTCAAGGGCCAAATCTTGGCAGACTTTCTAATTGAGAAGCCAGATGAGGACGGACCAGTGGTACAAAGGGAGGAAATTCCAGCGGAACCATGGGTTTTGTTTACTGACGGATCCTCATGTACGGACGGATCAGGAGCCGACCTTATTCTCACGAATCCGGAAGGAATGAAATTCACATACGCCTTTAATACACTGATTTGCATTGGGTTCTATATTTGTCTCTCGGTATCTCCCCGAATTGATCACGGTTCTAAGTGGAATGATTGTTCTTGGTTACAAATAAGGGGTTTGGTTTCGTTTATCTAAATTTTAAACTAAATGCAAGTAATTAAAATTGTCATTGAGAAAAATAGAAGTCTTAAAATTAAATTACAAATAAGAGTGTGCAACTTATGGAAATTAAAACTTGACAATTAAAAACAAGTTTGAAATTAACTAAGTAAAAGAGCGGGAAAACTAGATTTGAAAGATTAAGCAAAAACAAAAAAAAATAAACCCGAGTCCGATCATAACGCGATCGCACTCAAATAATAGTCCAGATCGCAACTCGATCGTATCCCAGATAACACGATGGATCGTGTTCAAACAGTAGTCCGATCGCACTCAATGCGATGATACCAAGGAGATGGATCGTACTCTCCAGTACGATGGGGGGGGGGGGGTCTTACTAACATATCGCAACCACGATCGCAGCTAGTGATCGTGGTCTTGATCGTGGTTCCAGATCGTAACAATTGATCGCACTCAAGCGATCGAAGCGGGGACAAGAGACAAGATCGCACCCCAGATCGAAGTAAGTGATCGTGGGCGTGGATCGTACCAGGGAAAGAACAAACCGATCGCAGTCTCGAGTTCGAAACCCACGGACGACATTATTTTTTGGATTAATTTCCTTTTTGACAGATCAGAATTCCAGTCACAGGAGTGACTTTGTGAAAACTTATTATGGTAAGCTGAGAGGACAAAAGCTTATTGAGCTAATCAGTCAATTGGACTGATCAACTTATAAATGATATATATGTATCAGCAAGATAAAGGCAACTAGAACCAAGCAGATTACCAAGTAAGCAGGCAAATCAATAGCACATTTACAAAATAAAAAAAAACGCATATCAGAAATCAGAAAACAAATAGTTAATACCAATCAGTCAAAAACAGAACTTAACATATTAACTGCAATTAAAAGTCCTTTAAGCAGTTACACAAATCAAATACAAATTCAAGTTTCTAACAGGTAAATTAATACCAAATACTCAGACATACTATATCAGTAGATTATAAATCTTACTACTCACAAATATTCAACAATTCTGATTAGCCAACTTGATTTAAACCAAATATTATTCAAATAATTATCACTTGTAAGCCAATCCAAAACCTCATCAGTAATCTAAAACGATTCACTCAAACAAAACTACACAATCTAACAAATTCAAAGTATCCTCCACAGAATTAACATAAACCTTTTATCTAAAACTGACTGATTATCAGATTCAACATTCAGGTAAGAGGAAGCATTATATAAAAAAAATCATATACTAATCACTTATACAAATCAACTTTGAATCAAGTTAAACATAAACATTTAAAACTAGCAGATTCATAACAAATAGAATTCCTAAACATTCACCAATTAAAACATCTAATAAACTAAATATCGAAAGAATCTAAAAGAAATGTGCACCTTTTGATGAAACCGTTGAGACGTAGGAGTGCGCTGAACATCCTATTAATCGTAATCGAACCACCTTACACCATCAAACAACACCACGAAAACAGTAACCTTCAACCGAACTCCAATCAACCTCCATTGAACCAAACAGATTCGTATTTAACTTTTCCAGTGGGGAAAAGTTCTTTTAATCCTTTTTACTTTTAATAACAAAAATTAAGCTATTAATTAGCTTATTTTCATCATCACCAATATTATCCTTTTGAAGTAGTAATAAGATTAACTTGTAAAAAACAGTAAAGAGAAAGTAAAACGATGCACCAATTGAAAGAACTGACTGATTTTATTAATAACTAAATTCAATACAAGATTTGTAAAAGAAATACAATATTAATCCTACCACTAATTTAATAGCATAATATTAAAGAAAAAGTAAAAGATGATTACAATGAAAATAATAGGGGTTTTTATAGCCTCCCCAGGCTTGTTGGTGAGCGGATATTCGGATCTTGAAAAGAATATTCCTCTTGATTCTGAGCCATCGATCTTCAATCTTTATTCTCTCTCCTGTTTTGAGTTAATCTGACGGTGGATATGATTCACAATAGCACACGGATTGCCAACGTGGCATCCGTGTGCTAGTTGTGTTTCTTCTTTGGCCTGTGATTGGCTGGATCGGATGGGTGAGGTGTTGCAACCTATAGCAAACCGCCACGTAGCCATGCTTCTCCTCTGATTCTCTTCCTTAAACTTGGGGTTTTATTTCTTTTTGGTGTGAATTAAATGAAAAGATAAAAATCCCTATGTAAAAACAACTTTTTACTTGACTAGGGTTTTTGAACAGTAGAACTTTTACAGGTTTTTAGGGTTAAAAAGTTTGGGGAAGAAGGGCATTGGTAATATCGAATAGATTTATTTAATGAGAGAGAAAATGTGATGTGTGTGTGTACGTTTGTGAGTAGGTGAATAGTAAAATGAAACGGTTTATATTTATTTGTGAAAAGGTGAGTGGATGAAATTTGTGTGACGTAAAAAACAAAGTGACTGGGAAAATAAAACGTTTGGTTATAGGGTAAAGAAAATGTGTTTAATAAACAACTGAGTAAAGCCCTAAAAGCCCAAACTCGCTTCTTCTATTTGTTTCTTATTTTCCAATATTTGGGCTTGAAGCCCATAACACATATACCATCCGAGTATTAAACCTCATTTTGGGCCTTAATTGTGGACTTGTCCAAACAAATTAACCATGTATAATCAATATTGGGCTTTTCAGGCCCAATAAGCATATGTGGGTCCCACTTGGTCCGTTTATTCGACAAATGATTAAATCCACTCATGTCGAGCTCGATTTTGGCTTCTTCAATCTTTTTCTTCATTCTCGTGTCGATTTTGCCGGTTTTCATGAACTTGGTACCTACACACATGAAAACAAGAAACAAGCATTTCCAAGGCATATTTGATATAAATCATGCAATATTTCAATGTTTTAAGCTACAAATGATATGAGTAAATACACTCATATCACAATCGTATCAATTAAAACCTACTGAGATGGCAAAGGCGTCCAAAAGGAAATAAGCTTAAGCCAATAAGCAGTAACCAATAAGCATTTTTAAACTTCTCAAAGAGTAAATAAGCACAAATTCGTTAACTTTTTAAATCCTAGACATTCAAACCTCCATAAAACATATTTGAGAACAACAAATCTTTTAGAAAAACTAGAAGAGTAAATAAGCTTAAACAATCAAACAAGCCAATAAGCATGAAGAGCTTATGGCTTATTCGTCCAAGAGCTTATGTAGAACAAGAAAAATTACCTTTTAATCACGAAACACCAAATTCAACATGAATTGAGAACCAATCGAATCAAGCATGAACTTTTCGAATTAAGATCAAAATAAAATAAAGAAAGGTAGAAATAGATTAAGGAACAAAAAGCTTAACTTGAATAAGATTAATGAAATCCAAAATACAAAAAGTTTAAGACTTGAAAAGGTAAAAATGGAGAAAAAAAAAATCCTAGTGAGAGAAAGTTGAGAACTTTCTCTCTCTAAAACTAGAGAGAATAAAAAAATGAAAAAAACTAAGACTAACTAAGTGCTACCAATTTGTGAAGTAAAGTCCTATTTATAGGCATGTCTTGTGGGCTTTGTGAATGGGCTTGGTTTTGGGCTTCTTTTCTTCTTTCTTCTTTAGTCTTTACGTTTCTTCTAAATAGACGTTTCCGACCCGGATTTGAGAAGTGTCGGTGAATAATTCCAACTCGTCTTATAATCTTTTGTTTAATAGACTCGAGTTCTTCGACATATATGAATCTTCCATCTTTGGCTCTATTCTTCGATAAATCTTCAAATAGGCACAATGACTTCAAATCTTTTGCATCTCTTGGACAATAGACTTCGTCTTGAGTCTTTTTCCTCGATAAAACCCGTGCAATCCTATGTTTTCTTCAATATTCATCCGGTTGACTCTGAAAACGCAATAAACACAAAAGCCACACATAATTCCAAACAAATGATATTAAATACGTGTTTTGGTCTCGTTTTAGCCAGAATTAAGTGGTAAAAGGATGGGTGTTTTCACACCTATCAAATCCCCTACACTTAACTATTGCCATGCCCTCATGCAATGCTTAGCGATAAAGCAAGTTTACACTTTTCTCATAATCAATCAACCTTGGCCTTATTAAAATACTATTAAACAAAAATTAAAGTACTAAGAGAAATTAAAACTTTAAAGTAAACAAAAGGATAGAAAATAGCTATGTGGAAATAACTTGCAAAGGGATCTAAGACTTACATTAGGGCTTCGGTGCTGCGACGATTCATCACCCTCAAGTTTCACGTTCCCCAAACTAAGCTTAAAAACGAGATCATTGTTATTATAAGTTAGCAAATCAAACACTTACTCACATGGCTTAATTATATTCTTAAACTCCCTTATTCCTAGGTGTATCTCTTATATTTTATTTTTGTCTTAGAATGATCATGAAGATGCATTTTTGGACTTATTTCGATAGTTATTTAGGCTGAAAGCAAAGTAGGACGATTTGATCAATAGTTAGCTAAAGGATAAAATCTCTTAAAACTGCTTCTCGGGATATCAAAAAGTTCATATCTTGGCATAACTCGGTTCACGATTTGAGACCTTTCTCGGGCCGATATTTGGCATGTACTTCATACTTCATATCTTGAGAGACGTTCTTGAGATAATGGTCTTCTCTTCGTTATAGAGTTTCTTCACTTGGAGACTTTTGAGGGGTACTCCAACTTTGTTGACCACGACTTCATGATTATTTCTTCAATCTCTAATTGGGATTTTGAGATACAACGATCCGCCTCCTTTTCGGACTTGGATCTATTCATCCTCATACCTTGTTAGGGGTCTTTTTGGATAGACTTCTCCATGATCTTTATGGGAGTTGATTGCTTTTCGTCGTGAGTCTTGATCCTTCATATTGATTTTGGGAATAATGCTTTTCACATCACTTTGGATCTTCAGCAATAAAATTGAATCCTCATGCCTTGTTAGGGCCTTTTCGGACTCGCCAATCTTCGCGCCCCGCTTCATAAGTTATGCCTTGGCTATGAACTCTTATCATTACCGAGCAACTTTTAAACGATCTTGGGCTAGAAGCTAAGTAACTTTTCAAATCGTACGACTTTACTTATTGCAGATAAATTATTAGCAAGTGATGGGAGAATAGGCAAACAATTACACCAAGTGAGCTTGCGCCAGAATACCGACTTATAATTGACTCTATCATTTCTCGTTCTCCAAATTTAAAATCTCAAGTAATGAGACTCGTGGATGCTTAGCCTAATAAACCAATTAAGGTCTACATGGTTAAGGATACTAGCTAGAATAAACTTGAATAAGTCTATTCGGGTTGAGTCAAAATAATCGCAACGGGCCTAATATGTCAAAGACTTCTAAACTAGCTACACCACTTTATTAATATTTTTGACTTTATTGTGGGATATAAACATATGAAAGCAATGATAAAAATTTAAAAATTACGACTAAATGGCCAAAGTTAATTAAAAATTTGAAAAATGTTGAAAAAGATGATTTTCCGGTTAAATGAAGGCATTTTCATGGAAAAGTCCACTTAAAACTTCGATAGAAGTCCCCCTACACTTAAGATAAACATTGTCCTTAATGTTTAAGCATGTGGGAAAAGTCTCCCCTACACTTATGACATTGTGCACGTTGGTTAACTCAAGTTAAGGAAGAGACGACTAAAGTGATCAATTTCAAATGTGTGTATGAAGAAAATTGAATCACGATAGTTGAGAGATAGAACCGGATTTCGGATAACACGGGAGCACGGTTCTTCGGAGATTCTAAGAGTGCACTTATCCCTGTAATCACATCACCACACAAATACAAACACCTAAATAGGTCCCCCTACACTTAGGAGGTTAAAACATAAAAGGATAGATACTCGGGTTGCCTCCCGAGGAGCGCTTGTTTTTTATAACCGAGTCACGAGCCTGACTCGACCCAAAATTAGTTCATGGGGAACGTGGTGAGGGATGGAATCATCTCCTGAGAGATGTCCTCACCAAAGTACAACTTCACTCGTTGGCCATTCACCTTAAAATTTGGTCCATTAGGTTCAGCGAGCTCGAGAGTACCATATGGAAAAATTTGGGCAATGGTGAATGGGCCGTACCAACGAGATTTCAGCTTGCCCGAAAAGATTTTCAACCGAGAGTTAAAGAGTAAAACTTTGTCTCCAACTTGGAACTCTTGGTTCTTAATCTTATAGTCGTGAATGAGCTTAGTCTTTTCCTTATAGATCAAAGAATTTTCATAAGCCTCATTACGGAGTTCATTCAGCTCATTGAGTTGGATCTTGTGTAGGTCACCGGCTTTGTTGATATCAAAATTAGCCCACTTCAAGGCCCAGTAAGCCTTGTGTTCCAACTCAATGGGGAGGTGGCATGCTTTCCCGTACACGAGACGATATGGTGTACAACCAATCGGAGTCTTGTATGCGGTACGAAAAGCCCACAAAGCATCATCAAGTTTATCAGCCCATGAGGCACGATGCTCTCCCACGGTTCTTTCGAGAATTCGCTTTAATCCTCGGTTGGATATTTCAGCCTGGCCATTAGTTTGTGGGTGGTAAGCGGTGGAAAGACGATGATTTACACCATACTTAGCCATGACTCTAGCAAATTGGTCGTTGCAAAAATGAGTCCTGCGATCACTAATAATGGCACGAGGCACACCGAATCTAGCGAATAGCGATTTCAAAAAGTTACAAACCACCCTTGCGTCATTAGTGGGTAAAGCTTTGGCTTCAACCCATTTGGAGACGTAGTCAACGGCTACAAGGATGTATTTGTTTCCTTTAGATGAAGGGAATGGCCCCATAAAGTCGATACCCCAAACATCAAAGATTCACATTCCTGAATGAAATTCTGAGGCATCTCGTCTTTATGTGTGATCTTGCCTTGTTTTTGGCAAGCATCACAATGTTTAACCATCTCGTGAGCATCACGGTAAATGGTGGGCCAATAAAATCCCGATTCAAACACTTTTTTGGCGGTGTAGTTGGGACCAAAGTGACCACCGGTGGGTCCTTTGTGGCAAGCGTCAAGGATTTCTAAAGCTGTCGGTCCATCAACACATCGACGAATAATCAAGTCAGCACATTGCTTGAATAGATACGGGTCATCCCAAAAGTAAGTTTTAATGTCGTTAAAGAACTTCTTCTTTTTCTGGGATGTTAACCCGTCAACGAGAATTCCACCCGCCAAGTAGTTTGCAATGTCCGTAAACCACGGGGTTTCATCAGCAGTCGAGTTGATAGACATTAAGGTCTCCAAGGGAAAAGAATCATTGATTTCTTTGTTTGGATGATCCCCTTGGTAAGGATCCTCAAGTCTACTGAGATGATCCGCGGCTAGGTTTTCAGCTCCTTTTTTATCGCGAATTTCGATTTTAAATTCTTGGAGTAGCAAAACCCAGCAAAGAAGTCTTGGTTTGGAATCTTGCTTAGTCAACAAGTACTTCAACGCGGAATGATCGGTGTAAACGATTGTGGTGGAAAGGACAAGATAGGGGTGGAACTTTTCAAAGGCATAAAAAACAGCTAAAAGCTCTTTTTCGGTTGTCGTGTAAGGCAATTGAGCCCCAGTCATTGTCTTGCTAGCGTAATGGATTGGTTGGAAGTGTTTGTTCACTCTTTGGCCCAAAACCGCTCCAATAGCAAAGTCACTAGCATCGCACATCAACTCGAAAGGCAGCTCCCAATTAGGGGTAACCAAGACGGGTGCCTTAGTTAGCTTATCCTTAAGCGAGTTGAAGGCTTCGATACACTCTTTGGAAAAGATAAAAGGAGTATCTTTTTCCAAGAGGTGTGTCATCGGGCGAGCGATTTGAGAAAAATCTTTGATGAATCGACGGTAGAAGCCCGCATGACCAAGGAAACTTCTCACACCCTTCACTGTTGAAGGTGGAGGCAACTTAGCGATAACAACGACTTTAGCACGGTCTACTTCGAGACCGGCTTTGGAGATTTTGTGTCCTAGCACGATGCCCTCTTTTACCATGAAATGGCATTTTTCCCAATTAAGAACAAGGCGAGTGTCTTCACACCGCTTAAGCATACGTTCTAAATTGGCAAGGCAAGCAGAGAAAGAATCGCCATAAACCGAGAAATCATCCATGAATACTTCCATAGTGTCTTCCACCATGTCATGGAAGATAGCCATCATACACCTTTGGAACGTCCCACGAGCATTACATAAACCAAAAGGCATGCGTTTGTAAGCAAATGTTCCATAGGGACAAGTGAATGTGGTCTTTGCTTGGTCCTTGGGATCGATGGGAATTTGAAAATACCCGGAGAAACCGTCTAAGAAGCAGTAATAGTCATTACCAGCTAGACGCTCGAGCATTTGATCCATGAAGGGAAGAGGAAAGTGGTCTTTTCTCGTGGCATCATTGAGCTTGCGATAATCAATACAAACTCTCCACCCAGTAACGAGACGAGTGGGAATCAACTCGTTGTGTTCATTGGAAACAACGGTTATTCCGCCCTTCTTGGGCACACAATGGACGGGACTTACCCACGGCGAATCCGAAATAGGGTAAATCAAGTCGGCATCAAGAAGTTTGATAACCTCTTGTTTGATGACGTCATGAATTCGAGGATTAACCCTTCTTTGGCTCTGGATTGCGGGTTTAAAGTCATCTTCCATGAGAATCTTGTGAGTACAAAAGTTCGGATCAATTCCGCGGATATCGGAAATTTTCCAAGCAATTGCCTTCTTATGATCTTTAAGCACGGCGATGAGGCGAGTTTTCTCTTCTTCTTTCAAGTCCTTCACGATGATGACAGGCGACTTCTTGTTTTCTTCAAGGAACACGTACTCGAGATGGGGCGGTAACTCCTTAAGTTCTAAATCTGGAGGATTTTCGATGGGAGGCGTTTTCAAAGTCGGAGCATCGATAGCAATAACTGTGGGAGATGGTAGAGAAAGATTGTCTTCTTTGAGAAGGTTTTCAAAGAAACGCATGTCTTCATCCCAATCGGTGGGAGAATCGTCATTTGCTAAGTTCACATCTCCTATGGTGGCTTCAAGATCTTTCCAAAAGAAATTACTTTCTCCAAATAGAGACAGTGATGAATCAATAGAGGAAACGGTCTCAACATTGGGAAGAGAGGTAGGAATATTTTTACAAGCATCAATAAAGTGTTCTTCACAAGCCTCATCCAGAACGTCAATACAATTAACACTCTCATATGAATAAGGTTGTTTAGACAACTTTCCCATGTTGAAGACGATTTTATCGTCGCCCACTCTCATGATAAGCTCACCGGCTTCAACATCGATGAGAGTGCGACCGGTCCTTAAGAATGGACGACCAACGATCAATGGCACACGAGGGTCCATGTCGTAGTCAACGACAACGAAATCGGCAGGAAACGTGAATTTGTCGACTCCTACAAAGACGTCTTCGGCTATCCCCACTGGATAAGCAACCGTACGGTTAGCTAATTCCAAAGTCATTTTGGTGGGAACTAGCTCAGGGAGAGATAATTGCTTCCAAATGCTTAGAGGCATTAGATTAATACTGACACCTAGATCGGCGAGGGCCATGCAATTCTCTACTCCCGGGAAGTTACAAGGGATTAAGAAACGACCCGGATCACCAAGCTTGGTTGGCAATTTCCGTAAGAGTACTGCAGAGCAATTCTCATTAAGTTGGGTGTTAGCAATATCAAGAAGCTTCTCCTTGTCGCTGAGAAGATCTTTGAACATTTTCGCGTACTTAGGCATGTGAGCGAGAGCCTCAGCGAAGGAGATGTTGAAATTAAATTGTTTAAACATTTTAAGAAAGTTCGAAACCTGAATATCATCCTTGCTTTTGAGCTTCTCTTTCCTCAACCTTGAGGGATAAGGTATATCGGAAGAAGAGGAAGGCTTTGGGATCGCAAGATCACTCACATCCTTGGGTGGAGGAGGGGTAGAAGTAAGAGGTGGAGAAATTGGGGAAGTAGAAGGATGAGGAATAGGAGCAGGTGACTCGTTTTCCTTAGTCACAATCACCGGTGGAGGTATAGGAAGCTCGGGTTCCTTGGTACCTTTGCCACTGCGAGTGGTGATTGCTTTCATCTCCCCTCTTGGATTCGCAACGGTGTTACTCGGAAGAGTACCCGAAGAAGAGGGTTGATTACCTTGGAAGAAACTAGCCATCATGTTCTTTAAGTCATTCGTTTGACTATCCAAAGTGTTTCTCATGTCAGCTCTCAGATCGTTCCCTTGTTTCACCAGGTATGCTTTCAAGTTGCGCACTTCCTGTTGGAGATTGTCCACGATCACATCATTAGTCCTCATGTAGGTTCGAATGTCTTGGTGTAATGCGGTGGGTTGGTTGGAAGGAGCATTGTATGCGGGTGGTTGATAAGCAGGTTGCTGGTAAACTTGGTTGTTTCTTTGAGGTGGATTTTGTTGTTTGTGAGGTGGTATGTATGGTCCACGAGATTGTTGTTGTTGTTGAGGAGGGCGGTTGAAGTTTTGTTGTTGGTTTGGGTTGTTAGGAGTAAAACCGGGTGGTGAGAGATAGTTGTTGGAGCGGTATCTAAGCAGGTTGCGGTCACCTTGAGGACGAGCTTGATAAGCGGGTCGAGGATAGGTACCGTATGCTGCATTCACATTCTCAGAAGGGTAGTCTTGGGTGGCGGTACAAGTGGTGTAAGAGTGAGGACCCCCGCAGATTTCACATTGTTGGCTGACAGCATTGACTTGAGCGTTTTTAGCGTTGATGCTGTTGGTGTTGCTGGTGGTTTGGGTAGCAAGCGATTCAAGAAGCGTAGTGATTTTGTCAAGTCGCTTATCGCTGTCATTAGTACTAGCACTAGCGACATTGGTCCGAACACTCTTGGTTTGCACACGAGACTTATTCTCAATGACATCCCAAGCAGCATTGGAAGTCTTAGCCAAAAGATTACCCCCCGAGGCACTGTTTAGTGAATCTTGGTCATTCATGCTTAAACCATTATAAAAAGTATTAATTTGGTGCACTTTGGTAAAACCATGTTATGGGCATTTTCTTAAAAGATCTTTGAAACGGTCCCAAGATTCACTAAAAGACTCATCGTACTTTTGTTCAAAATTAATGATTTCATTCCGCAAAGCGGTAGTACGAGAGGGTGGGAAAAAGTAGTTGATAAATTTGGTCTCCAAATCCGTCCACGTAAGAATACTTTGTGGCGGTTCCTTAGCAAGCCAATGTCGGGCTTGTCCCTCTAAAGAAAAGGGAAAAAGTTGTAAACGGATTACCTCTTGTGGAACACCATTGAATTTGACCGTATTCGTGAGTTGCAGGAATCTCTTGATGTGGTCATGTGGATCATCAATGGTACGCCCCAAGAATGGTTGAGCAGAGACCATCTGGATAAAGCCGGATTTGAGCTCAAAGTTGTTGGCTGCAAACGCGGGTATGACAATTGGATCATTGTTGCCATCTACATGGGCTTGCAGAAGTTCAATCATCGGGCGATTATCCGGTAGAGGCTCATTGTTGTTAAGAGGAGGATTGTTATTGTCGTTGTTATTATTGTTGAGAGGTGGGTTATTGTTGTTTTTTTGTACACCGGCCATGTATAAGTCTTCGAGAGGCTCGGGCTCTTGATAAGACGTTGATCGTGTACGCACGCACCTGCAAAAGAACTAACAAGGCAAAAACAAAGCAAAAATATTTTTGGTTTTTATGTTTTTTTTAATTTTTAGGATTTTTGAAAATTTTATATTTTTTTGTGTTTTTTAAAATTTTTTATGAAAAAGTAACGTTCACGGTGAACGGATCCCAAAGTCCAAGTTCTCACAAAAAACTGTTGATCTTAACGAGAAGAGCCGGCAGCGGCGCCATTTAATACACTGATTTGCATTGGGTTCTAGATTTGTCTATCGGTGTCTCCTCGAATTGATCATGGTTCTAAGTGGAATGATTGTTCTTGGTTACAAATAAGGGGTTTGGTTTCGTTTATCTAAATTTTAAACTAAATGCAAGTAATTAAATTTGTCGTTGAGAAAAAAAGAAGTCTTAAAATTAAATTACAAATAAGAGTGTGCAACTTATGGAAATTAAAACTTGACAATTAAAAAAAGTTTGAAATTAACTAAGTAAAAGAGCGGGAAAACTAGATTTGAAAGATTAAGCAAAAACAAACAAAAATAAACCCGAGTCCGATCATAACGCGATCGTACTCAAATAATAGTCCAGATCGCGACTCGATCGTATCCCAGATAACACGATGGATCGTGTTCAAACAGTAGTCCGATCGCACTCAATGCGATGATACCAAGGAGATGGATCGTACTCTCCAGTACGATGGGGGGGGATCTTACTAACAGATCGCAACCACGATCGCAGCTAGTGATCGTGGTCTTGATCATGGTTCCAGATCGTAACAATTGATCGCACTCAAGCGATCGAAGCAGGGACAAGAGACAAGATCGCACCCCAGATCGAAGTAAGTGATCGTGGGCGTGGATCGTACCAGGGAAAGAACCAACCGATCGCACTCAATGCAATCGTATCAATTAAAACCTACTGAGATGGCAAAGGCGTCCAAAAGGAAATAAGCTTAAGCCAATAAGCAGTAACCAATAAGCATTTTTAAACTTCTCAAAGAGTAAATAAGCACAAATTCGTTAACTTTTTAAATCCTAGACATTCAAACCTCCATAAAACATATTTGAGAACAATAAATCTTTTAGAATAACTAGAAGAGTAAATAAGCTTAAACAATCAAACAAGCCAATAAGCATGAAGAGCTTATGGCTTATTCGTCCAAGAGCTTATGTAGAACAAGAAAAATTACCTTTTAATCACGAAACACCAAATTCAACACGAATTGAGAACCAATCGAATCAAGCATGAACTTTTCGGATTAAGATCAAAATAAAATAAAGAAAGGTAGAAATAGATTAAGGAACAAAAAGCTTAACTTGAATAAGATTAATGAAATCCAAAATACAAAAAGTTTAAGACTTGAAAAGGTAAAATGGAGAAAAGAAAAATCCTAGTGAGAGAAAGTTGAGAACTTTCTCTCTCTAAAACTAGAGAGAATAAAAAAAATGAAAAAAACTAAGACTAACTAAGTGCTACCAATTTGTGAAGTAAAGTCCTATTTATAGGCATGTCTTGTGGGCTTTGTGAATGGGCTTGGTTTTGGGCTTCTTTTCTTCTTTCTTCTTTAGTCTTTACGTTTCTTCTAAATAAACGTTTCCGACCCGGATTTGAGAAGTGTCGGTGAATAATTCCAACTCGTCTTATAATCTTTTGTTTAATAGACTCGAGTTCTTCGACATATATGAATCTTCCATCTTTGGCTCTATTCTTCGATAAATCTTCAAATAGGCACAATGACTTCAAATCTTTTGCATCTCTTGGACAATAGACTTCGTCTTGAGTCTTTTTCCTCGATAAAACCCGTGCAATCCCATGTTTTCTTCAATATTCATCCGGTTGACTCTGAAAACGCAATAAACACAAAAACCACGCATAATTCCAAACAAATGATATTAAATACGTGTTTTGGTCTCGTTTTAGCCAGAATTAAGTGATAAAAGGATGGGTATTTTCACACCTATCAGCCTTGCGTTTTGAGTTCACTGCCACGAACAATGAGGCGGATTATGAAGCATGGATTGCGGGTTTAAAATCGCCACTAGGATGGGAGTCCGCAACCTTGAGGCCTACGTGGACTCACGGCTTGTCGCAAATCACATCCTAGGAGGTTTCATAGCCAAGGAGGACAACATGGTCCAATACTTGGAGAAAGTCAAGTCACTCACAGCTACTTTTGGGAATTTTTCTATCAAGTAGGTACCGAGAGGTGAAAACAAGAAGGTGGATGCTCTTAGCAAGATTGCGTCTACAAGTTTCGCCCACTTATCCAAGCAAGTCTTGGTAGAAATACTAAAGGAAAAATCTATTACGGGAGGGGAAGTCGCAGCTATAGTTGAGGAAGAGGGACCTACATGGATGACCCCGATCATCAACTATTTAACTGATGAGACCCTTCCAGATGATGAAAAGGCGGCGCAGCGTATCAAAAGGAATTCGCAACACTTCGAACTTCGAGAAGGTATCTTGTATAAGCGTTCCTTCCTACAGCCGTGGTTACGATGCGTCGGGCCACGCCAGGCTAGCTATGTGATTAGCGAAATTCATGAAGGGTCATGCGGCATGCACGCAGGCCCAAGATCTGTAGTAGCACGAGCTTTACGCACAGGGTACTATTAGCCGACTATGCATCGAGATGCACGAGACATGATTCGCAAATGCATTGATTGCCAAGTGCACAGACCAGTACCGCGACATCCGCAGCAGGAACTACACACCCATCACATCCCCATGGCCATTCTATAAGTGGGGGATCGATATCGCTGGGCCTTTTCCGGTGGCGGCAGGAGGTGTTAAGTTCTTGATTGTCGCAATGGACTATTTTACACGCTGGATAGAAGCTAAGGCGGTGAAATCGATTATCCATTTAAGGACTGGTGTGCGTCGTTAAACATCACACGGCGTTTCGCATCAGTTAAACACCCACGGACTAATGGTCTTGTAGAGCGGGCAAACAGAATCCTGGGTGAAGGTATTAAAGCACGCTTGGATGAACGAAGCTCTAAATGGGTAGATGAGTTGCCGCATGTCCTATGGGCACATAGGACAATGATCAAGACAGCCAATGGGGACACTCAATTCGCGCTGGCCTACGGAACCGAGGTCGTTATCCCAGCAGAGATTGGGATGCCAACAATCCGCACTGCGGAGGTTAACGTCGTCATGAACGATGAGAAACTCCGGGTAAATCTAGACTTGTTGGAGGAGAAAAGAGAGATAACAGCCATCAATGAGGCCTATTCTAAGGCACGTATGAAAGCCTATTACGATTCCAAAGTCAAAGGTGTTTCCTTCCGACCGGGGGATTTTGTTTATCGTGCTAACAAGGTAAGGCGCGCGGAGAACACAGGGAAGCTGGGCCCAAAGTGGGAAGGGTCGTATGAGGTCACGGAAGCTTTGGGGCTAGGCGTGTACAAGTTGCGTGACATGGATGGCCGTGACTTAGATCGTACATGGAATATTGGCAACCTTAAAAGATGCTACCTCTGAAAGGGATACGACCTCAGCATGGACACTTCGCAATGGTCAACTTCAGTAAAGATCCATGTATTTTTTGTTTTCATGCTTTCTAGGTTCTATTTGTCTTAGGATTTTCATTCCGGACTAAAAAATCGTAAACGTTCTAATAAAATGTCGTGGTGCCTAGCTAGCTCCACGGCCCGTTCTTGTACAAATTATTGTCATGTCTTTTAGATTTCTTTATTATTATTATAATATGCCATTTCTTATTCATATGCATTCATTCAAACCGTACATGTACTATTCGCTCCCAGGCGGGGTAAGAGGATTAAGTGAACCTAATAATTCAAGTTATCGCATAAGAGGGATGCAACCCTAGTGACGCGGATCATGTATCCTTACTAGACACCTTATTTACAAGACGTTGTAATAAGTTTCCACATACCGCACTTACATAGTGCCGGACATGTTAAAGACACACGCTGCACGTCTAGTAAAATATAGACTTAGTTTTATTCTAGGTAAGACGTGACATGTCATGCGACACGGATATGTAATATCTAAAGAATATAAGTTTCCAACAATCAAAATTGTCGTGACTACCGTGGCCTCCTAAACATGCTATTCCGAGTGTTCAGATAATGTTACAAAAGATAAAAGTGTCGTGGACATCCACAGACGAATATTTGATACAGACCAAATTGTTTAGAAATTACATCAACAAAGGAACGCCCTACATTGGGGGGAGAAACTTCCCTATCTCCCTCTGCTCTTCAGCTAGTCGAGACAATGCTTCACCATGGTCTTTCTTGTTCAGAGCCCGAGCCGCGTTCATTTCCAACACTTCACTTAATAATTCCTCACCAACTACGATCCTGGTGACGTCCTCGTAAATGGGAAGAGTAAGTTGGCTGGGGGAGGGTGTGAAGTGAGTCCGGGAATGTCCCTCGCCTTGCGATAATGCAACTAGGCTTAGCTTCTCCATGATCTCCTTGTTAGACGCATCCTTCGTGGACTCGAGCTCGACCAAGAATGGGTACTCTAGATCCCGCATAGCAGCCATGGACGCGGTCATCTTCTCTACGGCCCCAGGGTTAAAGTAGGCATGTTTAGTAAAATTCTGCTTCTTACTTATCAACTCTGCGGCCAGAACCATACCCTCATGACGGCCGTGGTCGATGTCATCTGATACAAGATCTGCAAATTGCTGCACGAATTGAGGGGCCTCCAACACTTTCGTGACGGCTAGGCGCGCCCCATGGCCCACCATCCACCTGCGGCCGACAATGGCTGCTAGTAGCTGGGGGTACAACACTTCATCACGGTCTGCGTTCAGGACGTTCAACTTTATATCCTTTTGTGTGGAAGCCTCCATCAACTGTTCCAGCGCGGCCCTTTCTTTGGCAAGCTCTTCTTTTAGCATCTCCTCGTCTTGGACCAATGCCTGCGCGTCTTCAAGCTCCTTCAAGAGGGTGGATACTTGTTCAGTAGAGGTCTTCACCAAATCTTCTGCCATGGCCACTTGCATGTAATACCTTAAGGTTAGAATAAAGCATAATGTGGACGTGGGTGTGATACTATACAGATACATACCTTTGCAGTCTCAAGTTGGGCTTCAAGCTCGGCCACACGTTGGTCATGAGCATTGGCATGTACGACTTGTTCTTTGATGATGGCCTCAGCAGTAGTGAGTTGGGACTGAAGGGCGGCAATCCGGGATTCATTGTCTTCAATCATTTTCTCCCTCCGGCCATTCTTCCTCTTTAGAGACTCAACATTCTCTAGGGCGGCCTCAAATCTTACCCGCATGGAGGTACCCATAGCCATCCGATGCACCAAGGCACCATTATATTCATCTACTAAATCTGGATTACTTAGTGAGTTTATGTCCTTTACTAGGCCGGGTGGAATGCAGTGGTTCAGGTAGTCCCGGCATTCTTCTGCGTCCCTCATTCTAGAAGTGGTAGTTGTCTTCCAGTCGGGGTTGAAGTGTGTGGGGGAGCCGGACACCGGTATCTCTTGTGAAGCCGTGGGAGTACCCTCCTCAAAGGTTGGGCCAGATTTGGTCGCTATGACATGCAGGACAGGTTCCTTCTCTTTCCTCGTCCCTTGGACAGGTGCGGCACCAGCTTGTTCATCCTTACAACATTGACATACACATTAATATTATTACGGAAGGACGTACTTTTTTTCTTGGAAAAGAGAAGTAATGACAAGCATGTGCGGAGGACTTACATGTTGGTTTTCTTCAGCTCTGAGGTAGTGGGAGGCACCTGAGCGACCGGCTCCACGACTGGTAGCGGCACGTCCTGTACTATAGGAGCACCTTGCGCCATTCCTGAAGCTTGGTTAGTGCTTTCCCCAGACTGATAGAGGGGGTGGTCCTCGCGCAGCCTCTTCGAGGGAGCATTATGTTCCCCTATCACAGCCTCGGTAGCTCTCCTTACCCGCTTATTCTTTCTACGAGTACGCTTAGGGACGGGTTGAGGTTCTTCCTCTTCCTCTTCTTCTACTCGCTGCACCTCCTCCTCTTCATCGCCCAGCATTTGACGGAGGCTGTAGGTAGTTCTCTCTATGTTATCACCCTGCTCCTCCTTATGGGCATGGGTGGCAGCCTTAGGTGGCGAGGAAGGCCCAACTTCGTTTTCCAGCATCCGATTGTCCCCGTCCTCGTTGTCAAAGTCCTCGAGAGACTTCACAATTGTTGTATCCTCTTCATCCGATTGGGGGTCCGGTACGACCGCCAGGGCGATTGTCACATTTCGGGTATGCTCAAGAAGGGGTAGCTCGTTTTCTCGTCTAGGGCGGGCTCCTTCCGGTATGGTTTTAGGATCTCCCTGGCGTAGGACTCCGAAGAAGTTCATTTCTGTAAAGCAAAGGGATACGTTAGTTACGGACAACAGATTTATATATATTTAAGGGTGTGAATACTATACCTACCTTCACCACGGCCTCTCCAAAATACGGGGTATCTGTTTGACAGGCCAAAGTAGTTGCGGTTAATCCCTAAAAGGCAAAGGAATGACTCGGGTAGATTCCTATGAAACCCTGTCCTATTCCTATCTATTTCTTGAGCATGCTGGGCGTTGTATGTACCGGCTCGTGGAGGAAAGTCAGGGAGTAATTTATGTTTAAATACAAACTCATTCGGCCAAACTACTGCGTCAATACAAAAGTAGTGGTCGTACCAGTTTTTCAACGAGTCCATAGCTTTATTGTGAGTTGTGGGGCTGGTTAGGGATCGTTTCTTAAAGGAAAGCCATCCATTCACTAAGTTGGGGGTATAAAACAGCCTAAATAACTCTACGGTTGAGGGAATGCTCCGTGCACGACATAGGATTTTGAATTGGCTAATCTTACATGGGCCTATACAATGTAACTGGGTGATATGAACATCATAGTAACCTAGTAAATCTACGAGGAATCTAGTGAAAGGAATGCGATAATTGGCCTCATTAAAAAGACGAGTGTATAAGCCAATCTTTCCCTGGGGTGCCTCAGTTATGAGGTCCCCGGCACCAGGGAGAGAGGGATGAAGGTTGCTAGGAATAAAGAAATCAGAGCAAAAGTGCCCTAGTTTCTCCTCCGTCATTGCTTTTAGCACGGATCCGATGGTAGGGATGTTCCTATGAGCCATAATTAATTAAAGCAAGATGAAGGCGTGGTATTCTAACTCGTGTAAGGGAGGATTCGTGCAAAAAGAGGTGGTGGTAAGGAAGAAAGCGTTAATGGCAGAAGTTAGAAAAAGACTGTGTGTCACACACAACCGTATGGGCAACCTATTTATAGGGTTGCCTCGTTGGTAACGGTTCGTTAGATTCATGACACGTGTCTTCCACTAACCTAGATCGTGGGTTTGGGAAGTGAGTGGCAAGTGAACAGTCAGGTGGGGCCCACGGGTCACTTCTGACTCAGGAGATTGCGTCGCTCGAGGTACTAACTGTTTGCACTTTGTCAGTCAAAATGACAGATGAACAGTCAATTGTGTCGGGATATACGGTCATACGTAAGACCATATTCAATGTTTCATTTAATTTGTCTCGGTCGTCACGTGCGACTGGTGTACTATAGGAATAACTTCCTAACAAGTTGCTACGTGCAGCCGAAATATGGTTTTCAAAATTCAACATTTCAGAATGTTCTTTTCTGGGTACGTCGGGGGGGGGGGGGGGGGGGCATCTTGTTAGTCTAGATATTCCGCCTACGGCTGTAACAACTAGACTGGGGGGACATGATGACGTATAGTCCCCAACCGGGTCATGGACCCGGCCCATGGGTACTACCCGTATCCGGCCCATCACGAATGGGTCGGGTTAGTCAGTTAAGCTTACGGGCTTGAATGAACAGTGGTCGCATAATATGTGTGCGGCCCACGGTCCGGTACAGCCGGGACAGGGTTAGACAGAATCACAATCTTATTTAGGGTTGGGATTCACCCTAAAGTATAAGATATACACTAACCATAATTAGAAGATAACAATCAAGCTAATTATGGTGGTTATCCTATACTTGGGGTCGAAGTCAACAGTGAGCCCATTAGGGTTTCACTGCCTATATAAGGAACCCCCAAGGGTTCCACAAAGGTATTACATTCTCCATACTATAAACCTCACATCCGATTTTTAAACCCTAACCGATTACTTACTCTCACGCTGGAGTCTAATCATGGGATACATTCCCACGGTAAGCCTAATGCGTGTTGCTTTAGTGTGCAGGATCTCAGCAAGACTATTCACTTGGTGCAAGAGCCGGAGCCCAGCCAACCCGAATTAAGCCTAATTCGGGTCTAACAAGGATTATCCAACTTTTGTATCAACATTTTAACTTATTTTGGCCATCCTCTCAGGCACGAGCAACTCCCTACTAGCAGTAAGATATGCATTTTGCGTGGTCAAATAGAATATCGAAACAGTCACCCATTTATCTCAGTTAAGCCGCATACATAGCAGCGAACGCAAAAAGTTAGATTGCGAGGGGCAAAAAAAATTTCGCTAATAACAACGCCAAAAAAGTTAGGATCGGAAGAAAAAAACGAGAATTGTTACTTGAAAATGGAGAATTTTTAAGTTAATGTCAAATGTTGAAATTCAATATGCGAGTGGAGAGCAATTTGAGCTTTGCGCGGAGAGCATTTTAAAAAAACGGTCAAAAATGAAGAAAAAGATACACTATAATCTCGACTTTTTGATCGAGCTATGAAGGGCACCGCCCCCAAACTCAACATGCAAGTCCGCCTTTGCACGTACAACGAAGTTAAAAACTATCCACTTTTCAATAACATGAACACGAAATATATAAAAAGAAAAATGATTGAAAGATCGAAAAATATGACTAATTTTATGTTTAAATAAATATAAATACTATTGTTTATTGGTTTGTAAAAAGATAAGTTCTTATGTTGTCACTGATTGATTACTCACATAGTCACACCTAAAAATATATATTTAAACATATCAATTATCATATAAAAAATAATAGGCTCAATATACATAAATACTTCCTCCGTCCCATATTAATAAACGAGTTTATTATTTTTGAACGTTCCTAATTAATAGTCCAATATAAAAATGGATAAGAAATATAGATAAAGTTTATCATATCATCCTCACTTAATAGTATTATTACAAACAATAAAGAAACTGTAAATTAATTAGCTGAGGGTAAAATTATTATCGTGTAAAAAGTAAAAGAAAGAAAGCTGAAAAAATAATGTTTTATTAGAGCATATGCAATGCAAGCTTTCTACATGACTTTTTATTATTTGAAAAAGTAATTTTAATGACTTGTTCCATTGTAAGAAAAACTTTGAAAATGACTTTTAAGTGTTTGACAAAAAATTAACAAGCTATTTTCATTTAATGAGGGTATAACAAAAAGCTTTTAGAAAGCTTTTAAGCATTGGTGAAGTTTTATATGAATAACTTTTTGAAATCTAAAAGTTAATGAAACATTAATTGTTATAAATGAAAAAGTTATTAATAAGTAGTACTTCCTCCGTCTTAAAATTATTGTCCTCGACAAAAAACACACAGTTTAAGAAAATTATACCATTTTTTCAGCTTTCTCTCTCTTACTTTTTGCGAAAAGACAGTTTTACCCTTAATCAATTAATTTAAAACTTTTTTCAAGATTTCAATTAAGAGTAATCTAGTAATCTCGATTTAAAATTCCTACCTATTTTTAGAAGTGGACAATTAATTTGGAACAACCCAAAAAGGAAACAGGGATTATAATTTTAGGACGGAGGTAGTATATGTATTGGAGATGCTCTTAAATTACGTATTTTTTGTCAATAGACTATTATTGAAAGACGGAAGAAGTACTTGCAGGCATCATGTATCTTGCTAATTTAACATGATAAATGGACGCATGTAGTCTTTAAATGAAGTCACGTGCTCAGATAGACCATGAATGATGGATGCCCAATGGAATCACATGCATCACTAACCTCATAATGATCATCGTTTTTGTCATCATAATAATATGTTGGACATCATGTAATATTACACGAACTACGATTCCAATATTACCGCGATTCTGTCTAGTTAAAAATAAACTCGAAAGTATAAATAATGAAAAGTGATCGAGAGACTTAAAACTTATCTATTAATCGGGCTTATCTATATACCCTATAAAGGGTTTATCCTAAATGTTGAAAAGTTGAAAGTTGAAAATTGAAATTTGAAAAATATATAATTATGGAATTGTTGAAAAATTAATGTCTAATGTTCAAATGTTAAACCTATCTATAGAAATGTTGAAATATTAAAACAAATGACATGTATCTCAAAGTTTTGAATATATGTAAACAAATAACCACTCAATCCATTTGTGGAATGGCTGATCTTCTTGATTGTAATTGGCTGGAGATTTTGTTTAAATGTTTTATATATGGCATATCAATGTATATGAATCAACTTTGGAAAGTATTATAGCTGGAGTGTTGAAAGTTGCAAACTATTTTAAGAAGTGTTTGAAAAAAAATATTGAAATTGAAAAAAAATAGGCTGACAAATCACGTTTTCTTTCATATTATTTTTATTAATTACTTACTGACCATATGAAAATATATGATATTATTGGAAGGTTTCATATTTTTAATTCCAGCAAATCATTACCTTTGTTTGTAACCAAAAATTAATGATTGTTAAAACCATTTTAATCTAATTCTCCTCATATAAATATAGTTTACAACATTCCAACATCACGCATTTCAATATCTTCTTCCCTTCTAAGCAATCAGCATGTAAAAGCAGGTATATGTTTTTTTTTATCTTGCTGAACTTATTAATGTTTGTGTATGAAAAACATTTAATTTATTTTGATAATGCAGTAAAAGAGGTTACACAATTTGATTGGAAATGTCAGAGGTGGTTTGTAAAAGTCTGTTGAACAGGCTGATTGGGCGTGGATTAACTTACCTTAAACTAAGAATTATCATGAGCACTATTAGGTGTGGATCAACTCGCCTTAAACTAAGAATTATCTTATATTTAATTAAAGCATATTGATTTTTTTTGCAGGTTGGAAAACTAGCACTATTAGAAAGAACCAGACTCAAAGTTTTTGTAGCACCTAAAGGTTGGGGATTGCTTGTTATCAACTGTTAGTTCATTATCTTTAAGTTTTTTTTTAAAATCATTCTTAGACTTATGTGATGTGTTTGTGTTGATGAAGCAGTGAATAGAGTTGAATCTTCTTTTTCCAGTTTCCAACGAAAAACCTAAACCGAAAAAGAAAATCCAGTTGCCAACGAAGAAAACACCCTACCCATGAAGACGAAATATCATAGACTCGAACACGTGCCTTCCAAATTTGCAAGACTAACCTGTGGATTTGGACTTCACAACGTTTGATTTTTCAACATATTTATCAGACATCGAAACTTTCATGAATTATAGATAAAAGATGTATTTCTAATTTTATGTGGTTGTAAACATACGTATAAAAATAATATGAGCATGCATATTGAAAATATCCACTCTCCCTCCTTTATTTGTCACTGAGATGTATTATCAAAAGGTTGATTATATTCATACAATACATATGGTTACTTGGGATATGATATTGAGAAACGTATCATTTTCTTCATTCACTAACAGTAGGTTGTCAACGAATCGGACGAGCATGAACGGAGCTTTATTCATGTTTGTTCATTTAATTTTAACCGGTCAAATGAACACGAACATTTAAACGGACTGCTTTTCTTATTCATGTTCGTTTATTAAGAAAATAAATTGTTCATGTTAGTTTATGTTCATTCGTTAAGAAACTAAACTAATCTTAAACGAACATAAACGATCAAAAGTAAATGAACGAAGAAAAAAACATAAAATTTATCAAAATATGCATAACATTTTGTTTTAAAAGTGTTATTTTGTTTAAGCATCAGTTTTAAAAAATATACAATTAAAAGATATAATATACGAAGATAAATGAACGAACATGACTTTTGTTCTTGTTCGTTCATTTAACTAAACTAACATAAAATTTTGTTCCCTGTTCGTTCATTTAATAGATAAACGAACATAAATGAAATTTTTACCGAACGGTTCTTGATATGTTAACTGAACGTTTAGTTCTTTTACACCCTAACTAACAATACTCATAATACGTACTTGTTGTGCAAAAAGCCAAGATATCGTTGAAAGGAAAATGACCTTAACAATGGCAACACATAAAGCTAATTTCAAATTAGCTGGTAAGTTATTTTGACCTTAAAAATGGCAACACGATAAGTCGTATAAATCGCATAAGTTGCCTAATGTATTTAGAAAAAAATAGTTTTAATGAGTGCAAAAGAACAAATGGAATGTCATCTTTAAACATTTCAAAAATTAGCCCTAAGGCAAACATATACAATAATGAGTTAACATTATGCAAATCAAGGCAAGAACCGAGAAGTTTAACAAAATGAGTAATGAGTGTTGTTTGTTTAATAAAATGATTTAATGTTTTAGTTTTAGTCTTACTAAGAGAAATTATGTGTCGTTTGAAACATGTTAAGAACTTATATTAGAGTTAGAATTATTGCTTGTCACGGCTGTTTGCAATTACGTATGATTTTTTTGATGTTATATTTTAAACGTCACACCAAAAACTTACAACAACCTCGTATGTCATTAATTGTTCTCTGTGAGAATTTTTCGCCGCTATGCGCGGGTACTCGTCTAGTATTTTCATAATTCAATAAACTAATGCTATGTAACACATAAGTTAGACATAAAATTAAGAGATTAAGTCGTAGAATAGCAATGCATTTTTCGAAATGTACCAATTTGATACGTGTACTTTAAAATTTTTTTACAATAGTAACGAATTTTCATAAATTGTTCTGATATGCACATTTGAGTGACGTGTCACGTTATTAATGGTTACACGCGTCGGTCTATCAGGATGACACGCCATCAAAGTATGCATAAAGAAACACTTATAAAAGTTTATTGCTATTGTACAACTTTAAAAAAATACATTATCAAATCGATATATTTCGAAAAATACAAAATCTTAAAAATTAATCATGAATTTGTCTCCCAATATTTTTCAAAAAAATAATTATGGGATTTGCAGTGTTATTTCTCACCTTACAGATGAAACAATATCTACACTAATAAATAGATTATTCTTTATTATTTTGTTACTTTTAAGTTGTATAAACACTTGTCGATTTTAGTGAGATTTTGATTTCACGCGTCACATTCATTCTTGGAAATAATATGTATGTTGTTCGTAACATAGGTGCAACAAATTTTAGCCAATATTCTTTTACTAAAGTTTGTGTCAAGTGTTTCATTTTACTTATTAATGACACACATAACTATAAAACAAGTAAACAACAACGACACACAAATAAGATTGTAAACGAATCAAACGAACACGAACGAACGAAACCTCATTTATATTCGTTCGTTTAATTTTAACGGACAAATAAATTAACACAAACGTGTAAATATACAAATTTTCTTGTTCATGTTCGTTTATTAAGAAAATGAAGAGTTTATTTTCGTTTATGCTCGTTCATTAAGAAACTAAACGAACTTTAGACAAACATCAACGATCGATCATAAATGAACGAAAAAAAAGCATAAATGTAACACCCATTTTGATAAATGGAATATTAAATGATAATTATGACGTGTCATCATACAAGGTAAATGTCTAAAAATTATGACCATAAAGTAATCCGGAAACAAACATCGGATCCAACATAAGCTCCACACACGAAAATGCATAAGTAGAATGTAAAAGAAATGACTAAACAATATCCAGCAAAGCAAAATCAATGTAAATGCATTAAAGAATAAAAGAAGACTGACGCCTCATTTCATGCACGTACTCTTGAAATTGTAGCTTTGCCCTTTAGTACATGCCGTATTGGGACATTGGAAGAGAAATACGGTTGAGCAATACGCTCAGTCAGGGACGGATCTACTAAGTAACTACGGGGTTCCGTTGCCCCCCATGGTTAGTCTGATACGATAAGATTTTAATGTATTTTTCTTCGATTTTGACTTTTTTTCGAAAACGCCCCCCACTAAAAATTCAAATTGCCCCCCACCCATAAGGTAGATCCCAACATTTAACGCCTTAGAACCTTATAAATTCGTCATTTGTAAGTAAAAATACTCAATTTGTCTTTTCGATACTACCTTTTTTTCCTTATTTTGTTGCTATTCTAAGAAAAAAAAAATTTTGCCCCCCACAACCTTGTTTCCTAGTTCCGTCACTGCGCTAAGTGTGGGATATACATAACATAGAATGTAAAACATAAACATAAGCAAATAATGAAATGAAAAGAATAGCAGCGGAATAAATGTATGTCCTGGAAAGCCTGGTTTAAGTTCATAAAACTGGTTTATATTTCTGAAAAGAACTTATATTTAGTTTATCTTGAAAATCTGTATTTTAAATATGCCCGAAGCCAATATAGGTCATGTTATATCAACGTGCATGAATACTTAGAGGGGTGACCTCGTCATGCAATTAGAGGGGCTGCCTCTAATTAATATATAAAATGACTGGAGGGATCAGCTCCTATAACGGATGCAAGACACACACCGCAGTTACCATGAAATCATATTACTTGTCCTATGATGCACCCATTCGCCCCACATGGTAATAGTAACAAGGCCAAATAACGTAAAGGGGCGCTGCGAGCAACCACTCTCACCGCAGAAGAGTCATAACACCGGTGCCTCCAGTGCTATGGTTATGGAACCCCCATAACTAGGTGAAGCTGGCATGCATGTATATAACTCAGGCAATCTAAAATAATCATACATATAAAGATGTGTTCAAGACACTTAAACTACTGGGGAAAACAGATGGCTGCAAACGGGAAAATCCTAAGTATAGGAAAGAATGTCCTTACTGAAGGACGGAATATCCGTACCTTATGTCCAGTAAATGAAGACGAAAACGAACGTAGAAGATCACTCCGACTTCACAATAGCTAAATAATGAAGGGACATGACTAAGAGTCAGTCTTACGTCTTACTTATACATACTTGTTAATAAGTTTACTTGACGTGTTCATACTTATTATACTTGTTCTTCTCTTGTCTTATTATTTTATGTTTTAATCATGTGTTTCTTATAGTTTCATGTGTTTTGGGTTCATGTGTTTAATGTTTTAAGTGTTATAGTACTTGTTACAACATAATGAGTAACTTCCTAAAAATAGCAGGTTTCTATATAAAGTAACTTTTAAAAAATAGCAGGTTCCCATATATAGTAACTTTCTAAAAATAGTAAGTTTCCTTAAATAGTAAGTTTATAAAAATAGAAAGTTTCTATAATTAGTAAGTTTCATATTTAGCATGTTTCTATTAATAGCATGCTACCATATTTAATGTATTTCTATTAATAGCATGTTATCATATTTAACGTGTTTCCACATTTATCATGTTGCCATAATTAGTATAATTCCATTATTAACATGTTTCCATAATTATTTGTATGCTTATTTTATATCATGTAAAATTATATTATAAAGTTTAATAAATAATAAATACTTAGCTTAACTTATTATTATTAATTAATAATGTCATGTCATGTTATTATAAGTTAATATTAATTAATAACATTATATATTTCATGTTATTAAACTATACCTTAAAAGATATTAATTAATTAACCTAAGTTTTAATTAATTAATTCAATGTTGTTGAAAGTTGTTGGTTGTGTGTGCAATCTCATAATCCTTGAGGGGGGTGTTGGTAACTTTTTTATATCTAATATAGCCGTTAGGCTTTCTATGAATGGTTTTGTATTGTGCATGGATGCTTTTGGAACTTTGGTGTGACTCAGCCGTTTGACTAAAGACCAAGATTTATCTTGGGTTGGTGCGTAAACTTTGGTTGTATCGCTCACACTTCTCATCCACGCATCTCTCTCAAAAAACACACACATCACTCTCTCTCTCAACCTCACCCACACAACTTCATCAGCTTCAATCATAAACCCTTTTTTACCCTAAAATAGATCCAAACGATCTAAGATGTAGACGTTTGGATCTTGAGTAACTTAGTAGTTTATGTTTATGTATTGTTCTTTATGTATGATTTGAGATAGCATCCATTTGGGGACTATCTATTTGGTTTGTATGTTGAACAGTATCCATTTGGGGACTGTTCTTGTTCTTGATTAAATAAAGTGTTTTTTGGGTAAAATATCTGGTGTTTTATTTATATTTTTTATCATGGTATCAGAGCCAAAAGCTCAAAGGAAGGGCTTAGGTTTATCTGATCAAATCTAAGGATGAAGTGTTCAATTATTTTGTGGATTTTGTGAACTTAATTTTTAATCAGTTTCAAACTAAAGTTAAAGCTATAAGATCTGATAACGGAACTGAATTCATAAATAACAAGATGGATTGTTACCTTAGGGATAATGGCATTGTGCATCAAACCTCTTGTGCTTATACTCCTCAGCAAAATGGTATTGCTGAGAGAAAGCACAGACATTTACTGAATGTTGCTAGAACTCTTTTGTTTCAAAGTGGTGTTCCTTTGTGTTTTTGGACTGATTGTGTGTTAATTGCTGCATATCTGATTAACAGGCTTCCGTCATCTGTCCTTGCTGGTCATTCTCCTTTTTTTATGCTCTGTAGTAGAGAACCATCCCTTTCCCATTTACGATGTTTTGGGTGTTTGTGTTTTGCAACAATTTTAAACAGTCATGATAAATTTTCTCCCAAATCTGAAAAATGTGTTTTGATTGTGTACTCTAGTACCAAAAAGGCCTACAAGCTTTTGAACTTAGAAAATAGAAGTTATTTATTTTCAAGAGATGTTAAATTTTATGAAAATGTTTTTCCTTATAAAATGAGTTCTAATAATAAAGTTTTTAATAATAAAGATATATTAGTAATAAAACCTTTTTTGATGTTTTTGATTTTCAATCCCAAAATGTTGTAAGTCCCGATGATGATGGAAGGGGATCATCTGGTGATGCAGGAGAGGTAATTGTGGATCAATCCTTGTCTGATACTGCAGAGGAGCAGTCAGACGAGGATGATAGCCACACTGCATCACCAATGGATGACACTATACACATATCTGAGGGCAATGTCCCAAACAACAACAATGTTCCTACTTTCCATTCTAGCAATGGGACAGATGATGAAAGTCCTCCGATTAGTCCTAGAAGGTCTACTAGGGTTCATAAGTTACCTGAAAAATTAAATGAGTTTGTTTTAGATAACAAAGTCAAGTATGGCTTGCATAGATATGCTAACCATACCAAGTTGTCTGAAACCAATAGGTGTTTTATTTCTAATTTAAATAGGACTTCTGAACCTTCCTGTTTTTCTGAAGTTGTCAAAAATGTTAATTGGATTCATGTCATGAATAGTGAAATGGAAGCTCTCTATTTGAATGATACTTGGACTCTTACTGCTCTGCCCATTAACAGAAAAGCTATACCTTCTAAATGGGTTTATAAAATTAAATATAAACCTGATGGTGAAATTAAAAGATATAAAGCTAGGTTAGTGGCTAAGGGTTGTGGGCAGAGAGAGGGGATTGACTATGATGAAATTTTTAGCCCTGTTGTTAAAATGAGCACTATTAGGTGTGTTATTAACTTGGTTGTGCAAAGTACTTGGATTATTTTTCAAATGGATATTAACAATGCTTTTTTGTATGGGGATTTAAGTGAAGATGTGTATATGCTTCCTCCTCCTTGGTTTTTTGATAAAAATGAAAAAAGGGTTTGCAAGTTGAAAAAGGCCCTTTATGGTTTAAAACAGGCTCCTAGACAGTGGAACATTAAACTTGTTAATTTTCTTACCAAAGCTGGTTTTCTGCAAAGCAAAAATGACCACTCCTTGTTTACAAAAGACAAAGATGGTGTATTCTTGGTGTTGCTTGTTTATGTTGATGATATCATCATCACTGGCAACAATGATAGTGAAATTAATAAGTTTAAGTTGTTTCTTAACCAAAGCTTTAAGATTAAAGACTTGGGTGAATTAAAGTATTTTCTTGGAATTGAAGTCCTAAGACTTAAGAATGGTCTATGTTTAAACCAAAGAAAATACTGCATTGAGCTTCTTCATGAATATGGCATGCTTGCTTGCAAACCTGTGTGCACTCCTATGACTGAAAATGGCATTCTTGCTCACAAAGAGAGTATTGGTGACAAGTTTTTAACTAATATCACTAGTTATCAAAAGATTGTTGGGAAGTTAATCTATATGTGCAACTAATACTAGGTATTTGCATTGGGGTTATAGATTTGTCTCGGTATCTTCTCGAATTGATTTCCGGTTAAATGTGCGACTCAGTTGTTCTTGGTGGTAAATAAAAATGGTTTGGTTATCTATTACTAAGTAAAATGAAAATGTAAATTGCGATAAGTAAAAGGAATGTAAAAGGAATGCTGATAGGAATGCTGATAGGAATGCTAATAGGAATGCTGATAGGAATGCTGATAGGAATGCTGATAGGAATGCTGATAGGGATGCTGATAGGAATGCTGATAGGAATGCTGATAGGAATGCTAATAGGAATGCTGATAGGAATGCTGATAGGAATGCTGATAGGAATGCTGATATGAATGCTGATAGGAATGCTGATAGGAATGCTGATAGGAATGCTAATAGGAATGCTGATAAGAATGCTAATAGGAATGCTGATAGGAATGCTGATAGGAATGCTGATAGGAATGCTAATAGGAATGCTGATAAGAATGCTGATAGGAATGCTGATAGGAATGCTAATAGGAATGCTGATAGGAATGCTAATAGGAATGCTGATAGGAATGCTGATAGGAATGCTAATAGGAATGTTGTTAGGAATGCTGATAGGAATGCTAAAACCCTTTTCCAATCAAGATGATTGGAATGTTAAAAAGAAAGTCCAAATCGGAATAATACTAAAAGGAGCAAATCGGAATGTTACAAGAAAGATCAAATCGGAATGTTAACAAAGTATGTAATCGGAATACATGAAACCCTTTTCCGATCTACTGATCGGAAAAAGGGGAGGCTGCTCGGAAAGTGGTGATCGGAAAAGGGTTTTAAAACCTTTTCCGATTTGTGTGTGATCTGAAACTTAAGCAAAGAAAATAAGCTACAATAATAAGCTAATCTCTAAAACTAGAACGAATCAATAATGGAAATGGACTTAATAAGCACGAACATCAACTCATCAAACTTAACATAAACAAACTTTAAAATCAAAACATAAAAATATGAACTTTTTAAGAAACCTTTAAATCAAGCAAGCATTAAGATGAAAATAAGATCAAAGATGATCATGAATCAAAGATAAGCAAAATAAGAAAGGTAGAAGAAGATGATTAGAAATAAGAACTTGATTAAAAGAAAAGATTTCAAAATTAAAAGACTTACTTGAATTGAAGAAATTAAAAGTGCATAACATGAAATTAAAATGCAAGAAAGTAATTAACAAGAAATGAAAATGGTGGAAGAGTGGTTTGTCAAGCCACCAACAACATGAAAATGAAACTAGGATCATCTATATATAGGGGTGATTAGGAAGGAGCTTAGGAAGCTTCCTCCCTCTTTCCTCTTTGACTTAATTGCACACTTAAGTCCTTTTCTTCTTTATCTTTTGTTAATCTTGGACTTTGTCTTAGGATTTCTTTAACTCGTCTTGATTTTTCTTTATAAATAAGACTCGAGTTCTTCGGCTTTTTAGTAAACTTCCGTCCTTTGACTTTTTCTTCGATAAATCTTCAGAATTAGTCTTGGACTTCCGTTCTTTTTCCACTCTTGATCTTTCGACTTCATCTTTCGTCTTTTTCTTCGATAAAAGCCCGTGAATGCCGTTTTTTCTCCACTTTTCACCTTTTCGTCCTAAATCACAACAAAAACACAAACCACGCATAATTCCGACATAAATGACATAAAATACACATTTTGGCTCGGTTATTATTGTAATTAAGTGGTAAAAAGGATGGGTGTTTTCACACCTATCAAATCCCCTACACTTAACCATTGCAATGTCCTCATGCAATGCATTAGTTACAAAGCACGTTTTACATTTTCCATCATAATCAACCTACCTTGGCCTTTATTAAACAACTAAGGAAAATTAAAAAGATAGAAAATAACAAGATGCAACAAGGAAGAAACTTGTAAAGAAATATAAGACTTACATTAGGGCTTGTGTGTCATGAATGTTCATCACCTCAAGTTTCACGTTCCCCATGCCAAGCTTAAAAACAAGATCATTGTTAGTACAAGTTAGCATAACAAACATTTACTCATGTGGTTCAATTAATCACTTAAACTCCCTTATTCCTACGAGTATCTCTTATATTTTATTGATGTCTTGAATGATCACGAGGATGCATTGTTGACTTATTTCGATAATTTATTTAGGCTGAAAGCAAAGTAGGACGATTTGATCAATAGTTAGCTAAAGGACAAAATCTCTTAAAACTGCTTCTCGGGATATCAAAAAGTTCATATCTTGGCATAACTTGGTTCACGATTTGAGACCTTTCTCGGGCCGATATTTGGCATGTACTTCATACTTCATATCTTCGAGAGACGTTTTTGAGATAATGGTCTTCTCTTTGTTATAGAGTTTCTTCACTTGGAGACTTTTGAGGGGTACTCCAGCTTTGTTGACCACGACTTCATGATTATTTCTTCAATCTCTAATTGGGATTTTGAGATACAACGATCCGCCTCCTTTTCGGACTTGGATCTATTTATCCTCATACCTTGTTAGGGTCTTTTCGGATAGACTTATCCATGATCTTTATGGGAGTTGATTGCTTTTCGTCGTGAGTCTTGATCCTTCATATTGATTTTGGGAATAATGCTTTTCACATCACTTTGGATCTTCAGCAATAAAATTGAATCCTCATGCCTTGTTAGGGCCTTTTCAGACTCGCCAATCTTCGCGCCCCGCTTCATAAGTTATGTCTTGGCTATGAACTCTTATCATTACCGAGCAACTTTTAAACGATCTTGAGCTAGAAGCTAAGTAACTTTTCAAATCGTACGACCTTACTTATTGCATTTGTTTATTTACAAGCGAGGGGAGAAAAAGATCATAATTAACTCACATAAGTTAATGAAAGAACACCAAACTTGTAACCAACTCTATCATTTCTCGTTCTCCACAATTTAAAATCTCAAAGAATGAGACTCGTGGATGCTTAGCCCAATAAACCAATTAAGGTCTACACGGTTAAGGATACTAGCTAGAGTGAACTTGGATAAGTAAACTCGGGTTGAGTCAAAAAATTCACAACGGGCCTAATATATCTAAGATAACTAAACTTGTTAAAACCATTTTATTAAAATAAGAGAAAAATAGCAAAATTAAAGGGAACTACAACTAGGCCAAAATAGATTAAAAATTTTGAAAAATGTCGAAAAATCGATTTTCCGGTTAAAATGAGGACAAATACAAGGAAAAGGCCACTTAACTTCGATAAAAGTCCCCCTACACTTAATATAAACATTGTCCTCAATGTTTAAGCATGTGGGAGTAAACTCCCCTACACTTAGGACATTGTGCACTTTGTTTAAATCTTGCTAAGGAAGAGACAACTAAAGAGATTCCTATTTTAATATTGAGAAATATAAAATAGTGAATCGAAAAGAGTTTAGGATAGAACCGGGAAGAAGGGAACACGGAATCACGATTCGTCAAAAGTCATCAAGAGTGTGTCTTTGAAGCTCTAATCCCTGCATATGATAAGAAAGAGAACAAGAAACACCACGGGGCTCCCCCCTACACTTATGGTGAAAACAGATAAAGATAGATAATCGGGTTGCCTCCCGAAGAGCGCTTGTTTTTGTTAACCGAGTCGTGAGCCTGACTCGTACCCGAATTAAATGGTCCATGGGGAAGCCTCGAATGTAATACCGGGATCAAATACCTTGTCCTCGTTCCCGGAGGACATCAACAAAGGAGAGGCGGGGGGATAAGTCTTGAATGGGAGAAAAACCCTTTCGACATACGAGAAGTATGTGAATTCAAGATCCACGGGAGGTGGGGTGGGTAAAGTAAGCACATTGTCATCCCCCAAAGACAATGGATGTTGAGCACTCGGCAAAGCCGTGAGGGTATCAATTATAGAATTGTCATTGTCACCTCCCGGGTCAAAGCACTCATCCTCATTTCCCGGTATGAAACGAGGAGAGTAAAAGTGATACATCACCCGCTTGGGTGTGCACGTGGTAGGATGAGGTGGCAATATAATATAAGAAGTATGAGAACAATTACCTTCCACCTGCGTCCCTTTTTCAGTAGATTCACGTCTTTCCACCTCTGGGATAGAAGGAGGTATGGCTAACAAAGTTTTCTCATTAATAGCAAGAGAAGCAGCGCTATCAATGTCCTCAATCCCTTCGTCAAAGAGAGGATTCACCTCACTAGATATGTAGGCGTCATCAAAATCAAATAAAGGGTTCGAATAAATCTTGAAAGTTTCATGCAGAACGTCTTCATCGGATAGTGACTCGTCATCACTAGAAGTAAAATCATCATCTTGATCGAAAAGAGGATTAGAGAAAGCCAAAGAATCATCTCCCAAAGTGTTGGTGGAAGGAACATCATCATTAAGAGCGACCTCATCCGTAAGCTCCTCAAAAGTTAGCACATCACAAACCTCATCAAAGAATTTATCAAGACCGAAATCACTAATCTCACTCGAAGTATCACAATCCTTAGAGGCGTTGAGGAAATTAAGAGAGGGAAGTATAATTGCACTAGGACATTGAGCAACTAGATCATACCAAGAAATAGTATTCTCATCGTCATCATCATCATAATGGTATTGACGCACAAGAGGAGGGGTAGAATCACTAAGATTAGAAACTTGCTCTTGTTGCTGTCGGTTCTCCTCGTCCCTAATTTCTTTAAGCAGAACAACGGCTTCTTGAAGTTGCAAAACAATGGAGTGTGTTTCTTCATTCAAAGTAGTGAGTTGTTGAATTCTATGAGAGGATTGATGATTGAGGTTGTGATGTGGGGGATCAAAGTGTTGAAAACCTGAATTATAGCAAGGTTGTGGCTCATAGTTGTTCATCGGTTGAGAAGAATTAGAAACCGGGTTTGGTTCATAATAATCCATAGGTGAAGAAAACTGAGGACCCGGATTTTGCTCATAATAATTCATTGGTTGACTATAATAGGTATCGTGAGGGCCCCCACAGTTGTTGCAAAACGGGTATGGAGAAAAATCAGGTGCGTCTTGTGGATAGCTATTATCATTGTCATAATTGTACCCCGGTTCTTGCCCGTGTCTATACGGGTATTGAACCGGGCACAAAACATGCCAATGAGAATCGCTGGCGCCATTTTAATACTAGGTATTTGCATTGGGGTTCTAGATTTGTCTCGGTATCTTCTCGAATTGATTTCCGGTTAAATGTGCGACTCAGTTGTTCTTGGTGGTAAATAAAAATGGTTTGGTTATCTATTACTAAGTAAAATGAAAATGTAAATTGCGATTAGTAAAAGGAATGTAAAAGGAATGCCGATAGGAATGCTGATAGGAATGCTGATAGGAATGCTGATAGGAATGCTGATAGGAATGCTGATAGGAATGCTGATTGGAATGCTGATAGGAATGGTGATAGGAATGGTGATAGGAATGCTGATAGGAATGCTGATAGGAATTCTGATAGGAATGCTGATAGGAATGCTAATAGGAATGCTGATAGGAATGCTGATAGGAATGTTGATAGGAATGCTAATAGGAATTCTGATAGGAATGCTGATAGGAATGATGATAGGAATGCTGATAGGAATGCTGATAGGAATGCTGATAGGAATGCTAATAGGAATGCTATTAGGAATGCTGATAGGAATGCTGTTAGGAATGTTGTTAGGAATGCTAAAACCCTTTTCCAATCAAGATGATTGGAATGTTAAAAAGAAATTCCAAATCAGAATAATACTAAAAGGAGCAAATCGGAATGTTACAAGAAAGATCAAATCGGAATGTTAACAAAGTATGTAATCGGAATACATGAAACCCTTTTCCGATCTACTAATCGGAAAAAGGGGAGGCTGCTCGGAAAGTGGTGATCGGAAAAGGGTTTTAAAACCTTTTCCGATTTGTGTGTGATCCGAAACTTAAGCAAAGAAAATAAGCTACAATAATAAGCTAATCTCTAAAACTAGAACGAATCAATAATGGAAATGGACTTAATAAGCACGAACATCAACTCATCAAACTTAACATAAACAAACTTTAAAATCAAAACATAAAAAGATGAACTTTTTAAGAAACCTTTAAATCAAGCAAGCATTAAGATGAAAATAAGATTAAAGATGATCATGAATCAAAGATAAGCAAAATAAGAAAGGTAGAAGAAGATGATTAGAAATAAGAACTTGATTAAAAGAAAAGATTTCAAAATTAAAAGACTTACTTGAATTGAAGAAATTAAAAGTGCATAACATGAAATTAAAATGCAAGAAAGTAATTAACAAGAAATAAAAATGGTGGAAGAGTGGTTTGCCAAGCCACCAACAACATGAAAATGAAACTAGGATCATCTATATATAGGGGTGATTAGGGAGGAGCTTAGGAAGCTTCCTCCCTCTTTCCTCTTTGACTTAATTGCACACTTAAGTCCTTATCTTCTTTATCTTTTGTTAATTTTGGACTTTGTCTTGGGATTTCTTTAACTCGTCTTGATTTTTCTTTATAAATAAGACTCGAGTTCTTCGGCTTTTTAGTAAACTTCCGTCCTTTGACTTTTTCTTCGATAAATCTTCAGAATTGGTCTTGGACTTCCGTTCTTTTTCCACTCTTGATCTTTCGACTTCATCTTTCGTCTTTTTCTTCGATAAAAGCCCGTGAATGCCGTGTTTTCTCTACTTTTCACCTTTTCGTCCTAAATCACAACAAAAACACAAACCACGCATAATTCCGACATAAATGACATAAAATACACATTTTGGCTCGGTTATTATTGTAATTAAGTGGTAAAAAGGATGGGTGTTTTCACGCCTATCAGCAACACTAGGCCTGATATATCCTATTCTGTTCAATGTTTGAGCCAACATATGCATGTTCCCCTTCAGTCTCATATTGATGCTGCTTTTAGGGTACTTAAATACCTTAAAAATGCACCTAGTGCTGGCATTACTTACACTAAGTCCAATTATAATTCCATCAAAGCCTTTTCTGATTCTGATTGGGCTAAGTGTAAAATGACCAGAAGGTCTGTTTCTGGATATTGTGTTTTCATACACAATAACCTTGTTTCTTGGAAAAGTAAAAAGCAAGCCACCTTATCCAGATCCTCTGCTGAGTCTGAGTATAGGTCTATGGCCTCTGCTGTTTGTGAAGTTATGTGGCTTAACAAGATTATGAAGGACTTAAATGTTCCGATTTGTATTCATGCTTCTTTGTTTTGTGATAATAGTTCTGCAATTCAGATTGCAGCTAACCCTGTTATGCATGAAAAAACTAAGCATTTTGACATTGATGTCCATTTGGTAAGAGAAAAGGTTGCATCTGGTCTTATTAAGACTGTAAAAGTTTCATCTGAAAATCAGGTTGCTGATATCTTGACTAAAGGTCTTGGGAACTCTCAACACAATCTTCTTTGTTCCAGATTGTGTTTAAGGAACTTTTTTGGCTTATGAGCTTGAGGAAGGGTGCTGAAAGTTGTTGGTTGTGTGTAGCAATCTCATAATCCTTGAGGGGGTTGTTGGTAACTTTTTTATATCTAATATAGCCGTTAGGCTTTCTATGAATGGTTTTGTATTGTGTAGGGGTGCTTTTGGAACTTTGGTGTGACTCACCCGTTTGACTGAAGACCAAGATTTATCTTGGGTTGGTGCATAAACTTTGGTTGTATCGCTCACACTTCTCATCCACACATCTCTCTCAAAAAACACACACATCACTCTCTCTCTCAACCTCACCCACACAACTTCATCAGCTTCAATCATAAACCCTTTTTTACCCTAAAATAGATCCAAACGATCTAAGATGTAGACGTTTGGATCTTGAGTAGCTTAGTAGTTTATGTTTATGTATTGTTCTTTATGTATGATTTGAGATATCATCCATTTGGGGACTGTCTATTTGGTTTGTATGTTGAACAACATCCATTTGGGGACTGTTCTTGTTCTTGATTAAATAAAGTGTTTTTTGGGTAAAATATCTGGTGTTTTATTTATATTTTTTATCAGATGTACATGAATAATTAAATTAATAATTACAATAATATAAGTTTATTTAAATAAATACACATAAATGTTATATCATGATTATATTTAAATAAACATAACCTAAGTTTTATTTTAATTAAACCAAAATTAATTAATAAAATTAATTAATTAAATCATAACATAAAGTATTTTTCTACATAATGGTTTAAGTGTGTAACTACATGTTCATGAAAAAGTGATAAGTTCCCGAACCCAAATCCCGAGACCCGACCACCGAGCACCACAATCCGAAGGTTGCGGCCTCGCGGCTGTGTCCCGTCCGAACCACATCCATCCCACCGAAAGCCGAAGCTCTCGGCTTCGCTGCTGCGTCCGAAACAAACACAACCCCAGCGTTCATTGGGTCCCCTTCGCTGCCCGAGAACACGCCGAGCCCCACCATGGGTCTCGGTTGTTGTTGATCAAAAGCCACAGCCCCCGTTTAGGGGGTGTGGTGTCGCGGCTGTCCACAACCACCAACGCCGGCTCCTAAGGGTGCGGCTGTTGGTCACCGAACGCCACCGAGAGTCACATGACTCTCGGTTCGTGTATACGCAAACAAACAAACCATAAATACCCGATCCCCGTTGTTTGATCTTTTTATTTAACATGTTTTCATACTTGTTTTAAAAGATCTATTAACATAGAAAAATAAAATAAAAATATTAGAGATCAAGGGATATCGTATGCGTGAAAAGATTTAAGACACGAACACTATACCGTATAATTAATGAACCAAAAATTAAAACCCAATCGTCCTTGTGTTTTGGTGTGAGCCGCGTCAAGAGGAAGAACAAAGGGAGTAGAGTTTTGTTTATTTTCTGTAAAAGTGATTTATGAATCCCCTGGTGTTTTATTAATTGTCTAGCAAAAATCCCATGGGCCGGGCTAGGCCCATCTTGCCCTTTTCTTTCTCTTTTGGCCGAAACACAACAAACACCCCTTAAGTTTCATGTTTGTTTTTATTGTTTAAATGTTATCGTGTGTGTTCGTGTTTAATTATCGTGTTTTCGCTTCTTGAATGTTTTCTTAATATTATACGTACCTTCTTATCGTGTATTAATATTCATGTTTACATACATAATACTTATAATAATTAATTACTAATATAAATACTATTCGTATTAAATACTCATGATGCAAGTCGTATATTAATTAATTATAAAGTTTAAATTTAACCGTAAATTCGTGCATTTAATGATCTTAGGGTTTTTAAAGCGGGTTTTACAATAAATTTATCAAAATATGCATAATATTTTGTTTTACGAGTCCATAAACATATAAATGAATATAAATAAACGTTAATAAACAAATAATCAGATGTTCACAAATATAAACGAGTGGAATAAACTTTTGCTCATGTTCGTAAACATAAACGAACTTTAAATTGAACAATTCATGAAATGTTCGCTGAATGTTTAGATCGTTTATCACCCTACACATAACGAGTCTAATTTTTACCTTGTAACTTGAGTTTGGATTTGACTCGAGCTCGTTTCAGTCGAGTGTTTATACTATTTATGGATGTCTTATGTTTTTGGAGCAAATTCTCAGTTTTCTCCATAAAAGCTCATCATGTCTTTTTTTGGTTTACAAGTTTTTGCCTCGCAATTGTGAGCTCACTAAATTCATGGGGACCATTTTTTTGAATAGTTCAAAATCGTCGTATATAAACCTCCATAGCTATAAAAAGATTAATTTTCTTCTTATTATATTCAACTCCTTTATTTTTCGCTTTAAAAGACTAATATTCTTATCGTCACGGTGACCCTTGTGGCTAATCAAGATATATAACCAAATTTAAGAAAAATATATTGTTCGACTCGTTACGCGCCTAGGTTTGACTGTGTATTGTATGAGACCAAATCAGACCGTTCAAACTTGACGAGGGACTGAGGAGTGAGAAAACCATAACATAAGGACCGAGACCACATCGAAATCGTACTGTTCGAGTCGGTACGGTATGTTTCGGTCTTATGTCCGATCCGATCTGATCCTACGAGGCATAATCGCCAGATTCTTTTAAGATCGGCCGGACGAAATGAACCGAGTACCAAATATATCGAAAACCATAGACCGAGACGTTCAGTTTCCCGGTCCAGTTCAATCGACGATCCAAAATGCTCGGCCCCACAAGAAAACAAGTAAGTAAAAAAACAAAGGACTAAAAAGTACAAAACCAAATACTTCAAATCTAAGAAAACAAATAAACAAAAACACATCGTCTTCTTCATAGGCTTCTGGTCTCCCAAAAGTCACACTCTCTCTCACACACACACTCTCACTGTGTGTTCATCAATTCCTTCAAATCATCCAAATCAAATCAATACCCATTTCGATTCGCATCCTTCTCATCAAAACCCCTTTTTCAATTTCAATTTTCATCAACTGTGTGTTTTTTTCACCTTTTTTCACCTTTTAGTGCGTGTTTTTGTAAAAGATTGTGTTTTTTCAGTAATGGAACCTCAACAGCAAGGACCCTTTGATGGTCAGCGTTTTTTTAACCCTAATAACCCTAATTTACCATCAAACCCTAATTTACCATACCCACCGCCGTCGACCGCCGCTTCCTACCCGCCACCCACCGTCACCGGCGCCGGAGTGGGCTATCCATACCCCCAACCGCCGTTGTTTCATCATCAGTATCAACCTCAGTATGAAAACTCAAACCCTAACCCTAACCCTAACCCTAACCTTAGTAATGTGAATTTGCAGCATCAGCGATCTGTGCCGTATCCTACGCCTTCGTTGCAGCCGCCAGCGAATCAGCACGGGGCGCGATTGATGGCGTTGCTTAGCGCGCCGATGGCGACGAGTGTGGAGAGTGCGAATATGGTGCCGAGTATGATGACGTCGGCTTTGGTGAGTGCGGGTGGGGTTGGGGGGTCTGGGCCGATGAGGATGGCGAGTAGTAAGATGCCGAAAGGGCGGCATTTGGTTGGGGAGAAAGTGGCGTATGATATTGATGTCAGGTTGGGTGGGGAAGTGCAGCCGCAGCTTGAGGTTACGCCGATTACCAAGTACGGGTCGGATCCGGAGCTGCTCGTTGGGAGACAGATTGCGGTGAATAAGACTTATATTTGTTATGGGTTGAGGCTTGGGGCGATTCGGACGCTTAATAGTAGTACGGCTTCAAGAGCGTTGCTTAAAGGTTTACATCAGGTATGATTGTTTATAGGATCGTGAGTTTGAGCGTTTGTAGAAAATAATGCTTGTTTGGAAATGATCGTTTAGCTTTTAGAATATGGAACACTAATAAACGAAGCGTTTAGCGCTTAGCTTTTACATTATTTTACAAAAATCATAGTTACAGATACGGCTTTGTTAGCATATGCTTTTATATAGCTGCTTGCTAGCTTTGCCAAACATAGCCTAAACGTGGCACGAGATTACTAGTTATTGGATATAGATTTGTTTGTAGTGCTCGGCTGCTGATTAGGGATAAGATCGTGATTAATTAAAACATGGTGCTAGGTATAGCATTTGGTCGTGCTTTGGCTCCCCAAAGATCCAATTTTTTCGGTTTTAGCCTTGCACCAGCTACTACTGAACTGATTATTTAGCCCCTTAAATAGTAGGAAGGAGAAGTATGCTCGTTAAATCTGCTTGTGCTGTCTGGTTAAAAAGTATCGTTATTTTAGATAATTGTGCTCCAAGTATGCTTATTGATTCAGTTGGTTATCTTTTATTCTCAGAGAGTTACGGATATGGCTTTCTTTGCCGAGGATGTTGATCTTCTAGCAGGGTAAGATAATTTTTCTGGTGCTGTTATTTTTTAATTTGGTAGTTTCGGGCTTTAAAGGAACTTTTTTTTTGCAGTGCGAGCATAGATGGTCGGGTCTTTGTTTGGAAGATTACAGAAGGCAAAGACGAGGATGATAAGCCACAGATAATAGGGAATATAGTTATCGCTCTTCAGATTGAAGTAGAATCTGAATCTGTTCATCCCCGAGTTTGTTGGCACTGTCATAAACAAGTATAATTTTTTTCCGTAGGTTTAAATTTTATCTAATAGTTGTATGAAAGAAATTTTCACTTATAGGCTTTTATTATGTGTTTTAGGAAGTCCTTGTTGTCGGAATTGGAAAACATGTTTTGAGAATCGATACTACAAAGGTTGGGAGAGGCGAAGTGTACTCTGCAGAGGAACCTCTCAAATTTTCCATCGATAAGTTAGTCAATGGAGTTCAGTTTGTTGGTAGTCACGATGGGGAAGTGACTGATCTTTCGATGTGTCAATGGATGACTACTCGTTTGGTTTCTGCGTCAGTTGATGGCACGGTTAGTTACCTTCTTGTCATTTAACAATAATTATGTGATAATTGCTGGTAATGATAGATTGCCGACTTGCCGTGTTCAAAGAAAAAGATTTCTTAGTGTTTGTATAGCTCTTCTTTTGTCGGAAGTGTGAAGCCAATTTCATTTGACCGTGTCATTATGTTGATATATTCTTAGTTACGTGGTTTTAGTTGGTTTATAATAAGGGTAATCATTAGTCCTAAAGCGTACTCTGTGAGTCTGTGTATGGTTCTGTTATTGTACACATACATGAATGCTCCGAACTCGTTGGTTTTTAGTGTAAATAGATAGACTACTACCGGAACCTGTTTCGCTTCTATCTCTCGACTCTCGTGAGAAAAGAGTTTATATTGCAGGAACATGTAAAACTAGGACTCATGTAACTAAATTCAAAATGACTTTCTGAAATTTCATTTTGTGACCAGTTTAAATTCTACCAGCCGTACTGTACTTATTATCTTTTGACAATAAATTGAATAGACGGTCTTTGATCAAAGTCATAATGGTGGTTTTTCTCGGTCACAGTTTTCATTAGTGTGCTAAATAAGCCGAGGCTTGGTGTGCATTTTGCAATAGTTGTTAAACCACAAATATGTTGCTTTCGTTTGTTTTGTATAATTATCAGTGAGCCCCCACGATTCAGATTAAGGCTGAAGCCTGGAATTACGCAGTTCTAAGTTGACGAATTTTTTAGTTAATTCTTTATTGTGGAGTTATGATTTCAACTTAAACTGCTATAAGGCAATTTATATTATGTAAATGACTTATGTTTCTGTGACTTGCAACAGATTAAGATTTGGGAAGATCGGAAATCTTCACCAATTGCTGTGTTGAGGCCGCACAACGGTCACCCTGTTAACTCTGTTACTTTCTTGACTGCTCCTCATCGCCCAGATCACATCATACTTATTACAGGGGTATGCGTTAATTTTTTTTGAAACTATGGAATAACGAACTTGGTTGGAATCACATATGTTTCAGCAGTAAACAAGTATCTATTTGATATGTGCATGGTTTTTATCGATCCTGACTTGTTAAAATGATCACAGGGTCCATTGAATCGCGAAATGAAAATTTGGGTCTCAGATAGTGAAGAAGGATGGTTGCTTCCTAGTGATGCTGATTCATGGCGCTGTTTACAGACATTAGAATTGAAGAGTTCCTCTGAGCCTAGAGTCGAGGATGCCTTTTTCAATCAAGTTGTTGCATTACCTCAAACAGGCCTTCTTTTATTAGCAAACGCAAAGAAAAATGCCATATATGTTGTACACCTAGAATATGGTCCCAATCCAGAAGCCACACACATGGATTACATTGCCGAGTTTACAGTGACTATGCCCATACTAAGTTTTGTGGGTACAAGTGATATATTGGCACACGGGGATCAGATTGTTCAGGTTTACTGTGTCCAGACACAGGCTATTCAGCAATACGCTTTGGACGTGTCCCAGTGCTTACCGCCTCCATTTGATACTGTTGCTTATGAGAGACAAGATTCAGCTCTTTCATACGAGCCACCAAGTACTGAAGGTTTGAACGTTTTGGAACCTCCTAGAAGTAACGCAGAGATACCTTTGGCTGTGTCCGTACCTAGCTCTGATCCTGGTTCTTTCTCGAGACAACCCTCAAGTTCTTCTTTAGCTGAAGGGTCCATGTTGAAGGAATCTCCTGCACCTATTTTGGAATCACCTCCAGTTGTGGCAAGTCCTACTTTGTCCCGAAAACCTTCCGATCTGCAAAGTCCAATCGGCGTTCATGAATCTAGTGAGCCAAGAATCGTTGACTATCAAGTTGATAGGCAGGCGGAAACTGCTGATTTAGTAACTGATTCAAATAAAGTTTTGAAAGAAGATGGTACAATGTTTAAGCATCCAACTCATTTGGTAACTCCTGCCGAATTGATGGCCACAACATCTACTGAAATAAATCATGCTACTGAACAGAAGAGTGAAGTAGATTCAAGTGTACAAGATGTGATAATAAACCCCGATCAGCAGAATGTTGAGTTGGAAGTTAAGGAGGTTGGTGAAATAGGAAAGTCTCAAAATGTTGGTGGATATATTTCAGAGCAAAAGGAGAAATCCTTCTCTTCACAAGCATCCGGTTTTGGATTTGAAATGGGAAAAGATCGTAATCTTGGCGTATCTGTCGAAAGCAGAACTTCCACTTTGGTTGAGCAGGATGAAGTTCAACATGCGAACTTTGATCTTCCTTCCGTGTCAGCAATTCCTGCGACAGTCGACTCACCGGCGTCTGTGTCATCAACTAAAGGGAAAAAACACAAGGGAACGAATGGCCAAGAATCAACCCCATCGTCTCCTCCTTCTCAAAGTATATACAACTCAACTGATTCTCATAACGAAGCAGGAATTGTCTCAAGTGTTCCCTCTGGTGATGAGATACTTTCACAACTTCGTTCTGTGCAAGAAATTGTCGTTCAGGTAATTATTTATATATTATTAAATGGTTTTTCTCTTTCGGTGATGATTTGAAATGATGTCCATAACGTTAGCAGGCTTTCTGTATTTGAACTTGTAATACTGCTTCATTTTACTGCGGGTTCTTTTCAAGCTTCTGCTTGTGTCGATATCTATTTTCTAACTACTGTCGATCTTTTCGTTTTTCTTACTATAGGTTCTAACCAGTCAAAAGGAAATGCAAAAGCAGATACCAACGATGGTTGCAACTACAGTTACCAAAGAAGTCCGAAAAATTGAGGCAGCCATAGGAAAAAACATGGAGAAAACTTACAAAGCTAATTCTGATGCTGTTTGGGCTCGGACTCAAGAAGAATTTGCAAAGCAGGAAAAGTCAAACCGAGAACGTCATCAACAAGTGTCCACTCTGGTTACAAATGGAAACAAGGACATACTTGCAACATTTGAGAAAATGTTGAAGAAGGAAACATCTGCACTAGTTGCATCTTTGGTGCGCTCAATTACTCCGGTTATTGAGAAAACAGTGTCTACAATGATTGCAGAGGCTTTCCAGGTGACTTAATCTGAAAATTGCGCTTCTTTCTTAGCATGTTAAATAATACAGGTCTGACTCTAATTTGTGTGCAGAGGGGTGTTGCTGATAAGTCTGTTAATCAGTTGGAGAAATCGGTAAATTCTAAGCTCGAGGGTAGTATTGCTAGGCAAATTCAAACTCAGTTTCAAACTTCTGGGAAACAAGCTTTACAGGTATTCTTTCGTTTATAATTGCAGTCATCTTTATGAGTAATCACGTCTATAAATCTTGTTCATTATTACTAGTAATCATTGTAGCTTTTGTTTTATGTATTCGGAGTTTTGGACTTTATTACATCAGTTAGTATGTAAAAAATTGAAGATGCCTTAATACATATATTGGTCTAAATCTTCATTCGATTTTACAGGAAGCACTTAAATCGAGTATGGAGGCTTCTGTCGTTCCTGCCTTTGAAATGTCGTGTAAAGCCATGTTTGATCAAGTAAATGCTACATTTCAAAAGGGAATGGTCGAACACACAAGTGCAGCTCACCAGCAAGTTGAGTCTGCACATTCACCTTTAGCAATTGCTTTGAGGGTAAGAGATTAAAACCATTTTTTTTAAATAGCTAAATCGTGACTGATCGTACATACTCACAATACCGAGAGCCACAAAGTTGTATGACGAGATGGACCGTCAAATCCTTTTGCTAATATAACCTATATTTATGGTATTTTGTTTCTAGGATGCCATTAATTCAGCATCGTCTATGACTCAAAGCTTGAGCGGTGAATTAGCTGATGGCCAGAGGAAGTTGGTAGCTCTTGCACTTGCTGGGGCAAATTCTGAATCCGTGAACCCGTTGGTGACTCAACTTAGCAATGGGCCTATCGGCAGTTTTCACGATAAGGTTAGTTTAGCTCTGTGTTACGTTGTATTTAATCATTGTGATGTATCACAACGAAATCCTTATACATATATACTCATTTTCTGTAATAGATGGAGGCGCCATTGGATCCAACAAAAGAGCTTTCTAGGTTGGTATACGAGCACAAATACGAGGAGGCTTTTACCGCTGCCCTGCAGAGAAGTGATGTCTGGATTGTTTCCTGGTTATGCTCTCAGGTATTTATATTCTTTGCAAAGTTTATAATAATCTGAGTTGCTTGTGCTAGTTAAAGCCCTAACTATTGATTTTGATTGTTATCGACTAGGTTGACCTGCAGGGGCTATTAACAAGCAATCCTTTGCCCTTGAGTCAAGGAGTACTACTATCGTTGCTTCAACAATTGGCTTGTGACATTGGCAACGACACATCAAAGAAACTCGCATGGATGATGGACGTTGTAGTTGCCATAAAGCCGTCAGACAGCATGATAGCAATGCATGTGCGCCCCATATTTGAACAAGTCAAGTCCATCCTAAACCATCAAGTAAGCATTCCCACAACCTCAGTAGCCGAGCGTTCAAGCATAAAGATTGTCATGAAACTCATCAGCTCCACACTCGGGACCCTATAAAGTTGTTGATGGAAGGTGGCTCATATATAATATTTACGGAGGGACTGTTTGTACAAAGCTTTAGAATTTTGTAATGGCGATAAAATTAAATGAGTTTTGGGTTTATGTTTTTTTTTTCTTGCTTTGTTATTTTATGATGAATGTTTTAGGTCTACTGTTTATCCGAAAGTTGTACATTTATTCTTATGTATTAAGTTTTTGATTTTGTAGAGGTCGATTTTATGTGATAGTCTTGTATACTTTTTTATTTAATCAAAAGTTTTGTATTTTTCAAATTTTTTCTTCAGCTTGTTTCGCTGCGGCGCTGAGCAATCAAGTAGCAAAATTTGAATGGTTATCTTTCAATATGTTGAACTATACCAGACTACACTACACTGTAAACCTTGATTTAGGATTGTAAGGTTTTTAAATTGTCGAATCGGGTCAAGTTCTGGCAAGGCTCGACTGGACTTTACTTGACAATCTTATGGTCTGCTCAAGCTCGGACTCGGTAGCTCGACGAGCTTCTCCCGACAAGTTACAGCTGATGATGATGATGATGCTTTTGATCTAGGAGCTTCTCCTGATATTAAATCCGCTGCTGTGCTCTCCTGATTTTAGAGCTTTATTGTTGCTCATGGCTCATTTGTGTGCTGTATTGATTCTTAAAGCATGTACAAGTCTTCGTCTAACTATCTTGTTTTAATGATTGCGACTTGTGTTTGGTTTGCAGATGAAACTCGAGCAAAAGTGGATTTTAGGACATTGAAGATTTTGAGTTACAATGTGTAGTTCACAGAGGATATCGAGCACTTATCATGATGACGAGCATGTTACGGTTCTTAAAATCAAGTATTTTGATACCATACCGACGACATCTGCGATGTGTATGAAATCAGATGGGTTTCTATTTGCTGCATCAGACGCTTTATATCAATTCCAGGCTATCGGAACCAATCCTGACGTGGAGGAAACCTAGAAGGTTTTGTCTGAATTAACCAATTGGAGAGCTTAATGTCGATTATGGACATGAAATTGGTAACTCTTTTCGAGGAAGAGATCCCTCATATATTGGTAACACGAATGGCGGTCTCACAGTTTCCAGGTGTTTCAAGTGCGGCTTGGACTGTGAAAAGAACGTCAATGATGAATTCGATGCCTATATTGTAATTTCATTTCTTCTAGCCGAGGATTCTCTTATGCAAGTACACCCTAGCGAAATCCGATATATTAGGGAGGACATGGATACAGAACTCCTGTAAACGTGGAAAAGAAACTATTGTTCAGGTTGGATAAAACCGACTTCAAGTGGTTCGAGGCTCAGAAAAGTTGTTACTTTCAATTAAAATTACATTGAGACCACAAACTGAATAAGTAACTACTAAGAATAAATACATCTACATTTCCTCGCAGCTTCTTTGTACTTTGCTGTGTCGAGTTGATGGAAGACTTTACTTGATTGAGTTTGGGTCTTGTTGGTGCTGAGCCGTCTTGACCATTTTGTTGCAAGCGTTCTTTAGTTCATTTATAGATAACTGATGGAAGTTGTAGGTAATGCTGGGTGATCGTAAGTTCGTAACACATGTTTGGACTCCCGTTTTCTAGCTGTTGGATTGTATAATAGTAGAGTTGTTTAAAATACAAACTAAAAAAAGTAAACCAGCTAGCATAAATTGCGATTGTCTTGCGCTTAACATATGAAACTGATCTGAATTCGTGTAAAATTAAGATCTCTTTGTAAACGTAATAGTTAGATTTAAACTTTAAAACAGATATAATCATACCTTAAAACATTTTAAAATCATACCATAAAACTGATGGTCCGTTCAGTGGAATAATAAGCCCAACCGGAATCCCGGACACACCGGTCTTGACTTTGTACACTTGCATATCAGGAAATTCTACACCTTGAAGCCTCTCGTACTCGACCTGCAACTAGGAATTTGCAGAAAACGATTAAGATAAACATAAACATAAACATGGTTCATGTTATCGTTATGGTTCATTTGGCCACTCTTTGTCTACAATGAAAAGGTGAAGTTCTATAATCACAAGACTTTTTACATAAATGTATATCCAAAGTCCAAACCGAAATAAACAAAGCCAAACTTCAAAAAGGATGATTTCTAGTAGAGGTGGCAAAACGGGCGGGTGGGCGGTCACGGGCAGCGGGCTAAACGGGTGACGGGCTAAACAGGCGGCGGGCTAAACGGGCGCAGGCAAAACGGGCGGGCGAAACGGGCGCAAGGTAAAATGAGAAAAAAGACATATAAAAACGTATAATTAAAAAATAAAAATACTTGTTTAAAAGCCGGGGACAAAATTAAATATAAAATATCCGCCGAGTAGCCTAATTAGTGTTTTATATGTGTGCCCATTAAGCCCATAAGTTTCTTACATATGCGCCCGTTTAGCCCATTAATAATAAAGAATGAGCAAAAAGTGCCCATATTTATCAAAATGGGCAAGATTTGCCACCTCTAATTTCTAGTGACTCAAGCCTGGTTCTTTTTGCTCATTCAATCGAGAAAATGGAGAATTTATAAAAACAAGTACGAGAGTTACACCATTAAGAAAATCAATATTTGTCTTGCATCTTTAACACAACAAGACCAAAAGTGTTGCAAGTTTGAAATTGAAGACCATTCATGTAAATATCAAATTCGATATTAAATTACGAGAAAGAAGAATTTAGGAAACAAAGAAACATGCCTGTTATTTACTCACCCAAAGTGACTGTTGTAATCTCTATCTCCGAAGAATACAACTGAAGAAGTTCCGAAGATGCAGCAATAGACAGACCTGTTAACCCGAATATGCTTTGCGGAAGATGATTTATGCCTGTACGTGTTATATCTAGACGTTCTAAACATTCTAATCGGCCAAGATCTTCAGGTAACTTCTCAAGAAGAGAACAACCACCAAGGTCGATAAACTTCAGATGTTTTAGCATACAAACACTATCTGGAAGATGCTTAATCCTCTTTGTACCCCACAAAGCTAGTCTCTCCAGAGATTCTAACTGCCCAATGTCCTCAGGTAACTTCCCAAGACGACAGCAGTTTGCAACATCTAGCCACTTCAGACGTTTTAGCATACAAATGCTATCTGGAAGATACTCAATCTTCTTACATCTCACATATAACTTCTCTAAACATTCTAATCGGCCAAGATCGTCGGGTAACTTTTCAAGAAGAGCACAATTATGAAGATCAAGATACTCCAGATGTTTTAACAAACAAACGCTATCTGGAAGATGTTTAATCGTTGTACCCCACAAATTTAGTCTCTCCAGAGATTCTAACTGCCCAATGTCCTCAGGCAACTTCCCAAGACGGCAACAATTTGCAACATCTAGCTCCTTCAAACGTTTTAGCATGCATATGCTATCGGGAAGATATTCAATTTTTTTACTGCGCACATGTAGAGTCTCTAAACATTCTAATTTTTTTACTGAGATGTTTCAACATACAAATGCTATCTGTAAGATGTGTTATCTTTGTAGATGACAAATAGAGCTCCTCTAGACATTCTAACTTGCCAAGATCTTTGGGACACTCGGGAAGATTACATTCGAGTGTAAGTTTTTTGAAACATTGTAAACTACAAATTATGTCCGAAATTTTCTTCAAGTCTGTGCAGGCACATAGACCAAAAGAAATTAGCTTCTCAATATTTCCAACCGATGATGGTAGATCTTCTTCATAATAACCACGAAACCGGAACTTAGGGAGATTACTATTGGGGTGCCATCGGCATGCATCTAGGGACTCACCAACGAGATGTAAAGTAGCTGAATCGCAATTGACCTTTGGTTCCGATCTACTGCGAAAACTAAAATCGGTAAACCTTAAACAATCACCTAAGTTTAAGTAGGTAACCTTTTTTAGACATCCAACAGGAGCGTTAACTTCAACCAACTGATGACATTCTTGAAGATCTAACCTCTCAAGATTTGGAATCAGCTCAAGGTCAAGGCTCCTCAACGACCATGATCCACGAAGTTCAAGGAATTTGAGATTCGGACATGCAACAGACACTTGAAGTTTTACAAATTCAGCACACTTATCAAGAGATAACCACTCGAGATTCGGAGTCAACCCAAGGTCAAAGGTTCTTAACTTTGATTTACTGATAACAAGATGCTTCAGGTTTTGACAGCAAACAGGCATGAAAAGTTCAACTAAATCACAAGAATCTTTAAGAAACAACCTCTCGAGATTCGGAGTCAACTCAAGGTCAAAGGTTCTTAACTTTGAGCCACTGATATCGAGATGCTTGAGCTTTTGACATGTATTGACTGGCATGCAAAGTTCTTTTAACTTAGAAGAATCATTTAGAGATAACCTCTCGAGATTCGGAGTAATCCTAAAGTCAAAGGTAGTGAAATTTGACTTAGAGATAGAAAGGAATTTTAGTTTTTTGAGAACCTGCCAGCAAAAATAAGATAAAAAAAGATTAATAAACCAATAAATTAACAACATTGTTACAAATTATGCAAAATTAACCAAACAACAATTATTCTACCTTTTTTTCTCCCCTTTTCCAAAGTCGTACCATTCTGCAATGACCTATCTCGAGTCCAACAAGATTGTCAGCTTGAAATGTGTTGAGTAAATACAAGAACGGGTAATCTGCACATTTTAGATATTTTAAAGAATTTGGAATATCCAGTTGGATGGATTTATAATATGAAAAAATTACTTCAAGAAATTGAAGCTTCTTTTTAAATCTTTAAAACGTAAGATCTACTTCAAGATATTGAAGCTTCTTCATTTTTCCAAGACCTTTCATAACAATTCCTTTGGACGTCTTAAATTTTACACATCTTGTTGCTTGAGTACCCTACATTCCAAAAACGATATCCAGAAACCTCACGTGAGAAGTCAGACAAATGCAAAAGTTCTAGTTTTCTCTACATTAAAAGTAAACTGATCTTACCATGTCATTATCCAATATGTCTTTAATTTCCTCTTCAATCCACAACCGACTATGTTTGTTCGGCTCATCGGAGTGTTCACGACGAACAATGTTCTTTCCCATTTCTTCTATATGGTCATGCATCCACAAGTAGTTATGTTCAATAGTTATGAGAGATCGCTGCTCAAGAACTTTTAAACCATTTCTAGCATGGAATCCACAGCTTTCAAGAATTCTGATTGCATCTTTCTTTAGTCTGGCCTTTCAATATGCATGCAATGTCCAGAAATATTTCTTTATAATCATCTTCGAGACTGACATAGCTTAATTCTAGCTTTTCCAAAGTTTCTTTTAAGGGGATTCTTTTTAATCTGTCTATGGCGTCGACCCATTCAAGCTTATCTTTACCACAAAGAGATGAACCCAATACTTTGACTGTTATGGGAAGACCAGCTGCATAACGTACAACTTTTCCTGATAGCTCTTCGTATCCTTGAGATGGAATCTCCCTTCCGAATGCATACCTACTAAAGAGAGAAATTGCTTCCTTATTTGACAAGAGATTGATATCAAGAATCAAATGCACTCGGCAAGCTACCAACACTTCCTCGTCTCTGGTTGTAATGAGAATTCTACTTCCCGGTTTAAACCAGTTAGGATCACCAGCCAACGCCTCAAGTTGTTCTCTGTCATCAACACTATCTAGAGTGATATGTTCATTTATCACTTTTGAAAGGACTTGCTCTTGTAATTTCTTCAAACCACACATAGAGGCTTTTGAAACTTCTCACATTCTCAACAAAGCTTTTAACTTCAAAATCAGCATATAGATGATTAAAAACAGCTCTCGCCGTAGTTGTCTTCCCAATCCCTCCCATTCCCTTGATCCCTATCATGCGAACTTCATTAATACCAACTTCTAGAGATGAAATAACATCCCCTACTCGGGTCTCCATGCCTACCAACTTCTCATCAAAGCCGGAATTAATGAAGCGTAACTCTAGTGAAATCTCTTGAACAATTTTATTGATGAATTTAGCTTCGTGCCTGTGTGTATGTAAAAACAAGATCGGGTTTAGCATACATTCATATATGAATGTTAGGTTAGGGTATACTGTAATTTGGATTCAGACGTGTTATATAAGCCTAACCTCTCACAAAAAAGCCACATTTTTATGGCTTATCAAAACACTCATATATAAGCTTATAAGCCTACTTATATAAGCTTAGCCAAACACTTGTTTGGGCTTATATGTGTTATATAAGCTAAAACAAACACCACCATAAAACTATAATACTAATATATCATCTATGATCCCTAAGCACATAAGTAATGAATATGGCGCACATTGATATTTTGAAAGAATTACCCATCAAAAGTGTTCTTGAGCTCCCATCCAGCGAGATCGGTTGCTTCTTTTAAAGCCTCTCTCCAAATCCTAGCAGCCACTTTATTTTCATGTTTGGCAAAAGCTTCACCAACAGGCCCACTTTGTTTGCGGACTTGGGTGGGTTCCACATCATAGAAAACAGGGTAAGCAGTGTGGCCAGTCATCTTGTGACACTCCATAATCTTGACAAGCTCTTCCAAACACCATGACGAAGAAGCGTAGTTTTTGGAAAAAACAATGATGTAAAATCTCGAGTCTTGAATGGATTTAAAGAGATCGTCGCTGATCCGTTTCCCTTTCTGTAGTTTCTCATCGTCTTTGTAAGTGTAAATGCCTTTGTCCATACGAGCATGATAGAGATGATCGACAAAGCCTTTACGGGTGTCCTCACCCCTGAAACTTATAAAAACGTCGTACTTGAAGCTATTTTGAATGGGTGAGCTAGAAGTGGACGCCAATGAAGTTATGGGCGAAGGAACGACTAAACCTAATCTTGGGTTGGAGGACATCTATATCTATATCTATATCTATATATCCTAATAAAATGAAATAAAATACAAGTTCATTAAGCTTCAAGCATTAAAATTGTTGGAAATTTAGTGCAATTGTGGGAACGGGTAATACTTGTAAATGGGTTTGGAGGTACGGAGTGTACACCCATTAAGTCCCTTACCTCCCTGGACTCAATATAGTGGTTGTGATATCAGTAGGAAGCTGCTCCTGGTCAGGAAGTTGCTCCTGGTCAGGAAGTTGCTCCTGGTTAGGAAGCTGCTCCTGGTTAGGAAGCTGCTCCTGGTTAGGACGTTGCTCCTAGTGATGCACAAAGTCTTTGTAACCTCTTTGACCAGTTAATGAGGGTTGAATATTGACTTGATGACCAGGTTTATGGTCATGTAACCACTATGCTTTATGAAGGTAATTATGAGATTAATAGGCCGATTAATGCTCTTAATACCTTTGACTAGGAGTTACATTCCTTAAGGAATAGGATCACTATAAATAGTGATCATATTTTGCATGATGAAATATACAGAAACAAGAAACACTTACACGCACAGAGTTCTTGATTTGTGCCTAAAACAAGAACTAACTCTTGGTTTTATCCCAAGGAGGTATTCGTGTTAACCCAGGCATAGGGTCGAATAATCTTCTTTGGAAAGTGATTACACGACTTCAAGAGATATCCGGTAACCATTCATTGGTACGTAGTTAGGCTATTGATTATCTTCACCCTGTTGGAATGAAGTAAACCCCAACAATCAAAGAAGATTATATTGTGATAATCAATGGCGGCGGCAATGAAGCATATGGTGGCTAACTTCTCCAAACTGGACAAGTTTGAAGGGGTTGATTTTAGGAGATGGCAGAAGAAGATGCACTTTCTTCTTTCTACCATGAACGTGGTGTACGTGCTGACCACTCCCATTCCTGATGGTGGTGATGATGCTACTTTGGAGGAACTGAGGAAAAGGAGCAAATGGGAGAATGATGATTATGTGTGTCGCGGCATAATTCTCAATGGTATGTCTGATTCTTTATTTGATATTTACCAAAATGTTGAATCTGCTAAAGAACTATGGGATTCCTTGGAAGCCAAATATATGGTTGAGGATGCATCAAGTAAGAAGTTCCTTGTGAGTGATTTCACAAATTACAATATGACTGATTCAAGACCAATCATGGAACAATACAATGAACTTCTTGGAATACTTGGCAGATTTACACAACATAAAATGAACATGGATGAGACCATTCAGGTCTCGTGTGTCATTGACAAACTACCTCCTTCTTGGAAAGATTTCAAGCACACCTTGAAACATAAGAAGAAGGAGTTAACTCTTGTTGAGTTGGGCAGTCATTTGCGCATTGAGGAATCCCTCAGGGTGCATGAAAGTGATAAGCCAAAGAGCAACAATGTTGCTGGTTCATCTGTTGTCAATATGGTGGAGCATAACAACTCCACCAGGTACAATGACAACAAGGGCAAACGTAATCATCATGATAACACCAAACCTGATCCTAACAAGAAGTCATCAGTGGCTTGTTGGAAGTGTGGGAAACCTGGACACTTCAAAAGGGATTGCAAAGGTGTTAGCATTGGCAACCAAGCTAATGGATCAGGCACAAAAGATCAGAATATGTTTAATGAATCTCTCCAGATTTATTATGTTACATATGTATCTGAAGCTTACTTTGTGCAGGATGATGATGTTGCATGGTGGGTTGACTCTGGAGCAACAGTACATGTGTGTAAAGATAGATGCTGGTTCAAGACTTATGAGTCAATGAATGATGGATCTATTCTTCACATGGGAAATGAGTCAACAACCCTAGTGCATGGACATGGTTGTGTAGATCTTAAATTTAGTTCTGGAAAGATTGTTTCTTTGTTTAATGTTTTGCATGTTCCTAATATTAGGAAGAACTTGGTTTTTAGTAGTGTTTTGAATAATTATGGTTATAAACAAGTGATTGAATCTAATAAATTTGTTTTATCTAAACATGGTGTGTTTATTGGTTTTGGCTATTTGAGTAATCAAATGTTCAGGCTTAATATTGATTCTAGTATAAATGTTGATTCTGTCCTGATGACTACCACTAAACTGAATGATTCATCACTATGGCATGCTAGACTAGGCCATGTCCACCATAAGAGGATGCAAGATATGTCTAAGGATGGGTTAATTCCAGCTTTTGACATGGACACTGATAAGTGTCAGACTTGTATGCTGAATAAAATTACTAAGAAACCATTTCAGGATGTAAAACGTGTAACTACAGTTTTGGAGCTAATCCATAGTGACCTATGTGATTTGCATGCTACTCCCTTATTAGGGAATAAGAAATACTTGGTAACATTTATTGATGATGCTTCAAGGTTTTGTTATGTCTATTTGTTGCATACTAAGGATGAAGCATTAGATAAATTTAAAGTATTTAAAACTGAAGTTGAATTACAACAAGGAGTCCAAATCAAAAGATTTAGGACTGAGAGGGGAGGTGAGTACATGAATACTCAGTTTTTTCAGTCTGTTGGAATAATCCATGAAACAACTGCCCCCTATACTCCACAACAAAAGATATCAGAAAGGAAAAATAGAGTACTAAAAGAGATGGTTAACTCCATGTTGTCCTACTCAGGACTGAGTCAAGGGTTTTGGGGAGAAGCTATGTTAACAGCTTGCTATTTATTAAATAGGGTTCCTAATAAAAGGAACATGATTACCCCTTATGAACTCTGGACTAAAAGGAAACCAAACTTAAACTACCTCAATGTTTGGGGTTGTAGGCCTGTTGTAAGACTCCCTAATCCAAAGGTGAAAACCTTGGGTGAAAGAGGCATTGAATGCATCTTTGTTGGATATGCTGAGCATTCCAAGGCTTATAGGTTCTATGTTATTGAACCTAATGTTTCAGTTTCAATAAACTCAATCATTGAATCAAGGGATGCTAACTTTGATGAGACTAGGTTCTCATCAGTCCCTAGACCAAGCCTTAGGACTCCTATAGGAGCTGAGGACATTGGTGTTTCAGTGGAACCTGAAAGGGTCACTGATGAGGTTGTGGTTCAGCAACCTGAGCCTGAGCTTAGAAGAAGCACAAGGCATATGACTCCAAGGAATTTTGGGCCTGAGTTTCAACTATACTTGGTTGAAGGTACAAGGGATGAGGTCTCAGACCAATACTCCTATTGCTTTAATGTTGAGGATGACCCCAAAATATTTGATGAAGCAATGAAGTCCCAGGATGTTGCTTTCTGGAAAGAAGCAATCAATGATGAGATGGATTCCATCATGGGCAACAACACTTGGGTGTTGGTTGATCTACCTCCAAGTTGTAATCCACTTGGTAACAAGTGGATTTTTAAAAGGAAAATGAAGGTAGATGGAACTGTTGAAAAGTTCAAGGCAAGGTTAGTCATTCAGGGCTTTAAACAAAAGTCAGGGATAGACTATTTTGATACTTATGCTCTAGTAGCACGTATCAGTACCATAAGAATGCTGATTGCTCTAGCAAGTATTCACAATCTGATTATTCATCAGATGGATGTGAAGACAGCATTCTTGAATGGTGACTTGGATGAGGAGGTTTATATGAACCAACCTCAGGGCTTCATCATGCCTGGTCATGAAGGTAAGGTGTGTAAACTGATTAAGTCCTTATATGGACTGAAGCAGGCACCTAAGAAATGGCACCAGAAATTTGATGAAGTGGTTTTGTCTAATGGTTATTCACTTAACCAAGCTGACAAATGTGTATATAGCAAATTTGATGAATCTGGTAAAGGAGTCATCATTTGCCTATATGTTGATGACATGTTAATCTTTGGTACTGACCAAGCTAAGGTTGATCAGACAAAGGATTTTTTGTCATCAAAGTTCTCCATGAAAGACATGGGGGAGGATGATGTTATCCTTGGCATAAGGATTAAACATGAAAGTGATGGTATTGTAATTTCTCAGTCTCATTACATTGAGAAGGTGCTGAAGAAATTCAATCACTTTGATTGTACTCTAGTAAGTACACCTATGGATACAGGTGAGAAACTAATGCCTAACAATGGTCAGGCTGTCTCCCAGCTTGAGTATTCTAGGTTATTGGTTGCTTGATGTATGCCATGACTAGTACTAGGCCTGACATTGCATTTGTTGTGGGTAAACTGAGTAGGTATACTAGTAATCCTGGTACTCAGCATTGGCAAGCAATTCAGAGGGTACTGAAGTATTTGAAAGGAACAATGGATTATTGTTTTTCTTATACTGGATATCCTTCAGTGTTGGAAGGTTACACTGATGCAAGTTGGATCAGCAATACTAAGGATAATTCATCCACAAGTGGCTGGGTATTCCTTCTTGGTGGTGGTGCAATTTCTTGGGCATCCAAGAAGCAAACTTGCATTACTGGTTCAACAATGGAATCTGAATTTGTGGCTCTAGCAGCTGCTGGTAAAGAGGCTGAATGGTTGAGAAACTTGCTTCTTGAGATTCCACTGTGGGTCAAACCTATGGCACCCATTTCTATCCGTTGTGATAGTGCAACTACATTGGCTAAGGCATATAGCCAGATGTACAATGGCAAGTCTAGACACCTAGGTGTTAGACATAGCATGATTCGTGAGTTGATCACGAATGGGGTGATATCAATAGAGTTTGTGAGGTCTCAACAAAATTTAGCTGATCACTTGACGAAGGGATTGGCTAAAGACTTGGTTATAAAGTCTGGTAAAGGGATGGGTTTAAAAGTCCACTCTAGTCACTGAATGCTAGGACACCCAACTCCCTCCTAAGGAAACTTGGGAGCTGAGTTTAATGTGGAAAGCTGAACATTCAGGGGACTGAAGCACATGTATATCATCCCAAGGATGTGCTTGTACCTGCTGAAAGGAGGATGAAGTTATAAACTTCTTAATGGTTAATTTCTTTGAAAAAGTGCTTAAGCAGGAGCATGAACTAAAGAGGAACCACCTATGTAAATGTTGAGGTTTCGCCGCCTCAAGGAGCATGGACTTTGGCTCTTACAACATTTATGAATTGGATATGGACACATGGCTTGTATGGTGTCAGGAGCGTTTTAAGTGTTTGAAAACTTGGGTGTATGTTATCTTCAGGTGTTCAAAGTAGTTGAAGGGTTCAATTCTTAGAACACCCTGATTCTCGAATATTTGGAGTGATGTACTAAGATGGAAATTCAATCCTCAGGACATTTTCATTTATGCACTGGTTTTGCTAAAGTTGATTTTCATGCAAAAAAGAATTGTACTAAATTAGGGAGGATTGTTGGAAATTTAGTGCAATTGTGGGAACGGGTAATACTTGTAAATGGGTTTGGAGGTACGGAGTGTACACCCATTAAGTCCCTTACCTCCCTGGACTCAATATAGTGGTTGTGATATCAGTAGGAAGCTACTCCTGGTCAGGAAGTTGCTCCTGGTCAGGAAGTTGCTCCTGGTTAGGAAGCTGCTCCTGGTTAGGAAGCTGCTCCTGGTTAGGACGTTGCTCATGGTGATGCACAAAGTCTTTGTAACCTCTTTGACCAGTTAATGAGGGTTGAATATTGACTTGATGACCAGGTTTATGGTCATGTAACCACTATGCTTTATGAAGGTAATTATGAGATTAATAGGCCGATTAATGCTCTTAATACCTTTGACTAGGAGTTACATTCCTTAAGGAATAGGATCACTATAAATAGTGATCATATTTTGCATGATGAAATATACAGAAACAAGAAACACTTACACGCACAGAGTTCTTGATTTGTGCCTAAAACAAGAACTAACTCTTGGTTTTATCCCAAGGAGGTATTCGTGTTAACCCAGGCATAGGGTCGAATAATCTTCTTTGGAAAGTGATTACACGACTTCAAGAGATATCCGGTAACCATTCATTGGTACGTAGTTAAGCTATTGATTATCTTCACCCTGTTGGAACGAAGTAAACCCAACAAAAATTACAATCAATTACCTTTCTAATTTAGAGTTAATGTACAAATATTTTAAGCACTATTTTCATTCAAGTAAAACATTCATATAACATTTATGATTTTCGTTATGTTTGGTAAGTCACTAATGAGTTAAATACTTTTGTAATAATTTAAATAGAAAAACACATTTTGTATACGCATTTTTATAAAAACATTTTCTAATTTAAGCTAATTTTTGCATAACCTGGATGGACCATAGACCAAAACTTTTAACCGGTTTTAATAAAAAATTTTCAAAGTCCATAAAAATATTCCCATATATAGTGTACAGAGAAAGTCAATAAAAACATAAAAATATATAGTGACACTTAATATATTTTAAATGAACAATGACATTACCATACATTACCAAGCGTACAGAGAAAGTTTCAAATTAAGAAGTCAACTTTCTCATGTCAATTTCAAACACCTACCTATTTTAGTGAAGTCATATTTGCCACGCTCCTTCCTAAATCAGTTACAAACTTACAATCATGAGCCAAAGATCGTTCCTCCTCTATAGGTATTTCTTTTCTCTAACTATTTGGGATATACTGTAATTGTAATATGTTATATAACATTTTGTGGTTTCATTCTTTTGAAATTATAGATGACCTATTGGTTTCAAAACTAATATTTCAGTTTGTTTGTTTTGTTTCTTCTTCAAAGGTGGGACTTGAATGATAGCACTTATATGGTTCTTAAAAAGATGGTAGTTCGTATGGATTATCCGTAATATTGTTCCATGTAAGTCTTTTAAAAGGTCTAATTCATGATTATTTAATCTTTAGATTATCCTTTTAGCTATTATTTTGGATGGATTGCAAGTTTATCGTGCACTTAAAATGTTTGTTGAAATGTATGTGTGTATTGGTGTATTTTAGTTTGTTTTCAGGTTAGTGTACTATATTCTTCTTCCAGGTTAGTGTACTTTCTTAAATATTGGGTATTTTAGTTTATTTTCTTCATTCTTCACCATTTACTAATTCACAATACATGATGATTCATCACTTGAGTTTTAAAATTATAAGCATCCTCCTGTAAAGGGTTCTTCATAGAGTTATATTCTTGCAAGTTTTTCCATGAAAACAATGGCGATGATAGAATGGGTGTGTAAATAATTATAATCTTCTTGCATCGTGGTTTATTGGTAATTACCCATAATTTAAATGATCTTATGCATGTTTATGCATAATTTAAGTGATCTTTACATCAAAAAAATTATGTGGTTGTAGGTTAAGTGATCTTATGCATGTTTACGCATAATTTAAGTGATCTCTACATCAAAAAAATTATGTGGTTGTAGGTTAAGTGATCTTATGCATGTTTACTCTTATTTTTAGTAGGCATTGTATCTTTACCTACTCCTATTTATAGACTTTAGTAGGTAATTAAGTTTTATGATGAAATAGTGTCTTTTATACTAAAAAAATATTAATAGGTAAATGTCCAAAATTTTGTAGTGTAAGTGGACTAAACTCTTTCTATAATAAAATTCTTTGTGACGTGATGTGGGCAAGGTTGCATCGAAACGGGAACGGAACGGGGATACGGGAACGATACGGGAACGGGAATCGGCAAAAATAAAAAAATAAAGATACGGGATCGGCATGGATACGGCAATAAAAATATATAAAAAAATAAATTTATTATAGAAAATTCAAAATAAATATTTATTGATGTAAATTCTAAATTTCAAATTACCCACGTCGATTGATTGGTGAATCATTGATGTTGAATAATATGATATTGTCGTTATGTATTTATATTAATTAGCAGCCCATACAAACCCTACAAAAAAACAGGCCAATAAATGGGCTAAACATGCAGATCCGTTCCAGAATCGGTCAAGATTCGATCCCATGATTTGGGAGTCGGTTAAGATTCGATCCTCAGCTGAATCGCCAGTGATCCGCTCCCGAGGCGATCCCAAACGGGCACGGCACCCTTAGAGGCGATCCCGTGCTTCATAGGATGTGGGTTTAGCAGTTGTAGCATTTTTCCCCTAGGTTTCATCTATACTCTTTTTTGAATTTGATAGCTATAATATCTCATATTTGTTTCCCCTCAACTATTCAGTAAAACACGGTCAATATCTTAAATCTTTTGCCCATTTGTTTTTGGATGACATGATAAGATCGAAAAAACGAAAAAAAACAAGCACCCTCAACTAGATACATAAATCTTAGTCTCTTTGTTTCTGCTTTTTTTTCTTCGTGTACAAGCTAATACTCTTACAATATCTTATTCTCTTTGTAATTGGATTATGAATATGAATATAATTTGAATTGTATGGTGATTGGGATAGTGAAATTATTCACAGTAGAGTTTTTGGCGTGGATAGTCAGAATGTTCACTTTTAGTAAAGCATATATCTTTTCAATTGTTTTTATAGTGGTTGTTAATGTTTTAGTACTTATAAATTATAATGTAAACTGGATTGTGCAGGGCACGCAAACAGAAAGTTTGTCGTATGTGTGTTATACACCTGGATATGTACATGCACATAGAGCTCTTTTCTGTCCTTCAATTATATAATGGTTAGTGCCTTTTATTTCATAAAAAATCTATGCTTTATGTTGACCAAGTGGGATAAGAAAGATTTAATTAGATTTCTATATTTTTTTACACATTTTGGGTAACTTAAACTCATTTAGAATCAACCTAATTGTGCTTCTATTACCCATTTGATTTGCAATTCAATATGACCAAGTAAGATACGAATGATTTAGTGGATTTGAGATACGAAATATTTAGTTGATATGCATTTGTTGTTACATATCTGTTACACTTAACAACTATGGATTGAAATTAACAACTATGGTTTGTTTAAGTTTGAATGACGTTTTGGCATAAAAAAGATCGTTTAAGAGATAAACATTAGTAACCCGCTCTTACAAATGTTCGGTCTAAAGAGGCCTCTACAGTTGATATCATAAACTTAGAATATTTAACCTCATAATAACTTTCCTATTAAATGCATGTCTTGAAAACCATGCACGAGGCAGTTGTAATTGATTTTTATAAAGAAATGAAGATTCTCAACATGAGGAAAACAAGCTCTCTTTCCGAGATTGAGGTTTGGATTTGAGCGACCGTACACCGTATGCAGGACGTACAGGCTAACATGTGCTTATTTGGTATTGTGTTACTTATTAGCAGCTAATAAAAAAAACTCGCATAACAACAATCCTTCTACACATGTCGGTGGTTCAAGACAGCGATGAAGATGGATGATGATTTGAATATGATGCTAAGATTAGTCCAATAGGTATTGTTCTTTAACACAAAGCTAAAATTAGTGAGATTCTTTATTGGTTTCTCTTTGTTTATAAATTCGTGGTCGGAATTGACTAGAACCTATAAGCAAAGTAGCTATAGTTAATGGTTGTTTTTAATGTATGTTTGCTTAAGAAGCCTGCTTTATACAAAACCTCATGGAGTAGTTTATTGAGGTGTAGATGTCAACATATATGTTTTAACTAAGGGATGTTATTGATTTTTATGATGATGTTGTTCTTCGCATTTTACTTATCATTAATCATGTAATATAAGCTTCATAAGATTTATAAACATAAAGATAAGATTAGTGAAAGAAACATCTACCAAAACACTTCTATTTTTTTTATGTAATGTACTGTAAAAGAAAAATGGTACATACAAGAAAAAGTTGGTCAAAGATTTTTCATTCTAATGTGATTCTAATGTGAATCTAATGTGAAGGAGCAAGTGTAGAATGGATTGATAAAATGAGAAAATTGGTATGGTCATAGGGTTGAGCAACGGATCTGGATAGAAAATTCGAAGCGGACCAGATCGACCTTGAATCAGATAATTTTGGTCCGGTTTTCGGTCCGATGTTTTGGACTATTTTCGTCTTCGTACAAAAAATCTCATTGATTATGCCTAAAGGGACCGGACCGAACCATTTTGGTCCAGCTTCAGTGCGAGGTTTCGGACCAATTCGCTCCCGGTACGAGGGATGGACATAAAGTAGATTGATAAAATGAGAAGATGGAATGTTATATGTTCTTTTTTAAATGTTTTTTCTAATAATTTTGTACTTAATTCTAAATTATTGTTCATAGTTTTTTTTTAATTATTTTTACGTTCAATTTTTTTGCGTTTACGGAATGGGCATTGGCTGTTTACTTTATTTGATCTCACATGGTTGAAGATTAAAATGCATGAAAGTTTATTTTATGATTTTTACAAAGTTAGACGATTATCGAATAATTCATGTTTTTTTTCTATTATTGTTTTCATCTATTACCATACCATTTATATTTTTTTAATATTAACATCTCTTTGTTATTTCTTATAAAAATCGTTCAATAAACTATGCCCGACGTTAGACGGGTCTTTAAGCTAGTTGCAAAGTAAAGTGAATGAAGAAATGGCGTAATAAGAAAGAAAAACTCTAACCGGGTACGAGAAAAAAGTAGCTATCTGGGCTTAAACACGCAACACCCCAACCCGTTATAACTTATTGTCAGTCAAACTAAAACCGCCTTTTTGAATCAAACACACATTTGCATATTCTCTTCATCAACAACAATAAACGAACCCCTAAAATCCGTCATTTCCGACCACTGAAACACCCAAAATCCAACCACCAATATTTCTTCTTAAAAAATGTCAGACCCTCAAAGGTTATTCACATTGGTAACCTTAATAAGAGAAAACAATCTAAAAGCTGTCTAAGGGACTTTTCTATATAAACTTCTCGTAAATTAATCTCGGACGGACTCCCTATAGGATAAACAAGTTTCAAACTAAGTTGTAAGTGACTAAAATCCTAAAGTATCTACAAAAGTGTAACGAACTAAAAATTAAGAAAGAAAAACTCTAACCGGCCTTAAACGCGCGAAATGTAGCTATCCTTGCTTAAACGCGCACCACCCGAACCCGTTATAACTAATTTTCAGTCAAACTAAACCCCGTTTTTGAATCAAACACTCATTTTCATAATCAAGAACAATAAACAAACACCCAATATTCGTTATTTGCGACCACCAATAAGATTATTTATTCTTAAAAAATGTCAGACCCTCAAACTGAATACGACTAGTTGGATTTAATTGATACTAGGGTTTGGTAGAAATGTTTGTTTGAGATGAAACCCTGGTATGGATCAAATGTTTGTTGACTGGAAGTTGTTTTTCATGTTTGACTGATTTTTTTTTTTAAACCGTGATTTCCCGCTCATTGTCCGACTAATCCACGGGGTTTAAGCCCACCGTCACACAGACTCAAACCAGGTAAAGCCCTCCCTTTTCAGGAGGTTGACTGAAATTTGGAGATGAAGTAAGGCGAATTGTCTAAATTACCCTCATTTAGAACCGAACCGAACTGAATTAAACTAAGCAAAATCAAAACCAAACCAAACCAAAATAAACCGACCAAATATATAGTTTAAAGTGTCGTTTGGTTCGAGATATTGAAATTGTAAAATTTTAAATTCTAGTAAATTATAATTCTTAAGAATTAAAAATTCTAGAATAATGTTCTTTCCCATTTCTTCTATATGGTCATGCATCCACAAGTAGTTATGGTCAATAGTTATGAGAGATCGCTGCTCAAGAACTTTTAAACCATTTCTAGCATGGAATCCACAGCTTTCAAGAATTCTGATTGCATCTTCTTTTGTCTGGCCTTTCAATATGCATGCAATGTCTAGAAATATTTCTTTATAATCATCTTCTAGACTGATATAGCTTAATTCTAGCTTTTCCAGAGTTTCTTTTAAGGGAATTCTTTTTAATCTGTCTATGGCATCGACCCATTCAAGCTTATCTTTACCACAAAGAGATGAACCCAATACTTTGACTGTTAAGGGAAGACCAGCAGCATTTCGTATCCTTGAGATGGAATCTCCCTTCCGAATGCATACCTACTAAAGAGAGAAATTGCTTCCTTATTTGATAAGAGATTGATATCAAGAATCAAATGCACTCGGCAAGCTACCAACATTTCCTCGTCTCTGGTTGTAATGAGAATTCTACTTCCCGGTTTAAACCAGTTAGGATCACCAGCCAACGCTTCAAGTTGTTCTCTGTGATCCACATCATCTAAGACAAGAAGAAACTTTTTACCGAACATCCTCCTTTTCATCATGTCTTTCCCGTCATCAACACTATCTAGAGTGACGTGTTCATTTAGCACTTTTGAAAGGACTTGCTCTTGTAATTTCTTCAAACCACACATAGAGGCTTTTGAAACTTCTCTCACATTCTCAACAAAGCTTTTAGCTTCAAAATCAGCATATAGATGATTAAAAACAGCTCTCGCCGTAGTTGTCTTCCCAATCCCTCCCATTCCCTTGATCCCTATCATGCGAACTTCATCAATACCAACTTCTAGAGATGAAATAACATCCCCTACTCGGGTCTCCATGCCTACCAACTTCTCATCAAAGCCGGAACTAATGAAGCGTAACTCTAGTGAAATCTCTTGAACAATTTTATTGATGAATTTAGCTTCGTGCCTGTGTGTATGTAAAAATAAGATCGGGTTTAGCATACATTCATATATGAATGTTAGGTTAGGGTATAACTGTAATTTGGATTCAGACGTGTTATATAAGCCTAACCTCTCACAAAAAAACCACATTTTTATGGCTTATCAAAACACTCATATATAAGCTTATAAGCCTACTTATATAAGCTTAGCCAAACACTTGTTTGGGCTTATATGTGTTATATAAGCTAATAAGCCCACTATATAAGCTAAAACAAACACCCCCATAAAACTATAATACTAATATATCATCTATGATCCCTAAGCACATAAGTAATGAATATGGCGCACATTGATATTTTGAAAGAATTACCCATCAAAAGTGTTCTTGAGCTCCCATCCAGCGAGATCGGTTGCTTCTTTTAAAGCCTCTCTCCAAATCCCAGCAGCCTCTTCATTTTCATGTTTGGCAAAAGCGTCACCAACAGCCCCACTTTGTTTGCGGACTTGGGTGGGTTCCACATCATAGAAAACAGGGTAAGCAGTGTGGCCAGTCATCTTGTGACACTCCATAATCTTGACAAGCTCTTCCAAACACCAAGACGAAGAAGCGTAGTTTTTGGAAAAAACAATGATGTAAAATCTCGAGTCTTGAATGGATTTGAAGAGATCGTGGCTGATCCGTTTCCCTTTCTGGATTTTCTCATCGTCTTTGTAAGTGTAGATGCCTTTGTCCTTAAGAGCATGGTAAAGATGATCAACAATGTTTTTACGCGTGTCCTCGCCCCTGAAACTTATAAAAACGTCGTACTTGAAGCTATTTTGAATGGGTGAGCTTGAAGTGGAAGCCAATGAAGTTACGGGTGAAGGATCAGATAAACCTAATCTCGAGTCGGAGGACATTCCAAGAAACTGATTGCAAAGAAAAGTGAATGAGGAAATGACATAATAAGAAAGAAAAACTCTAACCAGGTTTAAAATGACTGTTTTGTTCGAGAGAAATGTAGCTATCCTTGCGCAACACCCCAACCCGTTATAAACTTATTGTCAGTCAAACTAAAACCGCCTTTTTTAAGCAAACACTCATTTGCATATTCTCTTCATCAACAACAATAAACAAACCCCTAAAATCCGTCATTTCCGACCACTGAAACACCCAAATCCAACCACCAATATTTATTCTTAAAAAATGTCAGACCATCAAAGGTTATTCACATTGATAACCTTAATAAGAGAAAAGAATCTAAAAGCTGTCTAAGGGACTTTTCTATATAAACTTCTCGTAAATTAATCTCGGACGGACTTCCTATAGGAAAAACTAGTTTGGAACTAAGATTTACTTAAGTCACTGAAATCCTAAAGTATCTACAAAAGTCTAACAAACTAATAAAAATTAAGAAATAAAAACTCTAACCGGCAAACACGCACCACCCGAACCCGTTATAAACTTATTTTCAGTCAAACTAAACCCCCTTTTTTGAATCAAACACTCATTTTCATAATCAACAACAATAAACAAACCCCCAAAATCCGTCATTTCCGACCACCAATAAGATTATTTATTCTTAAAAAATGTCAGACCCTCAAACTAGTTGGATTTAATTGATACTAGGGTCTGATTAATGAGGCCCTTCAATTGGTAGTTGGATCAAATGTTCGCTGAAATTACCCTCATTCAATTCAATTGGGGTTTCATGTTAGATAAAGCAGATGAGGTAGGGCGGATTGTCTAAATTACCCTCATTTACCATTTATTTAAAATAAAAGGAGGGAAAGGGCGGGGCAAATCCGCCGTTCTTAGACGGCGGAGTTTGGCCGTCCTCATTAGGGGAAAAAAATCAAAAATAAAATGAGATTTTTGAAGAGTTTAGATGAAAAGCGAAGGTTGATGGAAAAAAAATTAGGCTAATCAAATTGCTTGAGTGTGTCACATAGACAAAAAGATGTAACATGATTGGTTAATAAAAAGTTAAAACTGAACAAAATTCGGTCAAAATTAAAGAAAAATCGTGTATAATGAATAAATTTTTCTAAAAGCATATGTGACATAAGTATGAAAAAAGAAAAATTAATTATTAAAAACTTAAAAAGTCAAATGATGAATTTTATGTTTGTTAACTCAATTAAACCTTAAGGTCAAAGGTGTAAATTTGTTAAAAGAATAAAAAAAACATTTGGTTCTTTTCATCTTTTTTTTTCCACATTTCACAACATTACGATCATCACTCCTGAGTCCCGAACAAAGAATTTTTGCTGGGATAGTTAATAAAGCTCAAATGGGTTAAGGTTATCATGATCCATATTCGATTTATATTCCTATTTAGTTGATAACTACGTCTATATTAACTATCTTAACAAGCTCAAATGGGTTAAGTTTTAAGATCTGAGTTTAGGATCAACATCCAAGCTACTTCCGGCTCTACTTGCTCATTAATCTCATATATTTCCATCTTTCCTTCTTGGCCTAGAGGTGCTTCGTTGAGGAAATCTGCCAAAACTTGACCTTTGATTGAGTTTCGTGACACATAGAATATTTCATACATTGGCAACTCTACAGAGTACTTCACCAATCTTCCGGATGCTTCAGATTTTCCCAATATTTTTTTCAGCGGCTGGTCGGTTATGACATGGATGTCATGTGCCTCGAAATATCTGCGGAGCCTTCTTGAAAGGTGTAGCAAGGCGAAGGCTAGCTTCTCTAGTGTTGAGTATCTCGTCTCGGCATCATGTAACGTTCTGCTTACATATCGGACCGGTTTTTGGACGCCTTCCCTCTCTACTAGCAGAACCCCACTTACTGCCTCTTTTGACGCGGCTAAATACACATACAACATTTCTCAATGGTGATGCTAACGAAGGGAGCTCGATGATCACCTTTTTTAGCTCTTGAAAAGCCTTTTCTTCTTGTTCCGTCCATTGGTACTCTTCTTTATTTTCCTTTGTTATATTTTTTAGAGTTTCGAAAAATGGAAGCGAGCGTTCTGCTGACCTGGACAAAAACCGATTTAAAGACGCTAGCTTTCCACTAAGAGATTGCATTTCTTTCCATGTCCTAGGTGATCGCATTTCAGAGATGGCCTTCGTCTTTTTGGGATTCGCTCGGATTCCTTCCGAAGTCACCATGTATCATAGGAAATTTCCTTCTTCTACCCCGAAGGAACACTTCTTTGGGTTGAGCTTCATGTTGATTTTCCTTAAGTTATCAAATGTTTCCCTGATGTCCTCAATCATATTCTCTTCAGTTTTGCTCTTGATCATCAGATCATCAACATAGGCTTCTAGGTTCGTTCCTATTTGTGACCGGAATGCCGAGTCTACCAGCCGTTGGTATGTGGCTCCGACATTCTTGAGTCCAAAAGGCATTTTGGTGTAACAGAATGTCCCCTCATCTGTATAGAAAGTCGTCTTCTCCTCGTCTTCATTATCCATGAGCACTTGGTGGTATCCCTTATATGCATTGAGAAAACATTTGAACTTGAAACCCATGACCGAACCAATCTTGACATCAATGTCGGGTAGGGGATAATAATCCTTAGGGCATGCTGAGTTAAGGTTTTTGAAATCGATACACATTCGCCAATCACCATCTGACTTCTTTATGAGAACTGGGTTAGAGATCCATGTAGGATATCAGACCGGTCTCACTATACCAACTTTTAACAGATCTGCCACGTCTCTTTGGACTGCCTAGCTTTTTTCCTCGCCCAACGTTCTTCTTTTTTTGGGCCACAGGGGTTCTAGCCGGATCCACATTTAATGAGTGCTTGATGACTCTCTTAGGGACTCCCGTCATATCTAATGGCTCCCAAGCGAAGACGTCTGTGCTATTCTTCAATAGATCTATTAGCTGCAATCTACACTTTTTCGTGAACAGCCTTCCAATGGTCACCAATTGTTCCGGGTAACCGGGATGAACGATGACTTGTTCTGTCATCTCTCCTTCAACCCTTTCTTGCTGATTGAACTTTTTGAAAGCAACCCATTTATCTAATTCTTTGCCCACGACCATAGCCTTATCCTTTACTATCTTTTGACCATCTTCAATCACCCTACATTCAAAGATTGCTCTTGGCTTTGTCTTCAACGTGGCGATACCACCGGGAGTGGGAAACTTCATTGCAGAGTGTATTGTCGAAGGTACGACTCTCAACTCTATGATTCCGGTTCGGCCGAGGATGATATTGTAAGGTGATGGAGCTTTAATCACACAGTAAGTCATTGTTGTTTTTCTCTCCATGCTATGTGATCCGAATGTTACCTCTAGCTCGATTTTTCCCAAAGGTTGGGTTTCCTCACCCGAGAAACTCAGGACCTTGACAGGGTCAGGAGTCAGCCTTCGTCTTATATCCGGATCCAAATTCATGAAGCAATGTTCAAACATTACTTCCATAGCTGCACCTTCATCAACAAATACGCGCTTCACCCACTAACCCTCTACTTCTGCTTCGAATATTAGGGGGTCGTCTGAAGCCTCAGCTTTGGTGACCGGAAGGAAGTATATGGGAACGTTCATCCAATCAACTTCGATCTTGCATACCTCTTTCGCTTCATCCCCCAATACTGTTAGTTGATATGTTGGCCCATTGTGTTTAGGCTTTAGCCCAGTTGTGTTATTCTAGATCTTTCCTGTGTACTTATATATTGAAATACTTTTATTGAATAAACAAGGGAAATTACCCAATCCAACAGGTCGCGGGTCTGAAAAAAAGGGTTGATGTTCGTTTTGATTTTCTTAAACCCTAACATACGAATTAGGTATGTCTTTAATTCCTTTTATCTTTTGTTATGATAAACCGACCAGAACCATAAAAACGAATCAAGAACTGTTGTTATACGTAAGATCAAACAAGATTTAAGGTGGGTGGTTGTTGTTTTCATCCTACACGCAAACCGAGACCAATCTATGGTCTCGGTGGTGTTTTTATTCCACCAGCAAGGTGGGTTTTATTCAATCAGTGGCTACCACCAAACCCCAGACAGGGGAAATTCGTGTAAGACAGTGGGAACCGAGACCCTAATAGGTCTCAGTGGTAATTTATTAGAAAACAGTAGGAACGTATAACTAACAGCAGGTATATAATATAGACAGTAGGTAGCTAATAACAAACAGCAGGAAAAAGGTATATGCTGGGGGATATATTGGACAGCACTGTAGGATGACATGTTGGACCGAACTAATAAACAGGATATTGGACAAAATCGTAAACACATGTTGGACAGGAATTCATTTAGGGGACAACTCTATTTTTGGGGTATTTTGCTAGATTGTTTGTTCTTTGTGCGACCGAGACACGGGTGTCTCGGTAGGCTTGGGTACGATTCAATACGTTATCAAACATGATTATTTTAACATTAATTATACGTTATAGTTAAATATTTTTACGCGATCTAAGTTATATTTTATTAATAGATTTTGCCCAAGTATTTTATCGCGCGATTAAATTAATAAACGTGACTTATATTAATTAGTTAATTATCTAGTTAACGTTAGTTTTATTAAATTATCTTGTTATGATATGAATTATGATTTCAAGTAAAACCATGCACGTTATTATTAACTAATTATTATTATTATTTTAGCGTAAGTATTTATTAAGTAGAGTTTACCACACGATCATGAAATATATATATTTTATGCTAGTTAAAACATATGAACATAAAATACACTAAGCATGATACATGGTTTATATGAAGCCGCACAATAAGTCAAGAACGTTAAGGCAATACAAGAACAAGTAAAACAAGTTAACGTTAAGTAATTAATAATTATTAAGTATAAGTTAACCAAGCGACTCATACACGTCCCTCTTTATTATGTAGCATTTATGGAGTATGATCTTCTTCACGTTTTCATCTTCTACATTCTTCTTCGTTTGCAGTACTGGACGTGAGGTATGGATATTCCGTCCTTCAGTATGGACAACTTTTCTCTCATTCATGTTAAATAGGTTTACCCATTTATTATGCCATCTGTTTTTTCTTGTAGTCATGTGTCTTAAACACTTCAGAATATTTTATGTTTATTTTAATTGCCTGAGCTATATACAAGCATGCCATGTCACCTAGTTACGGAGGTACCGTAACCGTAGCACTAGAGGCACCGGTGTTATGACTCTTCTGCGGTGAGAGTGATTGCTCGCAGCGTCCCTTTACAAGTTTGGCCTTTATTATTATTATCATGTGGGGCGAATGGGTGCATCCTAGTTTACAAGTTTACAAGAATTTCATGGTGAATGTGGTGTGTGCCTTGCATCCTTCACAAGGAGTTGATCCCTCCTACCCAGACCATTATGATTAGAGGCAGCCCCTTTAATAGCATGACGAGGTCACCCCTCTATGTATTCATGCACGTTGATATATTTCATGATCTATATGAGCTCTTGGCAGTTAAATTACAGTTTTCATGATTAAACACCAGACTTTCAGTATTTACATGAACATGATACTTTTAGAATAAACCAGTTGATTACAAGTTACAAGTTTATTACATGTTACAAGTTTATTACATATCACCAGGTTTCCCAAGACTTATATTTTTCCGCTGCATTTTCATTATTATGATTTCCTTTCAGCCTTCACATATGTTATGCTATTCCATGTTATTGTATATATCCGCACACTCAGCGTATCGCTCAGCCGTTTTCTCTTTTCATGACCCCAAACGGCAGGTACACAAGGTTAGGAGCATGGAAAGGTTATGCATAGGATGGGAGCTATTTTATGTTCTGTTCTTTCTGCATTACTTTTACTTTATGCTATGTTTATGAGTTTATGTTGGGGACCGATGTTTGATGCCGGTTATCCCTTATGGTCATGTAATGTTCTAGGACATTTACCTTATGCTTTATATTACGCCATGATTATCCTTTGATATTCCATTTATCCAAATGGGGTGTTACAATTATGGTATCAGAGCCCAAGGTTTTGACCTGTAGGCTCTAAAACTTGACCTGTGACTAGTGGGTAGTCACCAGGAGCTTCGTAAGCCAACACTTGTTATTCCACGTATCGATATTTTCAACACTTTGATGTTTTAACCATGATGTTTTCCTCAGAAATGTTTTTACTAATATGGATTGAACAACCGTCATCTACTTAGTTACATGTCATTGTTTTATGCATGATGTTCCTTGAGAACTCTGGCTAATATGGACCGAACTACCGTAGTCCATACTTGGTCATAGGTTTTCTGTTAGGTTTAGACAGTTGGTTTTCATGCTTTCATTTTATTTTCATTCATGTATTCATTCATGCATGCATCTCATTGTCGCATGAATTTTGACTAAATAATGGTTGGTACAGGACTGGCCCTATTTAGTCGCATGTGCTTTTATCGAAACTTTGTGTTTGATTAGTGGACCGACCCATAGGCGTCCACACTTGCTTTTTGTTTTGTGAACCGACCCATAGGCGTTCACTCATGTACATATCATCATAGATATTAACCATGCATTTTAAGTGGTTTTATGCATTATAAATTGTTTCATGCATTATAAACTATTTCGCGCATCTTTCATGTTTATGTCGTATTATATTGAGTCATACTTATCATTTAATTTGCATTGTTTTGCATTGTGAAATGACTCCTATTAACTTTCATGATAATTTACCCCATTACAGTCATAACTTTTCATGTTCCCTCATTTATTTGTTATGTCTCCTTATGTCAAGTATGTTTTCATACTATCATGGTTAACTTCGTTTTCATGCTGATTATGTTTTATGCTCCTTCATGTTAATTTTGTTCTATGTTTCTTCATGATAATTTCATCTTCATGATGATTATGTCCCATGCCTCTTTATGTAAATTATGTTTTCATCATGTCGATCATGCCCTCATGCTAGACATTGATGGATTTCATTTAATCTTGCTTTTATGATAGTCATGGTTGGTTTTCATTAATCATGCTTTCATGCCAATCATCGTTGAATTTTGTTTAACCACCCTTTGGTGTTTCCTCTATGCAACCAGAATGATGTCTACGCTGATATTGCTAGGCTATCAGGATTGCTCACTTCAGTTCGGTTTCCTAACCGTTTAATCAGTTTTCCCTTTTAAATCATGTCAGATGGTTGACACCATATCGATCATCTCATATGCATTTCACATGAACTCCATGTATAGTATTTCATGTGTATTACACGTACCATAATCCATGTGTATTTCACCTACCATACTCCAGGAGTATTCGCTAGTCAATTCTCATTCATCTTAGGCGTACCACACTTGTTGATATTCTACAAGATCCTGATGTCGATCATAACTTGGAGATGTTACCATATGTTGATGCTGCTGATTATTTGGAGACGCTATGAGATGTTGATGCTGTTCACAACCTGGAGATCCTACAAGACAAAGACAAAGGCGTTAGATCAAAGCTATCGGACGAGAAGATGCTTCACCATCAGACGATTTAATCACAATCCATGTCCTTACCTTTTTAGTTATATATCTCACGTCATTCAGTTGTCTTTTCAGTCATGTGAGTGAGAACCGGTACCAGCCGGCCACTTAGCTAAATAGTTACATGGATCACAGTCATTTTAACCACCATTTTAATTATGATTTCTTGTTATATGTCTATACATTACACATCCTCTCATGAATATGTATTGCAGACACATGTCAAGATACTAGTCAAGACACATGTCACACGTATAGTTCTCAAGACATAAGTTAAGACACATGACTCATGCATAAATTCTAAACTCAGCCTCAGTGATTCAAGGTACCTTTCCAAGGGTATACATATTTTGTTATGCCATGTATGAATCAAGCCACCAAGATTTCAGTACCGTCTCTAACTTATGGTTCATTGTTGGTCATGTAGTGTTCGTTTCGTATGAGACGGACGAAACACATTCAGTGAAATCTGCCACGTTTACTTCGTGTGCGGACACGACTCTTTCATTTCACGATTTCATATTCGGATATTCATGTCCATCTTAGAAGCCGTTATATCACCCAAGTATATATAGACTTCCATTTCAGAATTATGACAACCTTGCATTATTCGTACCAGATTATATTCAGTAATGTTCAGTTCCTAAATACATTCAACATTGGTTTTCCACCCGGAAAATCGGTGAATTTTTTTTTCTTCTGCCTTACAAGCATGTATTATTGGCTAGGAAGAATTTCTAACTATCATTTATGACACGACTTCCGATATTCTTGTTCATTAATCAGTCGATTATTTCAGAGTGTTCTCAGATATATTACCAGAAGGAATTACTCATTTTACCATCAGACTATCATAAGTTGTGAGTGAAAGAACAGGACCCATCCGTGACTGTTCTTCGCACACGTTATGGTCGTTATGAATCCATGTTGTGCATTTTTGTTCACGAATGTCAGCAGTAATTGAGGATTTGAGAAATTAAATTTTCATGAACTCTGGACAAGCTCGTTATTCTATTCATGCTAACACTATGACCTTCTTTAAGTTTAGAAGAGCACGAAGACCATATTCGCTCTATGTTACAAGACTTATAACAGAGGAATTTCGCGCTGAATTTTCTTTCTTGTACGTATGTAGTTGATTTAAGTGACACGCTGAATCACATCGTTCCATGGTAAATATTTACCATGACTAAGTTTACGCGTAAAGGAGAAAATCCTTCACTAACTTATGCATTCCAGAAAATTTTACGCTATAAGAAGTTAAAATTTTTACCCAGACTCATAGCCTTTTTATTTCTATGTATCCAGATCCTACCAAGATGTATCATGATCTTAACCACATTTTGGGGGAGAGGCATGAAAATAAGATGTGGTTATGTTCATATCTAAATGCTTGACTTTTCAGCAGGTTAAGATAGAACACTAACACGCTTTAGTCATTTCAACCTTTAGAAATATTTGAATCGTCATCCGACAATTTAACCAATCCTACATGTCTTCTTTCATCCGAAAGGAGTGCACATTAGCAGACTATCAGCTATTTTCCAGCCAATGATCGTACGATTACACGGCACTCTTTCAGCTATCAGATCAGATAAAGGTTTATGTTAGCATTCATTATTTGCGTTCACGTCTGTATGATTATTTCAGCTCTCAAGTTATGTCTCACGTTAGCGTTCACGAATTTATCCACGTCTTTAATTTCCTTTCATTTTCATGATTGGTTTTCACTTCCATGTTCATGACATCATTCACGATCATGATCATATCCTATCTTATGAATTATGATTCACTTTCATTCTGGAAAGATTATAAAAGCTTGGGAGACTAGACAGGTTTAGTTTGGCTCACATCATGTGAATTCTTCAGGGAATTGGGCCTGTGTACAGTAATTGTTCAAAAAAACCCTACTCTTACTTAGTTCATGCTGCCGGGTGTCGATATGGCAAGTCTGGAGTCAGAAGATCGGTCCCTTCCTGCGCGTATAACACTCAGCATGTAAACTTCCTAACCATCTTGTTGAATGGCTTGTCTCCGGAAAGAAAAACAACCCTATCAGAGGAACGGAGTAGCTCGACCAGCGAGAGAGGAACGGAGTAGCTTGTCTAGAGGGAGAGGCTAGCTTATTGCGTTCCAACGGCTGCTCTTTTTAGCCGATTTCCTACGTTTAGGCATTAATGTAACGATACCTGTGGAGTCCCTTTTGCGCGATAGAGGCTAAATAAGTTGGGCTTGTGCTCGAAACCCTGGAAAGAAGATAAGATGAAGATAAGATACAGTAGATCCGGAGGCGAAAGCCACACAATCAAACAAGCGGTTCAACAACACAGTACCGAAAAAGCCTTACGAAAAAGCTATGGAAAGGCATTGGCTTGAAAGAGAGGTTACGGAGTCTCTCGACTAGGTATGTTGTTAAGAAAAGACCTCCCTACCCTAGAGCTAGATTCAACTTCCCCCGGGCTTGCCCTAGGAAAGAAAATCGAAGTCAGTGTGTTAAGTGGCATTTTCATTTCACTTCTTGGCCTGGACACTCTCTTCGTCTAAGGTCTTGGCTTGGTCACTCCATTAAGCTTTCCCATCTCACAAGGGAAGTCTATTGAATGGGGTACGAAAGATTGCTATTCAAAGCATCGTTAAGAGTTCTCCCTTCTAGGGAGATAAGATGACTCTTTTCCTTCTATGGAGCGGGATGTGAGCTTCTCGCCTACTGATCTTACTCAAAAAGAGTCAATGGCAGCAGACGCAGAGTAAGAAAACCTTGCATCACATCACACATAAGGTAGTTTACTAGATATCACTTACAGGTAAGTCTCTTTCAAGTCAATGCCTTCTTCGGCCCTCACCTTTCTCTCGCTCTGAGCTCTACTCTTCCGGTAGGTAGTACGTGCTTGCCCTGTTCGCTCATCTGATCGAGAATCTCGAATCTGTTTAGCCTTGCTATCATCTGCTGGTCATTCAATCTGATGGTAACTGGAATCAGAAAGAGGATGGGGGAATTAGGATAAAAAGAAAGTCTAGCACATCTCTCCACGTCACGAATCTCTCTGTCTTGCTATTAGCCCTAGGCTTAAAAGTAGCAGTACCATTCGCAGGTATCTTCGTTTGAGTTCCCTCCTTTCTGGACTTCTTTTATATGTCCGAATGTTGAGCCGATATACCTTATTTATAGCCTCTCGGGGATCAAGAATAGGCCTTTCAGAAGGCATAGAAACTACATATGAGGAAGATGCAGATACGGAAGAGGAGCTCTACCCGGCGTTCATCCCGTAGTTGAGGCGAATCACCTTCATCAGCTTCTAGTAGGAGCTGAGCTCTTCCGCTAGCTCTGGTAGTAAGGCTCTTCGGTCAATAGTTCGTAACAAGGCTTTCGCCAACCTAGTAGAGTAAGTGGAGGACGTTGATAGACGATTTGGTCTACTACCTCGGCTTGATCTATTGGGAATGGAATTTCTTTTTTGTCTTTCACGGATTAGCCTTTCGACTCCCTCCTATCGTAAGCAAGTCTTGAAGGTCGACCGATAACGAGAGGAGATTGATCAAGAGAGTTGCAAAGAAAATGATGAACTAAAGTAGAAGGCTCAAAGAGCAATCAATCTAAGTAAACGAGATAGAGTTGATCCAAGTAGGAAGATAGCTTGTGCCAGATCACTCTAGTTTAGTATGACTTCATCCTCAGATAGACGTATCACGTCACATTTCACATCTTATCTGATATTATTGATTTTACCTCCTTAGTTATTGCACGTTCACGATATGTTTCCATGTCACGTTTATCCTACGTTCTAATATCACGTTCATGATATGTTTTGCACGTATTCTCATTCACCATATGTCTCATAATTCATGTACCATATCTCCAAGTATCACGTTCACAATTGTTCACGTATCACGTTCACAATTGCTCACGTACTACGTCTCAATATGTCTTAGGCATCAGTGATGTGGGTGTGCTTATACCAAGTAAGTATGACACTTAGTATCATAAGTTCAGTTATGTTCTTTTGAGTCACGTCATGTTCCATGTTCTCTACAGTCACGTTACGCTCATGTCCCTTCCAGGATATCGTATCTGTAATTCGAGGACGAATTATTCTTTTAGAGGGGAAGAGTTGTAAAACCCGCATAAAAATTCCTAGAATATTACGTACATGATATTTCGTATAAATTTTAAAACTTATGATTTACGTATATACGATACGTTTCGAGAACGTCTAATATATTTAATACGTATATTATTCTTAGTACGACAAATAAATTACGTAAATTATTATTATTAACATACGACACGAATTTACTTATAATAAGTAGAACCACAAAATAATAATTCACGCCATTTAAATCGTGCGACGCGAATATTTAACACGATTATTAAATACTACCTCCGTCCCACTTTTATTGTCCTCATTTGACTTTTTGAAGTCTTATTTTTTCAACTTTGATCTTTAATAATATTTTTTTTGTTATATAATACCTGATGAAGATATACTAATGAAAATACATTTAAAAACCAATCAATTCATATATTTTGCATCAAATATTATATAACACAAACAAAAATATTTAAGATCAAAGTTGAAAAATTAAGACTTCAAAAAGTCAAATGAGGACAATTAAAATTGGACGGAGGGAGTAATATATTAAATTAACACGACTATTATTTAACACGACAAATAACTACGTAAATAACATTTACGTTTAACACGTATAAGAATGACCATGAAAAACTCACGACATTTTAAAACACGAAAACGCGTAACGTTTTAGCGAGTCGCGTAGTAGAAAAAAAATAGTTAATAACAAGAAGAAGGGGGTTTTGGGCCGGCTGTTTGGACGGGAAAAGAGAAAGGGAGATGGGCCGAAGCCTATGTGTGTTACAAACCGCCTCCAACAAGAATAAAAGCCGGGGAATGATTTGTTTTCTTTTAGTCGACATAAAATCACACCTGGAAACCCTAATAAGCAATACAGCGATCGTTTTTTTTGGTTTCCCCATTTGTTGCCGTCGATTCACCAACAGAAAGCAACATGGTAATCAAAGCAAAACCCTAGATACAAATATCTTATTTTATTTTTATTTTTTTTTCTTTCTTTTTTTTCCGGCCGCTGTTTACCATTCTTCTTTTTCCGGTTCATTACCAAAACACATCAACAGACCAATAAAAACTCTCTAGTTCCTATTCTCTTTGCTAGTTTAACTAAAAGTTTGTATGAGAAGTATTGTTGCCTCCATGTGCGTGTGACTAATACAACATTCTTCAATTAATAATATCTCTTTTTCAAGGAACATCAAATATAATATTGTGGTTGGCATTTGTTGCTTCGGATTGTACTACAAAAGCGATTCGAGTATTTATTGGTGTTTTCATATTAGTGGTGCAATGATATTTTGTTGCTGAAGATGTTTTGGTTTCAAAATATGGGTCAACAAGGGCCCAATAATCAAGCGGGTATTCTCGGTTCCGCTCCTGCCTTCCTCCCAACTCAAGAAATATTGCTTCCTAGTGCATTTAGTAGTATCGCTATTCAAGATTCTTCTTGGAATATGAACACAGGTGCGTCTTCACATCTTAGTTCTAATGCTGACAATTTAAGTACTGTTTTTAATTCTTGCTTATATCCATCTGTTCGTGTTGGTGACGGTAAAAATATGCCCGTCACAAACACGAGCCATAGCATTCTTCCCACTCTTCATCGCCCATTACATCTAAATAATGTTCTTGTTACCCCTAATATTATTAAAAATATTATATCTGTTCGTCAGTTTACGCGTGACAACAATTGTACTATCGAATTTGACGCTTTCGGTTTTTCTATCAAAGATTTCCAAACTCGTAATATCCTTCTCAGATGTGATAGCTCTGGTGATCTTTATTCGGTAACCGAGCCGTCGTCTCTTCCAAGTGCTCTAATGTCTCTAAATCCTTCTACGTGGCACCAACGCCTCGGTCACCCGGGTAATGATGTGTTACGCTCTCTTGTTTCTCGTGATCTTATTTCTTGCAATAAGGAGAAGTCTTATCATCTTTGTCATGCTTGTTAGCTTGGAAAACATGTGAGACTTCCTATTTCTAGTTCTACTTCAATTGTTTCTAGTCGCTTCGAGATTATTCATTCAGATATTTGGACATCCCCTATTGTTAGCACGGGTGGTTTTAAGTATTATGTGATTTTTCTTGATCATTTTTCTCATTATCTATGGATCTATCCTCTTCGAACTAAATCTGAAGTGTTTGCTAAGTTTGTAAAATTTCGCTCTTATGTTAAAACTCAATTTAAATGTGACATTCTTGGTTTTCAATGTGATCATGGCGGTGAGTTCGATAACACCCAACTCCTTGAACTTTTTTCAACTGATGGGATTCAAATGAGATTTTCTTGTCCTAAAACTTCCCAACAAAATGGAAAATCAGAACGTATGATTCGTACTACCAATAATATGATTCGTACGTTACTATTCCAAGCCCACCTTCCGCCTACATTTTGGGTTGAGGCACTACACATGGCCGCGTACCTTTTAAACCTCCTCCCCTCAACTGCCATTCAAAATGAGATACCGTTAACCATATTGTTCAACAAACGACCTAATTATTCCAAACTTCGTACCTTTGGATGTTTAGGTTATCCCCATATGTTTCCACCACACAAACTCGGTCCACGAGCCACACCATGCATATTTTTAGGTTACCCGGCCTATCATGAAGGTTATCGTTGTCTCGACCTGACCACACACAAAATTATTATTTCGAGACATGTAACCTTTGACGAAAATCAATTTCATTATAGGTCTATTACGCCTTCCGCCTCATACGAATTCCTCGACACATATCCTTCACTAATTACTCGTCATGTCATACATAATCCTCCACAAAATACAACACCACCAACACCAACACCAACACCAACACCAACACCAACACCAACACCAACACCAACACCAACACCAACACCAACACCAACACCAACACCAACACCAACACCAACACCAACACCAACACCAACACCAACACCAACACCAACACCAACACCAACACCAACACCAACACCAACACCAACACCAACACCAACACCAACACCAACACCAACACCAACACCAACACCAACACCAACACCAACACCAACACCAACACCAACACCCAAACCATACTCCTCCTACTTCCGACCTAAACCATTCTAGTAGCTCACGACCATTTAATGGCCCACCACCACCTGGTTTCTTTTCACCTGCCACAACCCAGTCCACCCATCACCCTACATCGCCCACGACTCATGCCCCATCTACAGACCTAGCTCCAACCGAACCCTAAACACAAACTCAAACCATTACTAGTAATCCACCAACCCGAACTTACCATATGGTCACTAGAAATCAAGATGGCACACGTAAGACCACCCAGCGTCTAAACCTTCATGTTTCTCATATATCTCCTATACCAAAATCCACTTCTCTTGCTTTATCTGATCCGCACTGGCGGGATGCTATGTATGATGAATATAATGCTTTAATTAAAAATGGTACTTGGGTTCTGGTTCCAAGACCTCCTGGTGCCAATATTGTGCGGTGTTTGTGGTTGTTTCGGCATAAATTCCATGTTGATGGTTCATTGAGTCGGTATAAAGCTCGATTGGTTGCCAATGGTAGTAGTCAACAACTTGGCATTGATTGTGATGAGACTTTTAGCCCGGTTGTCAAGCCGGCCATTATTCGTACTGTTCTTAGTCTTGCATTGACCAGACATTGGCCTGTTCATCAGCTAGATGTTAAGAACGCTTTCCTTAATGGAGATCTGTCAGAGACCGTGTATATGCATCAACCTCCAGGTTTTGTTGACTCTCGACATCCTCATCATGTATGTCGCCTTCAGAGATCATTATATTGATTGAAACAAGCCCCTCGAGCTTGGTTTCATCGATTTGCTGCTTATGCTACCCGAGTTGGTTTTTATTCGAGTAGATGTGATTCATATCTATTTATTTACATATCTGGTACTGACACAACATATTTATTGATTTATGTGGATGATATTGTTCTTACAGCCTCTTCTACAGCTTTGCTTCAAAAGATTATTCTCTCTCTACACAAGGAGTTTGAGATGACAGATCTTGGCGACCTTAATTATTTCTTGGGGATATCAGTTAAACATGACGAAACAGGGATGTTTCTCTCTCAAAAGAAGTATGATATGGAATTGCTTAAGCGAGCACGTATGCTTAACTGCAATCCTACGAGGACTCCGGTCGACACAGAGTCCAAGCTAGGTCCTGAAGGGACACCTATTTCAGATCCTACTTTGTATCGGAGTCTTGCAGGTGGCCTACAATATCTAACATTCACTCGGCCTGATTTGTCTTATGCTGTGCAACAGATTTGTCTATATATGCATGATCCTCGGGAGCCTCACTTAGCTGCTCTCAAAAGGATTCTTCGATATGTCCAGGGTACTTTGGAGTTCGGTTTACAGCTATATGCATCCTCGGGATCTTCTCTTGTGGCTTACACTGATGTTGATTGGGCTAGTTTCCCTACTACCCGCAGATCTACATCCGGATATTGTGTATTTTTTGGGAATAATATTTTATCGTGGTCTTCTAAGCGACAACAAACTCTTTCACGTTCTAGTGCTGAAGCTGAATATCGAGGTGTTGCTAACGTTGTTGCTGAGACGGCATGGCTACGCAATCTTCTTCGAGAACTACACACACCTCTACTTGCTGCCACTCTTGTGTATTGTGACAATGTTAGTGCGGTTTATGTGTCGGCTAATCCCGTGCAACATCAACGAACCAAACACATTGAGATTGATATTTATTTTGTTCGTGATATGGTTGCTATAGGTCATGTGCGTGTTCTTCATGTTCCATCTCGTTACCAATATGCAGATATCTTTACCAAAGGTCTTCCTTCGGCCTTATTTGAAGAATTTCGCACCAGTTTGAGTGTTCGATTGCCTGCCACTCAAACTGCGGGGGAGTGTTAGTTGATATGTTGGCCCATTGTGTTTAGGCTTTAGCCCAGTTGTGTTATTCTAGATCTTTCCCGTGTACTTATATATTGAAATACTTTTATTGAATAAACAAGGGAAATTACCCAATCCAACAAATACTTGCTACTTATCATGTTTATTGTCTTGTCCTTGAATTCACCTCCTCCATTTCCTTTTCCCTGATTACCCTTGTTCACTCTTCCCCTCAAATCTTTAACCAATGGTTTAGCTTTCCTGATTCGAGCGCTGCTTCTAGCTGTTTTCTCAGCTGATGGCAATCGTTTGTGAGGTGACCTTTCTCCCTGTGATAATCACAATACTTGTCCATATTTTCTGGGCGCACCATGCCTTTAGTGGGTGGAGGTTGAGGTAATTGAGGCTGTAGCTCTGTGGCCAAAATTTATTTGGGGAATTTTGTCAGCGTCTCCAAACCGGAGCGTTGATATTGATTCCTTCTTGCATTATTTGGATTCGTTGGTGGGAGATATGGTGAATACGCAGGCTTTGGTCTGTAGTCACCTTTGTTTTTGTTGCGGTTGGAGTTTTTTCCTGAAAAATACTTGTCTTCCTTTATGCCCTTCACCCCTCTTTCGCTTCCTTTGCCATGTGGCAATTCAGTGTTTCTGTAAGCTTCCTCGGACTTAGCAAAGTCATCAACCCTCCTGAACATTTCAGCCATGGTTTTCGGCTCATCGTCAGAGAAACGTCTGGACAACTCTGGGCATTTAGCTCCAGCGGTAAAGGAGGAAATTTTCATGAGTTCTGGGACCCCTTGTATGTAGCTGGCTTCATCAGTCCACCTTTCTTTGAATGCTAGGAGCGATTCATGAGCTTTCCTCACGATGCTTGTGATCTCTATGGGGCTCCTGTGACTCTTCCTCCTAAAGGCGAACCTTTCTAGGAATTGATCCCTCAGGTCATACCAATGTCCTATGCTGCCCGGCGGAAATCTTTCGAACCATCCTCCGGCTGCTCCATCCAATGTCTGTTGTAAAAATCTGCACCATGCCTGCATGGGCCATTCTCCTGAGTTGGCCGCACCGGCAAAGCGTGTTATATGATCATTCGTATCTGTGGCACCGGTATACAACTTCAGCGTTGCCGGAAGGATGTGTTTTGGTGATGAGAACTGGATAATCTTCATAGTGAATGGTGAGGAGACGAAATCCTTGAATGGTTTTTGTACATCTTCAGCTGACATGTCGGAAGGTTTGTGAGTTTTTGAAGTTTCAGGCTTCTCCCTATGAGTATCATGCGGCTCTTCGTCGAAGACCAACTTCATAGGCATAAGAGGCTCTTGCCCGAAGACATTATAACGTCCGACCAGATTCCGCAACTCACTTACGCTATCAAGAATTTTTTGCTGCAACGTGGAGGGCGCATCTGTTTCTCCCCCCGCGGTGGTATTATCGCATTCTGGTGAAATGATCGAAGGAGACCCGCTTCCCGAAGGTCCTGACATTAGTAGCTAGTTGGAGATTCGAGTTTAGGGTCCCACGGATGGCGTCAAATTTTGAAACAAATTTCAGGAGGCACTTGGCCCGAGGATATTATGCTTCGGTCTCGTGTATAGTATGCTTGTAGGTTGGGCCTATCCTGCAATAATAGAACGCACGTTAACTCGCCCCAGGTGTGAACCCGAGACCAAGCTCCGACGTGAAAGTAAATAACTATCAAAAGAGTGGTATCCGGTGTGGAATACCAGAGGAATACTATTAAATAGAATTCAGTGTGGTGTATTGTGTGTTTTGTGTGTAGTAAATGCCCTGGGTATTTATACTCAAAGTTAAAGCATCCCAAAAGGTGTTACGGAAGCAAAGTCACGTGACTTGCACGTTCCGACAAAAGCATACCAAACCCTCTCTCCCTAGCTTCATTGTTTGGTTGATTTGGGGGTTTCCTAGTTGGCTGTCTCTTTCTCTCAATTAAGGTTAGTCTAAGTTTCAATTGCTACAGTGATTTAAACTCATTTTTATTTATGTTTGTGAAATAGCTTGTTTTTGTAGAACAAGATGCAATTTTTTTATAGTTAAAGTTCAGCCATAGTAGCCTCTATATGAAAATGTATGTTTAGTATATAAGTCATTCAGGCTAGGGCTGTAAACGACCTGATTAAAGCCCCATCTTGACAAGCCTCGAGCTCGGCTCTTTTGGTAGTATAATAGAAGCTCGAGCTCGTCCCATTTCGAGCCTTATTCGTAATGCTCAAGCTGGGCTCGTCATTTCCTCTTGAAACTCATGTTCGGGTTCGGATAGATATCCAAAGCTGGTTCTCATTTAGCTTGGTCACGAATCACGAGCAGGGACGGAACCAGGGTGTGTCCCGGGGGGGTCTCCGGACACCCATGGATTTTTGTTGCGTAGTGTTAAATTTGTTAAAAATACTTGGATTTTTATTACATTTGTGCTGAATGCACCGGTCTCTAAAATTATGTTTGTATTGTTGTTTAGTTTTTTTCAAGTGCGGACCTTGTCATTTGTGTCACACGTCGAGTTCGGGCTCAAGTAGCTCACGAGAAACAGAGCAACTTGGCCCGTTTACACCCCTACTTAATGCTTATATTCTTCAAGTATCATTTTCTTTATTTTTAATCAATAGATTGTTGATTGTAAGTATAGTGACTTGAGTAAACAAGAAAATGTATGTTACTTATAGTGGGGCTAAACCAGTAAGATACTCTCAGGGCTAATTACCTATGTTGGAAGAACGACATGTTAGCGAGGTTTTTTATCTTAAATAACAAATGTCAAAACAATCATTAAGCATTTTACATTAAAAATGTTCACCGTTTGGTACAACTTTGTTGTAATTAGTGGAACCCCAGAATGTACATATACTCCCAATATTATTAACTCGTGATTGACGATTGGACACACGGAAGAATACTCTATCTATAGGACTAGTAAATATACATGGACATTTGGTTACATGACATCTTAATTGGGAGAAAAACCCTCTACTGATTGTGCTATTCTGATGCATATATGTATGATGCTAATCATTTTGCACACTTTTACTCTTGTCTTTCTCGCTCTCAAAATTGGTTCTTGTAAGATTATCTTGTTTTTCTGCACGTACTCTTATTTGATATCCAGATACTCTTATATACATATATTCCTAAGTCCTAACACTGTTCTGATGCAGGTAACAATGTTCTTATTTTAAGAATGTACCAGAGAGAACGTTACAGACTTGCAGTTTCATCAACCAAACATTAATATGAGGCATGGATGTAATACAAAAACCTAAGGAGTCTGAAGATTCTTCCCCATTTGATTGTTTACCGGACGATTTCTTCTCCAAATTTTGGGCAAATTACTAGACTTGAAAACCTTATGCCTTTCCGAACTCGTTTCCAAACGTTTCTATCGGACTGTCCTTCAAGTTGAGGCCATTTCCTTCACTAGTCCCAAGGTAGTAGACCCTCCCAAATTTGAAGGGAATATCACTGGCCCTGTTGCTTGGTTGGAGTCCGTTCGGTCTGCGATTTTGTCGTTGAAGAAGTTTGGAAGAGTAAAATCTCTATGCATCCAACTTCCATCTTTTGATGTTCATAATGATGTGTTGTTCCAGTGGAAGTTTATGTTTGGAAACAAATGCGATTTATTTATGTCTTTCACCCGAATCGATTTACCATGACAAGGAATCATATGTGTAGGATATGTAAATCTTGCTTATGTTTTAGAGAGAGAAAGAGATAGAGAGATGGTGAGAACACACACACTTAGAGAGAGAAAGTGAAAGAAAAACACTTTTCAACTATGTGTAAAATGAAGAACCACACCACCCTCTCCATCTAAGGAGAGGGTTTATATACCCAAGCCCTTGACATGGGCTTGGGCTTACATTTGGGCCGGCCTACACATGTTGTAGGCTAGGCCTTGGTTTGTTTGTTAAATAAGGATAAGTAACTAAACTACGAGCTATTACATGGACTATCGTTGGAGTGACCGATCCTTCTTAATACGTAAAACGTATTTCCAACAATCTCCCCCTAAGGGAGGTCACTCCAAGCAAGGGCATTACCCAAGTTACAATAATAAGATAAACCTAGCATACTATGCTTGTCTTGAGCTCGTAGTCTTCGTCTTTCTTTTCTTTTTCTTTTCAAGTGAACATGCTGATGTGATCTTTGATATCAATCTTGAGCATTAATCTTTTGCCTTGATCTCGTGCATCCATCACTTGTGATCTTCGCCTCTTCGTGACACCATGTCCCACATATTTATACCTTTTGTAATTCTTGAAAGCTTCAGAGTTTAATACAGCGGAAGACTTAACTTTTAGGTTTTCTTGAATTAGATGAGGTATTAACTGTATAAAGCATAAGCATGCGGGGACGACTTCTTCTCGGATTCCGCAACGCCACCGTATTCAAATGCCGCAACATAAGTAGACACGAACGAAATGGCTTTGAACATTTCATTCTAATTCGGTAGCATTTTACCTCCGGTCGGTGAAGACCGTTGGACGATATAAAATATTGTACTTGTGGCAGGTAGATTTAATTAAAAATCTCCTTGACAAGATTTCGCGGGTAAACCCGTTCTCTTTACTCGACCGTCCAAAGCTAACTGCGAACGTAAAGAGTGAATCATTTGGATAAAATTATCCGCATGATTGAAGCCGTCAATTCTGATTCCTGGAACAAGTTTGATTCATTAAAGAATCGCACCATCGTTGCTTTCCAGTTGTCACGAGCTTGATTCATATTGAATCTTGCAAGTTACCTACCAAGTGCTGTTTGAGGTTAACACTAGAAGGATTTCCACTCATCACCGTGAACACTAAGGTATCACTCTGAGTGTTCTGGCAAGATCACTAAGATATTGCGTAGAGGCCTGGAACGTGTTTAAATTCAGTTAAGAATTAAACCACTGTTGCTTTCCAGTTATCACAAGCTTGATTCATAAAGAATCGCACAAGTCACCTACCATGAGCTTTTTTATATTCGCTCAAGAAGGATTTCCATCTTCATTGTAAATACTTTCGTATTACTCGGATGTTCAGGCAAGATCATGAAGATTTTGTGTAGGACTCTTAAAATCTTTCTTACTTTTCACAATGTGTGAAGAAGCAAGGAATTATGAAAGTGTGTCCTAATGAGATATTTGATGATCTCAAATGGCTCTAGACTTGATCGTGCATTTTGGATTTTAGTGATCGGAGGTGATTGTAGTAAATTTAGATAACTTGCTTTAGGAAAAACAAGCAACTAAATATGAGCGGTAAGTATCGACGAGTGATTTAGGAAAACCACAAGTAATGACCCACAATCAAATAAAATGAGAGAAAGATTCGTTTCCCAAGGAGGTATATGTGTGTGTTCTAATTTGTATTTCTTTGAGATTAATATTGATGAGATGGAATGACGGTTTCGTGAAAATTACACTATGACGTAAAAAACGTAAACGTAAAGCCGTAGAAAAACCACAAAAATTAAAAATTAAGCTAAAGCTAAAAACAAAATCAAGAAAAGATTAAAAAGATAAAAACAAGTCTAAAATAATATAAATAAAGTTAAAAATCCAACAAAGATATTTTACAACCTTTTATTAATTAAATAATTAATTTTAAATGCTAATTAAAGCCCTAAAATTAAATTTAACTAATTCAAATGTCTAAAATATGATTTTATTGAATAATTACTTAACTTATATTATTAGAAGACCAAAAAGTATTTTCTAAAAATTAAAACCTATTAAAACTATTTTTAAAACTCTAAAAATGATTAAAAATGATTAACACCTAATTAAACTTAAAATATTTATAAAAATAAATCTAAAAGCTAGAAAATTATTCTAAAAATGGAAATGGTCCTAATTAATGATAAAGAACCTAGGAAAAATGAAAAAGAAAGAAAAATAAAATTTTGAAAATTAAATAATAAAATAATATTAAAATATTACTAAAAAATAAAAGTTTCTAAAATTTGAAATAAAAAATTTCTAAAAATCCTAAATAATATAATTAAGAGAAAAACACAAATTAGAAGTCCTAAACTTTTTTTAATAATTTTATAAAAATCTTCAAAGTTTATAAAAAACCTTTAAATATTATAAAATTAAAAATTAAAGTTTATAACACCAAAACTATATGTAAACCTCAAAAATATATTTTAAAAACTAAAAATTATTTTTCCTAAAAATAAAAACTATTTTTGGTATTTTTTAATGATTTATTAAATTCGTCTATTAATTAAATTCTAATAAATAAACTAATAAAAGGAAAAATATGAAACCAAATTCTAAAAATCTTAAATACTATAAAGGCCCTAAGAAAAATAAGCTAGACAAAGTTAGCTTAAAAATAAGCTGAAAATAAGCTAATATAGCTACGGCTTATTTAATAAAGGACAAAAGAGAAACGTGTTAAGTATGTTTTGAAAACAAAACTCTCAGTCAAAGTCCCCAGGGCGCATTTGGTTAACACGTTGGGTTGTTGAACGGCTGGTCACGGGTTCGAGGCGTGTAACCCCCCCTTTTTATCACTTAGTTGCGCCGCAACGCTTCTGTCTTGCGCCGCAACTAGTGAAACGAGAGTACCTTGATCTGTAGCTCCTTCAGTTGCGCCGCAATAGGTAGGTCTTGCGGTGCAACTTTTATTTTTATTTTTTTTTCTTCTTTTTAACTTTTTGCCAAACAACTGTTAACCTTAAAAAAAAAAAACTTCTAATCCAACTCCACTTTTACTATTTATGCAAAGATTAAGTTAAAAGGAAATCAAAACGTGACATAATACTTGATGAACATTAGCAGGTTGCACTTTGTGTATCTTGCTTTTGATTCAGCCAAAGGATTGGCTTGTATGGCTTATTATGGTGTTGATATTGGAGCAAGGGGGGCACTCTTGTGATCCTTTGATCACAAGAAGTCAATACAATCAACAATAAGCACTCTAGCACACCAAATGATCAAAATAAAAGCACACAAAAGCAAAGTGCAGTCTCTGAGGTAAAATCAATAGGTCTGAGGACAAAATGGCTTAGTATCTAACTCCCTAGTGTGATTCAAGTCACCAAATTTGGCACACAACTACACAAGATAGTACTCAAACAATAAAAATAACAACATCAACCTATCACTCACAGATTCCACAAAATCAATAGCCAAATTGCATGAAAAATAATGCAGAAAAGTGAAAACAGATTCTATGCCTTACCTTTTCTTTTTAAACTTAACAATTAACTTCTAACTTGGTTCCAAATTAACTTACTACTATTAACTAACCTAACTCAACTTATATTAACTAGATTAACACTTTTTAAATCACTCAAATCAAATCCTTGCCCTGCTAAACTGAGTTGCCAAACACCCTTTTAAAAATTAAAACCAAGCTTTTATAAATCAAAACCTAACAAAATCTATGAAAACTGATTTCAATACTTCAAAACATGTATAACAACTTCAAAGAACAAAAATCAACAGCTTATAACAACACCTAGCACAGGATTACACCAATTCACATGCACTTGTACTTTTTCTGAATTTCCAAAAGAGAAACAAGAAAATACCTTAGGGCTTAAACATCCTAAGCCCTAGAGGGTGTGTAACCCTCCTCCAATCCAACCCGGGTTGGAGCAGATCCTTGAACACCAATCCTTCAAACCTGCTTGAAAACAAAATCAAAGAAAAAGCAAACAATATAACAATATGTATTATTTTTTTTTTTTATTTTCTTCCTTCTTTCTTAAATTCTTTCCAAAACCTTTTCAAACCTTTTTAACACGTTTTCTATAACCTCTAAACACCAGTAACATGAACTAAAAGCACCAATCCTTAGAAAAGATCCTTACCAAAAATCTTTCCAAAATTTTCAGAAAACTTAAATATTTTTTGAAAACACAAATAACCTTAACCAATAACAAAGATGGAACTCAGCTTCAATTTCCCTCACAACACACAATCTTTTAAAACAATAAAAAAGGAATTATACTTGAATTATTTCAAAAACCAAACTTTTTATTTCTTAAAAAGGAATTACATGTGAGAAACTTGAAACTGGAACAAAGGGATCACCACAGGCTGGTGTCTCCTTTTATAGAGCTCTAAGAACTCTCTAGAATGCAAATAACAAAACCCTAATACATAGAAAAATCCCTATAATGCCCTTGAACGGTTTTGGTGTGAATTGTCCTTTTTTGATCTCCAATGTTCATTTTTGCTTTGAGAGTAAGCAAATAATCTTGGACGTTCATTGTGGACACGTCATGTGCTTGGGGGCTAAGAAATGATGTGATTGGTGGATTGGGGAATTGGGGGTTTGGACCACGTTGGTGGGATGCAGGTTTTTAGGAGTGGGAAGGGTTTGTATTGGTGTGAATTAAGCGTGTGTAGGGTTAATTGGTTTTTAACCCAATTTTGAGTAAAATGGAACCTGGGGTAAAAAGATGTACAGTAAGTATCATTTGATCCGTTTTTAGGGGAATCCCATGTGTTAGGCGCCATATCTTTTTTAAATCTTTCCACTTTGTCAATTCTGGTCCTTGGCTTTTGAAGTTTTTGGTATTCAAGGATTTCAGCCCTAAAAACTCAACTTCCTTTGTATTTAAGTTTCATCACTTGACATAATTGGCACAAAACTTTCCAAAATCCTTTCAAAGGATTTATTTTGCCATTTCTTGATTTTTCAAGGGCTGAACTTGGACAATTTGATCTTCAAAGGTCTTCAATGAGTCTTCCACTTTATGAGGGACCATTGTTGGCAATTTTGAATTGTTGAGGGACTAAACTTGCCATTTCTTCAAAGTTGAAGGACCATTTTGCAAATTTGACAAACTTAAGGGACCAAACTTGTAATTATCAATATACAAGGGTTTTAAGTTGTCATTTCTTCAAAGAATGATGATCAATCTTGCTTGTCTTCAAGTCTTCAAGGGTATTTGATGAAAATTCCATGATTAGGGCCCGGTTCTTTGTACGGCTTCGTTTCTCGTGTTCGTTTTTCCTTGTATCTTGTGATCTTTTGTCTTTTTCACGATATCCATACCTAAAACACACAAGTAAACAAACACAAGCATATATATGGTATTTTATGACATTTTAGTGCATTTAAAGCCCGAAAAGAACGATGAGATCATGTATAAATGCCATCTCATCACTCCCCCATACTAAGCCATTGCCGTGCCCTCACGCAATGCTAGAATAAAGTATCTAAGCATTACCAAAGTTCAATTTTATTAACCTTTATTGAAGAGTAAAAGACTTGCAACATACTACGAGATTGTGAAAAGACATAATGTATGATTTTCATCACCAAAAGGTGACTTTTAGGGTCAAAGAATAGAAACAAGTTAATGTCCCTTAGAGTAAACTTCGTCATCCTTGATTGTCATACATTCCATGCTAAGTGCAAAAACAAGATCATTGTTGGTACAAGTCACAATGCTAACACTACTCATACGTTCAAATTGTGTAATACTTTTTCTCCCCGCAATCCTAGTTATTATAAAAGGAAATGGGTTACTAGCATTTTTTATCTAATTGTCATGGATCACAAGTGATTCATATTGACTTATTTGAGTAGTTATTAGTCCGAAAGCAAAGTAGCACGATTTGATCAATAGTTAGCCGAAGGACAAAATCTTTTAAAACGGCTTCTCGTGTATCTCCTTAAGTTCATATCTTGGCATAACTCGTTTCACGATTTGAGACCTTTCTCGGACCGATATTTGGCATGTACTTCATACTTCAAATCTTGGGAAGACGTTCTTGAAATTATGGTCTTCTCTTCATATATTTGGAATTTCTTCACTTGACGTTTTTGAGAGATTCTTCATATAGGACCACGACTTCATCATTTTTCTTCAATCTTTACTTTGGATTTTGATATACAACGATCCGCCTCCTTTTCGGACTTGGATATATTTATCCTCATACCTTGTTAGGGTTTTTTTGGATAGACTTTCTCCATTCTTTAGGGGAGTAATTGCTTCTCGTCGTGTGTCTCGATCCTTCATATTGATTTTGGAACAATGATACTTCACATCATCTTTGGATCTTTAGCAAAAATAGAGCTCCTCATGCCTTGTTAGGGCCTTTTTGGATGATCGCCAATCTTCGCGTCCCGCTTCAATAAGTTATGCCTTGGCTATGAACTCTATTCAACCCCGAGCAACTTTTAAACGATCTTGCGCTAGAGGCTAAGTAACCTTTCAAATCGTACGACCTTACTTATTGCAATTATGTTTTATTCCTAATGCATTGATCTTATGGGAAGAAAAAGCCACAATTAAAAACACATGAGTTTTTGAAAGAACATTTTCATGTTCTACGTTTAGCATGATCACTTGTCTAACTCTATCATTTCTCGTTCTTCACTATTTAAAGACCTCTAATTAAAGAGACTCGTGAATACTTAGCCATGCAAGTCAAAATTAAGCCAAATTTGGATTAGCTTTCATTAAGACTATATCAAATCATAGTTTTGGGTTTTCAAGCCACCTATAGGATCTTGCACTTTCTTGGACTTTTTCAAGTTTAGAGAATGCATTTTAAAGTTCCCTTGATAAATGACTTTCTAGAATCAATTATAGGAACTTGCGAAAAGTTCTTGTTCTTAACCCGAATGAATTAAGACTTTCGCGTTTTAAAGCTCCCTATATAAAAGTCTAGCAAAACTTGAATTGAGCGGGTTAAGGAATGTAAATGGCTCCAAATGCCCATCAAGTCAAAAATTAACTCTTATTCTACCCATCGGAAAATATACATTCGTGTCTTAAAAACACTTATGAAAACTAAGAAAAATTTAAAAATTTGGCTATTTTTAGCCTTATTAGCAAAACAAAACATTGAAAGTTGGAAAACGTGAGGGCGTAGCAAAGCAAGTACCTATTCACCCCCCATACTAAAAGTAAACATTGTCCTCAATGTTTCGAGTCTAAAGGTGGAGCACCCCCATACTAGAGACGAAGAATCGAATGCTTAGGATCTAGCATGGAAAGGGTGATCAACAATATATCTAAAGCCGTTTATTAATTATGCTAAAAGATAATTGTTAGAACAATAAAGGATATGTCATGGATTCGTGAAAAACTTCTTCAAACGAACGATGGAGGCTCACGTAAACGAACACGAGAGTCTTCAATCGTAGACGATGATGATGATCTAGATAACACAATCACAAACAACCACGAGACAACGAGTTGGAAGGGTACAAGTCCCCTTATTAGTGAACATAAAGCATAAAGATAAGCATGGGATCTCCCCCACGAGGCACCTCGTTTTTGATTACCGAGTCATGAGCTCGACTCGATCCCCTCAATGCTAATTATCATTGGGGAAGGTGTCTTGGTCGGGGGCAACCATTGAAGGAATTTCCCCACCAAAGTAGTGCTTAAGCCTATGTCCATTCACCTTGAAATTGGGGCCATCATCTTGAGCTAGCTCAATGGTCCCATATGGAAACACTTGTGTAATGGTGAACGGACCCGACCAACGAGATTTCAATTTCCCGGAAAATATCTTAAGACGTGAGTTAAAAAGCAACACTTGATCACCAACGTTAAAAACCCGGTTTTTAATCTTTGAATCGTGAAACTTTTTAGTCTTTTCTTTAAAAATTAATGAATTTTCATAAGCATTATCCCTTAATTCATCCAATTCATTCAATTGTATTTTCCGGTGATCTCCCGCGGTCTTCAAGTCAAAATTAGCATGCTTAAGGGCCCAATATGCCTTATGCTCCAATTCAATGGGCAAATGACAATTCTTCCCATAGACTAACTTATAAGGAGTGCAACCGATAGGTGTCTTATAAGCGGTCCTAAAGGCCCATAAAGCGTCATCGAGTTTGTCGGACCATGAAGCACGGTTTTCTCCAATCGACCTTTCTAAAATCCTCTTCAATGCTCGGTTCGAAACCTCGACTTGCCCACTCGTTTGCGGGTGATAAGCCGTAGAAAGACGATGTGTAACCCCATATTTCTTTAGAACCTTTTCGAATTGGTCATTACAAAAATGGGTTCCACGATCGCTTATAATAGCACGAGGGGTTCCGAACCGAGAGAATAGTTGCTTCAAAAACTTCACTACCACACGAGCATCATTAGTAGGCAAAGCCTTAGCTTCCACCCACTTAGAAAGGTAGTCCACCGCGACGAGGATATATTTGTTGCCATGAGACGATGGGAACGGCCCCATAAAGTCTATTCCCCATATGTCGAAAATCTCACACACTTGAATTATATTTTGCGGCATTTCATCACGTTGAGACGATTTTCCTTGACGTTGGCACGAATCACACGACTTTACAAGTACGTGTGCATCACGATAAATAGAAGGCCAAAAGAAACCGGCATCGAACACTTTCTTAGCCGTGAGATTAGCACCGTGGTGACCACCCGTGGGTCCCTCGTGACAAGCTCTAAGGATATTAGAGGCTTCGGTACCAAACACACAACGTCGAACGAGTTGATCCGCACAAATCCGAAAGAGATAAGGGTCGTCCCAAAAATAGAACTTGACGTCACGAAAGAATTTTCGTTTTTGTTGTGTCGTCATACCCTTGATTATGAAATTGCCCGCATGGTAATTTGCAATGTCGGCAAACCATGGGGTGGTGTCTTTAGAATTCACTACACCGAGAGTCTCAAGAGGAAATGTTTCGGTAATTTCCTTGTTCTCGAAAACATCTTTGTGAGGATCTTCTAGACGAGAGAGATGATCGGCCGCTAGATTCTCGGCTCCTTTTTTGTCAAGCACGGTGACATCAAATTCTTGGAGGAGGAGCATCCAACGAAGCAATCTCGGCTTAGCATCTTGCTTAGCTAAGAGATACTTGATAGCCGAATGGTCGGTATACACGATGCTTTTAGTTAAGACGAGATAAGGTCGGAATTTCTCAAAAGCATAGACCACGGCAAGGAATTCCTTTTCCGTTGTGGTGTACTTTAATTGAGCCTCGGTCATCGTCTTACTAGCATAGTGGATAGGACGGAAATGCTTGTCATAACGTTGCCCTAAGACGGCCCCTATAGCATAATCACTTGCATCGCACATGATTTCGAAGGGTAATTCCCAATTAGGAGCAACAAGAATGGGAGCTTCGGTGAGTTTCCTTTTTAGAGTCTCGAAAGCCTTAACACAATCCTCATTAAAGTTAAAAGGAGCATCCTTCTCGAGAAGGTGTGTCATAGGACGAGAAATCTTCGAAAAGTCCTTGATGAAACGACGATAAAAGCCCGCGTGGCCTAGGAAACTACGAACTCCCTTAACGGTTTTGGGATGAGGTAACTTGGCGATGACGTCTACCTTAGCTTTATTGACCTCAATCCCCGCCTTCGACACCTTATGTCCTAAGACGATTCCTTGTTTACACATGAAATGACATTTCTCCCAATTAAGCACAAGATTGGTTTCTTCACAACGTTTTAACATTTGTTCGAGATTAGATAAACATGACGTGAACGAATTACCAAACACCGAGAAGTCATCCATAAACACTTCCATCGACTTCTCGATCATGTCGTGAAAAATCGCCATCATACACCGTTGAAACGTACCGGGTGCATTACAAAGTCCGAAAGGCATCCTACGATAAGCGAACGTTCCATAAGGACACGTAAACGTAGTCTTCTCTTGATCACGAGGGTCGATAGGAATTTGAAAGTAACCGGAAAAACCATCTAAAAAGCAATAGAATTCATTTCCCGCAAGTCGCTCCAACATTTGATCCATGAAGGGCAAAGGAAAGTGGTCTTTACGAGTGGCGTCATTTAACTTTCGGTAGTCAATACACACCCTCCACCCGGTCACAACACGAGTGGGAATTAACTCGTTGTTTTCATTAGGCACAACGGTCATTCCTCCCTTTTTAGGGACACAATGGATTGGGCTCACCCATGGGCTATCGGATATAGGATAAATCATTCCCGCGTCAAGGAGTTTAAGGACCTCCTTTTTAATGACATCGTGAATTTTGGGATTTACCCTTCTTTGACTTTGAATTGCGGGTTTGTAGTCCTCCTCCATTAAAATTTTGTGAGTACAAAATTTTGGGTCAATACCCTTAATGTCGGATATTTTCCACGCAATTGCCCCTTTGTGAGCCTTAAGAACTTTCAAGAGCTCGGTTTTTTCATCATTAGCAAGATCTTTTGCAATAATAACCGGCAACTTGTCATCACCTTCCAAGAATTCATATTCAAGGTGAGAAGGAAGATCTTTCAATTCAAGGATAGGCGGTTCCTCGATTGAAGATTTAGGTTCAACACTCATAACTTCCATCGGCGGAAGAAATGGTGGAATAGAAATATCATCACTAATCAACACCTCATCTTCATTGTCGATTTCATTTGAAGTGAAATCGCCTCCTTGGAATGGAGTGAGATTTGGTGTGGAATTAGCAAGAATCGGATCCAAAATAGTGGGATTGCCACTTGACGAGCTATCGGAAAAACCTAACACTTCTTGTGAAAACTCATCGCAAACCACATCAACGATGTCAATGTGATTGATGGTAGCGATTGCATAAACATGAGAAGGTTTCGAGTTTTGAGTAGCGTTTATAACAAGTTCCTCTTCGTTGAATCTCAAAGTGATAGTTCTCGCATGAACATCGATAAGCGATCTCGAAGTATCTAAAAATGAACGACCTAAAATTAGAGGAACTTGAGGATCCGCGGGGATGTCGACTACTATAAAATCAACGGGATAGTAGAACTTCCCCACTTTCACGAAAACATCTTCGGCTATTCCACATGCCATAATCGTAGAATGATCGGCCATCTCGATGGACATGTTCGAAGGAATAAGAGCCGGAAGCGAAAGCGATTTCCAAATGGAAAATGGCATCAAATTAATGCTCGCACCAAGATCGGCCAAGGCGAGGCATTCTTTCATCTCTTGTATGTCACAAGGAATGAGAAACTTTCCGGGATCACCAACTTTTTCCGGTATGCGGTTAAGATAAACCGAAGAACAATTAGCAAGCTTTGAAAGCTTTTCCTTATCGCTCATCATACTTTTAAAAGTGGAAGCGAAACGAGGCATATATAACAACGCGTCGGCTAAACTCACATCAAAATGAACTTGTTGAAACATCTTAATAAAAAGCTCGATTTGTTGTTTGTTACGTTCTTGCATTTTCTCTTTGTTTCGTCTTGAAGGGTAGGGTAAAGGTGGTGTGGGTTGGTCATTAGGCAACGGCCTTGGAATCTCGGGTTCCATACTTGGTATTGGTGTAACCGTAGGTGTGGTTTGAGCGGTACTTCGTGGGATTGTAATGTGCTCCTTTTCGACCATCACCTCGGGTTCTTTCTCGATTTCCTTCTCCGTAGAAGTACTTGGACGAGAGATTGGTTCCTTGAAAGTTTTACCACTTCGTGTAGTAATAACCTTCATTTCTCCCTTCGGGTTTGCAATGGTATCACTAGGAAGACCACCCGAAGAAGAGGGCTTACACATGATAGCTTCAAACATTTTAGCCATACGGTCCTCAAATTTTGATTGCCTAGCATCCGCTTTCAATAATTCTTGCTTAATCTCATGTTGTCCTAATTCCATCTTTTGTTGGTTTTGTTGAAGACGTTGGACATTTCCTTCCATTTTGTTAGCATGAGTTTTAAGTTCATTAGCAAGTTCATTTTTAAGCTCGTTTTTCAACTCGGACCTTAAGCTAATCATCTCACGTTGCATATTATCAAATTTAGCATCATTTGCTTTAGCATAATCTAAAAATTCTCCTTGCAAATTTTTCGTGTGAGCATTTTGAAAACCTTGTGTAGTGTTTTGAAAATCACGGTTTTGGTTTTGATTAGAGATTTGTCCATTCCCACTTTGATAATTTCCTTTGTTGTAATTGCGTGTGTTGCCTTGGTAATTACCTTGGTTGTTGTTTCGATAATTATTAGCATTTTGATTTGGTGGAGCTTGATTTTGGCGGGAACCTTGGCCGTTTTGGTTGTAAGTTCCCGTTGCTACATAAGCACTCGAAGTGTTACCATCCGCGGTAATGCACTCGGATAAATCATGAGCTCCTCCACACGATAAACAACTCTTAGCAACCGCTTTAACCGAAGCGGAATTGGAAGCTTCTTGAGCCTTCCAATGGGACATTAGATTAGCAAATCTATCAAAAAAACGATTTTCCTCATTAGCTTCATCATGTAAGGCGTTAATGCTACGAGACGATTGTGATGACGATGACGAACCCATATTGGCAACACTCGGTGTGTTACGAGGGCTATAAACCTTAGATCGATTCTCAATGATTTGTAAAGCCTCATTTGTCGTCTTGCACAAAAAATTACCACCCGCGGCGGCATTCAAATAATCTCGTTCATGATCATTAAGCCCATTATAAAAGGTATCAATTTGATGCAATTCCGAAAAATCATGGTGAGGACATTCATGCAACATCTCCTTAAATCGTTCCCATGCCATTGAAAAACTTTCATTGTTACGTTGCACAAATCGTGAAATCTCATTTTTTAAGTGTGTTGTTTTCGATGGTGGAAAAAACTTGTTCACAAACTTAGAAACGAGATCGGCCCATGTCAAAATCGAATTTGGCGGTTCTTTCTCGAGCCAAATTTTTGCGGGTCCATCCAACGAATATGGAAACAACATCATCTTAATGGCGTCATGCGGAACATCTTTGAATTTGCTAGTAGCGGTGAGACGGTTGAAATTCCTAATATGGTAATGCGGGTTGTCTTTCTCGTGACCTCGAAACTTGTTTGCTTGTAGCATCGACATTAAACCCGTCTTAATCTCGAAATTCTCCGCAAGGATGGCGGGAATAACAATGGCCTCTCCAAAACCCTCGGTGGGTGCTTGTAGCAACTCCATCATAGTACGATTAGCCATTACGACTTCTTGTTCTATAATAGGTTCAATAATTGGAGGTTCTTCAACAATCAACGATCCTTGATTTGCTTGCTTTTGAAGACGTTTACGAGCTCGTTTAGCTTGATTACGAGTGATCATAAACTTCACGAAGAATGGGAGGTGAGCAAAGAAGATTCTTTTTGGTTGTTTTGTGGATTTTTAATTTTTTTGTGTTTTTGATGATATTTAATTTTTTTGGATTTTGGTGTATCTTCGTAGACAACAATCTACAAAATCTCTCCTCGAATCAAACTCTTGATTAAAGAAGCCTCAAAGGAATGAAAACGATCACGTGGAGTGAACGCCTTCGAATGACTTTAGAACTTTGGTGAAAACCAAATTGTTCACGAGGGTTTAATCACAAAGAAAACCAAGCAAATATAGTATACGTATTAATACTTTGGGCGGCAAAACCCTCGATTAGCCTTCAATCTCAAAATACTCACAAGCAAGCGGGGAAACGAGGCGGCGCGAAGCACTTAAGAGCCTTTTTCCTTAGGGTATATTTTATAATACCCGCCTTATACCCACCTTATAGTTCGTATCTTTCAAAATCGAGCTTCTCGAAAGTATTTATCTATTTTTGCCTTTTCTTTTTGTTTGAGATTCGAATACAATAATTAGGAGATCAAATCCCAATTAAGGTTGTGTTTTCACACTTTTGGAGATATTGTATTTTTATTGTGATACTTAATACAATATATTAATAATATTCACAAAGAAAAACGACAAAACCGATAATACGTGTTAAGGGAGTTCCACTTAACACAAATACTATTTATGGATAATATCAAAAACAAAATTTTCCAAATTAAGACACGACACACCTCCCCGGCAGCGGCGCCAAAATGATTGTAGTAAATTTAGATAACTTGCTTTAGGAAAAACAAGCAACTAAATATGAGCGGTAAGTATCGACGAGTGATTTAGGAAAACCACAAGTAATGACCCACAATCAAATAAAATGAGAGAAAGATTCGTTTCCCAAGGAGGTATATGTGTGTGTTCTAATTTGTATTTCTTTGAGATTAATATTGATGAGATGGAATGACAGTTTCGTGAAAATTACACTATGACGTAAAAAACGTAAACGTAAAGCCGTAGAAAAACCACAAAAATTAAAAATTAAGCTAAAGCTAAAAACAAAATCAAGAAAAGATTAAAAAGATAAAAACAAGTCTAAAATAATATAAATAAAGTTAAAAATCCAACAAAGATATTTTACAACCTTTTATTAATTAAATAATTAATTTTAAATGCTAATTAAAGCCCTAAAATTAAATTTAACTAATTCAAATGTCTAAAATATGATTTTATTGAATAATTACTTAACTTATATTATTAGAAGACCAAAAAGTATTTTCTAAAAATTAAAACCTATTAAAACTATTTTTAAAACTCTAAAAATGATTAAAAATGATTAACACCTAATTAAACTTAAAATATTTATAAAAATAAATCTAAAAGCTAGAAAATTATTCTAAAAATGGAAATGGTCCTAATTAATGATAAAGAACCTAGGAAAAATGAAAAAGAAAGAAAAATAAAATTTTGAAAATTAAATAATAAAATAATATTAAAATATTACTAAAAAAATAAAAGTTTCTAAAATTTGAAATAAAAAATTTCTAAAAATCCTAAATAATATAATTAAGAGAAAAACACAAATTAGAAGTCCTAAACTTTTTTTAATAATTTTATAAAAATCTTCAAAGTTTATAAAAAACCTTTAAATATTATAAAATTAAAAATTAAAGTTTATAACACCAAAACTATATGTAAACCTCAAAAATATATTTTAAAAACTAAAAATTATTTTTCCTAAAAATAAAAACTATTTTTGGTATTTTTTAATGATTTATTAAATTCGTCTATTAATTAAATTCTAATAAATAAACTAATAAAAGGAAAAATATGAAACCAAATTCTAAAAATCTTAAATACTATAAAGGCCCTAAGAAAAATAAGCTAGACAAAGTTAGCTTAAAAATAAGCTGAAAATAAGCTAATATAGCTACGGCTTATTTAATAAAGGACAAAAGAGAAACGTGTTAAGTATGTTTTGAAACCAAAACTCTCAGTCAAAGTCCCCAGGGCGCATTTGGTTAACACGTTGGGTTGTTGAACGGCTGGTCACGGGTTCGAGGCGTGTAACCCCCCCCTTTTTATCACTTAGTTGCGCCGCAACGCTTCTGTCTTGCGCCGCAACTAGTGAAACGAGAGTACCTTGATCTGTAGCTCCTTCAGTTGCGCCGCAATAGGTAGGTCTTGCGGTGCAACTTTTATTTTTATTTTTTTTTCTTCTTTTTAACTTTTTGCCAAACAACTGTTAACCTTAAAAAAAAAAAACTTCTAATCCAACTCCACTTTTACTATTTATGCAAAGATTAAGTTAAAAGGAAATCAAAACGTGACATAATACTTGATGAACATTAGCAGGTTGCACTTTGTGTATCTTGCTTTTGATTCAGCCAAAGGATTGGCTTGTATGGCTTATTATGGTGTTGATATTGGAGCAAGGGGGGCACTCTTGTGATCCTTTGATCACAAGAAGTCAATACAATCAACAATAAGCACTCTAGCACACCAAATGATCAAAATAAAAGCACACAAAAGCAAAGTGCAGTCTCTGAGGTAAAATCAATAGGTCTGAGGACAAAATGGCTTAGTATCTAACTCCCTAGTGTGATTCAAGTCACCAAATTTGGCACACAACTACACAAGATAGTACTCAAACAATAAAAATAACAACATCAACCTATCACTCACAGATTCCACAAAATCAATAGCCAAATTGCATGAAAAATAATGCAGAAAAGTGAAAACAGATTCTATGCCTTACCTTTTCTTTTTAAACTTAACAATTAACTTCTAACTTGGTTCCAAATTAACTTACTACTATTAACTAACCTAACTCAACTTATATTAACCAGATTAACACTTTTTAAATCACTCAAATCAAATCCTTGCCCTGCTAAACTGAGTTGCCAAACACCCTTTTAAAAATTAAAACCAAGCTTTTATAAATCAAAACCTAACAAAATCTATGAAAACTGATTTCAATACTTCAAAACATGTATAACAACTTCAAAGAACAAAAATCAACAGCTTATAACAACACCTAGCACAGGATTACACCAATTCACATGCACTTGTACTTTTTCTGAATTTCCAAAAGAGAAACAAGAAAATACCTTAGGGCTTAAACATCCTAAGCCCTAGAGGGTGTGTAACCCTCCTCCAATCCAACCCGGGTTGGAGCAGATCCTTGAACACCAATCCTTCAAACCTGCTTGAAAACAAAATCAAAGAAAAAGCAAACAATATAACAATATGTATTTTTTTTTTTTCTTCCTTCTTTCTTAAATTCTTTCCAAAACCTTTTCAAACCTTTTTAACACGTTTTCTATAACCTCTAAACACCAGTAACATGAACTAAAAGCACCAATCCTTAGAAAAGATCCTTACCAAAAATCTTTCCAAAATTTTCAGAAAACTTAAATATTTTTTGAAAACACAAATAACCTTAACCAATAACAAAGATGGAACTCAGCTTCAATTTCCCTCACAACACACAATCTTTTAAAACAATAAAAAAGGAATTATACTTGAATTATTTCAAAAACCAAACTTTTTATTTCTTAAAAAGGAATTACATGTGAGAAACTTGAAACTGGAACAAAGGGATCACCACAGGCTGGTGTCTCCTTTTATAGAGCTCTAAGAACTCTCTAGAATGCAAATAACAAAACCCTAATACATAGAAAAATCCCTATAATGCCCTTGAACGGTTTTGGTGTGAATTGTCCTTTTTTTGATCTCCACTGTTCATTTTTGCTTTGAGAGTAAGCAAATAATCTTGGACGTTCATTGTGGACACGTCATGTGCTTGGGGGCTAAGAAATGATGTGATTGGTGGATTGGGGAATTGGGGGTTTGGACCACGTTGGTGGGATGCAGGTTTTTAGGAGTGGGAAGGGTTTGTATTGGTGTGAATTAAGCGTGTGTAGGGTTAATTGGTTTTTAACCCAATTTTGAGTAAAATGGAACCTGGGGTAAAAAGATGTACAGTAAGTATCATTTGATCCGTTTTTAGGGGAATCCCATGTGTTAGGCGCCATATCTTTTTTAAATCTTTCCACTTTGTCAATTCTGGTCCTTGGCTTTTGAAGTTTTTGGTATTCAAGGATTTCAGCCCTAAAAACTCAACTTCCTTTGTATTTAAGTTTCATCACTTGACATAATTGGCACAAAACTTTCCAAAATCCTTTCAAAGGATTTATTTTGCCATTTCTTGATTTTTCAAGGGCTAAACTTGGACAATTTGATCTTCAAAGGTCTTCAATGAGTCTTCCACTTTATGAGGGACCATTGTTGGCAATTTTGAATTGTTGAGGGACTAAACTTGCCATTTCTTCAAAGTTGAAGGACCATTTTGCAAATTTGACAAACTTAAGGGACCAAACTTGTAATTATCAATATACAAGGGTTTTAAGTTGTCATTTCTTCAAAGAATGATGATCAATCTTGCTTGTCTTCAAGTCTTCAAGGGTATTTGATGAAAATTCCATGATTAGGGCCCGGTTCTTTGTACGGCTTCGTTTCTCGTGTTCGTTTTTCCTTGTATCTTGTGATCTTTTGTCTTTTTCACGATATCCATACCTAAAACACACAAGTAAACAAACACAAGCATATATATGGTATTTTATGACATTTTAGTGCATTTAAAGCCCGAAAAGAACGATGAGATCATGTATAAATGCCATCTCATCAGGAGGCTGGAGAGGAGTGCCACCATTTCAATACCAATTTATTCGGAGTGAATAAATCGATAGATAACGTGTTATCTCTGTGTGATTAAAACAAATATCTTTTAAGAGATATCTGAGTTAGCTGGGATGGGTTGTGCATTGCATCACTGGGTCCATGATGTCTATCTTCAATATCAAGAATCATTAAGAATGATCTCAATAGCATATGTATTGACCCGGTTTCTGCCTAAAGTTGTAAGGAGGGCTTCTTTCTTTACACCCTTTATCTTTACAATTCTTTTTCATTCTTCAACCCCTTCAATGCTTACCAATACGTCATAACTAGCACCTTGTTGTGATTGTTCCAGTGCTAACTTAAGTACTTGGTCGGCATTCAGCTACGTTCACAATCTTTCTCCATCGTTCCTAAGGACTACTATTTCTAGCTATGGAATGTCCTTGGGAAGATTCCTCCGGTTCTAGAAGAATCATTGGACTTAACCTATCCTACCATCCTTATGTCACCACAATCTTCATCGTCGTGAAATAAATGGGTTTTGGGTAAGTATATGTCACCATGAAAATCCATTTTGATATGCAAATCCGTTTTGCTCCCCCTTAACATATGTCACGATATTCGAAAACATTTTGCACATGTCGGGATGAGCCAGCACATTAAGTCAAACCATTTGTGATAATATCCCATATTAAATCACATTTTATCCCCCATATTAAAAATATTAACCCAATCGATGTTTTTAATATCAATTGATTTAATGAAGTTTTAACAAAGGTTTTGGGAAGAAAAATGCAAGTCCATTTTATCTTCATGATATCAAACGTATGAGATATGATACCGATTTGTAACATGATAACATATTCACCATATTAGAAAAGAATTGACAAGGTTGGACCTGATTGATGAGAACATCATATGATAAGATCAAATGGTTCTTGTCAGCATATGTTGGTCGCCTCGTCACGTCTGAAGTCATCTCTTGACACCACATGTACGATTGGTATTGTTGTCTTGACACCAACTTGTGAACTAGGTACGTTCAGCATCAAAGATTCTGAATGCTTGACAATTGCTCCCCCTCAATTGTTGACCCGTGTTCTATTGAAAGAGTTGTAGTCGTCGGTTGAGTAGTCGCATCATCGAGTATGTAGATACCAATTGTATATTGCTATGGTTGTAGAGATGATAGCTTCATAAAAACAAGACTTCTCTTGTTTTTACAAATAAATGCACTGAGGCATACATTGATTTGTGTTATACCAAGTTATAAAGTAAACTTGATCCCTTACAAGGTTTTAAAGTAAACCTTGCCCGAGAAAGTTAATTCCCGTTGTTAGCCAAAGCTTTCATAAGAAATACTTGACTTTAATATGAAAACCGGGTTGCAGTCTGAAATAACTACAAACCATTTTGAGCATGTTTTAAAACATTTGAACTTCTGCTCGAACTTTATTTAAAACCCCGTGTCATTTTTGAATGACATTTCTAGTATCGTAAATATTATCGATTCCAGAAGACATGCTCTTTTTATCAAAACATTTTTTGAACACACAATTTTGAAAGATTTAGAAAACCTTTTTGAGAAATTCTCGAAAAATTATGTTCAATGTTTTGAAAACCAATTACTTGAGCTTAAGATGTTGAATATCTTACAAAACGAGCTCAAGTCCGAGAAGTTGTAAACTTCCCGTTGTTAAGGATAAGTTTATCATCGGCGATAAACTTTCTTTTTAACTGAAGAACGAGTCCTAAGTTGACATTTACTTAGAAGTCGTTTTCATGAGCTTGAAAAACTTTGAATGTTTTAACGTAAAGCTCATGACCGAGAAAGATGAATTTCCTGTTATAAGGAAAAGTTCTCTTATTTAAAAGATACACTTTCCTTTCTGAGCTTAAAACCTGGAATGTTTTACTACAAGCTCATGACCGAGAAAAATTAATTTCCCGTTACGAGGAAAAGTTATCATTAAAGATAAGCTTTCATAAAATTAAAGTCCGAGTTACAGTCTGATATTTAACTGTAAGTCATTGTGCATGAGCTTAAAAACTTCGAATGTTTTTATTATTAGCTCATGCCCGAGAAAAGTTAATTTCTCGTTGTGAGGATAAGTTTATCATCGGTGATAAACTTTCCTTTCTCTGAAGATCGGGTCATCGTCTGAAATTTAACAATGAACCATTTTACACGAGCTTAAAACCGTTGAATAGTTTTAAAGTAAGCTCGTGTCCGAGAAAATTTAATTTCTCGTTTTTGAGGATAAGTTTATTATCGGCGATAAACTTTCCTTTATTTGAAGATCGGGTCATCATCTGATATTTAATGAAGAGCCTTATACACGAGCTTAAAACCTTTGAATGGTTTTAGGATAAGCTCGTGTTCGAGAAAAATTAATTTCTCGTTTTGAGGGTAAGTAATAAGTGTGAAAACACTTATCCTTTTACCACTTATTTCCAATAATAACAAGACCAAAACGTGTATTTTATGTCGTAAAAGTCGGAATTATGCGTGGTTTGTGTTTTTATTGTGTTTTAGGACCAAAAGATGAAAAAGGAAGAAAACACGGGCTTTCACGGGCTTTTATCGAAGAAAACGAGAAAAGACAAAGTCAAAAGATCAAGAGTGCTTAAAAGACGGATGTCCAAGACCTATTCTGAAGATTTATCGAAGAACAAGTCTAAAGACGGAAGTTTAATGAAGTCGAAGAACTCGAGTCTAAATAAATGAAGAAATGTTAAGACGAGTTTAATTAATCCCGAGACGACATCGAGAAAGACAAATGAATTAAATCGAGTCGAGAAGAAAAAGAAAGAAGGAAGCACCACACATGCACCTCCCCATTTCCTATAAATACCCTCCTAAACTCATTTAGGAGGGTTGGTTAGTTTTAGTTAGTTTAATTTTTCTTTCATTTTTGTAGGTGATTCTAGAGAGAGAAAGTGACAGTTTCTCTCACTAGGATCCCAATCTTTTATCTTCCTTTCATGTTTTTAATCAAACCTTTATCTTTGATAGTTTAATTCTTGTCTTAATCTTAATCTTACTCTACCTTTCTTAGCTCTCATTCACTTTAATCCGAGTTTGCTACACGTATTGTTTTAATTTGATGTTTGATTTATTAAAAAGTTTATCTTTTTATTAATCTTTAAGTTTTCATACGGAATGAGCTATAAGTTTGACATGCTTATTGGCTTATTTTGTGTCTAGCTTATTGTTTTAAGTTTTCTTAAAGAGTTTTAGTCTTTTTAGAGTTTGCTTAATTTGTTTGCTTATCTTGTCTTTTCATAAAGTTTATGAATTTCGCCTTTTGAAAGCTTTCAAATTTATGCTTATTAAGTTGTTTAAGTTTCGGTTTGATAAGTGATTATTGGTTTCTGCTTATTCGTTTGAGCTTATTTACTCTTTTGGACGCCTTTTTCATCTTAGAAGGGTTTTCCCTTGTTACGATCCTTGGCTTCGATCGCATAGAGTGCGATCTGTTGTTGTTTCCCTGGTACGATCACGTTCTACGATCACATACTTCGATCACTGGGTACGATCTGGTAGTACGATCCCCAAGTACGATCCCCAAGTACGATCCATTATGTGCCATCGTAATTACAATAGTGCGATGGAAAAATCCTACATGCATGCTAGAGTACGATGGAACAATTTTACAACTACGATGGAAATGTCATGCATGCATGCTTTTGTTTACCGCCAATTTGAGCAGCTAGGCTGGCTGCTTCCAGCAGCTAGCCTGCCTGCTTGCTTATTTATTAGCATTGTTCCGTAATTGTCTAGTTTTATCTGAAAGTTGTTCCGTTTTTATTCTTGAAAGTTACATATTTTTAGTTGAATTTTTCTTCTATTTTTAAAATTAATATTTTTTCGTAAGTTCAAGTTTTATCTTTTATTTAGTACCCGCTTTAGGTTTTGCCTCGTTTAGCTGTAACGTACCATTTTAGTTTTATTCTCTCCTTTTTCATTTAGTAAACTTTATTTTCGACTCGATAGTTAATTTCTTCTTTTAGATTTATTTTTATTAATTGTTTCGCTTTAAATTACGTTTTATTATTTGTTTTAATATTCGTTTTAATATCGTTTTAACTTTTAGTTTTTAATATTCACCTTGTTTTACTTTTATTATTTGTACTTGTCTTTAGTTTATTTTTAAATACTTTTCGCATTTACTTTTTAATTAGTTATAGATAATCAACTTCCCTTTTTCTTAACCAAAAACAATTGAGTCACACATTTAACCAGAAATCAATTCGTTAAGACACCGAGAAAACGAACTTTTTAACCTAGAAAAATCTCAATTTCAGTAAGTTATCGTTGCGTAGATAAACTTCCCTGTCTCTGAAGTCCGGGTCATCGTCTATCATTTAACGAGGAGCCATTGTCCATGAGCTTAAAACTTGGAATGTTTTTTATATAAGCTCATGCCCGAGAAAACTTAATTTCTCGTTGTTAGGATAAGTTTATCATCGGCGATAAACTTTCCTTTCTTTGAAGTCCGAGTTACCAATTGTGGATTTGCTATTATAAGATCCGGTGGTCTAACATGGTGGTAAATGGTGGTGGAAGCCATTGTTAAAGCTTAGAGAGAGAGAGTGGTTGTGTGTGTAAAGAGAGAAAGAAAATGTAATAAAATGAAAAAGAAACACAAGCAACACCCCTCCTTGGAAGCCTAGGAGGGGTATATATAGTCACACACCATACACTTAACTATACAATGAACCTAGTCTAGTCTAAGCGTGTGTGACTATGATAACTAATGGGAATTCTTAAATGTCGTCACATAAAGTGAATTTCTAACAATCTTCCCCCATGGGACGACGTGTAGAATTCCTTACAATATTTTTCCTAACAAGTACATAATGATTAAGAACAAGAGCTTTCATGAAGCGTCCAATGCTGATGATGTCTTCTAAGGCTTTTGACTTCAAAACGACTCATCTTTAAAGTAACATGTAGAAGAAATACTGTAACGGCACGAGCTAAGTAACCCATACACTTCTGGTTAAGGAGAAGCTTCTGAATTAACTTCCCCCTAATTCATGCCACATAAACTTGATGTAGAAGCTTTTAAATAGCTTCCCCCTAAATCGACAATCCTCGTAAGCAACTTCAAAGCTTAGAATGATTAAGCGCACAGCGGAATCTAACAAGCAAATCCCATCATATAACATGATAACGTTGCTAAGAGGGATTGAAAGTTTGGGGCACACCAAGTAGATCAACAACTTCTCTTCTCACGCTTGAATAATTCTTCTGAATTTTTATTCCCCCTGAGAGTTCAAGTTATGCATACCAGAAAGAATCAAGACATTTCTTCCCCCACATGGTTGAAGAAAGTAAATCAGTCCTAATTATGAAGCTCAAATACTGAAGTGGACACTTTATCCCATTCATGAAGTTGACATCGTAACACCAGAGTCAATTAAGTCTCGGAAATGCACATATCTTCTTCCGGAGATGCACCAGAGTCAATTAAGTCCCGGGAATGCATATCTCTCCATATAGGATAATGATGATGTTTAATTGCAACAATCAAACAATTAAACCTCGAATCAGTAGTGTACCGTTTAGAGATTGATAACGCCACGAGTTAAAACACTGATTTTCTCTGCGGCTATGACAAATGTCATCCCGGAATGTCTTCAAATCAAAAGAAGGTATGAAGTTCATCACGTGTACTCGTTGTGCGTTCAATGTGTCTTCTTCTTCCCCCTTGATGGTTTCGAAACTCGGAACCATCAATAAATTGTACGCACATGAACCTGAAATCTCGTGAGAATAATAAATAAGCTGAATTATATATTTTGTGAGAATCAGCTGTTGATCGAAAATCTCTTCTCATAAACTCTCCGTGGCCATCTTTACCAACCCACTTGAAAGCAATTTGAAGTGACCACTGATAGAATGAACCAGATACATCAAACATGAAGCTGAATAAAAATTCTTTGATCTTGTGACTTAAGCTTGCATTGTTGTTGAATGAAGAACGGTGGAGAAATCTCTAAGTACTCAATGCATCACTGAAGAAGTCTATAAGCACAACACCTCTTGAAATTATCCACGTCGACTAAGCGCGTGCCACTGAGTACAACAAAGTAACCCCTTTAAGTGATAGTTATCCGAGTCATCAACCATCAACCCCGAACCCGGAAACCAGATAAACAAGTCTTCATTCTAATATGAAGCACGAGCAAGTTATCTTTGAAAGATAAAATAAGTTCACGCCTTCGAAAAATCCGTCTTCAACTTCCCATAATTAATACCCGATCAAACGAAATCTGTAGTCACTAAAAAATCGCCCATTTTTTTCTTGGTCTCGTCTCAAATAAATTTTATCACTTAGTCTCTCGTCACTTTGTCACGTCACTTTTGACTCGTCACGATGCCTCGATGGAGTCCCGAAAAATTGAACATTAAATTCAATAAATGATAAAAATTTTAAAAAATAAAAATTTATCATTGCAACAAAAATAATGTTTTCGTCCATGGCAAATACTCAAAGTCCGGCCCACATGTTCAAATCATTATCAAACGCCAATTCTATCCATTGGCAATACCCGGTCCATGAAGTGAGGATAAAACACTTTCCAACCCTAAAAACTCATAGATAAATCCGTCCCTCACCAAACTCCTCTCTCACACCTCCCACCTCGTTTCTCTCCATGACCAAATAAATTCATAATACGAATCTCACATATCCTCCATCTCAGTTATCTCTAAACCTCTCCGCCCCCTTCACTCTTCTCAAACCACAAAAAAAATCAATCTCATTTCACCTTATACATCATTAACAATCATAACGAATCATACCACAAAAATAATAGAACGAATTCAATTTTACATCTTGATCTACTCGAATCAAGGCAAACTAAAATCATTTGATGTGGTTTCGGGTAAGATTATGTTTGATTGCATGTAGTTTTAAATTTGTTAAATCGAAACAAAGAAAAGATAATAACAAACTTGTTATAAATCTTTCTTTATTTTCATAAATCAACTGGGTTAAAAACCCACAAAGATCAATGATGATATCAATTTTTTTTTCGTATATAGATCTTAAAAGATCTTTGGTTGCATGTGCAAAACACGAAAAAAATGAATCAGAGATCAATTTACTTTTCTGATTGTTTGAGTCTAGATTGGGATTAAGTGACGAAGGGAATTAGGATTAGATGGATGGTGTTGTGGAGGTATAAGGGTGGCAGTTGAGTCAGACTCAGTGAGTTAACTAAATCAACTCGGTAATTACCGAGTTGACTTGGTTGTGTTGGTTTCGGTCAAGTCATTCACTGTATGGGTTTGTTGTGATTGAAATGGTCTCGGGTCATGTTTCAAACGAGTCATGAAGACGAGTCTTTTTATCGCAATGTTTTCTTCAAAAAATCCATCGCAAGATAATAAAAATAAGCCATCGCAATCAATGTTTTAAACCCATAGCAAAGTCAAAAAAACTTGCATCGCAATGTTTTTGAATTTCAGTCCATCGGAATGTTTTTCAAATGAGTCCATCGGAATGTCTTACAAATGAGTCCATCGGAATGTCTTACAAATGAGTCCATCGGAATGTCTTACAAATGAGTCCATTGGAATCCCCATCGGAATCCCCATCTGAATCCCCATCGGAAAAGGGTTTTGACCCAATATCATGGTTTTTCCAAAAAAATGGATCTGTAATCTTGATCTTATCTATCTGTCCTTTCCCGGATTTTTAGGATCTTGTTTTTTACAGACTTGGGTTTCTGTGGGCAGATCTTCATCATCAAGACAACAAATAAACCCATAAAAACTTTAAACCAGATCTTAAAAAAATGAAATCAGAAACAGTAGAAAGATGATTCTGCAAGTATTTGACCAGAAAAATGAAACCATGACAGGATATGAAGCACAAAACCATGTGACAATAAAAACCACCGTGACAAAAAAAATTATGACAGATTGGACCAAAAATATTATAGAACGAGACACAAAGAAATATAGACCACCAAATCGAAAACAATAAACACGAACACGATCCAAGGATGGAACCGAGGCTCTGATGCCAATTGTAGGATATGTAAATCTTGCTTATGTTTTAGAGAGAGAAAGAGATAGAGAGATGGTGAGAACACACACACTTAGAGAGAGAAAGTGAAAGAAAAACACTTTTCAACTATGTGTAAAATGAAGAACCACACCACCCTCTCCATCTAAGGAGAGGGTTTATATACCCAAGCCCTTGACATGGGCTTGGGCTTACATTTGGGCCGACCTACACATGTTGTAGGCTAGGCCTTGGTTTGTTTGTTAAATAAGGATAAGTAACTAAACTACAAGCTATTACATGGACTATCGTTGGAGTGACCGATCCTTTTGAATATGTAAAACGTATTTCCAACAATATGTTGAAGAAAATGGTCAAGAACAACAAAATATGGATATGAGAGAGAAGCCATATAATATTGCGTTGCTATATATGATGTATGTGTGGATGAGTCATAGGATCTTGTGGAGCTACATCGAAAACATCCCATTGCTGGAAGAAGTTTCCATTACAGATTTAGGGAAAAGTGGCAGGTTTTCTCTTGGTGCAGGAAAAATTGATGAGATGAGAAACGACCCGATGCTACCCTTTGAAAATTTTGAACAGAGGTTCATGTTTCATATAAATACGTATCATGAGTCCTGTCATCAGATTAACTTTCCCTTGTTAGAAATGCCAATTTCAGGGTACGTGATGAAGAGGGTAGCTTTATTTTTACTGAAGCTGAATGATGTCCCACACGATTGTCATGATGATAATTATAATACTATGTATGGTGATGAGAATTTCTTTAAAGATGTTGTCCCTTCGGCAACATCCAATGATTTTGAAGACGTGGTGTATTGTGAAGCTATGGATGAGATCTTAAAGGAGGAAAGGGGTATTGTGAAGTTCCTAATGAGTGCTGGGGCTCGCAGGGTTGGAAACACCTTTGTTGTAGGCTTTGGGTAATAGTGAGTTGTGGAGGTATTACTAGTTAACATTTGTTTTGGTGGTTCTATGTTATGTAACTCTGCGTTACTTCACCTAGTTTAGAATCATATTTATTTGATATGGTAAGTTGTTTTAGAAACAGGGGTTGTTTGCGTTATGTATTTAAGTAGACTCGATGTTTCTGAATGTTGACATATTATACTGACTTCGTATTTGTGGGGTTTTATTCTCTTAGGCTGCGAATTGATGTTATATGTGTTTCACCAGTTTTTATTCGGAATTACCTGAAATCTGTTGGGGAATAGCATCCAAATTGTTGACGGTTGGTTACTAGACGTTAGAAATCCCGACACATCAAGCCAGATGAACTGTTATTCTCAAAACTTAAACATTATGTATGTGTGTAATTAAAGTAAAGAACCAGAACTAGTGGTAAAGAAAAATTGGAAAGTTATTGTTATCCATCGTCCTACAAATACTAACATAGGCTAAACATACATTGATTCGAAAATTTAAGAAATGTTTAGAAAACGGTTGGTGTATGATATGTTATGATTCAACAATTTAAGAACGACGAATCTTTAACTTACCTTGACTTAAAGAGAGTTGGGTACAATTTAAGAACGGCGAGTTTTTAACTTACCTTGACTTAAAGAGAGCTGGGTGCAGTGGTGCTCTATAACTTTTATAAGGCATGCCATCTCAGCACATATCAAAAATACTACTCCCTTACTATAACATGTTATAGGGCATGTGGGTCTCATAACACACTACCAAAAATACTACTCACTCGCGAAAAAAAGAAACGTAAAAGCCGAATAACTTAAGTGAGGGGATTTCAACACAGAGTAGATTCTTTTTTGGGTGGGTTATGGAACTGACCCATTGTTTTTGCATTTGTACCTAGTATGACCTCAAATTTTATATCACAATAAGAGAAAAATGAATATGGAAAACAAATAAAGTGTGTTATTTACTCACCGAAGGTCAGAGTTTGTAGTGTACCTCTAAAGGAAAATCATACAACTGAAGAAGCTTCGAAGACACAGCGATATACAGACCTTTTAACCCAAATGTGATTTGCGGAAGACGACTTATGCCTGTATCTGTTATAACTTAGTCTTCGAAACATTTTAGTCGGCCTAGATTTTTAGCCAACTTCTCAAAAAGAGCACAAATCTAGCTTCTCTAAAAGTTCTACCTGGCCAATGTCCTTAGGCAATTTCCCAAGACGACAACACGCTGTAACATAGAGCCCCTTCAGACGTTTTGGACATCCAACGAGAGCATTAGTTTCTACCAACTCATCAGAATATTGATGATCTAAACTCTCAAGATCTGGAGTCAGCTCATGGTCAAGGCTTCTCAACCTTGATTTACGAAGGTTTATGTCTTTGAGATTGAGACATTCAACAGGCACCTTCAGTTTTACAAAATGGGTACAAACAAAAAGAGATAAAGTCTCGAGATTTGGAGTCAACCCAAGGTCAAAGGTTATTGGCTTTGAGTCGCTGATATCGAGATGCTTGAGCTTTTGACAACCGGGCACGCAAAGTTCTTCTAACTCATCAGAAATTTCAAGATATAACTCCTCTAGATTCGGAGTAATCCTCAAGTCAAAGGTCGTAATTTCTGAGTCGGAGAGAGAAAGGAATTTGAGATTTTGGAGATCCTGCCAGCAAAAAAAGGCAAACTTAGCATTAAGAAACCAGCATTACGAATATGCAAAACAACCAATCGACAATTATTCTACCTTTTTTACTCCCTCTTCCCAAAGTTGTAGCATTCTGCTACGCTTCATTTCAAGTCCAACGAGATTGTTTGATTGAAATGTTCTAGGTAAATACAAGAAAGGGTACCTCTCACAATTTAGATATTGTAAAGAATTTGGAAAGTATTGGCTTGCATCATCAAGAAATTCGGAATCATCAACAGATGCAAAATTCACTTCAAGATATCGAAGCTTCTTCATTTTTCCAAGACCTTTCATAAGCATTTTCAAATTTCTTCTCAGCATATCAAGTTTTAAACATCTTGTTTCTTCGATATCCTGAAATCCAAAAACACAAAGTTAGAGAGAACAAATGAAAATGTATTAGTTTTCACAATCTTACAAGTAAACTGATCTTTACCATGTCATTAGCCAATATATCTTCAATTTTCTCGTCAATCCACAAATGGCTATGTTTGTTAGGCTCATCGGGGTGCGAACGGCGAACAATGTTCTTTCCCATTTCTTCCATATGGTCATGCATCCCCACGACCTCACATTTAGAAATAGTTATGAGAGATTTCTGCTCCAGAACTTTTAAACCAATTCTAGCATGAAATCCACAACTTTCTAGAATTCTGATTGCCTTTTGTTTATGCTGGCCTTTTAATATGCATGCAATGTCTAGAAACATTTTATGATATTCATCTTCGAGACTGTTATAGCTTAATTCTAGCTTTTCCAAAGTGTCCTTTAATGGAATGCTTTTTAGTCTCCTTATGGCATCGACCCATTCAAGCTTTTCTCTACCACAAAGAAATGAACCCAAAACTTTGATCGTTAAGGGAAGACCATCAGCATATTGTACAACTTTCCCTGATAGCTCTTCATATCCTTGAATTGGAATCTCTTTATGAAATGCATACCTACTGAAGAGGAAAATTGCTTTCATAGACAGCACTTGCTCATCTCTTGTGGTAATGATAATTCTGCTTCCTGATTTCAACCAGTCATGCTCGACTAACGCCTTAAGCTGTTCTACATGATCAACATCATCTAAAACAACAAGTATCTTCCTACGACGCATCGTGGCTTTCAACATGTTTTTCCCATCATGAACACTACTAAAAGTGATGTCTTTTTTATTTGACACATCTTCTAGTATCTGATTTTGAATCTCCTTTAAACCGGATAAAGAAGGTTTTGAAGCTTCCCGGACATTTTTGACAAAGCTTTTTCCTTATAAATGATTAGAAATTTGATCATAAACAGCTCTAGCTAAAGTTGTCTTACCCCCACCTCCGATCCCCTTGATTCCGATCCTGCGAACATCTTCAGTACCAATCTCTAAAGATTCAAGAACATCACTGATTCAGATCTTCATGCCCACTAACTTTCCATCAGCATTCGAAAGAGTGGAAAATTTCTCTTTGAAAATAACATCAATTAATTGGATTAATTTAGATTCATCCTTTTGTCAATTAGAATTATAACATATAAGGATTAACATCTGTATTTATATAGATGTTATCAGACAGAATATTACAGAGATATGATAAAGAAATGTAACTACCCGTTCGTTATAGCCTGCAACTCCTACCCGACCAAATCAGCAAATTCTTTCATTAGCATCTTTGTGGTTTTCATGTTTAGAATAAGCTTCTCCAACTGGCCCACTTTGTTTTCGGACTTGGGTGGGGTCAACATCAATAAAGACAGGATAAGCAGTATGAGCGGTCATCTTTTGGTACTCCATAATCAAAAGAAACTCATATAGACACCAAGATGAAGATGTATATGTCTTTGAGAAAATAATGATGTAAAATTTTGACTCTTCAATGGCTTTCAGGAGTTGATCTTTGATCATTCCCCCTTTTTCGATTTTCTCATCATCCTTGTATGTTTCAATGCCTTTTTGCATAAGAGCTTGATAAAGATGGCCAACAATGTATTTCGCATGGATGAGTTTGAAGTGGATGAGTTAGAAGAAGATGGCATTGGATGAAAGCAATAGATAAAGACCATTAGTATTAGCATTATCATAATCACAATTCCTAATGAGAAACGTAACCTCTTGTTGGAAAGGACTTGTTTATGTGAATTCTTCAAATCAACTCTTTTTGCATAAGAGCTCGAACTTGTCTCAAACTCCTGAATTCTATAAAATTACAAATCACGTCCACTATGTGTTCATCGAGGTTCTCACGACGAACAATGTTCTCTCCCATATCTTCTATATGGTCATGCATGCCAAAGACCTGATCATACTTGGAAGAAATAATAGTTATGAGAGATCTCTGCTCAAGAAGTTTTAAACCATTTCTACCATGAAATCCACAGCTTTCAAGAATTCTCATTGCACCTTTTATGTTCCAACCTTTCAAGAAGTATGCAATGATTATAAATATCTTCCTATATTCGTATCTGAGACTGCTATAGCTTATTTCTAGCATTCACATGATTATATTCATCATCTTCGAGACTGCCAAGTTGTGGTTTGATCGGGATGGGGTGGCTGCAACAGTCAACAAATGATGGTGGTGCTTGTGGTGACTGTGTGTTTGTAGATTTAGATGGCACAACTCCTTACAATCAACTCACTGATATGAAAATAGAGACACAAGTTTTAGATATCAAGGTGAAAGTTACAGAGAAGTACAAAACAAATAATGAAGTATACTGGCTATTTATAGATTAGGTGACAACAAAGTGAATGTGCATAAAACTAGGAAGAAATGGGAACATGGGTACCCATGACTCTCCTGAAGAATAGCTGAATTGGTAAACACAAGAAGTAGTAAAACCCAACGTGTGTAAAACCCCTGGTACCATATCAACTCTTTTATTAACACATCAAACCATGCACTTAACTATGCACCTGTGACTAAATTAACCCACAACCATGACCAACCAAGATTATCTAACAGTGTTTGGAGAGATAAGAAATCAAGGTTGCGAGATGGATTAAAATACGAATCTCTTATTTTACTTTGATATTTTACAATTTGCAATGACTTTTTCAATCTAATGCTGCATGGTTCACATTCTCTCAAAGAATTTATGAGTAATAAGTGTGAAAACACTTATCCTTTTACCATTTAATTATAATAATAACCAAGCTAAAACGTGTATTTTATGTCGTAAATGTCGGAATTATACGTGGTTTGTGTTTTTGTTGTGATTTAGGATCAAAATGTGAAAAGGGAAGAAAACACGGGCTTTCACAGGCTTTTATCAAAGAAAAAGACAAAAGACGAAGTCGAAAGATCAAGAGTGCAAAAAGAACGGAAGTCCAAGGCCTATTCTGAAGATTTATCGAAGAAAAGTCTAAAGACGGAAGTTTAATAAAGCCGAAGAACTCAAGTCTAATTAATTAAGAAATTACAAGATGAGTTTAATTAATCCCGAGACAAAGTCGAAGAACTTAGAAGACGAAAAGACGAGAAAGAAAGAAAGAAGGAAGCTTCCAACACATGCTTACCTCCCTGATCACTATAAATACCCTCCTAATATCACATTAGGAGGTGTTGACTATCTTGACAAAATAGTTCTTTCATTTTAATTACTTTCACTTTTCTTAATGTCATTTACTTAATTGTCATTTAATTACCTTGTCTTGCACCTTAAATTTGTAAGTTTTTTTAATTCTTGCTTTAACTTTTATTGTTAAATCTTAATTTTAATCAAGTTTTTATTAATCTATCATTCTACCTTTCTTGTCTTGATTTAATCTTTATGTTTATGTGCTTATTGTCATGCTTATTTGATTGTTTGTTATGTTTTAATGTTTATGATTGTGTTAGCTTATTGATTTTATAACTTATTATGTGTTTGATTTAAATTTGATTAAGTGTTAATTAGTTAATTTTTATAAAAAGTTGTTTTTAAATATTTTTATTATTTAGTGTTTTTAAAAGTTTTTAAATTTGGCTTATTTGTATTTTCTTAAATTTGATTTGGTAAAAGTTTTGGTTAATTGCTTATTTGTTTTTTGCTTAATTTTTTAGATTCTTAGCTTATTTGCAACTTGTTCTTATCCGGGTTAGTAAAACCCTCAAATTCCGGATAAGTGGTATCTTGGGATTCCGGATAAGAACCATTATTCAGCATTCCGGATAGTGACCGGAACCATATTCCGGATAGTGGTCAAATTGTGGTATTCCGGATAAGAGACTGAAGGTTGATTCCGGATAGCCTCTCAAAGTTTCATTCCGGATAAAGGCTCTTATTTAGTTATTCCGGATAAGCCGCAGAACAAAACATTCCGGATAAGGGTCCAAGCTCGGATTCCGGATAGTGGACTGAATCCAAATTCCGGATAAGCAGCAAAGGCATTCCGGATAAAGACTTGGTGAACGAATTCCGGATAAGCTGTTGTATCAGTTATTCCGGATAGTGTGTTGGATGTGTATTCCGGATAAGGGTTCGAATTAGCATTTCGGATAAAGCTTCACTTGGAGAATTCTGGATAAGGGCAGATTCAGATTGTGGATAAGGGTGACAGCCTTATTCCGGATAAGCAGAAAGTTTGGTATTCCGGGTAGTGACAGTATCTTGGGTTCCGACTTAGGTTTGTTTGTTCCCTGTTTTTATTTTCAAGCATTTATTTTTTCGCCATTTTTTCTTAAGTGTTATTTTAATTGTCTTTCTTTATTTTAAATTTCAAGTTTGCATTTTTATTACATTGTTAAATTAACTTTTCGTCAAGTTTTAATTTTTGTCTTTTAATTAATTTACCTTTTAAAGTTTTAATTTTTGCACCAATTACTTTTTTATTAGTTTTAGATTTAATTACCGTCATTTACTTTAACGTCTTGCACATTTACTTTACTACAACGACAAATCTATTGTTTTTCACCAAAAGACAACTGAATCGCACATTTTTCCCTTTCTCAATTCGAAAAGACTGGAACAACGATATTTTTATACTTGGTAAAAACCTTGTATTAAATGGCGTCGCTGCCGGCTCTTTTCGTGAAGATTAACGGTTTTCTGTGAGAGACGCGTTGAATTTTGGGATCCGTTCACTCGTGAGCGTTATTTTTCTTGCTCAAAAAATTTCCAAAACTCCATAAAAATTAAAAATTTTCAAAAATCCAAAAAGATTTTTATTTTTATTTTTACACGTACATATATATTCTCTGTTTCTTTGGTATCCTTTTCTTTTTCTTTTGCAGGTGTATGCGTACTAGATCTTCGACTTATTTAGAGCCCGAGACTCGTGAAGGTTTAGTTATGGCTGGTGTGCACAACAACAATAATCCACCCCACCCCAACAATAATAATCCACCCCACCCCAACATGAATAACAACAACAATGCTCCCCCACCCGACCTTCAAACAATGGAGGAGCTGTGTCAACCCACGATGAATGGACGAGGAGGACCGATTGCGCCGATGCAAATCACGGCTCCGTAGTTTTCGTTGAAGCATCACAGGATCCAACAAGTTCAAAACACTTGTCCATTTCACGGATTACCGGATGATGATGCCAACAAACACCTCGACAAATTCATTACCGTTACTCAAAGCATGAAGTTGCCCGGGGTTACTATGGATTTTCTTCGCCTTCACCTATTTCCACACACCTTATTCCACCATGCCGAAAAATGGTTTGATCGTCTTCCGAAGAATTCAATTCATACTTGGGATGAGATGACTCAACGATTTTTGTCGCGCTACTTTCCACCATCCATGGTCACGAGCCTTCGAAATCAAATTAGTGGATTTACTCAAGAACCCGATGAATCACTTTTTGATGCTTGGGAACCATATAATGTTTTGATCGATCGATGTCCAAACCACAACATGCTCCCTGTCACCTTAATTGATACTTTCTACAATGGTTTAACTTTTCATGATCGTGATAGATTAATGCAGCCGCCGGTGGCACGTTTATGAAAAGAAGACCCGAGGAGTGTAGAGAGCTTATAGAGAACATGACTACTCATCACAAAAATTGGGATTCATCCGCATCTTCAAGGAATAACCCGAGAGTTAATGTTTCTTCTACTTCTTCTAACCCTGAGATCACCGAATTAACCCGCGCAATGGTCGAAATGAGAAAAAACCTGCAACTTTTGGCTACAAATCAACAACAACAAGTTAAAGCTGTTGCAACTTCTTGTGAGATTTGCGGGGGTCCTCAGTCATACACTGATTGTCCTTCTACTCATGACAATCTGGAAAACGTGTATGCGGCTTATGGTAACTACTCAACGAAAAACTACCAAGCCCGACCTCAAGGTGATCGTAACTTGCTAAGTTACCGTTCTAACAACTTTCTTTCACCCGGTTTTTCTCCTCAAAACCACAACCTCAACAACTAAAATTGAAGCAACCCAAACCCACCTCGAGCTTCTAATCATTATCACCCACCCGCTCAACAAGCCCCACCCATTAATCAAGACGTGGAAGCTTTCATGAGGACCCAAGGAGAGCAAATTAAGAATCTGCAAAGCCAAATTATCAACTTGAAAGGGGATATCACTAAGCAAGGTAATGATATTAGATCCGAGATTCGACATGATATACAAACCTCTTTTAGCACTCAAACAAATGATTTGAAGAATATGTTGGCTAGTTTCTTACCAAGTACTCAACCCTCTACTTCGGGATCTCTTCTTTCTAATACCGTCACCAACCCAAGAGCGAATGTGAGTGCTATTTCTACACGCAGTGGAGCAACCTTAGTAGGACCATCTATCCCTCCCCCAGTTACTCCATCTACACCTCCTCCACCACCGTTTATCCCTCCTACTCCCACGCCTAGTATTAGTTCTCCATTACCGTCTCCACCCCATACTGAAGAAGTTCCCAAGAAGAACCCTTCAACAACCCCACCTTCCACCTATAAACCCAATATCTCTTATCCTTCTCGCTTATACAAGGCCAAATTGCAAACCAAGGATGACATTCAAGTGTCGAACTATTTGAAGAAGATTTCAGGACTGACCATCACCTTTAGCCTTGTTGAAGCTCTAGCCCAAATGCCTAAATTTGTTAAGATGTTTAAGGAATTGCTTAATAAGAAGGAGAAGATGGCTGAGTTTGTTAATACTCGATTGAATGAAAATTGTTCTGCCGTCCTTCTTAAAGAACTTCCAGAGAAACTTGGAGATCCCGGTCGTTTTGTGCTACCATGTACTTTTAACCAAACCGAAGAATTTACTGCCTTAGCCGATCTCGGGGCAAGTATAAATTTGATGCCTTTAAGTGTTTGGAAAAAGCTATCATTACCCGATCTTACACCAACAAAGATGACTCTTGAGCTAGCAAATCGCACTCTCGCTTACCCCGTTGGTATTTCCGAAGATGTGTTTATTAAAGTTGGTACCTTCACTTTTCCGGTCGACTTTGTTGTTGTTGATTATGAAATGGACCCTCGTATTCCGTTATACTTGGTCGGCCATTCTTGAGAACCCGAAAAGCTTTAGTCGATGTTGCCGAAGGTGAGTTAATCTTAAGAGTCGGGAATGATGCACAAGTTTTTAAAATGGGAAAGATCACAACCAAAACCAATGGAAGAGAATCAGCGAATATGATTAATGTGCTTGATGATTTTGTCGTCTACAACAATCCTCTTTTCGATACTTGCTATGACAATCCACTTTTCAAAGATGATGTGGATGATTCTCTCTCCAATTTTGATCCTCCACCAATTCATGAATCTCCACCAATTTATGATGACTATGATGATGATTCTAGTTCTGACATGGATGATTCTGATGATTTTTCTTCTGAGTACAAAGACATGCCAACATATGATGATTTTGATTTTGACGATGTTGATACTCTCTCGAGTGATTCTTCACATGATGACCTTGCGCCTACTTTTGATGAAGATCCTCCGCCAACAATACTTGATCCTACTTTGGATGACTACTCATTTGAGGAAGACTTTGCTACTTTTCTCAACACTTACTTCCCAAATGAGAGTGATGCTCCTCCTTTGGACTTTGATGATTATGGTCTTTATCCTCCTTTGGATATGAAGAAACCCGTTTCAAAGGAGAAGAAGCCGGCCGACACCGATATCCGTAGCACCTATGTCTTGACACCTCTCTATCCTCCCTCTGAGGATGAGATTGTGAGATTTATGAGCGGATCCTGTTCAAGGTCTACTGAGCCTGAGTCTTATTTTCCCCTAAAGGAAAAGGTGTTCGACCCCGGTATTGCAATTTTCAAGCCATCTCAGTATCCATCTGATGAAATAAAAGGAAAGATTTTTGGAACTTTTGGAGATAGGCTTGCACCTCATCACCCTTGCTACCACCGTGCTCAACACCTGCTTAAGGGAACCTTGCCTAGTCTTATTTGGCTTGCCTTGTTCGCCTTAAGCTTGTGCTACTTGATGGATGAAAACCATGTATTTGATCTCGGGGTGGATATATTTCAAGCTTCTTCCTATGCTAATCAAGGTCGAGTCAGGCTCACGACTCGGTTACCAAAAACAAGTCCTTCTCAAGAGGCAACCCGCTGTATCTATCCTTTTTATTTATTTTTATAATAAGTGTAGGGGGAGACCCTAGTATGTGTTTGTTGTTTTCTTTCTTATCAGGTGCAGGGATTCGAGCTTTCAAAGATACATTCTTGATGACTTTTGACGACTCGTGATTTCGTGTTCCCGTCTTCCCGGTTCTATCCCAAACTCTTTTGATTCTCTATTTTATATTTTCCAATATTAAAATAGGAATCACTTTAGTTGTCTCTTCCTTAGCAAGATTTAAACAAAGTGCACAATGTCCTAAGTGTAAGGGAGGTTACTTCCACATGCTTAAACATTGAGGACAATGTTTATATTAAGTGTAGGGGGGACTTCTATCGAAGTTAAGTGGGCTTTTCCTTGTATTTGTCCTCATTTTAACCGGAAAATTGATTTTTCGACATTTTTCAAAATTTTTGATCTATTTTGGCCTAGTTGTATTTACCTTTGTTATAGTTATTTTCTTTCTTTGCTAGAATAAATTTTAATAAAGTGGTTTTAATTTTTAAACGTTGTGAATATTTTGACTCAACCCGAGTTTACTTATCTAAGTTTACTCTAGCTAGTATCCTTAACGTGTTTAAGTCAAGTTTTGCTAGGCTTTTATATAGGGAACTTTAAAACGCGAAAGTCTTAACTCTTACGGGTTAAGGACAAGAACTTTTCGCAAGTTCCTATAACTGATCCTAGAAAGTCGTTTATTAAGGGAACTTTAAAATGCGAATTCTAAACTTGAAAAAGTCAAAGAATTTGCAAGATCCTATAGATGACTTGAAAACCCAAAACTTTGATTTAATAGGCTAAGCATCCACGAGACTCATTCCTTGAGATTTTAAATTGTGGAGAACGAGAGATGATAGAGTCAATTTTAAGTTTGGTATTCTTTCATGAATTTATGTGAGTTAATTATGAGCTTTTTCTCCCATCGCTTGTTATATTTGCAATAAGTAAGGTTGTACGATTTGAAAAGTTACTTAGCTTCTAGCCCAAGATCGTTTAAAGGTTGCTCGATATTAATTAGAGTTCATAGCCAAGGCATAACTTATTGAATCGGGATGCGAAGATTGGCGAGTCCGAAAAGGCCCTAACAAGGCATGAGGGCTATATTTTGTTGCTAAAGATCCCAAGTGATGTGAAGAACCATTTATCAAAAATCAATATAAAGGATCGAGACACACGACGAAAAGCAAATACTCCTGTAAAGATCATGGAGAAGTCTATCCAAAAAGGCCCTAACAAGGTATGAGGATAAATAGATCTTAGTCCTAAAGGAGGCGGATCGTTGTATATCAAAATCCCAAATAAAGATTGGAGAAAAATGAAGAAGTCGTGGTCCAAATATGAAGAATCTCTCAAAAAGTTCAAGTGAAGAAATTCCTATTATGAAGAGAAGACCATTATTTCATGAACGTCTCTCAAGATTTGAAGTATGAAGTCAATGCCAAATATCGTTCCGAGAAAGGTCTCAAATCGTGAAGCGAGTTATGCCAAGATATTAACTTTATGAGGTCCCGAGAAGCAGTTTTAAAAGATTTTGTCCTTTAGCTAACTATTGATTAAATCGTCCTACTTTATTTTCGGCCTAATAAACTATCGAAATAAGTAAACAATGCATCTTCGTGATCATTCAAGACAACAATAAAATATAAGAGATACACCTAGGAATAAGAGAGTCTAAGTAAATAATTGGCCCACATGAGTTTGTGGTAGTTTGCTAACTTATAATAACAATGATCTCATTTTTAAGCTTGGTATGGGGAACGTGAAACTTGAGGATGATAATCATTCATGACATTACAAAACCCTAAGGTAAGTTTTTGATCTTTTTACTTGTTTTCTTCCTTTAAATATTTTGTCTCTTTAATAAAGGCCAATGTGGATTGATTATGATGGAAAATGTAAAACTTGCTTTGTAACTAATGCATTGTATGAGGACATTGCAATGGTCAAGTGTAGGTGATTTAATAAGTGTGAAAACACTTATCCTTTTACCACTTAATTATAATAATAACCAAGCCAAAACGTGTATTTTATGTCGTAAATGTCGGAATTATGTGTGGTTTATGTTTTTGCTGTGATTTAGGATCAAAATGTGAAAAGGGAAGAAAACACGGGCTTTCACGGGCTTTTATCGAAGAAAAAGACAAAAGACGAAGTCGAAAGATCAAAAGTGCAAAAAGAATGGAAGTCCAAGGCCTATACTGAAGATTTATCGAAGAAAAGTCTAAAGACGGAAGTTTAATAAAGCCGAAGAACTCAAGTCTAATTAATGAAGAAATTACAAGACGGGTTTAATTAATCCCGAGACAAAGTCGATAAAGTCGAAGAACTTAGAAGACGAAAAGACGAGAAAGAAAGAAAGAAGGAAACTTCTAACACATGCTTACCTCCCTAATCACTATAAATACTCTCCTAATATCACATTAGGAGGTGTTGACTATCTTGACAAAATAGTTCTTCCATTTTATTTACTTGCACTTTTCTTAATGTCATTTACTTAATTGTCATTTAATTACCTTGTCTTGCACCTTAAATTTGTAAGTTTCTTTAATTCTTGCTTAACTTTTATTGTTGAATCTTAATTTTAATCAAGTTTTTATTAATCTCTCATTCTACCTTTCTTGTCTTGGTTTAATCTTTATGTTTATGTGCTTATTGTCATGCTTATTTGATTGTTTGTTATGTTTTAATGTTTATGATTGTGTTAGCTTATTGATTTTATAGCTTATTATGTGTTTGATTTAAATTTGATCAAGTGTTAATTAGTTAATTTTTATAAAAAGTTGTTTTTAAATATTTTTATTATTTAGTGTTTTTAAAGGTTTTTAAATTTGGCTTATTTTCATTTTCTTAAATTTGATTTGGTAAAAGTTTTGGTTAATTGCTTATTTGTTTTTAGCTTAATTTTTTAGATTCTTAGCTTATTTTCAACTTGTTCTTATCCGGGTTAGTAAAACCCTCAAATTCCGGATAAGTGGTATCTTGGGATTCCGGATAAGAACCATTATTCAGCATTCCGGATAGTGACCGGAACCATATTCCGGATAGTGGTCAAATTGTGGTATTCCGGATAAGAGACTGAAGGCTGATTCCGGATAGCCTCTCAAAGTTTCATTCTGGATAAAGGCTCTTATTTAGTTATTCCGGATAAGCCGCAGAACAAAACATACCGGATAAGGGTCCAAACTCGGATTCCGGATAGTGGACTGAATCCAAATTCCGGATAAGCAGCAAAGGGATTCCGGATAAAGACTTGGTGAACGAATTTCGGATAAGCTGCTGTATCAGTTATTCCGGATAGTGTGTTGGATGCGTATTCCGGATAAGGGTTCGAATTAGCATTCCGGATAAAGCTTCACTTGGAGAATTCCGGATAAGGGGCAGATTCAGATTGCGGATAAGGGTGACAGCCTTATTCCGGATAAGCAGAAAGTTTGGTATTCCGGGTAGTGACAGTATCTCGGGTTCCGACTTAGGTTTGTTTGTTCCCTGTTTTTATTTTCAAGCATTTATTTTCCCGCCATTTTTTCTTAAGTGTTATTTTAATTGTCTTTCTTTATTTTAAATTTTAAGTTTGCATTTTTATTACATTGTCAAATTAACTTTTCGTCAAGTTTTAATTTTTGTCTTTTAATTAATTTACCTTTTAAAGTTTTAATTTTTGCACCAATTACTTTTTAGTTAGTTTTAGATTTAATTACCGTCATTTACTTTAACGTCTTGCACATTTACTTTACTTCAACGACAAATCTATTGTTTTTCACCAAAAGACAGCTGAGTCGCACATTTTTCCCTTTCTCAATTCGAAAAGACTGGAACAACGATATTTTTATACTTGGTAAAAACCTTGTATTAATGAGCTTTGACTAAATTGAGAAAATAGTCCTTATAGTCTGCTCAAATTGTAGAGGTGGGCATATAAACCGGTTTTTAAACCGGAACCGAAAAAAACCCAGAAATCGGGACCGGTGAAAACCGGTTTTGACCAAACCGATCCCGGTTTTTTAATCTCTGGCCGGTTCTTATTTTTGAGGATTCAAGAGGTTTGTCGACCGGTTTCGGACCGGTTAACCGGAACCAGTTTTTTGTCCGGTTAAACACTGGTTTGGAGCGTGTAAATGGATTTAATATTTTAAAATTTGAATTTTCTTGTGGGACCGTTTGGTATTATTAGAACAGTTTCTTTTTTGAATTTTTTGGATCCATTTGGCTATTCTTATTAGTATAAATAACCTATTATTTCACAATGAGTTTGCTATGATGATCTTGGTCTTAATTATTTCCTTGATCTATCTGTACAACACTCGAAGGTTGGATTGTTCTTGCCTCAATATAAATTTAAAGAGGAAATACTTGAGCACGCCCGTATGCTACATTGTAACCCATGCAGGACCCTGTCGACACTGAGTCCAAGCTTAGTTTTGAGGGTGACACTCTGAGTGACCCTACCTTATATCGTAGTCTTGCATGGGCTCTTATTTGACTTTCACCATCTCGGACATTTATTATATTGTATAGTGCCTTTACATGCATGATGAAATGCCCCTCTCCCAACTTGACATAAAACATGAAAATTTTGACCTTTTATGCGGAAAATACTTTACCAAATTAAACATCATGTTAATCTTTAATATACTGACAAAAAAAGATTAACTTTCATACCTTGAAAGCATCACTAAAAGAAAGTAGACTCGAATACCTTTCCGACGATATAAGACACGAATTATAACTCTTTACGGATCAAAAGATATAGAGAAAACAAGTTACGACATTGTTTTTACTTCACATAGGGCTTTTGGCCGCCGGCCGAGGATTCACGGCCGCAGGCTAAACCCTTCGGAGGCCTTTAGCCGCAGGCTGAGGTTCCTAGCCGTAGGCCAAGCCCATATTTCCAGCCTCTGAGGCCTTTATCCGCTGGCCGAGTGGCCACGACCACAGGTCGAGCCCAGGTTTTTCCCATTTCAACACATTTCACATTTTCTTTCAAAAACGACTACCACAACTCGAAACTTTACCAAACTTTCCAGGACTTAATAAAATATTAAGATACATCAATCTCATAAACATGTGCGGTCTATATGACCCGAAATCATGTACTTTATGGGGTATGCCAAACACCCATTTTGACCCGTTTACATACATTTTTTGACCCAATTGCATACATTAGAAGACTAGACTATAACAAAGGACATTACCACTTGACAAAAACCTTTACAAGCCTTTTATGACACTTGGGGTTTAACTTTACCATGAGCTCGGTATTCTAACTAAGCTCCTACACATAAACAAAATACTTCAATCCTTGCTTCCAACTATAAAGTCATTTATAAAGTGCTTTACCTTCTTGGCATATCACCTACAAAACATGTCAACTATAACACATAAGCTTTCGCTTAGTAAGTAACCTAACATAACATGATATTATGCATCATTTACATCATTATGCATCTAAAACAAACAACTTACAATCACAAACACGTTCTTCTAGCACATAAGATCAATCGATGCAGCTCAACATTTAATCACATAACACATAATGGTAAAATCCATATAATAACACATTAAGACCGATTTACTTACCTTAGCTCCATAGTTAACAATAATAATAGGCATCATCATAATCATCATCTTCAACCTTTGGTTCTTACTCACTAGTCAAACACACCTATTTAGTGCAATACCATCATCAAAGGTTTACTCAACCCATTCACATAACCTTACAAAAATTATCAATAATCATCATATGATCATATCTTGATCATATGATGAAACCTAAATTACAGAAATTAAGCTTAAACCATAAAGTGGACATAAACCCTTAACCATCTTTTATCATAAACATCTTAATTCTTTCTTTAGAAGCATAATTACCCCAAAATCCTAATTTTGAGTACATGAACCCTAGTTCTTCTTTATCTAATTAACCTAATTAAAGTTACTTACTTGATGAGGATCATTGTTATGAGTTTATCTCTTGGCTTGGAACACTTCTTATCATCAATCATCATCACCAAGATCATCACCATCATTTTCCTCCTATATTCCTTCTCTCTAAACCGACACACACATATCTGGAACCTTATTGAAGATATGGGAAAATTTAGCTATTTTATGGCTAGAAGTTTGCCAACTTGGAAGCTATGGTCCCTCAAATGCTAATCTTCCCAATTTGGCCACAAAAACTTCTATAACTATTTAACATATGATAACTTCAGCCTTTTAACTCTTATTTATCATACTTGTGACACATAATACTTTCTAAAGTCATTTTACATATATTTGACTATTAGTTTGACTAACAAGTTTGACTAGACAATCACATATCACGTTCAAACTTATAAAATTCATAGTCAAACAACCAAATGGAAATATCGTAAATAAACGCTTAAGAACCGGTTTTGGGATGTTACACATGACGCGATCTTCATTTTACAACTTTGAAGTGCATTTTGCGCTATGTTCGTGGCATTATTGATCATGGTCTCTAGCTTCATATTTCATCTACTGCTTAGCTTACTGCCTACACGGATGTCGATTGGGTGGATGTCTTGTGGCTTGACGATTTACTTCCGGGCATTATCTTTTTCTTGGTGGTAATCTTCTATCTTGGTTTGCCAAGCGGCATATCACTTTGTCCCGGTCTAGTGCTGAAGCCAAGTATCCTGGTGTTGTAGTTTTTTATGAGACTGGTTGGATTCTGAACTTGTTACTTGAGCTACATGATTCACTTGCTACTACCACACTTGTTTACTATAATATTTTTAGTGATGTGTATTTGTCCATTAATCCTGTTCGGCATCAGCAGAATAAACACATAGAGATTGACATTCACTTTTTTCGAGATTATGTTGCTTCTAGCAAGGTTCGTGTGCTTCATGTTCCTTCTCGTTTTCAGTATGTGGATATGTTTACTGAGGGTCTCCATTTCTTAAGTTTCGCTCCAGTTTAAACGTCTGCAAGCCTTCCGTTCCAACTGCGAAAGAGTATTAGAGTGTTTATTATTATAGCCCAAGGTCCGCTTTGTAGACCGACTTTACACATTGTATTTATACTTGGCTTTGTGTCAATAATGAGATATTGGGAAAATTTATTCTAATAAAAAAACATATCTCAATATGTTTATGGCCATGAGGGGGAGGCGATATTAGGGTCGTTCTGTGAATTCTGAAGGCCCCGTACCACATTGTGAAAAGGCCTTATGAAAAAGAAAATCGACTTTTTTTTGAAAACCAAACTACTTGAAGTGAAGTAGTGAACAATGCTTCTTTGAAACTATAGCGATCTAAATGTTCTTCTAATCAAACTGAAGTAATATGTGATAGAAATAAAGCAAACAAATCACACATTCCACATTGGTTGATATAAAGTTCTAATTCTTTCTTATGTATAGCACGAGGATTAATGCCCGCGCTTCGCAGCAGGGCATTTTAGGATGATCTTTTATAGAGTGAGAGGTGGATGACCATCAAATTAACTATCAACTAAAAGAAATGATATCCAAAAATAAGGCTCAGGTTAGCGGCCCTATCTGAGCCTCGTTACAATATGGGTTTTGACACGTTACTTAATAACTGCAATGAGCCTAAATTTTGTAATACAATGGTGAATAATGGTAATGCAACTAATTAACTCGTAACAGTTCCATTTATTAAAAATCCCACGTGGCAAGAATATGAAAATAACTTATAGTCGCTTCCTCTTTTGCGTGTGATGCCGCTTTCTCATTATATCCATTTGTTTCATTAAGCTAGTCATGGACATCATTGTTGAAGCCACGTTCTTCTGCATAAACTTGCATTTTATAAAAAGGCAGGTCTAGTAAAACCACCCTTAGTTTATAGTAAGAAAAATAAAGTAGATTCAATGGGAAGCTTCACCCAAAATGTAAGTAACTAACTATATTGTTTGCAAGTGTATTATCATGAAAAAGAATAGTTGGTGAAATGCATATAAAAATATAAAGAATGGTGAGATACTTTGTGAAAAGAATCGGAGCCCCTCAAGGCACACCTTATTTTAGCTTGTCCTAGTTTCATGTAAATATAATGCATTACGGGCTTAAGGGGAACATATTAAAAAAAGGTTAATTTCATAAATAACAATACCTTTAACGTGATATAGAAAAACTTCTTATGTAGATTCCACTTTTCAAGAATTACAGATTCTAGAACTGTGACATTTGTGGCTCAGTACATTCCACTTTATTAGCTTATGTGACTCATTGTCTTGATCTTTGGGTTTCTACTTTCTAAGCACGACTATCTTCAACATCCCCCGTTCCCTGTTTAACCATGTTCTATATGTATTACAAACACTTGCCTCTGCGACAACATAAAACACAATAATAAGCCAAAACTTGATATATGTCTAAAATGACCCCATTAAAATTTAAGCAGATAGTGTTTTCCATTGACTGGGGAAATAGCATCAAAGACGTATAACCCGACAAACTTGACTTCCCCATTAACTCAGAACCATATGAAAGGAGTTCCTTCTTGTTGAGTGATAATCGATAAATAAAGCATACGACAAAGGAAATAATTAGAAGGCTAAAACTGTAAGAGCACGGCTATATGAAGAGCACATGGGTCTATTTGTTGAGCTAATAATCTATCCACTAAGTTGGGTGCACAATCTAAGTCACCATGTAAACAGTGACAATGGCATGGCAGAACGAATAGTCATTTCAAATATTATCCTAGTTCGAGAATTTCTTCCCATTCGATATAAAAACAAACTAATTATATGACGTACCCCTCTTCAGAAGCCTGAATGGAATCAGTCGGCTTCTCATGCCGAAAAGGGCATTTTGCACCTTTTTTGCACTCTCCTTTGAAAAACAGAATGCAAGCAGCTCTTCTTAGTCCAGCCACCTACAACAAAAATAAAAACATAATCACTTTAGTTATAACTCTTAATTTACCAGCAAAAAGATTTTTTAAAACTCATAACTAATACTCGTTTGTAATGCAAAAAAGTAACGTACTGTATAAGAATATTGTGACTTAAAAAGTATTTTTTGATTTTTTTTAAATATTGTGATTTGTGACTTAAAAAGTATTTTTTGAATTTTTAATTTGTGACCAAATAATTTGGTCACCTATTTTTGCTATTCAAAATTGGTGACCAATAATTTTGTCACACCATTATAGAACAAGAATAGAAATTATAAAAATAGTGACTGAAAAAAATTTGATCACCGAATTCTCGTCACTAAAAACACTTTTTCTTGTAGTGCAACCCAAGATCAAAGGATCTTAACTTTACGTGATCCATATTGAGGCACTTGAGCTTTTGACAACTAACTGGCATGCAGAATTGTCCAGAAGTAACGTCTCGAGATTCGGGGTAATCATAAAGTCAGAGGTCGTCAACTTTGAGTGACAGAGAGAAAGGAATTTGAGCTTTTTAAGAACCTGCTAGCAAAAATAAGACAAAAAGATTAATACTACTAGCCTGTTAATAAACCAATAGTTTAATAGCATTATTACGAATTATGCAAAACAACCGATCTAATTGTCCTACCTTTCTTTATCTCTCTTCCCAAAGTTGTACCATTGTGCTCGAATCTATTTGAAGTCCAACGAGATTGTTTGCTTGAAATGTTTTGGGTAAATACAAGAACGGGCAATTATAACATTCTAGATATTTAAGGAGTTTAATCATTGTAGCTGCTTTTCAAAAATAATTGTTGTAGCTAACAATCTCTTGACTGGTGCGCGAAGGAAATTTTGCTGCTAGATGACACAGGGTTTGAATATACAACCTCCTGAAATAGCTTTTCATCTTCTTTACTCCATTTTGACGACCTCGCCCATACTACCAAAGCTGAGCTCTGCAAATACTTCATGTTTAATAATTGTCTTTATAGTCTCCCTATCGTCTTTTATATGCTGTTGGACACATTCAAGAGACCCATGATTATTACAGTAACAATCCGTTCTTCCACTTCCAATAGTGTCACTGTCAAGTGTCAACAATGACTTTTCTTGCTCAGATTAGCATCAATTACAGTAACAATCACTTCTTCCACTTCCAATAGTGTCACTGTTCCGGTCCCTAATCCGATCAATGGAATGGGCCGTGGACCATCGCAAGAGGTTATGGTTGTTACAGGAATGGGTGCCATTTGTTCTAGTGTTTCTTCATTGTGTTGTTAATGATCTAGTACATATAAGTATTTTAAGGGGTCGAGACAAACACTTCGTTTCTATCGAGCATCTTTGAGATGCTCTGAATAGTGACAAAAATGCTTTCGTTAATTGAATATGATTTCCTAATTAATAAAAACTTTATTTATTCTCAGTATATTATTACAAAAAAAAAAAACTACTATGTTCGGCCAGGTACCAAAGTTATGCTTCAAAGCTTTCAAGTTATGTCTCAAAGTTTCTTAGAAGTTCATATATATACAAAGGCTGAAAGGCGAAACACATAATCGAAGACTTTTAAGTTATCACAAAAAAGCACACTCAGACAAGTATAAAAACAACCATTTGTGGCTTTGTGGAACCATTATTTTTAAGGTTGCTGCAATATTTATATTAAACTAAACACCATCCTTTGATCAACAATGATAAATGTAACAAATGCACTTGTGTTAATTAACAACATTTAATACCAAAAATACACTCCAAATAAGCCTCTAAAGCTCTTAACCTTAACATCGACACTGGCAGGAAGATCAAGCCGCATCAATGAGACGATGGTTTCTGCAGTCGGGTGTCGGATATCAATGAGCCTTTGACATGATGTATCCATATCTCAATGGAATCTCGCGTCTTTGTGAACCTGAGTGGATTAAGCACACACGGTAAATTCTCTTCTTGGCAGGTAATGGAAATTAATCGACCCATTGTCTTTGCATTTGTTGTTCATGCAGCATCCAGCCTCTCCTAGCATGAATTAATATGTAAGGTACCCATTTTGACCTCAGCTTAATCCTGATTTTCTGAATTTCTGTTGCGGTGCCAACTGAAAAACATGAAAACATTTCAGAGTTTCTGCCATTAATTAGCATAAAGTAAGAAAGCATCCGAGAAAATGGACCAAGAAAACATGTACAATAGTTTATTTATAGTTACACTTAAACAAAGTCCATTTTTGGTTTATCTATGTACCGTAAAAAGGGACAAAAAATGTGTAACAAATTTAATAAATAGACACGTTCATGTAAACTTTGATAATTTAATTAGTATAAACTATAAAGACCATTTCTGTAACTTTCTTTCTTCTAATGACAAAACTACAGTGGAGTATTATTTTGTTCCAATAACTTTTGTTGGCCAATATCAAATTCTATATCAAAATAAGAGAAAAATGAACTTAGAAAACTGTTATCTACTTACCGAAATTGATACACTAGGTTGTACCCTTTATCGCTCAAGGAAAATCATACAACTGACGAAGCTCTGAAGATGCCGCGATAGACAGACCTTTTAGCCCAAATATGCTTTGCGGAAGATGACTTATGCATGTATACGTTATATCTAGATGTTCTAAACATTCTAATTGGCCTAGATCTTCAGGTAACTCCTCAAGAAGAGGACAGTCAAACAGGTTGAGCTGCTTCAGACATTTTAACTTACAAATACCATCCGGAAGATGTTTTATCTTTGCAGATGACAAATAGAGCTTCTCTAGACATTCTAACTGGCCAATGTCCTCAGGCAACTTCTCAAGACGACAACACTCTGTAACATCGAGCGACTTTAGACGTTTTAGCATGCAGATGCTATCCGGAAGATATTTAATTATCTTACCACACACATGTAGCTTCTCTAAACGTTCTAGTCTGCCAAGATCCTTTGGTAACATCTCAAGAAGATCAGCGCCATTAACTGTAAGAGATTTGAGACGTTTTAACAAACAAATGCTATCCGGAAGATGTTTTATCTTTGTAGAGGACAAATAGAGCTCCTCTAGACATTCTAACGGGCCAAGATCTTTGGGAAACTCTGGAATGTCGCATACAAGATACAGCTCTCTTAAACATCGCAAACTGCAAATCATGTCTGAAAGTTTCTTAAAGTCTGTGCAAGCACATAGACCAAAAGAAATAAGCTTCTCAATATTCCCAACTGATGACGGTAGATATTCTGTATAATAACATTCAAGCTTCAACTTTGGGAGATTACTGTTGGGGTGCAATTTGCATTTTTTAAGGGACTCACCAACGAGATGTAAAGTAGCTGAATTGAAATTAACCTTTGGTTCTGATCTACCGCAAAACACAAAATCAGTAAACCTCAAACAACCATCTAACATTAAGTAGACAATTTTCTTCAGACATCCGACGGGAGCGTTAATTTCTACCAACTTTTTAGAACCAGAAAGATCTAAATGCTCCAGATTTGGGATTAGCTCAAGATCAAGGCTCCTCAACTGTGATCCACGAAGGTAGAGGAATTTGAGATTTTGACATGCAACAGACACGTCGAGTTTTGCAAAATGAGGAGAATCGGAAAGAGATAAAGTCTCGAGATTTGGAGTCAAACCAAGGTCAAAGTATCTTAACTTTACGTGATTCATACTGAGGGACTTGAGCTTTTGACAACTAACTGGCATGCAAAATTCTACTAAATCACAGGAATAGTCCAGAAGTAACATCTCGAGATTCGGAGTAATCCTAAAGTCAAAGGTCCTCAATTTTGAGTTATGCAGAGAAAGGAATTTGAGCTTTTTAAGAACCTGCTAGCAAAAATAAGACAAAAAGATTAATATTAGTGTGTTAATAAACCAAAAGTATATTAGCATTATTACGAATTATGCAAAACAACCTATCAACAATTGTTCTACCTTTCTTTCTCCCTCTTCCCAAAGTTGTACCATTGTGCTCGAATCTATTAGAAGTCCAACGAGATTGTTTGCTTGAAATTTTTTGGGTAAATACAAGAACGGGTAATTATAACATTCTAGATATTTTAAAGAATTTGGAAAGTATTGGATAGATGCATCCAGTTGGCTGGTATCATCAAATTTCAGATCACTGCCAAGACATTCGTCATCATTTTCACAATCAGATTCAGAATCAAAATCTGCAAAACACACTAGAAGATATCGAAGTTTCTCCATTTTTCCAAGACCATTCATAAGAATTCTCGAATTTCCTCTCAACATTTCAAGTCTTAGACATCTTGTTGCGTCAGTACCCTGCAATCCAATGTCAAAAGTAAGAACATATGAGAATGTATTAGTATTCTCCACCCTACAAGTAAACTGATCTGTTATGTATTAGTCTTTATTAGCCTAAGTCGCGTCTAGGGGATAGTTATCGAGTGTCCTAAATAGCCTATAGCAATAAAGGTCGGTTGGTTGTGTCAAAGCCCAACCCGACCCGTAGTGTATGTAACAGTCGGTTCCCCCTCATCTCTATAAAAGGAGATGAGGGGGAACGAGATTCACAACGCTTCTTTATCAATGTACTAAACTAATCGGTTCGATTAGGGTACATACCTTGTGGGTTTTCTTTTCTGTCGATTCGATGCATCTTTGATCGGAGTTATCCGCATCTAGTAACTAGGTTGTAGTCGATAATACTACAAGTGGTATCAGAGCTTCAGGTCTCGAGGTCGCTGGTTACTAGGAATCGATCGAGGAGGATTGGTGTTCAGATCGTGGACATCAAGGAGCAGCAGCTAGGTTCGATTGAAAAGAGAGTCGTTGTTCTTCTTTGATCGACAAGGTTGCAGTAGTATCGAAAAGAAAAGGAAAAAAAAAAAAGTTGGTTCTTCTTCACAGGTTTGGTGGTGGTGGCTGTTTTGCCGCCATTGCTCTAAAGGGAAGAAGAAGACGTTGTTGGTCTTTTGGTATATAAAAGTCAACAGATACTACAAAGGAGATTGGGCCAGATTTTGGCCTAAGGTTTTATATAAGCCATACTTTTAATTTGGTCTTTTGACTAAATTTATAATAGGCTTTTTATAATTTTGTTTTGTTTTGTTTTAAATAAAACAAAAAGGTGAATACTTTGTAGGGAATTTTTTTTTTTCTAAACACAAGGGGACTTCGTAATTCGTGATTGTGAGGTTTAAAATATCACAAGGTTTAGCGAATTATCGAAGGGGACTTTGTTAGTTTGTGATTGTGGGGTTTTTTCACAAGGTTTAGCAAACTAATAAAGGGGCTTTGTCGGTTTGTGATTGTGAGGTTTTTCACAAGGTTTAGCAAATCAACAAAGGGATAAAGAAGCGTTCAAGACTTGTCGAGGTTGCAAGATTTCTTAGGTTATTAGAAATCGGTTTGCAAAATTAAAAGTACGACAAGGGTTACTTCAAAAGACGTCGGGTACTTTCTTGATTCAAGGGTTGTCGATTTGTTGGATAGGTTAATTTCCAAGGTCCGGTCGATATTTGAGTAAGAAAGGGTTTTCTTTTGAAGGGTTACTTGGTTTGATCGATTTATAAGATTTTTATCTTAGCGTTATATCGATAAATCAAGGGTAGTGTTTACACACAGGAACTTTGCTAGATCGTATTTTTTGTGTTAACTAAATTCACAAAAGATTAAATTGGTTAGCAAAGGGTTAAAATAAGATGACGCTGAGCAAATTTGACATCGAGAAATTCGATGGGAAGAATGACTTTGGGTTATGGCAGGTAAGGATGAAGGCTTTGCTGGAACATCTGGAATTAGATGCAGCATTGGAAGAATTACCCGCCACCACAATAGTGGCTTACGATAACGTCATTCAGAAAAAGGCTTACAGCGCATTGATCTTGTGTTTGGATGATCGGGTCCTACGGGAGATCACCAAGGAGACGACTGCAGCGGGGATTTGGAAAAAGTTAGAGACTTTATACATGACAAAGTCTTTAGCTAATCGTTTGTACTTGAAGAAAAAGTTATATACTTTTCAAATGCATCAAGGTAGGAGTCAGTCTGAACATATTGATGAGTTTCACAAGCTCGTAGGTGACTTAGCGGCTATAGATACTGCTATATCAGATGAGGATCAAGCATTATTATTACTCACATCTTTACCATCGTCTTACGATAATCTCGTGGAGACTTTGCTATATGGTCGGGATACTTTGAAGCTAGAAGACGTGCTCGCGATACTTAATTCTAGGGAACTTCAGAAGATGACGGAAGCAAAGGGTGATGGTGGTGAAGGGTTGTATGTGAGGGAGAGATCTAATCAGAGAGATATGGAGCAGGGTGAAAATAGTTCGTGGTTAAGGTCACAAGGAAGGAGCAACAAACTCAGGTGTTATATATGTCAGTCTGAGGATCATTTGAAGAGGGATTGTCCCAGGTATAATCACAAGAAATCTCAAGGTTTTGTCAGGAGTAAAGATCAGGTATCCGGTTCTGGAGCTGATGGGTATGACAATGCTGATGTTATGATGGCTATGAGTGTTGATGAACTTTTGGACTGGATCATGGATTCAGGGGGCTCATACCATATGACACACAGGAGAGATTACTTGGTTGATTTTAAAGAGTATGACGGTGGTAATGTACTGCTAGGTGATGGCAGGGAATGCCGTGTACGGGGGACAGGAAAGGTTCGAGTACGAATGAGGGATGGATCAAGTTTCTTGTTGGACAACGTCAGGTATGTTCCGGAATTAAGACGAAACTTGATATCGCTGGGCACTCTTGAAAAAGAGGGTTTTACCGTGAAGATGCAGTTGGGCAAGATCAAGGTTATAAAGGGTTCACTGGTGGTACTATCAGGAACCAGAAGGGCTAATTGCGTATATACCCTGAACGGTCAGGCTATGACCGGGAAAACAATGAAGGGTAGGAAGCAGTTAGGAAAATTTCAGACTGGGTGGAAGATCAAGACAGGTGATGTTCTTGATTCATGTAATCAGAAGTCTACACAACAATGTATGAAGAGTGGGGTCGCCAAACATTTGGATGTTACAGGGTTACAGCAGCAGAATGGGTTGGTTGAGATGACAAACGTGACACTCTTGGATAAGGTACATTGTTTTCTGATTAAGTCTGGTCTGTCCAAGGTTTTTTGGACAGAGGATACAACCATGTCTACATATCTAGATAATAGGTCACCATCAGCAGCGATTGGATTCAAGAATACTATAGATATGTTTGGCGTTTTTGGTTGGCTTGCTAGTATTGAGCAAGGGATGCTTGAACCGGTTAATTTCAAGTGCATATTCCTGGGATACCGTAAAGGTATGAATGTTTATCAACTTTGGAGGTTAGATGACGTTACTTCAAAGGGAGTGCTTTACAGGAATATGGGTTTCAATGAAAGTGGGCAATACAAGAAAACTTTCATTGGTTCTGGTGTATGTACAAGTTCAGTGCAGGTGTTGTAAGGAGTTGAGTTTGAGGTGGAATATCGGGAGGATCATGCATTTGAGGTGGAACCTCAAGGGAATGTTGATCATGTAGATGTTTCAAAGAAAGTACAAACTCAAGTTTTGATATACTATCATCTAGCACGTGATAGGGAGCAACACTTAGCACGGGAACTGTTCAAGTATAGAGAAGACAGTAATGATACTACTTTTGCAGTTGCTGCAGTGAAGAAGATATATGCACACAAGTCATTGACTTTCAATGATATAGTTGCTTGTGAGGTTCTTTCCAAGTGGATGACTGGATTGAAGGAAGAAATGGATACTCGGTTAGATGTGCATGTGCTCAGCAACGGTTGCAGGAAAAGCAGTGACGACAGATACAGTTATTACTGGGAGGATACACCAGGTATGTTCATACATCTATTTCTCTATATAGATTGTATGGTATTTTCTTGCGGATGCAAGGCTGAGATCTCGGTTACCAAGGGTTTGCTGGTTAAAGCAAAGGGAAATATACTTGGTATTAAGATCATCAGGAATCGGAGTGGTAATACTCTGAGGGTGTCACAGTCCAGGTTTTACAACAGAAAGTTGGTACAGACTTTGTTGAAGGGACACTCCATACTGTCGTTGGAGGATAGTCTATCAGGGGACTGTGATGTGGTAAAGAATAGTAAGTGGTCATATATATATGCGGTTGGAAGCCAGGAGTATCAGGTGGTCTGCACGAGACCTGACATAGCATCTGCAGATGTGAGTATGTTGGATAGGTTTGATCGTGGATTACAGATATACGTACAAGTTTTTGTGGATTTTGACTACACCATGGGGAGATCGATCACTGTCATGAGTAGATCAATCACAAGGTACGGGTTGTTGATACATGGATGTGCTAGGAGCTGGGAAGCTAAGTTGCAGCACAAGGAGGCTTTGTGGACAACTAAAGCGGAGTATATGACACTTACGGAGGTTGTGAAAGGAGCTATTTGGCTAAGGGGATTCTTGGAAGAGTTTGGCGTGAAGCTTAACACTATTGCAGTTAATTGTGATAATCAGGGTGCGATTCATTTATCGCGGAATCATGTTTTTCATGATAGGACTAAGCACATCAATGTGCGTTATCACTTTATCAGAAGAGTCTTGGATGCAAAGACGGCTGAAGTTCTGAAGGTGTGTACTGAACACAATGCTGCGGATGCCTTGACAAAGGTGGTACCTGGACGCAAGTTACAACACTGCTTGGAGCTGCTGAGTGTTGGGATAGGCTAATATAAGCCTAAGGTGGAAATTGTTATGTATTAGTCTTTATTAGCCTAAGTCGCGTCTAGGGGATAGTTATCGAGTGTCCTAAATAGCCTATAGCAATAAAGGTCGGTTGGTTGTGTCAAAGCCCAACCCGACCCGTAGTGTATGTAACAGTCGGTTCCCCCTCATCTCTATAAAAGGAGATGAGGGGGAACGAGATTCACAACGCTTCTTTATCAATGTACTAAACTAATCGGTTCGATTAGGGTACATACCTTGTGGGTTTTCTTTTCTGTCGATTCGATGCATCTTTGATCGGAGTTATCCGCATCTAGTAACTAGGTTGTAGTCGATAATACTACATGATCTTTACCATGTCATTAGCCAATATATCTTCAATTTCCTCGTCAATCCACAAATGGCTATGTTTGTTAGGTTCATCGGGGTGCAAATGACGAACAATGTTCTTCCCCATTTCTTCTATATGGTCATGCATGCCCAATTTCTCATCTATGGAAATAGTTATTAGAGATCTCTGCTCAAGAACTTTTAAACCATTTCTAGCATGAAATCCGCAGCTTTCAAAAATGGTGATTGCATCTTCTTTGCTCCTTTCTTTCAGCATGCATACAATGTCTAGAAACATTTCCTTATAATCGTCTTCGAGACTGTTATAGCTTAATTCTAGCTTTTCCATAGTGTCCTTTAAGGGAATTCTTTTTAGTCTTTCAATGGCATCTACCCATTCAACCTTTTCTTTACCACAAAGAAATGAACCCAGAACTTTGATCGTCAAGGGAAGACCATCAGCATATTGTACAACTTGCCCTGATAGCTCTTCATATCCTTGAATTGGAATCTCTTTCAGAAATGCATTCCTATTGAAGAGGCAAATCGCTTCTGTAGATGATAACAAATTGACATCATGAATGAAATTCACTCCGTGAGCTAACAGCACTTGCTCATCTCTTGTGGTAATGATAATTCTGCTTCCAGATTTAAACCAGTCAGGCTCCCCTGCTAACGCCTCAAGCTGTTCTACACGATCAACATCATCTAAAACAATAAGTATCTTTTTACGACGCATCCTGGCTATCAACATGTCCCTCCCATCATGAACACTACTAAAAGTGATGTCTTGTTTATTTAAAACATCTTTTAGTATCCGCTTCTGAAGCTTCTTTAAACCGGACAAAGAAGGTTGTGAAACTTCCCTGACATTTTCAACAAAGCTTTTTCCTTCGAAATGATTAGAAATTTGATCATAAACAGCTCTGGCTAAAGTTGTCTTACCCCCACCTCCAATACCCTTGATCCCGATCATGCGCACATCTTCGCTACTAATATCTAAAGATGAAAGAACGTCACTGATTCGGATGTCCATGCCAACTAACTTTCCATCAGCACTCGAAGTAGTGGAAGGTAACTTTTTGAAAATAGCCTCAACAATTTCTTGGATCAATTTAGTTCGTCCCTGTATCAATAAGATTTATAACATAAAGAATTAACATTTATATAAATACAGATATATGATGACGAAAACTGAATTACCCGTTAGCTGTGGCCTTCAACTCCCACCCGGCCAGATCGGCTAATTCTTTCATGGCGTCTTTCCATTTCTCAGCATCTTCTTGGTTTTCATGCTTAGAAAAAGCTTCACCAACGACCCATTTTGTTTTCGGACTTGGGTGGGTTCCACATTATAGAATACTGGGAAAGCAGTATGCTTGGTCATCTTTTGGCGTTCCATGATCTTGACAAGCTCATCTAGACACCAAGATGAAGATGCGTAGTTCTTGGAGAAGATAACAATGAAAAAGTTGGAGTATTCAATGTATTTGAGGAGTTGATCGTTGATCCTCTCCCCTTTCTCGATTTCGTTATCATCCTTGTATGTTTCAATGCTTTTTTGAGTAAGAGCTTGATAAAGGTGGCCAACAAAGTTGTTACGAGTGTCCTCGCCTCTGAAACTCAGAAACACATCATACTTAAAGCTCCTGAAAATGGATGAGCTTGAAGTGGACGCCCCTGAAGTGAATGAAGGATTAGAGAGACGTAAGCTCATGTTGGAGGACATTTCTAGAAGGGCAAATAACTTAAAAATGTATCTAACTTGACAATTTTTTGCGTTTTGTGTAGCCATCTTTTTTCTTTCCCATTATGATCATCAAACTTTCAAAAGTCGATCATTCTGTGTATTTTGTGACTACTTTACCCTTATTTTTTTGAAAATTTGAAGGGTAAAATGGTCATTATACATGGTAAATTAGTGACAAAATACACACAATGACCGACTTTTGAAAGTTTGATGACCATAATGGGAAAGAAAAAAGATGGCTACACAAAACGCAAAAAAGTGTCAAGTTAGATGCATTTTTAAGTCATTAGCCCTTTCTAGAAACCTGATAATGCGAATAAAAGTGAATGAAATGGATGGATAACTGTGATCAAAGCTAGGCGTTTACTCAGAAGACGACTGCAAATAAACTTGATAATGTGAAGGTGATTGTTTATCATAAGAAATAAGAGGCTATTATCAATTTGAGAGTAAATTATACGGATCGGACCCTGTGATTTCATTAACTTGCACGTTTGGTCTTTTGACCTTTTTCGGACGTAGACAGTCCTCAATTCCGGAACCTTTAACACTCATGCTCCCTTGACCAAACAACGAATACTTTTACATTCGCATTCTTTTTGGATCAAATGGTTATCCATTGAAATAAGTATACAAAGTCATATATGTTGCATGTTTCATCAGCTAAGTAAAGGAAATCTCTTTCCTGCACTACAATATGCAACTTACGGAATAAAGCCTGCTTATTTATTGTTTTTATAACTTACACATGGAGAGAGCCTGCATTACAAGGGATTAAGTGATTAAATCAAACCATTTCTAACTTTATTGTTTTTAAATAGCAACGTTTGAACGTTTAAACAACAAAGTCACATCAGCAACCTATTTACCTAACTGATTAACAGACATTCAGAAACAGAAAATGGTACCCGTGTTCCACGCAACAACCTCCAAACATAACATGTTCCTTTGCTGTTTGCAGCAACCACTAAGCTCCCATCCCACATCACTGTCAATGATCTAACTGTTGTATCAACCTCTAGATTGAAAGACGTTTATCAACGACATCTGCACTTTTAGAAATGAGAATCACAATAGTGAAATTAGAGAAACGCCTCATGTAGCAGCTATGAGCTGCAAGAGTTTGCAGTCAAGTCCCGTACACGAATATTTCCATTTTGTTCACCAGATAGCGACTCGGTCAGTAGAATTAACAAGAACAGACCAGAGTAGAGAATCAGTAAACCAGCACAATGTGAATTTTGGTAAGGTTTAGGACTTCAGGTATGAACCAAAAACTAAATGATCCTTACTAAACCAGCGGTGACAAAGGCGGCAGGTGGTATACTATTTTGATAGCAATCTAATTTTGTTCATGAACGAATTGGACATTTTAGCCTCTAGGCATTATAAACACAATTTTTGGTAACTTTCTACCTACTTACCCCCTTTCATTCCATTTTTTCTTGTCTCCTTTATAGAGAACTTATATAAAACCCCCAAATGACATTTACCTTTATTGTATGAAAGCATTTTTATTTGCACGATTGACCCATTAAAGATAAAGATTCAAGTCGATCCATTTATAGGTAAATAATGAAAGTTTATGGACTTTAAAATCGATAGTCGTGTGATAGGATCGAACTCGAGATCACGGGATTGCACACATTACGTGAAGAGTTAATTTATTTATTAAATATATTTATTATATTTATTAAATCAAACTGTAGCTAACGATCGTTAAGTAATTAAAAGTTAAGTATTAAATGATCGTTATAAAATATTAAAGAAGCTAAAAGAAGGTGTCGGAAAGTTCCGGAAACCCCCTTTTAAGCACATGTATATCCGGCCAAATTAGAGGCAAAGGATAGGGATGAAAAGTTTAGGCTTTATCTTGTTTAAACCTTGGAAGATAAGTTTCCAAGGTGTATATAAACAAACCTTAAGGCCTCATAATTTTTCACTCCATTATTCTTCTTTCTTGCTCTATACCACCGGCCAACATACACCCTTTAGGGTTTATCTTTGATTTTCCAAAAGCTATTTTTGATCTAGTCCTAGCCCCTCTCTAGGGTTGTTGGGTAGATCTTCCATAGGCTTGGAAGGCTCGGTTCTGTTCGTGCTAGACTCATGATTAGCTCATCGTATCACGTGTGTACAAGATCGTGGTGTGATCTTATTTTAGATTGCATCCTGGTGGTGTTCTTGATCTATCTTTACTGGTGATCGTTCTGCTAAGAAAAAGGTATGTAACCCTAGCCTTGATTAATTATAATTGTGTTATATAAAGATCTTGTTAATCTGCTTCCGCTGTATGCTCTTTCATCTATGTTAGGGTTTTTATAATTGTTATGATCATTAACTATCAGTGGCATCGAGAGCCGTTTTAACATGATTATATTTATCAAGATCTAAAGTTTTTTTTTTAACTAATATTGATTTGTGTTAAAATTACATGTTGTTTTTTAGGTTTTATAAAAATTAGGGTTTTGTTTTTTATTGTTTTAAAAACGGCTTTGCCGATTTTAAAAAAAAAAAAAATTTTGTAAACCCTAAAATTACATGGTAATTAACTTTAGATGTATGCATGAATTAATTGTTATGTCATGTGTGGTTACGATCCGTAGTAGTTTTTTAATTGTTAAGAGAATATGGAAGATCCGTAATAAACATGCATGTTTTTTTTTACGGATCATATAATTTTGATTGCTATTTGCTTTATTTGATTCAAAGTTTTAAAATTAGGGAAGACTTTTTATGTTCATAAAACCCCTAGATTTGATGTTCTTTGAATAAATTGTTTGCATGTGGCTATTTGATTTAGTTTTTTTTTGTACTACTTGTTTTCATGCGTTTTTTTTGTATGTTGTAAACAAGGGTAATTTTTTTTAAGAAAAATAATATGGACTAAATCTTATCAAAATTAATGAATTGTTTTAAGACCTAAATTACATATGATTTGTGTTGATTAGAATTGCAATAGCAACTTAACGGCCTACTCAATTTTGACAAACTATAAAGTGGGTATAACGCACCGCTGGTCAAGTACCCGGTTAAAGAAGGAGGTGTTATGCTTCAGCGCTGACCAAATTCCCGGCTCGCCTGTGCGTCAAAATTGGAATTACCTACGGTTGTTATTGGTATAATTCTTTGAGGTTGTTTGGTTTAACCAATACCTCAACTTGCAAATATATGATGAACTTTTAGTCTCACCAAAAAGTTTACTAAACGTTTTATTAAACTTATGCTATGGAGATGTATGCATGCTTCTCCATACATGATTTTGACACCAAAATCTATACCCTAAAATTTAAGTCATATGCCCTCTAATTGACGAACACTTGAAGTTACAATTGTCGTCATATAAGATATCAGACGATGTTGTAATGGAGAGAAAACTTCATGACTAAATAAGATTGCACATGAAGGTTTTACGTTCTTTAGATTAGTCGACTTAATTGAGTTACTCAGTGAGAACTGGAAACTTAAGGCATAAAGAAGGGATAAAACATGTTTACAATGCAAAAAGTTTTGGCAATGTAAATCCGTGACATATCTAGAAATTGCAATATGATTTGGCAATTATTGTTCGACAAGTTACTGTGTTGAATACATTTGTCACTAGCAGATCAACTGATGTGATAAATCTATGTCAATATGGATTCTAGTTTTTCAAGGAAAATACTATGGTTTTATTACCGGGGTAATTTTATTTTCTTGAATTTTATTATCGAAAATACTAATGTTTGAACGTATTTCTGTAGAAATGGCTCAACCCGAAAACAATCTGACAATAAGCTCGGCGTTCAAAGCATTTTTTGAACGGCCTGAACTTACTGGCCCTAATTTCAATGATTGGTACCGCTCACTAAGAATTGTTCTGAGAGCAGCGGGTACCATCAATATCTTGGAAACTCCTTTTCCAGAGGATCTTGCTGAAGGAGCAACTGATGCGGAAAGGCTTCAACACGCTGCTAACGTTAAGAAGCACCATGAGGTGGATGCTGTAATGTTAGGGAGAATGGCTCCATCACTTCAAAGGAAGTATGAGCTAGCTTCTCCTCAGCAAATGCTTGATGAACTCAAGGCTGTGTATGAAACGCCGCAAGCTGTAGAGATCTATGATATGGTTGATGCTCTACATAGTTGCAAGCAAGCTCCTGGTAAGTCCGTAAGTGACCATTATATGGAGATGAGGGGTTATATGGAACAACTCATCGCACTAGGACAACCCTTTGATAACAATATGGCTATTAACTTGATCAATAGGTCCCTTAATAAGGACTTCAATGATTTCGTTCGTAACTATAATATGCATTGCACGGGGAAGACAGTTAATGATTTGCATGCAATGCTCATTGACTTTGAAAAGGGTTTGAAAGATAAGGCACCCACTGCTACTCCTCAAGTACTTTATGTACAAAAGGGTAGAGTGTCGAAACCAAAACCGCAAGTGAATAAGAAGCAGAAAGGCAAAGGCAAGGTTGATAAGAGCAAGCAAGTTGCGACTACATCAAAACCAAAGCAAAACTTTGCTAAGAAATCTCTGAAAGATGAGACTTGTCACTACTGCAAGATGACTGGACACTGGAAGAGGAATTGCTCTCTCTATCTCCATGAAATGACAGAACATAAGAAGAAGGCTGAGCAAGTTGCTGCAGCACCATCTTCAGGTAACTTATTTATGATAGAGTTATTTAATCTTTCATACAAATCAAACTCCTGGGTATATGATACGGGATGTGGTATTAATATTTGTAATACCCTGCAGGGATTTGAGTTGAAGAGGAGACTTACCTATGGGGAACAATTTCTGCAAGTGGGCAATGGCGCACAAGCAGCAGTTGAAGCTATATGAATATTTAAATTAGTTTTACCTTCGGGTTTAGTACTGTCTTTAAATAATTTTCATTATGCACCTACAATTGTTAGGGGTGTTATTTCCTTTTCTAGTATGTTGGATCTTGTATTTACTCACACGATTGATAATAATAGAATTTCTGTTTTCAAAGATGGTTTATTCTATTTTGATGCAATTTCTGTGAATGGTGTTTTTGAAATTAACATGCATGATAAAAATCCCAAGAGGAAAAATAATTCTGTTTTTAGCATGAATAAGAAGAGTAAGTTAGACAAGAACTCTTCTTATCTTTGGCATTGTAGACTTGCCCACATTGGGAAGACTCGCATACAAAAGCTTCAACGTGATGGGCTTTTGGAAAGTATCAAGGATGAATCATTTGATAAATGTGAATCTTGTATCTCTGGGAAGATGACCAAGAAACCTTTTAATAGCAATATTGAAAGGGCTACTGAACTACTTGGTCTAATACACACTGATGTATGTGGACCACTTAGACATGTGTCAAGGAAAGGTGCTAGCTACTTCTTAACGTTTACGGATGATTATAGCCGTTATGGTTATGTTTATTTGCTTAAACATAAACATGAGGTATTTGAAACATTCAAAACGTTTAAAGCCGAAGTAGAGTTACAACTAGGAAAGAAGATTAAAGCTCTTCGTTCTGATCGTGGTGGTGAATATTTAAGTCAAGAGTTTAAAGATTATTTAAGTAAGAATGGAATTGTTCAGAAACTTACTTCTCCATATACTCCACAACAAAATGGTGTATCTGAAAGGAGAAATCGTACATTATTGGATATGGTACGATCTATGTTTAATCTTACAACTTTACCATTATCTTTTTGGGATTATGCTCTTGAAACTGCTGTTCGTATTCTGAATATGGTTCCCACAAAGAAGGTTGATAAGACACCATATGAACTATGGCATGGCAAGAAGCCATATTTGTCTTATTTGAAAGTCTGGGGTTGTGAGGCGTATGTGAAACGTGAATCTGGAGATAAACTCCAACAACACTCAGTTAAATGTATCTTTGTAGGTTACCCTAAGGAAACTATGGGTTACTACTTTTATTATCCGGCTGAGAACAAGATAGTTGTGGCTCGGTATGGAGACTTCCTTGAAAATGATCTTGTAAATCAAGAATTCAGTGGGAGAAATTATGATCTTGAAGAAATTCAAGAAGATACATTGCCTTCTGAAAATACTAGCGATGAAATTCCTGTAGAACCAGAAAGTCTGAGTGTTCCACCGGAATTAATTCCTCCACGTAGGTCTCAAAGGGCTATACGTGCGCCAGACAAACTATGTCTATACATAGAGGATGATGAGGAGGAAGTAGGGGATCTTGGTGAACCTGCTAACTATCGATCCGCAATGTCTGATCCAGAAAAGTCAAAATGGATAGTTGCGATGAATGAGGAAATGAAATCCATGGAAATCAATGATGTTTGGAGTCTTGTAGACGCACCTAAAAATGCTAAAGTAGTGAAAAATAGGTGGATCTATAAGAAGAAAACTGACATGGATGGTGATGTACAATCCTATAAAGCACGTTTGGTGGCTAAAGGTTTTACTCAAACTTTTGGCATAGACTACGAGGAGACATTCTCTCCTGTAGCAGACTTACGAGCTATTAGGATTCTCATAGCTGTAGCAGCATACTATGACTATGAGATATGGCAAATAGATGTTAAAACTGCCTTCTTGAACGGTCGCTTAGATGAAGACATCTATATGCAACAACCGGAAGGTTATGTTGATCCTAAATATCCAAAACGCGTGTGCAAACTTCAAAGGTCTATTTATGGTTTGAAGCAAGCATCACGTCAATGGAATAAGCGATTTGATGAAGAAATCAAAAAGTTTGGATTTATTCAAAATCGTGATGAGCCATGTGTATACCGCAAAGCTAGTGGGAGTAATGTAGTGTTCCTAATTCTATATGTCGATGACATATTGATCATGGTAAGTAACATTCCAAGACTTAAGGAAGTTAAAGATTATCTTGGTAAATGTTTTTCTATGAAAGATTTGGGAGATGCTGCATATATTCTGGGAATTAAGATCTATCGAGATAGGAGTAGACGGTTAATTGGTCTTAGCCAAGATGCTTATATTGATAAGATATTGAAGAAATATAACATGCATAACTCTAAAAAAGGTTTCTTACCGATGGAGGTTAAGCATGAGTTAAGTCATGAGAAAGATGCATCATCACCTGAAGTGGTGGCTTACATGAAGAAGGTACCTTATGCTTCGGCGGTAGGATCTATTATGTATGCTGTAAGATGCACAAGGCCCGATGTGGCGTTTGCTCAGAACTTGGTCAGTAGATACCAACAGAATCCAGGAAAGTCCCACTGGACTGCTGTTAAGCATATTCTAAAGTATTTAAGAAGTACGAAAGATATATTTTTGGTATTCGGGGGTAAACAAGACACATAATTGAATGTAACAGGATTCTGTGATGCGTCCTGGCAATGTGATAAAGACGATACGAAGTCTCAGACGGGTTACGTGTTTGTCATCAATGGAGGAGCAGTTGACTGGAAGAGCAGTAAGCAGAAAACCATTGCTATGCATGCGACTCAATCTGAGTACATGGCCGCTTCAGAAGCTGCAATGGAAGCTATTTGGATTAGGAAGTTTATTGGAGATCTTGGAGTGATGCCTTCAATTAAAGAACCTATTGATATATATTGCGACAACTCTGCGGCAATAATATTCGCCAATGACCCTGGAGTCATGAAGGGCGCCAGACACTTTAAACGTAGATATCAGTACGTTCGAGAACAAGTGGAAGCTCGAGAAATAAAATTAATAAAAGTTCACACAGATGATAACGTAGCTGATCCTTTTACTAAGGCTTTGTCTAGGCCAAAGGTAGTTAAGCATGCCAAGGCAATTGGGCTGCAACTAGCTAGCGAATTCATGCAATAAATCTGTTGATTAGTATTTGGATAAAGGATGTAAGACATTATTGAATTGATGAAATAAAGTTTGGATTTCGTTTATTTTTCTGTTATTTGATTTTGTATCCTATTTTACATGTTTTAATCCGTGAGCATTATGATGTTTCTAAATGTCCGTTGTCGATTAATAATATAGGAGTATTATTAAATTAAGACAATTCAAAATAGTGACAGAGTATACTTGAAAGTATATTGGTCAATTTTGGATGATATTTGATGGATCAAATATTGGACTTATCCCAACTATGTGATTTTACTTTATGGATCTTTGTCATTAAGTAAATCATAAATAGTTATCCTTAGACCTGAGATGCCAGAAAACTGCATTGAATATAGTGCATTTCTGTAAGGTAACCTAACGCTAAACGTAACTGGTAGTCATAAGGGTTATTTTCAGAGGTGTTGCAAAGTTCATGTGTTTTGCTTGTAGTCGAAATGGGATTCGTTTCCTTCAAATTATTATTTGAAGTATAAATACAACTGGGCCCCTCGGGGGAATAGTAAGATGTTTATATGGCCACACCCAAATGTGTTTTGGTAATCTTGCTATATCCGTAAACGAGAAACAGAATAGTTAATGAAGGAATGACTAAGATCCATATCCTTATTAACAATGTATTTGAAATGAGAGGATAATAATAATGATTATATATCATTAAAAGGTTTTGTCCAGGAAGCCTTACTCGAGTTGTACTAGTGACATTGTTAGTGTAACTAGACGCTAATCAATGTGATCACGACATTCGAATTTTGTCCAAGTGGGAGCTGAAAGTTTATGGACTTTAAAATCGATAGTCGTGTGATAGGATCGAACTCGAGATCACGGGATTGCACACATTACGTGAAGAGTTAATTTATTTATTAAATATATTTATTATATTTATTAAATCAAACTGTAGCTAACGATCGTTAAGTAATTAAAAGTTAAGTATTAAACGATTGTTATAGAATATTAAAGAAGCTAAAAGAAGGTGTCGGAAAGTTCCGGAAACCCCCTTTTAAGCACATGTATATCCGGCCAAATTAGAGGCAAAGGATAGGGATGAAAAGTTTAGGCTTTATCTTGTTTAAACATTGGAAGATAAGTTTCCAAGGTGTATATAAACAAACCTTAAGGCCTCATAATTTTTCACTCTATTATTCTTCTTTCTTGCTCTATACCGCCGGCCAACATACACCCTTTAGGGTTCATCTTTGATTTTCTAAAAGCTATTTTAGATCTAGTCCTAGCCCCTTTCTAGGGTTGTTGGGTAGATCTTCCATAGGCTTGGAAGGCTCGGTTCTGTTCGTGCTAGACTCACGATTAGCTCATCGTATCACGTGTGTACAAGATCGTGGTGTGATCTTATTTTAGATTGCATCCTGGTGGTGTTCTTGATCTATCTTTACTGGTGATCGTTCTGCTAAGAAAAAGGTATGTAACCCTAGCCTTGATTAATTATAATTGTGTTATATAAAGATCTTGTTAATCTGCTTCCGCTGTATGCTCTTTGATCTATGTTAGGGTTTTTAAAATTGTTATGATCATTAACTATCAAATAATGGGGGCAAAAACTGCCACCTATATAGAACAGGCAAATTTGGTTGGGCGAAGGCATTAGTTGAAGCAACCTGTGTATTAGGCGGGTCTTAAACTAGCTAGATATACTGACAGAAAGTTATATTTACAGACGTCCATTTCTACTTCAACTTTTTTTTAAGCTTGCAACTTCCATTGGATAAGCTTTATTGTATAGAAATAGGGAAATACATGTGGCCTTTATAGTAAAAGTTATCCTAATATTATGATTGTCACTTGTATCTACATTAATACATAATGACCTAGTAACGAAGTAAATTTATTAAACAATCTTAATATTAGAATAATACTATAACAATTCAAAGAAATAAAGCACAAACATCGTAATTCAGAAGAAGCTGATCATATACAACTGCATAACTTAAAAGGTCCGAGCACTCCCCGAACTCCTCTACCTGGCGCACAAATTTTATAAGACCAAGAGAAATCATAGAGTAAAAGCATTTTTCACAATTCGGTGAAAAAAGAAAACATGTAATAAATCATACCTTAAATAATCTAGCAGTCATTTCCCAATAAATACATATCTTCTCTTGTTTCGGTCTAAAATCATTTGCTCCCCTGCATCAGCAATCAAGTTGAACCACTTTACTTTTCTCGTTGACAACATGAGATATCCCATCACCAATCCAAGTAGGGTCCCACAACCATATCCCAACGTCACCACTTCCCACGTAAATCCATTTTTCTCCTTATGATTTTCGAGTTCTTCAAGTTGCAGTTTGTGAGTACGCTCACTACACTTCTTGGGCAATGGAAACCCACAGAGTCCCAAATTCCCTGCAAATGAGCTCTCATCAAATGTGTTGAACTGTGTTCCTTCTGGAATACGCCCTGCGAGATGGTTTTGTGATAGATCTAAGACCGCAAGACCCTTGATTCCTGCAAGGCTTTGAGGGATATTTCCTGTGAGTTGGTTCCAAGAAAGGTCAAATGATTCAATCTCTGATAGTTTACCAAGAGAGTCTGGGATTCGACCATAGAGACTATTGTGGGACAGGTTGAGCACTTTTAAAGAGATCAAATTTCCGATTATTTCGGGTATTCCCCCTTTGAAATAATTGTTTGATAAATCAATAATAGTTAGGCTAACAATAAGTCTAGGAATATCTCGATCCACCCCTTTCACCACAATACTGAATGAGTAATACAACCACCCACCTATGTATACATAGCTTGGTTCTTTGCTGCTTTTATCAACATTCTTCATGGAACTGAAAGCTTGAAAATATTTTGCAGGGAGTTGACCTTCAAACCGATTATAAGATAAGTCAAGAACTCTCAGACTTTGAAAGGGGGATTCAACAGTTGAAGACGATTGAATGTGTCCATGAAAGTTGTTTGATTTGAGAATAAGAACCTGCAAATATGGAAGATCTCCTAACCAACTAGGGAATGTACGAAATCAACTACTACCAAGGATTTGAATTTGGAAAAGGAACGTGGCACCTCACCTTCTAAGTGATTTCCTTTTAAAATAAGCCCTTCTAAGCTGTCACTACCATCATATAAATTAGGAATCGTTCCTCGAAATCTATTGTTCCCCATATCTATCATTATAAGACTTGAGATGATATTTCGAAGGCATTGTGGAATCAATCCACCAAAGCGATTATTAGATATATCCAATATCGATAGAGAGCTCATGTTGCATATTGATGGAGGGAATGGTCCGTGAATCAAGTTGGACTGCAGATGTAGTTGGTAAAGTCCATAGAATTTAAATTGTGGCAAGCCTGTTATGAAGTTATGTGAGAGATTCAAATAATGCAACCCATCACTACCTCCAATCTCGCCAGCCCAGTGAGGAATTTGGCCATGGATTTCATTGTTAGAGAGATCTAACCTTTCGAGGTATATCATGGCTCGAAATGAATTCGGAAACACCTTCAGTCTGCAAGAGGTCAAATATAAGTATTGAAAACCAGGGTTGACATAATGATTGGCATTCTTTGTGGTTAAAGAAAAACCGCTGTATGAAAGATCGAGATTTTCAAGTTTTCTGAGGCTTGTTAACAATGTATCCAACTCCAATTCACCACTAAAATTATTAGATGAAAGGCGCACAACAGTGAGGTTGGTGAGTTGTAGAAATGTTTGAAGATCAATATGGCCAGCTAAGTGATTGTTGCGACTGAGATCTAACACTTGTAATGATGGAAGAGCAAACGACTCGAAAGGTACCTTTCCACTGAACATGTTATTTTGTAGAAAGAGAAATTGTAAAGAAGGGAATGTAAACAACCAAGATGGCAATGTCCCATTAAGTTTGTTATTTGATAGATCAAGAAAAGTAAGGTGTCGAAGGTTAAAAAGGGAGCTCCAAGGATGGATGCTACCTTGTAGCTTTCCACAAGCGAGATTAAGCCGGGTAATGGCAATGTCACCGCTCTCGCTGTAGAGCTCACAAGTAACTCCACTCCAGCTACAGCAATCTGCACTTTGATTTGTCATAAAACTATACTTTTAGACGGCAGTTGGACCCAACAAAATAAAGGTGGTTTCCAGTTCTACTAAAAACAACGACCCTTAGGGTGTGTTTGGCATTGGGTTGCTGGAGCTGGATGCTGGAGCATGTAGCTTGAGCTTATTTCACATGCTACTTTAATTAGCATGTCATTTAGGAGCTTATTTTTTTAACAAGCTCCTCAAACTCTGTCAACCAAACGAGACTTATTTTTTAAAGTAGCTTATTTGATGGTCTAATACTCGAGTAGCGGAATCGCAGTTCTACTAACAACAACGACCCCTTAATCTATTTTATCATCTAATACTCGAGCAGCAGAATCGCAGTTCTACTACCCTTAAACTAAATTATCATTTAATACTCGAGCAGAGGAATCGCAAAAGCTCGAAGTAGTGTAGAAACTTAAAAACACCAAAGCTATAATTAATTTAATTGTTGATGAAGATATCCAACATCAAGTCGAAGCATGCATTCAAACTGCAGCACCAAAGTAAAACCATAGAAACAAATGTGACATTTCGGACCACTGATTTAAAGCTAGACTGACATATTGTATAGGCTCTGCACTAGAAGACGAAGATGGTGGGAGTCTAGAAGGAACGTTGAAACACAGTGAAGAAGAACATACTTTTTTTAAGAGCCAAACCTGCCACTGGCCGACTTAGCGTTTAAAACCCAAAGAAAAGTTAACAAAGGAATATAAAAGAGATATTTATTTGACAAGAATTCCACAACATATTTATGGATATTTGACAAGAAATATACTAACAATTGTTGACCATGACTTGCAGAAAAGATCTCACAAGCAGTGACGGAGCCAGAATTATTTACTCGGGTAGGCCAAAACAAAAACTTGAAAAAAATACCAAAATAAAAGATAAAAATTTAAAGAGTCGTACAATAAAAGTTTTTCATTTCAATCGCACACGACGTTTTTTAGCACTATAATCATCTAAAGCACTATCTCTAAAGGTTCCCGCAATATCCTTTTCAAAATAAAGTACAAAATTACCTGAAAGAAAATCATCGCCCATTTTATTACTACGTATTCTGTTCTTCAAGATTTTCATAGCTTAAGACGCACGTTAAACACTTGCAGTAGACACCTAAAGAGTCGATACTAGTCGTATCAACCTCTCAACAAGAAAAAAATGTATCTTTTTAGAGTCTGGACTACCGATCTCTATATTCATATGTTCTTTCAATTTTTACTTTTCAATAATGCAAAGAAATAACAAGGGCTGGTGCTAGTTTTTGGTTGACTATTTGAGTGGGCTTATTCATTTTATTAGGGTGTGCTATTTGCAATTTCCTTACAAAGTAGCTCCGTCCCTGCTCACAAGAACATAAAAATAGAATTGCATGGCCATGTGGCTGTTATCAAACCTACTAATTTGCTTAATGATGACTTTCTTTTCCTGGTTGAAGTATAGAAGCGGACTAAGGTGGCGGAAGGACTAGGTTTAGAGATTAGATGTGGATTAAGGTTTGATGGGAGACGTGAAAAACATTTTTGACCATTTTCTTCTCTGCTTGTTTTAGAAATGTCTGCCAATAAATTATGTGAAGCTTGAAGACCTGTTATGATACCAACTATTGTCTCTCGATAGATGTCTTTGATGTAGCAATCTTACCAGAACTATCAAACTTAGGAACATCAAAATCCAAGCAACGTTTGCATGACTGAAAACCATAACTATGTGTTTTAATTATTGACATTTCTTTTGTACTCTATTTGGGAATACAAGGTTTAGTGTCTGTTGTGGGTGTCGACCGAAAGAGTTTGAAATTTGGAATTTTGAGTCTTTTTCATATCTAAATCCTCATTTTCTTGTTCATGTCAAGGACTTTGTTGCGCCTTTTCCTGCTTTCTTTTATATCAACTCCCGACGCATGGCCACAATACTCTAGTAGATTGAACAATTGGTGAAGATGGGGGATACATGTGAGTTGATATAAAAGAAACCAGGAAAAGGTGTAACAACCTTGATATGAACAATTATACGAGACCCCGGATGAACAAAGTCTCAAATTTTCAAAATTCAAATTCTTTGAGTCGAACACCCACAACACTCAAGACATCAAAACTTGTATAACCCTAAATCGAGTACAAAAGAAGTGTCAATAATCCAAACATAACAATTCAACTACTTATGGCTTTGAGTCGTACACACATTCCTTGGAGTTTGATGTTGCAATGTTTGATAATTCTGGTAAGATTGCTACATCGAAGAGAAATCTACCTAGAAGGAATAGTTGGTATCAAAAAAAGAGTCCTAAGCTTCACAGAAAATTTATTGTGAAACATTTCTAAAACAAGAAATGGAAAACATGCTTAGGAGGGATCTGAATATCAAGAGTTTAAAGCCTCACTACAAGAGTCCAAAGCCATTAGTGTTTTCTAGTAAAAATAACAATACTTGAAAGCTTTTAATTTGACATTTCAACTACATAAAAAAGACCAGTATATCATTTAGAAGCAAAGAATTGTATATATCACAAGTAGCAACCTTAAAACTTGATATCTTTTGTTAGAAATACGTTTTTACGTATATTAGAAGTATCGGTCACTCCACACTATTATATATGTTGTAATAGCTCGTAGTTAACAAATACTTATTTAGTTAAGTAAGAACCGGCCCATGGGCTTGTCATGGGCCGGCCCAAGTCCATTAGTGGCTTGGAAGTATAAATACCCCTTTCCTCCTTGGAAAGGGGTTGGTTGTTGTTCACTTTCTAGTTTCATTCTAATAAAAAGACACATAGTTTCTCTCACTTTCTCTCTCTAGTTTCTCTCTCTAGAAAACATCAACCCACTTCATAGATTCATAGGTTATCAATATTCTACATTTGGTATCAAGAGCTATGGGGTGATTTAAGGTAATGATTTGTGTTATCTTTTAGTTTTTGATTGTATTAGTGTTCTTTAAGAAGATCATCTTGATTATTGGAGTTTTTGGTGTTTTTGTGATTGAGATTAGTTGATAAGTATTAGTTTTTACTTATTATAGTTGAAATCACAAAACTTTTTGGGTAACTTGGTAAAAATCTGGGTTTTTAATCATCTTTTTGATCGACTGTACTCGAACTACCTTTCTGTTTACCCAGACAAAGTTCCGAACCAAAAAGTTCCGGATCAAAAAGTTCCGGATCAACCAAAGTTCCGGACCAAAAAGTTCCGAACCAAAAGTTCCGGATCAAGGAAAGTTCCGGATCAAGGAAGTTCCGAACCAAAAGTTCCGGATCAAGGAAAGTTCCGGATCAAGGAAGTTCCGAACCAAAAGTTCCGGATCAAGGAAAGTTCCGGATCAAGGAAAGTTCCGGATCAAGGAAAAAGTTCCGGATCAAGGGAAAGTTCCGGATAAAGGAAAGTTCCGGATCAAGGGAAAAGTTCCGGATCAAGGGAAAGTTCCGGATCAAATCTTCCGAACCAAAAGTTCCGAATCAAGGTTTTCCAAGCCAAAATCTTCCGAATTAACACTTCCGAATCAACAAAAGTTCCGAATCAAGGGTTATTTTACTTGTTTTTCGACGATTTTTTAGAGGATTTAATCTTGGTTTCTTACAACAAAAACTCAACACAATTCACAAGCTTTACTTCACTGCTCGATCAACCGATAATCTTTGTTTCTTTGAAGTGAACAAAATGAATCCGAATTCAGTAATGCCTCAGATGACATCACTTACGGATATTTCCGTCATTACGGGAACGGATAATCGCCCGCCAATGCTCATCAAAGAAGTTTTTAAAGCATGGCAAGGCCGGATGATGTCTTACCTTAAGGGAAAACCGGTATATGGGAGGCTTATGGTCAAGTCAATTTTAAATGGTCCACTTGACTATGGTACCATCGTGGTTAACAACGTGACTCGACCAAGGGAGTTTGAAGAACTTACACCAGCTCAACAACTTGTTGCCGATGCAGACGAAAAGGCTCTTCAAACCATTCTCCAAGCTATTCCACATGACATCTATCGGATGGTAAGTCAGTATACGGTGGCAAAGGATTTATGGGAACGTCTAAAGGTGTTGCTACAAGGTACGTCTCTTACCAAACAGGAAAGGGAATGTCAGTTGTATGATCTGTTTGATAGATTCACGTACAACCCAGGGGAAACGCTTCACGATTATTACTTCAGATTCACCACTCTCATGAATGATCTGAATGTATATAATCTCGTGATTGCTCCATTCCAGGTTAACACCAAATTCTTGAATACTTTACCTCAAGCTGAATGGGGTGAGTATATTACCGATGTTAAGTTAACTAGGGATTTGCATAAGTGCAATTTGGATCAACTATATGCTTTTCTTCAGCAGCATGAGAAACATGTGATCATGCACCGTTCGCCTCGAGGTATGTACCCTGATTCATTAGCTTTGATGGCGAATCAACCAAGCTTGTCTCACAACAACACTCCTTATATCTTGGGACATCAAGCCTATCATCCATCACCTTACATGACACCAACCTTCCCCCAATACTCGATTCTACCACAACCACCCACCTCACATCAGCAACAATATCGGTTTAATGCACCTTCATCATAATATGCTACACAACCTCACCCAGCAAGCATAGCACCTTATGCTCAGTCTTCATATTCTTCTTATCAAGAGAATGCAGCATATCCAACAAGCTACCCTGACCACATGAGTATTCCTCCTAGTGATTATGCAGCTCATCAAGACCAAGCAATGTATTGTGATGATGATGAAGTCCCCATTCCTGTGTTCAAACAAGGAGCTGACCCAGTTGAAGTGTTAACCACTATGTCTGCTTATCTCACAAGGACATTAAGCAAACGAGGATTTAGAGGATCAGCTCCTACTAACAATTAGTTGAGGAATTCATCCAATTCTCGCCAACAAGCTACTATTAAGAATGGCAGGGTAATGGTTCAACCTATTCAACCTTATCAGGGGAGACCTACTACATCAACTACCAATACTCGCACGGTCAATCCTGCTCCAATGGTCAACACTCCTCCACGGGCTAATTCCACAGGCAAGTTGAGAATGATTACATGCTACAACTGCAAGGAAGAAGGTCACATGTCCAGGGATTGCAAGAAACCCAAGAGGAGAAGGGATGGTCAATGGTTTGCAGAGAAGATTTATCTGGTGAATGCTCAGGCACAAGAAGGGAACTTGATGAAGAGGAGCTTGCATTTCTTGCTGATCCAGGGATTGCTGAACAAGACGTTGTCACCACACAGAATGCAGCATACCAAGCAGATGATCTTGATGTGTATGACTCAGACTGTGATGAATTTCAATCTGCAAAGGCAGCTCTTATGGCAACTATCTCCAGCTTAGGGCCAGAAAAGAGATCTGAGGTACTTATTAATACCACCGATAATACCACTGATGCTAGTATTCAACCACATCAAGTTGTGCAAGAGAGTGCTGATTCGAATGAGTCTTCGGTGGTGAGTCTTTCAAATGAGGAGACAATCAATGATAGTAATATCAATGTGAGTCCCCAGACATTGAGTGAATCACAACCGGGAGCCATTTCGCATACGCCTACTCCTGCTCAACAAGATTTGGTCATGGTTCCTGCTACATTACTTAGCCAAATGAATGCTGCACTCTTAGAAACCCTAGCTAAGAATAAGAATTTGTCTGATGAGCTTGCCTTAAGCAATGAGAAAGTTCAAACCTTGGAATTAGTGCCTTCGTCTAGTGTTCTAACAAATCCCGAATATGATCACTTTCGAAACAAACAAATGGGTCATTTGCAAGAAATTGAAAACTTAAGAGCAAATCTTTCTAATGAACTTAAAGAAAAGGAGTTAGTGGTCACTAATTTTCAAAAACTTCAAACGGATTTTGAGTTACTCGAGTCTAAGAAGAATGAAATGGAGATTAATGCTGCTAATAAGATTAGAAGTCTAGATTACTTGCTTTTAAGACAATACGCTGCTTCTCAACTAGTGCACTTATTTGATGCTTCGTTTAGAGAATTTAACTTATCACGTCAAAAAGGCCTTCCCCCTAACCCAAGGTATGCAAAACAAGCTTTAAGACATAGTCCAAGACTTTATAATGCAACCCAATTAGGATTGGTCTTAGACCCGATTGTTATTTTCGATGATCGAACAAGTAAGGATCTAGTTGATGAGGATCGGTCATACAATTCTGCAAAATATCCCGAGTGTGATTATTTTAAAATGAATAAGGAGCTTGCAAAAACGGATTTTAGAATTCGCTTCCATATGGACAAAGATCTCATCACAGCACCAACCTACATGTTAGATGAAGAAAACCCTAGTACATTTCCTACACTTGTCAATATGGAAGGTCCTAAGGAAATTCCAAAGGATCTTCCACCTGTTAGCACTGTATGGTTAAACTTGCAAGAGATTAATCAATACTTTACTAATTTTGACAAGGTCATTTTGGAATGTACGACTTCAAATGGCCTAAACGCCGGAGAATGGGCTTTCGAACACATGAACGAGGTGTTTAAAAATGAGATCAATCCATTTGTCGAAAGTCTAAAAGGAAGTTTTGCATCTCTTAAGGAAAATCTTGAGTTTGAAATTGGAGAAGTTCAAAAAGTGTTTTATGAAATGGACACCGCTTACGAACTACAACTAATTGAAAAAGAAAAGATTTTATCCGAATATGACCGATTCTTGTCCGAAGTAATCTCGTGTGATGTGCTTACTACTGTAAATGTTAATTATTCGAGTGAGCTTACATCCGCTATGATTAATTGTGATGCTGTGAATATATGTGATGATGTTTGTGATCTCTCTGTAAATGTTGCTGATACTGTAAATGAGGTAGATAATCATTCTTGTCACGAATCTAACGCTGAGTTTTTAAAGCTACAAGATTCTTATAATTTACTTTCAAAACGCTTTAATCAACTAGAACAACATTGTATATCTTTAGAATTAAAACAACAAACTCAAAATGAGGATCTTTTGATATCAAATGGTTGTGAAAACGGTGTTGAGACGAGTGACAAGATGATTGCAATAGTTAAGGCATTAGAGGAAGAGATTATGAGATTGAAGAGAGATGTGTCATCAAATGAAACACTAAAATTGGAACTAGAGGCTGCAGAGTCTAAAAACCAGGCCTTAGAAATTAGACTTTCGTCTATTCTAGGGGAGATGGATCGTGCAAGACAGGGAATGTCCAAACTTTATGGTTCACTAGAAGAACGCTTCACTTTTAATGCGGCACAGCAACAATTTTATGTTGAACAATTGAACCAAAAATGTGAGGAAATTTCTGACATAAACATCCTGCTCATTGACAAAAACATGGTTTTGGCCGAGTTAAAGGAGACACTTCTTCTCACCCGACAAGAAGTTGTTGATAACTTAGCTACCGACTATGCACCGTCCACTAGTGCTCCACAACCAAGTCAGTAGTGCTTTATAAGAACCCGCTTCATAAGAGAAACCCGGTTACCTACGATGATTATATGAGGAATGCCATTAAGCATGTAGATCTTGTTAGGGATATTTTAGACGATCTTTATGCCTTAGATCCCTCAAGTAGCTACTATTATTCGGCTCATGAATATATTAAGTGAGTTCAATATTGCTTAGCATATTTGCAATACATAGGTAAACCAGGTTCTGCACTACTCACTAATAAACCCATTGCTGTAACTCCATTCAATAAGACCCCAGGAGCAAAACCGTCATTGGCACTATCAAGTAAGGCACCTTTAAAAACTGTTGCTAATATTCCCACTTTGCCTTCTACAGGAGTAAAATAGTCTACTAAGGCTAAAGGATCGCCACTCAAGAAAGATAAGATCAAGCCCTCCACTAGTAGTACCAACAAGAAGAAAGTAGAAGCTCACCATAGGAATGCTAGTTCAGTTTTAAATAAAAAGAATCATGTTAAGACTAAAAGCTCTGCGCCTGTGCAGAAGCCTAAACCATTCGTGAATTCTAATTTGAATTGTTGGAATTGTAATGAATGTATGTTTTCCTAACGTCATGATTTGTGTCTTATTGAGCATGTGAATGAAATGAATGCCATTAGGAATAATATTGAATGGAAGCCGACTGGTAGAACTCGTGCCCAAGTTGGCTGGCAATGGCGTCCCACTGGTCACATTAGATGGAAAAATGTGCCCTTTAACTAGGAATGCATCCATTGAGGTTAGGTCTGAGCGTCCTTTAGTTAGGCACACTAGCACTCAAGTATGGAAACAGCGCCCTTTAATTAGGTCAGCTCCCACTATAGTGCCTATCAGTGAAGAAATACCACAGGATTTAAGCCAACTAGAATCTACACCACCAACTAGGAAGAAGAAGGCTAGGAAATCTAAGAAACCTAAAGTTAGCAAATCTAAGATTACTAAATCTGTACCTGCTAATAACAAGGAACATTCAGATTCCGATACCTCTACATTGTCTTCGTGTGGTGATATTTTCAGGTGGTTCAAATCATCCTCTGGTATTTGGACTCCGGTTGTTCAAAGCATATGACCGGAGATCGCTCGATGCTCCGAAATTTCGTCAGCAATTTTCTTGGTACGGTTAAATTCGGTAATGATCATATTGCAAAAATAATGGGGTATGGTGAATATCAGATTGGAAACGTTACGATTTCAAGGGTATACTATGTAGAAGGTCTTGGTCATAATTTATTCTCAGTAGGACAGTTTTGTGATTCCAACCTAGAGGTTGCTTTTCGACAACACACTTGTTTCATCCGCAACTTGGAAGGAAAAGACTTGTTGAAGGGATCTCGTGGTGCAAATCTTTATACGTTGTCCCTACAAGACATGATGGCGGCCTCTCCAGTATGTCTTCTCTCTAAAGCATCTAAGACCAAGTCATGGTTATGGCATCGCAGATTATCTCATCTTAACTTTGACGCTATCAATCATCTGGCTAAAAACGAATTAGTTCGTGGTCTTCCAAAGCTCAAATTTCACAAGGACCATTTATGTTCCGCGTGTTCAAGGGGGAAAAGTACCAAGAAATCATACAAGCCCAAAGCTGAAGACACCAATCAAGAAAAACTTCATCTTTTGCATATGGATCTTTGTGGGCCAATGAGAACTGAGAGTGTGAGCGGTAAGAAATTCATTCTTGTCATTGTGGATGATTTCTCCAGGTTTACATGGGTTAGATTTCTACGTACAAAGGATGAAGCACCGAAGGCTATCATCACTTTTCTGTAATTCATTCAGGTACGTTTGAATACTACTGTCCGCCGTATTCGTACAGACAATGGAACAGAGTTCGTCAACCAGACTCTTCGTGATTACTATGAAGGAGTTGGTATCTCACATGAAACATCCGCTGCACGCACTCCACAACAAAACGGTGTCGTTGAAAGACGGAATCGTACGCTTATGGAAGCTGCTAGGACTATGCTTATTTATGCGAACGCTCCATTGTTCTTGTGGGCAGAAGCTATATCTACTGCATGTTTCACCCAAAACCGTTCTATCATTCGGAAACGCCATGGAAAAACACCTTACGAGCTTCTACATGATCGTAAACCCGATGTTTCATTCTTTCATGTGTTTGGTGCTCTTTGTTATCCAAACATTAATAGTGAGAACTTGGGAAAGCTTCAACCGAAAGCCGATATAGGTATTTTCATCGGTTACTCACCGTCCAAGAAAGCATACCGAATTTACAACCGTCGTCTTGGTAAGATCGTAGAAACTATGGACGCAGATTTCGATGAGCTGACAGCAATGGATTCTGAGCAACGCAGCTCTGAACCCGCGCTTCATGAGATGGGAACCGGTGCTCTTAGTTCCGGATTAGTTCCCAATAATCCTACTTCTACATCATTTTTACCACCAACAAGGCCCGAGTGGGATAAACTGTTTCAACCGTTGTTTGATGAATTCTTTGATCCCCCAAATGATGAAGTTCCAGCACCTGTAGTGATAGCTCCAATACCTGAAGTTGTTGCTCCTGCTAATGAAGCTTTATCTAATGCATCTTCAATTAACATTGAACCGGATGCACCTTTACCAAGTGATTCTCAAACTACACCTGAATCATCACCCCTACTTGTGCCTAATGATGTGGAAGAGGATTCTACTGATCACGATTTGGAATATGCTCATTTAAAAGAGCTTCCTTTCTTTGGTATACCATTCCCTGAAAACCCTTCAGCCGCGTCTACCTCAGAAGAAGCTCCTTCTATTGTTCACTCCAGACCACCTAGGATTGAAAATCATAGCACCAAATGGACAAAAGATCACCCAATTAGGAATGTCATTGGAGATCTAGATCGACCAGTCTCTACACGCCATCAATTACAAGAGAGTGCACTCTATTGCTACTTTGATGCATTTCTCTCTGAAGTTGAACCTAAAAATTGGCAGCAGGCTATGACTCAATCATCTTGGATTGAAGCCATGCAGGAGGAACTAAATGAATTCCAAAGACTTGAAGTATGGGAATTAGTTCCTCTCCCTGACAAGGTTAACATCCTTACTTTGTTATGGGTTTATAAGGTTAAACTGGATGAGATGGGTGCAGTATTAAAGAATAAGGCTAGATTGGTTGCTAGAGGATATAAACAAGCCTTGGGTATAGACTTTGAAGAATCTTTTGCTCCTGTTGCAAGATTGGAGGCTATTAGACTATTCCTTGCGTATGCTGCTCATATGAACATGATCGTCTATCAAATGGATGTGAAGACGGCATTTTTGAACGGTGAACTAAGAGAAGAAGTCTATGTTAGTCAGCCGGATGGGTTCGTTAGCACGGAGTTTCCTAATCATGTGTACAAGCTTAAGAAGGCTCTCTATGGGTTGAAACAAGCTCCACGCGCGTGGTATGATCTCCTTTCAACATATCTCATCCCGGAAGGCTTCTCCAAAGGCAAGGTGGACCCCACTCTATTCACTCTCATGGAGGACAACGACATGATTTTGGTACAAATTTATGTTGATGATATAATATTTGCTGCCACTAACATAGAATTGTCAAATCGCTTTGAGAAGATAATGTCCACACGCTTTCAGATGTCAATGATGGGAAAAATTTCATTTTTCTTAGGATTACAAATTTCTCAGAATCCCAGAGGCATCTTTATTAATCAATCCAAATATGCTCTAGAATCTTTAAAGAAATATAACTTTGATAATTGTGACCCCGTGGACACTCCAATGGTGGAGAAATCCAAGTTAGATGAAGATAGGAATGGGACTATTGTCGATCCAAAACTTTACCGTGGGATGATCGGCACCCTTCTCTATCTGACTGCTAGCAGGCCTGATTTGCAATTTGCCGTATGCATGTGTGCCCGGTATCAGGCTCGGCCTACTGAAAAGCACCTACATGTTGTTAAAAGGATCTTTCGGTATCTAAAAGGAACACTTCATCGTGGTCTATGGTATCCGAAAGATTCCTCTATTGCTTTAATATCATACGCAGATGCCGATCATGCTGGGTGTCAAGACACGAGGCGTAGCACTTCTGGATCTGTGCAACTCCTTGGAGATAGATTGATCAGTTGGTCTTCAAAAAGGCAGAAAAGCGCTGCAATTTCTAGCACGGAGGCTGAATACATCGCCATGTCCGGTTGTTGTGCTCAAGTCCTTTGGATGAGATCACAATTAACTGACTACGGTTTGGGATTCAACAAAATCCCGATGTATTGTGACAACAAGAGCGCCATTGCCCTTTGCTGCAACTATGTTCAACACTCCCGGGCCAAGCACATAGACATTCGCTACCATTTCATTAAAGAGCAGGTGGAGAACGGAGTGATCGAGCTGTATTTTGTCACTACTGAGTACCAGCTGCCAGATATGTTCACCAAAGCCTTAGATCGAGGACGAATCGAGTTTTTGATCGACAAGCTTGGCATGAAATCATTTACTCCAGCGACTCTCAAAGAATTGGCAGAAGAATCAGCTGAATAGTAGTGGTAAACTATTCAGGCGTATCCTTTGTTCGTGATCATGTATATTATAGTAAATATATAAACCACAAAAAGAAAAATACAAAAATATAAAACCAAGAAAAACCATAAAAAATATAAAACCTAGAAAACCCATAAAAATTATAAAATCCAGAAAAACCATATTTTTCGTTTTTAAAACGGGCATGTCTTTTAGTACGATAATATTTACGGCTTTAGAAATGTCGATCAATATTGACACGGCGCCATAAATAGAGTCCGTATAAAAGTTGTACATTTTTAAAACATGCCCATTATGGCTTGTAGTTATTTCAGACTGCAACCCGGTTTTCATATTAAAGTCACGTATTTCTTTGGAAAACGTTGGCTCACAACGGGAATTAGTTTTCTCGGGCATGATTTACAAGCCAAATCATGCAAGGGGATCAAGTTTACTTTATAACTTGGTCTAACACGAATTAGTGTACGTCTCAGTGCATTAATTTGTCTAAATAAGAGAAATCTTATTGCCACCACGAATCAATCTTTTTCAAGACATTAATTGGAAATGTTTTCATCAATATTTGACTCTTTAAACAATGACTACATCTCTTTAAATATAACACGGGTCATCGTTTAAGGGGGAGAAAATATTAAATCATCTTTGTCATCAAAACGATTTTCAACAGTGGTTGTGGAAAATTAATTGGCTAAATGATTTATGAGTGGTTTTGCTTTAGAATACGACTTGTGATTGGACTGGCTTTAGATGTTGGAGATTTTCTAATAGGATGCTATGCTTAAGTTGGAAAATTAATTCGCCTAATTCATTTAAATTCACTTAATTAAGTTAATCAAGATTAGGGTTTCTGCCTTAATTTAGGATTAATTAATTAGGGGTTTTAGTTGGGTTCTATGCGGATTAGGATTAGGATTAGAAGATGTTCTGTTGCCTTAGCATGCCTTAAAACTCACAATCGCGCTTAGAATAATCACCAATAGACTGCGTTTAGGAAGTTCCGGATGAACTTCAGAATGAAGGAAGTTCCGAATGAAGGAAGTTCCGAATGAAGGAAGTTCCGAATGAAGGAAGTTCCGAATGAAGGAAGTTCCGAATGAAGTAAGTTCCGAATGAAGGAAGTTCCGAATGAAGGAAGTTCCGAATGAAGGAAGTTCCGAATGAGAAAGTTCCGAATGAAGGAAGTTCCGAATGAAGGAAGTTCCGAATGAAGGAAGTTCCGAATGAAGGAAGTTCCGAATGAAGGAAGTTCCGAATGAAGAGGTTCCGAGTGAACTTCCGAATGAAGAAGTTCCGAGTGAACTTCCGAATGAAGAAGTTCCGAATGAAACTTCCGAATGAAGGAGTTCTGAATGAAACTTCCGAATGAAGAGGTTCCGAGTGAACTTCCGAATGAAGAGTTCCAAGAACTTCCGGATGAAGAGTTCCGAATGAAGGACTTCCAGATGAAGAGTTCCGGATGAAGAGTTGTTGGATTGATAGTTGTTTGCCTAATATAATTACTTCTTGAAATGTGTTATGCTTAGAAGTCATAATGATATATATCTATATATTGTTTGTGCATCAACCTTTCATGTCTTATCTTAAGCAAATACGATGACTAATCCAACAGTACAAGCACTCTAATATTCTAGAGCAGCCGTAATTGCCGAAGCAAGAACCCTTGAACGAAGATTGATGAGGAGCTTAGAAAGTTTCGTTGGTGGTAGACCATATGGAGTGCACCACAAGTTACTGCAACGATCCATCTAATGGGTCGAACATTTCAGGTCCACTTTATATTGGTTTTAATTGTGAATATGTAAATTTGTGAATATTGTGCTTTAATGGCTTGATGTAGTGTTAAGGTATGATAATTTTTCAAGAATTTCTCACGAGATTCTAAATCTTTCAAAATATATCATACTAAAGCACTACAACTATCCCTTATTAACTTAAGGGGGAGCATTAACATGTTCTATGGCCAAACATCGATTTCATTTTTACCCAAAGACCGGTTAATCCATTCAATATCCCAAATATTAATGGTTAACATTTTGGATAAGGGGAGAAAATGGGATTAAGGAGACTTAAGTGATACTTGGCTAAAAGATGAAAAATACTTAACGATAATCCAACTTAATATGTGTAAAGCACGTGTTAAGGGGGAGCGTTTTTGATGATCAAAAACACCTAAGGTACGAAACTTTTGATTTCAATATCACAAGTACTTTAGGTGATTTTCAATGATTTTTCATGGTGGCTATACTTTCCCAAAACACGCTTAATTCACGACGAATGTGGTGACAAAAGGGTGGTAGGAATAGGTTTAGTCCAATGATTCATCAGAGCCGATGGAATCTTCCCAAGGACAATTCCCTAGATAGAATTAGAAGTCCTAGGAAAGTTGGAGAAAGACTGTGAACGTAGCTGAATGCCGACCAAGTACTTAAGCTAGCACTGGAACAATCACAACAAGGTGCTAGTTATGACGTATTGGTAAGCATTGAAGGGGTTGAAGAATGAAAAATAATTGTAAAGATAAAGGGTGTAAAGAAAGAAGCCCTCCTTACAACTTAAGGCAGAAACCGGGTCAATACATATGCTATTGAGATCATTTTTGTTAATGATTCTTGATATTGAAGAAAGACATCATGGACCCAGTGATGCAATGCACAACCCTTCCCAGCTAACTCAAATATCTCTCAAAAGGTATTTGTTTTAATCACACGGAGATCAACACGTTATCTATTGGTTTATTCACTCCGAATAGACTGGTATTGAAAAGGTGGCACTCTTCTCCTGCCATCGCTCACTAAATCAAAACGCACAATCGAGTCTAGAGCCAAGAGATCATCAAAAGTCTCATTAGGACACTTTTCATTTATTCCTTGCTTTCTCAAACACTGTGAAAAGTAAGAGATTTTCATGAGTCCTACGCAGTATTCCTGTAATATTGCCAGAACATCCGAGTAATACGCAAGTATTACAATGAAGATGGAAATCCTGCTTGAGCCAACATCAAACAAGCTCATGGTAGGTTACACGTGCGGTTCTTTTAGAACCAATCTTGTGAAAAACTGGAAAGAAACAGTGGTTTAATTCTTAATTGAACTTAATCTCGTTCCAGGCCTCTACGCATTATCATATGATCTTGCCAGAACACTCAGAGTGACTCTTTATTGATCACAATGACGAGTGGAAATCCTTCTAGTGTTAACATCAAACAGCACTTGGTAGGTGACGTGCAAGATTATTTATGAATTGAGCTCGTGATAACTGGAAAGCAACGATGGTGAAAATCTTAATTGAAATTCACTTGTTCCAGGTTTCATTAATTGACGGCTTCAAATCACAAGGATAATTTATCCAAGTGATTCACTCTTTATGTTCGCAGTCAGCTTTGGACGGTCGAATAAAGAGAACGGGTTTACCCGCGAAATCCTGTCAGGAAGTTACTTAATTGAAACTATCCGTCACGGGTACGATATCTAATATCGTCCAACGGTCTTCACCGACCGGAGGTAAAATGCTACCGAATTAGAATAAAATGTCAAAGCCATTTTATTCGTGTCGTTGTTGTGTACCTGTTAAAGACGGTGGCGTTGTTGTGTACCTGTTGAAGACGGTGGCGTTGCTGTGTACCAGTTAAAGACGGTGGTGTTGCGGTGTACCTATAGAAGTCGTTCCCACATGCTTATGTCTTTCTGCATCAAAGTTCAGCAAAAAATTCAAGAAAGTACAAGATGAAGTCTTCGGCTGTACCAAACTCGGAAGCTTTCGAGAATTCAACAAAAAGACATAAGTGTGTGGAACATGAAGTCACGAGGAGGCAAGTTTCACAAGAAGGCAAAGATCGCACGTGATTGGCCAAAAGAACAATGCTCTCAAGCCAAAGCCTAAAAGATCAAATCAAAATATTCACAACAAAAAGAAAGAAGAAAAGACTACGAGCTAAAGAACGAAGACTTAGTATAGTATGCTAGGTTTAGAACTTTGTAACGTGGAGTGACCTCCCTTAGGGGGAGATTGTTAGAAATACGTTTTTACGTATATTAGAAGTATCGGTCACTCCACACTATTATATATGTTGTAATAGCTCGTAGTTAACAAATACTTATTTAGTTAAGTAAGAACCGGCCCATGGGCTTGTCATGGGCCGGCCCAAGTCCATTAGTGGCTTGGAAGTATAAATACCCCTTTCCTCCTTGGAAAGGGGTTGGTTGTTGTTCACTTTCTAGTTTCATTCTAATAAAAAGACACATAGTTTCTCTCACTTTCTCTCTCTAGTTTCTCTCTCTAGAAAACATCAACCCACTTCATAGATTCATAGGTTATCAAGATTCTACATCTTTAGTAAATACTTGTTTGCACTAGAAGATTTCAATTAAATATGAGCCTCATGAGCATAGATTTATATATTACTCTCTTCGTCCAAAGTTATTGTCCCTCCACAAAAAACACGTTGTTTAAGAAAATTGCATTTATTACAATTTAAGAAAATTACATCTGTTTCTGATGTCGCCAATAATGTATGATCATGCAAAAAACATATTTGTGTAGTATCCTTTTAAGGAATCAAAATTAGAGTCGGGTTCTCAAAGTTGGAGTAATAGGATCATTCGTGTTAAACTAAAGTAGTTAATCCACTGGCTAAGAGATGGATCCTAATACTTAGGTATACATTCAATAATAAATAACTGTAGGGATTCGGCTGATTTTCATATGATTAAACTAATAAATTGTATGCACTATAATCATACGACATATAATCATATGACATAAGGGTCGTTAACCATGAGGTTGCCTAATCCCTGTTAACCGAAATCATGCATTAACCTCGATTGATTAACAATATTTGTAATGCAGATTTTTACTCCTAGATTGATTTAAAGATCAAAATACAAAGACTTATAAAGTCATGCCACGTTTGGGGTTAAAACAAGACTAAGAATTTGGATTAGATTCAAATAAAACCTTAAAAATTTAACCTAATTTTAACTCTCACCGTCCAATCATCCGATATAATCTCATATCATGTCAGCAAATCAGTAATTTATAATCTAAGCAAGTAAAGCTTAGATACTCGGACTAAAGCTAGAAACCCTAAACTTAAAAATACTAAACATATACTACTACTATTATATTTACGAAAAAGAGATAAAGGTTTAGAATTAACCAAACGAGATTGTGGATGAATGTATGAAAATCTCCAAAACCCCATCCCTCTAAGAGCACACAACTTTTCTTGATCAAAACCTAATAAAAACGTTAGGATAAAGGGGATAATTCAGCTGTTAACATAGATGACCTAATCTGTCACCCATTTCTCACCATAAGGACTTATTGTGTGAATGTTTAAACTTTCAGTTAGCATCTTGGACTTTATGTGTATGCTACCATATGGAGGAGGGACAAATGTTGCTGATTGATGATTCTACTCACTGGACCAAACCCATGTCTCAAGTTTGGCCCATGAGCAACGACTCTTAAGCCCACTTTATCCTTAACTAATATAGCAAGGGTTTCACTTCATAGTTTGTAATTGCAGTTTTATTATATATAGTCAAACAGGTTGGAAACAGAGTTGCACCAAAAGTTTGTTGAAAAACTGGGCATGATAAATTTATATGGGTTGTCATATTAAGTGGGGATGTTAAAATAGATGACCTAATCTGTCAACCATTTCCCACCATAAGGACTTATTGTGTGAATGTTTAAACTTTTAGTTAGCATCTTGGACTTTATGTGTATGCTGCTATATGGAGGAGGGACCAATGTTTCTGATTTATGATTCTACTCACTAGACCAAGCCCATGTCTCAAGCCTGGCCCATGAGCAACGGCTCTTAAGCCTACTTTACCCTTAGCTAATATAGCTAGGGTTTCACTTCATAGTTAGTAATTGCAGTTTTATTATATGTGTGTATTTTTCACACAGTTACTCTCTCACCATTGTTGTTCTTGATCTCGAAACCTTAGTTTGATATTTATCTTTTATTGTTTGATTGTAAAACTATTATCATGTAGATAATAGGGCTACACGTGAGTAGCACTGTTAGCCTTAGTTATTTTTCATTCTGTTTGTTCTTCAAATCTTATTTAATATATTTAAAAGGGTTTTGAGGTCTCTTGATTCATGTTTTTCTACATGGTATCAGAGACTGGTTTCAAAAAATATTGATGAAAATTTTTAGGGTTTGATAAAAAATTGAGGGGTTTTGTTTATATATACTTTTTTAGGTAGATCTGCTATAGAGATAGTTGGATCTGTTAATATTACTTATTGATCTTCGGTTTTGGTACTTTAATTTTTTTGAGAAAAAATTAGGGTTTCGGAGATCTATTGGCTACTATCTTTTTTGATACTATTTATTGTTACTGGCTCGTTCGTCCTTTGATTAAACTGATTTTCCCTAATTCTCCTTGAAAATAAAATTAGGGTTTCACTTTTTTTAGGATTGGTTGATTGGTGGTGGTTAATGTGGTGATTTGCTTGATTGGTTCATTGATATGTTCCATTGGGTCATTTTCCCTAATTTTTTCCGAGAAGAAAAATTAGGGTTTGTGGCTAGGAGGTTCTGTTACTTCCTAGACTAAGTGAATCTAGGAGTAACAGTTCGATTGTGCTTGCTGGAGCTCACTATAACACCCCTTATACTCTTTCTTTTGATTGCTAAGGGGTTTTTTTGTGTTCTTTCTGTTCTTGTTGTTTATCTCTTGGGTTGGTTGTCTTTATTTCTTTTACCCTTTATATTGGACCCTCACTCATTGTCTTGCCCTTGACCTGCGACCCTTGAGTGGTTTAGAAGCCTGGGAACTTTGTTGACGGTGCTGTGAGTTCTTTTTTGACCCTTGTGACTTTTCACTGTCTGACAATGAGCAGTCTGTACATGGCGAGGATGATACTTTGAGTGTGACTGATCCAGTCACACTTATTTGTAAACTTGACTTGAGCGTCCCTTTGCATTTATACCCTAATGACGCAGCTGTGTTGACTGTTGTTTCTGTTAAATTAAAAGGAACTGAAAATTATCAAGTATGGGCTAATGCTATGTTACTGGCTTTGGAAGGTAAAAACAAAATTGGTTTTATTGATGGGTCTTGTAAAAGATCCATAACTGATGAGATTTTGGGGAAACAGTGGGATAGGGTGAATGCTGTTGTTCTTGGTTGGATTCTAAACTCTAATTCTGAGGAATTGTTCCTTGGTCAGATATTTTCAAAAAGGGCAAAATATGTTTGGAATGAGTTAAAAGAGACTTATCATAAAGTTGGGTATGATTTTTTTTGGTAAACTATGTTCCGGGACTAGTCTAGATAGTGGCTAAGTCTAAAAAGTAAATTTTGCAAAGTTATAATGTCGCAATAATGAAGGATCTCGGAATATTGTAAAATATCTCGCAAATAACTCAAATATTGCAAAAATTGAAGATTCCGCAATAACTCGAAATATTGCGAAATAAATCGAACTTTCCGCAAACTTTTCGCAATAACTCCACTCAACTTTTCGCAATAACCAAGATTGGTACAGGTTTCGCAATAACCCCACTCAACTTTTCGCAATAACCCAGAATTGAAGGATTTCGCAATATTCACTAAACATTCCGCAATAATTTAAAACCCTAGATATTGCGAAATGTTTTGGGAAGAGATTTCACAATAATGGTAAAAAACGTGATTTTTTGCCAAAATCGAGTCAAACACGCCAAAATTTTGTGTTTTTGGACGATCCAAAGTAACCAAATCCCTACCACAACTATGTAGGAGATTCCAAAACCATAAAAACACAAAAAAATGGGACGTGGGTATGTGGATCAAAAAGACACGATATCAATAAAAACAAACCACAAAACTTCAATCACTCTACAATAGGCTCTTGATACCAAATGTTAATCACAATCAATCCATAACACAAGATTCTAGAGAGAGAGAGAGAGAGAGAGAAGAAAGTAGAGAGAGAAACAAGAGAGAATAAACTAGAAAGAAAAGTTGCTTGCTAGTGAGAGAAAGAATGAGAACCAACACCCTCTTCCACACATGGAAGAGGGTTTATATACCCGCGAGCTTGGTGGGCTCGTGATCTTGTTTCCTCGGGCCGGAATTGGCTTGTCTTTGGGCTTAGAGCCCCTAACTTATATAATATTAGCTTAAAGTGCAAGCCCGGTTAACCCACCTATTACTAAACAAGACCTTTAATGACTAAGATGACCTATTACATTCTTGGAAAGTTTATCACGGACGATAACTTATCCTTCTCAACGAGAAATTAATATTTCTCGGTCATGAGATTCTCATTAAAACATTCAAAGTTTTTAAGTTCATGAAAAACGACTTCTAAGTAAATGTCAACTTAGAACTCGAACTTCACCTTAAGGAAAGTTTATCACGGATGATAACTTATCCTTCAAAATGGGAAATTAATCTTTCTCGGTCATGAGCTAGTCACAAAACATTCAAAGTTTTGAGCTCATGTAAATCGGAATTTATTTTAAAACCGTTAAACACAATTTTTCAAGAATTTTTCAAAAGATTTTTTCTAAATCTTTCAAAATTGTGTGTTCAACACTCCCTTCCTCATAATGTGGTTTTATATCTAAAAAATGTCATATGTTATTTGAATCAGATTTTGAGGGGGAGCGTTTTAAATCAAGCCTTTAATGTTGTTGGGTACATCTCAGATATTATCATATTTTATGTATCCAACACATTCCGAAAATGGTATAAAATTGTCAAATGTAATATATTATATCAGAAAAGACATCTCAACTCCGTATCTCAACATATTTTGTGGTGCCGTTTTTCCAAAATTTTGTCAAATTTTGTCTAAAGACACACATATATTGTTGAGGGGGAGCTACCCGACTACAAAAGTTCCATGATTCATGCGTGCACACATCTTTCTCTCCTAACGATTTTCAAAAATTGTCACATTTTAATCAATTGTTATCTCTAATATTATGTTTTTATATTAGAGATATGGGAGAAAATATGATTAAAATGTAATTTATCGCAACATGTGATCTTAAAAACTCAAGTGAAAATCTTTCCTTCATAGGCTAAACTATTTCGTAGTATATCGATGCATGAGTGTAGGGGGAGTTTTTCAGAAATGTAAAACTTTCAAAGTGTTAAAAATTTTGATTGTTATCAAGCACTTTGAATAGTTTTCAATGGTTTCTTGGTTACGATAGATACCCTAACAACCTACTATCCACGATGGAACGATGGAGTCAAAAGGTGGTTTAGGATAGGAAACTAAGTTCTACGATCCATCCAGAACCGGAGGGATCTACCCAAGGACATTCCATAGCTAGAAATAGTTGTCCTTAGGAAAGATGGAGTGGAATGAAGCTGAATGCGGACTAACTACTTAAGCTAGTACTGAAACAATCACCACAAGGTGCTAGTGATGACGTATTGGTAAGCATTGAAGGAGTTGAATATTCTATGCAACTTTGGGAGAAACCGGGTTAACACGTCTATTGAAGACAAGTGTCATGGACCCAGTGATGCGTTGCACAACCCTTCCACATCCATTCGAGTTTCTCCCAAAAGAAACTTGTCTCATTGTCACGGAGATCAACACGTATCTATTGACTTTCTCACTCCAAGTTAGTTAATATTGAAAAGGTGGCAGTCTGCTCCAGCCTCCGACTACTAAAATTCACTTATCGAGTCTAGAGCCAAAAGAGATCAATCTATCATCTCACTAGGACACAATCAAGTCCTACGCATTATCCTTGTGATATTGCTAGAACATCTGAGTGATACGATTCACGATGATGATGGAAATCCTCCTAAGTCAACGTCAAACAAGCTCATGGTAGGTAACTTGTGCGATTCTACATGAATCAAACATGTGATAACTAGAATGCAACTAAGTTTAGATTCTTAACTGATTTAAACTTGATTCCAGGTCTCTTTGTAAAATCGTTGTGATCTTGCTAGAACATTCAGAGTGACACTATTTAGTGTTCACAGTGACGAATGGAAATCCTTCAAGTGTCAACCTCAAACAGCACTGCGGTAGGTAACTCGCAAGATTCTTTATGAATCGAGCTTGTGACAAACTGGAAAGCAACAATGGTGCGATTGTTATTTAAATCAAACTTGTTCAAGGAATCTGAATTGACGACTATAATCAGACGGATAACTTATCCTTATGATTCACTCTTTACTTTCGCAGTCTGCTTTGAGACAGTCGAGTAAAGAGAACTGTCTAGTACAGTCGGGAAACTCTGTCAAAGAGGTTCTTAATCGAATCTACCCGATCACAGGTAGGGTATCTAATACTGTCTAATGGTCTTCATCGACCGGAGGTAAAACGCTACCGAGTTAGGATGAAATGTTCAAAGCCATTACGTCTATATCTATATATGTTGTTGCATATCAAGAAGGTGGCGTAGCTGTGTACCAACCGAAGGCGTCTTCACATGTCTATACTAAAAGTTAAAGTCTTCCATAACTCTGATGGATATTTGAAGGACTAACTACAACTATATATGTATGGGAGATTGTTAGCCTTTCGAAATGAACAAAGTATGAATGTCGATTCAGAAGTCACAAGAGCACAATATGACGATAATCAAGAGACTTAAGAATGTAATAGTTATCTTGTCACAAGAACACAAGATGAACTCTATCAAGGATATATTGAAGATCTCAAGCACTCAAAGTCAAATGACAAAGGCTCAAGATAAAGTTCACAAAAGCATGAAGGAATAAAGCCGTGACAAACAAGATCAAGACCAGGATACAAGACCCAAGAAGGAAGATCGCCTCCACAAGAATGTATTCACTCAATCATCTTATGTATTTTAAAGATGACCGATACATTGGGGAGATTGTTAGCCCTATATTTTATATAGTCGAACAGGTTGGAAACAGAGTTGCACCAAAAGTTTGTTGAAAAACTGGTCATGATAAATTTATATGGGTTGTCATATTAAGTGGGGATGTTAAAATAGATGACCTAATCTGTCAACCATTTCCCACCATAAGGACTTATTGTGTGAATGTTTAAACTTTCAGTTAGCATCTTGGACTTTATGTGTATGCTGCTATATGGAGGAGGGACCAATGTTTCTGATTTATGATTCTACTCACTAGACCAAACCCATGTCTCAAGCCTGACCCATGAGCAACGACTCTTAAGCCCACTTTACCCTTAGCTAATATAGCTAGGGTTTCACTTCATAGTTTGTAATTGCAGTTTTATTATATGTGTGTATTTTTCACACAGTTACTCTCTCACCATTTTTGTTCTTGATCTCGAAACATTAGTTTGATCTTTATCTTTTTTTTGTTTGATTATAAAACTATTATCATGTAGATAATAGGGTTATACGTGAGTAGCATTGGTAGCCTTAGTTATTTTTCATTCTGTTTGTTCTTCAAATCTTATTTAATATATCTAAATGGGTTTTGAGGTCTCTTGATTCATGTTTTTCTACATCAACAAGCGCTAAGTTATATATTTTCCAAACTAGATATAAGTCCGAGATATATATATAATACGAATTTATTTTAATATTTTAGTTTAATATATGAATATTATATTAATAAAGATTGAGTCCTCTAAAATTAAATATGGAGTTTTAATGATTAAAAACCTACATTTAAGAGTTATAAAAATTCAAAAGTCAAAATATTGTCTAACGTTTTTTTATAAAGAATTAAAAAAGTCATATTGTAAATGAAATTATCTTTCTGATATCTTTAATAAGATATTCATGATCGAGTAACTAAAAGGACTTCTTAAGCCATTATATAAGTAGTTGTATTACGACTTTTGCAGCAGACTACGGATTGTCTTTTGTAACATTTGCATGCCATTTAATTTTTGTTGATATGTATTATTTATACTTGATAAGACACACTTTGAAGACTCTTAACTGATGTTTTAGTTTTAGTTTTGCCTTTAATGTATATTGATTTTCTTATTTCTTTGTTTTTGTTATCATGTGAAAGAACTACATAAATCGTAAATGATCGTGCATGATCACTTATGTGAAACTAAAGGTCTAACTTATTTGTTTTTCTCTTTGTTTCTTGCATTGTTATAGATGAGATATTGTTTCTTTACATATTTTATGTGGTTATAATAAGTTATTATATTGTGTTGTCTTAAATGTCAATTATTGGTAAAGATGAATAGCTTAGGTTAAAAAGTCAATTACCATGACTTCTACCTACTAATCGTGAATAATTTTTGTGGGTTGTTATTCTAATTAGTTGTTGTGCAAATTATTTTCACATATCTTTGATGAAGACCATTTTATTGATAGCTTAAAAGCTAATATGATAGTCATAAAGAATCTCTACGAGGAATGAAAGCTAAAACCTTAGGGATATTTGTGTGTGTATGGAATAAGGGTATAGACCCTTTTGTGATTATAAATATCATATTCAGTATGATGATTATTTTGATGGTAATCAAACATGATTTTTTTTATTAATTATAGATCTACAGATATAATATATGCAACTTGCATCCGATAATGGATTTGAATTGCAGTAGCAAAATTTAAAAAAACAAATTTTATATAATGCCTAAAATATTAGTTCTCATAAAATGAGACTCACAATTACAAAAAAGTTGAGAAAAAATAACATGCCATTTTAGAAAACATGAGGAATTATTCGGACGGGGATTGTTATATCGATGTATTTAGTTAAATTTCCAAAACAAAAATATGTGTTAACATCATGATTTACTAAAGTATCTATAATAGTTTACATGAGTTATTAAGTACTAAACGCTAATGTTTTCCTAAACAACTTATGGAGTATAAATAGAATGGGACTCGAACTAAACCGTTTGACACTGTGTAAAGACGTACCAACACTTTTGGCCCGATTTGAGATTTTTCTATGTTTGAAATTCATTTTGAATAATGTATAACATGATTATATTGCATGAAAATAGTTTCATGTGGTATTAGAGATAACAAACCGGTGCGGGTCATGCCTACTAAAAGATTTACACCAAAGTCCATACAAAGTTGGAAAGTCGTTTAAAAAGCACAACTCAGTTTGATGTAATTGTGTTGTTTAGCTTCATTTGTTAGTTCATTTAGTGAAACATTACGTCCTAAACAGTTATGCAAGTAAATTCATGACATAGCCGGGGCATCACCCGGGTATAAAAGCCTCGTATATAAAATTTCTTATTCTTATGCTTTGTAATTATGATATTAGTACAACTCATAATTATTCATGTAGTTCTAATTTAAATGTTTCATTATATATTAATATCAGTGTTTAAATTAGTTTTTTATATTTTTATGTTAAAAATATAAAGTGTATAAAGGGTAAGTAATATTTTTTTATTTTTTAAAATTATCAAAAAAATATGTAAAGTTATAAGTTTACTTAACTCCGACTAATTTATTTAAGATATAACTAAACTATAGTTTTATTAATTACCTACTATTTTTAAAGATTTTTTCACAAATTTAACACCTATATTTTTGCCTTTTTTATCCATCAAATTCCTCCATCAGTTTTTCATATTTTTTTAAATTTTTTAGTCAAATTTAGAAATAATTTAGTTTTTATTATTATTAAAACTTTTTAAAAACATTTAAATGTACAAAAAGATTACTAATTAAAAGAATAATTGATTTTTGAAACACATAGTTCTCACAAAACGTTTTGCTTTACTAAGTAAAATATATTATTTATAAAGTCGTTACTTGATTAGCAAACAACTTTTTATTTATTAATCTTTGAAAGTTATAAAATCAAATTCTAAAGGCATATTGTAAATTTTTATAAACGTTTATAATAGTGTCAAACTATAATACAATATAAATTCATTAACCTTTTTATGTTATAAATTTTTATTCACTATACATAACAATCACTTACTTTAAATGCATTAAATTTAAGATAAGTTCAAGATATTGGACATTTCTCACTCCATATAAGCAATGTCATCTCCTATGGTTACGAAATAATAATCTTCTTCATAATTATATAAAAAAATTATAAACGACTAGTGAATGCATATAAAATCCCATAAAAGATGTTTCTATATTCAATTTATTGAATATTTGCTAAATGGTTAGCTTCGTGAATTGTTCGTGTATGTGTCCGGAACACATGACACGATCCGAAACATGCTAAGCGATCCGGAACGCCCACACCCTTCTAGAAGAAGTCAACGCTAGTCAACAAGAAACTCAGCAGACACACTTCCTACAAAATAGGAAATGTGTCTCCAATCGGGCCAACCAAAGCCCATCATCATTCCCGGCCTTTTAGGAATCAAACTAGTATAAATACCCCATTTGAGTTCAAGGTTTAGGTTAACTCTTTTACCCTTATCACTCTTTACTTATATTATTTTACTCTCATATTACTCTTCGGATTTTTACCCTTTACTTACTTTCACGCCGGAGCTTGGTCTGGGTTCTCACACCCGGACGAGGCTAACGCGTTGCTTTGGTTTCAGGTTATCCGAAGCGTACATCACACCCGATCCGAACCGGTCTTACCATTCGGATCCTCGCAAGAAATTGCACGAACATTTGGTGCCATCCGTGGGACCTGATATTCTATCTACCAGTTGTTTAGAATGGCAGGTCCTACTCCTCCTGTCACTCCGACAGATCCTAACCTTCCGATTGACTTGACCTATCCGAACAATCAGAATCTCACAAAGGAACAACTCGAACAACACATCTTAACCTTGCGGCTACTAGTCAAGGAGCATAACCGGAACGCCGTGGAACCTGTCCGTCTAAGTTTCAACGAAGAAGACGAAGGAAGCAGCAACACTAAGATAGTAAGAGGCAAGGTGGTGTTCGATGTAGATTTAAAGAAACCTTTCAAAGAAGCAGTCAAATCTCCACTCACTCAAAGAATCATTGACTTCTCCGGACCCGAGTACAAGATGCCTGCCACTGTCAAGACATATGACGGAACGGGAGATCCGGAGGATCACTTGAACCGCTTTACCGGAGCAGCCAATTCTGGCGAATGGCCAATGCCGGTTTGGTGCAGGATGTTCCAGCAAACATTAGAAGGGGGAGCTAGGGGATGGCTTGAAAGCTTGGATACCGACAGCATTGATGAATGGGCAAGCTAAGGAAGGCATTCGTCAAGAGATACTCGATCCGAAAGCTATGTCATAAAGGCCCGCATGAGATAACCAAGATTGTAAGAAAAGCGAATGAGTCATTAACAGATTTTAAAGAACGATGGACAGTCGAAGTAGGTCTTATCCATAGAGTTACGGAAGTCATGAAGATTTCAGCATTTATGGATTCGGTTAAAAGTCCAGAGCTGGCAAAAAGGTATTCGGACAAAGTTCCTGAATCGGTGGACGAATTGATGGAGAGGTTGGATGACTTTGTTCGATCCGAAGAAGCATTCGCCAACACTAAGCTGCCAAAAGGGGAAGGAACTGGGCCATACCGAAAGCCCAACCCTCCCACCCAAAGAAGGGATGATCGCAACCAAAAATACCACGGCTGGAACAACAATAGAAGAAATCATGGGCGAGATGCATTTAAGGGAAGAGATTTCTTCAACAACAGAAACAGGGATAGAGACAACAGGGCACCATACCCACCACCTCGAGATGACAATTATCACAGGAATGATTACAACCGAGACAACTATCATGACCGAAACAGGGTGGCTCCGGTCCTAAGTGTTAATTCCTTGACAAAGAATCTAAAAGAAATCCTAGCAACCGAAACACAGCTTCGTCTACCTCCTCCCCGTCCAATGAACAACCCGGCAAGAGGTGGAAACATGGATCGCTATTGTGATTATCATCAGGACAAGGGGCACTTTACCAACGACTGCATCCAGCTAAGAAAGCAAATTGAGCTAGCCCTAGAATCTGGAAAGCTGAATCACCTTGTCCGGGATGTACGCCAGAGAGGACGAGATAATTGAAGAGACGAAGCTCCGAGGCAAGACAAGATTATAAACATGGTTCGAACAATACCGGAAAGGGAGAAAATGAAGGCTAGAGAAGCAACCGAAAGCTGGATGAGAGCACCAATCACTTTTCCACCATTGGAAGAAGATGAGATGTCTGACGATCCAATCATCATAGAGGCCGAATTGGGAGGTTACTTGGTAAGAAGAGTATATGTTGATGAGGGAGCGTCGTGTTGATCCCAAACTTAGATCGATTAGCTTTGTGTATACGAGATTAGATCAAGTAATACACGTAGAGAAACTTTTGATATGTATGAAGTAATCTAAGTGTTATGCGGAATTTAACACTTAGAACAACGAACAAAACAAAGTAAAGCAAACTTTCACTTTGATTAATAATATCAATGAATGATTACAATGAAAGTGTTATGAGATATGTGGAAGAGGTGTGTGAAAAAGATGTATGTGAGATCTGTCTTATGTCTAACCCTAAGGCCTCCTTTTATAGGTTTAAGGAGCCTTGTACAAAAAGCTAAGATCAACTATTTTAGGAAGAGACACAAGATAAACATACTCAAATAAAATATTTACTAAATCTTTTTAAACATTAACAATATATTCTGAATTCTTATCTTCATATTTTGTCCACCAGCTTGAAGAATTCATCATTGGCAGATTTAGTCCTTGTCTTTGTGTTAAGATTCTTCTTGTCAGCGTCTTGATAATTCTTATCAGCGTCTCATCTGTCAACGCCCTGTTTACTCTTGTCAGCGTCCAAGTTCCTCTTGTCAGCGTCTAGGGACTTGGTCAATTTTATTCCCAACAATCCTCCCCTAAACTTGATATCAACTCTAGTAATCAAGTTTCTGAATAAAATAAAACATACAGAGAGGATTCTTACAAACATACTTATCCCTGAATTTGAGTAATAATAAATCTCGAAAAGTCAATCACTCAAATCCCTTGTATAGTCAGCCTTCACTTGGTCTTAATCATCTTCAACACCTGTAGAGTCTTTGGAGCTTTCTTTATTACTTTTGTCACTCAAATTCGATTGCTCCTCCCCTTTTTAAGACTCCTCTCCAAGATCAATATACAAGGACGGAACCAAGAACATCCTTCTTGCATCAGCTTCCAAAACAACAAGTCTATCAGTTCAAAACTGTGATCCTTGACAATTTGTACCATTTCTGTATTATGCTTTTACAAGCTAATACAAATTTTCGTCAATTCCATTAATGCCAAAGGTTTCATACTGTCCTCATCCACATTCGGGAAATGAATCCTCAATGTTGATTCATAGGACATGGGGATGGACTTACTGATGATAAGACTGACTTGACCTGCATTAAAGCTAGTGCCAATAGTCTCAGCCACCTCCATAACACTATACACCCTTGTGAAAGTGATCTCTGTTGCTACTAGATGTCAATCACTAGGAAAAACATCTCAATGATCATTAGGCTTCCAGATATCCAAAAAATTTGAAAAATGTAAGGGTGATGAAACGTTTTGGGACTATAAAAAAAGTTTATAAATCACACCAGCTAATATGTCATAGCATAAAATGGACTTGAGAATGGAAAACTTTAGTTAGAACATAAACAAAGGTAATAATCCTAAGGAAATTAACTAGTCTCTAATAAGCAAGAGTGACAAACACTGTTCATGCATACACACATGCAAAAGTATGATAGACACACATGAACTCAAGAGTCCTTTGTTCACAAATGCCCCAAAGAGAAAGTTAACTCATATAAAACCTTTGCAACTCCCCAAGTAAGCCCAAAAATATATCTACTCCAAGTCACCCATACGACCACACCCAATTCTAGGTCAAAAGTCTTGGCAGCATGCACAGTATATCAACTTTGCATGCTACAGTGCCTCACGAATTAGAAAACTAAATCGTACTCACCAGTGGACACAATCTAGAATTGTGATAAGAGTGCTCTAAGAGTACCCAAAAACCTAGAGGTTTACCTCCCCTTAATAGAAGCATACAAATCATTATATGTGAAGAAGCAAAATTTTATCTCAAGATAGGAATGTAAACACTCCAACCATCATAAATAAAAGTTTGCAATTCTGTATCCATCCAAATGTAGCTCCATTTTCCTGCATAGTTAGACAAAAACCACAATAACACACACCAACAGAGGCTACCCTATCCTATGATAATGGGTAGAGATAACATGTCAGTGGATAAAAATAATATTAGTGGAAAGACCAACAATGCATGTTCCTTGAGCATCCACTATCCCAATATCCTTGATCATTAACCTGCTTTTGGATAGGCTGCTCAAAAAGAAAACAAATTAGTTTTCTTTGGAGATCCAAGCCTTATCAGACTTGGATCTGTCTAGTTGTTCAACTAGAGTGGTATTATTCTTTACCATAAATGCTTGTTCATCCCTTTGTGACCTAAGCACCCAATTTGTTCCAATGAGACTAGTAATGACCTTCTCAAGATATTTAAATCTATTGCAAGTCATTGAAATACCATTAAAACTAGAGTTTTGCTCTTGTTTAGGTTTCCAAGTTATGTGGGATGATGCCCTAGACCCTTGACCCTTACTAACCAAGTATCTTTGTTTATATGGTCTAAAATAAGGTCTCATACCAAATTTGGAGCTGTCAGCGTTGCATTTGTTCCTGTCAGAGCTGAATTTATTGCTGTCAGCGCTGAATTTGTTCCTGTCAGCGCTGAATTTTTTCTTGTCAGCGCTGAATTTGTTCTTGTCAGTGCCCAAATTAGGGTTTGCTACAGGAACATACTGTCTGTTTGACCAAGTGTTGGTCTTTTGAAAGGGCCTTTGTCCATGGGTATTAGCTGCCTTAGAGAAGAAAGGAGTTGGTCTAGTAGCCTGTGGTCTAGTGTGGACAAAAGGTCTATGATTGACATTGGATGACCTATTGCCAGCGAATGAATTGTGTCCACTGACACAATTATAGGCCAAATGAGAAAAGCTCCCACATGTATAACAAGCCTTTTTAGACACAAACTTAGGCTTAGACTGGTAAAACCCTGTCCCATTAATACTTTCTTGGATTTTGAGTGACCTAGGTTTCCTATACATTTCAGCATATTTAACACTAGGTTGTTTCTTAATTGGGGAGCCAAGATTAACAGCTTTTCCAGTGATGGGATTGGTCACAGTGATAGGTTTAGATACTACTGGACTCTCAATGGGTGTAGGCACGAATGGACTCTCACTAAGCATCCCACCCTTAACAAACAAAGTGGGGTTAGCCTTCTTCCATTTTTCTAGGTCAGTAACCTTTTGTTGATATTCCTCAACTGGGGAAAGAACTCTAGGTGGAGGAATAAATTCCTCTTCTTGGAGTTCTGGAATACCAGTCCAAGAGAGATCCTTTCTATGGACACCATAGAAGTCCCCAGCAGGTGGTGGAACGGCAACATATTCTTTCAACCCAATCCCAGACATATCCTTAGAATCCCTTTGTTTATTAACACATTCTCCTAGGTTTGTGTGGCCTTATCAAATCTCTGAATTTTAAGACCTACATTGTCTTTATTCTTATTAGCCTCATCTAACTTAGCTATTAAATCAACATTAACCCTATTCACGATATCGTTAATATCATTACTTTGATTTAACTCATGTTTTAAGATATTTATTTTATCTTTTAAATCAAACTCCATTTTCTTATACTCAGAAACAGTCTTTTCAATTTGAACAAGTGCCACTTGATAATTAGATAACGTGCATCTTACGTCTGAAAGATCTGATTTTAATTTTAAAATCTCTTTATTAAGTTTTTCAGTATTTATCCTACAAGAAGAGTCATCACATACCTCATTATCAGAATTGGAACTTGTGGAACTTGAAGTGGACGTGGCCTTAACTGAAAACATCATCAAATTCTTCTTCACCTTCTTCCTTAGCCTGGTTCACCTCACAATATTGGATCTTGTTCTTCAAATCAAAGTTTCTCAACAAGCTCTGATACCACTTGTTGATCCCAAACTTAGATCGATTAGCTTTGTGTATACGAGATTAGATCAAGTAATACACGTAGAGAAACTTTTGATATGTATGAAGTAATCTAAGTGTTATGCGGAATTTAACACTTAGAACAACGAACAAAACAAAGTAAAGCAAACTTTCACTTTGATTAATAATATCAATGAATGATTACAATGAAAGTGTTATGAGATATGTGGAAGAGGTGTGTGAAAAAGATGTATGTGAGATCTGTCTTATGTCTAACCCTAAGGCCTCCTTTTATAGGTTTAAGGAGCCTTGTACAAAAAGCTAAGATCAACTATTTTAGGAAGAGACACAAGATAAACATACTCAAATAAAATATTTACTAAATCTTTTTAAACATTAAGAATATATTCTGAATTCTTATCTTCATATTTTGTCCACCAGCTTGAAGAATTCATCATTGGCAGATTTAGTCCTTGTCTTTGTGTTAAGATTCTTCTTGTCAGCGTCTTGATAATTCTTATCAGCGTCTCATCTGTCAACGCCCTGTTTACTCTTGTCAGCGTCCAAGTTCCTCTTGTCAGCGTCTAGGGACTTGGTCAATTTTATTCCCAACACGTCGGTGGAGATTATGTTCGAACACTGCTTCGAGAAGCTGCCAACAAGCATCAAGTCAAAACTGAGAAACACGCAAACTGATCTTGTCGGATTCGCTGGAGAAGTGGTAAAGCCGATGGGGAAGACTGAGTTGGAAGTCAATTTTGGATCAGATGGTTTAGTACGAAGAACTCACATGAAATTTGTGGTGATTAGCGCCCCGTCACCATACAATGTGATCCTAGGGAGAACAGGCATCCGGATCCTCCGGGCTATAACGTCAACCATTCATGCCATGATGAAGTTTCCCACTCCAAGAGGGGTAGCCTCGCTAATCTCTCGATCAGTCATCGTCTCGGAATGCAGACAAATAGCAAAAAGGCAAGCGCCAACGCCTACAACCAAAGATAAGGCCGTGACGGCTGAGTTACCATCCGGTAAAAGCATAATGATTAACCCTGCTTATCCGGAACAGCTTACCACCATCGGTGGCGGATTAACTAAAGCTTGCCAAACAGCACTAAAGAACCTTCTAAAAGACAACTTGGATGTCTTTGCATGGGAACCATCAGACATGACAGGAGTGCCAAGACGAATCATGCAGCATAATTTGAATGTCAATGAGAGTTTAGACCCGGTATGTCAGAAGAGACGAATGCTAGGGTCCGAAAAGAGCAAGGCTGTAACCAAAGAAGTGGAAGAACTAGTGGCGACAGGAATAGTCAGACCAGTAAAGTACCCAACATACATTTCCAATCCGGTCATGGTCAAAAAGAGTGATGGGTCGTGGAGGATGTGCGTGGATTTCAAAAATCTTAATTCAGCATGTCCGAAGGACTACTACTCACCACCGGACATTGATGAAAAGATTGAATCCGTAGTAGAATCTCGCTTTAAGTGTTTCTTGGACGCATACAAGGGTTACCATCAAATCCAAATGGCCCCGGAAGATGAAGAGAAAACAGCTTTTTATACGGATCAAGGCACGTTTTGCTACACCAAGATGCCCTTCGGATTAAAAAATGCCAGAGCAACATATCAAAGGCTAGTTGACTCAGCCTTTCAAAGTCAGATAGGGCGAAATATGGAGGCATACATTGATGATATGGTGATAAAGAGTAAGGATGAAAGGAGCCTGTTAGCAGACATGGCAGAAACCTTTGACAACCTCAGACAAATCAACATGAAGTTAAATCTGGTTAAGTGCTCGTTTGGGGTAGAAGAAGGTGAATTCCTGGGATACATCATCACTCCGGAAGGTATACAAGCCAATCCGAAGAAAACCAGGGCCATTGTCGACATCCAATCACCAAAGACATGGAAGGAAATGCAATCGTTGAGTGGCAAGTTAGCAGATTTGAACCGATTCTTATCACGATCTACCGAAAGGGCACTCCCATTATTTAACACACTAGGAACATCACAAAGGAGAACAAGCATGAGTACAAATGGACCGCGGAGGCGGAAGAGGCGTTCCAGCAAATGAAGAAGCTGATCATGAACCTGCCAACCCTTACCACCCCAAGACCAAAGGAACCCCTATACATGTACTTGGCAGCATCACAAGAATCAATCAGTGCAGTACTGCTTACTGAAAGAAATGGAAGACAATGTCCGATTCATTATATTGGCCGAACACTCAGTGATGCGGAAAAGAACTATTCTCCTATGGAAAACTGGCTTTAGCCTTGCTAAAAGCGTCAAGGAGACTTAGAATAAATTTCGAAGGCCATGAGATAAACGTAATCACAGACCAACCAATCAAGCAAATATTAAGCAAGGCAGATGCATCCGGAAAGCTAGCTAAGTATACAATTGAGTTGGGGGCTTACAAAATAGAATACAAACCAAGGAACGCAATCAAGGGGCAAGTTTTGGCAGACTTCCTAACCGAAGCACCTATAGGTCAGGCAGCAGAAGAATTTTTCCAGATGCCCGTTCCGAAGCCGGGAAAGGACGAAACAAAAATATGGACCCTCTTTACAGACGGAGCATCCAGTGCCCAAGGTGCAGGAGCCGAACTGGTTCTCATTAGCCCAACCGGAACTGAATTCACTTACGCTCTGGCTGAATTTTGAAACCACCAACAATGAGGCAGAATACGAAGCCCTTCTGGAAGGTCTGAGAATTGCAATACAAATGAAAGTAGGAAAGATCGAGGTCCAAGTAGACTCAAAGTTGGTAGCAAACCAGATCAACGGAACATACGAAGCAAACTGTGATAGAATGATAAAATACCTAGCCGAAGCGAAGGCCTTAATACCAAAGTTTTCCCATTTTGCAATCATAAACATACCAAGGAGTAAGAATCAAAAGGCTGACGTCCTAAGCAAACTGGCAACGTTGGCATTCGAACACTTAACAAAAGAAGTATTGGTGGAGGTCTTGAACGAAAGGTCTATCGACCGGAACGAAGTAAACACAATTGTGGAAGAAGTGGGCGACAATTGGATAACTCCCATTATTAAATTCCTCTGGGATGGAATCTGGCCAGCTGATAAGACCGAAGCACGATGTTTAAGGTTGAAGCTACACCAATATGAAATGGTTGATGGGGTCTTATTCAAAAAAGGATACCTAGAACCAATGCTTCGGTGTGTGGGTCTGTTGCAAGCCAATTATGTCCTTTGAGAGATACACATGGGCTCGTGTAGCATGCATTTAAAGCCAAGATCAATAGTAGCACAAGCTTTAAGATCGGGGTATTACTGGCCAACTATGCACACAGATGCAAGGGAGGAACTAGAGAAATGTGATTCATGCCAGATTCATGCACCAGTAGTAAGATTATCATGGCACCATAGCCATTTTACCAATGGGGAATGGACATCTTGGGTCCATTACCAGCCTCATCCGAAAAGGTGAAGTACATAATTGTCGCCATTGATTATTTCACCAAGTGGATGGAGGCTAAGCCTTTGGTGAAAATATCCGGAAAGGAAGTTATCAAATTCTTCTGGGACAATGTCGTTTGATTCAGAATTCCAAAGATAATAGTCACAGACAATGCTAAGCAATTCATCAATGAACCATTCAAGAGTTGGTGTTCGGATATAGAGATTAAGCAAATCAATACGACCGTAGCCCATCCCTAAGCAAATGGTTTAGTTGAAAGGGCTAACAAGACCTTCATGGAAGGCATCAAGACAAGACTTGGACGAGTCAGGAATGGATGGGCAGAAGAGTTACCGCACATATTATGGGCCCACCGGACGTCGCTAAAGCAAAGTAATGGTGAAACTCCTTTCAGCCTCACGTATGGTTCCGAAGCAGTCATCCCGGCTGAGATAGGAATGCCCACCTATCGGACAATGATGATCAATGAAAAGGATAGTGATGATGCCCTGCGCATAAACTTGGACATACTACAAGAAAAAAGAGAGATGGCAGCTATCCGGGAAGCAAAGTACAAGACGAAGGTGGAACAATACTACAACAAGCGAGTTCGCCCAGTCGCATTCCGCCCAGGAGATTTTGTGTTTCGAAAGAATGAAGCAAGCAGGGTGCAAAAAGAAGGAAAACTTGCTCCGACATGGGAAGGCCCATACCGTGTCAAGGAAGCATACCATAATGGCTCATACAAGCTCCTTACCATGAAAGACAAGGAAGTCCCAAGGGTGTGACATGTAATGAACCTTAGGAAGTGTTATTTGTAATTTCATTTCTATCCTTTAACGGCTCTTTCTCCCTTCAGCTAGGGAAGATTCCAGTTTATCACTTTATCTAGATTTTATTTCGAAATGTATCAACCTTCACTCCCTCTAGAAGGGAAAGGTCATGTCTTTTATTTTGAATGAAAAAGCTTCTCCTCTCGTTACTAAAGGAGGAAGCACCTTTGCAGCAATTATGAGTAACATGAATAATATGGCATTGCACTTAAATTACACTCTAGCAATAGAAACACAATTCTTTCTCCCTTCGGCAAGGGAAGAATTTAGTTATTTATGTTAAGTCCTATCTGAAACAGAAGGCATACGCATCCAATTCTTTCTCCCTTCGGCAAGGGAAGAATTTGGCTCTCTTAAATAAGTCCTGTCCGAAACGGAAGGCATACGCATCCAATTCTTTCTCCCTTCGGCAAAGGAAGAATTTGGCTATTTTTTAATAAGTCCTATCCGAAATGGAAGGCATACGCACCCAATTTTTTCTCCCTTCGGCAAGGGAAGAATTTGGCTATTTTAAATAAGTCCTATCCGAAACGGAAGGCATACGCATCCAATTCTTTCTCCCTTCGGCAAGGGAAGAATTTGGCTATTTTTTAATAAGTCCTATCCGAAATGGAAGGCATACGTACCCAATTCTTTCTCCCTTCGGCAAGGGAAGAATTTGGCTATTGTAAATAAGTCCTATCCAGATTGGAAGGCATATCCGCACTCAATTCTTTTTCCCTCCAGCAAGGGAAGAATTTGGCTATTTTAAATAAGTCTCGTTCGAAATGAAAGGCTTATCCATAATCTTGTTCAGTTTCGCCTTAAGTCCTAAGCCGAAAGGTGACGTCTATTCGTATGCAATTATTTTTTCAAGCAAACAAGAATCATAAAAGAGACATATATTTACAAAATATAAAGGTCAACGTACGAAAGCACAATATAGTCATTACAATCATCCGAATCAAAAGAGGCATAAAAAAAACAACAAGTAAAAATAGTCTGCAAATATTACATTCATCCGAATAAAGTTAAGATTAAGAACAACTGTTTTGAACGGATCACAAATAAATTAGGCCACAGGGGTGTCCTTGCTTCCAGAGGCATCGGCATCATCATGAGGGTACACTATGTCTTCATCGTTGGGGATCTCGGCCGAAGGGTCCACAACCTTTGGAGGAGCCGGAGCAGGTTCAATTTCTATCAAACGCTCAATGGACAGGTAAAAGTTGGTGGCAACCTCTTGGATATAAGGATACTTAGCAGCCGGAAGGGCATCAACCATCGGTCCCATCTTCTTCTCACAATACAAGTCAAAGCCCGGAGTGGCAGCAACGATGGCCAACTGCTCTTCAACAGGTCTCCAAACCTTAATGCCCTCGGCCCAGCCAGCCTCAATGGCTTTGTTAAAGCAATCTGTGATATTCTTCTTATGCTCATGGTTGTTCAAGAGTTTGGAGAAACAGCAGGAAGCAGCATCCGGACGGCATTGTACCTTCCCATCTCTGAAGTGTTGCACTTGCTTTGCAGCTCATCCTTCTCGGCCTTCAACACTTTGACCTCCTCGGCATACCTATCTTTATCAGCATTCACCACATACAAGGTCGCCTCCAGATCAGCGATCCGGGCGTCACGACCTTTAAGCCTTTCGGACAAATCCCACTTCTCACCAACGATAGCAGCGAGCTCTGAATCTTTGGCAGCACAAATCTTCTCAGAATTTTGAAGTTGGACGAAAGGTGAGAATTCGCCTGAGTCTGCTTCGACAGTTTCAGCTCCGTCTCCTGAAGAAGAACTTTGTATTGCTCACATGAAGCCAAAAGGTCACCTTGGTCTTTCGACTCTTCTTCCAAGCGACGAAGTGAATCGATCATCCCCATCGTACATCGAGCAAGCTGATACCAGCCCCGGTTAACAGCAAGCGAAGGGGGGGTATGAACTTAACTCCCGTTGCACAACAAGGGGAGTCACATGCATCATCCAATCTCGGCATTCAGCAGGAGTAGCCAATCGGCTAGCATCATTCACAAGCCAATACGGAACGTACCAGGTACTAGGGCCGGACATCTCCTCATCGATAGTGAACACACCTGTTTCAAAGAAGCAAGGTAGGTTAAAAGACCGAATGGAAAAAGAGACATAAGTAAAGGACGAAGGGAAAAACACATACGATTGGAACGAAGATGATTCGGACTAGCTTCCTTCTTACCATCCCTTTGCTTAACAGACTCCTCACCATCATCGGAGAACACACCTTTAGAACTCCCACCATCCAAATAAGAGTGACCAAGGGGAGAAAACTCAGGAGGAGGACAATTATCCTTGCGAAGTTCCGGAGTAGTATCATTGACCTTCCCAGATTCTGGTTCAAGAGTCTCCTTCACTTGATCGTCAGTAGGTCCGGAAGAACCATCATCAACACGAGTAGATACATTCACAGATCGAAGTGGTTGGGGACTCAAAATGGTGCTATCATCAAAGATATCATCTACCTCGTCAGTCGCACCTTCGGACACTTGAACACGTCTCTTCTTAGCATGACCACCAGAGGTAGCGGGCTTCTCAACGGTCATACGTTTCATACTACGATGAAGATCACTAACTGCTTTGCTTGTCTTAGGAGGGGCCCCGGAGGAACCACTCCTCTCGGAAACGTTTTTCTTCCCTCTAGTCTTTTCAACCTCTTCGCCTTCCCCCTATTTCTTCTTCTTCTTCTCCTCAGCAGCACGGAGAGAAGCCAACCGTTTCTTCTCACGAGCAGCCTTAACAGCTTCACTCTCATTCATGGCTACAATTTGTTCCGCAGTAGGAGCGTTCAACTGCTCTCCGGCAGCTAAAGCATGAGCAACGTGAGGTGTGATTCGATTAACATCCGTTAAACGATCACCCTTGGAGATTTTACCAGGAGCGGTGATGGGGAATCGAAGGTACTCGGACATGCTAATATCTGAAAAAAAGGAAAAGAGTACAACAACGATACAAACTTATAACCATGAAAACAGAAGGACGGCATATAAAAAAATAGAGGTGGCAATAATAGGGGTCAATACCATTCCCTTCCGGATCTAGAAAACGAGGCAGAAATTTCGGACACTCCCAAGTCAATGACACCCCGGCCATATACAAAACACTCTCCGGAATGAAAGACAAATCTACCACATGTTCTTCAAGACGTCGAGCGTCCGATTCGCTGAACCCATCCTAGGGAATATAATCATTCAATTCCGAATCGACGTGTCTCCAAGACATAAAATCCGGAATGGCTCAGCGATCTATCACAAAGAATTCCGCTTCCATTTCTTCAAACAAGTCAGGGTGTCATGAAAAATCTGTTTCCTTGAACCCTTTCCGGACCTTTTCTCAAATGAAAACCAGTGGCCTTGCTTGCTAAGTCTGTAATAAAGACGAAATAGGACCGTAGTGGGATCAATAGAGAGGCTCCGGCAATAAACTTCAAAAGTGGTCACCCGATTCAGTCCAAGAGGAACCATTTGAGAGATATGGACGGCAAAATCCTTTAGAACGGCTAAGAGGAAGGAGGAAAAGGGGACTCGCACCCCGGACAGTTTGAAGAACTGTTCGTATAGACCTATGAAATGAGCCGAAAGCTTATCCATCGTCATCCCTTCCGGAGCAGCTTGAGGATTAAAACTTTTAGGAATGTGATAAGTCTTGACCAAGTATTTAACGTACTCGTCACCAAGGGTGGAAGTGTACTTGGGCATGTCAAACTTGGGAGCGTAATGAACAGAGCTGGAAGGACCAGGAAGCTCTTCATATGCCATTTCGTTTGTAAGGAGATCCGGAAAGGAGGAAGGTTAAGAAAGAGAAGGTACCTGAAAAACCTAGAAGAGCCGGATTGGTAGAGAGAAGGAAAATCGGAGAAAGAAGTAGAAAACACACACAAACAAGTGACGAAGGGGTAGGTATTTATAGGCTCGGTAAAAACATGGGAGAGCGTGAAAGGTACAGTAAAAACACACGTGTCATCAATCCAAACAAGCTGACGCCACGTGTCGATCATCGCAAGGAAGTAGGGTAAAAGTGGTTGGGCCTTGATGGGCCTTAGCTAGAAAATGGGCTAGAAAGTTTGTTCGGCCCACACCAATTACGAAAGAGACGGGTTTTAAGTATTGATTTGAGTAAACCTTTTCAAACAAGTTAGCCCAATCAGCACTTGGGGGGGACTTGTTCGTGTATGTGTCCAGAACACATGACACGATCCGGAACATGCTAAGCGATCCGGAACGCCCACACCCTTCTAGAAGAAGTCAACGCTACTCAACAAGGAACTCAGTAGACACACTTCCTACAAAATAGGAAGTGTGTCTCCAATCGGGCCAACCAAATCCCATCATCATTCCCGGCCTTTTAGGAATCAAACTAGTATAAATACCCCCTTTGGGTTCAAGGTTTAGGTTAACTCTTTTACCCTTATCACTCTTTAGTTATATTATTTTACTCTCATATTCCTCTTCGGATTTTTACCTTTTACTTACTTTCACGCCGGAGCTTGGTCTGAGTTCTCACACCCGGACGAGGCTAACGCGTTGCTTTGGTTTCAGGTTATCCGAAGCGTACATCACACTCGATCCGAACCGGTCTTACCATTCGGATCCTCGCAAGAAATTGCACGAACATGAATATCTTTTTATGTGTATCTATATTATATAAAAGGAGTTTAGATCCTATAATGCTTATCCATATTATGTAAAAGGAAAATTTGGTTTCTTTATATCAAGTTAATTAAGTTACATTTAAACATCACTTTAATGATTAGTGAGTGGTGAACGAAATGATTACCGAGTGGTTAGTGAAATGGTGTGAAATCGATGCATAATTTTTGGTTAGGACAATTCTTAGACAAAACTATAAACTCAATGTTGGAATATTAGTAGTAAATTTAAATATAGTTTAGGGACTTAAGTGTAATTTGTAATATAGATTAGGAATAAACTTGTATTAGGAAGGTGTCTACCCCTCATCTCTATAAATAGGGATGAGGGGGATCCTAGTTCAGTGAATTCTTCTTCCTCAATATAGTCTTTATTAGGTTTATTAATAAAGAGGTAGTTGAGGGTATACCGTGTGCATATATTTGTCGATTCTTTGTAGTCTCTCGTGTGTTCGCTACTTGTGCTCGATACAACTCGCGATCTAGCGGTTCCGCGTTATCGAACTTCGGGTTTGTTGTCGGTTGTCGTACAACACTCAATTAAAAGTATTTTAAGTTTATACAAATATTTTAGTTAATTAAAACTGATTTATATTAAATAAAAATGAATTACAAATAATTATATTATTAAAGACTTGGCACCAATATTTTGTCGAACATAAAACATAAAAACAAACTACGTATATTGTGTCGTACGTTCTCCTTATCCATTATCCATAAACATGCAAAGCATGATGATATCAACACCATGACTCACACTTGTCACCTATGAATACACACACCTCATATAAAACATGACACGTGCCTCTTCACCATTCAACTCAATCTCATCACCTCCCAAAATCCAACATATAAGCAACATCATTCAACCTTAGCAAACACCATCACAAGTCAAGAAAAACCCTAAAAAAACCTCAAAAAACCTCAAAAATGGATACTCAACATCAAACTCATCACATGACACACCAAAAACACCCACACCAACAACATCAAATGAGTACCAAAACTATGTTAATCTCAACCATAGTAGCCATCACAATAGGAGGACCACTTCTAGCCGTAATGGGTTTCATATTCTTAGCTACCATGACTTTGTTTGTAGTGACTTCACCACTTTTGATCATATTTAGTCCACTTATCGCGGGTGCGGTTTTCGTGCTAGGTGGGGCTTTATTAGGGTTTGCTACAGCAGGGTTGATGGCTATCGCGGGTTTGGCGTCTTTAGGATGGGTTTTGAAGACGGTTAGAGATGAAAAAGATGGGCTGAACTTGAATTTGAACTTGCAAAGTGGGGTTAATAAGTTGTTGGATTATGGTGAGAATGTTAAGGAGAGTGTTAAGGATACAGGGAAAGAATGGGCTGGGAATTTGAAGGAGACTGTGCAGGAAAAGGTTAACTCGACTGATGATAAAAGTACGGCTAATAGGGCATAGATGTGAATCATGTGAATCAGTGAATGTGATGGTTGTGTACTTTTTGAATGAATAATTTGTACTTTTGTTGTGTACGTACGTGATGATAATAACGTAAATAAACTGGTGTGTGTGTATGTTTGTACATGTGTTTTGATCCTAGTTACCTAGGTATGTGTTTTTAGCCTATGTTGTATGAATTTCAGACAAGGAATATGCTACTTGGACCACTTCTCTATTGGATGAGCTAGGAAAAAGATTTCTCTTATTTCGCTGATCAAGAGTGGATAAGTTCTAGGTTGACACGTCACTTACCTCGAGTAACTGATGAAAAAAAATGTGTTTCTCCTAAGAGGGTAGGGAGTCATCACTGAGTGTATTTTGGGGTGCCACGTCATCGAAACTCACTCACTCACACGAAAAAAAGTGGGGAATCATGGCTTGGAGTGATGGGTGAATGTGGGTCCTACAATATCCTTTTTTCTTCCCCAATACACACACAAAATAAAAAAGAAAATAAAAAAAGAATAACTAAAATCCAGACTCACGCCAAGTGAGTTGAGTCACGCCGCAGACCCACGCCGTGAGATTTTTGGGATGGGAATCATCACAGCCACCGCGCAGTGGGTTTGGCACCCCACGGCGTCACCACTCCCTGTGCTCTAAGTTATAGGTTGTGAGTTCACCGTTTTTACTATAAAACGAGGCGTCTCATAAACACCTTCGATGAGAAGACACATCTCCGGAAGAAATGTCGCCCGGGATATCTCACTAGATGACAAAAGTTCGTCCAATGACGAAAGTTTCTCGGGCGACATGCCTGGGATACCATGATCCGTGAATGTTGAAGTGTTGCGCTTGGTGTTAATTATATGCCATGCCTGGGATACCATGATCCGTGAATGCTTAAGTGTTGCGTTAAACGACAAAATTGACATGTCGCCCGAGAAATCCTCCACTAAACGACAAAACGGTAAGTCGGTAATTTAAGCGTTGATAAGTCAATGCGTAAGAAGTATCACATGTCGCCCGAGAAACCCTCAACCAAACGACAAAACGGTAAGTCGGTAAGTCAAGCGTTGGTAAGTCGATGTGTAACAAGAAGTATCACGATCGTCAACAAGAAGTACCCCTGAGAAACTCCCAATTAAACGACAAAATTGACATGTCGCCCGAGAAATCCTCCACTAAACGACAAAACGGTAAGTCGGTAATTCAAGCGTTGATACTTCAATGCGTAAGAAGTATCACATGTCGCCCGAGAAACCCTCAACCAAACGACAAAACGGTAAGTTGGTAAGTCAAGCGTTGATAAGTCGATGCGTAACAAGAAGTATCACGATTGTCAATGCGTAACAAGAAGTATCACATGTCGTCCGAGAAACCCTTCACTATACGACAAAACGGTAAGTTGGTAAGTCAAGCGTTGATACGTCAATGCATAACAAGAAGTATCACGGCGACAAAATTGACATGTCGCCCGAGAAACCCAGCCTCCACTAAACGACAAAACGGTAAGTCAAGCGTTGATAAGTCGATGCGTAATAAGAAGTATTGCGGATTACATGTTGTCTGAGAAAACTTCCACGTGGCACACATTAGGACTTAACTAATGTAAGATGGTGATTAGCGGAAAATATAAGGAACCTATCCCAGGCGAAATATCGCCCAAGGAAACTCTTCACTACAACAAATTGTGTGAACCCGACGTTATCGGTCTAGAAAGTCGTTTGAAAAAAGAAATTCAACGAGCTTTCTCGGTCAACTTTTTCCGAACATGATGTGGCTCGAGAAAACTATTCCCATCAACATGTTCGAGATTTTTTTTGTCGCCGGGGATAATAGCAAGATGTAATGGTTGTAGAGTAAATTCCAAATGCCTTACACAAGTCGAATGTTCTTGCAATTTCATAGGTTCGACCAAATCGCAGTTCCTTATAACTACGAAGGTGTAGTATTAATTTGCTGGACAATTTGATGTGCAACTGACATGAAACTTGGAATCCTTGCACTGCCGATATATGCAACCTCGATACATACTTTGATAGTTCGTGGTACATTGGTACGAGAGAACACAAGAACCTTCAAAGGTGCAAACGATACCTTGAAAATCCCTTTGAAGATCCCGCGCACGAGAAGTGAAGAAACTGCGGAAGTGCGCGCAGAGACGGACCCAGGATTTGTAATAGGGTGTTGTACAAATGTTTTTAGGATTATTAGTACTAAAGTTGACCCACGTTACGTAAAATTGGGTGTTGCACGAGTCAAGAAAACCTTTATTTTATATAAAATTTACCCTTCGTGACTTAGAATAAGGTGTAGCCCGTGTCACACCCAGCTCTTATGTGGGTCCGCCCATGAGTGCGCGTAATTGTAACTTTATCTTTCTTGATCCCATATTGGAGGTTGGGTGCATATGAAGCGAGTAGTGATGGTTTAAGAGGAAGATGAGGGGTTTGGGATATTCAATTACGCGGACGGGGTCAACGGATGAACACAAACGTTCGTAGCCTTGGTTGGCGACTTTCATTGCACGTAGGATGGGTGCGCCCGCCTAAGGTCGGGCCAAGTGATCGAGCTCGAGCCTATGTCATAATTTGTTGCGGTGGGGTATGCGTTCGCGCAGCCCTTAACCTATTTTTTAGGATATTCCATTATAATGGAGTAGGGCTAAACCGAATAGGACAGAAAACCGAACTGAACCGTTCAACAGAAAAACCGAATCCAACCGGTTCAATAAAAACCAAACCGACTATAACGGGTTTGGTTTTTTATTTTCATATCTAAAATTTTCGGTTTTTGTTTGGTTGAGAAAAAAACATGCTTAAATCGTATAAACCGGATTGAACAGGCCGGCATAAACCCGGACCAAACCAAGTCACTTCGGTATACTTTATTCGTATAAATCGGACCGAGTGATCTGGCACAAACCGGACCAAACTGATTTACTTCGGTTCTGTTCTCGGTTCATGTTTTCTAACAAAATCGATTTTTGATTGGGTTCGGTTTGGTTCGTCTTTGGTCGGTTGTGACCCGATGCTCAGCCCGAGACTCGACAATTGTAGCATGCAAAATTGATGCATGTGGTGAGAGGTTAGACATTTTACTAAGCTACAACGTTTTGTTTCATTTCTGTTTCAGTTACCAAACGTGATACAAATGTTTATCAAAAAAACATCGTATTCGCACTGTTTTTCACTTACGTGCAGATATCCTTTTTTTCACTTTGCAGAATTACTAGTTTTGGTCGTTTTGGTCGGCACATGACATCCTAAAGTATGCTTCAAACCCGGATAAGTGCTAAAGGGATCTAAGCATCTCGACACTTTTGCTAAACAATCATAGCACAAGTCTTTTTTGTTGGTATTCAGCTGAGTAGAACATCAGATTTTGCGTTAATATGGCGGGAGAACATGAAGTGATACATGAAGATCTTCATTCCACCAATGACGATGACACAACGATAAGAAAAGGTAAAAAGAAACAAATTTTTGTATGCTTTTCACTGACTGGTGAAACGGGTTTGTCACAGTTTTTATTTATTTGATATGAACCAGGGACATTATGGACGACAGTCGCACATATTATAACCGCTGTAATAGGTTCCGGTGTACTATCACTGGCTTGGAGCACAGCTCAGCTTGGTTGGATTGGAGGGCCAATAGCATTAGTATCATTCGCGCTTGTTACATATGTATCTGCATTTCTTTTGTCAGATTGTTATAGATCTCCTGATCCCGTTACTGGAACTAGAAACAGATCTTTTACTGATGCTGTTAGAGTCATTCTCGGTACTAGCTTAAATCAGACGTCTAGAATTGTTAACTTCTCTTTTCAGTGTTTCTCGCAAGTTAAGGTGTATTTTCACAGGTGAAAAAAAGGCATGGGTTTGTGGGTCGCTACAATATATCAGCTTTCACGGGACTGCAATTGCTTATGTTGTGACAACAGCGACATGTATCAAGTATGACTAATTGAATGCTTTTTTTTTTTTACTTTTTATGTTGGTATGATTAATGATGGCTTTGTGGTTTTTGATCAATCAGTGCGATCCGGAAATCAAATTGTTACCATAGAAATGGACGAGATGCCAAATGTGAATACAATGGCAACATTTATATGTTGTTGTTTGGAGTTGTGCAGATTTTGATGTCACAAATACCCGATTTCAATAGTATGGTTTGGGTGTCTGTTGTTGCAGCCATAATGTCGTTTTGTTATGCTTCTATCGGCTTTGGACTTGGTTTTGCTCAAGTAATCGGTAAGAACACTTTCATATCTAATCCAAAGTGTTTGATTTCAATCATTTGATCACAAAAAAACCACAGAAAATGGCAAAATTGCTGGAAGCATTACAGGCGTCCCAGCTTCTAGTGTATCAAAAAAGTTATGGCATACTTTCCAAGCACTTGGAGACATAGCATTCTCGTATCCGTACGCTTTTGTTCTTTTAGAAATTCAGGTGGTTGATTTAAAGTTCAGGTGGCCACGTTATCCCATGTATATACGATAAAGTTTTTTGATGAAATGCTTTTGGTATATTAAAGGATACTATCAAGTCACGACCAGAAAACAAGGTTACAAAACGGGCTTCGGCGATTGCAGTTATAGTGACGAGTATTTTCTACCTTGGATGTGGATGTTTTGGGTATGCAGCATTTGGGAACAACGCACCAGGAAACCTCTTGACTGGATTTGGATTTTACGAGCCTTATTGGATTGTCGACATTGCAAATGTGTGCATTATCATTCATCTCCTAGGAGGATATCAAGTAAGCCTACATTACTTTACCCAACAATCACTCTTCGACTTTTTAGGTCAAATGTATGACTTAACAATAAAAAGTAAGTACTGATTTTACTAACACAACTCTTATCTGTTCAACCAAAAAGCTATTCAGCCAGCCAGTGTTTGCCTTCGCCAAAAGATCCTTAACTGAAAAGTTCCCAGAAAGTCGATTTTTGAAGAATTTCTATGACATAAAGCTTCCAATGCTGCCAGTGTTTCGGTTGAATATCTTCAGACTGTGTTTCAGAACAGCATACGTTGTGTCAACTACGACGATAGCGTTAGTGTTCCCATACTTCAATGAGATATTGGGTGTGTTAGGGGCATTGAACCTTTGGCCATTGGCAATATATTTTCCTGTCAAAATGTATATAGTGCAAAGAAAAGTGGAAATTTGGAGCACAAAATGGTTTGTTCTAAAAATATTTAGTTTTGCTTTGATGGTTGTATCAGTTGTGGCTTTAGTTGGTTCGATTGCCGGACTCATCGAAGCAAAGATGAACTAGTCTTGTTGTTGTTAGTTCGGTCAGAAATGAGTAAACCTAGTGTTGTTTGTATGAAACGTGATTTAGTTCATTATGTTTAAATAAGGTTCGGCCATTATTATCTTGGCCGAGCCCTATCATATGTAATTTTTGTCTTAAATGATTTGTAGTAGGCTAACCTCAGTCACGTATAAATGACTAGAGAACAATAGCTAAAAAGCTGTACTTTGTAAGTTTTATAACCTGCCGGCCTTAGAAGGTATACTAATAGCTTGATCATTTGTTTCTAGTTAATGTTCTGTTGTTGTTCTTCATATTCCGTTTGTATCACAAGTCATTGTAGGTCATGCGAAAGTGATGCGGTGAAAGATTTTGTTTCAGTGATATATAAACATTTCTCAAGAAACAAACCATCAAACATAATGTATCGAATTTCCAGCAAAGAAACTCTTATGTCCAAACAACAACGTTAACAAATAACATCTGATTGTCGGTATTATTTCATCTGTTTTGTCACATACTTGCTGGTCCACTTTATCTCTATCCACAAATAACACAGTCGCTGTGAATAGCCAAAAAAGTCTTTCTCTAACCGGAGAAAATATATAAAAAGTAGGTGTTATTTGTTCAGTTCAGTACGTAGAACAAGAGTTTTGGTGTGAAGATGGCGGTAGAACATGAGCTCGTACACGAAGACCACAACTCCAACAATGATGATGACACGACAATAAGAACAGGTAAAAAGATAACTTATATGATTTATATCTTTTATATCGGTTAGTGAAATGGTTAGTATTTTTCTTTTTGAAAATAACCAGGCACGTTATGGACCACAATTGCACTAATGATAACTGCCGTGATTGGTTCGGGTGTACTATCATTGGCTTGGAGCACGTCTCAGCTTGGTTGGATTGGAGGGCCAATAGCATTAATATCTTTCGTGTTTGTTACATACATTTCTGCGTTTCTTATGTCAGACTGTTATAGATCTCCTGATCCCGTTACTGGAACTAGAAATCGCTCTTTTACAGATGCTGTTAGAGTTATTCTAGGTAAGAACTTAAAACCAGACATCAAGCAATTAAAATTTCCATTTGTGTTATTCGCAAGTTATATAACATCTTTTTATAGGCGAAAAAAAGGCATGGGTCTGTGGATTAATACAATATGTGAGCTTTTACGGGACTGCCATCGCATATGTTGTGACAACAGCGACATGCATCAAGTAAATAAATTATATCAACTTGAATTGCTAGTGAAATAGTGATCGTTAATCGTTTAATGTTACTATGATCAGTAAATTGAGTTGGAGGTTTTTGATTAATCAGGGCGATTAGAAAATCAAACTGTTACCATAAAGAAGGACACGATGCTAATTGTGAATATGGTGGCAATGTGTATATGCTGTTGTTTGGAGTTGTGCAGATTGTAATGTCACAAATACCGGATTTCCACAGTTTGGTCTTGATGGCGGTTGTTGCAACAATCATGTCGTTTTGTTATGCTTCTATCGGTTTTGGACTTGGTTTTGCTCAAGTAATTGGTACAGATGCCTTTATATTTCACACGATATCCCAAACAATTGACTCTACCTTTCTTAACAAACTGTATGATTTGAATCATTTGATAAAAACAACAGAAAATGGTAAGATTGCCGGGAGCATTAGAGGGGTCCCAAATTCTAGTGCATCGAAAAAACTGTGGCATACTTTTCAAGCACTTGGAGACATAGCATTCGCGTATCCATATACTTTTATTCTCTTAGAAATCCAGGTTCGGATTTCGTTATTTGTTAGATGAGCTATAAATTAGATAATGTTTTAAATGAACTTATTTTGGTGTTTTAAAGGATACTATCAAGTCACCACCAGAAAACATGGTTATAAAACGGGCTTCAGCAATTGCGGTTATTGTAACGAGTGTTTTCTACCTTGGATGCGGATGTTTTGGGTATGCTGCATTTGGGAACAATACACCAGGAAACCTCTTGACTGGATTCGGATTTTACGAGCCTTATTGGATTGTTGACTTTGCTAATGTCTGCATTATAATACATCTTATAGGAGGATATCAGGTAAAGTTTCATTACTTTACAGACATAAGTCACATTTTGACTTAAAAGCTAAAATCTATGAGCTTAAAATTGACATGTATGTTGGTTTTACAAAGTTTTCTTTTATCAAAAGTCACTAACACAATGCATTTCTATCTAACCAAAAGCTATTCAGCCAGCCAATATTTGCATTTGCCGAAAGATCCTTAACTCACAAGTTCCCAGAAAGTCGATTTTTGAAGAATTTCTATGGCATAAAGCTTCCAATGCTGCCAGCGTTTCGGGTGAATCTTTTCAGAATGTGTTTCAGAACAGCATACGTTGTGTCAACAACAGCGATTGCGTTAGTGTTCCCATACTTCAATGAAATTTTGGGTGTGTTAGGGGCATTGAACCTCTGGCCATTGGCAATATATTTTCCTGTCGAAATGTATATAGTGCAAAGAAAAGTGGAAGCTTGGAGCACAAAATGGGTAGTTCTTGAAATCTTTAGTTTTGTTTTGATGGTTGTCTCAGTTGTGGCATTAGTTGGTTCGGTAGCCGGACTTATTGAAGCAAAGATGAACTAGTACTATTTTTTTGAAGAACGGTAAATGTGAGTGGTTAGTGGGTCGAGTCGTGCAATGACATCGAAGCGGCATAATGTCTTCTTCGAACCATCGCCTAGTTATGTTAAGCTCTTTATCTGCTTCGCCTGAGAGAAAAAACTCTTGGCAAGTCTTAAACTCAAGATCTCACGGGAAATTCCCTCAAAGAAACCACTTAGTGGAACTTTGGTGGCTAACTGAGCTAAGCGAGTTTGTTGATCTTCTTTGTCTCTTAAATGATCCATTTTCACTCGTTTCACTGTTTGGCATAGTTGCACGATAAGTTTAAGAGCTCCCGATGTGGCAATTCATGGTTCACCAAAACGCGACACCCACGGAGCCAAACGCTGCAGAGTGGGTAGCGTTTTCTCTCTTAGCGCCGTAGTTGTCGGCCCAAAAAATTATAGGCATAACGCGAGCTCACGACACGAGACACTGCACCATGGCTCGGACCTCGCGCCTTGGGTTTATATTTTTCTATATTTTAACTTTTTTCTATAAAAGTATTTAAAGTGGGGCCGGTATAACACAAGAATTGTGGTGTTAACCACAACACCATTTTTTTGTGTTAATTCCGGTGTTGTTTGTTTGAGAATACATACAGTACTTCACCCACATATACGCTTACAACTTCAAAGAGATGCCCAAAAAGTCCCATGCCTTTCTTGGTCGGACCAAGCCAACTGGCGATTTCCGACAAGTCTTTCCTAATTTTTAGAGCAAGAAGCGGAACTACAAGAAAGCTTTCTTTATCTTTATGGATAACCAATTTATTTTCAAATATAGTTGGGAGACTTTACCCAATAAATGGGTAAAAAAATGGAAAGATCGGAATATGGGAATAGCTCTGATACCAATACGAAAGTCTTTCATGGGTTTCAAAGCATTCCGATAGGATTCGAACACGGCTGCCAATTCTAGGACAATCCCCCACATGTGGAATAACAGGAATTGAACACCTGACCTCCTACACATGAAAAATATAACCAAATGCATATATCCTACTGAGCTAAACTTCATTTGCACTTTAAGCCCAATATCATAACTTTATTATTTCAAAACTCAAATGTAACTACTGAAAGTTTATGGACATTAAATTAATAGTCGTGTGATAGGATCGAACTCGGGATTACGGGATTGCACACAATACATAAAGGGTTAATTTTATTTAAATAAATATATTTTATATATTTATTAAATCAAACCGAGCTTAACTAAACGATCGTTAAATAAATTAAGAGTTAAGTTAAACGAACGTTATGGAATTAAATAGAGGAAAAAGGAAAACGGAAAGTTCCGGAAGACACCCCAAGAGGGGTGTCGACCGTCGGCTAGAGAGGGGGGAAAAGAGAAAGTTTTGCTTTCCTAATTTGTTTATTACCTGGAAATCAAGTTTTGCCGAGGCCTGTATAAACATCCATAGCCCTCTAATTTTTTCACTCCTTCCCATCTTCCCTTCTTGCGATCGTCGAACCAAACCCACCCTTTGGGTTCTTTGGTTTTCGAATTAGCTAAATTCTACAAGTGTTGAAGCTCCGGTTTGCAAGTGCTAGACTCACGGTTAGCCCATTGCATTACGAGTGTACAAGAGCGTAATATAGTTTTGCTTTAAACTATATCTTGGTATTATTGTTCACAAACCCTAATTGTTGATTCGTCGGTAATCTTGTGGATCTTTGCTAGGATAAAGGTATGTAACCCTAATCGATTAATTATAATTGTGTTACTATGATCTTGTTAAATCGCTTCCACTATCACGTGCTTTGATCTTTGTTTATGATTATATAATTGTTTCATAAACCATCAGTGGCATCGAGAGACGTTTTAACATGTTATAATTATCGAGATCTAAAGGTTTTAACACTAATGGTGATTTGAGTTAAAATTACATGTTGTTTTTTTAGGTTTTAACAAAAATTAGGGTTTTGTTCTTTTTTGTTTTTTAAAAAATCGAGCCGAATTTTATTTTAAAAAAAATTTGTAAACCCTAAAATTACATGGTATAATCTTTAGATGTTTGCATAAATTAATTGTTATGTCATGTATGGTTACGATCCGTAGTATTTTAATTGTTAAAATTATGTGAGAAATCCGTGATGAACATGCATATTTTTTCACGGATCATATGAGTTTATATGCTATTTGCTTTATTTGATTCAAAGGTTTTAAAATTAGGGAAGACTTTTTATATTTATAAAAACCCTAGATTTTATGTTCTTTGAATATATTGTTATGCATGTGGCTATTTGATTTAGTTTTTTTTGTACCTACTTGTTTTCATACGTTTTATTTTATTGTATGTTGTAAACAAAGGTAATTTTTTCCAAGAAAAATTAATATGGACTAAATCATATAAAAATTAATGAATTGTTTTGAGATCTAAATTACAAAGAATTATGTTGATTGACAATTTGCAATGATAATTTAACGGCCTACTCCTTTTGACAAACTATAAAGTGAGTTTAACGCACCGCTGGTCATGTACCCGGTTAAGGAAGGAGGTGCTATGCCATTAGTCGCTGACCGAATTCCCGGCTCGCCTGTGCGTCAAATTGAAATTACCTACGGTTATCATTAGCATTATATCATAAGGTTTATTTACCGCAAATTCACATTCGAAACACAATGAATAAAGTTATTGCTTTGTGCTTTAGCCAAGTTATAGGAACGTAAGGCGTGAATTGTTGTGGGTAAGATCTTTATTTGGTTTAACCAATACCTCAACTTGTGATTTATGGCGAAATCTTAGACTCACCAAAAGTTTACTAAAAGGTTTTTATTAAACTAATTCTATGGAGATGTATGCATGCTTCTCCATACATGATTTTGACACCAAAAATCTATACCCTTAAATTTAAGTCTTATGTCATCTAATTGACGAACACTTGATGTTGCAATTGTCGTCATATGAGATTTTGGACGATGTTGTAATAGAGAGAAAACTTCATGACTGAATAAGACTGCACATGAAGATTTTACGTTCTTTAGATTAGTCGACTTAATTGAGTTACTCAGTGAGATCTGAAAACTTAAGACGTAAAGTAGGGATGAAACATGTTTACAATGCAAAATGACTTTTGGCAATGTAAATCCCTAAAAATATCAAGAAATTGCAAATTTGTTTGTCAATTATTGTTCGACAAGTTACCATGTTGAGTACATTTATCACTAGCAGATCAACTGATGTGATGAGTTTATGTCAATGTGGATTCTAGTTTCAAGGAAATACTATGGTTTTTTTTACCAGGGTAATTTTATTTTCTTGAATGGTATTATCGAAAATACTAATATTTGAACTTATTTCTATAGAAATGGCTCAACCCGAAAACATATGACTGTAAGTTCTACGTTCAAAGGTTTCTTTGATCGTCCCGAACTTACTGGACCGAACTTCAATGATTGGTATCGCTCACTAAGAATTGTTCTGAGAGTAGCGGGTACTATAGATATCTTGACTACTCCTTATCCGGAGAATCTTGCTGAAGGAGCATCTGATGCGCAAAGGCTTGAACACGCTGCTAATGTTAAGAAGCACTCTGAGGTGGCTGCTTTAATGTTAGGGAAAATGGCTCCTCCACTTCAACAGAAGTATGAGCTATTTTCACCTAAGCGAATGCTTGATGAGCTCAAGGCTATGTTCGAAAAGCCGCAAGCTGTGGAGATCTACGACTTGGTAGATGCTCTGCATAGTTGCAAGCAAGCTTCTGGAAAGTCTGTATGTGCCCATTATATGGAGATGAGTATGGAACAGCTCATTGCACTAGGACAACCCTATGATCATAATATGGCTATCAACTTGATCAATAGGTCCCTTAACAAGGACTTAAATGATTTTGTTCGAAACTATAATATGCATTGCACGGGAAAGACAGTTAATGATTTGCATGCAATGCTCATTGACTTTGAAAAGGGGTTAAAGGACAAGGCATCTACTTCTACTCCTCATGTGCTTTATGTACAAAAGGGTGGAGTGAGTAAGCCAATACCGCACAAGAACAACAAGAAAGGCAAAGGCAAAAGCAAGGGTGATAAGGGCAAACAAGTTGCGACTTATTCTAAACCGAAGCATAATTTTGTCAAGAAAAATCAATCTCAGAAGGATGAGACTTGTTACCATTGCAAAGCAAGTGGTCACTGGAAGAGGAATTGCCTTCTTTATCTCGAAGAGTTGCGAGAAATAAAGAAGAAGGCTGAGATTAGTGCTTCAGCATCTTCAGGTAACTTATATATGATAGAGTTATTTAATCTTACATACAAATTAAATTCCTGGGTATATGATACGGGATGTGGTATTAACATTTGTAATACCCTGCAGGGATTTGAGTTGGAGAGGAAGCTTACCTATGGGGAACAATTTTTGCATGTGGGCAATGGCGCACAAGTAGCGGTTGAAGCTATAGGAACATTTAATCTAGTTTTACCTTCGGGTCTAGTACTAAGATTAAATAATTGTCATTATGCACCTAAAATTGTTAGGGGTGTTATTTCCTTTTCATTTATATTGGATCTTGGATTTATTCACACTATTGATAATAATAGAATTTCTGTTTTTAAAGATGGTTTATTTTATTTTGATGCAATTTCTGTGAATGGTGTTTTTAAATTAACATGCATGATAATAATTCCAAGAGAAAGATTAATTATGTTTTTAGCATGAATAAGAAGAGAAAGTTAGACAAGAACTCTTCTAATCTTTGGCATGTAGACTTGCCCATATTGGGAAGACCCGTATACAAAAGCTTCAACGTGATGGTCTTTTGGAAAATATCAATGATGAATCGTTTGATAAATGTGGGTCTTGTATCTCTAGAAAGATGACCAAGAAACCTTTTAATAACAATATTGAAAGGGCTACTGAATTACTTGGTTTGATACACACTGATGTGTGTGAACCACTTAGACATGTGTCAAGGAGCTACTTCTTAACATTTACGGATGATTATAGCCGTTATGGTTATGTTTATTTACTTAAGCATAAACATGAGGTATTTGAAACATTCAAAGTGTTTAAAGCATGAGTAGAATTGCAACTAGGAAAGAAGATTAAAGCTATTCGTTCTGATCGAGGTGGTGAATATTTAAGTCAAGAGTTTAAATATTATTTAAGTAAGAATGGAATTGTTCAGAAACTTACTTCTCCATATACTCTACTACAAAATGGTGTATCCGAAAGGAGAAATCGTACGTTATTAGATATGGTACGATCTATGTTTAATCTTACAACTTTACCTTTATCCTTTTGGGATTATGCTCTAGAATCTATTGTTCGTATTCTGAATATGGTTCCCACAAAGAAGGTTGATAAGACACCATATGAACTATGGCATGGCAAGAAGCCATATTTGTCTTATTTAAAAATTTGGGGTTGTGAGGCGTATGTGAAACGTGACTCTGGAGATAAACTCCAACAACGCTCAGTAAAATGTATCTTTTAGATTACCCTAAGGAAACTATGGGTTACTACTTTTATTATCTGCCTTACAACAAAGTTATTGTTGCTAGGTATGGAGACTTCCTTGAAAATGATATTGTAAATCAAGAATTCAGTGGGAGAGATTATGATCTTGAAGAAATTCAAGAAGATACATTGCCTTCTGAAAATACTAGCGAAGAAATTCCAATAGAGCCAGAAAGTCTGGGAGCTACACCGGAATTAATTCCTCCACGTAGGTCTGGAAGGACTATACGTGCGCCAAGTAAACTATGTCTTAACATAGAGAATGATGAGGAGGAAGTAGGGGATCTTGGTGAACCTGCTAACTATCGATCCGCAATTCTTGATCCAGAAAAGTCAAAATGGATAGTTGCGATGAATGAGGAAATGAAATCCATGAAAATCAACGATGTTTGGATTCTTGTTGATACGCCTAAAAATGCTAAAGTAGTGAAAAATAGGTGGATTTTCAAGAAGAAAACCGACATGGATGGTGAAGTACAATCCTATAAATCACGTTTAGTAGCTAAAGGTTTTACTCAAACTTTTGGCATAGACTACGAGGAGACATTTTCTCCTGTAGCAGACTTATGAGCTATTAGGATTCTCATAGCTATAGCAGCATACTATGACTATGAGATATGGCAAATGGATGTTAAAACTGCCTTTTTGAACTATCGCTTAGATAAAGACATCTATATGCAATAACTAGAAGGGTACGTTGATCCTAAATATCCAAAACGCGTGTGCAAACTTCAAAGATCTGTTTATGGTTTGAAGCAAGTATCACGTCAATGGAATAAACGATTTGATGAAGAAATTAAAAAGTTCGGATTTATTCAAATCCGTGATGAGCCATGTGTATATCGCAAAACTAGTGGGAGTGATGTAGTGTTCCTAATTTTATATGTCGATGACATATTAATCATGGGAAGTAACATTCCAAGACTTAAGGAAGTTAAAGATTATCTTGGTAAATGTTTTTCTATGAAGGATTTAGGAGATGATGCATATATTCTGGGAATTAAAATCTATCGAGATAGGAAAAGACGGTTAATTGGTCTTAGTCAAGATGCTTATATTGATAAGATATTGAAGAAGTATAACATGCATAACTCTAATAAAGGTTTTCAACCTATGAAAGTTAAGCATAATCTGAGTCATGAGATGGATGCATCAACTCTTGAAGAGGAGACATACATGCAGAAGGTGCCTTATGCTTCGGCTGTAGGATGTATAATGTATGTTGTTAGATGCACAAGGCCTGATGTGGCGTTTGCTTAGAACTTGGTCAGTAGATACCAACAGAATCCATGGAAGCTCCACTGGACTGCTGTTAAACATTTTCTGCAGTATTAGAGGAATACGAAAAGAAATGTTTTGGTATTCAGAGGGTAGCCATACAGATAACTAAATGTGTTTTGGATTAGGAAGTTTTATTAGAGATTCTGCGATGATGCTTGCAATAAAAACCTAATAAATATGTATTGGGACGAGTTTGCCGCAATCATATTTGCTAATGACCCTGGAGTCATGAAAAGGCGCTAGACACTTTAAACGTAGATATCACTACATTCGAGAACAAGTTGAAGCTCGAGAAATAAAATTAATAAAAGTTCACACAGACGATAACGTAGCTGATCCTTTTACTAAGGCTTTGCCTAGACCAAAGGTAGTTAAGCATGCCAAGGCGATTGGGCTGCAACTAGCTAGCGAATTCATGTAATAAATTTGAGATTAGTATTTGGATAAAGGATGTTAAGACATTATTGAATTGATGAAATAAAGATTTAGTTTCGTTTATTTTCTGTTATTTGATTTTGTATCCTATTTTACATGTTTTAATCCATGAATAATTGTTATGTTCTAAATGTCCGTTGTCGATTAATAATATGGGAGTATTATAAAACTAAGACAATTCAAAATAGTGACAGAGTATACTTGAAAGTATATTGGACAATTTTAGATGATATTTGATGAATCAAATATTGGACTTATCCCAACTATATGATTTTACTTTATGAATCTTTGTCATTAAGTAAATCATAAATAGTTATCCTTAGACCTGAGATACCAGGAAACTGCATAGAATGTAGTGCATTTCTGTAAGGTAACATAACGCTAAACGTAACAGGTAGCTATAAGGGTTATTTTCAGAAGTGTTGCAAAGTTCGTAAGTTTCACTTATAGTCAAACTGGGATTTGTTTCCTTCAAATTATTTTGAAGAATAATACAGCTGGCCCCTTGGGGAGTAGTAAGATGTTTGTGCGTTCGCATCCGAATTTGTTTTTGTAATCTTGCTATATCCGTAAACGAGAAACATAATGGTTAATGAAGGAATGACTGAGATCCATATCCTATTAACGTTGTATTTGAGATGAAAGGATAATAATAAATGATGAATCATTTAAAAGGTTTTTCCAGGAGACCTTACTCGAGTTGTACTAGTGACATTGCTAGTGTAACTAGACGCTGTCCAAGTGGGAGCTGAAATTTTATGGACATAAAATTAATAGTCATGTGATGGGATCGAACTCGGGATTACGGGATTGCACACAATACGTAAAGGGTTAATTTTATTTAAATAAATATATTTTATATATTTTTTAAATCAAACCGAACTTAACTAAACGATCGTTAAATAAATTAAGAGTTAAGTTAAACGAACGTTGTGGAATTAAATAGAAGAAAAAAGAAAACGGAAAGTTTCGGAAGAGACCCCAAGAGGGGTGTCGACCGTCGGCTAGAGAGGGGGCAAAGGGAAAGTTTTGCTTTCCTAATTTGTTTATTACATGGAAATCAAGTTTTGCCAAGGCCTATATAAACATCCATAGCCCTCGTAATTTTTCCACTCCTTCCCATCTTCTCTTTCTTGCGATCGCCGAACCAAACCCACCCTTTGGGTTCTTTGGTTTTTGATTTAGCTAAATTCCACAAGTGTTGAAGCTCCGGTTTGCAAGTGCTAGACTCACGGTTAGCCCGTTGCATTACGTGTTTACAAGAGCGTAATATAGTTTTTCTTTAAACTATATCTTGGTATTATTCTTCACAAACCCTAATTGTTGATTCGTCGATAATCTTGTGGATCTTTGCTAGGATAAAGGCAAGTAACCCTAATCGATTAATTATAATTGTGTTATTATGATCTTGTTAAATCGCTTCCGCTATTACGTGCTTTGATCTTTGTTTATGATTATATAATTATTACACTCTTTGTTCGTGATTTCTTACAACCAGTTGGAGAAAAACAAGACAAAAATTCATCAATATAATATTCAAATATTGCTAAAGATAGAGAGAAAAGTTTGACGAATCGCTTAAGGTGTGTTGAGTTCTTGAAAATGAGATGTTTTCAAAAGAAATGTTTCAAGAAAATTGAAAAGCTGATTAAAATTACTAGTATTTTTTAAATTTTTTTAACTAAAAACAGAAAACCTATTTTCTCATCTTATAACTAACATTTTATAAAATAAAATTTAGATTTTTCTAGTTTTTAAAAGATTTTCTGAAAAAAAAAAGTTGCTCAATTCCAAAAAAAAACTAAAGAAAAAAAATAAATAAACTTTTCTTTAATTAAACACAGCCTCAACGACTCTCAAATCATAAAACCAATTTGTATTGTTATATTTTTTTTATTCTCTCTTTTTTAGATTAATGCACTCTTTCTTTCTTTTAGATTAGTACATTATATATTAAGGTAAAATGGATTGTTGATAAATTATAGTAAAATATTATTATTGGTTGTATGTATAAACTTTATGTCAAAGGAGTAACATATTAAAATTACATATTTTAAGAGTAGCATGGTGCTCACACAATACGGCGACGAATACTTGGTCACGATTTTTGAAACGAACAAGTGTTACTATCTTGTTTTATCAAATTCGCGTTCACATTAATTTAAACTAAAGTGATAGAAAAGTTAAATCAAAATAAACCGGCTAAAAAAATTAAAAGTTAATACAATTTATCGACATAGATACTATATTAAAATGCACAAAATATTAGAGAACATGGTAAATTAGATTATGAAACAATTTTAATATTTCAATTTAAAATTTAAAATATTATTTTGTTATAAAAATTTGTTACTAAAATTTATAGTATATAATGTGAGAAATATATCTAACTAGTTGTTCTATATAATAAATAAAAAATATAAAAATCCATTATTTTAGATCATGGTAAATTAGATTATGAAACAATTTAAGTATTTCAATTTAAAATTTAAAATATTATTTTGTTACTAAAAATTATGGTATATAATGCGAGAAATATATCTAACTAGTTGTTCTATATAATAAATAAAAAATATAAAAATCCATTATTTTAGATATTTGTTACGAAAGTCTTAATAATATAGTAAAATAATATAAAATAGTATCATAAAATAAAATATTAGTTGAAAAATCAACCAAGGCCCAATGTCTTGAATTAGATTGGCCCAGTACAAGTCTTAAGTCTTAACCCTAACCCTACTACTTAAATATAAAACCCTAATCTTTCTCACAGATATGCAGCCACCAAACATTATTCAAAAGTCATGTCTAGAAAATTCAAGAGTAAAGTTTACACTCTGGAGCGTTTGAAAGCTTTTGCACCAGAGTATGACTCAACCCCTAGGCCACCAGTTGATGTGAAAGCCTTTGTGATGCGTGCTATGAACACTCTACTCGAGATCTATGATCCAAACAAGCCAGATGAGTTTGATGAAATGAAGAAATACTTGGTTGGCTCTTATAAAGCTGCTGTGATTAGAGCAAGAGATTTTAAGAACAGGCTTGTCACTAAAGATCCTGCAGACATCGAGTTTCTGGGCAATGAAATGCATGCCAAAGGACAATTATGGCTCTATGTTGTCAAAGGAACAGCTGGTGATAATACAACAGTAAGTCATTTTGTTTCTGTAGTTAATGATGAAAAAGAGACTAAGTTAGTTCCTGTTGTGACTTTTAAGCTTTTCCAAACGATTTTGAGCTTGATATTGGTTAGGTTTAAGATTTTTGAAAATGACATTGCTCCTCTATATGCAAGCGTTTTCAAAGCTTGTAAATCGAAGAGAAATGAGTCCTACAAATGGGGTCTGCATGGTCACTCAGGCATGCATTTTGTTGCAAACTTCGTGAAAAACTATTCACTGGAAAAGCCTGAAAATGATGAGGCTGCTCGAATTCAAAAAAGCTGGATAAAGCGGCTTCCGAGTGTTCTTGATCTTTTAGCTGCTGCTTATCGTTTCGACCAGCATAATTCGACAAATACGATGTATGTCAAGGTTAACAAAAATGATCCAAGTCCAACAATTACAGGAATTCTTCAAACATGCGACATTCAAGAAGAGGAAGTGAATGCAATGGTTGATTTGATTCCTTTACAAGATTGGGGAGTTCCAACTTTTGGAATAATGGCCTTGAAAGAAAAAGCACTTGTTGTCAAGTAAAAGACTAATAAGAAGATCAATGATTGATTACCTTGTACTCTCTAGATCTTAAAAGATCTTTTTTCTTGAAATGATAATAACACGAGATCTTTGAAACTCTTTAGGGTGAGTTTAGTTGGAAAACATTTTCCATCATTTTCTATTTTCTTTTTTGTAGAAAAAGAAAAATGATTTTTTTTTCCACAAAACAGTTAAAAATTAGAAAACACGTTTAGTTAGAAAAATTTGTGTTTTCCATTTTCCAAAACTATAAAGGAAACAAAGGGGAAACGAATTTTCTATATCTAAAGGAAACATAAAAAACAAAAAAACTGAGGGTGTGTTTAGTTGTGGAAAAATTTTCATATTTTTCACTTTTCAAATTTCTAGAAAAGAGGGGAGTTTTCTTTTTCTAGAAAAGAGTTTAAAATTTAGAAAATGGTAATATGGGGTTTTCCAATTTTCTATATAAATTTGGAAAATGAAATTTTTGGAATTTTAGAAAATTTTCGGAAAATAATGCTACTAAACAGCTTTTCTATTTTTTAGTTTTCAAATGAAATTTTTTTTGGAAAAATCAAAAAACTTTCACCAACTAAACAGGACCTGAGTTTTTTGTTTTGTGTACAAAAGGGTAAAACAAGGATTTTGTATTTTTTAGAAAATATTTCTAGAAAACGATGATTTGAACGCGTTTTTTGTTTTCCTTGTTTTCTAAAAACATTTTGTGGAAAACAGGGCGTTTTCCATCCAATTAAACGCGGCCTATTTTGTATGTTGTATTTTGTTCCAAGAGGGTTTTGTTGGTAAGCTTTAATAACACGAGATCTTTTGTCTTGAAATGATAATAGCATGAGCTAAGCCCGAGCTTAAAACCTAAGGTTCGAACATAGCTAGCATAGCTCAAGCTCTGGCATGCTTGGCAGGTTTCCACCTCTATAGACTTGCATCAGAATTTATCTCCCTATGATCGAAGTCTTTGACATAATAAGATCATCTCCAACCGTATAATCAAAAGTGTAAATATATGGACACATCATCATTGAACATTTACAAAAAAATGTTTTCGCGATTCATCGGACTTCATAGCAATTAGTTAATCATCTTATAAATAGAATTAAATAATTGTAAGATATGAGGATATAGGGGACAACTAAATCTAGCGGAATATTGCATCGTCAAACAAATTTTTTATTGAAACTAGTAAATTTAATATGGTTGTTTTGGGATTACATTTGGTCGACATTTTCAGCCTTTTGCTTTTAGTTTCGAAAAACACATCTAACTTTTCTATTTTTGAAACTTACAAATGTTAATTGATGATTTTTCTAACGGTTAATATATAAAAAAGTTACTAAATTTTTCAAGAAATTTGTCCTAAGGTAACGAACGTTCATTTTGTGTTTCTAAGTTACTAATTTTCATATTATCGGTTGATTAAGTTACCCACTTATCAAAAACGTAACTTATCAAAAAATATACATTCAGGTTACTCAAATTAACACTTAATTATAGTGATGTATAATTTAGTAAAGTTTAGTAACTTAGAAACACAAAATAAACGTTCGTTACTTTAGGACAAATTTCTTGAAAAGTTTATTAACTTATTTGTATATTAACCTTTTTCTAACTAACTAAATTAAGATTTTTTTATATAAATAGTTGTATTTTGTTTCAAATACACACTGTACTAGTGTACTTATCTCTTAATAATTTACATTTCAAAATTAAGTCCGGTTATTTTGCAAACTTATTTTTTGTTGGAATCTAAGGGACTAATCCTAGCCATCCATTACCTAAGATTAAAAAAAACACGGAGGGACTATTTTTGCCAAAATGTCCAAAATTTGCAAAAAACGGTGAAAGGACTAAATTGTAAATATGACAAAAATTGGTTTTCACAAGTGATTTTTCGTTATTGATAAAAATAATGAAATATCACTAGAGATAAACCAATGAAATCACTAGTGATATTTCATTAACATAATATCCCAGTGATATTTCATTGTTTTATTAACAGTGATATTTCATTGATTTTTGCTAGTGAAATAATTCATTACTCCGTCATATTTACAAATTTGATACCTCCGCCTATTTTTTCAACTTTTAGACATTTTGGCAAAAATGGTCCCTCCGTATTTTTTTAAATCTTAAGTTAATCTCTATCATTAGATCAAAAATAGATGAATAGTGAAGATTTGTCCCTTGGTTTCCAACAAAAAACAAGGATACAAAATAATTTTTCTCTTCATAATTTACATTACCCAGGTGATTTCGGTTTGCGCATGTATAACTCTTTCTTTTCTAATATTCCTCCTTAACTAATTTATTTTAAAAACAACTCTTTATCATTCTTTTAGGTTTTTCTAGAATATTATTATTTGTAGCTATTATTATATTAGGCTATTAAAGTAACATTAATGAAGCTGGAATTGTCTTGTATAATTCGTACGATTCTTTATGATATTAGGTTGTTAATTTATACGTTTTTACACATGGTAGTTTAAACTACTACTATATGTTTTCATATCTGCTTAAATTTGGTCGATTATACTACTATATTATATTGGAGTAGATTTTAGTACAACCTTTTTTTCCTACACTTTTTTATTATATTAAGCTACTAATTTGCTTTTAATTATTTCAGAATATCTACTTGATTTTCTTAGATAAAAATGTCATTTTTAATGGAACCGATTTAAATGAAAGGGCCGAAATTTCGATGGAAACATTACCATTTTTCACTCTTCAGATATAATTATATTATATTATAGTTAATGACTAGTTATAATACCAGTGCATCGGTTTTTTTATCAAATAAAAAATATATAATAATTATACAAATTAGGATCTAATGTATTTTCGTGATTTTTTTTTATCGTTGGTTGGTTTGTAACGATATATGATTAAAAAAAAGGTAATGCATTTGCCGTCCGTCTAACCTAAAATTATGGTTGCTTGCTAAATTTATATGCAAATCTTTATACCTTATTTATATAGAATTAGGTATGTAAATAATTATGCATCTAACATCTATCTATTTTGCATACCCTGTCCCAAATGCATTTTGTGTGTATAGACAAGTATATGGTTAAAATGTACTCTTTTTTTTCTTTCTTTAAGTAAAATTCACTCTTTCTTTTTTTTTAAGTTAAAATGGGTTGTTGATAAATCGTAAAATAATATGATTGGTTGTATGTATAAACTCTATGTTTGGAGGTGTAATATATTAATATTACATATTCTAATAAGACTAGCATGATGCTCAAGTAATTCATCGACAAATACTTGCTGACGATTTTTGAAACGAACAAATGTTACTATTTCACATTAATTTAAACTAAAGTTGTAAAATAGTTAAATCAAAATACACGCGCTAAAAATGAGAAAAAAAACTTAAAGTTAATAAAATTTATCGAAATAGATACTAAATTAAAATGCACAAAGTTTTAGAAAACATGGTGAATTTAGATTATGAAACTAATTAAGTATTTCAATTTAAAATTTAAAAAATTATTATTTTACAAAATTTGTTAGTTGTTATAAACAATAGTTACTAAGATTATGGTATATAATGTGAGAAAGATATTTAACTATTTGTTTTATATAATAAGTAAAAAATCTGAAAATTCAGTCTTCTAAATGTTTATTACAAAAGTCTTAATAATATAATAAAAATAAGATAAGATAATAAGATAAAAATAAAATATTTAGTAACTGTATATATAAACTAATTTCTCTTAGAGTGTTGATATATGAACCTAATAAAAAGACCTTTCATTGCGACACTTATTTCAATCTTGTGATTAAACCTCTTTTTAGGAATACGAATTAAGTCTCTCTATCATTTTTCTTTCTCTTATAACCAAAACAACACACAATTTCAGCCCAATGTCTTGAGTAAGATTCGGCCCTGTGCAAGTCTTAAGTCTTAACCCTAACCCCACAACTTAAATATAAAACCCGAATCTTTCTCACATCAGCCACCAAACGTTAATCAAAAAGAAAACATTTCAAAAGCTTTTTAAGCCTTATCAAGTCATGTCTAGAAAATTCAAGCATAAAGTTTACAATCGAGAGAATTTTGAGCTTTTGCACCGAAGCATGTCTCAACCCCTAGGCCATCAGTTGATGTGAAAACCTTTGTGATGCATGCATTGAACACTCTACTCGAGCTCTATGATCCAAACAAGCCAGATGAGTTCGATGAAATGAAGAAATACTTGGTTGGTTCTTATAAAGCTGCAGTGATTAAAAAAAACTTATAAAATCAACCCAGAATATCAAGAACACCAATATAACAAGTGAACCCAAACAACCGCTCATTGGCTCACTTTTAGAGCATATAAAACAGCTAAGAATAGCCACAATCTTTACAATCAGAAAATAAGAACAAATGCTTGATCAACAGAGTTCAAGATCTAACAAACTAATCTTCTTAACCAGAAACTAGAGAAAACACCTATTTACACACACAAGTAAACAAGATAAATGAATAACAAAGCTTGACTTTTCCTTATATAGCCTTGACCAGCAACATTGCCCTTTAGTCCTTATCTTCTTCTAATGTTACACGTATAGCCCTTCATCTTTATTCCAACAACCCTGAAGCCCTTGTACTTTGAGTAAAGCTTATAACTAACACTCTCCCATGAGCTTTACACTTGAAAAACATTCAACAAACCAAGACTAACACAAAACTTTTTATGTCCTGTGATTAGTAACCCTTTAGTAAAGACATCATTTGTATTATCTTCAGATTTTACTTTGACAAGTTTAATAAATCCAGCTAATACTTTTTCTCTAAAAAATAAATATCAATTTCAAAATGTTTGCTTCTTTCATGAAGAACAAGATTATTAGATATTTGAATAGCTGAGCTATTATCAAAATGCATTCCTGTAGGCAAAACATCATATTTTTTCAGATCAACAAGTAATTTAGAAATCCACATAACCTCACAACAAATACTACACATGGCTATATGTTCAGCCTTACTTGAAGATCTGGAAACAACACTTTGTTTCTTACTTTTCCATGATACAAGATTAGTACCCAAGTAAACACAATATCCAGTTAATGATCTTCTAGTTATCTTACATTTAGCCTAGTCAGAATCAACATAAACAGATAATTTCTGATTATCACTTCTTTTGAAAGTAATCCCCAAACCAGGTTCATTTTTAAGATATCTTAACACTCTAAAAGCTAATCTCAGATGAGATTTCTTTGGTTTATGCATTACTTGACTCAAGCAATGAACAACATAAGACAAATATGGCCTAGTCATAGTAAGATAAATCAATTTACCTACTAACTTCTGATATACAGGAATTTCACTCAAAGGTTCATCATCACCAAATCTAGCATTGAGTTTCTTATCTAAAGGCTTAACTTCTATAGGTGTACTACATGGTTTACATCCTAACATACCAAACTCTGCCAATAATTCAGTGCAATATTTTCTCTGAGTTAAGCATATACCATCTTTAATATCAACTACTTCTATTCCCAAAAAATATTTTAATTTTCTCAAATATTTAATATGAAACTTTGAACTCAAAAATTCTTTGAATTTACCAACTTCAACTAAATCATTGCCAGTAAAAATAATATCATCCACATAAACCAGCAAAACAAGTATTTTTCCATTATTATGCTTAACAAACAAAAAAAATCATTTTTACTTTGTATAAACCCATGTTCAAGTAACACTGAAACCAGTTTTTCATTCTACTTCCTATGAGCTTGTTTTAACCCATATAGTGATTTAACAAGTTTACACACTTTGTTACTATTTTTATCATCATATCCTTCAGGCATTTTCATATAAACATCTTCCTTAAGATCACCATACAAAAAAGCATTATTCACATATAACTGAAAAATAACCCAGTTATTACACACTATTATATTCAACATACATCTAATAGTAAAAAATTGAACAACTGGTGAAAAAGTTTCTTCATAGTCTATACATTTTCTTTAATTAAAATCTTTAGCTACTAACCTAGCTTTAAACCTTTCAACATCACCATTTGATTTATATTTAACTTTCCAAACCCATTTACTATATATAACTTTTCTACCTTTTGGTAAATCTGTTATAACCCAAGTATTGCTTCTATAGAGAGCTTCTATTTCTTGGTTCATAGCATCAATCCACCTACTGTCTAACACAGCTTCACTATATGTAGTAGGTTCATGAATTTTATTAAGATTGGTAGAAAATACATAGTTATGATAGCTCAAGTTAGTATAACCAACAACTTTGTTAATACTATATTTCACATCTTTATTAATAACAAAATCTTTGTCTTTACTTGGAAAATTTTACTTTTCTACTAGTTCTCCTAACAGTTGGTTCAGCTGCTGGTTTTGGTGACCATCCAAAAACATTACCAAAAGACTCAAGTCCTTCACCCTCAAAATCATATGTTTCATCATTAAAAGTACCATGTGCACCCTCTGAAACACTTGTTTTAGTTGCACACTCCTCTCCATCTGTGACCTTCCTACTAGAAGAATTTTCATTAGAAACAAAAGTATTTAGACCTAGAATCTATGCCATCGGTATATACCTTAATTTTGTATCTGTTTAAATCCTCTACAATGATGTCACTAGAATTATGGGTATCTTTTTTAAGTTTAACCTCTACACCATCACTTACACTAACTCCCCCTTCATCATAGGGTTCACTAGGATCTTGACTGTTTTGACTATAAAAAAGTTTAAATCATTTAAACCAAACTCATTAAACACAAAGTATATAGTTAAAGACTCATTTTTTAAAAGAAACATTGTTTCATAAAATTTAACATCTCTTGAAAATTAATACTTTTTCTACTCAAGGTTAAACATTTATCAGATTTGGACCTAAACTTATTAGTCACATTTAAAACATTAGCAAAACACAAACAACCAAACACCCTTAAATGGAGGAACTTAGGTTCAAGACTATACACAAGCTCATATGAACTCCTACGAGATAACACAGCAGTAGGTAACCTGTTAATTTAATAGGTAGCACTTAGAATAGATTCAGTCCACATGTTCAAAGGTAATCCCCCTGAAATATGAGGGCTCTAGTTGTATTAAGTAAATGTCTATGTTTTCTTTCTGCTATCCCATTTTGTTGAGGAGTATAGACACAAGTTGTTTGATGAAAAATCCCATTTTCCTTAAAAAAAACTCTCAAGTTTTTTATTTACAAATTATGTACCATTATCACTCCTGAACACTTTAATATTTTTCCCAAAATGATTCTTAAATAAACTAGTAAATTATTTTATATTATCAAACACTTTAAGCTTATCTTTCATCAAGAACAACTAAACAGCTCTACAAAAAATCATCAACAACAGTAAGAAAGTATCCATAACCTTCCCTCCTAGCAACTCTATAAGAACCCCAAACATCAAAATGAATAACATCACCAAGACTCTTAGTTTTATGTTCACTCAGATTAAAGGGTTCTCTAATTTGTTTAGCATTATGAAACACTTCACATGGGCCAAAACAATATCCTTAATACCAACCAATTTATCTTTTAAAACCATAAGAACTTGATCACCAAGGTGACCAAGTCTATTATGCTAAATAGAATTAGACACATTACAACTTTTAACATTACTGTTAGGACCTTTAGAATAGTTATTTGTAATAGGTATACTAGGAGGTATGTAGTTCCTCCTGGTCCTAGTAGTAGTAGGAGTAACACGTGCTCCTGGTCTTTAGAAAGTCACACTTTATTATTTTAAGTATTCTGTTAGGATATGCATGAGATATGTTAGGAAAGGATATGCATATCAGTTTTACACATTTTGGTTTAATGATGTATTAGAGTTTCCTTGTAGTATAAAAGGAACCTTAGGCAGAAGGGTTAGACATACTTTTCATCAAACATTATTCTAGTTTATATTAATATTAGAAATCCTTAGTAAAGGATCAAATCATTATAGTTATTTTGTTCTTCTTGTTCATAGTATTTGTATTCCGCACTTATACTGTGTGGTTCATCTAGAGTCTCTCTGTGAATAGACTTGTGATTACAGAAGTCGTTCACCATCCCTAACAGACTGCAAAATCCACATCTAGTGGACCCAACAAGTGGTATCAGAGCCTGGGAGAGTCTCTGTACAAGAAGAATCAATTTTTCTTATTACTAACATCTTTGTTTAATCATGTCTGCCTCGAGTTCTACTCAAACAGGAGAAGATAACACTCCTAAAACACAGCAACCTCAGCAGATCATTGCTACGGTTTCCAACACAAATGGAAAATTTCCTCTTCTGAAAAAGGATGAGTATGATAGCTGGGCAATGAAGATGGAATGTTGGATCACCAACACTAATCAAGATCTTTGGAAGATTATTCAGAATGGAAACAACAAGAGGTTTACTGGAAGAGACAAGAATGGTAATATTATTCTTCTTGACCCTAAAACTCATGAAGAAATCACAACTGTTCAGAAGGAGATCAAAGCAAAAATTATTTTGCTTCAGTCTCTTCCTGATGATCACATGGGTGACTTTTATCACCTGGATGATGCTAGAGAGATCTGGAACGGAGTAAAAGCAAGGTTTGGAGGGAATGAGGAGTCAAAGAAAATACACAGATCCATGCTGAGAGATGAATTCACAGAATTCAAGATCTCAAAAACTGAAGGTATTCATCAAGGGTATGACAGGTTCCAAAGATACTAAGCCAGTTGAATCAACTCGGGTCTAAAACTGACAATGGAGATATCAATGCAAGGTTTCTTAGAGCCTTACCTTACTCATGGAATCAGGTGGTAATCTCTCTTAAAGCAAAAGGTGGCCTTGACTATCTTAATTTTGATGATCTGTTTTATAAGCTCAAAACCTTTGAGCCTCATGTGAGAGGATACTCAAGTGATTCTTTTCTTACTCCTGCTAACTCTGCCTTTGTGAGTTCCATGAGATCTTGTCCCATGTATTATGCTACTAGCCCAAGCTATACTATGTCTTCTCAGCATACTTCTACTCAGCATACTTCTACTCCTGAACCAAAAGCCAAGTCTGGTAGCATGGTAGAAGCTGTTCTTCACTCTTTTGTTGCTGATGTTGATCCACAACAGCAGCTTGCTTTTGATGACTTTAAACAGGTTGATAAACTTGACCTCGATGAAATGGATCTCAAGTGGCAGATGGCCATGCTCACTCTCCGGGTTCACAAGTTTGAGAAGAAAGCCGGTCGAAAGTTTAACTACAACCCAAGAGAGCCAGCAAGGTTAGATGCTATAACTGCCAGCAGCAAGGTCACTTTGCTAGGGAATGCCCTAACAAGAATGACCAGGAGAAGAACAGGTATTCAGCCTTCAAGATTCAGGAGGTCAAGGACGACAAGAAAGCTTTGGTGTCTGTTGACTCTATGGTTAACTGGAGTGATCATTAGAATGCTACCTTGGAAACAGCTGAACCTTCTACTAACGTGTTTGCAATGATTGCCGGGAATCTGTCTGATGCCGAGGAAGCAGAAGAATTTGCTCTTATGGGTATCTCACCTCAGGTACAACATTGTCCTCTTGGTTGTCATGATAAATATTCAGAACTGTTGTCTTAATACAATGAATTAAATGAACAAAATGATAAGTATTTTTTAGATGTTCAAGCATATAAGAATTCTTTAAAAACATTAGAACAACAAAAGAGGTGGCTTCAAGATACTCAACGAGAGTATGAGGATAAAATTAGAATTCTGAACATTGATTTAGAAAACACAACCAATATGCTTAAATACACTTAAAAAGTAAAAGATGACAGTATCAAGGATAAGCAAGACATGTAGGAAAAATTGGATGCTACCCTTTTAAGATTTGAAAAATGGCAAAATGCACCCAAAAATCTTTCAAAGTTAATTGATAGTAGCATGTCTGGTAGGACTAAGAGAGGTTTAGGATTTGATAAATATATTGATTCAGAAGATGTGTTTGATTTATCTTTTCAAGTGTCTTTGATCCTGACAAGGAGGAGGATGGAAAACCTAGTTACAATAGGTTTCATCCAGCTGTAGAAATGCATGTTGTCCCTCCACCTCTTACAGGAACTTTTATGCCCATATCTAGGCATAATGACTTGGATGGATCACAGATGCATGAGTCTCCAAAAAGTTCTACTAATTCTAATGACTTTGTCTCTTGTACTTTCAGTGAGAAAGCCAGTGACTCTGCATCATGTGGTTCAAGTGAAGAGTCGAGACCTACAAGCTCCAAGACAAATGACTCTGCTGCTACTAGTGCTAGGAAGAGTAAAGAGAGAGTTACTTCTACTTCAACTGTGTCTAGTTCTAGTTTATTGAGTCCTAGGAATGCTGTTTCTCCTAGAGTTGTGTGTAATAAATTTAGCAGTATGAAACAATGTCATTTGAATAAAAGGTCGTTTAAACCATGTTTTGTTTGTGGAAGTAAATTTCATTTGATTAAAGATTGTTATTTTTATGACCAACATCCTTCTGTTTATCAAGCATATCCTGCTCCTGGTCCACCAGGAGTTGCTCCATATTCTTCTAGAAGACTAAACCCATGTGCCCAATCTTTTTCTTCTTCTAGAAGAACCTCTCCTTTAGCTTCTGATCATTGGAGAAACAATGGATTTATCCCTAATAGACCAACCAGGAACTATTTTCAAAACTTTAATCAGAATTATGCATTTAATTCAGACCAAATGTATTTTGGGTTGGGAAATTCGGGTATTGCTGTTAAGCCCTCAGCAGGTTGTTCTTGGTCAAATAATAACACCCATATGATGAATAGGCAACCTAAGAACGACAATGGATCTCATCAATCTTCTTGGCTATCTACTAAAGATCCACAATGCAGGCTCAAACCTGGACAGGTTTGGGTCCCCTTAAGACACTAACTTTTGCATATATCTTTTCTTGTTGTTGTAGGTTACTCCATACCAAGATCCTACTCTAGGGATAGTTGATAGTGGATGCTCTAGGAGCATGACAGGGAATAAAGGACTTCTATCTAACTTTGTACCATTTCAAGGCGGAAAGGTATACTTTGGAGGTGGTGAAGGGAGGATCACTGGCAAAGGAACGATTAAGACACCTAACCTTAATTTGAGCAGGTCAACTATGTGGAAGCACTTCAACACTTCAACTTGATCTCTGTATCTCAAATTTGTGACAAGAAGCAGTTTGTCCTCTTTACGGATACTGATGCACTGGTGTTATCCAAAGACTTTAAGCTCCCGGGTGACTCACAAGTTCTACTCAGAATCCCTAGAAGACACAATCTTTATAGTATCAAGCTGAATGAAGTTAATCCTACTGGTCAACTAGCTTGTTTAGTTGCTAAAGCCTCAGAAGATGAAGCCACTAAATGGCACAGAAGGATGGGACATGTAAACTTCAAGACCATTCACAAATTAGCAAATATGAACTTGGACTCTGGTTTACCTCCCAAAACTTTCAGAAATGACATCAATTGCCTTGCATGCAGCAAAGGCAAACAACATAAAGCATCCTTCAAGGCCATTACTGCTCTCACTCTCATAACTGAACCATTGCAGCTACTACACATGGACTTATTTGGTCCTACCTCTATTAGGAGCATTGACCACAAACAATACTGCCTAGTGGTAACTGATGGGTATAGCAGGTTTACGTGGGTTTTCTTTCTGGCTGCCAAAAGTGAGACCTACTCAATTCTCAAGGACTTTATTACACTAATTGAGAATTAGCTGTCCAAGAAGGTAAAAGGTATCCGATGTGATAATGGAACAGAGTTCAAAAATGCAGACCTCATAGCACTTTGTAATTCTAAAGGTATCAAAAGATATTATAGTACAACAAGAACTCCTCAACAGAATGGTGTTGCAGAAAGGAAGAACAAGACTCTAATAGAAGCTGCAAGAACAATGCTTGTCGATTCCAAGCTTCCAACCATGTTCTGGACAGAAGCTGTCAATACTACAAGTTATGTCTTGAATAGAGTTTCTATTACCAATCCTCACAAGAAGACTCTCTATGAGCTACTCACAGCCAAAGTACCTAGCATTGCTCATTTGAAGCCATTTGGGTGTCCTGTCACCATTCTGAATACTATTAACTATTTGGGGAAATTTGATGGCAAGGCACATGAAGGATACATAGTGGGATATTCTGCTCACTCTCGGGGTTATCGTGTCTACAATCTCCAAGCCAAGCGAGTCATTGAAACTATTAATCTCAGGTATTTTGAGGAGAAGTCAAACATACAAGGCAAGGGTCCTGAATGGTACTTTGATCTTGATTATCTTAGTGATTCATTGGGATATTTTCGTTTCAAAACTAACCAAGATACAGGTCCACAAGTGTTTGCAACTTCTAGTGCAGGTGCTCATTCTAGTTTTTCGGACTCAGATGAGGAGGATGATATTTTTGTTGTTCCATCCTATTCCACCACAGTCTCTCCAAATGCCAATGCTACTACTAGTGATGCTTCTCCATCAGACATTATGGACTCACAAGGGGCTCTTGACACATTGCTCAAGAAACAACAAGATGCTACTACAGCAGCTGCTCAAGGAGGTTTTGAGTTTCCTTTGAGTCCCCCTGCTGTCCAAGTTACTCCTAGTACTCCTAATGTTACTCCTAGTGCAAGTTTAACACCTATTGGTAGTCCGGTTAGCGATCCCACTTCCTCAACAAGATTCTCTGATCCTTCTGACCTGGGAAACTATCAAAAGAAGTCTTCTACTAAGCTGGATGATATTCATAAGCAACCAATAGATGGCTGTTGTCCCATATATTTAGATGATTATAGATAGAAAATAGATGAAAAGAGATGGATTCCTAGAGAGAGAAAGTAGTGAGAGAAAGTAGAGAGAGAGGATGGAGAACTAGGTGAATATTAGATTGAGAAAAGAATACAAATGTGAGCAACCAACCCTCCTAACATGCTAGGAGGGTAGTATATATAGTCCACCCACATGCGGGCTTTAATGGACTATATATTGGGCCAGACTTGTCTTTTGGACTTTAATTAGTTTAAATCCAAGCCCATAAACCACGAGTAATTAACTACATATTACAACGTTCTAATTAATATTACAATAATAACTTATGACCGAGCATTCTTGTTTGACTCAACATTTTGAGGCTAACAATCTCCCCCAATGTGAGGTCATACCCTTTTAATATTTGGAGATCAATGGAGATTACGAATCTCGTCATAAATGAGTCTTGAACGTGTAACAGTAGTCTTGTTCCTTCATGCTGTGATCTTTGAGCCTTTGTCATTGTCTTTTGACTTAGTCTTTTATCTTGAGATCTTCAAATCATTCTTGACTTGTCTTTGCCATCTCGCGATCTTGTGTCTTCATCCACATGCTCACACTATTAATTGTTGAATAAGTCTTTAGGCATGAATATGTGGTTTTGAATCTTTGACTTTGCTGAGTACACCGTGACGCCACCTTCTCGAGACAAAACATAGACACGAAATGAATGGCTTTGACATTCGTCCTAAATCGGTAGCGTTTTACCTCCGGTCGGTGAAGACCGTTATACGATATTAAATATTGTACCTGTGATTAGGTAGACTCAATTAAGAATCTCCTTGATAGGGTTTCGGGGCTGTACTAGCCGTTCTCTTTACTCGACCGTCTCAAAGCAAGACTGCGAACATAAAGAGTGAATCAATTGGATAAATATCCGCTTGATTAAAGTCGTCAATTCAAATTCCTGGAACAAGTTTGATTCAAAAGAATCTTACCATTGTTGCTTTCCAGTTGACACAAGTTTGATTCATAAGAATCTCACAAGTCACCTACCGTAGCGCTGTTTGATGTTGACGCTAGAAGGATTTCCATTCGTCACTGTGAATATTAATGAATATCACTCTGAATGTTCAGGCAATACCATAAAGATATTGCGTAGAAACCTGAAACGAGTTTGAATCAATTCAGAATTAAACCACTGTTGCTTTTCAGTTTTACATATGTTCAATTCATAAAGAATCTTACACATGACCTACCGCAGTGCTGTTTGATGTTAACACTGGAAGGATTTCTACTCATCATTGTGAATACTAAGTAGTATCGCTCTGAGTGTTCTAGAAATATCACAAGGATATAGCGTAGGAATCTCTTGATCTTCATCCGTGTGTCCTAACGAGATTTGATTGATCTCTTGGCTCTAGACTCGATTTGTGCACTTTTAGTGGTCGGAGGCTGGAGCAGATGCCACCTATTCAATATCAACTATCTCGGAGTGAGAAAGTCAATAGAAGTCGTGTTGATCTCCGTGACAATAAAACAAACTTCTTTTGAGAGAAGCCTGAGTAGCTAGGAAAGGGTTGTGCTTCACATCACTGGGTCCATGATGAGTTTGTCTTCATGATGAGGTGACCCGGTTTCTGCCTAAGTTGTATGGAGGGCTTCTTTCTTTAGACCCTTTATCCTTACATTTCTTTTTCATTCTTCAACCCCTTCAATGCTTACCAAGACATCATTAATAGCACCTTGTTGTGATTGTTCCAGTGCTATCATCAGTACTTAGTCAGCATTCAACTTCGTTCACATTCTACTCCATCTTTCCTAAGGACTTCTAATAATATATTGGATTGTCCTTGGGAAGATCCCTCCGGTTCTGGTTGGATCGTAGGACTTAAACCAAGAACTCAAATATAACAAGTGAATACAACCAACCTTCCCTTGACTCACTTTTAGAGTATATAAAACAGCTAAGAATAGCCACAATCTTTACAATCAAAATATAAGAACAAATGCTTAATCAACAGAGATCAAGATCTAACAAACTAATCTTCTTAACCAAAACTAGAGAAAACACCTATTTTACACACAGATAAATGAGATAATTGAATAACAAAGCTTGACTTTTCCTTATATAGCCTTGACCAGCAACATTGCCCTTTAGTCCTTATCTTCTTCCAATGTTACACATATAGCCCTTCATCTTTATTCCAGAAACCCTGAAGCCCTTGTACTTTAGTAAAGCTTATAGCTAACATTAAAGCAAGAGAATTTAAGAACATGCTTAACACTAAAGATCCTTCATACATTGACTTTTTAGGAAATGAATTTCATTCCAAAGGACAGTTGTGGCTCTATGTTGTCAAAGGAATAGCTGGTGATAATACAACAGTAAGTCATTTTGTTTCTGTAGTTGATGAAAAAAAAGTTAGTGCCTGTTGTGACTTTTAAGCTTTTCCAAACGATTTTGGGCTTGATATTGGTTAGGTTTAAGATTTTTGAAAATGACATTGCTCCTCTATGTGCAAGAATTTTCAAAGCTTGTAAAGTGGAGAGAAATGAGTCCTACAAATGGGGTCTGCATGCTCACTCAGGCATGCATTTTGTTGCAAACTTCGTAAAGAATTATTCATTGGAAAAGCCTGAGAATGATGAGGCTGCTCGAATTCAAAAAAGCTGGTTAAAGTGGCTTCCGAGTGTTCTTGATCTTTTAGTTGCTGCTTCTCGTTTCGACCAGCTTAATTCGGCAAAGATGCATGTCAAGGTTGACAAAAATAATCCAAGTCTAACAATTACAGGAATTCTTTAAACCTGCGGCATTCAAGAAGAGGAAGTGCATGCAATAAATGATTTGACTCCTATACAAGATTGGGGAGTTCCAACTTTTGGAGTAATGGCCTTGAAAGCAAAAACACTTGTTGTCAAGTAAAAGACATGGGTTCTTGCACTCTATAATCTTAAAAGATCTTTTGTCTATGATAATAACACGAGATCTTTGAAACTCGTTTAGTATTTTGTATTTTGTTCCAAGAGTGTTTTGTTGGCAAGCATTAATAACACAAACTCTTTTGTCTTGAAATGATAATAGCACGAGCTAAGCCCGAGCTTAAAACCTAAGGCTCGAACATAGCCTAGCTCGAGCTCTGGCATACTTGGCTGGTTTCCACCTCTAGTGAGGTCTCACACGTTATTAGACTTGCATCAGAATTTTTCATCCCTATGATCGAAGTCTTTGCCATAATAAGATCATCTTCAACCGTATAATCAAAAGTGTAATATATCGACACATCATCATTGAACATTTACAAAAAATGTTTTCATGATTCATCGGACTTTATAGCAAGTTAATCAAATAATTGTAAGATATGATGATACTGAACTTGTGTGTATGGGGCCCACATATCTCTTGAGTATATTAAATACGTGTCATGGGATTTATTCGTGACGTGTATCATGGGTTTACTTGTGATGGGTATACTATACCTCGTCACCCATCCACCACTCATCGATATGTTTAAATTCTTACCCACGCCCTACTCGCGAATGAAAATGACGAGATTACCGATTCATTTACTTATGGATACCCGTGTAATATGGATTTTTTTCTCACCCATTGTCATGATGTCATCCATACTATTACTCTCTTGGTTTCAAAAGTATTCTCTAGAAAAAAACATCATTCTTACAGTTTTTTATTTCATATTTCTTATAAAATGATAGTTTTACTCATAATAAATTAGTTTAACACAATGTTCTCAAGATTAATTTAATGAGGGAAATAAAATAAAGTAAAAGTAAATACAATGAGTTGTGTTCTTGAGTTTTAGTTAAGGAAGAAAATAAAAGGAAACCAAAAAAAATATAGTGTTAATATCTTGATTTTGAAAGGAAAATAAATTAGGGTGAAACTCTTAACTTCCGATTACTTTACTTTTTTTTTTATAAAGCCATCTTGAAAACACATTGTAATTTTTTTTTAATATTTGTAACATTAACATTAAAGAAGCCAATATAGTAAATTCAAACTAACTTTCCTATCTACTTTTCTAAATAGACAATTATTTTCCAACAACAATATTAAACAATAACTTTTTTTAAAAATACATATGTTTGAGATGTAAAAGTATCGACATTTGTCCGATAGAAAAAAGTCCAATGTTATTAGATAAATTGGGTCCTCTCATAATGTACAATGTTTAAATATACCACGTCGGCACCAATCTATATGTCTATGCTTTTATTTTAGCTTGTCTCTAAATATATGTTTACTTTTATTTATAGCTATTTAAAATAAGTTTTAGTGGATTTATTTTGAAATTAGATACACTAGCCAGGTAATAAATTTTTTTGGCCAACAAATGTTACGTTTATCATGGGGATAACCTTATCGACGGTGCTGTCTATTTGTAAGTGCGTGTACCCACCTGAGCCATGCATATCACGTCAAGGTGCATAGTATTCGAAAAATAACACAAAAGGAACATACTTGATCTTTATTTTCATGTTCAACAATTGCATGTACGATAACAGTGAATTCACGTAGTAATAGTTGAAGGGTGAATTTTCTGAGATGTCTCAAAAGAAATAAAAAAAGAAACTTTAGATTTTTGAAAAATATGATATAGAAATATAGAAAATTGTTGTGTTTTTTTGCATCAATCAAATGATTCTTTTATACTTGAATCAATTAAACGTTACAAAAGTTTCATTAACAATAGAATTATGATTTTGGTTAAAATGTAACCGATTGTTTTTAAATATCATTAAAAAAAGTTAATGTGGATCATTATAAATTGAATTACACATAAAGACACTTAACTTTTTAGTACTAACTTTTAATATCATGGAATGAACAATATTGGTTAAAAAATTAATTTTTTTTATAGTAATGTTTTTTCTTATTTTTTAAGACTTCCTTATTTAGAATGTGATAAATACTTTATAAATTAGTATAGATACGTAGTACTAGTAATAAGTAACATTAATTTTTTGAGCAAATTCTACAAATGCCCCAAACTATAAAAGGATTTGTAATAAATGCTCAAAACGGTTTAAGTTCTCTAATTGCCTTAAGGCGACTTGAAAAACCTAAAAGACTATTCAAAAATACCGAAATGTGTCATTCTTGTCAAGTAAGACGCCCTGGGCTACTTAGAAGGTTGCCCAGATGCTCAGGTCTCCGAAATCGCTTTGAACATTTGAGGAAAACATATTTTTTTGGTATTTATCACAAACCCTCTTTTAATTTGATGAATTTGTAGAATTTTGCAGAATGTGAGTAGATGGAGTACGGTTTTCTTGGACATGTGTGTTACTACAATATGAAATAGGTGCGAATATAAAAGGATAGTTTGTTCATTTGGAATACTTTAAGGAAATATTTTAAAATTGTTTTTTTTACGATTTGGTCGGGTCAATGTCATAGTTGAGTTGGATTATTTTGTCAAAACCTTTTCTTGGTCATTTAAACGGTTCACTGTTCGGTCATTTTGTAGAATGTTCTCTTCGTTCAAGAAAATAACCGAACAATGAACCGTTTAAATGATTTTAAATCAGTGTGTTAAGATCTCTTCTTTCAAAACTTCTTCACATTGTCTGGATTTGAAAGACCCCTGTTGATTTTTGAGTTCATTTTGAATCTGAATTCTATTTTTTTAACCCAAAACACGATGAAGAAGTGAATTTAAAATTGAGATTCACCCAAAACTTTTGAACATCTTCCAATCAAACAGCCTTTGATCTGGATTCATATGCTATATAACTAGTATAAGACCCGTATAATACATAGGCTTTTAAAAAATTGATAAGTTTATCATTTATATATACATGAACAACAATTACTCAAATACAATGATTACGTTTGTATAGACTAGCTTTTCAAACGGAACAAACTTCTTATAAACATTGTATCAACCACATTTGAAATCCCCTTATACTAACTGTTGATCCCAAACTTAGATCGATTTAGCTTGTGTAAACGAGATTGAATCAAGTTTAACATGTAGAGAAACTTTGTTGTGTATAAAACAATTTAAGTATTATGCGGAATTAATACTCAAACAAGAACACACAAACAATGTAAACCAAACTTTCACTTTGATTGATTAGAACAAACTTGCTTACAATGAAAGTGTTAAAACGAATGAAAACTTATTTGAAACAAAACCTAAAGGTCTTCTTTTATAGACTAAGAAGCCTTGTACAAGAGTCTACGTATCAACTATTATAGGTAAAGATAAATATAGAAAATACATTGTTGATCATATCTTTACTAGAAACAAACTAGAAACATAATACGCGTAGACTAAATCTTTTATCAGTGCTTGACTTCATCCTATCAACGCTTGACTTCTTCCTGTCAACGCTTGATCTGTCAACGTTTGTTTTCTTCTTATCAACGCTTGTTTTCTTCTTGTTAGCGTCCAAGTGTACTGGCTATATTTTATTCCCAATAATCCTCCCCTAAACTTGATATCTACTCTAGCAATCAAGTTTTTGAATAAAAATTAAGAACTAGGAGGATTCTTACAAATCTTATCATATTGGTAATAAACATGCCTAATCAAATCTTTGGCCACGTCACTTGAGTAGTCAATCTCTAGCTGTGTTGTCTTCATCTTTTCCAAAACTTCTTTGGACATGGGATACTCAGCATCTACAAGAAGATACTCAGCAAACTTTGTGGAACTCAAATAATACACACCAGCAGCTGAATACAAATGCCATTGAAGTCCACTGAAACCATCCTCAAGATCCTTCCAAACAGGATCTTCTTCTTCTGGTGCACACATCCTCTTGAATGTTGACCAAAGCTTTATTCCATTAACTGAAGTAGGTGCTTCAGTCTCATACTTGGTCATCAACAACCTCCAAAGGTCTGCCAAGTCTTCCCTATCCATACTTGCAAATAGAGACATAAGAGTAGTAAATGTGTGTACCTCTTTCCCATATCTGCCAATCATCCAAAACCCACTTGCATATTCTTCATAGCTAATGATAGGGTTTCTGGCATCAAGAGGTAACACTTATACCATATCTGAAGCTTCCATGGGTGAGAGCTTAATGCTCCTTCTTATAACAGATTCACTGGGATTCAATTTATCCATATCTTTAGGGAACTCAAGTGGAACTCCCTTCTTCAAAGGCCTTGGAACAATCATTGCCTTTTGAATCTCCATCTCTTCTGCAAGTTCTTCTCTCCTTTCATCTGAGAGAAGTCTGATAGTATTCATTTCCTGCACTGATGCCCAAGTAGGATAAGCCTTATACTCCAATTCTTCAAAGGTTAATCCCTGCAATTTCTGAAATGTCCATCCTGTTTTATGACACTTGAGCAACATGTAATAAAGATCCCTTCTATCTCTCTTCAGCAGTGAGAAAACATTGCTAGCCTTATGCTTCAGAATGACCTTGTAGTCTCTTTGAACTCTTAGAAGAATCTTCAATCCCTAAATTTGATCTGAAATTGTCATATCTGGATTCTCCATAACCTTATCTTCCTATGCATGGTACATCTGAGCAACTTCTGGCATATCATAATCTACCTGCAACTTTAACTCTATAAGTTTCTCCCTTGCCAACTCATCACCATATTCAAGTCTTTCTAGTTGTTCAATTATCATAACACTTGAATCTGAACTCCCTTCATCACTTCCTTCTTGTTCCTCAGAAGTAACAACAAATAGTGATTCACCAACCTTCTTCATTTCTTGTTCCACAAGTTGTGCAGCCAACTTTGAATCAAACTCTACTTGAGCTGCATCCTTTGGAACTTCTGTTTCTACCATGATTCCTTTACCCTTATCTAATGGATCAATGATAGGTAAAGATGATGATGGTACCTGTGAAGACACTTCCTTGATGATAGCTGATGACTGGAATACATCAACCATATCTGTAGGTCTGTCAACGCTCAAATTCTGTGTGTCAGCGTCCAACTTACTCTTGTCAGCGCTTGGTGTGTCAGCGTCCAAAGTCTGCATGTCAACGCTCACCTTACTCGTCTCAGCGCCTCTAGTGAACTGCTCCATCATTGCTGTAAAGGACAAGTTCAAGTTGGTAGGAGTAACCAAAGATGTATCAAAACCTGGTTGCTTCTTCAATTCAGTAAGGGCTTCAACAACACCCAAAGATTCTCCATCATGTGAGCCTTTGTCACTCACATGGATCTGCTCATCCTCCCCTTTGGAAGAATCCTCCATACCACGCCTATTGTTAGCATCCTCCAAAAGAACAATCCTCTCCCTCAATTGCTTGAGTTCAAGACCTTGTGTACTGATTGTTTGTACCAGGTCTGCATTTTGCTTTTACAAGCTAATGCAGTCAACCGTCAATTCAAACATTGTGTATGGTTCCAATCTGCCCTCCTCTAGAATGGGTATTTGACCTCCCAAAGTAGATTCATGGGGCATGGATGAGGTCTTAAAGATGTTAGGACTGGATTGGCCTGCATCTAAGCGAGTACCAATAGTCCCAACCTCATCCATAGCACCAACCACACTTGTGGTGGTGATTCTCTCTGCAACATGGCTAGGACCACTAGAGGAGAACAATCCAGTAGTCCTTGGGCGTTTCATCAACCTATATTCAGGGGGTGTAGAAGATGATGTGGATTGGGTGGTAGTTTGAAGGTTAAGGGGTGTTTGGGTCTGTGATGGAAAGGTGTCAACGTTTGGATTACTAATGTCAATGCTAATATTTAACGTGTCAGCGTTGAAGGATTCTTGGTCAAGTTCCATGTGTTGAGGTGAAGGTAAGGGATCTGGTATTGGGTCAAGTTGTGGTTGTGGGTCAGGTTGAGGTTGTGCTGCTGCAATAACAACAAGCATAGCTTGGGTGAGGGGTAATTCTCTGTGTGGGGGTGAGTTCATCTTACTAAAAATAGCTTTCTTTTACATAGGGATCTCATAAAAATCATCATGATCCCTTGTGCAGTACCTTTGCTCATCAAAAACCATTTGTAAAAATCTGGGATAAGCCAAAGTCATCTTATTACCCTTGTTTTTACACATGCCATCAAATATCAGTTTAGAAAAATATACTTTTACCCATTGGTAATGCACACAATTGCACTAGCAATTGATCTGTTAATTTCATTATGTGTAGTATACTTGGGACTCAAACATTGAAGGATGACATGTATTAAGTACTTCCAGGCTGGGGGAATTCTTGTTTATGATATTTATTTAAAGTACCCTCTTCAGGGAAAGGATACTCCAAAGCCTCAAGTCCTTGTTCTATCTCATTAATGGAGAGAGTGGTTATACCATCTGCATCATCAAGATGCAAAGCCTGGTAAACCAAGGCTTTAGTAACCACCCAAGTACGCCCATGAACAATAGCTGTTAATGTAGTCACATTATTAAGCGTTGAGGAACTAACAGTGTTCCAAAACTGTTTAATATGAGTGACAGGGATGAGAGGAGCATGAGAAAGTGCATACCTAAGTGGAGATGCATTCAAATACGCCACCATCTGAGTGTATTGTGGAAACAGAGCATCATCAGCCTCCAAATAAGCGATCATATTGTGCTGACTTCTGAATCCCAATACCAAGTCACTTGGTTTAAACTTAGGCGCCATAGATGTAGAAAGCTGTTTGTGAAAGATTGTAAAAGATGAATTATAGGAGAAAAGTTGTTAGACAATAATATAAGAGTACCATGTATAAAAAGTAGGAGCCAAATATATAGGAGTGATAGGCACATGTGATTGGTCAAAAATAAGGCAAGTATTTTCAAAATATAATGATGAAAATAGTGAAAAGAAAATAAGTTATCTTGTGCATTAATTAAAAGTTATCTACTCCCAAAATTGCGGCCCCAATTTTCGTCAAAAATAACAACTGGGTAAGACCCAATGAGTGTCAACGGTCAAAAATAATCCATCAACGCCCAACGGCTATATTATTGTCAATGTTTGCAAAAGCCATGTCAACGTCTAAATTGGTCACAACAACGCCTGGTAATATATATGTCAGCGTCCAAAAATAAAAGTAATAAAAATGAAAAAGGACCTTAACAAAGTAATTTATCCTAGTGAAGATAACCTATAAACTGAAAATAACTATAGGGCGGCAAGCACTGTCCAATTATGCAGACTTGCTTATGCAAGATAGACATAACAGTCCTCTAGTGTCCCTTGCTAACCAAAATTCTTAACAGTTAAGTTATCTCATAAAATCCCTTGTAACTCCCAGGTAAACCCAATATAAATCATAGCCAAGTCTCCCAACAGACCACATCCAAATCTAGGCCAAAAAGGTCTTGGCAGCATGCATAGTATATCAACTTTGCATGCTACAGTGCCTCATGAGATAGGAAACTAACTCATACTCACCAGTGGACACAATCTAGAATTATGATAAGAGTATTATAAGAATACCCAAAAAGTCCTAAAAGGTTCCTAAAACCTCCCCTTAAACTGTGATACATAAGTTGCCAAATAATATACATGTAAATAAAAAAATGTTATGTCAAGATAGGAATATGAATATTCCAACCATCATCCATAAATGTAAAACATGCTCCAATGATTCTCTAAGGATCCATAAGCAACTCTGTATCCAATGGTACAATGCTAACAACGCCTGCACACTTAGATCAAAAACCACAAAACTAACATGTTGCTGACAACGTCACGATAACACTTATCAGCGTTAAGATAACCTTTGTCAGCGTTAGACAAATAAAGTGGAAAATCTAACTTCACAAAAAGACCAATAACAATGCATATCCTGTACATACTTTCACAAAAAGATCCCAAAACACATATTAAGTGAGATTGATCATTCCAATACTTGTTACCAAGTATTGAAATCTTCCAGTATCAAAAGGTTTAGTTAATAAATCAGACACATTTTCTTCTGTGTCAACCCTGTCTGGTTGTATAAAACCCTTTTCAAAACAATCTCTTATAAAATGATGTCTAATTTCTGTGTGTTTTGTTTTAGAGTGATGTATAGGATTTTTAATAATGCATAAAGTGCTGTTATTGTCTACAAAAATCTTGGTATGCATGAAATTATACCCATAATCCAACAGTTGGTTTTGAATCCATAAGACTTGTCCACAACAAGCAGCTGCTGCTACATATTCTGCTTTAGTTGTAGAATTGGCCACCACTGTTTGTTTCTTGCATTGCCAAGAGATCAATCTGCTCCCAAGAAACTGACATCCACCAGTTGTGGATTTTCTATCAAAATTGTTGATACAAGGGTTTTGCTATGGTTCGGATTAAGTTCTCGGTATCCTCTCGAATTGATCACAGCCTATAGTGGAATAATTGTTCTTGGTGGCAAAAAGGGGTTTTGGTTTTCTATTCTAATAAAGATGCAATAAATAAGAATTAGAACAGAAACAGTTAACGAATTAACACACAGTTAGAATTAAAGTTAAACAGTTAAATAACAAAACTAATAAAAGATCCTTACTGAAAATACTCTATTCGGAATAAACTACCATGCTGAATAAATGGCTATGCGGAATACTGGCTATTCGGAATGTAGGCTTATGCGGAATACTTGTGCTTACTCGGAATAAACTATCACCATGCAGAATAAAAGGTATACTCGGAATAATGGACAATTCGGAATAAAAATCCTATGCTGAATAAAAGAGACTATGCGGAATAATATTTCCTATTCGGAATAAAGATTATACTCGGAATACATAAAATATTCCGAATAAAGGAAAGTAAAAAGTGCTACTCGGAATATAGAAATATTCCGAATAGGAGAAATCAAGCAGTCTATCCGGAATAATGAAAATGTTCCGAATAAGGGTCAAGACAAATGGACTATCCGGAATAACTAAACATTCCGAGTAAGGGAAAGAGCAAATGGACTATTCGGAAAGTTGCTGGGAATGAAGAACAGTAGCAGAAACTTCAAGAACAGGGGAATACGATTTGATCACAAATCGAACCAAATAAGCAAAAAGGTTTTACCAAATTAACCACAAATCATCTACTAACTACAAGGATCAAATCCCAATCATAAAAACACAAATTCAACAACTTTTTAAGATCAAACTTGAACTAAATAAAAACTTAAGAACTTTGAATAAAAGATGATGATGAACAAGAGGAATGAAAAGATTAAATGAACACTTGAATTGATGATTAAGATTCAGTAAACAAAAGGAAAGGATCAAACTTACAAGATTAAAAGAAGAAATCAAAGAGATGAAAACCACTCCTTAAGGGAGATGGTTTCCTACGAACTAGGAAAAATGTAACTGAAAGAAAAACTAGATTCCAAATTTTGTGAGGGTGATCCCTTTATATAGGCTGAGTGGTTGGTTGGTGAGTGGGCTTTCTCCCTTTCTTCTTGTCTTCTCAGAAAAGTTGACGTTTTCGATTCTGATTCGGGGTTTTGTCGTCGATTAAATTCAACTCGTCTTTTAATTTCTTCGTTTAATAGACTTGAGTTTCTTCGACATATGCAAATCTTCCATCTTTGGTCCTTTTCTTCGATAAATCTTCAAATAGGCCCATTGACTTCAAATCTTTTGCATCTCTTGGACAATAGACTTTGTCTTTAGTCTTTTTCCTTGATAAAACCCGTGCAATCCCATGTTTTCTTCAATAATCATCCGGTTGACTCTGAAAACATAATAAACACAAAAACCACGCATAATTCCAAACAAATGATATTAAACATGCTTTTTGGTCTTGTTTTAGTAAGAAATAAGTGGTAAAAGGATGGGTGTTTTCACACCTATCAAATCCCCTACACTTAACCATTGCCATGCCCTCATTTAATGCTTAGCGTTAAAGCAAGTTTACACTTCTCTCATAATCAATCAACCTTGGCCTTATTAAAATACTACTAGACAAAAATCAAAGTACTAAGAGAAATTAAATCTTTAATGTAAACAAAAGGATGGAAATAACTTGCCAAGAGATCAAGGACTTACATTAGGGCTTTGGTGCTGCAAATATTTATCACCCTCAAGTTTCACGTTCCCCAAACTAAGCTTAAAAACGAGATCATTGTTATTATAAGTTAGCAAATCAAACACTTACACACATGGCTTAATTATATGCTTAAACTCCCTTATTCCTAGGTGTATCTCTTATATTTTATTTGTGTCTTAGAATGATCATGAAGATGCATTTTTGGACTTATTTCGATAGTTTATTTAGGCTGAAAGCAAAGTAGGATGATTTGATCAATAGTTAGCTAAAGGACAAAATCTCTTAAAACTGCTTCTCGGGATATCAAAAAGTTCATATCTTGGCATAACTCGGTTCACGATTTGAGACCTTTCTCGGGCCGATATTTGGCATGTACTTCATACTTCATATCTTGAGAGACGTTCTTGAGATAATGGTCTTCTCATCGTAATAGAGATTCTTCACTTGGAGACTTTTGAGGGGTACTCCAACTTTGTTGACCACGACTTCATGATTATTTCTTCAATCTCTAATTGGGATTTTAAGATACAACGATCCGCCTCCTTTTCGGACTTGGATCTATTTATCCTCATACCTTGTTAGGGTCTTTTCGGATAGACTTCTCCATGATCTTTATGGGAGTTGATTGCTTTTCGTCGTGAGTCTTGATCCTTCATATTGATTTTGGGAATAATGCTTTTCACATCACTTTGGATTTTCAGCAATAAAATGGAATCCTCATGCCTTGTTAGGGCCTTTTCGGACTCGCCAATCTTCGCGCCCCGCTTCATAAGTTATGCCTTGGCTATGAACTCTTATCATTACCGAGCAACTTTTAAACGATCTTGGGCTAGAAGCTAAGTAACTTTTCAAATCGTACGACCTTACTTATTGCAGATAAATTATTAGCAAGTGATGGGAGAATAGGCAAATAATTACACCAAGTGAGGTTGTGCAAGAATACCGACTTATAATTGACTCTATCATTTCTCGTTCTCCACAATTTAAAATATCAAGTAATGAGACTTGTGGATGCTTAGCCTAATAAACCAATTAAGGTCTATATGGTTAAGGATACTAGCTAGAATAAACTCGGATAAGTCTATTCGGGTTGAGTCAAAATAATCGCAACGGGCCTAATATGTCAAAGATTTCAAAACTAGCTACACCACTTTATTAATATTTTTGACTTTATTGCGGGATATATACATATGAAAGCAACGATAAAAATTTACAAATTACGACAAAATGGCCAAAGTTAATTAAAAATTTGAAAAATGCTGAAAAAGATGATTTTTCCGGTTAATGAAGGCATTTTCATGGAAAAGTCCACTTAAAACTTCGATAGAAGTCCCCCCTACACTTAAGATAAACATTGTCCTCAATGTTTAAGCATGTGGGAAAAGTCTCCCCTACACTTATGGCATTGTGCACGTTGGTTAAATCAAGTTAAGAGACGACTAACGTGATCAATTTCAAATGTGAGTATGAAGAAAATTGAATCACGATAGTTGAGAGATAGAACCGGATTTCGGATAACACGGGAGCACGGTTTCTTCAAAGGTTCCAAAAGTGCATTCATCCCTGTAATCACATCACCACACAAAGACAAAGAACCTATACAGGTCCCCCTACACTTAGGAGGTTAAAACATAAAAGGATAGATACTCGGGTTGCCTCCCGAGGAGCGCTTGTTTTTTATAACCGAGTCACGAGCCTGACTCGACCCAAAATTAGTTCATGGGGAACGTGGTGAGGGATGGAATCATCTCCTGAGAGATGTCCTCACCAAAGTACAACTTCAGACGCTGGCCATTCACCTTGAAATTGGGCCCATTTGGCTGAGAAAGCTCAATGGTCCCATATGGAAAGACTTTGGTGACGGTGAATGGACCAGACCAGCGGCTCTTCAACTTGCCAGAGAAGATCTTCAACCGAGAGTTAAAAAGTAAGACTTGATCACCAACGTGGAACTCTCGGTTCTTGATTTTTGCGTCATGAAGGATCTTCGTCTTCTCCCTGTAGATCAGCGAGTTTCTCATAAGCTTCATTCCTTAGTTCGTTGAGCTTGTTGAGTTGAATCTTGCGATGATCACCGGCTTTGTTGATGTCGAGGTTAGCCCACTTCAAGGCCCAGTGCGCCTTATGTTCCAGCTCGATGGGAAGGTGGCACGCTTTCCCGTACACAAGACGATAAGGTGTACAACCGATCGGGGTCTTATAAGCAGTACGGAAAGCCCACAGAGCATCATCTAACTTATCGGCCCACGCGACACGATGCTCTCCCACAGTACACTCCAGAATTCGCTTCAATCCACGGTTGGATATCTCGGCTTGCCCATTGGTTTGGGGATGATAGGCGGTGGAAAGACAGTGATTGACACCATACTTAGCCATGACTCTTGCAAATTGATCGTTGCAAAAATGAGTCCCGCGGTCACTGATAATAGCGCGAGGAACGCCGAATCTAGCGAACAGCTATTTCAAAAAGTTACAAACCACCCTTGCATCATTAGTAGGGAAAGCTTTGGCTTCAACCCACTTTGAAACGTAGTCAACGGCTACAAGGATGTATTTGTTTCCTTTAGAGGAAGGGAATGGCCCCATAAAGTCGATACCCCAAACATCAAAGATTTCACATTCTTGTATGAAATTTTGAGGCATCTCATCTTTATGTGTGATCTTGCCTTGTTTTTGGCAAGCATCACATCGTTTAACCATCTCGTGAGCGTCACGATAGATGGTGGACCAATAAAATCCCGAGTCAAACACTTTTTTGGCGGTGTAGTTGGGACCAAAGTGACCACCGGTGGGTCCTTTGTGGCAAGCATCAAGGATTTCCAAAGCTGCCGGTCCATCAACACATCGGCGAATAATCAAGTCGGCACATTGTTTGAAAAGATACGGGTCATCCCAAAAGTAAGTCTTGATGTCTTTGAAGAACTTTTTCTTTTGCTGGGATGTTAATCCGTCAACGAGAATTCCACCCGCCAAGTAGTTTGCAATGTCTGCAAACCACGGGGTTTCATCAGAAGTTGAGTTGATAGACATTAAGGTCTCCAGTGGGAAAGAATCATTGATTTCTTTGTTCGGATGATCCCCTTGGTAAGGATCCTCAAGTCTACTGAGATGATCCGCGGCTAGGTTTTCAGCTCCTTTTTTATCGCGAATTTCAATTTTAAATTCTTGGAGTAGCAAAACCCAGCGAAGAAGTCTTGGTTTGGAATCTTGCTTTGTCAACAAGTACTTCAACGCGGAATGATCGGTGTAAACGATTGTGGTGGAAGGACAAGATAAGGGCGGAACTTTTCAAAAGCATAGACAACAGCTAAAAGCTCTTTTTCGGTTGTCGTGTAATGCAATTGGGCCCCAGTCATTGTCTTGCTAGCGTAATGGATCGATTGGAAGTGTTTGTTCACTCTTTGGCCCAAAACCGCACCAATAGCAAAGTCACTAGCATCGCACATCAACTCGAAAGGCAGCTCCCAATTAGGGGTAACCAAGACGGGTGCCTTAGTTAGCTTATCCTTAAGCAAGTTGAAGGCTTCAATACACTCGTTGGAAAAGATAAAAGGAGTATCTTTTTCCAAGAGGTGGGTCATCGGGCGAGCGATTTGAGAAAAATCTTTGATGAATCGACGGTAGAAGCCCGCATGACCCAGAAAACTTCTCACACCCTTCACGGTTGAAGGTGGAGGCAACTTAGCGATAACATCGACTTTAGCATGGTCTACTTCAAGACCGGCTTTGGAGATCTTGTGTCCTAGCACGATGCCCTCTTTTACCATGAAATGGCATTTTTCCCAATTCAGAACAAGGCGAGTGTCTTCTCACCGCTTAAGCATACGTTCCAAATTGGCAAGGCAGGAAGAGAAGGAATCCCCGAAGACCGAGAAATCATCCATGAAGACTTCCATGGTTTGTTCAACCATGTCATGGAAGATAGCTAACATGCACCTTTGGAAAGTCCCAGGGGCATTGCATAAGCCAAAAGGCATTCTTTTGTAAGCAAATATGCCATAGGGACAAGTGAATGTTGTCTTCTCTTGATCTTGGGGATCGATGGGTATTTGGAAATAACCCGAGAAACCATCAAGAAAGCAGTAATATTCATTACCCGCTAGACGTTCAAGCATTTGGTCCATAAAAGGTAGAGGGAAATGATCCTTTCTCGTGGCATCATTGAGTTTGCGGTAGTCTATACAAACTCTCCACCCAGTAGCGAGACATGTAGGAATCAACTCGTTGTTTGCATTGGGCACAACGGTGATGCCGCCTTTCTTAGGCACACAATGGACTGGACTAACCCATGGGGAATCCGAAATAGGGTAAATCATACCCGCATCAAGAAGTTTGATAACCTCTGTTTTGATGACTTCATGGATTTTTGGATTCACCCTTCGTTGGCTTTGAATTGTGGGCTTAAAGTCGTCCTCCATGAGAATTTTGTGTGTGCAGAAGTGAGGATCAATTCCGCGAATATCATAAATTTTCCAAGCAATTGCCTTCTTATGATCTTTAAGCACGGCGATGAGGCAAGTTTTCTCTTCATCTTTCAAGTCCTTCGCGATAATGACGGGTGACTTCTTCTCTTCTTCAAGGAACACGTACTCGAGATGGGGCGGCAACTCCTTAAGTTCTAAATCCGGAGGATTTTCGATGGGAGGCGTTTTCAAAGTCGGAGTATCGATAGCAATAACCTTAGGAGATGGTGGAGAAAGATTGTCTTCGTTGAGAAGGTTTTCAAAGAAATGCATGTCTTCATCCTAATTGGTGGTAGAATCGTTATTTGCTAAGTTCACATCTCCCATGGTGGCTTCAAGATCTTGCCAAAACAAATCACTTTCTCCAAATAGAGACAGTGATGAATCAATAGAGGAAACGGTCTCAACATTGGGAAGAGAGGTAGGAATATTTTTACAAGCATCAATAAAGTGTTCTTCACAAGCCTCATCCAGAACGTCAATACAATTAACACTCTCGTATGAATAAGGTTGTTTAGACAACTTTCCCATGTTGAAGACGATTTTATCGTCACCCACTCTCATGATTAGCTCGCCGGCTTCAACATCGATGAGAGTGCGACCGGTCCTCAAGAATGGACGACCAACAATTAATGGCACACGAGGGTCCATCTCGTAGTCGACGATGACGAAATCGGCAGGAAAAGTGAATTTGTCGACTCCTACAAAGACGTCTTCGGCTATCCCCACTGGATAAGCAACCGTGCGGTTAGCTAATTCCAAAGTCATTTTGGTGGGGACTAGCTCAGGGAGAGATAATTGCTTCCAAACACTTAGAGGCATTAGATTAATACTGGCACCTAGATCGGCTAGGGCCATGCAATTCTCTACTCCCGGGAAATTGCAAGGGATTAAGAAACGACCCGGATCACCAAGCTTGGTTGGCAATTTCCTTAAGAGCACTGCAGAGCAGTTCTCATTAAGTTGGGTGTTGGCAATATCAAGAAGCTTTTCCTTGTCACTCAGAAGATCTTTAAACATTTTCGCGTACTTAGACATGTGAGCGAGAGCCTCAGCGAAGGAGATGTTGAAATTCAATTGTTTGAACATTTTAAGAAAGTTCGAAACCTGAATATCGTCCTTGCTTTTGAGCTTCTCTTTCCTCAACCTAGATGGATAAGGTAGATTGGAAGAAGAGGAAGGCTTTGGAAGAATAGGATCACTCACATCCTTGGGTGGAGGAGGGGTAGAAGTAGGAGGCGGAGAAATTGGGGAAGTAGAAGGATGAGGAATAGGAGCAGGTGACTCGTTCTCCTTAGTCACAATCACCGGTGGAGGTATAGGAAGCTCGGGTTCCTTGGTACTTTTGCCACTACGAGTGGTGATTGCTTTCATCTCCCCTCTTGGATTCGCAATGGTGTTACTCGGAAGAGTACCCGAAGAAGAGGGTTGATTACCTTGGAAGAAACTAGCCATCATGTTCTTTAAGTCATTCGTTTGACTATCCAACGTGTTTCTCATGTCAGCTCTCAGATCGTTCCCTTGTTTCACCAGATCTTCTTTCAAGTTGAGCACTTCGCGCTGAAGATTTCCCACGATCACATCGTTAGTCCTCATATAGGTTTCCACTTCTTGGTGTAAAGCGGTGGGTTGGTTGGGAGGAGCATTGTATGCGAGTGGTTGATAAGCAGGTTGTTGGTAAACTTGGTTGTTTCGTTGAGGTGGTTGTTGCTGTTTGTGAGGTGGTATGTATGGTGTACGAGGTTGTTGTTGTTGTTGAGGAGGGCGATTGAGGTTTTGTTGTTGGTTTGGGTTGTTAGGAGGAAAACCGGGTGGTGAGAGATAGTTGTTGGAGCAGTAGCTAAGCAGGTTACGGTCACCTTGAGGACGGGCTTGATAAGCGGGTTGAGGATAGGTGCCATAAGCTGCATTCACGTTTTCAGAAGGGTAGTCTTGGGTGGCGATACAAGTGGTGTAAGAGTGGGGACCCCCGCATATCTCGCATGGTTGGCTAACAGCATTGACTTGAGCGTCTTTAGCGTTTCTAGCGTTGATGCTGTTGGTGTTGCTGGCGGTTTAGGTAGCAAGCGATTCAAGAAGCACAGTGATTTTTTCAAGTCGCTTATCGCTGTCACTAGTACTAGCACTAGCAACATTGGTCCGAACACTCTTGGTTTGCACACGAGACTTATTCTCAATGATATCCCAAGCAGCATTGGAAGTCTTAGCCAAAAGATTACCCCCGAGGCACTGTTTAGTGAATCTTGGTCATTCATGTTTAAACCATTGTAAAAAGTGTTAATTTGGTGCACTTTGGTAAAACCATGTTGTGGGCATTTTCTTAAAAGGTCTTTGAAACGGTCCCAAGATTCACTAAACGACTCATCGTACTTTTGTTCAAAATTTATGATTTCATTCCGCAAAGCGGTAGTACGAGAGGGTGGGAAGAAGTAATTGATAAACTTGGTTTCCAAATCCGTCCACGAAAGAATACTTTGTGGCGGTTCCTTAGCAAGCCAATGCCGGGCTTGTCCCTCTAAGGAAAAGGGAAAAAGTTGTAACCGGATTACCTCTTGTGGAACACCATTGAATTTGACCGTATTGGTGAGTTGCAAGAATCTCTTGATGTGGTCATGTGGATCATCAATGGTACGCCCCAAGAATGGTTGAGCGGAGACCATCTGGATAAATCCGGATTTGAGCTCAAAATTGTTGGCTGCAATCGCTGGTATAACAATTGGATCATTGTTGCCATCTACATGAGCTTGCAGAAGTTCAATCATCGGGCGATTATCCGGTAGAGGCTCATTGTTGTTGTTGTTGTTGTTATTATTGTTGTTGAAAGGTGGGTTGTTGTTGTTATTATTGTTTTTTTGAGGTGGTATGTTGTTGTTTTGTACACCGGCCATGTTTAAGTCTTCGAGAGGCTTGGGCTCTTGATAAGACGTTGATCGAGTGCGCATACACCTGCAAAAGAACTAACAAGGCAAAAACAAAGCAAAAATATTTTTGGTTTTTATGTTTTTTAATTTTTAGGATTTTTGAAAATTTATATTTTTTAGGGTTTTTGAAAATTTTTATGAAAAAGTAACGTTCACGGTGAACGGATCCCAAAGTCCAAGTTCTCACAAAAAACTGTTAATCTTAACGAGAAGAGCCGGCAGCGGCGCCACTTGATACAAGGGTTTTGCTATGGTTCGGATTAAGTTCTCGGTATCCTGTCGAATTGATCACAGCCTAAAGTGGAATAATTGTTCTTGGTGGCAAAAAGGGGTTTTGGTTTTCTATTCTAATAAAGATGCAAAAAATAAAAATTAGAACAGAAACAGTTAACGAATTAACACACAGTTAGAATTAAAGTTAAACAGTTAAATAACGAAACTAATAAAAGATCCTTACTAAAAATACTATATTCGGAATAAACTACCATGCTGAATAAATGGCTATGCGGAATACTGGAAATTCGGAATGTAGGCTTATGCAGAATACTTGTGCTTACTCGGAATAAACTATCACCATGCGGAATAAAAGGTATACTCGGAATAATGGACAATTCGGAATAAAAATCCTATGCTGAATAAAAGAGACTATGCGGAATAATATTTCCTATTCGGAATAAAGATTATACTCGGAATACACAAAATATTCCGAATAAAGGAAAGTAAAAAGTGCTACTCGGAATATAGAAATATTCCGAATAGGAGAAATCAAGCAGTCTATCCGGAATAATGAAAATGTTCCGAATAAGGGTCAAGACAAATGGACTATCCGGAATAACTAAACATTTCGAGTAAGGGAAAGAGCAAATGGACTATTCGGAAAGTTGCTGGGAATGAAGAACAGTAGCAGAAACTTCAAGAACAGGGGAATACGATTTGATCACAAATCGAACCAAATAAGCAAAAAGGTTTTACCAAATTAACCACAAATCATCTACTAACTACAAGGATCAAATCCCAATCATAAAAACACAAATTCAACAACTTTTTAAGATCAAACTTGAACTAAATAAAAACTTAAGAACTTTAAATAAAAGATGATGATGAACAAGAGGAATGAAAAGATTAAATGAACACTTGAATTGATGATTAAGATTCAGTAAACAAAAGGAAAGGATCAAACTTACAAGATTAAAAGAAGAAATCAAAGAGATGAAAACCACTCCTTAAGGGAGATGGTTTCCTACGAACTAGGAAAAATGTAACTGAAAGAAAAACTAGATTCCAAATTTTGTGAGGGTGATCCCTTTATATAGGCTGAGTGGTTGGTTGGTGAGTGGGATTTCTCCCTTTCTTCTTGTCTTCTCGTCTTTTCAGAAAAGTTGACGTTTTCGATTCTGATTCGGGATTTGTCGTCGATTAAATTCAACTCGTTTTTTAATTTCTTCGTTTAATAGACTTGAGTTTCTTCGACATATGCAAATCTTCCATCTTTGGTCCTTTTATTCGATAAATCTTCAAATAGGCCCATTGACTTCAAATCTTTTGCATCTCTTGGACAATAGACTTTGTCTTTAGTCTTTTTCCTTGATAAAACCCGTGCAATCCCATGTTTTCTTCAATAATCATCCGGTTGACTCTGAAAACATAATAAACACAAAAACCACGCATAATTCCAAACAAATGATATTAAACATGCTTTTTGGTCTTGTTTTAGTAAGAAATAAGTGGTAAAAGGATGGGTGTTTTCACACCTATCACTTGTCACCACCATAATCACTGTCTGAATATGCAATAAGCTCCAATGGTGAATCTTTTGGATACCATAATCCCAAGTCTGGATAACATCTAAGGTATCTAAAGATTCTCTTGACAGCATGAAGATGACACTCTTTGGGAGTCACTTGATGGCGTGCACATGCACACACAACAAACATAATGTCAGGCCTTGAAGCTGTGAGATACATCAATGAACCAATCATTGATTTATAGTGCCTAACATCCACATCTTTTCCATCTCCAACTTTTCCCTAAGGGTGTTCTCTATCCATAGGAGTACTAGCCCTTTTCTCCTGTGGAGAAAAGCCAAACTTCTTCAAGATTTCTGCTACATATTTATCTTGAGAGATGAAGATACCATCTTCTTTCTGCTAAACTTGTAACCCTAGAAAGAAGTTCATCTCCCCCATTGCACTCATCTTGACTTTCTCTGTCATAAGTTTGGAAAAGTCTTCACTCATCTTTGGACTTGAAGACCCAAAGATGATATCATCCACATAAACCTAGACAAGTAAGAAATCCTTACCAGTCTTCTTTGTAAATAAGGTCTGGTCTATGGTGCCCTTTTTGAATCCATTTTCCACCAGATAGGTGGACAATGTCCCATACCATGCTCTTGGGGCTTGATGAAGTCCATACATAACTTTCTTGACTCTATATACCTTGTCTGGATGCTCTGAATCTTCAAAACCAGGAGGCTGCATTACATAAACCTCCTCTACAATTGTGTCATAAAGAAAAGCACTCTTCACATCCATTTGATAGACAGTAAAGCCCATGCAGGAAGCATAGGCTAGAAATATCCTTATAGCCTCAATCCTTACAACTGGTGCAAAGACCTCCTCATAGTCTATCCCTTCCTCTTGTGTATATCCTTGAGCCACTAAACGTGCCTTGTTTCTGACCATAATGCCTCTTTCATCCTTTTTTTTCTAAGAACCCATCTTGTCCCAATAGGTTTGACATGTCTGGGACAATCAACCAACTCCCAAACATCCTGAATAGCAAATTGGTGAAGCTCATCCTGCATTGCTTCCACCCAACTTGGTTCTTTGAGAGCATCAAAAATCTTCTTGGGTTCCTGTTGTGACAGAAAACAGGCAAACAAACATGCTTGAACAAGAGGGGTATCAACCTTCTTATGAATATTGGCAATAAATCCTCCAAGATTCTGATGAGATCTTCTAGTCTGAACAGGAGACATCACATCACCAATAATGAGAGAAGAAGGGTGATTTTTGATTGTGAAAGTAAGCACTCCTCCCTCAAACAGTGTGTTGTCTTCAATCTCATCTTCCATGTTACCAATATCTTCTTCAGACTCTCTTTCATCAACATCTGAATGAACCTTTCCATTTCTGTTTGAAGGTTCACCTTGTTCAAAACCTTTGGAAGAGAAAATATGGTCAAAAGAGCTGTCAACGCCTGAACCATGACTGTCAACGTTTGAGCCATCAACGTTTGAATTTGTCTTGTCAGCGCCAGATTTTCCTTTGTCAGCGCCTGAAAGATCATGCATGTTGTCAACTGGTGATACTTGGGGACCACCATTTTCCTTTCCAGCAGCAGCAGCAGCAAATGCATTTGTCCATATGGGAATAGTAACATACTCAAGTATAGGTGCTGATTTGTCTGCTTGTGATCCAACCTCTTCATTAACCAGTGTACCTGAAATATCAACAACTGGTTCTTCCACAACATTTTAAGTTACCTTCACAATGTCTGGATTAGTAACAGGCATATAATTCAAAGTCCTAGATAGAGGTTCCAAGTCAAATAACCAATTTGGACCACTTTCAGGATCACTAGGTTTACTTTCTAAAAACCTAACATGTACTTTTTCAAGTATACGTTTTTCCTTCTTAAGGTAAACCCTATATCCTCTACTCTGCACTGAATAACCCATAAAGTAGCCTTCATCACCTTTAGCACTAAATTTACCTAAGGCATCACTAGTGTCCAGAACAACTACATAACAACCAAAAGGTTTAAGAAAACCAATATTAGGTTTCCTTCCCCAAAGTAACTCATAAGGTGTTTTGTTATGAATCTTGTTGACTAATGCTCTATTCTGAACATAACAAGCTGTATTCACAGCCTCATCCCAAAAAGCAATGGGAAAGTGAGCATCAGCCAACATAGTTCTGGCTGCTTCTATGAGGGTTCTATTCTTTCTCTCAGCAACCCCATTTTGTTGTGGGGTTCTGGCTATACTAAACTGTCTAGTAATCCCTTTCTTGGCACAAAAATCATCCAACAGCTTATTTCTAAACTCACCACCATTATCACTTCTAAGCATCTTAACCTCATTACCAGACTTCTTTTCAATTTGGGTATTAAAGTTAATCAAAGTATCAGCAGTGTCACTTTTCAAAGCTAAAAAGAAAGTCCAAGTAAACCTAGAAAAATCATTAGTGATGACAAAACAGTAATATTTACCATTCAAGCTTTCTATATTAGTTGGACCAAATAAGTCCATATGTAGCAAGTGAAGTGGTTTAGAACTAGAGTGCACCTGTTTAGATTTGAATGAGACCTTGTTTTTTTTCCTTTTAGGCATGCAACACAAGAGTGGTCATTGTGGAAAGCCTTTTCAGGCAAACCATCAACCAAACCATGTCTCACAAGTCTGTTTATATTTTTAAAATTAATGTGCCCTAATATCATGTGCCAAAGATTACTCTCATCAATTGAAGCCTTAGCATAAAGACATGACAAGTTATTATTCATCCTAATTCCATTAAGATTCACATTATAAATGTCCTTATGCCTAAGTGCTCTATAATCAATGAATTTCTCATCTGGTATTTTAAAATCCTTGCTCAACACCAAGCATTCAGTATCAGTAAAAAGAACCTTATTTTTGTTATCACAAACTTGTGATACACTAAACAGATTATAGTCAAGTTCTTTTACCAGAAACACGTTTTCAAAACGCAAATTGTTGGTGAGAAGAGTTCCTTTGCCTGTGATAGTTCCATATCCGCCTCCAAAGTAAACTTTATCACCATCCTTAATGGGAGTGAAGTTTGTGAGATAATCTTCCTTCCCAGTCATGTGCCTAGAGCATCCACTATCCCAATAGCCATAATCATTAACCTGCTTTTGAATGCCCTGCACATAAAGAAAAAAAATTAGTTTTCTTTGGGAACCCAAGCCTGAGCAGACTTGGATTCATTTGGTTGTTCAACAAGAACAGACTTAGTCCTCATAGCAACACCTTGTTCATCCCTTCTTGGATTAAACACCCAGTTAACCCCAATTGGTTTAGTTATGACCTTTGAAATATAATTAAATCTGTTACAGGTCATATAAATCCCATCTGAATTAGGGTTTTGGTCTTGCTTAGGTCTCCATGTCAAGCTAGAGGAAGCTTTAGACCCCTTTCCCTTTGGTTGCAAATATTTACCATTATTTGGTCTGGCAACGTATCTGTCAGCGTTTGATTTGGTCTTGTCAACGCTGAAATTACCCTTGTCAGCGTTGAACCTAGGGTTTGCTACAGGAACCCATTGTCTATTAGACCGTGTATTGGTCTTCTGAAAAGGTCTTTGTCCATAAGTATTAGACCCTTTAGTAAAGAATGGGGCTGGTCTAACAACTTGTGGACTTTGCTGGACAAAAGTTTTGGGTTTGACAGTGTTTGACTTTTTGTCAGCGTTGACCTTTGAAGCACTGACACACTTATAAGCTAAATGTGAAAAACTTCCACAAGTATAACAGACTTTTCTAGACATAACTCTAGGTCTAGAAGAAAAGAAACCTGTTCCATTATCACTAATTTGACTTTTTGGTGACCTAGTTTTTCTATAATTTTTTGCATATTTAATACTAGGTTTTCTAACAACGTTTGAACCAAGGTCAACAGTTTTGCCAGTGATTGGGTTTGTTACTTTGATAGGTGTAGACTCATTTGGGCTTTCACTAAGCATGCCACCCTTAACAAACAAGGTAGGGTTGGTGATGAGACTGCTTGTATACATAGTCTCTTCGTCCAAAATGGGCTTAAAATGCATTAAATATCATTAAAAAGGCCAAATGTATGCTTGTGTTTGTTGCTTGTGTATTTTAAGTACGGAAATGACAAAAAGATCACAAGAATCAATCAAAAACGAACACGGGAAACGAAGCCGCACAATGAACCGGACCCGAATCATGAATTTCCAAAGATGCCCTTGAAGTTTGAAGAATGTACAAGTTTGGTCCCTCAACTATTGAAGAATGATACTTTATACCCCTCAAATATCCATAAATATGAGTGGGGTCCCTAAAGTTTGAAGACCTTACATATCTAGCCCTTGAAGTTTGGATAAAGTTACAAGATTACATGCTTTGTTACAAAAGGACTAATGTTGCAAAAGCCAAAAGGATTAACAATGTAAATGGCCAAGGACTGTTAATGCAAAGGCTGTTAAAGGTATACTTACCATAGGGGCTAGAACTGCCAAAACCCCAAACTCATCTAACACCCCACCCCACGTCACCCTCCACTCAATTTCCATCCAATCACCACCTCCCATCATGCCACATCCTTTCCCACTTACTTGATTTTAAATTAATCAGGGATTAAGGAGGCAAAAAAAAGTTTAAATACTTTTAAAACCCCAAACAAATCAAACAGACCTGTTTACTCATCCCTCCCACATAAACCCTAAAACCTTAAATACTCTTAATCAAAGTGGTTTAGGGTAATTAGCTCCAGAACCATAATTAACCTACCCACAAACAAAACCCCACACCCATAAACTTTTCCCGTGACCCCTGGACCCCACACTGGATAACCCTGCTTCCCCAAAAATGGCATACCTCGAATCTTTACAACAAATCAAAGGCCACCTATCATTCCTTGGTCCCCAATGTATAACAAACGGATATGATCATCTCTTCTAGCTGTCACTCCATCAGAATCACATGTGACGAGTTTTGACTAATATTCAAAATGTGAAGACCAAGGGCAAGGATGGAAATTCAGTTAGCTAGGGTTTTAGTTTCTAGAATTTTCTTTATCTTGTATAAATATAGGACGTATGTGTCCCATATGACTTGTTCCAGTTTTTATTTCTCAAACGTGTAATCCTTTTTTAATAGTTATAAAAGTTGGTATTTTTTGGTAAATGTAATTCCTTTTTGTGAGTTTAAAAGTTGGTGTTGTTTGAGAATAGATTTTGAGTTCCACAGATTTATCATTGGTTTTTCAAAAGTTTTCAAAAGATTTTTCATAAAAATCTTGGTTTCATTTTATTAACAGCTTACTGTAGCAAAAGCTACAAGCCAAAAGCTTGTAGCCTTTGCTACTTGGTTATCTGCTTCTTGTTGTTTGTGTTTGTGCAGGAACCCAAGAAACAAGTCCCATTCATTCTTTTTCCATTTCCACCATCCATTTGAAGACATTTGTTCTAGCCTTGGGTCCACTTGGATTCCACCAGCAGGCACCTCTACGTACTCATTAGCTTCCATAAGCTCTCAAGAGCCCAAGTAGAAGGCACTCAGTCAGGTCAAATAGCTTGAACCCTACTTGAGTAGTTTTGTGATTTTTATGCAAGTTATATGATTTTGTGAAGTAACTGTTTTTAAGTTGTTTTATCTGTTCTTATTTGTTTGATTATGTCCTTTGTGCATGTTTGAGTGCTAGTAATCAGTTTGGTTAAGTTTGAGTAGCTTTGGTTTGCAAGAAAATTGGTTTTCAGAAAATATAGGAGTGTTTGGGATTAGGTTTTAGGTTAAAATCTTGATAAGCTTTTGGCCTAAAATTCACCTATACACACTTATATTGCTAATATGACATGTTATCAGTAGTTGGTTTCCACTTTGGTTAGGTTTTAGCAAGTTTGCATGATAATATTTTGGTAAAACATTGAGAAATCAGCAAGCTTATGTTTCTGTTTCATTTTGATGGATTATGTCTTCTAATCTTGTTTAGCTGTTAAAATATAGGGTCAATTAGGATTGTTATCTGATTACTTGTGGTTTGGTGTGAATTTGAGTAGATTGGCAAGCCTTGAAATTCGTTTTTGTGTCAATTGCACCAGACACTATTCATCAGACCTCTCAAAGGCAATACAGTGACTGAAATTGTGAATTTGTGTGTGATTTTTGTGAAAAGCTTGTGTATTTTTGTGATATTACAGACTCCCCACAACCCAACTGGTTGTGGGGGTGCCTTATTGCCCAAGAAAAAGCTCCACACAAAGCTTTCCTAAGCTCAAAGGTCCACAGACATACAAATTGCACTAACAGTGGGAACTAAGGTTTTATTTATAATACTGTTCACTTTTTAATTAATTTTTATAATTAATTTAGTTTAATTAAGGTTTTATTTATTAACTGTTTTGTCTTTTTGTGCAAAATTTTAGTTTTTTCAAACTTTTTCATTTTCTACAGTTCTTTAGTATAAATTAGGATTTTTAAAATTGTCAAATCATTTTTAGCATTATTTTATTATTTTTTATGATTATTTTAGTTTAAAATTAGTTTTAAGTGTTTTAAAAATAGAAGAATAGTTTTTAAAATTTAGGAAAAATACTTTTTAGTCTTTAAATAATATAAGTAACTTATTAGTTCAATAAAATAATATTTTGAACATTTTGTTAATTATATTTAATTTTAGGGCTTTAATTAGCATTTAAAATTGATTATTTAATTAATAAAAGGTTTTAAAATATTTTTGTTGGATTTTTATTCTTATTTATATTATTTTAGACTTAGTTTTAACTTTTTAATTAATTTTTAGGTTTAATTTTTTTAATTTGGTGCTTTTTACGGTTTTACGTGAACGACCTTTTCGTCTTAGTGTAATCCGTCATCGTAACCGTCATTCTCTTCTTACCCCATTTCTATTTTCTTTTCTCATAACAATAAAATCATCAAAAGTTAACCATCTCTTAACACAACGCACTTGCCTCCTTGGGAAACGAACTTGAACTTATTTGGTCATTAGTGCTTGGTTTACCTAAACCGACACTTAATACTTGCCACTTTTGCTCTCTTTTCCTAAAGAGTAGTAAAAACACTACATCAATCTTGGCGCCGCTGCCGGGGAGGCGTGTTGTGTTTTGATTTGAACAATTGTTGTTTTTATATAGCCATAATAAGTATTTGTATTAGTAGCACTCTACTAATACGTATTATCGGTTTATCGTTTTTTGTGAATACTATTACTATATTGTATACGTAGAACAATAAATTCACAAGTACTCCAAATACGTGAGAAATCACAATCTTGACTTGGGAGGTCATTACCCAATCATTGTATTCGAATCTCAAACCAAAGAAAAAGGCAAAAATAGATAAATACTTTCGAGAAGCTCGATTTTAAAAATACAAACTATAAGGTGGGTATAAGGCGGATATTATAAAATATATCCTAAGGAAAAAGGCTCTTAAGTTCTTCGCGTCGCCTCGTTTCCCCGCTTGTTTGTGAGTATTTGATTTTGAGAGCTAATCGAGGGTTTTGCCGCCCAAAGTATTATTAAGTATCATATATACTTTCTTGGTTTTATTTGATTAAACCCTCTTGAACGTTTTGGTGTTCCACCAACGTTCTAAAGTCATCGAAGGCGTTCACTTCACGTGATCGTTTTCATTCCTTGAGGCTTCTTTAATCGAGATATTTGATTAAGGAGGAGATTTGTAGATTTTAGTCTACTTAATACAATTCCAAAATCCAAAAAAAGTAAAAACAATCAAAAATCCAAAAAAAATTGAAAAAGTTAAAAACACCAAAAAGAATCTTCTTTGCTCATCCCCACGTTGTACGTGACGTTTATGCTTACTCGTAATCAAGCAAGACGTGCACGTAATCGAAAAAACAAAAAGGAGGCAACACCTACTCCTAATCTTTCTAGTGAAGAGACTCCAAGTGAGGAACCTATTGTAGAACAAGAAGCTATCATGGCTAATCGTACTATGATGGAGTTGCTTCAAGTACCCACCGAGGGTTTTGGAGAGGCCATTGTGATTCCCGCCATCCTTGCGGAAAATTCGAGATCAAGACGGCTTTAATGTCTATGCTTCAAGCCAACAAGTTTCGCGGACACGAGAAAGACAACCCACATTATCACATTAGGCAATTTAATCGTCTCACCGCGACAAGCAAGTTTAAGGATGTACCACACGATGCCATTAAGATGATGTTGTTTCCATACTCGTTAGATGGACCCGCCAAGATATGGCTCGAGAAAGAACCCCCAAATTCGATTTTGACGTGGGGTGATCTCGTTTCAAAATTTGTGAATCAATTTTTTCCACCATCTAAAACAACACATTTGAAAAACGAGATTTCACGAATTACACAAAGATCTAATGAAAGTTTTTCAATGGCTTTGGAAAGGTTTAAAGAAATGTTACATGAATGTCCACAATATTAGGACTCATGGATTTAGAAGTTAGTCCTGGTAATATGCAGTTCCTACTGGAGTACTCTGTTACTCCTGGTGAGTTACAGTTCCTACTGGAGTACTTCGTTACTCCTGGTGTTACAGTTCCTCCTGGTCGTATTATAAAGTTGATAGAAGATTGTAGAAGATAAGATCAAGGAAGATTGTAGAAGATATGATCAAATATTTAGTCTTCCTATTCATATGGAAAGTATTAAAGATATTGATTATGATGAGGAGGTTACAATATTATTTAGGAAATAATTAAATGGTATTAATGTATAATACTTTGGAAAGTATTAATTATGTTGTAACCACCTAGGACCCCTTGCACTATAAAAGGAGGTCCTAGGGTGTAGAGATGTACACACTTCTACACACACATATTCTCTACATATTTCTCTCATTGTTTGTTGTAGCTTCAAGGTTGTAAACCCTATCACTATTTAGAGTGATCGTATTAATATATTGAGGCTTGAACGTTTGGTTATTTCTATTGTTCTTCTTATATATAAAGATTGGTTTCCGCACACTCTTTGTATTGTGATCAAGGCTTCAAAGATCCTTCAAGAAGCAAACCCAACAAGTGGTATCAGAGCCTCGTTGAGAAGCTTTGATTGAGAAGAACAAGATTCATACATCCGTGTTTCCGAAGAAGACATGGCGTGCGGAACTTCAATCCCAGACAATGAGGTAATTCTTATGACTGAATCTGAAGTTAGAGAATATAATGCTAAATTAAAGAATAATATGCATGCTTATAACAACTATGACATGGTAATTAGTTATTCTGAAACATATGAACATAGAAATTTAGAACTTCAAAAACAATATGCTGATCTGAATGCTGAAAATGATAAATATTATCTAGAAGTTCAAGCATATAAAAGTTCTCTTAAAACCTTGGAACAACAGAAAAAGTGGTTTCAAAAAACCCAATTAGAGTATGAAGAAAAGATTAGAGTGTTAAGTATAGACTTAGAGAACACGTCTAATCTACTGAAATATTCTGAAAAGCTTACTACTGAGGTAAATAAAGAGAAGCAGGAGCTACAGACTAAACTAGATAATGCTTTGGCTAGGTTTGATAAATGGAAAAGTTCTTCTAAAAACCTAATCAAATTAGTAGATAGCTCCATGTCTGGTAGGACTAAAATTGGTTTAGCGTTTAAAAACTGTATTGGGCCAAATGATGTTTTTGACTCCTCTTTGTCTAGTGTGTTTGACACTACCCCTGAAGATGTGGAAGGTAGGCCCATTTTCAATAGGTATAAACCAACTGCAGAGATACATGCTGTTCCTCCACCTCTCACAGGGACATTTATGCCTATCTCAGACCACTTTGACTTTGATGAATCACAAATGACATATGGTACAAGGTCCATTGGCTCAATTGAAACTAATTCTGTGTTTAATGACTTTATCTCTTGTAACTCTAGTGACAAGTCTTTAGAACCTAAGACTAGTGACCTTGACTCTTGTGAGTCCGACTCTAGTGTTGAAACACTTGAGTCTGTGCCTGAACCTGTTATAGTTGAACCCATGACTAGCAAATATGCCTCATGTAATTCTACCTTAAGTGCTGAATCACCTAAGTTCTATCCTCATTCTGTTTGTGCTAAGAATGAAAGTAATAAAAATGTAGATAACCCTAGGAAAAATAATAAGAGTCCTAGAGGTAATCAAAGAGGTTGGAATGGCATGATGACTCATAAATTAGGTGATAACTTTGTGTTTAAAAATAAGGCTTGCTATGTGTGTGGTAGTTTTGATCACTTGCAATATACTTGTAAACACAAGAGAAAGAATAATGATCAACAACAAGTTAAACCGGTATGGAATAACTCAAGACGGGTGAATCACAAGAACTTTGGTAGAGTTTTTCACCCCAGTCCTAAAAATAACATTATTCCACAACCAAGATGTTTTAACAATGTTAAGGGTACATGGGTTGAGTTTGCACGGTCAAAAACAAAGGTTAATATTGTTAAGGCCTTAGCCCAGTGGGTTTGGAAACCTAAACAAGATGGTTTACAACATGTCTCCAAATTAAATAGTGCATTAAAAACCTTAACAAGATATGACTATGTTGATGTTTTTGGAAGATTCAAGTCTGTCTTAGCTTGGGACTTCCATAAACACTAATCTTTGTTTGGTTTGTGTTTATTTCAGAAAGTGTGATTATAAATTACTATGTTTTGTATTTTATATATTTGTGTGAACTAACTTTTTGCAGGACAAGAGAAGTTTAAAAAAAATAAAAAAAAATAAAAAAAAAAATCTTTGATGGTGAATACTTTGCTCTGTTTGAGGGGAGGTTTTAGCTTAAGGGGAGGCTTGTTGTATGTATAACTGTGTATATTCTGGTGTTTTTCTGTCTAATCAATTTACAGGTTGACATTGGTGCTGGTGGATATGGTTCCTCCTAGTAGAACTAAGTTGCTCCTAGTCGACCAATGGTTCCTCCTGGTTGCACTCATCCTGCTTCTGGTGGACCATTGTTCTTCTTGCTGCATTCTACGTTCCTGCTGTTTGACTCATAGTCTTTATTTGGTTAAAAAAATAGAAAAATAAAAAAATAAAACTTTCGAAACAAAATAGCTTTTTATATATTTCACTTTTTGGGCTGTTTTTGTTTGGTACTTAGGTGTTGGCTGCCCCCACACAAAAAATGGTGCTCAACTCACCATGTCTAACCGACAAGAAAGAGTTGATTCACCATGAGGGTACGACTCTGGTGTGATAGTCAAATCCGTTGATGGTTGCCAGGTTACCCAAAACTGGATGGTTTTCACTTGCCATGGTCCTAGACTGCAAAGTGGCTAATCCAAGGGAATATGTGGTATCAGAAAAAGTGGTACATGGCGTGCCGAAGAACACATGGCGTGCAGAACTTCAATCCCAGACAATGAGGTAGTTCTTATGACTGAATCTGAAGTTAGAGAATATAATGCTAAATTAAAGAATAATATGCATGCTTATAACAACTATGACATGGTAATTAGTTATTCTGAAACATATGAACATAAATATTTAGAACTTCAAAAACAATATGCTGATCTGAATGCTGAAAATGATAAATATTATCTAGAAGTTCAAGCATATAAAAGTTCTCTTAAAACCTTGGAACAACAGAAAAAGTGGTTTCAAAAAACCCAATTAGAGTATGAAGAAAAGATTAGAGTGTTAAGTATAGACTTAGAGAACACGTCTAATCTACTGAAATATTCTGAAAAGCTTAATACTGAGGTAAATAAAGAGAAGCAGGAGCTACAAACTAAACTAGATAATGCTTTGGCTAGGTTTGATAAATGGAAAAGTTCTTCTAAAAACCTAATCAAATTAGTAGATAGCTCCATGTCTGGTAGGACTAAAATTGGTTTAGGGTTTAAAAACTGTATTGGGCCAAATGATGTTTTTGACTCCTCTTTGTCTAGTGTGTTTGACACTACCCCTGAAGATGTGGAAGGTAGGCCCATTTTCAATAGGTATAAACCAACTGCAGAGATGCATGATGTTCCTCCACCTCTTACAAGGACATTTATGCCTATCTCAGACCACTTTGACTTTGATGAATCACAAATGACATATGGTACAAGGTCCACTGGCTCAATTGAAACTAATTCTGTGTCTAATGACTTTATCTCTTGTAACTCTAGTGACAAGTCTTTAGAACCTAAGACTAGTGAACTTGACTCTTGTGAGTCCGGCTCTAGTGTTGAAACACTTGAGTCTGTGCCTGAACCTGTTATAGTTGAACCCATGACTAGCAAATATGCCTCATGTAATTCTACCTTAAGTGCTGAATCACCTAAGTTCTATCCTCATTCTGTTTGTGCTAAGAATGAAAGTAATAAAAATATAGATAACCCTAGGAAAAATAATAAGAGTCCTAGAGGTAATCAAAGAGGTTAGAATGGCATGATGACTCATAAATTAGGTGATAACTTTGTGTTTAAAAATAAGGCTTGCTATGTGTGTGGTAGTTTTGATCAATTGCAATATACTTGTAAACATAAGAGAAAGAATAATGATCAACAACAAGTTAAACCGGTATGGAATAACTCAAGACGGGTGAATCACAAGAACTTTGGTAGAGTTTTTCACCCCAGTCCTAAAAATAACATTATTCCACAACCAAGATGTTTTAACAATGTTAAGGGTACATGGGTTGAGTTTGCACAGTAAAAAACAAAGGTTAATATTGTTAAGGACTTAGCCCAGTGGGTTTGGAAACCTAAACAAGATGGTTTACAACATGTCTCCAAATCAGATGTTTGGTTAAAAAAAATTAGAAAAATAAAAAAATAAAACTTTCGAAACAAAATAGCTTTTTATATATTTCACTTTTTGGGCTGTTTTTGTTTGGTACTTAGGTGTTGGCTGCCCCCCACACAAAAAATGGTGCTCAACTCACCATGTCTAACCGACAAGAAAGAGTTGATTCACCATGATGGTACGGCTCTGGTGTGATAGTCAAATCCGTTGATGGTTGCCAGGTTACCCAAAACTGGATGGTTTTCACTTGCCATGGTCCTAGACTGTAAAGTGGCTAATCCAAGGGGGTACGGCTCTTGGTAAAGATTTTATCAAATCCGTTGATAGGTATAATAGCTTGCTCAAAGCTATAGGGTTTTCAACTCACCGATGCTTCATTGCTAAGAGTTGGCGAGTCCAGAAGGGTACGGCTTCTGGTAAAGACATATCAAATCCGTTGATGGTTGTGATGGTTTGCCAAAAATCATCAGTGTACTCCAACTCACCAATGATTCACGTTCCAAGAGTTGGACTGGGTACTAGTCTCCCAGGGTGATGTCATGATTCCACCAAAAGACTGGCTAGCCCAAGAGTGAGCAGCTACTTGGTAAAGGCTCATCAAATCTGCTCCTGTTGCTGTCAAGAATCAACATGTGCAGATGTTTTCAAGCTTTAAAGAAGCTCAGCCGTTCGTGTATCAGCAACTACTTTTGTGTTTCTTCTAGTTTTATCAAGTGAGCTTGTTGCTGTTGTGGTTCATATTCCAATCGTCATGCTTATTGGTGACACATCTACTTGGAAACTTGAACTCAACAAAGTTAAATTCAAGTTTAGGGGAGGGTTGTTAGGACTCATGGATTTAGAAGTTAGTCCTGGTAATATGCAGTTCCTACTGGAGTACTCCGTTACTCCTGGTGAGTTACAATTCCTACTGGAGTACTTCGTTACTCCTGGTGTTACAGTTCCTCCTGGTCGTATTATAAAGTTGATAGAAGATTGTAGAAGATAAGATCAAGGAAGATTGTAGAAGATACGATCAAATATTTAGTCTTCCTATTCATATGGAAAGTATTAAAGATATTGATTATGATGAGGAGGTTACAATATTATTTAGGAAATAATTAAATGGTATTAATGTATAATACTTTGGAAAGTATTAATTATGTTGTAACCACCTAGGACCCCTTGCACTATAAAAGGAGGTCCTAGGGTGTAGAGATGTACACACTTCTACACACACATATTCTCTACATATTTCTCTCATTGTTTGTTGTAGCTTCAAGGTTGTAAACCCTATCACTATTTAGAGTGATCGTATTAATATATTGAGGCTTGAACGTTTGGTTATTTCTATTGTTCTTCTTATATATAAAGATTGGTTTCCGCACACTCTTTGTATTGTGATCAAGGCTTCAAAGATCCTTCAAGAAGCAAACCCAACACACACCATGATTTTTCCGAATTGCATCAAATTGACACTTTTTATAATGGGCTTAATGATCATGAAAGAGATTACTTAAATGCCGCCGCGGGTGGTAATTTTTTGTGCAAAACGACCGAAGAGGCTTTGAAAATCATTGAAAATAGGTCCAAGGTTTATAGCCCTCGTAACACACCGAGTGTTACCAATTTGGGTTCGCCATCGTCTCGTAGCATTAATGCCTTGCAAGATGAAGCAAATGAGGAGAATCGGTTTTTCGATAGGTTTTCGACTCTTATGACTCATTGGAAAGCACAAGATGCTTTGAATTCCGCATCGGTTAAGGCGGTTGCCAAGAGTTGTATTTCGTGTGGTGGAGCTCATGATTTTTCCGAGTGCATTACCGCGGATGGTAACACTTCGAATGCTTATGTAGCCACGGGAACTTATAACCAAAACGGTCAAGGTTCCCGCCAAAATCAAGCTCCACAAAATCAAAATGCTAACAACTATCAAAACAACAATCAAAGTGGTGCTTATCAAGGAAATCAACGTAACTACAACAAGGGTAATTATCAAAGTAAAAATGGGCAAATTTCAAACCAAAACCAAAACCGTGATTTTCAAACTACCACTCAAGGTTTTCAAAATGATCACACCAAAAATCTTCAAGGAGAATTTTTGAATTATGCTAAGGCAAACGATGCTAAGTTTGATAATATGCAACGTGAAATGGTTAGCTTAAGATCCGAGTTGAAAAACGAGCTTAAAAACGAACTTGCTAATGAACTTAAGACTCATGCTAATAAAATGGAAGGAAATGTTCAACGTCTCCAACAAAATCAACAAAAAATGGAGCAAGGTCAACATGAGATTAAGCAAGAATTGTTAAAAGCGGATGCTAGGCAATCTAAGTTTGAAGACCGAATGGGAAAAATGTTTGAAGCTATCATGTGTAAACCTTCTTCTTCGGGTGGTCTTCCTAGTGATACCATCGTGAACCCGAAAGGAGAACTGAAGGTTATTACCACTCGTAGTGGTAAAACTTTCAAAGAACCCATTTCTCGTCCAAGTACTTCTACGGAGAAGGAAAAAGAGAAAGAACCCGAGGTGGTGGTCGAAAAGGAGCAAATTCCAAGCCCACGAAGTACCGCTCAAACCACACCTACGGTTGAACCAATACCAATAGTGGAACCCGAGATTCCAAGGCCGTTGCCTATGCCCCAACCCACACCACCCTTACCTTACCCTTCAAGACGAAACAAGGAAAAGGCACAAGAACGAAATAATTATCAATTTGAACTTTTTATGAAAATGTTTCGTGACTTGCATTTTAATATAAGTTTTGCCGATGCCTTGGTCATGATGCCTCGATTTTCCGCGAACTTCAAAAGTATGTTGAGTAACAAAGAGAAATTGCAAAAGTCGTCTAGTTGTTCTTCGGTTTTTCTTAGCCGCATACCTCAAAAAGTCGGTGATCCCGACAAGTTTTTAATCCCATGTGCTATAAAAGATATGGAGGAATGCTACGCCTTGGCCGATCTTGGTGCTAGTATTAATTTGATGCCTCTTGAGATTTTTAAGTCGCTCAATCTCCCAAATCTCACTCCTTCAAGAATGTCAATCGAGATGGCCGATCATTCTATGTTTCTAGCTTGTGGAGTAGCCGAGGACGTCTTCGTGAAAGTTGGAAAGTTCTACTATCCCGTGGACTTTATCGTTGTTGACATTCCCATCAATCCTAAAGTTCCTCTAATTTTAGGTCGATCATTTTTGGATACCTCGAGAGCATTTATCGATGTGCATGCTAGGAAAATCACTCTTCGTTTCAATGAGGAAGAACTCGTCATTAATGCAACTCAAAACTCTACTCTTTCTCATGTGTACTCTATCACGTCTTTGAACAATGTTAGTCCCATCAAAAACATTTGTAAAAGGATTTCAAAAAGAGTTTTAGGAGTTGATGATAAAAACGATTTTCCGTCCCATCCGCTGGTGGAGGTTAAGAGTGTTAAGCCTATGTTTCCAATCATGAATGATTCTTCGGATGATGAATATGTTGATCCCGGTGGGGAAGTTTTGTTTGTTGACAAACGTTTTGAGAACTTACCACCACCTAAACCAAAACGGTTTTCAAATGTGATAATTTTTAGTGTGACTAACATTGCTTTAGAAACACCAAATATTTTTGACATAATTAAGTCGGGTTTTCATAAGGAGAGTTTAAAAGATGAAAAAGGGAAAGATTTTAAATTGGATTTAAAAGATTTTTCTACAATGCTAACTCCGTCATCACCTCGTGTTTTGAGTGCTACAAGCTCGTCTTCTCCTTTTGACGATGCTTTGTGTGGACTTAGTGTGGGGGAAGCCCCTTATTTTCCCTCCCCTTTCTCCACCGAGGACGAGATATTTGATCCCGGAATTGCTTATAAAGGGAAATCTCGGTCTTCCACCGATGCAATAAATGGAAAATCTTTCTATTTGATTGGTGCGAGTCTACCTCGAGTAGCTCATGGTTTTTATGACTTACCCATTGTCCCACCCTTCTATTTCTTCTCATCTATTTTCTTGAAACCCTTTGGGTTTGTCTTGACACATGATGAAGTGGCGTTGATTTGTTTTTCCAATGAAAACAAGAACGCCATCTTCGATCCCGGTATTTTGTACCATCAAAGGACTTAGTCCTTAATACCGGTTGTTTTTGGGCCTTGTTTATCATGTAAGCCCCACTAAAAATTGACCATACCAAGATAATCCCTAAATGATCACATTTATGGGGATTCGAGTCGAGCTTTTGACTCGGTTATCAAAAACAAGGTGCCTTGTGGGGAGACCCATGCTTATCCATGTACATATTACTGTTTTCTAATTAGTTTAATGTGAGGGGATTTGTGCCCTTCCAACCTTTGTTCCGTGGTTGTTTGTGAATTGTGGTTTTTAGATCATGATCTTCACGATTGGAGCCTCTCGTGTTCGTTTTATGGGAGCACTCGATCGATTGCTTTGAAGACTTTCTCAATATCCAAATGATATATCCTTTGATGTTCTAACCTTAGGTTTTTAGCACATTTCATAAACGGTTATTAATTTAACGGTTACACCCTTTCCATGCTAGATTAGGCATTCGAATACGTCTCTAGTATGGGGGTGTTTGCACCCCTAGACTCGAAACATTGAGGACAATGTTTAACTTTAGTATGGGGGGGTGAATGGATACTTGCCTTGCCAAACCTTCACGCTTTCCAATATTTATCTTTTTGTTTATCGTTTTGTTGCAAAATAAGGCTAAAAATGGCCAAATTTTAAAACATTTCTCATGTTTTATAAGTGTTTGAAGACACGAATGTAGGTTTTCCGATGGCGAGAATAAGAGTAATTTTTTACTCGACCGTGCGTGTTGAGCACTTAGCTTCGATTCCTTAACTTTTTAGGCTAAGTCTCTTAAATGAGGACGAGAAATGATAGGGTTAATTATAAGTTACTATGCTAAACGTAGAGTACTCGTATTCTTTCAAAAACTCATGTGTTCTCGTTGTTTGCTTATTCTCCCTTCGCATGTAAATATTTTTTGCTTAATAAATATTGACTTAGCGGTTTAGTTAGGATTATTGGGTTTCTAGTCTTTTCTAGTAGCTTCCGTGTAATTAAATTGGGAAGACATTAAGGTATCGCCAGCGTCACGGTTTTGAAGTATTGGCACCCTAATAATCAAAAGCTTCACCCAATAATAAGATTTCAAGTGCTCACCTAAATCAAGCAAACAATTTGAAGCCCCACAAGGCCGAAAAATCTATGCAAAATTGAAAGTGAATCAAGCCTAAATCTTAGAAGCTTTAAAGATCCAAAATTCGCCTTAGCGTGAGGATATACGTCTTTGGCTAATAAAAATACCGATGAGGTGGATAATAAAAGGCAAGGCAAGACCGAAGTCATAATAAAAGCTTCATGGCGAAGTTGAATAAAAGATGGAGGTAAACCAAAGATAATAAGGCCCTTCCGCTAGGGGGCGTATAAAAGTCTTGGTAATAAGTCTCATGTTCAAAACCGTTATAAAACCGTGTTTATCGATTCTTCTTGTCAACTTAATTTTTTGACATCGTTGTCTATTGGGAGGGGTTATTGATTTGATGGTCTCGGTTACACCGTTAGGACTCTATTTTTAGACCTAAATCTCTATTATCGCATAAGTCAAACAATGTATCCTCGTGAAACATTCAAGACAATATAAAATATAAGAGATACAACTTAGGAATAATGGGAGGATAAGTACGTGATTAGGGCATATGAGTAGTGTTAGCATTACTAACTTATAATGACAATGATCTCGTTGCACGCTTGGCATGGAATTGGGGTGAAAATCGAGGACGATGAAATTATTTCTAACGAAGCATTCACGTGTTCTTAATCTATGAACCTAAACGTCCCATTTTGCGATGAAAATCATACATTATGTCTAAAACGCAAGTAGTAGCAATAGTAGTAGTGTATTTAAGTTTATGTCTTCAATAAATGTCATCATAAAATGAATTTTGGAGGTGCTACGATACTTTATTCTAGCATTGCGTGAGGGCACGGCAATGGTTTGTATGGGGGAGTGATGAGACTGCTTGTATACATAGTCTCATCGTCCAAAATGGGCTTAAAATGCATTAAATATCATTAAAAAGGCCAAATATATGCTTGTGTTTGTTGCTTGTGTATTTTAGGTACGGATAGTGAGGAAATGACAAAAAGATCACAAGAATCAATCAAAAACGAACACGGGAAACGAATCCGCACAATGAACCGGACCCGAATCATGAATTTCCAAAGATGCCCTTGAAGTTTGAAGAATGTACAAGTTTGGTCCCTCAACTATTGAAGAATGACACTTTATACCCCTCAAATATCCATAAATATGAGTAGGGTCCCTAAAGTTTGAAGACCTTACATATCTAGCCCTTGAAGTTTGGATAAAGTTACAAGATTACATGCTTTGTTACAAAAGGACTAATGTTGCAAAAGCCAAAAGGGTTAACAATGTAAATGGCCAAGGACTGTTAATGCAAAGGCTGTTAAAGGTATACTTAACCATAGGGGCTAAAACTGCCAAAACCCCAAACTCATCTAACACCCCACCCCATTAACTAACCCTGGGCGACAACCTTAATCCTTCCCTCCACTCATATCCGCCCACGTCACCCTCCACTCAGTTTCCATCCAATCACCACCTCCCATCATGCCACATCCTTTCCCACTTACTTGATTTTAAATTAATCAGGGATTAAGGAGGCAAACAAAAGTTTAAATACTTTTAAAACCCCAAACAAATCAAACAGACTTGTTTACTCATCCCTCCCACATAAACCCTAAAACCCTAAATACTCTTAATCAAAGGGGTTTAGGGTAATTAGCTCCAGAACCATAATTAACCTACCCACAAACAAAACCCCACACCCATAAACTTTTCCCGTGACCCCTGGACCCCACACTGGACAACCCTGCTTCCCCAAAAATGGCATACCTCGAATCTTTACAGCAAATCAAAGGCCACCTATCATTCCTTGGTCCCCAATGTATAACAAACGGCTATGATCATCTCTTCCAGCTGTCACTCCATCAGAATCACATGTGACTAATTTTGACTAATATTCAAAATGTGAAGACCAAGGGCAAAGATGGAAATTCAGTTAGCTAGGGTTTTAGTTTCTAGAATTTTCTTTATCTTGTATAAATATGGGACGTATGTGTCCCATATGACTTGTTCCAGTTTTTATTTCTCAAACGTGTAATCCCTTTTTAATAGTTATAAAAGTTGGTATTTTTTGGTAAATGTAATCCCTTTTTGTGAGTTTAAAAGTTGGTGTTGTTTGAGAATAGATTCTGAGTTCCACAGATTTATCATTGGTTTTTCAAAAGTTTTCAAAAGATTTTTCATAAAAATCTTGGTTTCATTTTATTAACAGCTTACTGTAGCAAAAGCTACAAGCTAAAAGCTTGTAGCCTTTGCTACTTGGTTATCTGCTTCTTGTTGTTTGTGTTTGTGCAGGAACCCAAGAAACAAGTCCCATTCATTCTTTTTCCATTTCCACCATCCATTTGAAGACATTTGTTCTAGCCTTGGGTCCACTTGGATTCCACCAGCAGGCACCTCTACATACTCATTAGCCTCCATAAGCTCTCAAGAGCCCAAGTAGAAGGCACTCAGTTAGGTCAAAAAGCTTGAACCCTACTTGAGTAGTTTTGTGATTTTTATGCAAGTTATATGATTTTGTGAAGTAACTGTTTTTAAGATGTTTTATCTGTTCTTATTTGTTTGATTATGTCCCTTGTGCATGTTTGAGTGCTAGTAATCAGTTTGGTTAAGTTTGAGTAGCTTTGGTTTGCAAGAAAATTGGTTTTCAGAAAATATAGGAGTGTTTGGGATTAGGTTTTAGGTTAAAATCTTGATAAGCTTTTGGCCTAAAATTCACCTATACACACTTATATTGCTAATATGACATGTTATCAGTAGTTGGTTTCCACTTTGGTTAGGTTTTAGCAAGTTTACATGATAATATTTTGGTAAAACATTGAGAAATCAGCAAGCTTATGTTTATGTTTCATTTTGATGGATTATGTCTTCTAATCTTGTTTAGCTGTTAGAATATAGGGTCAATTAGGATTGTTATCTGATTACTTGTGGTTTGGTGTGAATTTGAGTAGATTGGCAAGCCTTGAAATTCGTTTTTGTGTCAATTGCACCAGACACTATTCATCAGACCTCTCAAAGGCAATACAGTGACTGAAATTGTGAATTTGTGTGTGATTTTTGTGAAAAGCTTGTGTATTTTTGTGATATTACAGACTCCCCACAACCCAACTGGTTGTGGGGGGTGCCTTATTGCCCAAGAAAAAGCTCCACACAAAGCTTTCCCTAAGCTCAAAGGTCCACAGACCTACAAATTGCACTAACAGTGGGAACTAAGTTCCCCCTGCTAGCACATTGGTTACCACTCTGCCTTGCTAGAAAACAAAAATAAGGCACATGTCACTATCAGTTACTTGATTTTTTTGTCTTTAGTGCCTCAAAATAGGAGTTAGGGTTTGAAACCAACTTTATATTTTTCTTATTTTATTTTTGATTTTTCAGTTTTATTTTTATTTTACTGTTCATCTGGTATTTTTTTTGATTAAATAGCTATTTTAATTACTTTTTAATATTTTGATTTTTGTCTTTTAGTGGTAAAATTAAATATTTTCTAGTTTTAAAATTTTTCTTAGATTTAGAAAAAGATTTTAAGATTTTTAGTTTAAAAAGTTTTTTACTTTTCACTTTTTAATTAATGTTTATAATTAATTTAGTTTAATTAAGGTTTTATTTATTAACTGTTTTGTCTTTTTGTGCAAAATTTTAGTTTTTTCAAACTTTTTTCATTTTTCTACTATTCTTTACTATAAATTAGGATTTTTAAAATTGTCAAATCATTTTTAGCATTATTTTATTATTTTTTATGATTATTTTTAGTTTAAAATTAGTTTTAAGTGTTTTAAAAATAGAAGAATAGTTTTTTAAAATTTAGGAAAAATACTTTTTAGTCTTTAAATAATATAAGTAACTTATTATTTTAATAAAATAATATTTTGAACATTTTGTTAATTATATTTATTTTTAGGGCTTTAATTAGCATTTAAAATTGAATATTTAACCAATAAAAGGTTTTAAAATATTTTTGTTGGATTTTTTATTCTTATTTATATTATTTTAGACTTAGTTTTAACTTTTTAATTATTTTTAGGTTTAATTTTTAATTTGGTGCTTTTTACGGTTTTACGTGAACGACCTTTTCGTCTTAGTGTAATCCGTCATCGTAACCGTCATTCTCTTCTTACCCTATTTCTATTTTCTTTTCTCATAACAATAAAATCATCAAAAGTTAACCATCTCTTAACACAACGCACTTGCCTCCTTGGGAAACGAACTTGAACTTATTTGGTCATTAGTGCTTGGTTTACCTAAACCGACACTTAATACTTGCCACTTTTGCTCTCTTTTCCTAAAGAGTAGTAAAAACACTACATCAGTTGGCTTTCTTCCATTGGTCCAAATCAGTCAACTTCTGCCTATATTCCTCTACTGGGGTAAGAATTCTTGGTGGAGGAATAAATTCTTCTTCTTGGAGTTCTGGTAAACCAGTCCAAGATAAGTCCTTTCTTTGGACACCACAGAAGTCCCCAGCAGGTGGTGGAACACCAGCATACTCTTTCATCCCAATCCAAGTCATATCCCTAGAATCCCTTTGTTCACTAACACATTTTTCTAGGGTTTGTGAGGCTTTATCAAATCTCTGAATTTTAAGGTCTACATTATCCTTATTTTTGATAGCCTCATCTAACTTAGCCTGTAATTCAGCATTGACCCTCTCCATGATGTTTCTAATATCAGTACTAGCATTTAAGTCATGTTTTAAAATATTGATTTGATATTTTAGGTCAAGCTCCATTTTCTTATACTCAGCTACAGTCTTTTCAGTTTGAGTAAGAGCAAGTTGATAGTTAGACAACTTGCATCTTTCATTACCCACATCTGTTGACAATTTTAAAACTTCTTTGTTAAGTCTTTCAGTGTTTAGACGACAACCCTTACTACAAAAAGCATCATCATATACCTCATTGTCTGATGAAGATGAGTGTGCCATGAGAGCATAGTGAACATGCTCTTCTTCTTCCATTTCAGCAACCAAAGCTTTATTCTCTTCCTCATCCTTAGCCAAATAGCTCCAATCCCATCCAACACCATCAATTTCTCGCATTGCAACCATGGCTTTGGGATCCTGAGCCTTAATGATTTGGCTTGAGGGTTTTCCAGCATCAGATCTTCTTGGAGATCTGCATTCTCTCATAAAGTGTCCCATACGATGACAATTGTAACACTCAACTTCGGATTTATCAAATCCAGCAGTGTCATTGGCATTGAAAGTCTTCTTAAATCTTCTATTCCATCTATTTGCCCTTATGCTTGCAAGGGCCATATTCCACTTTATGTCCATCTCCTACAAATGCTTATCACTAATTTGCTCAAGGTCCTCATATGTAATCACTGAACCATTGGGAAAAGCAATGTATGCACACACAGTATCTAGATCAATACCAACAGGCTTAACTCTTGGTGAGTCAATTTTGTATGTGTCAGCGTCTGAATGTGAGGCGTTGACAGGATTTGATCTAGTGTTGACACAAGCTGATCCAGTAACGGGGTGCATGTATGACTCCTTTTGATCAAATTGACCTTCACTATGTGAGAAGAAGGCCATGTTTCCATTGGTAGACTTGCTTCCATGATCTAAAAGAGTTTCATTCTCCACCAGCCTCAATTTATTGTAAACATCATTAAAAGTAGAACTTTTGTGAGTGTTATTAGCAATTATAGATCTTGCTTCAATTTTCCATGCATCACCAAGACTTTTTTAGAAAAGTGGCGATAATATCAACATCACCAAGCACTGTTCCCATGAAGGACAGCTTGCTTGTAATGTCAAGAAGTCTGCTTCTCACACTACTTAGCTTCTCACTGGGTTGAGCTTTGAAAACAGCATACTCATGCAAGAGTTGCTTCTTTTTCTCTTGTATAGTATCAGCATTACCACCATAATCAACTTCAAGAGCTGCCCAAAGATCTTTTGCAGACTCATAGCTTCTATATTTGTGCTGATTTTCTTGTCCCAAAGAGAGTTTCAGAATGCTTAGGGTTTTCATGTCAACCCTTCTCTTTGCTATGTCCTTAGTTGAGACAGCTCTACCATCTTCAGGTTTTTCTTTTCGATCCTCTTCAGTTGAACCTTGAACATTTGTTCTTTGTAAGATGGCAGCTGCAATCTTTTGAGCTTTATTGAATGTGTTTCCATATTCAATAATTTCCCAAAGAGTGTAGTCATGGATTTGTAGATATTGCTCAAAGTTAAACTTCCACAGCTCAAAATTGTCTGGGTCTAGCATGGGAATCTTGATGTTGGGGTTTGAGGAGGAGGAGGAGTTTACTTCTGGGGTAGACATGATGTTTTTAGGGTTTTGTGAAAATTAGGGTTTTTGTGTTCTTCAGATCAAAGTTTCTCAACAAGCTCTGATACCACTTGTTGATCCCAAACTTAGATCGATTTAGCTTGTGTAAACGAGATTGAATCAAGTTTAACACGTAGAGAAACTTTGTTGTGTATAAAACAATTTAAGTATTATGCGGAATTAATACTCAAACAATAACACACAAACAATATAAACCAAACTTTCACTTTGATTGATTAGAACAAACTTGCTTACAATGAAAGTGTTAAAACGAATGAAAACTTATTTGAAACAAAACCTAAAGGTCTTCTTTTATAGACTAAGAAGCCTTGTACAAGAGTCTGCGTATCAGCTATTATAGGTAAAGATAAATATAGAAAATACATTGTTGATCATATCTTTACTAGAAACAAACTAGAAACATAATACGCGTAGACTAAATCTTTTATCAGTGCTTGACTTCATCCTATCAACGCTTGACTTCTTCCTGTCAACGCTTGATCTATCAACGCTTGTTTTTTTCTTATCAACGCTTGTTTTCTTCTTGTCAGCGTCCAAGTGTGCTGGCTATATTTTATTCCCAACACTAACATATTAATTAAATCAAACCAAACCAATAAAGATTATAACACGGTATCTAACTCAAACTCATCATCTTCAGTCTGTCCAAACAATTTATGTAACATTCACCTTCAGTTTCATATTCATCTTTGCCTATAGTTTATGAAAACATTCAAAACTTCAAATTCAAATGAAGTGGTTCTTTGAAATTTTTCAACTTCACATGCAAAAAAATTTACAAAATGACAAACTAAACTTTCTCATTGTGTATGGTAAATTCAACCTAAATTCTTATATTCTTTTTTTATTCTTGGAAAAAGTATTGGATTGTAAAGAAAAAAGAGAGACAACCTCAAGTAGTATTTAAAGCCAATGTCTTGATTACTTTGATATACTTTTAAGCTTGGCCAATCTACTTGTATTAGTATATGTCATGTAGAAAAATTGTATAATTCCACACACATAACCAGTTTATGAAGCATCTTACTATTAAAGCCAAATGGGGTCTAGGGTACATTTTTCAGGTATACTGGCATGTTTGTTGAATATAGTATAATATACTCATATCATGCTTTTTTCATTATTATTTATGGAATAATGATACTTTACATCATACTTAACAACATATGTGAAGCTTTTAATAGTAAGTTGGTGGATGATAGAAATCAGCCAATCATTGATTGTTTGGAATACATAAAGGAGTATCTTTTGATGAAAATTGTAAATATGCAACATATGATAAACAGAAGTCATGGTATGTTAACCCCGACTGTAGAGCAAATTATTAGGTTTATTAAGAAAGCAGAAAATACCTACAGCCTTCTCTAGAGTTGGTGGGGGTGCATATAAGTGTACAGGACCTAATGACCAATGTCTTATTAATCTCATTCTTAGGTAATGTGATTGTTGGGTATGAAGATAACTATATACCATTTGCATGTTTGTTGCATCGCTAAACAATAGGGAAACTAATAGTCGCGAACGACGAGTAAAGTTATAATAATTGAAAGTGTTATGTTTAGTCTTTATATTTCGCCTATGTCGTGTCTAAGAAATTAAGAGTCGAGTAGCTTGAGAGATAAGAATAAAGGTCGGTTGGTTGTGTCCTAGTCCAACCCGACTCGTAGGACTTGTAATAGTCGGTTCCCCCTCATCTCTATAAAAGGAGGTGAGGGGAACGAACCAAGTACGTCAATTCTTTCAATAAACTAATTGAGATTCGGTTAGGGATATTTACCTTGTGGGCGTCGATCTTTTTTGTCAATTTATTGCTTGTGTGTGTGTTCTTCAATCAATATTCCGCATCTAGTAATCAGGGTTGTCAGGATTAAACCCTACAAGTGGTATCAGAGCTTGGTCAACGAGTGGCTGGTTACTAGGATTGACCGACGAGAGCATTAGTGTTTTTTGTAAGCATCAAGGTGCAGCAGGAATCGGCATAAAAGGGTTTTCTTTTTCCTTAGATCGAAAAAGATCACTTGGTTCGGTGTTTTTTTCTTGTTACTGTCGCAGGAGTTGAAGGGAGGAAGAAGAAGAGATAGTTGGTTTTTTCAAGTCAACTACTAGTTAACTTCAAAAGGTTTTATTATTTTTATGGGCCTTAGATGTGTGGACCAGGCTAAGTTTTATATTATGCCAAATTTTGGTTTAATATAAAGAAAAGATAAGATAATATTATTTTGAAGGGTATTTACACAAGGGGACTTCATAATTCGTGATTGTGAGGTTTAACGTATCACAAGGTTTAGCGAGTTACCGAAGGGATTTTGTTGGTTTGTGATTGTGGGGTTTTCACAAGGTTTAGCAAATCAACAAAAGGATAAAGAATGATAGGAGCCAAGTTTAACATCGAGAAATTCGATGGAACTGGTGATTTCGGGTTATGGAGAATCAAGATGCCTGATTTAATAATTCATAACGGATGTGAAGCAGCTCTGGAGGTTTTACCCGCGAATATGGAAGTTGAAGAGAAATCTAAGCTTGACAAGAAAGCTCACAGTGCCATGATTTTGTATTTAGGTAACAAGGTCCTGAGAGAGGTTACCGGGGAGACGACTGCAGCGGGGGTTTAGTCAAAGCTCGAGTCTTTGTACATGACAAAGTCATTGGCCAACAAGTTGTACCTAAAGAAGAAGTTGTATACATTCTACATGCCGATTGGACGAAAGATTTCCGAGCATATAGATGAGTTCAATAAAATCGTTCTTGATTTAGCAAATATTGAGGTAAAATTCGAGGATGAAGATCTTTCTTTATTGTTACTCACTTCTTTACCAGCATCATACGAACACTTTGTGGATACCTTGCTTTATGGACGGGAAGCTTTAACTTTAGAGGACGTGATGGCCACACTAAATTCAAAGGAAATCCAAGAAAGGTCTAAGGCGAAGGGGGATGATGGTAAAGGGTTATACGTGAGGGGAAGAACTGATCGCAGGAATTCGCATTAGTCAAAGGGAAAGTCAAGATCGAAGTCTCGAGGTGGAAGACTCAAATGCTTTATTTGCCAATCTGAGGAGCACTTGAGAAGAGATTGTCCGAAGAATAATTGCAAGAAGTCAAAAGGTTGCGTCAAGAAAGATGATCAACCAAGCTCCAGTGGTTCGATTTATGACGGTTCTGAGGTGATGATGGTGATGAGTACAGAGAGACTACAAGATAGGATCATGGATTCATGAGGTTCATATCACATGTCACCCAGGTTAGAGGTATTTTTGATTTTCTGGAATGCGATGGGGGCAGGGTACTGTTGGGAGACAACAGGGAGTGCAAGATCAGGGGTATCAGCAAGGTAAAGGTACAACTGAAAGATGGGTCAAGTTTTGTGTTACACAATGTCAGGTACATTCCTGAATTGAAAAGAAACTTGATATCACTGGGAACTCTTGAAAAAGAGGGATATACCATAAAATTGTAGTCGGGCAAAATCAAGGTGATTAATGGTCCTAGGGTTATCATATCTAGAACCCGAAGGGAGAACTACGTGTACTCTTTGGATGGCCATGCATTGGCCGGAATGCTAGTGTTGAAGAAAAAGGCAGTCTTGTGCAAGTTTGGCATAAAAGACTAGGACATATCAGTGTTGCGAGTCTACACGTGCTGGAAAAGCAGGGTTTGTTTGGAAAGAAGAGTCTAGTAAGCTCGATTTTTGTAAGAATTGTGTTCTGGGAAAGTCACATCGAGTCAGTTTCGGTGTAGGAAGGCACATTACTCAGGGAGTGATAGACTATGTTCATTCAGACTTATGGGGTCCGTCTCAAGTGAAATCATTGGGAGGTAAGAGGTATTTCTTATCTATAGTTGATGGTTATTCTAGGAAGGTATGGGTTTACGTTCTCAGGTTCAAACACGAAGCATTTGGGAAATTCAAATAGTGGAAGCAGTTAGTAGAAAATCAGACTGGGAGGATGGTTAAGAAGCTTAGGACGAATAATGGTCTTGAGTTCTGTAACCAGGAATTTAATCAGCTATGCACTGAGAGTGGGATTGCTAGACATTTGACAGTTGCCGGGATGCCGCAGCAAAATGGGTTAGCAGAACGGATGAACAGAACTCTCATGTACAAGGTACGCTGTTTATTAATACAGTCTGGATTGCCCAAGACCTTCTGGGCGGAAGCGACATATACGGCCGCATATCTTATAAATAGGTCACCATTGACAGTGATTGAGAAGAAGACACCTATGGAGATGTGGTCAGGACATCCTAGTGATTATGGGGTGTTGAGGGTTTTCGGTTGTGTCGCGTATTCACACGTTAAACAAGATAAGCTCGAGCCGAGAGCGGTAAAATGCGTTCTTTTGGGGTATCCTGAAGGTGTGAAGGGATACAAACTATATAGGCTTGATAATGAATCACCTAAAATAGTCACAAGCAGGAATGTGGTCTTCAATGAAAGTGTCATGTACAAAGACACGTTGAAGGATTCTAGTGCAGGTAAAGATAAGTCTGTTGAGGAATTACAGGTTGAGGTGGAATTGCAAAGGTTAAATAATCATACGCCTGAGGAACACGTCAGGAAGATCAAACAGGCCAGGAAGATCAGACAGATTAGGAAGACCAGACAGATCAGGAAGATGGCTATGATAAAGATGCAAGGGTTCAAGATATTGATCATCCACCGGATCTCACAGATTATCAATTGGTGCGGGATAGAGAGCCAAGGACAAGAACGAAACAGGCGAGGTTTCGGGATGAGAGTAATATGGTTGCTTACGCGTTTGCTGCAGCAGAGGAAGAAGATACTCATGAACCATTGACATACCAGGAAGCAGTTAATTGTGAAGATAGTTCCAAGTGGAAAGCTGCTATGAAAGAAGAGATGGATTCTATAAGGAAGAACAAGACCTGGGTGTTAGTAGATCATCCAGCTGGGCAAAAGCTGGTGAGTTGCAAATGGTTGTTCAAAATAAAGGAAGGGATTGAAGGTGTTTAAAAGCCTAGGTACAAGGCAAGGTTGGTGGATTGTGGATTCACACAAAGGGCAGGTATTGATTACAATGAAGTATTTTCGCCAGTAGTTCGACACACATCTATTCGGGTTATACTTGCATTGACTGCGTGTAAAGATAATGAGCTGGAGCAGCTTGATGTAAAGACGTAATTTTTACATGGAAATCTTAAAGAAGTGATCTACATGAGGCAGCCACGGGATTTGAACAAGGTAACAAGGTATGTTTGTTAAAGAAATCTCTTTATGGTTTGAAGCAGTCACCTAGGCAATGGTTCAAGAGGTTCGATGAGTATATGCTGATCAACGGGTTTAAGCGTAGCAGTTACGACAGCTGCGTATATTACAGGAGTATGCACCAGGGGAGTATATCTATCTATTTTTATATGTAGATGATATGATGATTGCTTGTAAAAGCAAGGCTGAGATTGCTTCTACCAAGTCTTTGCTTAAAAGGGAGTTCGACATGAAAGAGCTCGGGGAAGCAAAGAAGATTCTTGGTATGGAAATCTTCAGGGATCGGAGTCGCAAGATTCTGAGGGTGTCACAATCCGGGTACGTTTCTAAAGTTTTAAACAGGTTTAGAATGGAAAATAGGGAGTCGGTTCAGACACCATTGGATGGGCAATTCAAGTTGTCGTTGAAAGATTGCCCGGTTAGGGATTGTGGTGTTGAAAGAATGAGTAGGGTGCCATATTCAAATGTGTTTGGGAGCTTGATGTACTTGATGGTGTGCACGAGGCCAGACATAGCGTATATAGTAAGCGTAGTTAGCAGATATTTGGCGAATCCGGGTAAACTCCATTGGGAAGAAGTGAAGTAGATTATTAAGTATTTGCAGGGCACTATAAACGTGGGTTTGGTATATGGGACAAATCGTGGCAACCATGTGGACATAACAGGTTTTGTTGATTCAGACTACGCTAAGGATCCGGATAAAGGTAGGTCTCTCACTGGTTACGCACTTTTAGTACATGGATGTGTTGTAAGCTGGAAAGCAACGCTACAACACGTAGTGGCTCTTTCAACTACAGAGGCAGAGTATATGGCCCTTACGGAGGCCGGGAAGGAAGCTATTTGGCTAAAGGGACTCTTGGAAGAGTTGGGCGTGAAGCTCAACACTGTTGCAGTTAATTACGATAATCAGGGCACGATTCATTTATCGCGGAATCATATTTTTAATGAAAGGACTAAGCACATCAATGTGCGCCATCACTTTATCAGAGAAGTCTTGGAAGCAAAGACGGTTGAAGTTCTGAAGGTGGGTACTGAACACAATGTTACGGATGCCTTGACGAAGGTGGTACCTGTACACAAGTTACAACACTGCTTGGAGTTGCTGAGTGTTGGGATAGGCTAGTATAAAGTCTAAGGTGGAAATCCCAGTAGATAAAAGAATCAGTTGAGAACAAGTAATACTGAATCTTCTAGGTTCGAAGTCGCAATGAGGTATGGATAGAAATCTACGTTAATATTGTGACAATCCGTCAATTTCAGGTCGTTATTTTTGTCTCGACTATTAAGAATTATAAATTTATTTTAATGAGAATTTTAAATTATCGATTAACCGAGAAGGTTATGGCTTGAAACTAGCGTAAGAATGTCGATTAGATGAAAACCGACAAGGAATATGTTAAGTATCGATATTATATTCTCAAATAATCATGGAAATGATTTTTCTTATATTTATTTTTATTTCTCGTATTTTTCGTTTTAACGAATGACGAGAACTACGAATGATCGCGATACCGACGGATGCCCAAAAATTTACGTTTTATTATCGATTGTCTCGATATTTAATATTTTCGACGTTTTCGATTTAATTACGTTTTAAGTCGTGTCGAAGTTATATTAATTTATTCTTGAAGCGTTTTTACTTTTAAAAAGTATTTTTACGAAACCCGAGTCCCGTAAATATTTTTAAAATGTAATATTTACATTTTCTACCCTTATAACCATTTAATTAATTTTTGGACCAAAACTATACCTTATTGGCAAAATCTACCCCACTACCCCACTATATATTAAAATTCCACTAGCCATTTTATATTAAAAACTCATTTTTATAAAAAAATCAAAAAAATCCTCCTTCTTTCTCTTGTTTTAGCCGTCCACCTTCAACAACAAACACCCTCAAAATTTTTGATTCACTTTGAATCATTCAAAACTAAGAAAAGACCCATGTTGGAAATTTGATGGTGATCATTTTGATGTAAAAATATACAACATGCAAGAACTTTCAAATTTTGATGAAGAACAAGGGTTTTTGATCTATTTCTATGCTTGTAAGTAGTGTTAATATTATTATATTTAAAATTTTGAGTGGTTGCATGCAAGATTTTTATATATTTAATTTTTGTAAGATTGAATTTGAGGATGATATAGGTTAGTTAGATGTGTTAGGATGATATTGGGGTAATATTAGGAGTATACAAATTGTTGGAATGGGTTGAAAAATTGTTTTAGTATGATTTTTAGAAAGGCATTTTAGACCAGTAGGTAAAACGTAATTTTTGAAAATCTTACTGTTTGAAAATGATGAAACTAATAGGATAGGCTTGTAGAGGATTCTTTTAGCTTCGATTTGCCGCTTGAATGAGCTTCTAACTCATTTCGAGCGAAAAGTTATGCTACTTTTAGTATTCGTGTACCGGGAGACGGGTATCGGCACAATCCGAAAATTGTTGTCGATATTTGGATCGAATCTCGGGGACTATAGAATGAGTTTTAAAAATGTTCAAGGACTGATGTAAGTTGCTAAACCTCAGGTCATGAGTCTATTTTCAAACCCGAGTGTCGGTTTTATAAACGGAATTGTTTAGATAAGTCGAAATGGTTTTACAAGTAAAAGACGTAAAACTGTCCGGTTTTTATAACACGAAGATGTGTCGGGCAGAAGGTCTTAGAAGTAATATTTTTGAATGAAACTTTTACTGAGTCTTATTCATATTATGTGTGAGTTTGTCACCAAGTTTCGTCGAAATCGGACAAGTGTAGATAGGGTAGATTGGTTTGTACATTTGGAGTGTACATGCTGAGTGGTATTTTGGACACGTAGTTCAATACTTGTGTGGCGTGAGTTGAGTATTCGCCATTGGACATGGTATTTTACTCAAGTGTTAAGTCATTATATTAATGACTTAGCTACTGGTCCGAGGGAAGTAAAATGATAAGTTGACTTGCGTTGACTTGGCGTCGTATGACGGGTCAATATCGGAAGTGAAAGTGTTTAAATAGTGTTGAATAAAAATGGTATAGTAATAACACTTGTATTATTAAAATTTTCGGGATTGTCTTGGTTATGTAATTTTGATTTTTATATTATTTAAGTATGGTTTATACTTAAGTCGATTATTTACGAACGCGCCTTATTTAGTAGGTTGCGGTTTTCGTGTTTAAACGGGCATCACTAATCGTCGGCGATCGTCTCATTACCACTAATGGCTAAGGTGAGTCTATAGCCTCGCTCTTAACATGTTTACTTGTTTTATAAAACCCGCGAGGGGGATAACATGCTTGTTTTACTAAAATAAAAGGGTGCAACGAGAAGTTGTGGAAACCCTTATTTTACTTGAAGAGTAATTATTGAAATTAAAGGGTACAACAACAAGTTGTGGAAACTCTACTTATTAGAAGAGTAGGGGTGCAACGAGAAGTTGTGGGAACCCTTATTATTGGAAAAGTATTTATTATAAATGAAAGGGTGCAACGAGAAGTTGTGGTAAACCCTCTTTGTTTTAAAAATTGAACACAAAGGAACTTGATTGTATGCTTAGATGAAAGTTGTTATATATGTTTGTTTAGCCTTAAAGACCCATGAATCGTGAATTGTTAATCAAAAAGAACGCTAATACTATGGATAGATCTATCGGGGTGACGCCCAGTCCGGTCGCGACTAGCTATCGCGTGGTGTTGTGATGCACCAGTAATGAAACATCGGATGCAATTGTATAAGAGAAATATACGCACTTGGCTAGGTGTGTTGGGCTGAAATAATATATGTTAACGTTCAATTTCACGAGACTTATAGAAATAACAACGATAATTATGTCCATACAACATGGTCGTCTTTGATAAATTATTAACCATGGAAGGTTATTTTTCATACTTGTGTTCACTTTATTTAAATTAAAACTCTATAGATTCACTCGGCAAATTTTGCTGACTTTTTAGCATGTTTTATCTCAGGTCCATTTAGAAGGCACTCGAGGAAGGCGGTTTCGTGAAGCTTGCATATTTGAAATGTTTTGGCCCGCTTTTCTAAAACATATCCATTCAAATAACTTTTATCATTTATAATAGTTTGTAAACTTTTGAATCATCCGGGACCATGTATGAAATTTTATCTTGTTTAAATGAAACTGAATGGATGTTTATTAAAACGACTTGTTTTGAGCCGTTTTCTATGATTATGAGATTGAACCATGATAGTAACACCCAATGACCCTTCCGCTGTTATGAACGAAATTGGGGGTGTTACAGATTGGTATCAGAGCCTGGTTATAGAGAACGAAAAGATTTTCCAAAAATGAATTTTTGAAATCTTTTAACTATAACTGTTGCAAGCGAAACCTCCGAGTTGCCAATGGACGAGAATGATAGTATTTATATATATATATGTCATTATATATGTTGCTGTAATCTTTATCGATTACTTGTACTTGTGAATTACAAGGTATGTTTTCATTTTTTTTAAATTATAAATGATAGTTTTATATTAATACGAGGCATTATTATGACGCAGATTGTCATGGTTTTGTAACCTATCGCATATCGACTTGTTTAAATTCGATTGTTATCATCGTATCGTGATGTGCCATTTTTGGACATCTCCTTTCGAAACGTAATTAATAAATGCGATGTTCGTGTTTTCGTTACTACTTATGATTTTGAAGAATCATTTATCTGAGGCGACATCTTCTATGTAATGCGACGTGTGATTTGAGTTTATATGACCACGTTTTATTGGCGAAAAGGAGAATGCCAATGTTGGACTTAAGATATATATATCCTAATCAAATATATATAGTTTGGGTACAACAATGATATGCTCGTAGTAGCCATTCGGTTGAGTGACTTAATATTGTGTATCTAAATGGAATGGGACATTTAGATATATAGATTTTAACTCACCCAACTAAGAGTCGTTTAATGTTGTCTTACTTAAATGGATTAGGACATTTGAATAAGAAAATTTTAAACGACTGGACCTTAGATTGTTGTGTTTTCCTTATTCAGATGGAATGGGACGTTTGAATACGGAAATTATGATGTAAGTTTATTGACACCTTGTATTTATCATGGTATTTTGATATGATCGTGTTGAGAGGTAGTAATACTTGAGTAGGTTGACTTATAATCGTTTTGTTGAATTGGAATGGGACGCCTTTTCATTTGAACAAGAAAGTTATAAGTTCCCGAACCGTAAATTTATAAACTCTTGTATACATGGAGGGGGACGCCTTTTGATGTAGACAAGGAGTTATAAATGAGTGGGCCCAAGTATGTCTGGCTCGATTTGTGGATTTTTGGTGTACGTACGTCTTCCTTCGACTCGTATTTCGTTGGTAAGAATCGTTCGATGTTGTCGTCATTATGATGATCATCGATTATCATCTATATACAAGTAACCCGTTGGACTTCTCTCGAGTTATGATTTGTTTTGAAGGACCATTTCTAATGTGTCTCGATGATCGTGAGCTTTATAAACAGATTGTTAAGAACCGTTGACCGTTCCGAGAATAGGCGACTCACTTAAGCGTCACCATGATTTATGTGTGTACTTGCGGATTGACTGAGGATCAGTTATCAACGACAACTTATCGTGGACGTGAAGATTTTGTAATTTTACTTGCTACTATCGAAGGGTCACCGAAGACTTTTCTTGATGACGAAACTCTTGGGGCTAGTATGACGAACTAAAAACGAGGAATATGATGCAGCACCTTGAGCACTAAATTCGAAATTATTGGGACGCCTTTGTACGATGAACGCTGAAGCAAAAATTAGTGGGACGCTTTTGTACGTTGAACACTGGAGTAGAACTTAATGGTATGCCCGATGTGTTGTGAATTCTCGCCAATGGACCGAATTTCTTAATGACTGGAATTAACAAATTCGTTTTCACTTCGAAGAGTATGTTGTTGCTGACACTGCAAGTGGAAAGACTTTAGAGATCGAGTTGTATTATCAAGGGCTAGTCCAAGGTTTTATCGATGATCAACGACGGAGATTTACATTTGATGTTTATGTTTGACCTTTGCTTTTAGATACTTATGTGGTATGTGATCGAGTTGAGTGATCGTAAGTTGTGAGAACTTGAGGCGGCATTGTCCAATGACGTCCGATCATGGAGAACATGTACCATATAATATCTTTTGACTTTCTTTGGAACTTAGACGATGAATTTCCTGTTTTTCACTCTTCACTGTTACACTGAAGACTATCGTATGTGAATTAAGCGCCGGGACGTCGCTTTCTAGGAAAAGTTATGCCAAGTTATCACCATAAAGAAGGTGTTATGTATTTTGGAAAACGTGGGAAGTTAAGTCCCCGTTAGTTTGGACCATTCGAGATGATATCGATGGAAGGTCCGATGGCATGAAAACTTAAATTACCTCGAAAGCCGCAAGGAATTCACGATACTTTTCATATGTCGAACCTAAAGAAATTTCTTCTCGTCGAAGATCTTATTATCTCTCTTGATGAAGTATGAATCGACAGTAAGTTGCATTTCATCAAAGTACTTGTAGATATTATCGATAAGGAAGTTAGGCAACAGAAACGAAGTCGAATTTTTATTGTCATGTGTGATGGAACTCTAGACGAGGACCAAAATACGTTTAACTCTTTGATTTTAACAAGCGATCGAGGAAGAACGCAAGTTGATCTTCGGGACGAAGATCCCAATTTGGTGGGGATAATGTGACAATCCGTCAATTTCAGGTCGTTATTTTTGTCTCGACTATTAAGAATTATAAATTTATTTTAATGAGAATTTTAAATTATCGATTAACCGAGAAGGTTATGGCTTGAAACTAGCGTAAGAATGTCGATTAGATGAAAACCGACAAGGAATATGTTAAGTATCGATATTATATTCTCAAATAATCATGGAAATGATTTTTCTTATATTTATTTTTATTTCTCGTATTTTTCGTTTTAACGAATGACGAGAACTACGAATGATCGCGATACCGACGGATGCCCAAAAATTTACGTTTTATTATCGATTGTCTCGATATTTAATATTTTCGACGTTTTCGATTTAGTTACGTTTTAAGTCGTGTCGAAGTTATATTAATTTATTCTTGAAGCGTTTTTACTTTTAAAAAGTATTTTTACGAAACCCGAGTCCCGTAAATATTTTTAAAATGTAATATTTACATTTTCTACCCTTATAACCATTTAATTAATTTTTGGACCAAAACTATACCTTATTGGCAAAATCTACCCCACTACCCCACTATATATTAAAATTCCACTAGCCATTTTATATTAAAAACTCATTTTTATAAAAAAATCAAAAAAATCCTCCTTCTTTCTCTTGTTTTAGCCGTCCACCTTCAACAACAAACACCCTCAAAATTTTTGATTCACTTTGAATCATTCAAAACTAAGAAAAGACCCATGTTGGAAATTTGATGGTGATCATTTTGATGTAAAAATATACAACATGCAAGAACTTTCAAATTTTGATGAAGAACAAGGGTGTTTGATCTATTTCTATGCTTGTAAGTAGTGTTAATATTATTATATTTAAAATTTTGAGTGGTTGCATGCAAGATTTTTATATATTTAATTTTTGTAAGATTGAATTTGAGGATGATATAGGTTAGTTAGATGTGTTAGGATGATATTGGGGTAATATTAGGAGTATACAAATTGTTGGAATGGGTTGAAAAATTGTTTTAGTATGATTTTTAGAAAGGCATTTTAGACCAGTAGGTAAAACGTAATTTTTGAAAATCTTACTGTTTGAAAATGATGAAACTAATAGGATAGGCTTGTAGAGGATTCTTTTAGCTTCGATTTGCCGCTTGAATGAGCTTCTAACTCATTTCGAGCGAAAAGTTATGCTACTTTTAGTATTCGTGTACCGGGAGACGGGTATCGGCACAATCCGAAAATTGTTGTCGATATTTGGATCGAATCTCGGGGACTATAGAATGAGTTTTAAAAATGTTCAAGGACTGATGTAAGTTGCTAAACCTCAGGTCATGAGTCTATTTTCAAACCCGAGTGTCGGTTTTATAAACGGAATTGTTTAGATAAGTCGAAATGGTTTTACAAGTAAAAGACGTAAAACTGTCCGGTTTTTATAACACGAAGATGTGTCGGGCAGAAGGTCTTAGAAGTAATATTTTTGAATGAAACTTTTACTGAGTCTTATTCATATTATGTGTGAGTTTGTCACCAAGTTTCGTCGAAATCGGACAAGTGTAGATAGGGTAGATTGGTTTGTACATTTGGAGTGTACATGCTGAGTGGTATTTTGGACACGTAGTTCAATACTTGTGTGGCGTGAGTTGAGTATTCGCCATTGGACATGGTATTTTACTCAAGTGTTAAGTCATTATATTAATGACTTAGCTACTGGTCCGAGGGAAGTAAAATGATAAGTTGACTTGCGTTGACTTGGCGTCGTATGACGGGTCAATATCGGAAGTGAAAGTGTTTAAATAGTGTTGAATAAAAATGGTATAGTAATAACACTTGTATTATTAAAATTTTCGGGATTGTCTTGGTTATGTAATTTTGATTTTTATATTATTTAAGTATGGTTTATACTTAAGTCGATTATTTACGAACGCGCCTTATTTAGTAGGTTGCGGTTTTCGTGTTTAAACGGGCATCACTAATCGTCGGCGATCGTCTCATTACCACTAATGGCTAAGGTGAGTCTATAGCCTCGCTCTTAACATGTTTACTTGTTTTATAAAACCCGCGAGGGGGATAACATGCTTGTTTTACTAAAATAAAAGGGTGCAACGAGAAGTTGTGGAAACCCTTATTTTACTTGAAGAGTAATTATTGAAATTAAAGGGTACAACAACAAGTTGTGGAAACTCTACTTATTAGAAGAGTAGGGGTGCAACGAGAAGTTGTGGGAACCCTTATTATTGGAAAAGTATTTATTATAAATGAAAGGGTGCAACGAGAAGTTGTGGTAAACCCTCTTTGTTTTAAAAATTGAACACAAAGGAACTTGATTGTATGCTTAGATGAAAGTTGTTATATAAGTTTGTTTAGCCTTAAAGACCCATGAATCGTGAATTGTTAATCAAAAAGAACGCTAATACTATGGATAGATCTATCGGGGTGACGCCCAGTCCGGTCGCGACTAGCTATCGCGTGGTGTTGTGATGCACCAGTAATGAAACATCGGATGCAATTGTATAAGAGAAATATACGCACTTGGCTAGGTGTGTTGGGCTGAAATAATATATGTTAACGTTCAATTTCACGAGACTTATAGAAATAACAACGATAATTATGTCCATACAACATGGTCGTCTTTGATAAATTATTAACCATGGAAGGTTATTTTTCATACTTGTGTTCACTTTATTTAAATTAAAACTCTATAGATTCACTCGGCAAATTTTGCTGACTTTTTAGCATGTTTTATCTCAGGTCCATTTAGAAGGCACTCGAGGAAGGCGGTTTCGTGAAGCTTGCATATTTGAAATGTTTTGGCCCGCTTTTCTAAAACATATCCATTCAAATAACTTTTATCATTTATAATAGTTTGTAAACTTTTGAATCATCCGGGACCATGTATGAAATTTTATCTTGTTTAAATGAAACTGAATGGATGTTTATTAAAACGACTTGTTTTGAGCCGTTTTCTATGATTATGAGATTGAACCATGATAGTAACACCCAATGACCCTTCCGCTGTTATGAACGAAATTGGGGGTGTTACAAATATCTTTTATTTGATGCTCGAATATAATGATTTTTTATTTGATTTTTCAAACTAATTTGTAAGACTAAAAACTAAAAAGATAAAAGCTACAATTAAACTATAACTATAAATGATGCGGTTCAGCTTCAAATAAAAGTCAAGATATTGATGTTTTTTTTATTTATTTAAGTTTTTGTTTGAAATAAATTTTGGTTAGCAGAATATTTAATTTCTAATTACAAGTTTAGGAAAATGGAAAGTTACATCAATCTTTATTTAGATTGATTCTAGTTTTTCTATAAATGTTAGGTCTTTTTCATTGTATTGATATATCTCTCAGTTTTTAGAATGAAAGATTTTGTTTGTTTCTTGGCAGTTTTCTAAGATTCTCTTAAGAATCGGTATTCGTTGAATCAACGATTGTTGGAGTTTTTCTAATTATAGGTATTCTTTGAATCGGTGATAGTTGGAAGATTGTTTCTGGTATTCACTGGAATCACCATATTCAATTTTTATTTGTCTTGTTTATAGCCTACATCAGTAGGTATCAAGAGCTAAAGTTCTTGATTAAGATGCCTCTAAGGAAAATTAGAAATGTTCATGATGTGTATGAACAAGAACTGGACCAGTGTGTTATGACAAGAATGGAGGAGTAATTGGATCAATTCTTTAATCAATTGACCGACCAGATGAATCACTTGATGAACAGACGTGGTGATCGCAAAGAGTCAGAAACCCCATTTGTTGATCCCGAAGAGGATAATGATGATGTCATTTATGGTGATTATGAAGCAGCCCTGATTTATGATGAAAAGTCCGAGGAAGATGAGTATCATTTTGTTGAAAACTATTAGAGTTCACAAGAGGAAGAAAATGATGTGCCATCTCCAGTTGTATGATAGGTGTAGAAGAAGAATCAATGTCATTTTATGATACCGGTCTTGAAGATGTCATTAAGGAGAAAGAAGATTTATTGGGAAAGAAATATTTAGTGGGAAAGAAGACGACATCAAAAACATTGTAGTTGTGGCTAATAATTTTTGTTCTTCAACGATTCAAAGTACAATAAATGTTGATTTTGAGGAAAACTTCAATACAAAATTACATGAGTTTATGTCGTTTGGAAAAAGTATTATTATCAGTGTTAGCCGAAGTTCGTTCAAGTTTCTTACTCGTAAGAAATTCAAGAATGGTTTTTGAAAGATGCGCCCATGGTCGATAAGTTTAGCTTTAAGACGAACAAGGTTCGAGGTCGTTTCATTATAAATAAAGAGAATATCATGCAAGGGATACAAATTTGGATGCTACGAGTATAAGTGACGAATAAGGCAAACCCAATGCCGAGTTTTTTTTAATTGGAGGATAATGACGTGGTTCAACTTCAAATAAAAGTCAAGATATTGATTTTCTTTTTATTTATTTAAATTTCTTGTAGACAATATTTTTTGGTTAGAAGAATATCTAACTTTAATTATAAGTTTTGGAAAATGGAAACTTACATCAATCTTTATTTAGATGATTCTAGTTTTCCAATAATTATTATGTATTTTCTTTGTATTGAGATATCTTTGAGTTTTGATAATGAAAGTGTTTGGGATATGCGTAAGTTATAGATAGTAATTTATACGACTGGGAGTAGGTGGGCTTAAGGGGTCAGACACTTAGACATCCAGATTATCTGTTATTAAAATATATAATATAATATGACTATATTTAACCAATTGGCTTAGCTCAGTTGGCCACCAAACTTTCAATAAGTGGTTTCTTTGGGGGAGGTTTTCTGGAGGTCTTAGGTTCAAGACCTACCAAGGGCCCTTTCAGGCGAAGCGGATAAAGAGTCTAACATAACCAGGTGAGGGTTCGAAGAAGACATTCTACCGCTTGGATGTCATTTCACGACTCGACCCACTAACCACTAACATTTGCCATTAGAAAAATGATATTCATTGGCATTTTATATTTAACCCTTTACCAAAAAATAATATGACTATATTTATTGTATTATCTTAGTTTGGTAAAAGTGTATACTTAACGATAATTAATTAATAAGTTTAAAGGTTATACGAAAATTAATTAATAAAGACTTATGAGTTTAAAGTAATTAATGTAATTACTAAACAAGTTTTATAGAAAGTCACACAATCAAAACCAAGATCCATTAAAGGTTGTTCGACCGAATATAGTAGAAAAGAAGGAGATTTGATTCTAGAAGGTTAATTACATAGGATGTGGTTAATTGTTTCAAAACTTAAAATCGAAAAATCCTCTTCTTCTTTTCTCCTTAGGTCAACGGCCTACAAGGGGTTTTCCGGGTTTGATTTTCGTTAAGTATTTACTTGATCTAGACCTAGCAATCGAAGTTGATTGATTGAAGTGTCGTGTGGACTATCTTAGATAATATCTAACTTGATCTTTGGGTTTATTGGTGAATCGGATTCGGGATTGATTAGGGTTTACTTGGTTTAGTGATTTAAATGTTTTGGTCATCGTTTTTGGAGAAAAAATATGCATTCTTTATTTTTTATGTTAATTACATTATGTGCATAGTTATTGGATCTTATCCATTGCGTTTACTCATTTTGTATGTATGCTAGATACACTAGGTTGTTAAATTCCAATAGAAGGCTAGTTCTTTGTATTTGCTAAGATTCTCTTACTAATCGATATTAGTTGATTCAAAAATTGTTGGAGTTTGCCTAATTATCGATATTATTTTAAATAAATGATATTTGAATGACTGTTTCTGGTACTCACTGGAATCAACAAATTCAATTTTTATTTATCTTGTTTTTATCCAACATCATTAAAGCCAAAGATATATAAAGCGAATATGCTCGTCGAGTAAGGCAAATAAGGTTGTCAAGTGTGTAGAAATCAGCTTAAACCATTAACGAATCAATTCATTTCTAAAAAGTTTATCCTCACAACGTTCGTTTATTTTGGACACTTATCTTTATAAAAAGGTATTAATTACTAAATTGATCATTAATTGCCTCCACGACCCATGCTCGAATAAACAATTTTCAATCTAAGCTATCTGTATTTTAAGCACCAAATTAAATCTTTTTTTCGTTCCAACTTTTGCTCTTTAGAATGACCAAGTTTCAATTTAGTAAATCCGAAATTCACTAATCAATATATCATATGTGAATTGCACACTTGATTTTCAATTCCACACTAACATGACAAGCATAATAAACTACATAATAACCATGATAAAAGTTTTCAATAACTAAATTAAATCTAAATTCCATTACTTTCAAAGTAGTTATCAAACTAATTAGCGCATAAATTTTTTTTAATTTTATCAACTAACTACCAATATAAAAACAAATCAACCTTTTAAACTTTAAATACTAAACTCGTAAGTTTCTCGCAAAATATGATGAAAGAACACCGAGATCAAACACAATAAAGGCTCATAACGAATAAGCTACAAGCCATTTTAAAGATATGTAATACTCCATTCGTCTCAAAATTATAGTCCATATTGCTATCTTGGGATGTCTCAAATTAATTGTCCACTTCCAAAAATAGATAAAAAAAAATGTAGATTAAGTTTACCATATAACCCTTACTTGAAAATATTATTACAAACAATAAAGAAGTTATAAATTAATTACTTAAAAGTAAAATTGTCATTGTGTATAAAGTAAGAGAGAAAGCTGAAAATGATGTTTTTATTAAACTACGTGTTTTTTGTCGGTCGACAATAATTTTGAGACGGAGGGGGTTACTATTTTGGAAAATTTTATTATTGTATAACACAAACAAAAATATTTAAAATAAAAGTTAACAAAATAAGATTTAAAAAATTAAAAGTGAACAATAATTATGGGACGGGTGAAGTAACATTTAATTCTCAACTAGTGGTTAAATTAAAGTCAAATAGTTATTCACGATAAGTCCAACCCTTTCTGTCCCTTCTACTTCTATAAATAAGGACAATATTTGGTGAACTCAATACTAGCATTTTCTCATATTCATACTCACACAAATGGCAGAGACAGATGTTGGAGGAGCTACGGCTACCGCTAATGGCCACTATATCGTTAGCGTCAATATCGAATATCAAACTCATCGAGCTTCCTGTTTTCCTACTGTCCCTTTCCTTCATAAGGTATTCTCCTAACCTTTTTTCTTTTAGCTAGTAACTTATCTGCTATATTACATCCACAAAAAATAAAATTTAGTTTGTAGGTAGTTGTGTTTAAATTGAAGCAAATTATCACGAGTTTGAGACTTACTAAATATAGCATTATCTTACCTAGTTTGATACCAAATCCTATGTCTCTTGTATGGAACGAGGTGTTCGTGTTTCAAACTTAAAACATTTTGGCTTATGCGAACAACAAGAAAATTTCCATTGACTTCATTAAAATAAGTGGCCAGGTCTAAATTTGACTTGTTTGATCCAATCCAATATTCATAACAAAAATTCTTTTCAGATATCCAAATTTTGAACAAAAGTTTTATATATTCAAATGTCCAAAATTCTTAAACAAGTAACAGTTGTGTGGCACAAAGAGACTGCCAATTCAGAAATTTTGGATAAAAGTTTTATATATCCGAATACTTAAGTTTCGTATTTAGTATGATATTTACATGACACAAAATTTAGGACTATGTCCATTCTAAAGAAAAATGTCAATTTTTACAAGAAAATTACATTACGCCATAAACATCCATCGGGACCCACGAACCGCCAGAAACCTCCTAAGCGTGCCCGTGTGTTTGGGTATAAACGGTATAGATTTATTTTTAGAACTAAAGTTTTTTGAAAAATTGTACATGTGATAAATGCTACATTGATATATACTTAAGTGAATTATAGTTATAAACACTTTCCTTAATACTTATATGGTATATAGAATAATGGAAACCGTTAATACATAGCAATACCTAAAAACATTGTTAGTATTAATTAATCTTTCTTAGTTTTGATCACTACAAATTACAAAGATATTTATTGTCAAACACAATCTTAAAACGAATTATCTAACAAACACTATCATCAAGGTAATAATCATTACACTAACATATCTTAATCATGCTTAGTGATCATAAAAGTGATTAGCCTTAAAACTTACTTTTGTCAAACCTAACAAAAGAATTTTAATAAACTTTATTTTTAAGAGAATGTTTTATTAAAATGAAAATGAAAATTTAAATATGGCATATTCCATATGCCATAAGAATATCCTTTGAAGGTTTAAACAGCCTCAGATATTTCAAATTCACTAAAAGACAAAAAAGGAGCGGACTCTACGCCGGTGGTACCTTAGCACCTACGGCGGCTCCTTAGCGATAAGGAATCGCGGGCTCCAATAAGGAACCGCGGGCAGATATAGTCGTTGGATGTTTTGTCCTATAAATAGTGGATCAAATCTGCATTCTCATCAACCCTTTTGGACTTCTTCTTCAGCCTTTTTTCTCTTATCTAATCCTAGTCATTTGTAAATGATAACTTAATGTATGTTTACTCATGATTATCCTCTTGATCTCCTTCTTTACCTTGTCCAAAGAGAAGATCACTCACACACTTGTGATGTGATTAAAGATGTAGCATTGATGAAGATCACCTTCTCATAAAGATCTAGTCATGTTCATCATTTGTTTATTTGTGTCTTGTGTAGATCCAATGTATTTATGAATACTTGGACTGGTTGTATTCATCCAAGCTATTTGTGAATACTTGGATTAGAGTTGTGTACATCTGTTGCACATGTGTGTGCTTGGATTTATGTTGTGTAAATCCAAGCTACATGTGTGTACTTGGATATGATTAGTTGAGTTGTAATTAGTTGTGTTGGTTCTCACTAAACTATAAAGTGATGTGGTTGTGTCTTGTGAGTTCTCACTAAACTATAAAGTGATATGTTGTTGTGTTGTGTGAAGTTCTCCCTTAGCTTCAAAGTGAAGAGTCGTGAAGATTGGTTCTAGCTTTGGATTAGAACTCGACATCTAGCCTTGTGTCGGAAAATGGTGAAGTAGGCAACGTTGTGAAGATTGGTTCTACCTTTTAATTAGAACTCGACATCTATCCTTGTGTCGTAAAAGAGTGAAGTGGGCGACGTTGTGTAGATTGGTCCTAGCTAAGATTAGGTCTCGACATTTAGCTTAGTGTCGGAAAATAATGTAAGCGACGTTGTAAGGTTTTCTCCGCCAAGAAGGGAGCTTGTAGATATAGTGGAAATCTCGAGTAAGGTGTACTCGAGGAGTGGAGTAGGAACGAGGATAGAGCCTCGTTGCCGAACCACTATAAATCTTGGTGTCTTCCTACTAGGTTGTTTCTTTCCTTACTATTTACTTACATTCGTTATCACTACACTTACTATACATTGTAAATGCATTATAATTGAACCTAATCATTATGCAACTAGCTTTCAAGTAAAAGATAGTTTTGTGCACTCACCTAATTGAAAGGAATTTTAATTAGGAGATAAACCGATGAGAAACTATTCAACCCCTCCTTCTAGTTTCTACAATTGGTATCAGGGCGATGGTGACACAAGATCTTTGAAGTATATTGTACTTTAAAACTTGGATCGATCCATTCTCTCCTCAAATTATAAGGTTATGTTGTACTAAAGTTCTTCTTTGGTCAAAACTATTTTTTGTTGAGAATAAGTCTTTTAAAATGTTAATATTGCATATTTCTTAAATTAGTAGTATTAATGCATTTTAGATTTACTCTTGAAATGTATCTACTAGTTTGCATCTTGTTATGTGTAGGTACTCATGAAGATAAATGATTCTATTGATTGTGGATTGAGTTACTTACACTTGTAGAAGACTCATCTTCTTTGATTTCCAACATCACTGAATGATGATATCAAGATTGGTAGAAGTGATACTAGTCTTTGAAGACTTAGTAGTCACTATTAGTCATAGTTGGGTTTACATCGGTTCCTTGAAAGCTCGGAATGCAATTTGTGGCCAAGGTACGCTTTCGTTCTTCCACACGCCCCATTGATCATTCTTTTGATCATTAATTGACTATATGCTTGTTCTTGGCATCCTTTCCTTGACATTTATTTGTGGTTTGTGATTCTTTTCTTTTTCCCTCTCAAACCTTCATTGCTTGGATACTTGACTCACTATGAAGATGTAGGGTGAGTTAGTAGAAGCTTAAAGTATCAAGCATGATTTCCATGGTTTGCACCCTTACGGTTAGTAGGCCCTATATCATGTGTAACTTATGCAATTAAGCTCATCTCTAGGATGATTAGTGAATCCCTTGATATACTAAACTACTTCATTAAGTTGTAGTTAGATTTTACACATCTGGAATTGAAATATTCCAAGGATATTGTTATTGTTAATTCTAGCAATAATTATCCGATCATGTGGGAGAGAAAGTGAATATATACTTTGCTCATGTTTTGAAATAGAATAAGACTACTCTTAAAAATGATCTTATTCTATGCATCAAAATTGCTTGGTTTAATTCATTACCAAAGCCGTTTAGACTTACGCCGGAAAGGCACGTCTTAAACCACTATATATGAGACAAGCTCTTCACCTCCTCAATTTGAAGAATGTCATTTGTCTCTTGAGCAATGTTCTCGGTCTTGATTCACTTCTCTTGACTCCTCTCCCTTTGCCTTTTTGCTACGAGTAGTCGTTTGTTCGTTTCGGTCTTTTCCTATCTCGATTCAATTCGTAATCCTTCAACAAGGCATTATTACCTAGTGTTGTGGTGGTCCAATGATATTCTAAAAGGTTTAAGATATATTTTTAAGTATTTTAAAAACTTTGGTTTTCAAAAATTCATTGTTTTTATTTGATAAAAACCTGCCTATGTAGGCGGTTCTTTATCTCTGGCAGCTTAGAGGCGCGGTTCCTTATCGATAAGGAACCGCGGGTAGTAACTTTTGTCAGAGCGCCAGTTTTATTAAAATATCTTTTTCAAACTAGAACTTCTCTTTCCTTCACACACAGTAGACGGTTTTTCTTTATTTTTCCACCATTGTTGAAGCTTCAAAAAAAAACCTTCAATCACTCAAATTAATTGATTCAAGTTCGTGGGTTTCACTCATCCATCATCCAAGATCAATTAATTGTAAGTTATTTCTTTCAATTTCATCTAATTTGTTCTAGGGTTCATACATTCATAATTGGGGTTTTTTTAAATTAACATTGAATTAGAACCTTATTAGGAATATGAGTTGACATAGTATTGTTACTATGATTCCTTAGGTTCACATTCATTGAGATTTCACTAAAACCCATTTGTAGAACAAATCCGAATTTTGACTAAATAGTTTAGTTGATTGATGGAATTGATATGAACCCATGAACAAGTTGGTAATGGCATTGTTAAATGCTTACCTAAAAACCTTGTTTTGAAAAACCAATGTTCTAGTTCATTGTTGATCTTACATAGTTCATATGTTTTGATCAATGGTGGAATGGGTACATTGTGAATATGAGAATGATAAGGATTAAACCTTGATTTATCAAGAGATTGATAAAACACATTCTCACTTTACTTGATTTTTGGTTTATATGTAACATATAAGTAATTGGATAAATATGTTTATATGTTATGTTTAGGTACTATCATCATGACCACAGGATATCAAAATGACCATCTACTCACTAGAAGATACATGCATGATCCTTCTTTGACTAATAAAACTCGCTCTTTTCAAAACACTTATCATAATCTCGAGTCTCGCTGTTTCCATGAAGGACGTATTGTTCCTTCTAACCTTTGTGGACTTGATTTCATTCGATTCATGTTCAGTACCATTGAATTCGATTGTTTGCTTGATATTGATGAGCCAATCTTTCCTTCTTTCCTCATGGAATTCTTTAACTCATTCAAGTTAATACACATCAACAATGGTCTATCTATAAGATTTTCCATCAAGGGGAAAACCTTTGTATACACTCTCGAGGAATTTGGTGAGATTCTCGGAGTTCCATACGAAGGTCAATGTAGGTTCACTGATGCTTGGGGTGTAAACCACTTAGAATTGGCCCCTATTTATGTGCATTACTCGACTGAGATTCCTTCGGCTTCGGCCATCTCTCGTGCCCTTGCTTCACCTCGTGAACATCTTATTCTTCGTGATTATGAAGGAGAATTTCATGCTCTCACTCCTTGGGAATTACTAACTAGCAATCTTAGTGATTTTATGGTCCCTTAGGCCGAAATCATTAGGGAAAATGCAATGTGTTTGGTTGGTGATCGCAACCATGTGCCTGCTTGTCTTGCACATATGTTGTATTGTGTTGTTACCACTACTCCATACAACCTTGCATTTTTCATGGCTAAAAGGATAAGATTTGTTCTCAATGGATATCGGTCTACTCTACCTTATGCCATGATTCTCTCACGGCTTCTTAAGAGAGTTCTTCTTGATCATCCTTCTCTTAATCCTTATTCTTTTCACTCTGTGGTTCTAGTCATGTTTCCCATTGAAGGAAATGTCCCTTCAATTCTCACGCATGACTCAAATGAAGACGAAAATGTCCCTCAAGACAATTCTCTCATTTCTCGTTATGATTTGTCATCATCTATCTCTCAATTGTCTTCACTAGACATTGATTCAGACTATCAGTATTGTCTCAATCTTCATCTTCAAGATCGAATCAGAAGTGAACCAAGGCAAGGAGGAAATGCTCATGGATGAATGATATTTACCACTCTTGTGAGACTAACATGTGTGTAAACATGTATGGATTTTTGAACTTTATCTCTCCTCCTTTCTCTATTCTTAGGATGTTGTGTATTCTTTAACTAACAATTTGTGTTTGGATTACCTAGTATTTTAATCCCAATTATCTATGGTATCGATTTTTCGATTTACATGGCTCTTTGCATCTTATGTGTTAGATAGCTTCCTAGTTCTTGATTATCAGTTCTCTTTGGCTTGATAAACCTTAGTATAAAATCTGGGCTAGCAAAAGTTTAAGGAAGTGCTTTTTTCAAACACCTCTGGTCGCGGTTCCATATCAATGCCACGGTTCTTTAGCGATAAGGAACCGTGGACCTACGTAAGGAACCACCTAGTACTTTTTCAACAGAATCTTTACTTTACACTGTTTTCTTTAATCTGTGTAAAACTTTGATAAAACTTTTGCAAAAACCTGCACTTTCCTAAACTAGGCTACCTAATTTCATTATTCACATAAAATTATTTTAACCTATTACTAGTTTGGATCATCCCCTTCTCTTCTTAAACCCTCTCTTGTTGATTGTGTTCTTCATCCATTCAACTCTTCTCTTTATCTCAACTTTCAACCATGGTATCCACTAGAACATCCAACTCCTCCAAAACCTCCTCATCCAAAAGAAGCCTTAAGGTGAATCTCAAGTCCTCTAAACTTGGTTCTCCATCTTCTTTCAAAACAAAAATTTAAGCCTCACCTATTCTCATCTCCTCATCACTTTCACCACCACTTGCTTCATGGAAAACAACCTCAACCCATGGTACTAACCATTTACCTCCTCTTCATTCCAATCAAGAATGAATGAGTTTTCCTCTCCACTTATTTCTAGCCTCCCTTAAACATGAATGCTCAACTACAACCTCATCAAAGGATTCCCTTTGTTTTTGAGCCTCTTCCCTTCACTCCACCAAATTCAACCATCTCATCTATTTCACCCTTGGATGCCATGCCTTCCCCTCATCCTCCTACCACCAACACTCCTCTCTTGGGTGTTCCCATTTCCCGTCTCTTGGGTGATCCACGCTTGTTTGATTTTTTTCATGCACAATGGAACTAATTGCCCTTGTTGCTTGAACAACTTTCACCTCATTGATATCCTTAGGTTGGAGATGATTATGGCTCACATCAAGTTGCAAAGCTTTTTGTTGAACCTATTTGCTAATCCTCCACCTCCTAGGAGATAAATGATGGACTATAAAATTAACATGCTTTTCAAAAGAAGATCAAGCTAAAAGAGAACTATGAACTCAAGACCTAGTTGTTAGCTATCTTTGTAGTAGTTAATTGTCTTTTTAATTCTTGTATTTCTTTTCCTTTCCCTCGTGATTTTCTCATGTGGATGATTTATAGATTTAGTTTTTATGTGCTTTAATCTATGTGATCACATTAAACAACTTCAATTTATTTAAAATTGAACCTAAATCTATTACAACCTCTAAAAACTTGACTTAAAAATTGGACCAAAATGTTATTTAAATATTTTGTCACCCTTTGTCAAGACATTCTTTGTGAATGTGTTGCTTTTATGCAACCTTAGCATACTCTAGTGCTAAAAGAGGTAAAAATCCAAGATTTGCAAAATTTTGAAAAAGTCTTATCTTTCTCCAAAACTTTTGAAAATCAAGTTTTGCAGTCCACTGGACGCGGTTCCATAGCCTCCAGGCGGATCCATATCGATATGGAACCGCGGGCTACTTTAAAGAACCACGCCCAGTCAAAGCCTTTATTGGCTTATTTTTTGTGTTTCTTCTTTGACCAATATTTTGGTTAAGATTCCTTGTTTACCTAATTTGGATAAACATTCCCTAAAACCTTTCTTTTTTATTTCAAATCTTTGTCTTGCCTATTTTCTTCAAATTCTTCTCTTTTGGGAGTTCTTTCCTTTATCCCTCATAATGCCTAATTCTTCATTTCCTAACCTTGACATTTCATTGTCACAAACTTCTCAACCTAAAGCTTTTTCTTCTAAGCTTTCAAAGAAACCGAAAATCTCGGTTAAACCCATTGGGATAAAAAAGAACAAGAATCCTCATGATTCTTCTTCTCCAAAATCCTCCAAGAATTCCTCTTTCTCTCCGATTTAATATTGGAATGAGATTTACTCTATAAATCCAATTACCGGAGAAAAAGAAATTCTTCCACCACCACCTAAACCTTTCAACTTACCTCAACTCAATAACCTATCTTATTTCCCTAACCTCACTAGGCATTGTGAAAACATCTCTTATCCATTATCTCCATCTCCACCAACCTCTAATCTTGATGGACCTCCCCCATCTAACGACTTTGTTTTGCATCATGGTTCCTCATGTGCTTGTTGTCGTTTTCAACAAATTGAACTTGCTCATATCTATGACAAGCTAAATTTTCTTGAATTCCTCCTCACTCGACCTCCTCTCAAAGTTTTCGTTCCCGTGAACAAAACTTCGAATGATGCTTCGTCGTCTTTCTTTTCCAACTAAGGCACATTTTGTACCTTAGTTGTTTGAGTTAATAAATTTTAAGCAATCTTGGAAGATTATCACTATTAGAGTAGTTTATGCTTTGTGGTCTATTTTCCATATTTTTTTGCTTTAAATATTCATATTGTGTGTATGAATATTTATCTTGTATGTTATTTCATATTTTGTAATATGAATGTTATGTGTGTTATCTTTCCCTCTAATTCTATTTCACACATTTGTTAAAGAGTTGATCATGGTTAAAACTTAAAATTAATTATGGGTGATTCCATAAATTCTAAAATTTAACCCATTGACATTTTAAATCATCTTTGATTGGTTTGGATGTTTCTTTTCTTCCTTTATTCCACCAATTGAACTATGATGTTGTCAATACACACTCTTTATACATACTTAGCAAATGCTTGCTTCTAATTTGAGATTTCTTTTCCTTCTCCCTCTCAAGTTAGTTAGTAAGTAGTGCACATATATCCATTGGTATTTCTTTTCTTTCTTCTAACCTTTGTGTAGCATGTCACCTTATCTCATTGACTTGGTGCCCCAAGCAAGGGGGAGTAAGCACCAAGGGGGAGCTACTAGCAAAAGTCCGGTTCTTTTCTTCTTCAAAATAAAGGAAGGGATTGAAGGTGTTCAAAATCCTAGGTACAAGGAAAGGTTGGTGGCTTGTGGATTCACACAAAGGGTGGGTATTGATTACAATGAAGTATTTTCAACGGTAGTTCGACACACATCTATTCGGGTTATACTTGCATTGACTGCGTGTAAATATAATGAGTTGGAGCAGCTTGATATAAAGACGTCATTTTTACATGGAAATCTTGAAGAAGTGATCTACATGAGGCATCCACCGGGATTTGAACAAGGTAACAAGGTATGTTTGTTAAAGAAATCTCTTTATGGTTTGAAGCAGTCACCTAGGCAATGGTTCAAGAGGTTCGATGAGTATATGATGAGCAACGGGTTTAAGCGTAGCAGTTACGACAGCTGCGTATATTACAGGAGTTATGCACCATGGGAGTATATCTATCTATTGTTATATGTAGATGGTATGATGATTGCTTGTAAAAGCAAGGCTGAGATTGCTTCTACCAAGTCTTTGCTTAAAAGGGAATTTGACATGAAAGAGCTCGGGGAAGCAAAGAAGATTCTTTGTATGGAAATCTTCAGGGATCGAATTCGTAAGATTCTGAGGGTGTCACAATCCAGGTATGTTTCTAAAGTTTTAAACAGGTTTAGAATGGACAATGGGGAGTCGGTTCAGGCACCATTGGATGGGCAATTCAAGTTGTCGTTGAAATATTGCCCGGTTAGGGATTGTGATGTTGAAAGAATGAGTAGGGTGCCATATTCAAATGCAGTTGGGAGCTTGATGTACTTTATGATGTGCACGAGGCCAGACATAGCGTATACAGTAAGTGTAGTTAGCAGATATTTGGTGAATCTGGGTAAACTCCATTGGGAAGCAGTGAAGTGGATTATTAAGTATTTGCAGGGCACTATGAACGTGGGTTCGGTGTATGGGACAAATCGTGGCAACCATGTGGACGTAACAGGTTTTGTTGATTCAGACTACACTAAGGATCCAGATAAAGGTAGGTCTCTCACTGGTTACGCATTTTTAGTTCATGGATGTGTTGTAAGCTGGAAAGCAACGCTACAACATGTGGTGGCTCTTTCAACTACAGAGGCGGAGTATATGGCCCTTACGGAGGCTCGGAAGGAAGCTATTTGGCTAAAGGGACTCTTGGAAGAGTTGGGCGTGAAGCTCAACATTGTTGCAGTTAATTGTGATAATCACGGCACGATTCACATATCGCGGAATCATATTTTTAATGAAAGGACTAAGCACATCAATGTGCGCCATCACTTTATCAGAGAAGTCTTGGAAGCAAAGACGGTTGAAGTTCTGAAGGTGGGTACAGAACACAATGCTGCGGATGCCTTGACGAAGGTGGTACCTGGACACAAGTTACAACACTGCTTGGAGTTGCTGAGTGTTGTGATAGGCTAGTATAAAGTCTAACGTGGTAATCCCGGTAGATAAAAGAATCACTTGAGAACAAGTAATACTGAATCTTCTGGGTTTGAAGTCGCAATGAGGTATGGATAGAAATCTGCGTTAATATCTTTTATTTGATGCTCGAATATAATGATTTCTTATTTGATTTTTCAAACTAATTTGTAAGACTAAAAACTAAAAAGATAAAAGCTACAATTAAACTATAACTATAAATGATGCGGTTCAGCTTCAAATAAAAGTCAAGATATTGATGTTTTTTATTTATTTAAGTTTTTGTTTGAAATAAATTTTGGTTAGGAGAATATTTAATTTCTAATTACAAGTTTAGGAAAATGGAAAGTTACATCAATCTTTATTTTGATTGATTCTAGTTTTTCTATAAATGTTAGGTCTTTTTCTTTGTATTGATATATCTCTTAGTTTTTAGAATGAAAGATTTTGTTTGTTTCTTGGCAGTTTTCTAAGATTCTCTTAAGAATCGATATTCGTTGAATCAACGATTGTTGGAGTTTTTCTAATTATCGATATTCTTTGAATCGGTGATAGTTGAAAGATTGTTTCTGGTATTCACTGGAATCACCATATTCAATTTTTATTTGTCTTGTTTTTAGCCTACATCAGTAGGTATCAAGAGCTAAAGTTCTTGATTAAGATGCCTCTAAGGAAAATTAGGAATGTTCATGATGTGTATGAACAAGAACTGGACCAGTGTGTTATGGCAAGAATGGAGGAGTGAATGGATCAATTCGTTAATCAATTGACCGACCAGATGAATCACTTGATGAACAGACGTGGTGATCGCAAAGAGTCAGAAACCCCATTTGTTGATCCCGAAGAGGATAATGATGATGTCATTTGTGGTGTTTATGAAGCAGCTCCGATTTATGATGAAAAGTCCGAGGAAGATGAGTATCATTTTGTTGACAACTATTAGAGTTCACAAGAGGAAGAAAATAATGTGCCATCTCCAATTGTATGTTAGGTGTAGAAGAAGAATCAATGTCATTTTTTGATACCGGTCTTGAAGATGTCATTAAGGAGAAAGAAGATTTTTTGGAAAGAAATATTTAGTGAGGAAGAAGACGACATCAAAAACATTGTAGTTGTGGCTAATAATTTTTGTTCTTAAACGCTTCAAAGTACAAAAAATGTTTATTTTGAGGAAAACTTCAATACAAAATTACATGAGTTTATGTCGTTTGGAAAAAGTATTATTATCAGTGTTAGCCGAAGTTCGTTCAAGTTTCTTACTCGTAAGAAATTCATGAATGGTTTTTGAAAGATGCGCCCATGGTCGATAAGTTTAGCTTTAAGACGAACAAGGTTCGAGGTCGATTCATTATAAATAAAGAGAATATCATGCAAGGGATACAAATTTGGATGCTACGAGTATAAGTGACGAATAAGGCAAACCCAATGCCGAGTTTTTTTTACTGGGGGATAATGATGTGGTTCAACTTCAAATAAAAGTTAAGATATTGATTTTTTTTTATTCAAATTTCTTGTAGACAATATTTTTTGGTTAGAAGAATATTTAACTTTAATTATAAGTTTTGGAAAATGGAAAGTTACATCAATCTTTATTTAGATTGATTCTAGTTTTCCAATAAATATTACGTCTTTTCTTTGTATTGAGATATCTTTGAGTTTTGATAATGAAAGTGTTGGGATATGTAGAAGTCATAGATAGTAATTTATAGGACTGGGAGTAGGTGGGCCTACGGGATCACACACTTAGACATCCAGATTATCTGTTATTAAAATATACAATATAATATGACTATATTTAACGAACTGGCTTAGCTCAGTTGGCCACCAAAGTTCCAATAAGTGGTTTCTGTGGGGGAGGTTTCTTGGAGGTCTTGGGTTCAAGACATGCCAAGGGCCCTTTCAGGTGAAACAGATAAAGAGTCTAACATAACCAGGCGAGGGTTCGAAGAAAACATTCTACCGCTTGGATGTCATTGCACGACTCGACACACTAACCACTAACATTTGCCATTAGAAAAATGATATTCATTGGCATTTTATATTTAACCCTTTACCAAAACATAATATGACTATATTTATTGTATTATCTTAGTTTGATAAAAGTGTATACTTAACGATAATTAATTAATAAGTTTAAAGGTTTTACGAAAATTAATTAATAAAGACTTATGAGTTTAAAGTAATTAATGTAATTACTAAACAAGTTTTATAGAAAGTCACACAATCAAAACCAAGATCCATTAAAGGTTGTTCGACCGAATATAGTAGAAAAGAAGGAGATTTGATTCTAGAAGGTTAATTACTTAGGATGTGATTAATTGTTTCAAAACTTTAAATCTAAAAATCATCTTCTTCTTTTCTCCTTAGGTCGACGGCATACAAGGGGTTTTCCAAGTTTTGATTTTTGTTAAGTATTTACTTGATCTAGATCTAGCAATCGACGTTGATTTATTGAAGTGTCGTGTGGACTATCTTAGAGAATATCTAACTTGATCTTGGGTTTATTGGTGAATCGGATTCGGGATTGATTAGGGTTCACTTGGTTTAGTGATTTAAATGTTTTGGTCATCGTTTTTGGAGAAAAAAATTATGCATTCTTTATTTTTTATGTTAATTACATTATGTGCATAGTTATTGGATCTTATCCATTTTGTTTACTCATGTTGTATGTATGCTAGATACACTAGGTTGTTAAATTCCAACAGAAGGCTGGTCCTTGGTGATTTGCTAAGATTCTCTTACTAATCGGTATTAGTTGATTCAAAAATTGTTGGAGTTTGCCTAATTATCGGTATTCTTTTAAATAAATGATATTTGAATGACTGTTTCTGGTACTCACTGGAATCAACAAATTCAATTTTTATTTATCTTGTTTTTATCCAACATCATTAAAGCTAAAGATATCTAAAGTGAATATGCTCGTCGAGTAAGGAAAATAAGGTTGTCAACTGTGTAGAAACCAGCTTAAACCATTAACAAATCAATTCATTTCTAAAAAGTTTATCCTCACAACATTCGTTTATTTTGGACACTTATCTTTATAAAAAGGTATTAATTACTAAATCGATCATTAATTGCCTACACGACCCGTGCTCAAATAAACAATTTTCAATTTAAGCTATCCGTATTTTAAGCACCAAATTAAATCTTAGTTTTCGTTCCAACTTTTGCTCTTTAGAATGACCAAGTTTTAATTTAGTAAATCCAAAATTCACTAATCAATATATCATCTGTGAATTGCACACTTGATTTTCAATTCCACACTAACATGACAAGCATAATAAACTACATAATAACCATGATAAAAGTTTTCAATAACTAAATTAAATCTAAGTCTATTACTTTCAAAGTAGTTATCAAACTAATTAGCGAATAAAATTTTCAATTTTATCAACTAACTACCAATATAAAAACAAATCAACCTTTTAAACTATAAATACTAATCTAGCTTAAAGACTCGTAAGTTTCTCGCAAAAGATGATGAAAGAACACAGAGATCAAAAACAATAAAGTCTCATAACGGATAAGCTACAATCCATTTTAAAAGATATGTCATACTCCTTTCGTCTCAAAATTATAGTCCATATTACTATCTTTGGATGTCCCAAATTAATTGTCCACTTCCAAAATAGATAAAAAAATGTAGATTAAGTTTACCATATAACCCTTACTTGAAAGTATTATTACAAACAATAAAGAAGTTATAAATCAATTAGTTAAAAGTAAAATTATCGTTGTGTATAAAGTAAGAGAGAAAGCTGAAAAATGATGTTTTTATTAAACTACGTGTTTTTTGTCGGTGGACAATAATTTTGAGACGGGGGGGGGGGGGGGGGGGGTAACTATTTTGGAAAATTTTCTTATTGTATAACACAAACAAAAATATTTAAAATAAAAGTTAACAATAATTATGGGACGGGTGAAGTAACATTTAATTCTCAACTAGTGGTTAAATTAAAATCAAATAGTTATTCACAATAAGTCCAACCCTTTCTGCCCCTTCTACTTCTATAAATAAGGGCCAATATTTGGTGAACTCACTACTAGCATTTTCTCATATTCATACTCACACAAATGGTAGAGACAGATGTTGGAGGAGCTACGGCTACCGCTAACGGCCACTAAATCGTTAGCGTCAATATCAAATATCAAACTCGGTTTTCCTACTGTCCCTTTCCTTCATAAGGTATTCTCCTAACCTTTTTTCTTTTAGCTAGTAACTTATCTGCTATATTACATCTACAAAAAATAAAATTTAGTTTGTAGGTAGTTGTGTTTAAATTGAAGCAAATGATCACGAGTTTGAGACTTACTAAAAATAGCATTATCTTACCTAGTTTGATACCCAAATCCTATGTCTCTTGTATGGAACGAGGTGTACGTGTTTCAAACTTATAACATTTTGGCTTATGCGAACAACAAGAAAATTTTCATTGACTTCATTGAAATAAGTGGGCAGGTCTAAATTTGACTTGTTTGATCCAATCCAATATACATAACAAAAATTCTTTTCGGATATCCAAATTTTGAAAAAAAGTTTTATATATTCGAATGTCCAAATTCTTAAACAAGTAACAGTTACGTGGCACAAAGAGACTGCCAATTCAGAAATTTTGGATAAAAGTTGTATATATCTGAATACTTAAGTTTCGTGTTTAGTATGATATTTACGTAACACAAAATTTAGGACTAGGTCCATTCTAAAGAAAAATGTCAATTTTTACAAGAAAATTACATTACGCCATAAACATCTATCGGGACCCACGAACCGCTAGAAACCTCCTAAGCGTGCCCGTGTGTTTGGGTATAAACGGTATAGATTTATTTTTAGAACTAAAGTTTTTTGAAAAATTGTACATGTAATAAATGCTACATTGATATATACTTAAGTGAATTATAGTTATTAACTCTTTCCGTAATACTTATATGGTATATAGAATAATGGTAACTGTTAATGCAAAGCAATGCCTAAAACCATTGTTAGTATTAATTAATCTTTCTTAGTTTTGATCACGACAAATTACAAAGACATTTATTGTCAAACACAATCTTAAAACGAATTATCTAACAAACACTATCATTAAGGTAGTAATCATTAAACTAACATATCTTAATCATGCTTAGTGATCATAAAAGTGATTAGCTTTAAAACTCACTTTTGTCAAACATAACAAAAGAATTTTAATAAACTTTATTTTTAAGAAAATGTTTTATTAAAATGAAAATGCAAATTTAAATATGGCATATTCCATGTGCCATAAGAATATCCTTTGAAGGTTTAAACAGCCTCGGATATTTCAAATTCACTAAAAGACAAAAATGAGCGAACTCTACGCCGGCGATACCTTAGCACCTACGGCGGTTCCTTATCGATAAGGAATTGCGGGCTCCAATAAGGAACCGCGGGCAGATATAGCCGTTGGATGTTTTGTCCTATAAATAGTGGATCAAATCTGCATTCTCATCAACCCTTTTTGGACATCTTCTTCAGCCTTCTTTCTCTTATCTAATCCTAGTCATTTGTAAATGATCACTTAATGTGTTAAGTATGTTTACTCATGATTATCCTCTTGATCTCCTTCTTTACCTTGTCCAAAGAGAAGATCACTCACACACTTGTGATGTGATTAAAGATGTAGCATTGATGAAGATCACCTTCTCCTAAAGATCTAGTCATGTTCATCATTTGTTTATTTGTGTCTTGTGTAGATCCAATGTATTTTTTAATACTTGGACTAGTTGTGTTCATCCAAGCTATTTGTGAATACTTGGATTATGTGACAATCCGTCAATTTATGGTTGATATTTTATTCTCAAATATTATTTAAAAACATTATTTTAATGTTATATTATGAACTCACTTATTTTTGGGAAGAAATTTGGGTTTACATCTTGAAGTAGCATCGACTACGTTTAAACCGGAGGACTCTACGTTACGTGCTTACGCTTACATACGCCGTTTTTGGTGACAGACCGACATTTCAGAAAATAAATTTATCCGTGAATATTATTTTGGAGTTTTAAATTTGTGTTGGTTCATAAACTCACAAAATTTACGAGAAAGATTAGGACTTACGTGAATAATTTAACGTACTTTACGACTAAACCAGAAACCTTAGGATTACGTATTTACGTTTTTGAACTCCGTTTTTGATGAGACAATTTTTATTAGATTCATTTTGTGCCGTTGATTCATAATTTATAAAAACGTTTTTCGTAAAACGACCCGAGGTCATGCAAATCGAGGAAACTAGAATCGAGGAGTACCCGTAAATTAATAGGGATGGGACAAGTTTACACTTTCCCACCCCTATACAAATGGCATCCAAGAGTACACAACACACTCTTGATGTGTCAAGTTTACTTAAGTAAACAAGGACACTTGTCCTTGTTTCTTTCCAAACCACTAGCTACACAAAACTAGCTAAACCATGAAACCATTTCACATACATGCAAAAACTCTATTTTCTCTCTTCCTCTCTCTCTATGAATGTCTACCACCACCACAATCATCATCATACACCAAATATTTAACCACAAATCTTATGTATAAGTTACATATGATGATAACCTATTGAAGACATGAAGATTGGAGGTGATCTTAAAAACTAAAAAGGAGTTTCCATGGATCTAGGGGCTGGTTTTCAAGAAGATAATCATGCACATGAAGATCTCAAGGAGTTCATTTTCCAAGTTAAAGATGTGATAACAAGAACCAAGTCTTGTTCATCCAAAAACTCATCATTTCATCACTTTGGTGGTATAGAGATTGTTCTTCCTATCCTTTTGTTATTTTGAATATTTAATCTTGTATTTTCTTTATTTATGTATATGTATATGATTATGAATGATGATTAAAAATATTATGTGGGGATTTGGTGTTGATAGATTTGTTAAACATGGGTAAAAAGATGGAAAACCACATGTAAAATGGTTAAAATCTTGCTAAATATGATGGCTGTATAAAAATAGTAAGTCACCAAATGATAAACTGATAAAATGGTAAATTAGAATCAATATACAGTAAGTATTAGGTGTTATAGACATGTGAGAGTTGGTCATGCAATGGAATCATAAAAATGAGTGAGATATGATCAAAACAAGTTTAGAGTGCAAATCTGCCTATACTATTTTGGAAGAATTTATTAAAATATTTAGAGGTTGATTCATCAGTAGCTATAAAGAAATAAAATGAAGCACATATCATTTAGTTTCTGTGATAAAAACTTTAGGTCCTATCTCATTATAGAACTCTATATATGGACATTTTAGTGAACTTAAAATTTAGGACTGATTTTGTGAAATTAAAGTTTAATATTATTATATAAGCACTCAAATAAATATAGTATAAAATGTGAATTAAAACCCATTAACTTATATATTACATTTATATAAATATTTATAAGGATAAATAAATGGACATTTTATAAAAATGGTAGTTTGGTAAGTTTTATAAGTTATAAAAACTATAAACATGATTTTTACGTCTTTTCGGCTAAAACCGAAAGATTAACGTTTTTGTTAAATAAAACTTAGACGGTTGGACCCGTCTAATGTAAACTTTTATAAACTCACATACTGATGTATAAACATATATAACAAGTAAAACCCGATAAAACCCGAGCTATATAACATACGGGCATTAACGGGCTAAGTTAGCATTATTGGACTATTAATCCAACGAAATGGGCTAAAACACTTATAAACTTACTTATTGGGCTTAACCCACTTGGGCCCAACATGAAAAGTATAATACTGATAATAAAAGTGTAAAATGGACTAATATAAAGTATTGGGCTTGTAATAGGGTTATTGGGCCTAAAACATGTAAATAAGTAAAACTAGTAAAACTAGTATAAAAATGTTACCAACACATAAACGCTATAATGAATGAGTAAAAATATATAAACCCACTTGATCATCATCATGTTGGGAATAAAATATGGGTCAGTTCACTAGACGCTGATAAGAAGAATGTCAACGCTGATAGGAAGACATTGGACGCTGACAGCCAAGCGTTGACATTGAAGAAGTCAACGCTGACAGCCTTGAAGATTGACACTGATGGAATATCTTCATACTTATCTTTTAGTTTATTTGTTTCTTTATTTATGTATGGTAAAGATAAGCACGACATTGTATTTTCTATTGTTATCTTTACCTAGAATAGTTGATTCGTAGCTTATTGTACAAGACTTCTTGTTCTATAAAAGAAGGTCTTTTAGGTTAAAGTCATATATCAGTTTTCATAGTATTCGCAAGTTAAACCTTTCATTGTAATCAACACGATTATTCTAATACAAGTGAAAGTTTGTTTAACATCATTGTGTTTTAGATCAAGTGTTAATTCCGCATAACACTTTGTTACTTTACTCATAAGCAAAGGTTTCTCTACGTGTAGTACTTGATCTAATCTCGTATACACAAAGCTTAATCGATCTAAGTTTGGGATCAACAAGTGGTATCAGAGCCAGGTTGAGAAACTTTTGATCTTTAAGTAACGCAAGAACCCTAAAACACCAAACCCTAAAAACCCTAAAATTCTCAAAACCCTAAAAACATCATGTCTGGAACAAATCAACCTCCTGCTTTGCTTCAAAACAACTTCTCAAACCCTAGTATCAAAATTCCCATGTTTGATGCCAGGAACTTTGAGCTTTGGAAGTCCAATTTTGAGCAATACATAGCTATTCATGACTACACTCTTTGGGAAATTATCGAATATGGGAACACATTCGATAAAGCAGCAAAGATTACTGCTGCTATTGCCACAAGGACAGCTGTTCCTAATTGTCCTGAATCTGATAAGGTGGAAAAGCCTGAAGATGGGAGAGTTGTTGCTGTTGAAGATATAGCCAAGAAGAGGGTGGACATGAAAATCTTGAATATCTTGAAACATGCCCTAGGTCATGAAAATCAGCACAAGTACAAACGTTTTGAGTCTGCAAAAGAGCTTTGGGAAGCTCTTGAAGTAGCACATGGTGGCAATGCTGATACAAAAGAAGAAAAGAAGAAGCAACTATTGCATGAGTATGCTGTCTTTAAAGCTCAACCTAATGAGAATCTCAGCAGTGTGAGAAGTAGACTTCTTGACATCACAAGTCAACTTTCCTTCATGGGAAAACAGATTGATGACCCTGAATTGAATGCTACTTTTCTCAAAAGCCTTGGTGATGTATGGAAGATTGAGACAAGATCTATTCTTGTCAATAACACTCACAAGACTTCCAGGTTTGATGACATCTTCAACAAGTTAAGGCTGTTGGAGAATGAATGGCAATTGGAGAGTGATAACAAATCTTCCAGCAGCAACATGGCCTTCTTCTCACAAAGTGAAGGTCAATTTGATTCCATGAACTTCTATGGACATTCAGCAAGTGGATCTCAAGGTGTCAGCGCTGGATGTCAATCTGTCAGCGCTGGATCATATCCTGTCAACGCTTTGTACTCAAGCGCTGACACACACAATCATGGCGCTGATAGAATTAAACCTGCTGGTTTTGATCTTGATATTGTGTGTGCATTCATTGCTTCTTTGCCTAGTGATTCAAGGATTACTTATGAAGATCTTGAGCAGATAAGTGATGAACAATTGGAAGAGATGGATATCAAGTGGACTATGGCTCTTGTAAGTTTAAGAGCAAACAGGTTCAATAAAAGGTTCAAGAAGAAGATGACCTTTAATGCTAAGGATGTTGCTGGCTTTGACAAGTCCAAGGTGGAGTGCTACAACTGTCATAGGATGGGGCACTTTATGAGGGAATGTAGATCTCCAAGGAGATCTGATGCTGGGAAGCCTTCAAGCCAAATGATTAAGAGCCCAGATCCCAAGGCCATGGTTGCTGTTCAACAAATTGATGGTGTTGGAGAATGGGATTGGAGCTGGATGGCTAAGAATGAGGAAGAGGACAGAGCTTTGGTTGCTGAAGTTAAAGAAGAGCATGCTGAATATGCTCTCATGGCACACTCCTCCTCTTCATCAGATAATGAGGTATATGATGATGCTTTCTGTTCTAAGGGTTGTCGTTTAAATACTGAAAAATTAAAACAAGAGATAGTTAAATTATTAGATGAGGCAAGTACTGAAAGATGCAAAGTATCTAACTATCAAGTTGCTCTTACCCAAACAGAAAAGACAGTATCTGAGTATAAGAAAATGGAGTTCGATTTAAAGGATCAAATAAATATCTTAAAACATGAGTTACATCAAAGTAAGGATGTTCAAGATATAGTAAATAGGGTTAATCTTGATTTGATAGCTCAGTTAGAGGAGGCTAACAAAAATAAAGATAATGTGAGTCTTAAAATCCAGAGATTTGATAAGGCCACACAATCCCTAGGAGAGTGTGTTAGTAAACAAAGAGACTCTAAGGATATGAGTGGGATTGGGATGAATAACTATACTGTTGTTCCACCACCAGCTGGGAATTTCTATGGTGTCCAATCAAAGGACTTATCTTGGACTGGCTTGCCAGAATGCCAAGAGGAGGAGTTTATTCCTCCACCTAGAGTGACTTCCCCAGTTGAGGAATATCAGCAAAAGCTGACTGACCTAGAAGAGTGGAAGAAAGCTAACCACACTTTGTTTGTCAAGGGAGGGTTATTGTGTGAAAGTCCAAATGAGCCCACACCAATCACGAGCCTTGATCCTAAACCTATTAAGATCACACACCCTACCACTGGCAAAGCTGTTGACCTTGGCCCACAAACTGTTAGAAAACCTAGTGTTAAATATGCAGAGATGTATAGGAATACTAGGTCACCAAAAAGCCAAGTTAGTAATCATGGAACAGGCTTCTTTGCTTCTAGACCTAAAACTATGTCTAGAAAAGCTTGTTACACATGTGGGAGCTTCTCACATTTGGCCTACAAATGTGTCAACGCTTCCAATGTCAACGCTGATAGGAACCATTTCAGCGCTGACAAAAGTCAACATAGGTCAAACACTGTCAGACCCAATACCTTTGTGAACAAAAGTTCACAAGTTGTTAGACCAGCCCCATTCTTCTCTAGAGGGTCTAACACACAAGGCCTAAGACCTTTTCAAAAGTCAAATACTTGGTCAAATAGGCAATGGGTTCCTGTAGCAAACCCTAGGTTCAACACTAATAAGAGCAATCGGGGCGCTGACAAGAGAAATTTCAGCGCTGATAGAAACACTGCTAAACCTAGGTATTTGCAACCACAGGGAAATAGGTCTAAAGCTTCTACTAGCTTAACATGGAGACCAAAACAAGACCAGAACCCTAATTCTACTGGTATTTCTATGACATGCAACAGGTTTCATTATATTTCTAAGGCATTGTCAACACCAATTGGGGTTAACTGGGAATTTCATTCAAACAGGGATGAAAATGGGGTTGTTATGAGAACCAAGTCTGTTCTTGTTGAACAACCAAATGAATCCAAGTCTTCCAAGGCTTGGGTTCCCAAAGAAAACTAATGTGTTTTCTTTATGTGCAGGGCATTCAGAAGAAGATCAATGACTATGGATACTGGGATAGTGGATGCTCAAGGCACATGACAGGAAAGGAAGACTATCTGACCAATTTTTCTCCTATTCAAGATGGTGATAAGGTATACTTTGGAGGTGGCTACGGCACAATCACAGGAAAAGGAACCCTTGTCACCAACAATCTAAGATTTGATAATGTCTTCTTGGTAAAAGATCTGGATTATAATTTGTTTAGTGTATCACAAGTGTGTGATAACAAAAATAAGGTTCTTTTTACAGATACTGAGTGCTTGGTGTTAAGCAAAGATTATAAGCTCCCTGAGGAGAAATACATAGATTTTAGAACACCAAGGCATAAAGACATATATAATGTGAATCTTAATGGAATTAAGGTAAATAATAAAATGTCATGTCTGTATGCTAAAGCCTCAGTAGATGAAAGTAATCTTTGGCACAGGAGACTAGGGCACATAAACTTTAAGAATATTAATAGACTTGTGAGGCTTGGTTTAGTTGATGGTTTGCCTGAAAAGGCTTTCCACAATGACCACTCTTGTGTTGCATGTCTTAAGGGCAAGCAGCACAAGGTCTCATTCAGGTCTAAACAGGTGCACTCTAGTTCTAAACCTCTTCACTTATTGCATATGGACCTCTTTGGTCCAACTAATATAGAAAGTTTGAAGGGTAAATCATATTGTTTTGTTATTACTGATGATTACTCCAGGTTTACATGGACTTTCTTTTTAGCCAAGAAAAGTGAAACTGCCCTAAGTCTGATTAATTTCATTACCCAGATAGAAAAGAAAAATGGTAATGAGGTCAAAATTATTAGAAGTGAGAATGGGGGTGAGTTTAGAAATCAGTTGTTGGATGATTTTTGTGCCAAGAAAGGGATTACTAGGCAGTTTAGCATAGCTAGAACCCCACAGCAAAATGGGGTTGCTGAAAGGAAGAATAGGACCCTTATTGAAGCAGCCAGAACCATGTTGGCTGATGCCCACTTTCCTATAGCCTTTTGGGCTGAAGCTGTTAACACAGCTTGTTATGTTCAGAATAGGGCATTGGTCAACAAGATACATAATAAGACACCTTATGAATTACTTTGGGGAAGGAAGCCAAATATTGGTTTTCTTAAGCCTTTTGGATGTCATGTAGTTGTTCTAGAAACTAGTGAGGCCCTAGGTAAATTTGATTCAAAAGGTGATGAAGGCTACTTCATGGGTTATTCAGTGCAGAGTAAAGGATATAGGGTTTACATTAAAAAGGAAAAACGTATACTTGAAAAGGTACATGTTAGGTTTTTAGAAAGTAAACCTAGTGATCCTGAAAGTGGTCCAAATTGGTTGTTTGACTTAGAACCTTTATCTAGAGCTTTAAATTATATGCCTGTTACTGATCCAGACATTTTGAAGGTAACTTCAAGTGTTTTGGAAAAGAGAATTGGTAATGTTTCAGGTATACAGGTTGCTAAGGAGGATGGACCACCAGCAGTTAAATCATCTCCCACACAAGAATTTGTTACACTTCCTATATGGACAGATGAGTATTATGCTGCTGCTACTGCTGCAAGGAAAGATAATGGTGGTGTTCAAATACCACCAACTACAAACATGCATGATTCTTCAGGCGCTGACAAAGGGAAATCAAGCGCTGACACGACAAATTCAGACGCTGATGGCTCCAACGCTGACAACACCAGCTCAAGCGTTGTTAGCCCAAACGCTGATAAACAAGGATCAGACTTTGGAGACACCTTTACACAGCTTTTCTCTTCTCATTTTGAACAAGGTGGACCTTCCAATGTCCATGAAGGGATTTCTGTTGATCAAGAAGAAGCTGAGGAAGAAGATATTGGCAACATGGAGCGTGAAGTTGAGGACACCAGACTTTTTGAAGGAGGAGTTCTCACTTCCACAGCTAAGGATCACCCCACATCTCAAATCATTGGTGATGTTATGGCTCCAGTTCAGACAAGAAGATCCCATCAAGGTCTTGGTGGATTTATTGCCAATATACACAAGAAGGTTGATACCCCTCTTGTACAAGCATGTTTGTTTGGCTGTTTTCTGTCACAGGAAGAACCCAAGAAAATTTTTGATGCTCTCAAGGAACCAAGTTGGGTGGAAGCAATGCAGGATGAGCTTCACCAATTTGCTATACAGGATGTTTGGGAGCTGGTTGATTGTCCTAGATATGTGAGACCAATTGGGACAAGATGGGTTCTAAGGAACAAGAAAGATGAAAGAGGCATTGTGGTCAGAAACAAGGCACGTTTGGTAGCTCAGGGTTATACACAAGAGGAAGGAATTGATTATGAAGAAGTTTTTGCACCAATTGCAAGAATTGAAGCTATAAGAATTTTTCTAGCTTATGCCTCTTGTATGAATTTTACTGTTTACCAAATGGATGTGAAGAGTGCTTTCCTCTATGGGACAATTGTTGAGGAAGTATATGTCATGCAACCTCCTGGTTTTGAAGATCCTGAGAATCCAGACAAGGTTTATAGAGTGAAGAAAGCAATGTATGGACTTCATCAAGCCCCAAGAGCATGGTATGGTACATTGTCCACCTACTTGGTGGAAAATGGTTTCAAGAGGGGCACCATAGATCAGACACTGTTTACAAAGAAGAAAGGAAAACATGTGTTACTTGTGCAGGTCTATGTTGATGACATCATTTTTGGGTCTACTGATCCAAAAATGAGTGAGGAATTTTCCAAGCTCATGACAGATAAATTCAAGATGAGTGCAATGGGTGAGATGAACTTCTTTCTAGGGTTACAAGTTCAGCAGAAAGAAGATGGTATCTTCATCTCACAAGATAAGTATGTAGCTGAAATCTTGAAGAAATATGGTTTTTCTCCACATGAAAAGGAGGCTTCCACTCCTATGGATAGGCAACACCCTTGGGGAAAAATTGGAGCTGGAAAGGATGTGGATGTTAGGCACTATAGATCAATGATTGGATCATTGATGTATCTTACAGCCTCAAGACCTGACATCATGTTTGCTGTGTGTGCTTGTGCACGCCATCAAGTGACTCCCAAAGAATGTCACCTTTTTGCTGTGAAGAGAATTTTTAGGTATCTAAGGTGTTATCCAGATCTTGGATTATGGTACCCAAAAGATTCTCCCTTGGACCTTATTGCATATTCAGACAGTGATTATGGTGGTGACAAGTTTGATAGGAAATCCACAACTGGTGGATGTCAATTTCTTGGGAGCAGATTAATATCTTGGCAATGCAAGAAACAAACAGTGGTGGCCAACTCTACAACTGAAGCAGAATATGTTGCAGCAGCTGCTTGTTGTGGACAAGTCTTATGGATTCAGAACCAGCTGTTGGATTATGGGTATAACTTTATGCATACCAAGATTTTTGTAGACAATAACAGTACTTTATGCATTATTAAAAATCCTGTACATCATTCTAAAACCAAACACATAGAAATTAGACATCATTTTATAAGAGATTGCTTTGAGAAAGGTTTAATACAACCAGATAGGGTAGACACAGAGGACAATGTGGCTGATTTATTAACTAAACCTTTTGATGCTGGTAGATTTCAATATTTGGTAACAAATATTGGAATGGTTAATCTCACTTAATATGTGTTTTGGAACCTTTTTGTAAAAGTATGTACAGGATAATGCATTGTTATTGGTCTTTGGGATGATTTAGACTTTCCACATTATTTTTCTAACACTGACAAAGGTAAATGTAACGCTGTCAAGTGTTATTTTGCCGTTGTTGGAGATATTATTGTCTAACGCTGACAAGAGTTCCTTCAACGCTGATAAGTGTTGTCGGGACGCTGTCAGCAACAAATGTTAGTTTTGTGGTTTTCATCTAAATGTGCAGGTAATGGTAGCTTTATGCCATTGGATACAGAGTTGCTTATGGATCTTTGAAGAGTTATTTGGACATGTTTTGTTTATGGATGATGGTTGGAATATTTATATTCCTATCTTGACATAAATTTTTAATGTTCATATATATTTTGAGAACTCATGTATCATAGTTTAAGGGGAGGTTTAAGGAACCTTTAGGACTCTTGGGTATTCTTAGAATACTCTCATCACAATTCTAGATTGTGTCCACAGGTGAGTATGGGTTAGTTTTACTAAACCATGAGGCACTGTAGCATGCAAAGGTGACAATCTATGCATGCTGCCAAGACACTTTTGGCCTAGACTTGGTTGTGGTCTGATGGGAGACTTGGGAATACTTTGGTTATGGGTTTACCTGGGAGTTACAAAGAATTTTATGAAATAACTTTGTTGGTAAGTATTTTGGTTAGCAAGGGACTCTAGAGGACATTTGTGTCTATCTTGCTTATGCAAGTGTGCATAAATGGACAGTGCTTGCCGCCCAGTAATTATTATCAACTTGTAAGATATTTCCCTTAGGATAAATTACTTTGTTAAGGTCTTTTTCTTTTTAAATATTTTTATTTTTAGACGCTGACAAGTTTTTCTCCAAACGCTGTTACGTCCAATCGCGACGCTGACAAGGCTTTAGGCAAACGCTGACAAGAAAATATAGCCGTTGGGCGCTGATGGGCTATTTTTGACCGTTGACACCTAGTGGGCCCTACCCAGTTGTTATTTTTTGACTAATCTTTGGCCGTAATTTTGGGGAGAAGTTACTTTTAATTAATGCATGAGATAAGTTATATTTGATTCAAGATTTTCATGATTGCTCTTTGAATATAACCGCCTCATTTTTGACCAATCAAAATCATGCCTCTCTCCTATAAATTTGGCTAATCTTTTTATTCTGGGTATTCATATTTTCTTGTCTAACACTTTTCCTCCTAGATTTTTCCCATATCATATAACCTAAACAGCTTTCAATCATGGCACCCAAATTCAACTCAAAGAATTTAACATTGGAGTTCAAGAGCCAACACAATATGATAGCTTACTTGCCTGCTGATGATGCTTTATTTCCTCAGTATTCACAGATGGTGGCATTTTTAAATGCATCTTCATTGAGGTATGCACTTTCTCATACACCATTAGTCCCTGTCGCACACATTAGACAGTTTTGGAACAATGTTAGTTCCACAACAACTAATGGAGTGACCACATTAACATCTACTGTTCATGGAAGAACATGGGTGGTCACTGAAGCTTTGGTTCGCCAAGCCTTGCGTCTTGATGACGCTGATGGTGTGACTACTCTTGCCATAGCAACAATAAAACAAGGTCTTAGGGAATTGGGTTATCCTATTCCTGCTGATGTCACTTTAAATAAATATCATAAGCAGGAATTTCCCTCTGACTGGAAATATTTGATACATGTCCTTTTACAATGCTTAAGTCCAAAATGTACTTCTTTTAATGAGATAAACAGGTCAATTGCAAGTGCTTTGGTTTGTATAACACGTGGGCTTAAGTATAATTTTTCAAAAATGATTTTTGAAGGGATGTGTAAAAATAAGGGAAGTAAAATGACTTTGGCTTACCCTAGATTTTTGCAAATGGTCTTTGATTTACAAGAATATTGTTCTAGGGATCATGACACTTTTTATGAGATCCCTAAACAACAGAAAACCATTTTTGCTAAGATGAGCTCCACCAATGAATCTATACCTCTTACCCAACCAATGCTTGAAGTAATTCAGGCTGCACAACCACAACCACAACCACAACCAGACCCTGAACCCCAACTTGAGCCTATTCATGAACCATCACCTTCACCAGAAAACATGGACATTGACCAACCCAGCGCTGACACTCAAAATGTGGGCGCTGACACAGCCAATCCCAACACTGATACACTCCCTGAACAATCCCAAACACACCTTAATCAACCAACACCCACACAATCTACATCATCTTCCACCCCATTACAATCTAGGTTGACTAAACGCCAAAGGGTTACTGGAGTGTTCTCCTCTAGTGATCCTAGCCTTGTAGCAGAGAGAACCACCTCCACAAGTGTGGCTGGTGAAATGGGTGAGGCTGGGGCTATTGACACAGGCTTAGATGCTGGTCAAGACAGTCCCAACATCATTAAGACCTCATCCATGCCCCATGATTCTATTTTGGGAGGTCAAATCCCCATTCTAGCTGAGGGCAGATTGGAACCTATGACAATAATTGAATTGACGGCGGCTGTCATTAGCTTGCAAAAGAAAAATGTCAGTCTTGTACAAACTGTCAACAAACAGGGACGAGAACTCCAAGTTTTGAGGGAGAGAGTAACTGTTTGGAGAATCCAAGTAGCAGAAGTCTAATGGAGGAATCTTCCAAAGGGGAGGATAAAGAGGATGAGGAGGATGAGTTGATTCACACAGCTAGTGAAAAGAGTTCAGAAAAGAGTTCACAATTTAGTGAATCTTTGCAGATTGCTGAAGCTCTCACCAACTTGAAGAAGCACCCAGTTGTTGATACATCCAAGGTGACACCAAAGAACTTGGAAGGATCTTTCAAAGAAACATTGGGCGCTGATACAGGTTTGGACGCTGACACATCCAGCGCTGATAAAGGTAATCGTGGCGCTAATAGGAGCAACTTGGACGCTGACAAAGTTGCAGGTGGTGTTGATGTATTCCAGCCATCAACAATCATCAAAGATGTGTCCACACAGGTTTCTTCTTCTACTTTACCAATTATTGATCCAAAAGACAAAGGTAAAGGTATTTTGATTGAAGAAGATGTTCCAAAGAAAGATGCAGCACAAATAGCATTTGATGAACAGTTGGCTGCACAACTTGTGGAAAGAGATTTGAAGAGGAGTAGAAGATCACCATTTGTTGTTTCTGAGAGTGAGGATGAAAGTGGTGATGATAAAGAAGGTGATAGCTCAGATTCAAGCATTCAAATTATTGAAGATCCAAAAAGGCTTGAATATGGGGATGAGCTAGCAAAGGAAAGGTTGAGTGAGTTGAAGAATCAGATTGATTGGGACCTACCAGAAATCACCAGAATGTACCATGCTTGGGAAGACCAGGTGATGGACAACCCAGGTATGAGTTTATCAGATCAAATTTGGGGGTTGGAAGTTCTTCTTAGGGTACAAGAAGACATAAAGGTGATTATGAGGTTTAATGCACAAGAGGTCAAGACCTGGCTCAAAAGAGATAGAAGGCAGTTGTACTATAAGTTGCTTAGATGTCATCAGCCTAATTGGACATCAAAGAAGTTGCTGGCCTTATCTTTTGAGGAGTTAGAGTATAGGGCACATCCTATTTGGAGGAAGGTGCAAGAACAGAATGTCTACCAGTTTCTTTCAGAAGAAAGAAAACAAGAGCTTGCAGAGGAGATGCAGATTCAAAAGGAAATAAGGATTGCTCAAAGACCAGTGAAGAAAGGAGATCCTTTCCAATTTCCTAAAGACATGGATGTGTATTTTCCAACTGAAGGTGTTATAAGGAAGCATCTCAAGCTTTCTCCATTGGAAGCTTCAGATTTGGTAAATGTAGTACCTCTAGATGACAGAAATCCAATCATCAGTTTTGATGAAGATGAGTGTGGATTTTGGAAGATTGGACGATTTGGAAAGGAGGTACATACTTTCACTTCAGTTATTTCTATATTTGCAAGCATAGACAGGGAAGACTTGGTGCATCTATGGAGGTTAATAGAGGCCAAGTATACAGCTGAAGCACCTACTTCAGCTAATGGAATAAGACTTTGGAACACATTTATGACTTTGTGTGGTCCAAAAGAAGCAGATCCTGCCATATGGAAGGATCTTGAAGATGATCTCAGTAATCTTCATTGGAGGCTATATTCTACTTGTGGTGTATTTCATATGAGCTCTACAAAGTTTTCAGAATATCTGCTTGTAGATGCTGACTATTTCTTGTCCAAAGAAGTATTGGAGAAGATGCTAGAGACACCCTTGGAGATTGATTATACTAGTGATGTGGCCAAGGACTTGATCAGATATGTTTATCACCAACATAAGAAGTTATTGAAAGATTCCTCCTAAGCCTTTAGTTTTTATTCAGAAACTTGATCATTGGAATGGATATCAAGTTTAGGGGAGGATTGTTGGGAATAAAATATGGGTCAGTTCACTAGACGCTGATAAGAAGAATGTCAACGCTGATAGGAAGACATTGGACGCTGACAGCCAAGCGTTGACATTGAAGAAGTCAACGCTGACAGCCTTGAAGATTGACACTGATGGAATATCTTCATACTTATCTTTTAGTTTATTTGTTATGTATGGTAAAGATAAGCACGACATTGTATTTTCTATTGTTATCTTTACCTAGAATAGTTGATTCGTAGCTTATTGTACAAGACTTCTTGTTCTATAAAAGAAGGTCTTTTAGGTTAAAGTCATATATCAGTTTTCATAGTATTCGCAAGTTAAACCTTTCATTGTAATCAACACGATTATTCTAATACAAGTGAAAGTTTGTTTAACATCATTGTGTTTTAGATCAAGTGTTAATTCCGCATAACACTTTGTTACTTTACTCATAAGCAAAGGTTTCTCTACGTGTAGTACTTGATCTAATCTCGTATACACAAAGCTTAATCGATCTAAGTTTGGGATCAACACATCATATATATAAAATCATCATATGTATACATAATTTTAATTTTAATAAAGTCATTGGACAAAAGTCTAAGACGAGTATTATTTGTCTAGGTTTCCGTGATTGAAGCACGTACCGTACATCCGAATTGCCGATAACCCGCTTTCCCACATCAACGTGAGTTCATAGCCTCGCACTCTTTTAAATGCTTTTATGAAATGTTTTATAAACCCGAGAGGGAGATAACATGTTAGTTTTTATGAAATAGGACACTAGTTGTCCCGATTGTTTGTTTATTGATTTGGACCCGAATGATTGTATGACCCGATGAATGATTAAATGACCCGATAGATGAAATGAAATGGATTATTTAAGTTAGGTTATGTCACTAAAAGTCCCATTAGCATGATTTGTGAACTATCGGGATTTGGTAGACGCTTATGCATATAATAGTACTATTTGGGGACGATCACCCCAGTTCGCGCCTTGACGGTTGATCCCCGTCGTGCCACATTGATTGGTAAGTGAATTTATGTATGAGAAGATTTACACAAGCGTGATTATTGTGACGACACGCTAATTTAGATGGGTAAATGAGTTTCGGGTTAGCTACCCGTTGTTTGGTATAGTAAGGTAACAATGTCATGCGGCTTATAATAATCCAAAAATAACGAAATACTGCTATACGCACTGAATTACAACGAATTGCCTGACTAGCAATACAGGGTCTTATTATTGATATTATGTTCGTGTTTTGGTTTATATAACCATATTCATATAACGGATTTTATTTAATCTATACAACGTTATAAAACGTATTGTATGATGTTTTTACGACAATGGTTCGTATAATGATTTTGAAGGCAAAAGCCTATATTATGATTTTTGATAAGGATTTGTATAAAATGACTTTGACTATTTTATGGCCTATTACAATATTTTGTACAAAAATGATTTTCGGTAATAATTATATACCGGTGATATATTAGTGGTTTTATTAAACTCTATGAATTCACTCGGCGTTTTCGCTGACCTTTTCTTTTAACATGTTTTATCTCAGGTACTTGAAGGTAATTCTCGGGAAGACGACAAGAATTTATGGCCCGCACTTAAATAACAATTTCTATTCAAATGCTTTGTAAAATTTGTATGAAATAATATGACTTGGGACCTATGTAAATTTTATATTTATGAATGGAAATGCTTTATTATTAAAAGACGCGATTTTTAAGCGTTGTCTATGATGTGAGTAATGTGCTATCCCGTAACACCAACGAGTCTTTCGCTGTATTGAATTTTATAAATTTGGGGGTGTTACAGTTTGGTACTAGAGCTCTCGTTATAGAGAACGAAAGATTTTTAATAAACCAAGGTTTTGAATAAAACATTTCAAAATCTTTTTACTATAAACATTTTTCACAAAATGTCTAAAATCTTTTGACTATAACGGTGCCGAAGAATTCGCGAGTTACCGACAATGCCAGACTGAGAAGTGTTATTTTAATATATATATAACTTGGATTATATATATATATATATATATATATATATATATATATATATATATATATATATATATATATATATATATATATATATATATATATATATATATATATATATATATATATATATATATATGATGTAATTTGATTACATGATGGTTTGATGATTATTTAATACTTATAGAAGGTATTTATACGACGTAGATTGTCACAAGAAACCCTAACTCCCCTAGCAAATTTATCGAAGCTATTCCTGTAGGAATTTTAGCTATTCCAAATCTGAACCAAGTTGTGGATATTTATGATCCCAACAAAATGGTTGACACTCGTAGAGATGTAGATATTAGTTGATTGTGATACTGAAAAAGAATTGGCAAGATTAAACTGATATCGATGTCATGACGATCTTTCCTTATAGAGTGGAGTTTGACAAAACGTTACAACCTAGAAAGGTGTCATCTGATTCGTTGTCACCCAATTCTTAAAATTGAAATCGAAAGGGTGAATGTTGCACTTGAGGCTGTCATTGGAACCATTACCCAAAAGCCTCATGCCACTAGTACCTTTCCGAGAAGTCTAATTGATTGTGTGAGTCATTTCATACTAGTGACTTATTTGATAACTATTGTTATAAGAAGTTATAGAATTGGAAATTAAGTGTTGTTCATATCGAGCTTTTATTGCCCTTTCAATGTATAAGAATAAGGTTGAAAGTATTGGAAAATGAGTTAGGATATCGAATTGAGTATAAGTTGGTTGAACTTGAATAAAGTAAAAATTTAACCCGTATGGAATATGAGATTGATAAGAGGAAGTCGTTAAGTTCTGTGATTGAATTATAAGGTTTTAATTAACTGTTGGTTCGTATTAAGGGTTGTTCCTAGGCCATTGTCCAATAATGAGGATGCCCAGTGTCCAGGAAATAAATTAAAGAAATCTTCTTCTGAAATTGGGACCGATGGATCTTTCGGGACATGTGGAACACCTAATGACTCTTGTAGATTAGTATTCATTATGGTATCTTTTAAAAAATCCCTAACTAAACTGAGACATCAGTTGGTAGGATGAGTTCTTGGAATTGTATGACATAGTGACACGTAATATGTTACGGTACAATTATGACTTGTTTGTGATTAATGAAAAGACTACCTTTGATTGCTAAATCCTACATGTATTGATGTTATCTATCCTTTATTGCTTCATCCTAATGTTCGCATTAGTGATGCAACCATTAAACAAGTACTCATCTCGAATTGAGTTACGTTGTGGATTATTCTCTTTGTATTCCTGAGTGCCATCAAGGTCATGAACCTCATGATTAATTGGCTAAAGCTCATTTCCTATCATATTGTAGTTAGTTCTTGGTGAACAAGCTTTCATCACTCTTTTGCAGATCACTCATTGTTTTTGTAAGTTAAAACAGTATCCCTTGAGAAAAATTGGGTTTTCATCACCATATGGATTATTTAAAGTGAGACTTATAAATAATCGTTATCGAAATGAAGTTGTTTATAAAACACCTTGGAAAACTTAATTGTTTTCATAACAAAGAAAATCTTTGTAAATTTATTTTTTATTCTTATTTAAGAATTAAGCATGAAAATGTGTTTATTATAAACATGATGATAAAATTTTGACGAACTGAGTATTGCATCGTTAATCTTGAAATTGTATATAGTTGCGCGCCTACATACAATTTGGAATGGACCATGCAAGGCTGATTAGTAGTCACCATAAAACTGATTAATAAACACTACATTTTCTTTAAAGATTGTGAAAGATTAAATTTTATGAGATCTGCAAGTGAAAAATAGGGACATAGTGTTAGGGACACCTACATATGTGCCTGTAGCATCTATTCTTCTGAGTCGAATTTACTCATCTGTGGAAATTGTCTTATTTGACAATTGACAATTCTTTCTTGTCCAATTCTCTCGTAGTGAGATTCTTAGGAAAAGTATCTGATTACCGAGTGTTGATACCCGACTGGATGTATCGACGTTCCTATCATTTCTTTTGATTTGATTTCATTTGAATGACCTGGGTAACGATCCGAGGAGCTTTCGAATGCGTACTCAAATTATGAAAACATGGGATATATTCATATTCGTTAAATGTTTTCGTCTGTATCTGATTTGAAATTCTCTCGCATAGATTATGCGTTGACCTTACTCTTTTAATGGTAGTTATGTCTCCTGATATCCTTGAATTTGTGAAGGATTATGAGTTATTATTAGTCTTTTGAGAAGTTCACATCTTATCGACGGCAATAAAAGTGAAAAGTTGGTAATGCCAGTAGAATGGATTGATTGATTATGGCATGACGACATTGTCTTAATTGATGGGAACTCGAATAGAATTCCCCTAAATGATAAAATGTTGATTATCAAAAGTGATCTAAATAATTTTTTATGGATGACCATATCCTGCATTTAGACTTGAAATTATACCGTGAATGGTTGTGAATTAGTCATAGATATTATAATCTAGAAAGAACCTAATATGAATTTATTAAAAGATGTTTCTGTTATCTGAAACTTTAGGAAGTATTTGTTGATGAATTACCTATACTTTCGCCATTAAGGCAAGTTGAATTTGGTATTGATTATATTCTTGGTGTTGCACCTGTGGCGTGTGCACTGTACGTCAGCACCATCTGAATTAAAGGAATTACCGTACAACTGAGAGAGTTGTCGGAGAAAGCTTTTATTCTACCAAGCTCGTCATTATGAAGAGCTATGGTATTATCATTCCTTATATTTATTAATTACCGTGAACTAAGTAAATTGACGATTAAAATCTATATCCACTACCCAAGATGATAGATTGTTCGATCATTTATAAGGTTCTAGCGTATGTTCTAAAGATTTGATTCACGGCATGGTTATCATCAACTTCGCGTCCGCGACAAAGATTATCTATTTCGATCACTATATCCATAACTTGTAATAAACATTATGAGTTTCATGTTATGTCGTTTGGATTGACTAATACACATGTAGCATCCATAAATTTGGTGAATCACGTGTGTAGGCTGTAATTTGATAAAATCATGCGTGTGATCATTAAGGACCATTTGTTTGTATATAAGAATAAGAAGGAGATAATAATTATTTATAGATTGCCCTGAATTGGTCGAGTAGTAAAAACTTGTAGCTTAAATATTTAACATGTGATTTAAGACTAAATCCTTTACATTATTTGACCGTGTGATTAATAAATAATGGAATCTATATTGACTCTTTAAAAATTTGAGCCATTTGAGACTTTGGGTTTTACCGAAAAGAAAGTGGAAATATGTTTTGACAAATAATTTATCAAAGAAATTTTTAAGGGATTAATTCCTTATGCCCAAATCATTTAACTAAACTCCTGTTTAGGGGTAAATGTTTGTGCATACCTCAAAACAACCTAAAGGGGATTGAGGAAAACACTTAAACCATGACTTGAAATTTGAAGCGACAAATTTTTGCTTTTCAACTAAGAAAATTTTGACCAAAGTGCAAACAAAGATTTTTCGAACATTTACGAATCTCACTAATTATTTTCAGTAAATCAACAAAAATCGTGTTAATTAAATTCAAATTTATTCTTTTGAACATTTTCCTATAATTGGACGAACCGAGAAATTTTAAACTTTTTACGTTTACGTTTCATAAAATTAAATATCTATTATTTAATTACTAGCAATAGTTATCGACGCTTTAGACGTCGGATTGAGTAAAACGGATAAAAAAAATTATAGTTGAGACGAAACTAGAACTTAGAAAATGTGAAGAAAGAATTTTTTAATGAATACGGTCTTGATAATTATTTCATCAGGAAGGTGAATATAATTACTGACACATTATGTAGAAAAGATAAAGAAACAATTAGGACATGTGTCCTTAATAATGAAGGTGCAAAATAAATTGCCGAACAATATAAAAATAAACAATGATTGTAAAAAGGATAATATAGATAATAAAAGGGGGGTTTGCGGCTAATGTGAACCATTAGAATTGAGAAGCCGATGGCGCTAAATGATTAAAAGGCCACTTGTTATTGTCTAAATATGGAGGATTGTGAGATATAGTTATGTTGGAATCTTGTAATTATTCATGACATTTATGATTTAATGTATTTTTATCTGAAGAAGTTGTACTAATGGCAAATTATGAAGGTAGACATCGCCTCATACATTAGTAAACGTCTAACTATTGCAAAGGTCATCATCTGAATTTGATTCGATTTGGGTCATCGTCGACAGACTGACCAAATCTGCTAATATCATTCCTGTTAATGATAGATTCTTGATGAAGAAATTGACACTTTTGTATCTAAAGGAGTTGTGTAAACATGGTGTGCCTGTATCGATCATCTCTATCAAGATCCTCGCTTCGCATTGAATTTTTAGAGATTTTCTCAGAAGTCATTAGGACCGAACCTTGATGAGAGTACTATTTACCACCCCAATCGAAGGGACGAGGCAAAGTAACGATACAAAACACTAGAAGTGCTGTTTTATGCTTGAATGATTGACCTTTGGTAATGAACGGGATAATCATTTTCCTTTGGAAATATTATCACTGATAATTATCGTATTAGGATCGAGATCGAATCTTGTTAGGATCTAAATAGAAGAGCATCTGTAAGCAGGAGTTGGGATAAAGACACCCGACATACACCCATTGTGAGTTGGACATGTCTTTTAGGTTTAAGGTTTCCTATGATGGCGAACCTAACCTTACAAAATACTCGACCCGCGAGACCTGAAATGATTGTTGAAATTAGGATCTGATTATTGACTGTCGGTAGTGGGCAGGAGGTTATGTGAATATGAAATATAGATCTTGAAATGACAGATGGGTAGCGAAGTTATGCCAAAATTTTAACCATGGAAAAATGAATTGATGATCTGAAAGATCATGGGATATAGGTCCCCGTTGTATGGGACCATTGAGATGATGTAAAAGATTGATTAGAAAGGCATATAAGCTGGATCTACCCTAGGACTTCAAGAGCTGTGTGAATTATGTTTCGTATATCGAACTTGATAAAATGTCTATCAAGTGAGAATCTGATCACTTCTTTATGAAGTTTAGATCGACGAAAAGTTGCATTCATCAAAAACCCGTGAACATCATGGACAGAGAAAGTAAGTCAACATTAAGCCCGATCTTATTCCCGTAGTTATGTTTGATGAAACTCGCGTATTGTAATGAATTACACTTGTGAGAAAAGACCGAATGTGGAGGAAATACCCACATGGATTTAACTCTATAAGAAACGAGTAGTAAGATAAGATGATCTTTGAGGACAAAGATCCTGTTTAGGAGTAAATGCTGTGACAATTCGTCAATTTATGGTTGATATTTTATTCTCAAATATTATTTAAAAACATTATTTTAATGTTATATTATGAACTAACTTATTTTTTGGAAGAAATTTGGGTTTACATCTTGAAGTAGCATCGACTACGTTTAAACCGGAGGACTCTACGTTACGTGCTTACGCTTACATACGCTGTTTTTGGTGACAGACCGACATTTCAGGAAATAAATTTATCCGTGAATATTATTTTGGAGTTTTAAATTTGTGTTGGTTCATAAACTCACAAAATTTACGAGAAGAGATTAGGACTTAAGTGAATAATTTAACGTCCTTTACGACTAAACCGGAAACCTTAGGATTATGTATTTACGTTTTTGAACTTCGTTTTTGATGAGACAATTTTTGTTAGATTCGTTTTGTGCCGTTGATTCATAATTTATAAAAACGTTTTTCGTAAAACGACCCGAGGGCATGCAAATCGAGGAAACTAGAATCGAGGAATACCCGTAAATTAATAGGGATGGGACAAGTTTACACTTTCCCACCCCTATACAAGTGGCATCCAAGAGTACACAACACACTCTTGATGTGTCAAGTTTACTTAAGTAAACAAGGACATTTGTCCTTGTTTCTTTCCAAACCACTAGCTACACAAAACTAGCTAAACCATGAAACCATTTCACATACATGCAAAAACTCCATTTTCTCTCTTCCTCTCTCTCTATGAACGTCTACCACCACCACAATCATCATCATACACCAGAAATTTAACCACAAATCTTATGTATAAGTTACATATGATGATAACCTATTGAATACATGAATATTGGAGGTGATCTTAACAACTAAAAAGGAGTTTCCATGGATCTAGGGGCTGATTTTCAAGAAGATAATCATGCACATGAAGATCTCAAGGAGTTCATTTGCCAAGTTAAAGATGTGATAACAAGAACCAAGTCTTGTTCATCCAAAAACTCATCATTTCATCACTTTGGTGGTATAGAGATTGTTCTTCCTATCCTTTTGTTATTTTGAATATGTAATCTTGTATTTTATTTATTTATGTATATGTATATGATGATGAATGATGATTAAAAATATTATGTGGGGATTTGGTGTTGATAGATTTGTTAAACATGGGTAAAAAGAAGGAAAACCACATGTAAAATGGTTAAAATCTTGCTAAATATGATGGCTGTATAAAAACAGTAAGTAACCAAATGATAAACTGATAAAATGGTAAAGTGGAATCAATATACAGTAAGTATTAGGTGTTATACACATGTGAGAGTTGGCCATGCAATGGAATCATAAAAATGAGTGAGATATGATCAAAACAAGTTTAGAGTGCAAATCTGCCTATACTATTTTGGAAGAATTTATTAAACTATTTAGAGGTTGATTCATCAGTAGCTATAAAGGAATAAAATGAAGCACATATCATGTAGTTTCTGTGGTAAAACATTTAGGTCCTATCTCATTATAGAACTCTAGATATGGACATTTTAGTGAACTTAAAATTTAGGACTGATTTTGTGAAATTAAAGTTTAATATTATTATATAAGCACTCAAATAAATATAGCATAAAATATGAATTAAAACCCACTAAATTATATATTACATTTATATAAATATGTATAAGGATAAATAAATGGACATTTTATAAAAATGGTAGTTTGGTAAGTTTTATAAGTTATAAAAACTATAAACATGATTTTTACGTCTTTTCGGCTAAACCCGAAAGATTGACGTTTTTGTTAAATAAAACTTAGACGGTTGGACCCGTCTAATGTAAACTTTTATAAACTCACATACTGATGTATAAACATATATAACAAGTAGAAACCGATAAAACCCGAGCTATATAACATACGGGCATTAACGGGCTAAGTTAGCATTATTGGACTATTAATCCAACGAAATGGGCTAAACACTTATAAACTTACTTATTGGGCTTAACCCACTTGGGCCTAACATGAAAAGTATAATACTGATAATAAAATGTAAAATGGACTAATATAAAGTATTGGGTTTGTAATAGGGTTATTGGGCCTAAAACATGTAAATAAGTAAAACTAGTAAAACTAGTATAAAAATGTTACCAACACATAAACACTATAATGAATGAGTAAAAATATATAAACCCACTTGATCATCATCATATATATAAAATCATCATATGTATACATAATTGTTATTTTAATAAAGTCATTGGACAAAAGTCTAAGACGAGTATTATTTGTCTAGGTTTCCGTGATTGAAGCACGTACCGTACATCCGAATTGCCGATAACCCGCTTTCCCACATCAACGTGAGTTCATAGCCTCGCACTCTTTTAAATGTTTTTATGAAATGTTTTATAAACCCGCGAGGGAGATAACATGTTAGTTTTTATGAAATAGGACACTAGTTGTCCCGATTGTTTGTTTATTGATTTGGACCCGAATGATTGTATGACCCGATGAATGATTAAATGACCCGATAGATGAAATGAAATGGATTATTAAAGTTAGGTTATGTCACTAAAAGTCCCATTAGCATGAATTGTGAACTACCGGGATTTGGTAGACGCTTATGCATATAATAGTACTATTTGGGGACGATCACCCCAGTTCGCGCCTTGACGGTTGATCCCCGTCGTGCCACATTGATTGGTAAGCGAATTTATGTATGAGAAGATTTACACAAGCGTGATTATTGTGACGACACGCTAATTTAGATGGGCAAATGAGTTTCGGGTTAGCTACCCGTTGTTTGGTATAGTAAGGTAACAATGTCATGCGGCTTATAATAATCCAAAAATAACGAAATACTGCTATACGCACTGAATTACAACGAATTGCCTGACTAGCAATACAGGGTCTTATTATTGATATTATGTTCGTGTTTTGGTTTATATAACCATATTCATATAACGGATTTTATTTAATCTATACAACGTTATAAAACGTATTGTATGATGTTTTTACAACAATGGTTCGTATAATTATTTTGAAGGCAAAAGCCTATATTATGATTTTTGATAAGGATTTGTACAAAAATGACTTTGGCTATTTTATGGCCTATTACAATGATTTGTACAAAAATGATTTTCGGTAATAATTATATACCGATGATATATTAGTGGTTTTATTAAACTCTATGAATTCACTCGGCGTTTTCGCTGACCTTTTCTTTTAACATGTTTTATCTCAGGTACTTGAAGGTAATTCTCGGGAAGACGACAAGAATTTATGGCCCGCACTTAAATAACGATTTTCATTCAAATGCTTTGTAAAATTTGTATGAAATAATATGACTTGGGACCTATGTAAATTTGATATTTATGAATGGAAATGCTTCATTATTAAACTACGCGATTTTTAAGTGTTGTCTATGATGTGAGTAATGTGCTATCCCGTAATACCAACGAGTCTTCCGTTGTATTGAATTTTATAAATTTGGGGGTGTTACAGTTAGAGTTGTGTACATCCATTGCACATGTGTGTGCTTGGATTTATGTTGTGTAGATCCAAGCTACATGTGTGTACTTGGATATGATTAGTTGAGTTGTAATTAGTTGTGTTAGTTCTCACTAAACTATAAAGTGATGTGGTTGTGTCTTGTGAGTTCTCACTAAACTATAAAGTGATATGTAGTTGTGTTGTGTGAAGTTCTCACTTAGCTTCAAAGTGAAGAGTCGTGAAGATTGGTTCTAGCTTTAGATGAGAACTCGACATCTAGCCTTGTGTCGGAAAATGGTTAAGTAGCCAAGGTTGTGAAGATTGGTTCTACCTTTGAATTAGAACTCGACATCTAGCCTTGTGTCGTAAAAGAGTGAAGTGGGCGACGTTGTGTAGATTGGTCCTAGCTAAGATTAGGTCTCGACATTTAGCTTAGTGTCGGAAAATAATGTAAGCGATGTTGTAAGGTTTTCTCCGCCAAGAAGGGAGCTTGTGGATATAGTGGAAATCTCGAGTAAGGTGTACTCGAGGAGTGGAGTAGGAACGAGGATAGAGCCTCGTTGCCGAACCAATATAAATCTTGGTGTCTTCCTACTAGGTTGTTTCTTTCCTTACTCTTTACTTACATTCATTATCACTACACTTACTATACACTGTTAATGCATTAGAATTGAACCTAATCATTATGCAACTAGCTTTCAAGTAAAAGATAGTTTTGCGCACTCACCTAATTGAAAGGAATTTTAATTAGGAGATAAACCGATGAGAAACTATTCAACCCCCCTCCCCCCCCCCCCCCCCCCCTCTAGTTTCTACAGTAACAAAACACTAACCTTTAGCAAAAAGATTAAAAAATAAAGTTAATAAAGTTATCAATGATCGAATGTTGCCAGCATTTCGCGTGAATCTTTTCAGACTGTATTTCAGAACAACATAATTGTTTATTAAGAATATAATCCATAACCAGAATGACCAATTTGGACATAAGCCAAAGATGGAGGGGGAGTTTTTCTTCTTGGATGTCAAGTATATTACTGGAAGGACTACAAGTAGCAAGTATGGAAAGATGAGGACTGATATGCAAGATAGGAGTATTTATACTCCTCCACCTAACTCAACGACTTCACTTTACATTATTCAGTTAACCAATAATCGTTTCATGTGTGTGTATACTGTGTGTGATATTGATCAATCTTCTTGATCAATCTTGTGAGTTTGAGAGTTGTTATTTTGATTCTTTCTTGTATCCAGATATTGTAATTGATTCATTGATAAAGAGAGCCAAGGGGAGGTTGATTGGGTTCTCTGTTATTCAGTTCTTGATTAATTTAGAGTTAGATTTATTGTTTTTACATGGTATTAGAGCTTGGTTGCTTTGAATCGTGATTAAATCTTTTTTCCAAAAATTAGGGTTTTGAAAAATTTGGGGGTTTTGATCTATTTGTGTAGATCTTGGTCTGGTTTGGGTGAATCGTTGTTTAATTTGGTTAATTTGGGTTTCTTGGAAGTTTAATTATATTTTTTGAAATTAGAAGTTTTTGGGGGTTTTCTTTTAAAACTGTTTCTGGTCTAATTGGTGACTTGTGGGTTCATCTTTTTGGGTCTAATTGTTGTTTTTGATTGTTTGTTTGGAAAACCCTAAATCCAGAAATTAGGGTTTTTTCCAATCTTGGTAAGGTGTTTGTGTTTATTCTTATTATTTGTTGCTTTAACGTGTAGGTTTGTTATTTCTGCTGCGTTGGTTGGATAGATCATCTTGATCTATTAGTTGGGTTTATTGGTTTCTCTGGATTGTCTTGATCCAGAGTTCTTGCTTGGTTTGTTGCGCGTGCTACATAACACCTTTCACACTTTATTTCAATTTATTTTTTTCATAGGTTTTTTAGTTGTTTAGTGGGGTTTTAGGTGTCGAAGGGCTTAGTAGATTGTGGTGTTGATTGATTCGAGGTTTGTGTTAGTCACTTGTTATTTATAGAGGAGGTACAAGGAGGTTGTGATCTTTTATTTGTTTTTCTTTGTTCTTTGTGTTTTTAGACCACATTCAGGTCTCAACTCTTGACCTACCACCCTTTGAGTGGTTAGGAAGCCTGAGAACTATCTTTTGACTTGATTGTGTATTCTTCGTGTTTCTTTTGTTAGTTTCTTGTTTGTTTCTTCATGACTGGCTCTGGTCCTAGTTCACCCAAGGGTGATGCTCCACCCAAGGGTGATGGTGTTGTTAAGTTTGATGTTTATGACCCTCTTTATTTTCACCCTCAAGACATTGGGTCACAGTTGATTACCTTCAAACTTGAAGGGACTAAGAACTATAAGGTTTGGTCTGCTACCATAAAACTTGCTTTACAAACTAGAAATAAACTTGGGTTTATAACTGGTAAATGTGTTCAAGACACTAATGATGGTCCTGCTAGAGACCAATGGGATATATGTAATGATGTTGTGCTTTCTTGGTTACTTGGTTGTGTTTCACCAGATTTGTATAAGGGTCAAATATTCTCTAAATATGCTCAAGGTGTTTGGGATGAATTAGAAGAAACATATAATAAACAAGATGGTTCTGTGATATATAATCTCCATCATAAGATTTACACTTTAACTCAATCTGGCATGTCTTTATCTGAATATTATCATGAGTGTAAATCTTTATGGAGACAATTTGATGCTCTTGTTGATTTGCCTGAATGTACTTGTGATGGTTCTGAGGCTCTTAAGGAACATGATCAGCTTCTTAGGCTGATGCAGTTTCTAATGGGTCTTGATGATTGTTATAGTGTTGTGAGGAGTCAGATTCTTGCTTCTGATCCCATACCATATGTGAGAATTGCTTTTGCAACCTTGTCTAGAGATGAGTCACATAGAAATGGTTCTAAAAATAATAAGGTTGGGCCATCTGCTTTTGTTGTCAAGTCTGGTGGAAATTCTAATAGTTGGAATAAAGGGTTTAACAACACTATTAATGGAAATTCTAACAAAAGTAACAATAATTGGAATGTTAACAAGACTGGGTCTAATGGATATAGAAATGGTAATCTTGTGTGCAAGCATTGTAATATGAATGGTCATACTATTGACAGGTGTTTTGAGTTAATATGTTATCCACCTAACTTTAAAAGGAATAATAATAATTCAGCTCAAAACAATGTTAATAATGTGAGTGTTAATGACAGTAAATGTGATCAAAGTAAGAGTACTCCTCATACTCTTACTTTTGATCAATATCAAAGACTTATGAGATTACTGAGTGTTTCAATAGAAAATTCTATGGGTTCCGCAACTATTGCAGGTACCTTCAAAGTTAATAATTATGTTGTTAGTTTCTTATCTTGTAGGTTTTTTAACTATAATTCTAATATAAGTACTTAATGTACTTATGTTGGATGGATTATAGATTCAGGAGCTAGTCAGCACATAACATATTCTGAAAAATTATTATTTGATGTTATTGATGTGTCTTATTTGAACATAAGTGTTGCTCATCCTAATGGGACTTTGGAATATGTGAAAAAAATTGGGTGTTTCAAAATTAATAATTTGGTGATTAAAGATGTGATGGTTGTTCCTAGATACAAAGTTAGTCTTTTGTCTATTCAAAAATTAACCAAGGACAATAAAGTCAATGTTAATTTTAATGAAAATTGTTGTGTGATTCAGGATTTAACTCATAATGTCCTAATGGGTATTGGTAGTGAAAAAGATGGCTTGTATTTTCTTGATGAAGGTAGGCTTCTGTTTAATAAAAGTGTTAGATGTTGTCAAATATCTAGTTCTATTTGGCATAATAGGTTAGGACATCCAGCTAATCAAGTTTTGGAGGTCCTAAGAAAAGATAATTCTGATATAAAACTTAAAGGATTAGAACCTTGTGATGTGTGCCATAAAGCTAAACAAACAAGAGAATGTTTCTCTTTGAGTGATCATAAGACTAAACAACTTGGTGATATTGTTCATCTTGATGTTTGGGGACCATATAAAGTTACTAGTAGAGAGGGGTTTAGATTCTTTCTTACTGTGGTGGATGATTATACCAGATCTGTTTGGGTTTTTTATTGAACAGTAAAACTGAAGTTTTTTATTGTATTGAAAGTTTTTTAAACTTCTTGACAATTAGTTTAATAAAAAGGTTAAAGTTTTCAGAAGTGATAATGGAACAGAGTTTGTTAATCATCAATTTTCTGAGTTTGTTAAAAACCATGGTATAATTCATCAAACCACTTGTGTTTATGCACCTCAACAGAATGGTATTGTAGAAAGAAAGCATAGACATTTACTTAATACTTCTAGAGCCCTCATGTTTCAGGGGGGCATACCATTAAACATGTGGCCTAAATGTGTGCTAACTGCTACTTATTTGATTAACAGGTTACCTACTACTGTGTTATCTGGTAAAAGTCCTTATGAAATGGTTTATGAGTCTAAACCTAATATTCTCCATTTAAAAGTATTTGGTTGTTTGTGTTTTTCTAATGTGTTAAATGTTTCTGATAAATTTGAGTCAAGGTCTGAGAAATGTGTTTTTGTTGGATATGCTTTTGATAAGAAAGGATATAAACTGTTTTGTTTGGAAAATAAAAGGTTTTTGTTTTCAAGGGATGTAAAATTTTATGAAACTTTTTTTCCATTTACAAATGATGTGGTTAGTAAAGAGTTTATTTTTTTTTGTGAAAATGGTGTTGATGATTTAAATTTCTTTAACATAAACAGTCATATGCCTAGTGAATCCTATGATGAAATTGGAGATAGTATATGTAGTAAGCATAGGCTTGTACCTGAAATTAGTGTTAAACCTAGTGACAGCAGTTTAGATTCTTGTAAAGGTAAAAAATATGGTCATACTACTGATATATATGTTGTTTCTGAAGTAGATAGATCATCTAATACTGAAATAGAATCTAGTAGGAAGGACACTAGTGTTGAGTATGCAACAGAAAATATTTCTGAGGGTATACCAGACATTGATGGTGATGATGAGAATTCCTCTGAGGATGAAGGGATAGAGTCATTTGGAAATGTGTTTAATTGGTCACCAGAACCAGCAGCAGATAAAACTGTTAGGAGAACTAGTAGGAAAGTTAATTTTCCTTCTAAGTATAAAGATGTTGTGCTTAACAAAGATGTTAAATATAGTATCAATAAAGTTGTTAGCTATGCTAATTTGAGTATTGATAATTTTATGTTTACTACTAATCTGAATAAAATTCATGAGCTTACTATGTATTCTGAAGCTATCAAAGATAGTAGATGGATTGAGGCTATGAATTAAGAAATGGAAGCCTTAACAGAAATAATACTTGGATTATTACTGATCTTCCTAAAGGAAGAAAGATTATTCCATGTAAATGGATTTGGGAAGTTAAATACAAGTCTAGTGGTGATGTAGAAAGGTTTAAAGCTAGACTTGTTGCCAAAGGTTTTAACCAAAGGGAAGGGATTGATTATGATGAAGCTTTTTCACCTATGGTTAAAATTGTTACTGTTAGATGTGTTTTGAGTTTAGTTGTGAGTAATAATTGGCCATTGTTTCAATTAGATGTCAATAATGCTTTCTTAAGTCTTTGTATGGGTTAAAGCAGGCCCCAAGAAAATGGAATGAGAACTTGTTTCTGTTCTTATTGAAAATGGTTTTGTTCAAAGTCCAAATGATTTTTCATTATTCATTAAGAACAGTAATGGTGTTTTCTTGGTCTTGCTTGTATATGTGGATGATATAGTTATCACTGGAAAAATCTTGATGAAGTTAACAAGTTCAAGAAATTTTTTAAGTACTAAGTTTCTTATCAAAGATCTTGGAAAACTTAAATATTTTTTGGGCATTGAGGTTATTGACATTGATAATGGTATATGTTTAACTAAGAGAAAATATTGCACAGAGTTGTTGTCTGAGTTTCGTATGTTAGGATGCAAACCTTGTGGTGCACCTATTGAAGTTAATCCAAATAGTAAAAACTGAATAAGAAATTTGGTAATGATAAAAAACTTACTGAGATTACTTCATATCAAAAGCTTGTGGGAAAATTGATATATTTGACTATGACTAGACCAGATATTGCTTATGTTGTGCACTGTCTTAGTCAAGTCATGCATAGTCCTATGACATCTCATTTAAGACTTTCTTTCAGAGTTCTTAGATATTTGAAAGGTGAACCTGGTTTGGGTATAACTTTTAAGAAAGGTGATTGTAGCAAGCTAAATATTTTTGTTGACTCAGACTGGGCAAAGTGCAAGATAACCAGGAGATCTTTAACTGGTTATTGTGTGTTTCTGGGATAATTTAGTTTCTTGGAAGAGTAAGAAACAAAGTGTTGTTTCTAGATCTTCCACAGAGAAGCTGAATATAGAGCTATGTGTAATGTGTGTTGTGAAGTCATGTGGATTCATAAAGTGCTGAATGATATGAAAGTGGATGTGATTCTACCTGTTGAAATAAATTGTGATAATAATTCTGCTATCCAAATATCTTTGAATCCTGTGCTTCATGAAAGAAGCAAGCATTTTGAAATTGATCTTTATTTCTTAAGGGAAAAAATATCTGCAGGTTATATAAAACCCATGAAAGTTAAATCTGAAAATAATACTGCAGATGTATTCACTGAAGGTTTGCTTATATCTGACCATAAGAAATTTTGTAGAATGCTTGGTTTGTATAATGCTTTTGCATTTAAGGGCTTAAGGGAGAGTATTAAGAATATAAGCCATAACCTGAAGCACCAATTTGGACATAAGCCAAAGATGGAGGGGGAGTTTTTCTTCTTGGATGTCAAGTATATTACTGGAAGGACTACAAGTAGCAAGTATGGAAAGATGAGGACTGATATGCAAGATAGGAGTATTTATACTCCTCCACCTAACTCAACGACTTCACTTTTCATTATTCAGTTAACCAATAATCGTTTCATGTGTGTGTATACTGTGTATGATATTGATCAATCTTCTTGATTAATCTTGTGAGTTTGAGAGTTGTTATTTTGATTCTTTCTTGTATCCAGATATTGTAATTGATTCATTGATAAAGAGAGCAAAGGGAGGTTGGCGAGTTCTCTGTTATTCAGTTGTTTATCAATTTAGAGTTAGATTCATTGTTTTTTACAGTTCCCATACTTCATTGAGATATTGGATGTGTTAGGGACTTAGGGGCATTTTAAACCTTTGGCCATTGGCAATATATTTTCCTGTCAAAATGTATATAGTGCAAAGAAAAGTGGAAGCTTGGAGTTCCAAATGGGTAGTTCTTGAAATCTTTAGTTTTGTTTTGATGGTAGTATCCCTTGTCGCATTAGTTGGTTCGATACCTGACGCATCGAAGCAAAGCTGAGTTAGTCTCCTTTTAGTGAGGCAACTTGGTCAGTCAGGAATTTCCTAACCGGTCGTTCAGCCAGAAACATATAGTTTCAAGTATTGTGGTTTGTCACAGGCAATTAGACTTACGTCAGGATCTGCCATGATTGATGTAATACGTTCTGCAAATTTCTTCTTTCAATTCAGTCTAGTTTTTCCAGGCTTCACAAAAGCAGGAGGTTTGGTTTTTAAATAGCCCTGCATGGTAGAAATAAGCAGCATCGCTATATTCAAAGGATTTGCTATAATAAGCCACTAACTAAGCTTCCAACAACTTTTATTTCCTTAGAAATTGGAACAAAGTCTACTTCGAGATCTTTGTCTACTGCATACTTTAATATGCAACATAAAACAGCTTCATAGAGCCACCATTGGGTTTGTCTGATTTGTTTATAAATTAACTCATGGTCATCGCAAACTTGAAACCGTTCATTATTACTTTACACGTCCCGCTTTTCACTAGTAGCTTCAGTATTAAAATTACTTACGAGTAACTTGTCGGACTCTTCAAGATTATCCATAATTATATATAGCAACAGGAGTACGCTTTACTGTTTTAATTGCGATAACTATGAACCTCTTGAGTTTCGTATGGTCAAGGGTGGATCGTTCAAACTAGTCTTGATAATTTTTCATTGTCAAGAATTAGATACAAATGTTTGCTATTTTGTTGGATGGGTTTGGTTGGAATGCCCTAATAAAAATGGTTTGGTAATGTTGGAGTGCGGTGAAAACACTATTTTCGGGCTGAAGTTTTTGTAACAGCATAGGATAGTTGACGTTTAGTCCTTCTTGACATAAAGATATGACTGTTTTTTAATGCAGTGAAGATATGTTTAATGTTTTAAGAGTGTTGTTTATATAACAAAGAAAAGTGAATTGTAAATATAAGAAAACCTTTACTCTTTCTATGAAAACACATTTAAGAGCCTTCAAATCTGAAACAAACATTTAAGAGCCTTCCCATTTACACACTTCGTATTAGATAGTAATCAAACACATTTTCGTGGCCTATAAATCGCCGATTTGCAAAGTGTTGGATCGCGATCCGGTACGATTGGGAACGACACTTTATGGGTTTTGGTTCGCGATCCATGGCGATCCGGATCACGACCGTACCGCGATTGGGATCGCTCGTACCAAATGGAAATTCGCCTAAGGTTTGGCGATCCATGTGACTATGATCATAATCCATGGTGCCATGATAGCTTAAATTCGAAACTAAGATCTAGCTACTTACCAATAAGAATTTATCAAAAATATCTGTCCAAAAATCAAATGCAAGATCATCCTCAATCGATGTCCTCAGGGGTTAGGCGTATTCAAGCTCTGTAGTAAAGATAATAAGTCAACGATTTAAGCTGGTTAATTAACAAAGTTTGTACTTAAGTAAATTATATAAAACATAATCACTAAGATTTACTTATACAAGTGTTAATCATCCCAAAAGTTTGGTTAAACATTGAACCTGGTTGGATATTTATACTACTCTGATCACTGTGCAAACAACATAGGGAATGAGCGAGCCGAGTTATGCCTCGTCTAGATTATAGGCCTCCTGTTGACGTGGGGAACAACATCCCCCAATATTCGGACTAGGCGGCTCACCCCTGGTCATTGGCAATATCTCTACTAGGCCAAAACATAATCTAAGAAACATGAGAAGAAGGCGAAACCATTATTTATGCATAAAATTTAAGGTTTACAAGATAGAATGTGTATTGATACAAGGGTAGTAAGAACAAGATTTGTTCCGATCTCATACCACCTCGTAAAGATTTGTTGGCCGAATAAATAAAAGCTCTTTCACACTCTTGTATCACTCAGATTAACCCGAAATTATGGCCTACTTGGTATGGTTGGATCTTGTATCTAAGAACTATATATATGTAACAACATTATGTAATTTAGCGATAACAAAAGTTATCCTAGTCGTTCTCATGCGGTGATCAGTGTTGGAAATTTGACATGGGGTGGTAATGGGAAGACTCCGATGGTCGAGTTTATAGCAAGTTGGTTTGCCAAAGATGTCAGGGTTTCACCACTTATTCTCTATTTCATCCGTGTGTTAAAATTATTGTAGATAGTTTTAGGTCCCATAGTTTTATACTTCTTCACTTTGACTTTCAAGGTCAAACCTATTCAAGATTGTGTTGTGTATTAATCACTTCTTTATTGGCATGTTACGGGGTGTTTGGCATTGCAGATTATTAGAATACGAGTTGTTTCTATACTGTTTAGTGAATTTTAATTATTTGGAGAGTTAGAAAAATCTATATAATCGGAATCAGTTTCTTGCAGTTGCAGATGCTCATAAACTCATTAGTTGACCCTTCAATAATTATATCATCATCAGTTTCCGCATACCTAAAAGTGAATGCTCAACACCCCTTAATATGTACTCACTTTGAAATGAGAAATTCAAACCTAATGTATGCATACAAAGTGTAACCACAGCTATTTTAAGAAGAACGTTTTCCAAATTATAAACAGAAGACTGATAAATAAATTGCAGTTTTTTCTGTCTTTTTTTGTTGGCGAGAATGAGAAATTGTTTTCAATGGGAAGTACACATGATGGTTAATAGTAAGCCATATAATCTCAACATCTACATAGAAATGTTAACCTTATACATAAACATTAAGGATTTTATGGTCAAAGTGTAACCCAAAATGGGTCACAAAGCCATCTGTTAGTGGATGTCCAATGACTAAAATGGGAAAACTGAAAACTGCAGATGGGCCTGGTGCGTGTTGATCGGCTGGAGTATAGCGACCATTATCAGTTCCAACCCGAGGTATGATTATTTTCTTACAGTATGAATACACTCTAAGTACCATAATCCACATATTAATAGTCAATACTCAATTTAGGACATTAAGATTATCAGAGCAAAACTTGAAGATCTTAAGAACAAGTTTGGATCCAAACCAACCATCGTTGTGACTGAAAAGGTTTGAACTTTTAAGTTTGTAAAGATCATGTTTTCAAATTATGTTTTTACCTCCAAACTCTTGAAGTCAATGGTTTGAATGCTGTTGTTTGCAGGACTGTGATCGAGATAGTGAGATTCTTGGAGGATTGGAACCGTTTGATAAGCAACAATGGTTGCTCGGAAGATAGCTTCAAAAAGATGTAAGATGGGCCAATATATACCCCACTTATTATTAAAAAAAAAAGTTTGGCGCTGGTTTTTTGGGCTGTTGTGGTTGGCACGAGAAGCTTTGGCACGAGGTGGGGAGTGGTAAGCCAAAGGCATGGTGGCGCCAAAGCCTTTAGCACCAAAATGCTCCGCGTGCTCTAACGAGGTGGCCACCAGTCAATATGTGATTGGTTAAGATGTTTAATGTATTGGCCTATCAGGAAAGTTTCCTGTACATGAGAAGTAGGGTGTTTGGTATTGGGTAGTAATTTGGTTTTGAAATTCTCTACTAGTATGCAGTTTTTTCTTCTTATTATGCAAGCGCGATAGTTGAAGTATTTGGTTTCTAGCATTGCGAGAGTAGATGCCATATAACGTGATTGAATGATATACTCATGTAGTCATGTAGCTAGGTGGAGTGAGCTATATAATGAGACTAGTTGGATCTAGGCGTGCCAGCTTATGATGATGATGCTTGTTAAACTGTCTTTGTGACTGCATGATTTGTGAGGATGGGAGCGTCAAATATGCAGCTATATATTTAGGCAGTTTCGGGAGAAATGTCAGTATCCTTTGAGCCACTCGTATCCGTTGGGTGATGCCAACTTAAAAGCTACTCCATGTGAGAATGATACTACAAAATGTAGCCCTTGGAGATGTAGTTACAGATAGTTGCCATTACGATCATGTAAAAGAGCTACAGGTGCAAGAAAAAAAAAAGTGACAGTTAAGAATTTGTGAGGTAAAAAGGGTTAAAAACGAACAGTAAATTATCAATTAACAATATGGAATTGGGCTGGTAAAAAAAGAATAGAATGCGGTGAACGTGGATCGAACACGTGACCTTCAGATCTTCAGTCTGACGCTCTCCCAACTGAGCTATCCCCGCTTTTTGTTAACTTTCTCGTTTCATTTTATTTATCATTTGTACAAAGTTGACTGCCCCGTGTGAAGATGAAGTCAGAGGGGTTCTCACGGGTGTCCGGAACCAGGGCCGGATTTGGGGGTGTGCGGAGTGTGCAACCGCACAGGGCCCCCCAAAAGTTTAGGGCCTCCGATATTAAAAGTGCGGTTGTGATTTCATTTTCAGGTTCATCGTAAAAATGAAGAACTTAAGATAATTGGTGTTTTAAATGTAAAACAAAGATCTTTCATGTGATTTAATGAGAGAAAAAAAAAAGAACATAGTAACAGGCATAATAAACGGCTGAGGAAGATGATAAGTATTATTGATATTCAGTTTACATCCAAAGGTTTATGATTTTTTACATATTTGTCCTAATATTTAGTGGGTATCTCAATTAATACTTTGAACCTTTGCATAAAAAAACTCTTTAGAAAGAGTCCAGTTTGTTTTTCAAATTAGAAAATATCATGTACGTTTCCAACAAGGTTGTGTGATACACGTTTTTTGTTATCCTTTTTCGTACATGTTTTTTCTGTATATATTTTTGAATTTTTCATGCTGCTCGAGAGGCCTATTATTTCAAAATGACACACGACTCCAAAATTTTACCATCTGTTGGTGATCGCAAGTTCGAGAAAGAAAACGTCGATCATCGCAGATTCTGATAATGAAAAGTTGCATTCGTGTTTAATGGGGCCTCTTTTTGTCGGTGCCGCACAGGGCCACCGAAATCAATGGGACGGCCCTGTCCGGAACATTTATGAATTGATGAAAACATTTCATTTTATATGCACCCGGTCAATCAAAATATGTTTTTATTATTCGTTATAATTCATTTTTTACATTGTTCAAACAAATTTGTACACCCGATCATATTACACGTGAAATCCACCACTTTTATTAGTTAAACTCGAAAATATTTTTGCCAAGGACATTTCTCGGAGACGTGTCCAGGGGGAATGTTTTCGTAGTTAAGAGCTACTTAATACTTACATGCTAAATTAACTTAATCGTACATAATCCTTGAGAATTCGTTTACGAATCTTGGACCGGATTCGTAAAGAATCGATACCACGAGGGTATGACATGACGATAAAAAAAGTATAAGGAGTAAACACGTTAGTTCCGACAAACGACAAGGACTAATTATGTATTATACATTTGAGATGCAAAAATATCTACATTTGTCCAATAGGAAACAGTCTAATGTTTACTTGACAAAACGGGCCCCTCAACAATGTACAATGTCTAAATAGTACCCTTCAGTCCGAGTTTATACGTCTATGTTTCTATTTTGGGATGTCTCAAAATAAGTTTTAGCGCGCTTAGATGACATTTAACTGGTTTATACGTCTATGTTTTTATTTTGGGACGTCTCAAAATAAGTTTTAGCGCTCTTAGATAACATTTAACTAGTGCACAATGTAATCGCGTTAAACTATATGTAATTTAAAAGTAGACAAATAAATCGGGACGAACTAATGACTTTATTACGAAGGGAGAAATGGGCCCACTTTGTAACAATATTTAAATTCCTTAGATTAGAAAGAGTTGAATCTTGCAACCTGCAAAGTTTGTTTAAAACACAAAAAACATGTTTTGAGTTTTGACCAAACAACCTCAAAACCTAAATCACATGTCTGTTAAGATTTAACCTCAAATTTGAAAAACCTTAAACACTTTCTTAGAAATCGAAAAAATCGAAAAAGTCGAAAAAAAAACATGATCAGAGGAGACAGTTTGGAACATGAAGAGGAGGAAACTCCAATGTTGCAGCTATCTCCTTTTAAACACACTGCAGGTGTGATCTGCCTAAATTTTTGGTTCTTATGTTGTTCTTTTCGTATATATATCGTTTTTACGTAACTTACTATTTGATCGAATGTATATTGCTATTTATAGATGTAGCAGTTGATCATGAGCTCTTGCCTGAAGTTTCTGTTATTGATGATCATACTGATGCAATAAGAACAGGTAAAGAGTTGTTTTGGATTCCTTATATTAGCATCTTTCGTATATAGTTCTTGCGCCGTTTTTTAGCAGATAAACAGAAATAACCGGTTTAGAGTGTTTAGATGAAACTGCGTATCTGTTTAGTTTAGATAAGTTATATCCTATCTGAGTACTGAAATTTGTTGAGTTAGGGACGTTATGGAGTACAATCGCTCACATAATCACTGCTGTGATTGGATCTGGTGTGCTTTCTCTCGCTTGGAGTATGTCGCAACTAGGTTGGATAGGTGGGCCGCTTGCGTTGTTCTTCTTTGCAATGGTGACGTACGTGTCTTCGTCTCTTTTGGCAGATTGCTATAGGTCTCCTGATCCCGTTACTGGAGCCAGAAACCGCTCATTTGCAGATGCTGTCAGAGTTATCCTTGGTACTGAAGTTTTTAGTTAATATTAGCATCTGATTGGGGTAGTCATGCTGGTATCCAGTTAGGTTAGATCCAATCAAAGTTTAAGCTCTTATATCGAAACAAAGACTCCTTTTCAATGGGAGCTTAATTTTTAATAATCAAATTCTATAAATAGACTCTGAAAATTTATGCGCCAAACGCACCCTTAGTAATCAAATGAGGAGTTGACTGGTACCATTATGACTCACATATACGGATATGCATTCAAGTCGAGTCATTTATAGTATACATGTCGTATATGTTATCCGGTCAAGTGATAGTGTTCCAGGTGAAAAACAGGCATTGTTATGTGGTGTGCTTCAGTTTTTGAACTTTTATGGGACGGGTGTTGCTTATGTTGTTACAACTGCAACGTGTATGAGGTATTACTTTTGAAGAGATTATTTTGAATAACAAAAGATATCAAGCACGTTTCATATACGTTAACGGCTGTTATTTATGTTGATATCAGTGCAATATGGAAATCAAATTGTTACCATAAGAAAGGGCACGAGGCCTCTTGCGAGTATGATGGCAATGTGTATATGTTTTTGTTTGGAGTAATACAGATTGTGATGTCACAGATACCCGATTTTCATAGCATGATGTGGGTATCTGTCGTTGCTGCCATCATGTCGTTTTGTTACTCATCCATTGGTTTTGGACTCGGTATAGCCAAAGTAGTAGGTAATTATGTGTCCTATCACATCAAATTCATGTAACCAAATTACATTTGAGATTTTAACACTTTTTCTTTTGTTAACTACAGATAATGGTAAAATAGACGGAAGTATCTATGGAGTCTCGGGCGTTAGTCCACATCTGAAGTTACTGTTAACATTCCAAGCACTAGGTGACATTGCATTTGCTTATCCGTATTCCTTGGTTTTTCTTGAAATACAGGTTAATATCCTATTTTAGGTGCACAAATCATAGGATTAGTTAGTACTTTGTTACTTGTTTCTAAACCTTAATTTTTGCTGGTTTAAGGATACCCTGAAGTCGCCACCATCAGAAAACAAGGTTATGAAGAAGGCTTCAGTTGTTGCCATCATAGTGACAACGTTTTTCTACCTCGGGTGTGGATGCTTTGGGTATGCAGCTTTTGGTGAAGATACACCAGGAAACCTATTGACTGGATTCGGATTTTATGAGCCTTACTGGCTCATCGACTTTGCTAACGCTTGCATCATCTTACATCTAATAGGAGGATACCAGGTAAATACTTTTGATATTAATACTCAAATCAGCATTTTGACTTTTCAAGTCAACTCACGACGTTTCAGATTAACGTCCATATGGATTCTAGTTAGATGTTCAGTGTGGTGACAACAGTTTTCGTATAATCGGATTCTGGAGTCTGATTCAACTATAAAGTTTTGTCATGCACAGGAGAGTTCACTAGTAATTGAATTTTGAGTTTTCTCGGTTTTGACTTCAAAAGTCAAACTACTCGTATCAAACTGTCCGTCGTGATTTGATGTAAACTCTTACCCAACTAGCAGATTTTCTCAAACAAACAAAGAAATCCGAAGTTTCTGAATAGTGAATATTAAACTTCCTCAGATTCAAACTCTCTTTTTTCCGGGACAGACAAAAACTAAAGTTTTGTTTCTTTTGGTACCAATAGCTATACAGTCAGCCGGTATACGCATATGCAGAAAGATGGTTAGCTGAAAAATTCCCGGACAGCAGATTTCTGAAGAGATACTATGGCTTACAGCTGCCATTCTTGCCTGATTTTGAGTTGAATCTGTTCCGGCTATGTTTCAGAACATCCTATGTTGTATTAACAACAGGAGTCGCAATGGTGTTTCCATACTTCAACGAAATACTAGGTCTATTAGGAGCTTTAAATTTATGGCCATTGGCGATATATTTACCCGTGGAAATGTACATAGTGCAAAGAAAGGTGGAAGCTTGGAGCCGAAAATGGGCGCTACTGCAAATTTTCAGCGGTGTTTTAATGGTGATTTCCACATTGGCTCTAATCGGGTCTGTTTCGGGACTCATAGAAGCGAAGATAAGATAATAGATACGCAAAATAGTTATTTAATGGTAACAAATGTAAATAAGCACGGCTTATTTTATATCCCACATGCCATTAAGAAAATTGACATCTTCTAGTTCTAGTAATAGCGAATAACTACAGTTTCCTATTTGCTTGTAGTTCTTCTATTTGTTCCTCGCTTGTTATAGATTAAGCAAAATACGATGATGAGGACGATGTATCCGCCAACACCTGTAAAATTTCCAACCAGGAGTTAATTTTTCATTTTACTGATAGTGTCATTCGTTTTAACATTATTAACGTCATTCTCAATAAGTACGAATTTACCTCAAGTTGTTCTTCGGTAAATGAATCTTTCTGAACGCTCCAAGTATCAGCATGGGTCCGACGGAACTCTGCAACTGCTTTCGTAACAGTGGACTTGACAGGTGATGGTTCACCAACAAAACGGGCTAATAAGGTGGCATGTTCAGGTAACCAACTAAAAGAAAAATAATTGAAAACCACAACAAATTAGAGTAGCTTCAATTTAATTTAAAAATTACGCAACTTTTTGCATTAAAGAGTACCTTGGCATATCATAAGGAACTGATAACACGCAAGCAGCCAGTGCGAGAACACGGCCATGTATAGAAGCAATTGAAGGGCCACCAGTTGCGTTTCTGCAGTTTACAAACAGTTTAATACACAGGAGAAGAAATAACTATAAATGAATCAAATATTATAGATTCCTAAAACAGGTCGACAAACAATATAATTACCGAATTGACCCGTTAATACAGTTTTTAATTACCGAAACGACCCATTAAAACAGTTTTGAATTACGGAAACAGATTAAAAAAGGTAATTACCAAAACAGACGAATGCTCATATAAATAATTATAAAAATAGATGAGACCAACCTTTGTTTTCTTCTCTTTTGAAGCTTCGTCGCCTCGCTATAAGCTCGTTCACGGAAGTCTTTTGACAATTCTCCATCGTCACCCTTCATTAGGCCAGCTAAAACCGCGGCTGCATGCTCCCTCACCTGTAGGGCAGCTCACAAACACACAAACTTCAGTACTGCATCTTTTTTATAATATCATTTAGTTAGCTGATACAAAAAGTAAAAAGTGAATAAAACTTGCCTCTACTTGGTTATCTGTAAGTAGCTTCTCAACAGTCTTCCAGATTTTCTGTTTCTCATCGTTTGAGAGGATGAAAGTGTGCCTACCAGAACAGTAACATTAAAGATATTTCCATGGATATACGATTAGAGAACCTTGTTAACGTGCAAATACACATACCTGTACATAAAGCTGCGAAGAAAAGTCAAAGTTGCGGATCGAGTTCGCCAGTTAGGATCATCTGCTGAAGATAAAAGGATCGATACTGCCTTCTGTAAATGAGTGTGTGGGAATATTCTCCATTTTAATAGCTCAAAAGCTGCCTTGGCCAGTATTGACAAATCTTTATTTGATGTTTCCTGCATAAAAACGATAACAATAATCAAATTATGATATACAGATTACCATGCAAAAATATTAAAATTTCTTAAATATGAGATGGTTTCTCTTAATTATTAATAAATATAAAATATTTACACACCTGTAATGAGATCACAGGGTAAAGAAGCCCAACAAGAACATCCACCAAGAATGCCGATCTCCCGGATTTCAATAGCGAGATAACAAAATGGAACAGCTACACATAAAAGAATGCATATTTTAATAGGCTTACAGAAAGGAATAACAATAGTAAAAACAGCTAAACTTCAACTCTTTTCGCATGGTTTTGAAAAAATTTGGGTCACTTAAACGCATGTTTCCAAGTACAAAATATTTTAAAGGGACTTGATTGATCGGTTGGTTATATCTGTTAAAAGAAGTCAAGGGGACAAACCACTCTGAAGAATAGTGTAGTGCTTTTATATTCACCCTTAAACAACATAAATTCACCAATACATACCGTCTCCATCCATTGAACATCATCCGATGAGTTGCTATCAGACCCAGAGCTCATGTTTGTCTCTGATAGATTCTCCAAATTATCAGCCGGATTTGCGTTCTGAATTGCTACCACGAGTTCTGATGCTCGGTTTTGTAAAACCTGATCCCAACTTATTCCATGTTTTTCATTCACCATATTTTTCCCGTTTTCAGAATCTGTATTGAACGATACATGTAGTCGTATATTTGAGCACAACACAGAGAGTGCAATAGCTATTGCTTCCCTGACCTGATCACATGTAGGTCACCAATCAGCGAAGAGTTAGATTCGGTTTATATGTGTCTGCGAAAAAAATGAAACCATTGTACAAAAAAGAACACTTACGTGAGCAGCGGGATGGCTCATTTTATCGAGCAACTCATGCAATAAGTTATAGTGTAGCTGACTTTCTGAATCCGGCATTTTCGGGGGAGATACTTCTATCAAAGCAGCCGAAAGAAACGAGTAGCGTTTGGCGACTACAGTTGTAGTTACCGTCTGCGGCAACGGTTCAATTAAACAATCCAGGATCCGTTGTCTTAGAAGCGGTACTCTTGTTCCGTATTTACCCTTACCGGTAACTGCATACCGGATACAATTTGCCCATTCAGGCGTCGACTCAACCGATGGAGCAAGAAGTATACTCTGCAATTGGGCCATCATCCAACTATCCCATGCTTCTGCAAGCCCAATTACATCAGCATGTAACAAACCCGCAAAAGCCTCGGCTGCAACACACTGTTTAGACCGTTCTTTAGCGTTTACAAACTCTTCTAAGGCAGTCTTTAATGGCAATAAAACGGAGCCACCACATTCTTGAACTAATCGTTTGAAAATGCGAGCAAAACTTGAATAGAAAGTATCATTTCCGAATAAAGATATCCAAGTAGGTGTTCTGGGCCATGCAGATGAGAAATCAAAGTAGAAACGGGTGATGGATTTATCCGCTAAGCTTTGATGACCGCCCCTTGAAGACGAGTTTTCAGTGTCACTAATGATGTGAACATTTGAAAGGCTGTCGAAAGTTTCGCTAAAGAATCCTTGTTCCTGAAAAATATTAGCCAAAGTCCCTTCGAGAGATGACTTTACATTTTCTTGTAAATCCCCTGAAGCAGCTGACTGGTCATTGGCTGATAGCTTATAAGGCGATTCTTTTAGTAACATGTTTAAGGCGGATATTGCTAGGATTCTTGTCTGTGGGAGTTGACTTTTCAAGTTCTTCAAGAAATGACCTGAAACACATACACAAAGATTAGATCACATAGGTAAAAACTTTTTATCACGGATCATATAGGATGGACCAAAAAAAACTAACCAGCAGCTTCGCTAAGTATTGTTGAAGACAAATTGGGTTCAATTCTAGATGACATAGCTAACAACAGTAGAACTCTGTTCGCCATCAAGTTATACCTACACGAAACAATCAAACGAACTCGGTACATATTTCATTTCAAAAATACAGGTACATATGTAAAGATGATGAATCATTAAGTTATACCTCCAATGCAAGTTAGTCGACTCAAAACTCATTGAACTAATCTCAGAAACCAAAGCTGCAAATTCTGTACCCGATTGATCCTCTGATTTCCGGAAAACGTTTCTTGAGATCCCCGCAAAATAGATATTGTATTTGACAAAAAGCTGAAATCATTGGCATAAAGTTGATAAGTAAAACACATGAAAGTATGTTATTAGATTATCTATGGATTAAAAACTTACCTCGTTAATAGCTTTCTGGCTTTTTAAGGATTCATGATGAGAACTGCAAGACATAATAGAGACAATATCACACGAGCACCAAATTCAACGATTCGTATTATTTATATGCAAGTATAGGGTTTATACTTACCTCAAAAGAATTCCAAGAAGGAATGAAGAGAAAGATTTCGGGTCCTGTATTTTAAAATATTAGAATAAGAAGGAAAATTCAAAATATATGATAATATAGTAACTAATTCATCGTCATATTTGTAAATAATAAAATACCAATGCGAGATGCTTAATAACAGTTTGAGTTCCAAGGACAGCACAAGATCCTAAAACCGCATATTCTGGTGAGCTGGCACTTCGCAGATTCTCGGTGAGAGTAAGCACACACTTTGCAATCAAAGATGGCCATCGCTTAATCATTTTTACAAGTGATCTCCCAGCCAACCTGGAAACCAATTTAAGAAAAAAAACGGGTCATTTGAATATACATAAATTGACGTAGTTTATTTATACATGAAAAGATGGTTTTCTGTCCTTTCCGGCAACAGATATAACATTGTTAGACAGAATTAAAATTTATTAAGAAATGACCATATCAGTACACTAAGTCATCAATCAATAAGTCAGATTCACATAAAGTACAACTCGAGGAAAATAGGCATTCATTTTAGATGAGGCGAGGATGTAGAAAGAAACTCACGTGCGTACAGTGTCATAGCTATGCACACAGAGCCTAAGAAGATCCTCCAATAAAACATTCACACTATCTGACGACGAGACATTTTTACTTGTACGAAACAAATTATACGACGATTGCGACGTTCTCCATGTATTGTGCATGTATGCTTTGTCGATAAGTGCCCACCTTGGCCTGAGATAAAGCATATCAAACTAAGAAAACGTACGATTTTCATAGATATAAAAAAGATATAAACATATAGAAAGCGTTACCTTTTCTTCCCTTTAGAATGAGTAGACACGATAAAGTTAACCGGAGGTTCTATAATGGCAACAGATTCCAGTTTCCATGCCTGCCTATGGTTAGTCCACTCTTCATATTCAGAACTTCCTGTACCATCACCTTAGTCGATAAGCAAGTACTCAAAAACAGAAATTAAAATTCATATGCTTGTAGTAAACAGTACCGTAGTTTCCCAAAGCCTCGATGATACGGATGAGAAGCAGCAATAGAATGCTGTCATCTGATTTTTTCTCAAGCAAATATCTGAAAGAGAATATATAATTATTGTAATAAAAAGATATAAACAAACAATGGGAAGAAAATAAATCTAGAGAGTGAATTTTTACTTGGAGGCTAAATGGATGATATTAGCAGCTTTTTCACGCAAAGCCGTGCTGCCAACACTTGACCCCGTTGCTCCAGCAATTAAAAATGGCGGATTTTCAACCTTACCGTTTTTAAAAGATGGTACAAAATCGGGTAAACATGACAATACACCTTGCAATGAAGAGTCTATCCGCAAAAGAGTCACTTTCAAGTGGTCTTTTTCGTTTCCTGTACAACAAACCAAATAGAATGTCATATACCGCACTTTTTCTTTTGAAGATAAGGATTTATTGCATGGTTATTCAAATGAGTATTAAGGCTAACCTGGATCAGAGTGAATATTATCCTGACATATTTTTACCAGCTCGTCTAAAGCGGATTCTAGATGTAGGTTTAGGAGTTCGTTGGCTAATTGAATTTCGTCATCATTAGGGATGTGCCACTTAGGGCCTGTAGATGCTTCATCGTTTGAAAAATCTTTATTGCTTATCCATTCCTCCAGTGGGGTCAAAGAAGAATGCTGTGGAACAGACCTGTCAAACCAAAGACTCGCTGTTAATTATACAAAACTATCATTATCGTCGGTGTTAATATTAAAGAAGCGTACTTGTACTGATCAACAGGGTAATAGAGAACCAGACTTCCAAGTAGCGACCGCAGGACTTGATCACCAGCTATGTTGACCTGCGGAATCAAGAAATAACATATTAGTGCTGCGATAAGCATCAAGCTAATAAAACGTCAAGAAAATGTAGAAAAATAGGTTCAAGAAAAAACCTTCCAAGATGGGGACTCGAAGGCCAAATATATCGCCTCCTTAAAGGGATCCTTGTAATGAAGAAGTGAAGGACCACCGTAACTGATTGCAATTGATAAGACCTTCAACTGATATTCAGTCGACTTTTCAAGAGCTGGTGAAAGAGTGGCTCTTGCCTTACTCAAAGATGACTCGCTGTAATTTCCACTTCCCCCAAAACCAGTGAGTGGAACTCCTTTTAGAGATGATATAACAGAAGATAAAAGCGGTTCTACAATGTTGTTAGCAGCCAGTTCCGGATTCGCATGGATGCAAGCACAACAAAGCAGACCGACTTCGGCGATAGCTCCAGGCAGAATATTCGTCTTTAGAAACTTGGAAACTTTTTTTAGAGCCTGGTTATACAGGGATTTTGAAAGTCTTCCGAATAATATCTCCAACATGCAGAAATATTGAGGACCATCTTCAACAAGGAACGTTCCTGATGCCGCAGGTGAATGTGCATCTTCATTTCTGCAAAACATCGTAACTTTTAAATTACCAAACAAACTAGAGGGGGTAAAAATGTAAATAAGCCAAAATGGAAGTACTTACAAAACACCACTAGGTTCCAAATGTTGTAACAATGAAAAAAGACGGATTAAGAACTCGTCAAGCCATTCTGAAAACTGTTCTGCAAGCATGAATGCCAATGTATCCATATCATCATCCAACGTTGCCATCTGCAGTAAAGGTTCGATTAAATACAAGTTTACACAAAACTGGAACAATCTGATCGTTAATGTTGATAATTGTAATTACATTCGAAAATATGGAACCAATGAGTTGCATTGTTGCTAAAGTCTTTGGAGGATCATTAGCATCCATCCCAAGCAATGCATTCGTGAGTGAAATCATCAGTACATCACGAAACATATTAGCGTCATTAGCATCGTCTGTTTCCATTGATGAAGCGGATAAAGACATATAAAACAATGATCGTCCAGAATAAGCCACTGATGTCAGGGCTGTTTTCAACTGATGTGTTGCTGTCATCTAAAACCAGATAGAAGGAGTGAGCTAGACCTATGACACAACATTCATAATTCCAGTTACTAGAACAATTTAGAAACATGTTATGAAACTGACCGTTTCTAAAGCCATATGGAACCGAGTCACCAAAAAGGGTAGAACTAATGAGGGCTCCACATAAGACAAAATAGACGTTGCAGCCGCAACGGTATCAGAAAGGCTTTCATTTTTGCTGTATTGACCACGATCAATTAACTTCAAGACAGTAGTTACAAAAGATTCCCTTTCTTTTTGTCCTAGACACGATCCAATCTGTTCATTCCTGAAGCGACAATTTTTAAATAAGAAATTAAATATCAAAATTAAAAAATAAAAGGGATATCAGAAAAGCAATGACAATTCTTACTCTTTCTCTCGTTGTAGGCGATTCTGAAATGTGTATACCAAGTGAAACAATAATCTTTCAAGCGAGTAAGTCCAACGACCACCATTAGATGGGTGGTAATACCTATAAGAAGTAATAAAACATGTAAATACACATTTTAACCACACAATTCATTGAAAATTCAAGTTTAATAACTAGAAAACAAACTGTTCTAAGAGGTTGACCAATTTGTCAAAATGCTGTTGCGCCGAGCTGCCGGGCTTTAGCAAGTAAACCTGAAATATTGAAAAAGAATATATATTAGGAACCAAATATATCAGAAAAATAAAGGGCACCGTTTTATGGCTTGGAGTATTGATCTTACAATCGATTTTGCAATGGCCTTAGCTGGAGTGCGTGATCTATTGGTAAACAAGAATCTTGTATTGCTAGGAACATCGATAGTGTAAGGGTAGGACCCACCTCCACTTGCCACAGGCACCTGCACAAGTGATATTATCTCGTTATTGCCTACATATTGCATTCAGGATTTATTGCTATGAATCACCAGTGTACTTCCATTCGTCTCATTTTAGTCATTAGCCCTGATTCTGGACGTTGAGTCATTATAATTTTGGTTTACCACTCTGTTTAGGTCATTTTTAACCTGCATCATTTTATATGAAAATCTAACATTTCTATACGAAAGCACCCATTTTTGAAGGCCTATTTTTAAAGGGGTTTCGAACTGGGGTTACAAAAGGAACCCAAACGAGAAACAAAACCATATTTTAATCACCGTATGTACCCAAGAAAGTACAATGACAAAATAAGGACAATGAAAAGCAGCTTGTAGAAAGTACCTCAAACATGTTCAGAAATCGACTGAATATTTCAGGTAAAAGATCCTCCCAGTCTTTAGATTTGTAGTTCTTAATAACACGAGCCATAATAGCTGCCCATTGGCTGTTCCAGAACTGGCAATTAGGTATAGAATCCCACTGAAGAATACATGCGTTGACCCATTCACTGTCACGACACACGAAGTGATCAATATTGTTATTAGTAACATGCTCACTTGATAATAAAGATATATGTATACATTACCGTGAATAGAAGTCTTCATTTTCCGCATTTGTGGGAAGGAAGAGTCTCACAAATCCAGAACCTTCGAAAGCCGAGTTATGCCATGGATTTTCAAGTAGTGAACTGAACATGTATTTCATTAGATACAGTAAACACATTGGCTAATATTATTCTAAATTATCACGGGTGACATTCGAAATATTACCTAAACTCAGACCATATCTCATTAGCAGAACCTGGTGGGAAGAACCTCCGGCAGGAACGAACGAGGGACGTGACCATCTCGAAATGTCGTTGTCTTATCCTCCATCCCTCAGGTCCCGTATTCCTGTAGCAGAACATCAGACCAACAGATATATTACTTTCGAATTTTGATACATATGTTCAAAAAAGTCGGTGACTAAAACAGGACTGATAAGATATTCGATTTTTTTATGATAATAACCCTATTTGATTCATAAAGTAAAAAGTAGCTAATCTAAGATATTCGAAAGGGGAATTACGACAAGAAAAGTAGTCAAATGGAACACAAAGCCATCTTTTAACGATGAAGCGTATGATAAAAAGTTCAATGGCTAAAACAAAACAAATAAGTCCTTTGAGTAAAAAACAATTTTTAACTATTCATAAGATAAGCGGCATACTGCACATATGTATGCAACCATCGTATGATGGGTAACTAATAAACGGAAGTACCTTGTAAAGTGTGTATGAACCATAGTATCATAAAACGGGCGCCATTCCACTTTCAAAGTCAAGTTTTTGCGATATTTATTTAGCAATCTCACAAGAACATTGCCCCATCTCACCTAACCAAATGCAAACAATTTCCAACATCAGTACCAGAGAAAAGAATGGCTTAACAAACATATGTTAGAAATAACACCTGACCTGAGCATAGAGCTTGTCTTGTGACGCATTAAATACTTGCAGCCCGAATTCCACGAGAGCAGCAACATCTTCCAAGGATACTTCACTCTTAGCCTTAATAAATCTGCATGATCAAATAATAATGAATATATTGCTGTTTGCGAAGCTAATTCCATCCAATGTTTTATCACAAGGAAACATCACAAAATAAAGGCTTAATCATTGTGTTCTTATACAGCAAATAATCAGTTTTGAGTGTTTAGATGATGTCGTACTCATTACTGTTACATTATTCGAGAGAAAAGCCGTCTTTTTTAGAGTTTCTTAGTCATGTCTGGGATCGCGTATTAAAACTGCTTATGTGCTTTCAAATAAGCAGTTCGAAATAACCAACTCACAATCCGATTCTTCAAAACTACTTATTTCTCTATCAAATAACTGGATTATCATAATCACAACCGGTTTTCTGTTGTATATCAATAAGTAGTTTTAATAAGCAACAGCAAACACCCCCTTGTTCAAAACAATGTCCTTATTTCCTTATATAATCAGAATCTCCAAGCACTCAAAAAACTAATTATCCTATCATTTCAACTAAACATAATATGTACTGTCACAGCTAATTATCTAAGGTTGATGTCTAAATTAGCTTATTTTTCAAGCTTATGGGCTTATCTGGAATGAGAAAAGATCATAAGCTCACTTTTTTCGGCTTATAATTTATCAACTTGAGCTTATGGACTTATATTTAAGTCTATAGGCTAAGGCTCACAAGCCACACCAAAAAAGGTGAACTTATGAGCTTTCCTGAATTTCATATAAGCAGATAATCTCGGAAACTAAGCAATTCCAAATTCCAAACACCCCTTCTTTTCTGAAAAAAGCGTAAGTAATTAGCAATTAATCCTAAACTGCAAAGTATATTCAACCAACAAGGCAACAACACCTTCAACAAGTACCTAAATGAACCCAACAACAACGACAAGGCCTGGTGGTTAGGCACCCTCACAAGAGTTGTAGGTTTCCCTCCTCACTAGTCTCGAAATCCTTACTACAGGTCTCATGATCAATCGTCACTATGTACACATTTGGGTGTGCGCCTATGAAAGGATCAGACCGCGTGTGTTCATCTATCTGAGTTAAAAGACGGGCATATATTTTCAATAATTCCCAAAATTTAACTGTTCGTGGTAACAATAGTAAGATTGACCTAACAAACTAGAGCATCAATTTGTTTAAGCATATTTGATTTGAGAATTTGTATCACCTTATTTAGCCAGCTTATGGGCCTATCTGATTTTAGAAACGGCGAGAAGCTCATTTATTTTAAAGCTAATAAACTTGAACTTATTGGCGTAAGCCAATAAGCTGAAGTTAGCTACGGGCTATTTCAAAATCAGATAAGCCCACAAGCCAGCTAAATAAGATAACTCAAAAACCCCCTTAAACCCACAAGTGTCAAATAAAGCCGAAAAAAGTGGCCTTACAAAATACAAGACAAATCAAATAAACTCGTAAGCATTCAAACAAGGCTAAACAAAAAACTGAATAACCCCTAACGAAGTTCACTAAACTAAACCACAATTCACCATCTATCTTGTTTATTTTCTTCTCTTTATTCTATTATTTAGTTCGTATCATTTCGTAAGCCCAAATTTTTCGGCTTAATTTGAGACTTATGGGCTTAAGGGTGGCATTTGAATCACCTTATTTAGCCAGCTTATCGGCTTATTTGATTTTAAAAACAGCTCAAACTCATTTACATCAAAGCTAATTAACTTAAACTTATTGGTGTGCCAATAAGCCTGAAGTTAATAAAGGTCTAAGCTCCATAAAATGAGCTTTTGATTTGTTTCAAATTCAAATAAGCCCATAAACCAGCTGAATAAGGTAATTCAAATACCCCCTTGAGCCCATAAGTCTCGAAAGAAGCCAAAAAATTTGGCCTTAGAAAATATAAGACGAATCAAATAAACTCATAAGTGTACAAGCAAGGTAAAACAAAAATCCCCTAAACAATTTCACTTACTAAACCACACAATTCACAGTAGAAAGTCAAAATTGACGGAAAGTTAACAGTAAAAAGTCCATTTTTAACAAAATAAAGTTTGCTTAAACAATTACCGCTAAGCAATTAAACTAAACTAAACCAAATTTAATTATGTACTGTTACAGCTTATTCTTTAAGGGTGATGTCTGAATTAGCTAATTTTCCAAGCTTGGACTTATTTGAAGAGGAAAGCTCATAAGCTCCATAAGCTTGCTAAAGCTCATAAGCCAGAAAAAGAAAGTGAGCTTATGAGATTTTCCAAAATCAAATAAGCCCAAAAGCTGGCTGAATTAGATAATTCAAACACCCCCTTAAGCCCATACGTCTCAAATGAAATAAGCATACAAACAAACAAACAAACAAACACCCACTAAACTAAACCACAATTCATGGTAAAAAGTCAAAAGTTCAACAGTAAAAAGTCAAATTAACAGTAAAATGCCAAACTAAACCAAATTTAACAGTAAAAAGTCAAATTAACAGTAAAATGCCAAACTAAACCAAATTTAACAGTAAAAAGTCAATTTTAACAAAATAAAGTTCGTTTTTGGGGGTGTTTGTTCAAGACTTTAAGCTTATGAAACATAGGCCGAAAGTAAAAAACCAAAATTTAACATGAAAAAGTCAAAATTAAAGCAAATTGAACAGTAAAAAATCAGAACTAAACCAAATTAAACAGTAACAAGTCAAAATTGAAGAATTAAAAAGAAAGTCAAACTTACAGCACATTGAAGAGTAAAAAATGGGGGTTTAAGAAATATAAGCCAAAATCTGGCTTATTTTCGGCTTATTTGGAGACTTATGGGCTTATATATAAGTCTCCATATAAGCTACAAAAATTGGGGCTTATGAAATATAAGCCGAAATGGGCTTTCGTTTCATTAGGCAAAACAAACACCTCCTAAAAAATAGATATAGAACCAAATTTAGCAGTAAAAACTCAAAATTGAACCAAAATTCAACACTAAAAAGTCAAAATTGAACCAAATTAAACAGTAAAAAAGTCAAAATCACTCACACGTCAATGACAGAAATCCATTTAAGAGTCCCATAAACAGATTCAGAATCACCAAAATCATAAACCTCCTTAACCGAATTCACAACCCCATGAAACGAAACCTTCTCCTTTCTGGTATCCTCTGCTACAGGTGGTGGGAGCCACGCGTTATACCGATGCATTTTGTGTGTGTTTTCTTGAAGGTGTGATTAGTTTGTGTTTAAGATAATAAATAGTCAGTGTTTTCTTTCTGGGCAAGACAGAGAAATGGGTTTTATAGGGATGACTGGTTTAGCAAGTAGTCAGTTTACTTTGTTTTCCTACTAATTTAACTTTTTTTTTCTTTTTATCTTTTCGACGAGCGCGCTTTTAGGTGAACGCGCTGATCGGATTGAACTGAGAAATCAGATTGAACCGGAAAACCGATTCAAAATGGATCGGACGAAACCTATCTTGATTCTGTCTTTGGTCCATATTTTAGCTCATGTTTGGTCCATTTTACCTTTTTGGTTCGTTTATTAAACTTATAAACCTCGTTAACTAAACTAAACCACAATTCACAGTAAAAACTAAAAGGTAAAAACTTTAACACTCACGTAAGTTCATTTCGGCTTATATTTCATAAGCTCCAATTTTGTGGGGAATTTATAGGCTTTTATATGTTCACTATATATAAGTCCCAATATAAATAGTCACTGTTTTCTTTCTGGGCAAGACAAAGAAATGGGTTTTATAAGGGTGACTGGTTTAGCAAGTTGTCAGTTTACTTCATTTTCCTTTTAATTTTAACTTTTTTTTTATTCTTTTCATCTTCTGGGCGAGCGCGCTTTTAGGTAAACGCGCTGATCGGATTGAACTGAGAATTCAGATTGAACCAAATCGGACGGAACTTATCTTGATTCGGTCTTTGGTCCATATTTTAGCTCATGTTTGGCTCATTTTACCTTTTTGGTTCGTTTATCAAACTTATAAACCTCGTTAACTAAACTAAACCACAATTCACAGTAAAAACTAAAAGGTCAAAACTTTAACATTCATGTAAGTTCATTTCGGCTTATATTTCATAAGCTCCAATTTTGTGGCTTATTTGGGAATTTATGGGCTTATATATGTTCACTATATATAAGTCCCAATATAAGCTACAAAAATTGGGGTTTATGAAATATAAGCCCAAAATCTGGCTTATTTTCTGCTTATATTTCATAAGCCTCAAGTCTCCAAATAAGGTACAAAATTTGGGGCTTATGAAATATAAGCCGAAATGAGCTTACGTTTCAGAAACCAAATAGTCAAACACTGCCTAAAAGAACCAAATTTAACAGTAAAAACTTAAAATTAAACCAAATCAACACTAAATAGTCAAAATTAAACGAAATTAATCAGTAAAAACACAATCTTGAACAAATTTAACAGTAAAAAGTCAAAATTGAACCAAATTAAACAGTAAAAACTCAATCTTGAAGCAAATTTAACAGTAAAAAGCCAAAATTAAGCCAAATTAAACAGTAAAAAAGTCAAAACTAAACCAAAAAAGCATGCTTACAGGTCAATGACAGAAATCCATTTAAGGGTCCCATAAACAGACTCAGAATCACCAAAATCATAGACCTCCTTAACCGAATTAACAACCCCATGAAACGAATCCTTCTCCTTTCTGGTATCCTCTGCTACAGGTGGTGGGAGCCACGCGTTATACCGATGCATTGTTTGTGTGTGTTTTTGAAGGTGTGATTAGTGTGTGTTGATGATGATAAATAAATAGTCACTGTTTTCTTTCTGGGCAAGACAAAGAAAATGGCTTTTATAAGGGTGACTGGTTTAGCAAGTAGTCAGTTTACTTGGTTTTCCTACAAGTTTAACTTTTTTCCTTTTTTTTTTGTTTTCTCGGTGAGCGGGCGGATCGGATTGAATCGAGAAATCAGATTAAACAAAAAACCGGTTTAAAATGGTCGGACGGACAACTAAAAGGTCGAAACTTTAACATTCCCGTAAGTCCATTTCGGCTCATATTTCATAAGCTCCAATTTTGTGGCTTATTTAGGAATTTATAGGCTTATATATGTTCACTATATATAAGTGCCAATATAAGCCAAAAAAATTGGGGTTTATGAAATATAAGCCCAAAATCTGGCTTATTTTCTGCTTATATTTCATAAGCCTCAAGTCTCCAAATAAGCTACAAAATTTGGGGCTTATGAAATATAAGCCGAAATGAGCTTATGTTTCATAAACCAAATAGTCAAACACTGCCTAAAAGAACTAAATTTAACAGTAAAAACTTAAAATTAAACCAAATTCAACACTAAATAGTCAAAATTAAACGAAATTAATCAGTAAAAACACAATCTTGAACAAATTTAACAGTAAAAAGTCAAAATTGAACCAAATTAAACAGTAAAAACTCAATCTTGAAGCAAATTTAACAGTAAAAAGCCAAAAAGGAACCAAATTAAGCAGTAAAAAGTCTAAATTAAACAGTAAAAACTCAATCTTGAACCAAATTAAACAGTAAAAAGTCAAATTTAAGCCCAATTCAACATTAAAAAGATCAAAATTAAACAGTAAAAACTCAAAATTAAGCCCAATTAAACAGTAAAAAGTCAAAATTAAACAACCAAAAAGTCAAAATCACTTACAAGTCAATGACAGAAATCCATTTAAGGGTCCCATAAACAGACTCAGAATCACCAAAATCATAAACCTCCTTAACAGAATTAACAACCCCATGAAACGAATCCTTCTCTTTTTTGGTAACCTCAGCTACAGGTGGTGGGAGCCACGCGTTGTACCGATGCATTTTTGTGTGTGTTTTTGAAGGTGTGATTAGTGTGTGTTGATGATAATAAATAAATAGTCACTGTTTTCTTTCTGGGCAAGACAATGAAAATGGCTTTTATAAGGGTGACTGGTTTAGCAAGTAGTCAGTTTACTTGGTTTTCCTACAAGTTAAGTTTTTTTTTTTTTTTTTCGTTTTCTCGGTGAGCGTGCGGATCGGATTGAATCGAGAAATCAGATTAAACAAAAAACCGGTTTAAAATGGTCGGACGGACAACTAAAAGGTCGAAACTTTAACATTCCCGTAAGTCCATTTCGGCTCATATTTCATAAGCTCCAATTTTGTGGCTTATTTGGGAATTTATAGGCTTATATATTCACAATATATAAGTCCCAATATAAGCCACAAAAATTGGGGTTTATGAAATATAAGCCCAAAATCTGGCTTATTTTCTGCTTATATTTCATAAGCCTAAAGTCTCCAAGTAAGCTACAAAAATTGGGGCTTACGAAATATAAGCCGAAATGGGCTTACGTTTCAGAAACCTAACAGTCAAACACTGCCTAAAAGAACCAAATTTAACAGTAAAAAGTCAAAATTAAACCAAATTAAACAGTAAAAACTTAATCTTGAACAAATTTAACAGTAAAAAGTCAAAATTGAACCAAATTAAACAGTAAAAACTCAATCTTGAAGCAAATTTAACAGTAAAAAGCCAAAAAGGAACCAAATTAAGCAGTAAAAAGTCTAAATTAAACAGTAAAAACTCAATCTTGAACCAAATTAACCAGTAAAAAGTCAAATTTAAACCAAATTCAACACTAAAAAGATCAAAATTAAACCCAATTAAACAGTAAAAACCCAGAAATGAACCAAATTCAACACTAAAAAAAGTCAAAATTAAACAACCAAAAAGTCAAAATCACTCACAGGTCAATGACAGAAATCCATTTAAGAGTCCCATAAACAGACTCAGAATCATGAAAATCATAAACCTCCTTAACCGAATTAACAACCCCATGAAACGAATCCTTCTCTTTCTTGGTATCCTCAGCTACAGGTGGTGGGAGCCACGCGTTGTACCGATGCATTTTGTTGTGTGTGTTTTTGAAGGTGTGATTAGTGTGTGTTGATGATAATAAATAAATAGTCACTGTTTTCTTTCTGGGCAAGACAATGAAAATGGGTTTTATAGGGATGACTGGTTTAGCAAGTAGTGGGTTTTACTTCACTTCCCAACAAGTTAAAACCTTTTTTTTCTTCTTTCTATTGTGAGCACATGTGGAAACAAAGTTGTCAAAATCTCGATTTTTATCTTAGAATCTTACGATTTTATGATATTGCAAAGAAAAACGATCTGAATCTTACGTAGGATATTTGCATGCTTAAGATCTTATGGGATCCCGATCTTGATCATAGGATCTTAAGATCTAATACGATCCGATTTTACTTTTTCTTGAGCGACAAATTATAAAAACTACAAAGTTATAGATTCTATCTTGTATAATCTAAAAAACAACATGTAAGTCTTCTTATATATTTCATAATCATAATTAGACCACATTTTTATGAAATATTCGTACAATTTTGTGTTTACGATATATATTAATTTGTAAATTTATAAAATATTGCAAAGACTACTAAGAAAATTACATTATAGTAGGATCTTACGATCCCGATCCTACTTAACGATCTCGATCTTCCAAGTACAAAAACGATCCTAGGTAAGATCCTGATCTTGAAAACCTTGGTGGAAACGAGCCGAGCTACTCGTGAAAAGCTCGAGATCAGATCGAAAAAGAGCTCGAACAAGCTGAGCCTAAACGAGCTCGAGCCCAAGCTTTACGTATAAAGCTCGTTTGGGCTCGCGAGCCTAAACGAGTCTAATGTTTCATATACGAGCTTCTTAACGAGCTTAATAACAAGCTTATTAACGAGCTTAATTTAGATATATTAAGACCCGAGCTCGAGCCAAATTTTATTTTTACATTGTCAAATCGTATAAACGAGTCGAGCTTGAGACGAGCCCGAGCTTGTCTATCATACAACCAGCCGAGCCCGAGCTAAATAATAAGGCTCAAAATGAGCCGAGCTCGAGCGCGGCTCAGCTCGTTTCCACCCCTAATCGTGAGCGCGCTGGTCGGATTGAATTGAGAAATCAGATTTAACTAAAAACCGGTTTGAAATAGATCGGACGGAACCTAAGTTGATTCGGTTTTTGGTTTATATTTTAGCTCATGTTCAGTCTATTTTACCTTTCTGCACCTAACAGACCAAAGAACCGGACAGAAAACATTTGGTTCGTTTATTGGTTTATGGTCTTGGTTCGGTATGGGTTTGATTAGATGCTCGCCGCTAATTTAAACAAGTAATTAGTTTACTTGATTTTGTTTCTTTTCTTCGGTGAGCGCGAATTGGATTGAACCGAGAAATCAGGTCGAACCAAAAAACCGATTCGAAATAGGTCGGGTTGATTTGGTTTTGGCCCATATTTTAGCTCATAATCGATTCATTTACATTCTTGGTTTTGATCGAGCGACTAGATGCTCACCACTAGATGAGCATAATAGCAATGAACCGGACTAAACATATTAAACAATCAAACAGTTAAAACCAAAAAGTTAACTTGATTTTCCTTCAAATTAACTCTTTTTTTCTTTTCATCTTTTCGGTAAACGCGCGGATCAGATTAAATCGAGAAATCAAATCGAACTAACTACCCGATTCAAAATAGATCGGACGGAACCCTATGTTGATTCGGTTTTTGGTTCATATTTTAGCTCATGTTCGGTCCATTTTACCTTTTTGATCATGATCGATCGAAGAACTAAACTGAAAATCATTGGTTTAGATTTGACTAGATGCTCACCGCGACCATGGATTGTAAATTAAAAAGTTAACTTGATTTTCCTTCAATTTAACATTTTTTTCTTGTCATTCTTGTGGATGAGCGCGTATCAGATTAAATCGAGAAATTAAATCAAACCAGAAACCGATTCAAAATGGATTGGACGGAACCTATGTTGATTCGGTTTTTGGTCCATATTTTAGCTCTTGTTCTATCCATTTTACCTTTATGCTCATGACTGATCAAAGAATCAGATCGAAAACATTTGCTCTTTGTTCAGTCTGGGTTTGACTAGATGCTCATTGCTAGATGAGCATAAGAGCATAATAGACAATGGACCGGACAAAACATATTAAATCAAAAAAGTTAATACTAATAAGTTAACTTGATTTTCCTTTAAGTTAACTTGGTTTAAGCTAGTGTTTTCCTTTTGGGCAAGACAATGAAATAGGTTTTAAAGGTGTGACTAGTTTAGCAAGTAGTTAGTTTACTTCATTTTCCTACAAATTTACTTTCTTTTTTTTATTTTCAAGTGAGCGCACAGATCGGATTGAATTGAGAAACCATATCGAAAAAACAAGTTTAAAATAGTTTGGACGGAAGCTATGTTGATTCGGTTTTTGGTCCATATTTTAGCTCATGTTCGGTCTATTTTACCTTTCTGCACCTGATAGACCAAAGAACCGGACAGAAAACATTTGGTTCGTTTATCGGTTTATGGTCTTGGTTCGGTATGAGTTTGACTAAATGCTCGCCGCTAATTTAAACAAGTAGTCAGTTTACTTGATTTTGTTTCTTTTCTTCGGTGAGCACGGATTGGATTAAAACGGGAAATCATATCGAACCAAAAAACCGATTCGAAATAGGTCGGGTTGATTTGGTTGTGGCCCATTTTTTAGCTCATAATCGGTTCATTTTACATTCTTGGTTTTGATCGAGCGACTAGATGCTCGCCACTAGATGAGCATAATAGACAATGAAACAAACTAAATATATTAAACAATCAAAAAGTTAAAACTAGAAAGTTAGCTCGATTTTCCTGCAAGTTAACTTTTTTGTTTCTTTTCATATTGTGTGATGACGTATAGTCCCCAACCGGGTCATGGACCCGGCCCACGGGTACTACCCGCATCCGGCCCATCACTGATGGGTTGGATTAAATGTCATTTAATCTTATGGGCTTCGAATGAACAATGGCTGCATAGGTGTGTGCGGCCCACGGCCCGGTACGGCCGGTACAGGGTTAGACAAAATCACAATCTTATTGGGATTGGGATTTACCCTAAAGTAGAGGATATATACTAACCATAATTAGAAGATAACAATCAAACTAATTATGGCATTTATCCTTTGCTTGGGGCCGAAGCATCGGTGACAACCCATTAGGGTTTCACCGCCTATATAAGGAACCCCCAAGGGTTCCACAAAGGTATCACATTCTTCATACTCTCAACCTATAACCGATTCATAACCCTAAATCGATTACTTACTCTCACTCCGGAGTCTAATCGTGGGATACGTTCCCACGGTAAGCTTAACGCGTGTTGTTTTAGTGTGTAGGGTCTCAGCAAGACATTCACTTGGTGCAAGAGCCGGAGTCCAACCCATCCGAATTAAGCCTAATTCAGATCAAGCAGGGATCATCCAACTTTTGTATCAACAAGTTGGCGTCATCCGTGGGACCCGAACCCACGACCACGTAGTGGGGTGTACACTCTCAAGAATATAATAACCGGAAAGAAATTCTATATATTTATCCGGGGCCATCACGTTGAGTACAGTCGTGATGGTGGGATTGTCCTCCACCGTGATTTATAAAAATGAGGAGAAGGGCACGGTTATCTAACCTGGTACGGTGGATTTTCGTGGAAAATAAGGAGAATGAATGAAGGAGTGAAAGCAAGTATAATGGTGGAAGAAGTTGTTAAATTGTGTGTGTACACAATCACACACACAAGCCTTTTATAGGGTTGCCTCGATTTACGAGGTGACCTGGATGATTGCCACGTGTAATCCACTACGCCCATCTAACGGATGGGGTTCCTGACACAACTTAAACATCAGAGGGACCTACGGGTCACCTCTTTAATAGTTTTGAGTAGCTCGAGGGGGGCCCATGTGGTGCACTTTTGCAGTCAAACCTGCGAACCATGACTATAATTAATGCACACATTAATATTGTCCCGGTCGACATCCTTGTGAGTGGCTTTATTTGCAAAGGCGGTATTAGGGGCATTAGTTAGTCTAGAAGTTACGCCTAGGGCTGTAACAACTAGACTAGGGGGCATGATGACGTATAGTCCCCAACCGGTTCATGAACCCGGCCCACGGGTACTACCCGCATCCGGCCCATCACTGATGGGTTGGATTAAATGTCATTTAAGCTTATGGGCTTCAAATGAACAGTGGTTGCATAGGTGTGTGCGGCCCACGGCCCGGTACGGCCGGTACAGGGTTAGACAAAATCACAATCTTATTGGGATTGGGATTTACCCTAAAGTAGAGGATATACACTAACTATAATTAGAAGATAACAGTCAAACTAATTGTTGGTCCCTTGTAATTCGATATTACTTATTATCTTAAGTAATAACTATTACTATGACTCAAGTGTGTTGTTTTAACATTAGATAAGAACTATGAAAGATTAAAACAACAATACCAATATACTTTTCAACGTATAGACTTTTATTATAATCAAATAAAAAATATTAACCCACTTTGTTTGCGGAATAACAAAGTGGTTGAATGACAATGGGGTTTGATCTCCTCTACTTAAACGTCTAACCAAAGTTAAAGTCTAAGCTCCAATCTAAACATTCATATGCATCTTGGCTATATGGTTTAGTTGGTATCGAGAGAGAAAGGTTTTCTAGAGTTTAAGCTCTTGTATTGATTACCTTTCTCTCTCAATTGTGCACTCCTTATATAGGCAGTGTAATTAGGGTTTGCATTTTGCATGTACCAATGCATGGGTTTATCGAGTGGGTGGTTGATACCCATGCTGGATAAACAGTACAAAGTACATATTAATCTATTCTAGAAAAAGTAAAGGTTGTTGATATGAGCTAAAACTCATATCCATTTATCAACAAATAACCCTAAAACATGAAGCAAAATACTAATTTATCTTGCAAAAACAGTGTTATGTGGTATGTTTGTGTTTGTGTTCACTTGTGTAGGTAAAAGGATGCATTTTCAAACAAACAAGGAATAATCAAGCTTAAATTGATGAAAAAGACAAAGAAGGATCAAAAGTGACAAGACTTTGAAGTACAAGGACCTATCTTGACAAATTGCCAAAGATGAAGGATTAAAGTGTAAATATTGTAAAAAGTCAAGATCACAGTCAAACAAGGTCAACTTTCAAGTCAACTCAGTCAAAGGACCAATTCTGCTCAAAGATGAAGTTGGAAGGACTAAAAGTGCCAAAGAAATGAAGTTACAAGCCTTTAAGTGCAATCTGCCAAAGTTCAAGGGTTAAATCTGCCAATGTTGGAAAGTTTTACTAGCTTAATCCATGTGTACATGTTTAGACCAATGAGAAGCAAGTAAAAGGGGCACACGGATTGCCAAATATCAACATTAATTTCCCACTAGCCGCCACTCATTAATGAACAAGATCTGAACAGTGTGATCCGTGTGACTTTGTTTCAACCATTCAGAGCATGCCACGTGTCACTTTCAAACGGCCAAAAATTTCCCAGGATCGTTTTTTAGCTAGACTGAATTTCATGAAGAGTTGTAAACATCAAAAGTGCTTATTTTTTAGAGACGAACACAATGGTAATCATCAATTAACAAGAAATCAACTCAAGCAGAAAGCCCCAATTCATGTTCATACTTTGAAGATCAACTTTGCAGAATTGTGCCACGTGGAGACCTGGGATTGGTCTCAACACGTCATCATCTCCAACAAACTTCCTTCTCAAGTCTATAAATAGCAGCTTAGGTCTTCATTTTGCAGTGGTAGTTAAATTTGTAAAAACACACACATTTACATTTCCTTTCATCTTTTTTCCCTTTTTAGCTAAACTACTCAAGAGTTTGACACACTCTTGAGTTAGTTAGTCAGTTAGCATCCTTTCAACAACTTTGTAACCGACTTCCATTAATAAAATTTGAATTCTTCATTTCCCGCCAATTCTTGTCTTCATTCAACTGTTCATATCCTGCTTCTTCTTGATACTTGTGTTGCTGCATTGAGTTTGTTATGATCATTCATTGATCATAACTGACTTTGAAGAAGAATTGTAGCCGTTTGAGTGATTTCAGTTCAAGCCTTAGCATTTTTGAAGATTTCATGCCATGATGATGATTTCTAGTTGATTTGTAGCTGTTGTTGATAGTAGATTGGTTGATCTAGTGCTAAGGTGGTGGTTAGCACTAGGATAGAGAGTTCAGCACTCCTCTACTTCCCAATGGTTACTCCAAAAGGTTTTAAATGTTTCTGATTTAGGTTCCACTCAATTTGTCAACTGCATGCTATTTTTCCTAGTGTAAATCTTGATGATTGTATGATCAAATCTGTTAAGCTTGGTTGTTGATTGATTGTGTACTTGTTTGTAGCTTAATTCTTGTTTAACTGCTTTTAATTTTGGATTATGTTCTATTCTTTACTCTAATTCAGTCAATTTTAGTCTTGTCACCTTATTTGAGTAATTGTTGTCTTCATTACTTGCTAGTAGTTCTTACACATTTCATTTTGAGTATCAAGTTTGGTTAGCTAAAGGTTTTCATTCAGTTTGAACTAGCTCTTAAAAAGTCTTTGAAAATTCTCATATATTTCAGATAAAGGAGTGTTTGGAATTAGTTGTTAATGAGTTTTCAAATGTTGATTCTTGGCAAGTTAGTGATCATTTTCAGTCATTAGGTGGTTACAAAGTGTTTTGGATAATTTTCAAGTCAAATAACTGTTCAAACAGGCAATTGGTAAGAAAAAAGTTTGGGTTGATTTTCATTCAGTTTTGTTTCTAAAAAGTTGTCATTTTCATTTAGCTAGCATTAACTGATTTCTTGATGAAATTTCACCAAACTTGTTCTGATTTGTAGGTCATATCATAAAGATTAATAGTCTAAAAGCATTTTATACAGTTTCCATTCAGCTAAGAGAAATAAGCTAAAATCTGAAAAAGTTGAGATAAGCAAAGTTACTGTAAATGAAAACTGGATTTTCAGAACTCTTGATTCTATTCATTAACCAAGCCATTTTCTTTCATAAATCCACTTAGTAGATGACATTGGATGATTTTTGAGAGTTTCAGCTTTTTGTCAAAGTTTTTGGTCAACGCTTGGTCAACGATAAGCCATTTTTAGCTTAATTCAATTTCTCAGCTTATTACTTGATGAAATTTGTTATAACTTGATTTCCCGTTCATCATTTGAGCTTTTTAATCAGTTTAGGCACAAAAATCAAGTTGTGCTTGTTCAGATTGTCCTAGAGCTTATTTTGAGCTTATTGTGGAGTGCTTATTTGCTTGTTTGACATTTTCAGTAAGATTGCTTTTAGAGACCTAACTTATTTTGAATTAGAAGTGTTTTGCAATTGGTTTGAATCATTTTGGTCCAGTAATAAGCTCAAACGAGCTTATTTGTTTAGTAAACCCGTTTTTGCTTAAAAGGTTTTCAAAATTGCATTTTGGTCCTTGTTGAATTAAAAGGGTTTCAATTCTGGCTAAACTTACAATTTTTTAGGGATTTCACATATTAGTCCTTACAGTTTTGAATTTGTTAAATTTCAGTTAGTAGTTTTTGGAATTTGTTACAATTTGGTTAGTTTGTTACATGTTTTACATTTTTGATCCTTTTGGTTTGCTGATTTACACTTTCAGTCCCTATACTTGTTAGAATTTACATTTTAAGCATTTTACTTTCATAGAATTTACATTTTCAGTCCTTTTAGTTCTTAAATTTACAATTTTGAATCTTACTTGAATAAAAACTTGGTAATTGCACTATGTTCTACATATAAGTAGGTATTATTTTTCAGTTTTGCAAGGCTTTGTTGAATTAGCAAATAGAATATCCAAAAAAAGATTAACAACCAAAAACAGTTAAAAACCCGATATTGGTTGGACTTTCAATTAGCAAGAACTGAGAAAAACGAACTGCATTATACACAATTTCAAATGGCGCCGCTGCCGGTTCTTTGACTTTACGAGAGACTATCGATTGACGGTTTTCATTGGCTTTTGGGATCCGTTCACCTTGTGAACGTTATTTTTACGTATCATAAATAAAAAAAAATATAAAATATAAAATATAAAAATATATAAAAACTAAAAAATTAACAAAACAATTCTTTTCCTAAATAATTGACCAAAAAAATTAAAAAAAAAATCCAAAAAGCAATCTTTTTCCTAAGAGATTGCACCCAAAAATATATATTATTGGATTCTCTCGGTTTTTATGTACATATAGTATTTTCTCTTAAAAAACTCATAAATACAAAAATATTTTCCATATATTATTATAAGTAAATACGTATACGTATAAGAACAACCAATCTACATATTCTCCATAAGTATTGCCAAGGCAATACACCGTGTTGAGGGGCGTTCCGGTCCTTGACACGTGTATCGATCAAACAAAATAAAGCAAGAATAGATAAATACTCTCAATAAGCAACAATTCGAAGAATACGAACATTTAAGTGAATAGAAAGACGATGTGCTATAAAATGCCATCTAAGGGTCAATAGGTACTTAAGTGCTTCGCGCCACCTAACCCCCCGTTCACTTGTAAGTATTCTAAGAAGGAAGGCTTCATTGGGGTCTTGCACCCAAGTAGTACATACGTATATTGTTATTTTCTTGTGGATATTTAATATTGAAACTCGAAGAGGATAATCCATTTCTCTTCAAAGTCACACGAGAGCTTCTCTCTCATTCCTCGTATTGAGTTGCATGCTCACTCGCGGGCGTGCACAAATACCGATTGGTGTACAACCTCTTCCTCCGAAAAGGAAGAAAAAGAGAAAGAGTAAGACCACCACCGTCCACCAAGCCGATCACGAGAATCGTGCTTTGACTCCTCCACCACAAGAAGCCATGGCTATTGATAATCGCTCTTTGATGGAACGTATGCAAACCAATATTCATGGATATGCTAGTGCTATTAAGATTCCCGACTTTCCCACAAATACATTTGAGCTACACACATCTATGATTACTATGGTTTCACAATCACCTTTCTATGGTAACAAGAATGAGGATCCTCATGACCACCTTAAGAGATTCCTTTCTCTTTGCAATACCATTAAGCACAATGGAGTTCCACATGAGGTTATTAGGTTGATGTTAGTGTCATTTTCACTAGAGGGACCCGCTAAGCATTGGTTAGACACCTAACCACCCGATAGTATCACCACATGGGATGGTTTCACCACTAAGTTTTTGAACAAGTTCTTTCCTCCACATAAGACCATGGCCTTGAGGACCTTAATTATAGGCTTTCAACAAAAACCTAGTCAATCCTTTAGTAATGCTTGGGAAGAGTATAGTGAGTTATTGAGGCGATGCCCTAACCATGGATTGGATGATGTTCACCAAATCAATACCTTCTATAATGGCCTTAAACCTCACCACCAAGATTCACTCAATGCTTCCGCGGGAGGAAATATTCTTCTTAAATCCATGCAAGAGGCCTTGGACATCATTGAGACTAAAGCAATGGTTCAAACAAACAATCAATTTGAAGAAAGGGTTCATGTTATCCAAAACAATTCTCAAATCCCTTGTGACAACCAACTCCTCAAGTTTCAACAAGAGATGTTTCAAAGGATGGATAGAGATAGTGAGAGGAATTTGAAAGTACAACAAGAAATACTTCAAGCTTTTAAGAACATGTCCTTGAACAATTCTTCAAATGATGTGAATGCCCTTACCCTTTCTTGTGTAACTTGTGGAGGTCCCCATTCTTATGAACAATGTGATAAGGTGCATGGTTATCAAGGGGAATGTTATGCTTACCAAGAAGAACATCGTGTACACTTCAAGCACAATATCAATCCAAATAACCTTTCTTACAAGTTCCAAAACTACCTTACTCCACCAGGATTCCCACCCCAACCACCCACCCAAATTCAACAAATTCCTCCTCAAATTTTACCAAGGAATCAAGGGCAAAGACCACCTTACCAAGGAAATAACTACAAGGCACCCAACAATGTTCAACATCAAGGAAATACCTTTTATCCACCACAACAAGGATTTAATCAACCACTTCCTCTTTTCCCCAATCAAGCATATGCTCCAATACCAAATCAAGCTTACCCTTAACTTCAAAATCAAGGATATGGGATGCAAGAGACTCAAGAGTATGTTGACAAGAAAATGCGTGAAATTGAGAAGAGAATGAATGACCAAATGAAACGTATAGCGAAGGAACAAACCAATAGAGTTTTAATGGCATTCAATCAAAGACCACAAGGGGCTTTACCTTCCAACACACAAACAAATCCAAGGGCCAATGTCAATGCTATTACAACAAGAAGTAGAACAACAACAAAGGATCCTTCACCTCCTAAACCTATTATTGTTCAACCCACTTGTGCTCCTACTTGTGACAAGCCTTCTACCTCTACTTCACCTCCTCAAAATGCTCCTATTCACTCAAACACACCTTCTCAACCTCTTCATACTTCTCCTTTACCTTCCACACTTCCCAATGAAGAAGCTAACAAAGACAAATCTTCCACTACAACACCTATTCCACCTACACCAAAACCTACTCTTCCATATCCTTCAAGGTTGAAAAAGGACAAGTTAAAGAACAAGGATGACATCCAAGTCTCTAATTTCTTAAGGATGTTCAAGCAACTCAACATCAATATATCCTTTGCCGAAGCTATTGTTTATATGCCAAAGTTTGCTAAGATGTTCTAGGATTTGCTCTCAAACAAAGAAAAATTGGTTGATTTGCCCAACACATCCCTTAATGAAAATTGTTCTGCGGTGTTACTTAAAACCTTACCAACAAAACTTGGAGATCCGGGGCGCTTCTTGATACCTTGTAATTTTCCCGGTGTTGAAAATTACATGGCTTTGGCGGATCTAGGGGCAAGCATAAACCTCATGCCTTTATCGGTTTGGAAAAAACTCTCTCTTCCCGAGCTCACTCCCACTAGGATGACTCTTGAACTAGCCAACCGAACCATAGCTTACCCCGTAGGTATAGCGGAGGATGTGTTTGTAGGTGTGGATAAGTTTACGTTTCCGGCCGACTTTGTAGTGGTTGATTATGACATGGATCCTAGCGTGCCTTTTATTGTTGGTAGACCGTTTTTTAGAACGGGTCGTACTTTGATAGATGTGGCGGAAGGAGAACTAATTATGAGAGTAGAAGATGAGAGAGTGGTGTTTAAGTTAGGGAAAGTTTGTAATAGGAAAGAGGTTAAGGAGTCTAGACCTTGTGAGACTATTAACATTGTTGATGTGTTAGATGAAGTGTGTGATGAACACTTTCATGATGCTTGTAAGAGTACTAGTGATGAGATGCCCCATGTTGAAACCGTAGCCTCAATTTCTCCCTCTTTAACACCTTTTGGAGAGAGTGATTTCCTCTTGGAGGAATTTGAGTCAAACTTTCTTGGTGATGATGATTCTCCAATTAATTGGGAAGAAGATATTCTTACAATCCAAAAGTTGCTCAATGAGGACCCTATTCCTTCTCCTATTCCACAAGAAATTACCATTGAGGAACCTTCCATAGTAAAACCTTTCATAGAAAGTCCACCTCCTATTGAACTTAAGGACCTTCCATCCCACTTAGAGTATGCTTTCTTAGAGGGCAAAGACCAATTACCGGTGATCATTGCTAAAGAGTTAAAAGAGGATGAGAAGGAGCAACTTATTGAAGTTCTTAAGAAACACAAGAAAGCCTTAGCATGGAAAATATCTGACATAAGGGGAATTGATCCACATTTTTGTACACACAAAATCCTTATGGAGGATGACTATAAACCCGCCATTCAAAACCAAAGGAGAGTTAATCCAAAAATCCATGAGGTTATTAAGAAGGAAGTGATTAAACTCTTAGATGCGGGGATGATTTACCCCATTTCCGACTCTCCATGGGTTAGCCCGGTTTATTGTGTTCCAAAGAAGGGTGGAATCACTGTGGTGCCTAATGAGAACAATGAGCTTATTCCCACGAGACTTGTGACCGGTTGGAGAGTTTGCATCGATTATAGAAAACTCAATGAGGCGACTAGGAAAGACCATTTCCCGCTTCCTTTTATGGATCAAAGGCTTGAACGCTTAGCGAGAAATGAGTACTATTGTTTTCTTGATGGCTTTTCGGGTTATTTCCAAATACCCATTGACCCTAAGGATCAAGAAAAGACCACATTCACTTGTCCCTATGGTACATTTTCTTACAAGAGGATGCCTTTTGGCTTATGTAATGCACCGGGGATGTTTCAAAGGTGCATGATGGCGATTTTCCATGACATGATAGAGCAAACCATGGAGGTTTTTATGGATGACTTTTCCGTCTTTAGAAATTCATTTAGCTCATGTCTCACCAATCTTGAAAGAATGCTTAAGCGTTGTGAGGAAACACGTTTAGTGCTTAATTGGGAGAAATGTCACTTTATGGTGAAATAGGGGATTGTTTTAGGACACAAAATATCCAACAAGGGATTAGAAGTTGATCGAGCTAAAATTGATGTGATTGCTAAGCTTCCCCCACCCACCTCGGTTAAAGGTGTGAGGAGTTTCTTAGGTCATGCGGGATTTTATAGGCGCTTTATACAAGATTTTTCTAAGATAGCTAGACCGATGACTCACCTCTTGGAGAAAGAGGCTCCTTTCATTTTTAACCAAGATTGTTTAGACTCTTTTGAGACTCTTAAGGAAAAATTGACTAAGGCTCCCGTTTTGGTTTCTCCAAATTGGGAATTACCTTTTGAGCTTATGTGTGACGCTAGTGATTATGCGGTGGGGGTCGTCTTAGGACAAAGAGTTAATAAGCATTTTCAACCTATACATTATGCGAGTAAAACCATGACCGGTGCACAACTTCATTACACTACCACGGAAAAAGAGTTGCTTGCTATAGTATATGCTTTTGAGAAGTTTAGACCATATCTTGTGCTTTCCAAAACCATAGTATATACGGATCATTCCGCTCTCAAGTATCTTATGACCAAACAAGATGCTAAGCCTAGGCTTTTGAGATGGGTTTTGTTGCTTCAAGAGTTTAAGATAGAAATTCGTGATAAGAAAGGGGCCGAGAATTTAGCGGTGGATCACTTGAGTAGACTTGAGCATCCTTTTCAAGGAGATTTACCACACCGTGAAATCAATGAATCCTTTTCATTAGAGGAGCTCATGTCTATCTCTTCCCAAGAGGATGCCACTCCTTGGTTTGCGGATATCGCAAACTATCTTGTGGGCAATGTGCTTATTGAGGGTCTTACTTATCAACAAAAGAAGAAGTTTCTTAAGGAAGTTAAGGACTATTTTTGGGATGATCCATATCTTTTTAGGCAATGTGCGGACCAAATCATTAGACGGTGTGTAGATGGGCCCGAGGCATTTAAGATCTTAGAAGCGTGTCATAAAGGACCTACGGGTGGACATTTTGGGCCTAACTACACCGCCAAGAAAGTCTTTGATTCGGGTTACTATTGGCCTTCCATTTACAAAGATGCCCATGAAATGGTGAAATTTTGTGATGTGTGTCAAAGACAAGGAAAAATTACACAACGTGATGAGATGCCACAAAATTTTATCCAAGAGTGTGAGATATTTGATGTGTGGGGCATTGATTTCATGGGACCTTTTCCATCCTCTAAGGGAAACAAGTATATACTTGTGGCGGTGGATTATGTGTCCAAATGGGTGGAGGCTAAAGCCTTACCTACCAATGATGCTAGAGTTGTTGTGAAGTTTTTGAAACAATTGTTTGCTAGATTTGGTGTACCTCGGGCCATCATAAGTGATCGTGGTACGCACTTTTGTAATGATCAATTCACGAGAGTTATAAAGAAATATGGAGTGAATTATAGACTTTCTACCGCGTATCACCCTCAAACAAATGGTCAAACCGAGGTCACAAATCGTGGTTTAAAGAGAATTTTAGAGAGAACGGTGGGAGAGCATCGAGCTTCTTGGTCGGATAAGCTTGATGATGCTTTGTGGGAGTTTAGGACGGCTTTTAAAACACCAATTGGTTGTACGCCTTATAGGCTTGTCTATGGAAAAGCGTGCCACCTCCCATTCAAGTTAGAACACAAGGCATCTTGGGCTCTCAAATGGGCTAACTTTGATGTAAACCAAGCCGGTTCCCATAGGAAAGATCAACTCAATGAGATGGATGAATTGAGAGCCAATGCCTATGAAAATTCTTTGCTTTACAAGGAAAAGACTAAGAAATTGCATGATGCTAAGATCAAGAATCGTGAGTTCAAAGTTGGAGAGCCGGTTCTCCTCTTTAACTCAAGATTGAAACTTTTTGCGGGCAAGCTTAAGTCGAGATGGTCCGGTCCATTCACTATTGCTCAAGTGTTTCCATATGGAACCCTTGAGTTGTCACAACCCGATGGTCCAAATTTTAAAGTGAATGGTCACCGTGTTAAGCATTACTTTGGGGAGGACATTTCCGTTGAAATGGTCCAAGAGATCCCTATTTTCCCCATGAATTAATTCATTGAGGGACGAGTCGAGCTAGAGACTCATTAACTCAAGCATCGTATAACTAGGTTTAGAGTGTTGTAGGTTAGAAATAAAGGTATAGACTTGGAGATAAGTGTAGGGGAGACCTTCTTTTGTCTTCATGATTGTTTGTAGGGTTGCTCACTCATCTCATGCTTTGGAGCTTATGGAGGAGGCCCTAGTATCCGGTTCACTTCGTTACTATAGTGATTTTTCATTGACACCTTGTGCTTAAACATGATTTCACTTATAGTTGTCCTTTCCTTAACTTGGGTTAAGCAAAGTCTATTCATTGTCATAAGTGTAGGGGAAGTTTTTATACTTCCATGCTCTTAAACATTGAGGACAATGTTTAGCTTAAGTGTAGGGGGGTCTTCTATCGAAGTGACCTTACCTAGAACTTGTCATTGTCTTGCATGATAACATGAAAATTTGATTTTTCAACATTTTTCAAATTTTTGATCTACTTTGGCCACCAAAAATATACATTCATAATTTTTGCATCAATCATATTGCATAATACATTTGCATTGTATATATTTCTTCTTTTATTTTTCATCAAAAATATATAAAAAGGAAAAAATATAATAAAAACATGGTTTAACAAGTTTAGATTTCTTTGACATATTAGGCCCGCCATGGATATTTTGACTCAACCCGAGTTTGCTTATCTTAGCACTCTCTAGCTAGTATCCTTAACCATGTAGTCCTTCATTGGTCTATTAGGCTAAGCATCCACCAATCTCATTATTTGAGATTTTAAATTTGTGGAGAATGGGAAATGATAGAGTTGAAGAAAGTGTAAAAGGGCTAGATAAACTTCATGATAATTACTTGTGGCTAAACCCTTCTCTTCTTTGCCTCTATTTTCTTCGCATGTATATAATTGTTAATAAATAATCAAGAACGGTTTTAATTGGTTTGTAATCTCTTATGCATTTTTGTCTAATCATTCGTGGTTGATATAAGTACGTCTTAAGATTCTAAGTTAGAACGTTTTATGTGTACTTGACTTTTGTCATGCTTAATATTTAGCGGGTGTTTTTCCTTTTTGTTCTTTTCAACTTTCTTTGTAAGGAATAAAGAAAAATAAGAGCGGCTTATAAAAAATGAGTGGCTAGAAAAAAAGAGAAAAAGAAAAAGAAAATAATAATAATAATTATTATACAAGACTCCCAAGAGGGGCAGTGTGGTGTTAATTATAGTGACTATTGAGTTCCAATATTACCTTGACGGGTTGCGGGGATTCAATAGATTGCTCCAATCCAATATTACCTTGACGGGTTGCGGGGTTGAAGATCCAAAGTCTCAAAAAGATGGCGGATGTAAATTATTGCGTGAGTTTTATTTTTCTTTCCTTAGCGAGTATGTAGCTACTTATGAAAGCATGACATGAGGATTTTACACATAAGGCGAATGACTTATTACTCTTGAAACGGACTTGTATTAATTGTTAGCGGTTTTTCAAGTAATGGATGAGAGGATTACTTAGGATTAAAACCGTGCTTCCTTATTTTTGGATTTTACATTTCTTGAACTTCACACTTGAATAAATGACAAATTTGCCCACAAGCAATTTGCTCAAATAATAACCGGTTCCACATTTAATTGTCATGAATAAGTTGATGCACTTTTTACTTGTGAATGCAATGATCCCATTTTTAAGCTTGGTATGGGGAAAGTGAAACTTGAGGGTGATAAATGTCCATGGTATCCAAGCCCTAATCTAAGCCATTGAATTCTTTATGAGTTATTTCCATCAAATCTATTTCAAGAAAAATCAAAAAGATATAGATAGAACTGAATTTTGTTCATTGCATTGTTTAAAGTTAAAATCATGCATCATGTAGTTTAGAGTAGTGTAGATGCATTTCATATGGCCAAGGAGGGTTAAATATGAGGAGAATGTAAATTTGTGCTTTAAAATTTATAATTGCATGAGGACATGACAATGCTCAAGTGTAGGGGATTTGATATGAGCTAAAACTCATATCCATTTATCAAAAAATAACCCTAAAACATGAAGCAAAATACCAATTTATCTTGCAAAAACAGTGTTATGTGGTATGTTTGTGTTTGTGTTCACTTGTGTAGGTAAAAGGATGCATTTTCAAACAAACAAGGAATAATCAAGCTTAAATTGATGAAAAAGACAAAGAAGGATCAAAAGTGACAAGACTTTGAAGTACAAGGACCCATCTTGACAAATTGCCAAAGATGAAGGATTAAAGTGTAAATATTGTAAAAAGTCAAGATCACAGTCAAACAAGGTCAACTTTTAAGTCAACTCAGTCAAAGGACCAATTCTGCTCAAAGATGAAGTTGGAAGGACTAAAAGTGCCAAAGAAATGAAGTTACAAGCCTTTAAGTGCAATCTGCCAAAGTTCAAGGGTTAAATCTGCCAATGTTGGAAAGTTTTACTAGCTTAATCCATGTGTACATGTTTAGACCAATGAGAAGCAAGTAAAAGGGGCACACAGATTGCCAAATATCAGCATTAATTTCCCACTAGCCGCCACTCATTAATGAACAAGATCTGAACAGTGTGATCCGTGTGACTTTGTTTCAACCATTCAGAGCATGCCACGTGTCACTTTCAAACGGCCAAAAATTTCCCAGGATCGTTTTTGGGCTAGACTAAATTTCATGAAGAGTTGTAAACATCAAAAGTGCTTATTTTTTAGAGACGAACACAATGGTAATCATCAATTAACAAGAAATCAACTCAAGCAGAAAGCCCCAATTCATGTTCATACTTTGAAGATCAACTTTGCAGAATTGTGCCACGTGGAGACCAGGGATTGGTCTCAACACGTCATCATCTCCAACAAACTTCCTTCTCAAGTCTATAAATAGCAGCTTAGGTCTTCATTTTGTAGTGGTAGTTAAATTTGTAAAAACACACACATTTACATTTCCTTTCATCTTTTTTCCCTTTTTAGCTAAACTACTCAAGAGTTTGACACACTCTTGAGTTAGTTAGTCAGTTAGCATCCTTTCAACAACTTTGTAACCGATTTCCATTAATAAAATTTGAATTCTTCATTTCCCGCCAATTCTTGTCTTCATTCAACTGTTCATATCCTGCTTCTTCTTGATACTTGTGTTGCTGCATTGAGTTTGTTATGATCATTCATTGATCATAACTGACTTTGAGGAAGAATTGTAGCTGTTTGAGTGATTTCAGTTCAAGCCTTAGCATTTTTGAAGATTTCATGCCATGATGATGATTTCTAGTTGATTTGTAGCTGTTGTTGATAGTAGATTGGTTGATCTAGTGCTAAGGTGGTGGTTAGCACTAGGATAGAGAGTTCAGCACTCCTCTACTTCCCAATGGTTACTCCAAAAGGTTTTAAATGTTTCTGATTTAGGTTCCACTCAATTTGTCAACTGCATGCTATTTTTCCTAGTGTAAATCTTGATGATTGTATGATCAAATCTGTTAAGCTTGGTTGTTGATTGATTGTGTACTTGTTTGTAGCTTAATTCTTGTTTAACTGCTTTTAATTTTGGATTATGTTCTATTCTTTACTCTAATTCAGTCAATTTTAGTCTTGTCACCTTATTTGAGTAATTGTTATCTTCATTACTTGCTAGTAGTTCTTACACATTTCATTTTGAGTATCAAGTTTGGTTAGCTAAAGGTTTTCATTCAGTTTGAACTAGCTCTTAAAAAGTCTTTGAAAATTCTCATATATTTCAGATAAAGGAGTGTTTGGAATTAGTTGTTAATGAGTTTTCAAATGTTGATTCTTGGCAAGTTAGTGATCATTTTCAGTCATTAGGTGGTTACAAAGTGTTTTGGATAATTTTCAAGTCAAATAACTGTTCAAACAGGCAATTGGTAAGAAAAAAGTTTGGGTTGATTTTCATTCAGTTTTGTTTCTAAAAAGTTGTCATTTTCATTTAGCTAGCATTAACTGATTTCTTGATGAAATTTCACCAAACTTGTTCTGATTTGTAGGTCATATCATAAAGATTAATAGTCTAAAAGCATTTTATACAGTTTCCATTCAGCTAAGAGAAATAAGCTAAAATCTGAAAAAGTTGAGATAAGCAAAGTTACTGTAAATGAAAACTGGATTTTCAGAACTCTTGATTCTATTCATTAACCAAGCCATTTTCTTTCATAAATCCACTTAGTAGATGACATTGGATGATTTTTGAGAGTTTCAGCTTTTTGTCAAAGTTTTTGGTCAACGCTTGGTCAACGATAAGCCATTTTTAGCTTAATTCAATTTCTCAGCTTATTACTTGATGAAATTTGTTATAACTTGATTTCCCGTTCATCATTTGAGCTTTTTAATCAGTTTAGGCACAAAAATCAAGTTGTGCTTGTTCAGATTGTCCTAGAGCTTATTTTGAGCTTATTGTGGAGTGCTTATTTGCTTGTTTGACATTTTCAGTAAGATTGCTTTTAGAGACCTAGCTTATTTTGAATTAGAAGTGTTTTGCAATTGGTTTGAATCATTTTGGTCCAGTAATAAGCTCAAACGAGCTTATTTGTTTAGTAAACCCGTTTTTGCTTAAAAGGTTTTCAAAATTGCATTTTGGTCCTTGTTGAATTAAAAGGGTTTCAATTCTGGCTAAACTTACAATTTTTTAGGGATTTCACATATTAGTCCTCACAGTTTTGAATTTGTTAAATTTCAGTTAGTAGTTTTTGGAATTTGTTACAATTTGGTTAGTTTGTTACATGTTTTACATTTTTGATCCTTTTGGTTTGCTGATTTACACTTTCAGTCCCTATACTTGTTAGAATTTACATTTTAAGCATTTTACTTTCATAGAATTTACATTTTCAGTCCTTTTAGTTCTTAAATTTACAATTTTGAATCTTACTTGAATAAAAACTTGGTAATTGCACTATGTTCTACATATAAGTAGGTATTATTTTTCAGTTTTGCAAGGCTTTGTTGAATTAGCAAATAGAATATCCAAAAAAAGATTAACAACCAAAAACAGTTAAAAACCCGATATTGGTTGGACTTTCAATTAGCAAGAACTGAGAAAAACGAACTTCATTATACACAATTTCAGTTGTACTTATAACTAAGTATACAAGCAACCTACTTTGACTTAAAGTTATATTTTCCCGCCTGATGCAAACCATCATAATACTGAAGAGTCTTCAGTATCCTAGAGGAGATCGACATCATTCAGTTTGGTATTGTCAAGCCAAACTAAACTGAAAGCCCTTCTTCAGTCCTTGTTCTTCAGCAACTAGACCGCCTAGTATTTGAAGCGAAGACTCCTTTGTCTTCTAAGTTCACTGGAAGGGGAGTGCTAAACTTTCTTCAGCTATAAGATCTTCAGTAGGAACTTTGTTCCTCTGGTCATCCTTCAACAGACTGGCCTTACTGCTGAGCATGAAACACTTAGGGGGATTTTATATTCAAATCCTAGAGTTTCTTCAGGGTTAGTAAATACTGACCCAACAATCTCCCCCTATTTGGATATACAAATATCCTAAGTCTAATGTCAGTAGTAAGTGAGCATAACAACTTCTTCTTACTTACACTGAATAATTAATAACTTATAAACATCAGATAATGATTTATTCAACAACATTACAAATTACAACAAAAATTATACAAATGATTATTCAGTTTTCCTTAGGCCTAAGTTCTTCAATGACAGGGGTCTGTACTGATGGATCAGAGATTTTGATGTCCAGTATTGATAGTAAGCACATGCTGAAGGTTCTTGCAGCTTCAGTGAGTCCTGGACCACCATGGCGAGCAAAGAAGATTTTTTGAATGTTTCCAAGAAATTCATTGTTTAGATCATCAAGATCACTAATGCCCACAAAATCTTGTCGTTCACGATGGTTAAACATTATCATTCCCAATTCTGGTTCTTCTAACACATGTCCAGGAAGATGATTTCCAAACTGAACAAGATCTTTGTATTTCTTGGTGGTGACAAAGATGTCACCCACACCATGTTGAACCAGATTGGCTCTCTTGTTTAGTTCTAGAATTGGATCTTGATCCTCCAGTGAGATTTGGTTGATGATGTTCAGATGTTGACCAAGCCTTTCATGATTTCTCACAAAGTGATCAATTCTTGTGCGAACTTCTACCCATCTCCTGGATGTTTTCTTTTCAATGATTCTGCTCATCTCTAGCCATTTAGTATATGAGAGCTGCTTCCCTTGGAAGTCATCTATGATCTCATCAGACCCATCAGCTCTATAGAACTTCAGATTGATATCTCCCTTGTAAGTCATCATGTCAACGTTTGTGATTTCTGAGAGACATCTTCTGTTCAACCTTGCTATACAAATTTTTTCGTATACCATCTTTTTCTTGAAGAGGCCTTCAACCTCAGATTTTCCAATTCTTTCATATAAGCTCATCTTCAGATCTTTGAGCTTTTCTTCATTTTGAAGCTTGTGAATTTTATCAAGTTCTTCTTGAGTGGCCAGCCCTGACTTGATAATTCTTTCATCTGATGTGAAACCACCTTTATTGTTGGGTTTGATGGGAGGTGACCCATTTTCAGATGATTCAGTGATGGCGGTAAGGCCATCAATATGAGTGTCCTTACCTGAAGACTCTCCCTTAGTCTTAGCTAGACTGTCTTCACTGAAGGGAGAAACATACACTATAGGTTGTTTTTGGGCCTTCTTCTGTGCATGTTTCTTAAAGAGCTGTGATAGGTGTGAAAACACCCATCCTTTTACCACTTAATTACAATGAAAACGAGACCTAAACGTGTATTTTATGTCATAAATGTCGGGATTATGCGTGGTTTGTGTTTTTATTGTGTTTTAGGGTCAGAATATGAAAAGGAAGGAAAACACGGCTTTCACGGGCTTTTATCGAAGAAAAAGACTTAAGACGAAGTCTATTGTCCAAGAGAAGCAAAAGATTTGAAGTCACTGGGCCTTTTTGAAGATGTAGCGAAGAAAAGGACCAAAGATGGAAGATTTACTAAAAAGCCAAAGAACTCAAGTCTAATTTATTGAAGATTACAAGACGAGTTTGAAGAAATCCCGAGATAAAGTCATTAAAGTCAAAAGATTAAAGAAGATTAAGGACTAATGATGCAATTAGAGAAAGAAGAAAGGGGGAGGAAGCTTCCTAAGCTCCTCCCTAACCTCCCTATATATAGTTTTCATCTTCATTTTCATTGTTGTTGTTGGTGGCTTGACAACCCACACTTCCACCATTTTCATACCTTATTATTTAATTTTTTGCACTTTAATTACTTGTTATGCACCTTTAATCCATTTAATTTTCAAGTAAGTTTTCATTTAATGTTCTTGAATCTTTACTTTTCTTGTTCAATCTCCTTCTACCTTTCTTGTTTGATTTGTTCTTCATCTTCATTGTTCATGTTCTTGAGTTTTTATGCTTTTGATCAAGCGGGTTTTGATTGATTTGGCCTTATTTGTTAGTTTTGATGATTTGTTTTGATTGATTATTGTTAGTAGATGCTTTGTGGTTGTTTTGGTTTAATCTTTTGGTTAATCTTGTTTAGATTTGGTTAAATTCGTGACCTGTGGTTCTTTACTGTTCTTCATGTTCTTATTGTTGCCTAGATTCCGAATCAACCGCTTTCTATGTTGTTCATGCGGAATATCTGAGTATTCCGAATAAAGATCCTCCATCCGGAATATCTTAGTATTCCGAATAAAGCTCCTTTATCCGGAATATCTTAGTATTCTGAATAAAGATCTTTTATCCGGAATATCTTAGTATTCCGAATAAAGCTCCTTTATCCGGAATATCTAGTATTCCGAATAAAGCTCCTTCATCTGGAATATTTAATATTCCGAATAAAGGACTTCATCCGGAATATCTAATATTCCGAATAAAGGACTTCATCCGGAATATCTAATATTCCGAATAAAGGACTTCATCCGGAATATCTTAGTATTCCGAATAAAGCTCTTATTCCGCATCAATCTCTTTTTCATTTTTATTCCGGATAAGCAATTATTCTGGATGAACATGTTTATTCCGGATGAAGGATTTATTCCGAATGAGTTTTTCAGTTTTTATTTTTAAGCTTTATTTTTTCCGCCTTTTTCTTTATTTGCACTTTTACTTGCTTTCCTTTTAGTTTAAGTTTTAGTTTGAGTTATTTACCTCTATTGCTTTTAATTTCTCGTCATTTACTTTTCGCCAAGTTTTAATCTTTCATTGTTGTTTCTTTTTACAGTCTTTATTTTATTTGTCCCTAGTCTTTATTTTTTATTAGTTTTAGACAACGACCATTCTCTTTCCTTTTCACCAAGAACAACTGAGTCGCACTTTGAACCGGAAATCAATTCGAGAAAATACCGAGAACGAGAACTTTTCAACCATTGCAAAATCATTTGTATCAAATGGCGCCGCTACCGGCTCTTTACGTGAGGATCAACGGTTTTTTGTGAAAGACGCGTTGGCTTTTGGGATCCGTTCACTTGTGAACGTTATTTTTCGTGTCCAAAATTTTCAAAAATCCCAAAAACATTTGAAAAATCATAAAAAGCATTTCTTTTTCAAAGTTTTGCACCAAAAATATTCTTCTTGCTTATCTATTTTTCTTCATGGATTCGTCTTGTATACGGTGTGGGAGACCATGGCATGGTTTTCAAACATGCCAATGGTGTACTTGTGAGCGGTGTGGTTCTGATATCGACGATACACAATTTGGATTTTGTCCATTTTGCAATTCAACAAATTCGTACTTCTCCTCTTACAATACTTTCTCACCCTCTCCCGTCTATGACGATCCTTATCCTCAAAATGCACCAGATTTTTCTCCATCTCCGTGGTGCTATACGTGTGGGGGTCCTCACGAAAGTTTTCACTGTCCTACATGGGATCAAAATTACTATAATTATACCCCTTCCAGTTTTGACCAACCCCTGCAATACCCAATTGATCATTAGCCTCGTCACGGGATGAGTTACCAAGAACCAATTGACGATCTTGCTACAGCCTTTCAAGAACAAAAAAAACGATCTTGCTACAGCTTTTCAAGAGCAAACGAAAGAGCTTTTACACACGCTACAAACTTGTATGGAGTCATTTTTACAGCAGCGAGATCAGACGAGTACTCATATCCCTGAGCTTATTATTGACCCTTTAGGTAATGAGGAGAGTGATGACGATATTGAGGTGATTTTCGACGAGGAGGAATTTATAAAGCAACGCAAGACTTCTCCTATTCCTCCTTCGTCTATTGCTCCGTCCGTGACTCCTTTTGGAGGAAATGACTTTCTTTGGAATGATATTCAAGCTACTTTGGGTCCCCTTAATCATAACTCTAACGATTCTTCAACCGATTGGGCAGACGAACTTCTTACAATTGCGAAACTTCTCAAGGAAGATCCTGTCTCTAGTGATCTTATCATGAAACGGTTACTAATGATGATCCATCATTAGCTCCACCATCTAGCGATGAAGAACCAACTCACATGCTCAAACATCCTATTCTCGAGGAGTTACCTAATCAACACTCCTCTTATAAAAATTACGTTTACCACATCCGTGAGGATTTAACTTATCAACAATCCCCACAAATGAATGATGGTTTCGTACTTGAGCGTGATCTTTTCAAGCGCGTTTCTACTGTCCTTATCTACAATGAACTCAACAAGATCAACGTTCATGAGGATAAATGCTTTGACCCAAGAGGTAACATAGACCATTTTATAATTGATAACCTTTCGGCTTTGCCAATTGGTCGGCATCCATTGTCTTTGGAGGATGACAATGTGATCCCTTTACCCACCCCACCTCCCGTCAATCTGACTTCACTTGCTTTTCTTGTATTGAGAAGACCTTTTTACCATTACAGACTTATCCTCCTGCCTCTCCTTCATTAATGTCCTCCGGGAATGAGGACAAGGTCTTTGATCCCGGTATTACATTCGAGGCTTCCCCGTGGACCATTTAATTCGGGGACGAGTCAGGCTCGTGACTCGGTTAACAAAAACAAGCGCTTTTTGGGAGGCAACCCAATTATCTATTTATCTTTCCCTGTTTTCACCATAAGTGTAGGGGGAGCCCCGTGGTGTTTCTTGTTCTCTTTCTTATCATGTGCAGGGATTAGAGCTTCAAAGACACACTCTTGATGACTTTTGACGAACCGTGATTCCGTGTTCCCGTCTTCCCGGTTCTATCCTAAACTCTTTTCGATTCACTATTTTATATTTCTCAATATTAAAATAGAAATCACGTTAGTTGTCTTTTCCTTAACAAGATTTAAGCAAAGTTCACAATGCCCTAAGTGTAGGGGAGTTTACTCCCACATGCTTAAACATTGAGGACAATGTTTATCTCAAGTGTAGGGGGACTTCTATCGAAGTTAAGTGGACTTTTCCATGAATTTGCCCTCTTTTTAGCCGGAAATTCGATTTTTTGACATTTTTCAAAATTTTTAATCTATTTTGGCCTAGTTGTAGTTCCCTTTATTTTTGTTATTTTTCTCTTATTTTAATAAAATGGTTTTACAAGTTTAGTTATTTTAGATATATTAGGCCCGTTGTGAATATTTTGACTCAACCCGAGTTTACTTATCCAAGTTCACTCTAGCTAGTATCCTTAACCATGTAGACCTTAATTGGTTTATTAGGCTAAGCATCCACGAGTCTCATTCCTTGAGATTTTAAATTGTGGAGAACGAGAAATGATAGAGTTAGTTGCAAGTTTGGTATTCTTTCATTAACTTATGTGAGTTAATTATGATCTTTTTCTCCCCTCGCTTGTAAATAAATAATTGCAATAACTAAGGTCGTACGGTCTGAAAAATTACTTAGTTATTAGCCCAAGATCGTTTAAAAGTTGCTCGGTATTGATTAGAGTTCATAGCCAAGGCATAACTAATGAAACAGGACGCGAAGATTGGCGAGTCCAAAAAGGCCCTTACAAGGCATGAGGATTCCATTTTGTTGCTAACGATCCAAGATGATGTGAAAAGCATTATTCTGAAGTCAATATGAAGGATCAAGACACACGACAAAAAGCAATCAACTCCCACAAGATCATGGAGAAATCTATCCGAAAAGACCCTTACAAGGTATGAGGATAAATCGATCTAAGTTCGAAAAGGAGGCGGATCGTTGTATATCAAAGTCCCAAATAAGGATTGAAGAAATAATGATGAAGTCGTGGTCAACATTTGAAGAAAATATCTCAACTACCCCAAGTGAAGATATACACTATAAACGAAGAGAAGGCCATAATTTCAAGAACGTCTTCTCAAGATTCGAAGTATGAAGTAAATGCCAAATATCGGTCCGAGAAAAGTCTCAAATCGTGAAGCGAGTTATGCCAAGATATGAACTTTTTGATATCCCGAGAAGCAGTTTTAAGAGATTTTATCCTTTAGCTAACTATTAATCAAATCGTCCTACTTTGCTTTCAGCCTTAATAAATTAGCGAAATAAGTCAACAATGCATCCTCGTGATCATTCAAGACATCAATAAAATATAAGAGATACCCGTAGGAATAAGGGAGTTTAAGTGATTAATTGAACCACATGAGTAAATGTTTGTTATGCTAACTTGTACTAACAATGATCTTGTTTTTAAGCTTGGCATAGGGAACGTGAAACTTGAGGGTGATAAACATTCACGACACCAAAGCCCTAATGTAAGTCTTAGATTTCTTTACAAGTTTCTTCCTTGTTGCATTTTATTATTTTCTATCTTCAAATTTTCCTTAGTTGTTTAATAAAGGCCAAGACGGATTGATTATGATGAAAAGTGTAATCGTGCTTTGTAACTAGTGCATTGCATGAGGACATTGCAATGGTTAAGTGTAGGGGAGCTTTTACCACTTAATTAAATGAAAACGAGACCTAAACGTGTATTTTATGTCGTAAATGTCGGAATTATGCGTGGTTTGTGTTTTTATTGTGTTTTAGGGCCAGAATATGAAAAGGAAGGAAAACACGGTTTTCACGGGCTTTTATCGAAGAAAAAGACTCAAGACGAAGTCTATTGTCCAAGAGATGCAAAAGATTTGAAGTCACTGGGCCTTTTTGAAGATTTATCGAAGAAAAGGACCAAAGATGGAAGATTTACTAAAAAGCCGAAGAACTCAAGTCTAATTTATTGAAGATTACAAGACGAGTTTGAAGAAATCCCGAGACAAAGTCATTAAAGTCAAAAGATTAAAGAAGATTAAGGACTAATGATGCAATTAGAGAAAGAAGAAAGGGGGAGGAAGCTTCCTAAGCTCCTCCCTAACCTCCCTATATATAGTTTTCATCTTCATTTTCATTGTTGTTGTTGGTGGCTTGACAACCCGCACTTCCACCATTTTCATACCTTGTTATTTAATTTCTTGCACTTTAATTACTTGTTATGCACCTTTAATCCATTTAATTTTCAAGTAAGTTTTCATTTAATGTTCTTGAATCTTTACTTTTCTTGTTCAATCTCCTTCTACCTTTCTTGTTTGATTTGTTCTTCATCTTCATTGTTCATGTTCTTGAGTTTTTATGGTTTTGATCAAGTGGGTTTTTATTGATTTGGCCTTATTTGTTAGTTTTGATGATTTGTTTTGATTGATTATTGTTAGTAGATGCTTTGTGGTTGTTTTGGTTTAATCTTTTGGTTAATCTTGTTTAGATTTGGTTAAATTCGTGACCTGTGGTTCTTTACTGTTCTTCATGTTCTTATTGTTGCCTAGATTCCGAATCAACCGCTTTCTATGTTGTTCATGCGGAATATCTGAGTATTCCGAATAAAGCTCCTTCATCCGGAATATCTTAGTATTCCGAATAAAGCTCCTTTATCCGGAATATCTTAGTATTCCGAATAAAGCTCCTTTATCCGGAATATCTTAGTATTCCGAATAAAGCTCCTTTATCCAGAATATCTAGTATTCCGAATAAAGCTCCTTCATCCGGAATATTTAATATTCCGAATAAAGGACTTCATACGGAATATCTAATATTCCGAATAAAGGACTTCATCCGGAATATCTAATATTCTGAATAAAGGACTTCATCCGGAATATCTTAGTATTCCGAATAAAGCTCTTTATTCCGCATCAATCTCTTTTTCCTTTTTATTCCGGATAAGCAATTATTCCGGATGAACATGTTTATTCCGGATGAAGGATTTATTTCGAATGAGTTTTTCAGTTTTTATTTTTAAGCTTTATTTTTCCCGCCTTTTTCTTTATTTGCACTTTTACTTGCTTTCCTTTTAGTTTAAGTTTTAGTTTGAGTTATTTACCTTTATTGCTTTTAATTTCTCGTCATTTACTTTTCGCCAAGTTTTAATCTTTCATTGTTGTTTCTTTTTACAGTCTTTATTTTATTTGTCCCTAGTCTTTATTTTTTATTAGTTTTAGACAACGACCATTCTCTTTCCTTTTCACCAAGAACAACTGAGTCGCACTTTGAACCGGAAATCAATTCGAGAAGATACCGAGAACGAGAACTTTTCAACCCATTGAAAACACATGTATCAAGCTGCTAAATAGTGACTCTCTCCCCTCAACAGAAGATTGCCCTGCAACTTCTGATGAACCCCAGCAGGTAAGCATGCACATAGAGAGTCTAGGGTGGATGATACCTTGGCCAACATTGCTGGAACATTAGCAAGAGCATTAAATTTTTGCTGAAATTCATCAGATAAGTTCAGTTTTTGTTGTTTCAGCAGACCCACCCTATCCTTGATCTTTGATACTGAATCACATAGCTCATTAAGTTGAGTAGGAATTGGCTTGAATTCAACAGGAAGCTCAAAGGATGCAGTATTAATGGAATCCATGAGAGAGATGATCTCTTGCTTGATAGAAGTGGTAGTATCCACATCCTTCACCAATGGCTTCAGTGTAGTGAGAACTGCATCTCTGATCTGTTCAGCAGTGGGAGGAACTGGCCTTGCGTTAAGAGTAACAAGTTTAGCATCATCAAGAGCCTTTTCCTCCTTGAGCTTGGTCACATGTGATTGTAGAACCAACACCTGATTTGTCAGTTCATTTACCTTAACGGTTCTGGGGGATGGAGGCTTGGGAGTTTGATCAGCAAGGACATCTTCAGATTCACTATCATCCAGGTTGACTGGAGCTCTTTCACTTAGTCCCAACTCTTTTTCCAAGTCATCAGCAGACATGCTGAAAATAAATGTAGGCAAGTGTCCCCCTTGGCGCCAGTGGAGAGATGCACTTCCTTCATTGTCTGTTGAACGCCACCTTCCTTGTGCTGGTCAGTTTCAAGTCCTTCACTATAGGGTTGGTTTTACCTGATGGATCCTGAGAAAGAGTCTCTGATGAGTTAAGATCAATGATAATGTTTTTGGTTCCTTCAGTAGAACCCTGTTGTGGGGGAACTACATCATTAGAAACAGATAGGCCACGGTTAGCATCAGCTGTTGGATTTGCTGACACATCATTCCCTGATGCAGACTCAGAGTGACAAATGATAGAGCTTGGTAATGAAATATGAGATGCATTCAGATTTAAATTGCTTACCAATGCTGACTCCACTCTATTGAGTTGAGGGTGCGCTCTATCTTCACCCTTCTCTCCTAATAAAGTTGAGAGATGGGTTGCCTTCAGGGCCTCTTGATGCATGCCACCTTCAGTAGAGACTGATGGTGGCGGCTGGCTTGGGTTCTGGTCCTTGACCGAGGACTTTTGTTTCTTCAAAGCTTGGCCTTTGGGATCATCAGAATGATTCTTTGAGGAAGATTCTGTGGGGTGCCTCCTTTTCTTAGACGCACGTTTACACTTAAGAGTATTCACAGATGTGCTCTTTTGACGTGGTCCAGAAGAAGCTCCAGACTTTGCGCCTGTTAGATCCCCTTCTCCAGTTGGAGGAGTGTCTTTTGGAGCTTTAAACACTACTGGAGCATTTGCTGAGCAAATGTCCAGCATGGGCTGTGTGAAAGGAGGTTCAGTTGTGCTGACTGGAATGTTCCAGCGATTGGTATCAAAGATTGAGAAAACAAGTTTAACTCCTTCATTTTTAGAGTACTCTTCACCAAATTGGTCAGCAAAAACAAGGGATAAAAATCTGGTGTAGACCACATTCTTCTCCCTAATTTTCTTCTCCATTTTTCCATGGAGATCTTCAAAGATTAGTTTTCCAAAATCATCTTTTATGCCCTTTGCCAGACAATACAAAATAAGGGCATCCTTTTGGTTGATTTGATCAAGCCCACCAGTTTTCCCACCCAGACACTCAATTAAAATGGACATTAAAAGTTTCCACTTAGGTGGTAAACAGCTTCTCTTCAACCCCCATTTATCACCAATCTATTCAGTGTATCCAATTTCTCTAAAAAATGTTTTGACAACAGAGAGATCATTGGGAACAGCCTCATATTTGCTTGAATCCTCCAAATATTTTAACCCTAAAACCCTTCTAAACATCTTTAAAGTTATTTTCCCATGAATACCCAAAGTTGTAGACACAAACTCAATAGATTTCTTGTCCTTTGACCCTTGTGCTGTGAACCAAAATTCTTTAACACATTTTCAAACATAACCCCTGGATCCTTTAACAAGGCATCACGAATCACACATTTAGATAAAAAGTTTAGTACTTGTTTTCCTGGTTCAGATGTTAGGGTTTCTGGTTTGATCAAGGTGATGTTGTTGGGTTTAAAGAATATGTCCTCGATGGGATAGTTGACATGGATGTAAGGATTGAGGGTGATCTCAGTCTCTTGTGGTTGTGAAGAAGATTCAGCAACCATTTGATGTTATTTGTGTGTGTTTTTTTAAAGAGAAAGTTGTGTGTGGGTTTTTTGAAAAACTTTTGCAAATGATATGAATCCTCAATCAAAAGATATATATATATATATATATATATAAAAACTTTTTGATTGGTTTGTCAAAGTTTATAAGACATTTGAAGAGAGAATGAAACTTTTAGGGTTTCTTTTGAACAAATGGCACAAACTCTCTCATTAATGTTCTGAAAAAGGTGACGATTTTCTGTTGTTGTGAACAGTGAAACGCCTCATTGTGTCAGAAAGTTGTTGACTGTGATATGGACGCTTGATATTTCCTAGATAAACAATGGACACCTTTTGAAAGAATGTTTTGTATTTATTATAAAGAAATAAATGACATTTACTCTTTATGAATCACATGATTGATTTGTTTTAAAAGCAGTTGCTCAGATATGCTGAAGCTGATGGTAATACTTGTGAGCTTCAGTGTGTCAGATGAGGCGACAAAACCCCATATACATGTCCACATATGTGAACAAGACATATGACATTGCACGCTCCTCTACTCAGGCCTAGCTACTCAGTTGTATTTAAAAAATTTGTTCAGCATTGCTGAAGAACTCTTTTGATGACTGGTGATTATTTGTTCAGCTTTAGTGAATTAGATAAGGCGACAAAACATCATATACACAATCACATAAAGTGAAATAGACACATGACATTACACACTCCTTTACTTAGACAATGCTACTTAACATTAATCAAATAATTTTATGAAATGCTGAACCTTCAAGCTTCTTCAGTACATGCTGAAGGTTCAGGTTTTGTATCATCAATGTTCAGCATACCAAGCTCCATTATCAATCTTTTGAAAGTTGGTTCATCCAATGGTTTGGTGAAGATATCAGCCAATTGGTATTGAGTGGGGATGAAATGTAATTCAATGTCCCCTTTCACAATGTGATCTTTGATAAAGTGATATCTGATATCAATGTGGTTTGTTCTTGAGTGAAGGACTGGATTGTTTGATATTGCAATAGCACTAGTGTTATCACAAAAGATTGGTACCTTTTCATATTCTATGTCATAATCAGCCAGTTGACTTTTCATCCAAAGAACATTGGCACAACATCCAGCAGTTGCTACATTTTCAGCTTCTGCTGAAGACATGACAACAGTTTGTTGCTTTTTAGCACTCCAACACACAAGTTTCCCACCAAGCAATTGGCAGGCACCAGTAGTGATTTTTCTGTCCAAATTGCATCCAGCATAGTCAGAATCTAAATACCCCTTTAGGCCAAAACCTGAGGATTTGGGGTACCAAAGACCTCGACTTGGTGTACCTTTTAGGTATCTGAAGATTCTCTTTACAGTAGTAAGGTGTGATTCCTTTGGATCTGCTTGGTATCTTGCATAAAGGCATGTAGAGAATTGAATGTCAGGCCTGCTTATAGTTAAGTACATGAGTGACCCAATCATACCTCTATACTGAGTCTCATTGACTGATTGTCCAGTGAGATCATGTCCTAAGTTGTTAGGGGGTACCATTGGAGTCTTCACTGAAGCACAATTGATATCATACTTCTTCAGTAGATCCTTGACATATTTTTCTTAATTGATGGAGATGCCTTGGTCAGATTGTTTGATCTGAAGACCAAGGAATTATGTGAGTTCTCCCATCATACTCATCTAAAACTTGCTGGTCATAAGCTTGGCAAATTGTTTGCAAAGTTTCAAGCTTGTAGAACCAAAGATTATGTCATCCACATAAATTTGTACCAGAATGGTATCAGTTTTAGATTTATAGATAAACAAGGTGCTATCTATTTTTCCTCTGACAAATTTATGTTCAATGAGAAATGTTGAGAGAGTTTCATACCATGCTCTTGGAGCTTGCTTCAGTCCACACAAAGCTTTCTAAAGCTTGTAGACATGATTTGGGTATTTACTGTTGGGAATAAATTATGGGTCAGTTCACTAGACGCTGATAAGACGAATTCAAGCGCTGATAGGATGACATTGGACGCTGACAGCCAAGCGTTGACAATTGAAGAAGTCAACGCTGACAGCCTTGAAGATTAACACTGATGGAATATATCTTCATACGAATCTTTTTGTTTATTTGTTTCTTTTATTTATGTATGGTAAAGATAAGCTCGACATTGTATTTTCTATTATTATCTTTACCTAGAATAGTTGATTCGTAGCTTATTGTACAAGACTTCTTGATCTATAAAAGAAGATCTTTTAGGTTAAAGTTAATTATCAGTTTTCATAAGTTTTCACAAGTTAAACCTCTTTCATTGTAGTCAAGTTCGATCATTCTAATACAAGTGAAAGTTTGTTTAACATCTTTGTGTTTTAGATTAAGTGTTAATTCTGCATAACACTTAGTTACTTTATTCATAAGCAAAGGTTTCTCTACGTGTATTACTTGATCTAATCTCGTATACACAAAGCTTAATCGATCTAAGTTTGGGATCAACAAGTGGTATCAGAGCTTGTTGAGAAACTTTTGATCTTTAAGTAACGCAAGAACCCTAAAACACCAAAAACCCTAAAAACCCTAAATTTCTCAAAACCCTAAAAACATCATGTCTAGCACAGATCAACCTCCTGCTCCAGTTTTGCTACAAAACAACACCATAAACCCTAGTATCAAAATTCCCATGTTTGATGCCAGGAACTTCGAGCTTTGGAAGTCTAATTTTGAGCAATATATAGCCATCCATGACTACACTCTTTGGGAGATTGTTGAATATGGGAACACATTCAACAAAGCTCAAAAGATCGCTAATGCTATTGCCACTAGGATAGCTGTTCCTAATTGTCCTGAAGCTGATAAGAAGGAAAAGCCTGAAGATGGAAGAGCTGTATCTGCTGAAGATATAGCCAAGAAAAGGGTGGACATGAAAATCTTGAACATCATGAAACACGCCTTAGGTCATGAAAATCAGCACAAGTACAAACGCTTTGAGTCTGCAAAAGAGCTTTGGGAAGCTCTTGAAGTAGCACATGGTAGCAATGCTGACACAAAAGAAGAAAAGAAGAAGCAACTCATGCATGAGTATGCTGTCTTTAAGGCTCAACCTAATGAGAATCTCAGCAGAGTGAGAAGTAGACTGCTTGACATCACAAGTCAACTTTCCTTCATGGGAACACAGATTGATGACCCTGACTTGAATGCTACTTTTCTCAAAAGCCTTGGTGATGTATGGAAGATTGAGACAAGATCCATTCTTGTCAATAACACCCACAAGACCTCCAGGTTTGATGACATCTTCAACAAACTGAGATTGTTGGAGAATGAATGGCTTTTGGAGAGTGATAATAAATCTTCCAGTAGCAACATGGCCTTCTTCTCACAAAGTGAAGGCCAATTTGATTCCATGAACTCCTATGGACATCCAGTCACTGGATCTCAATGTGTCAACGCTGGATCACAGTCTGTCAGCGCTGGATCATATCCTGTCAACGCTTCATACTCAAGCGTTGACACTCACAACTTTGGCGCTGATAGAATTAAACCTGCTGGTTTAGATCTAGATACTGTGTGTGCTTTCATTGCTTCTTTGCCCAGTGATTCAAGGATTACATATGAAGATCTTGAGCAGATAAGTGATGAGCAATTGGAAGAGATGGACATCAAGTGGACTATGGCTCTTGTAAGTTTAAGAGCAAACAGGTTTAATAAAAGGTTCAAGAAGAAGATGACCTTTGATGCTAAGGATGTTGCTGGATTTGACAAATCCAAAGTTGAGTGTTACAATTGTCATCGGATGGGGCACTTTATGAGGGAATGTAGATCTCCAAGAAGATCTGATGCTGGTAAGCCTTCAAGCCAAATGGTTAAGAGCCAAGATCCCAAGGCCATGGTTGCTGTTCAACAAATTGATGGCGTTGGAGGATGGGACTGGAGCTGGAACTTTATGGCTAAGGATGAGGAAGAGGACAGAGCCTTGGTTGCTGAAGTTAAAGAAGAGCATGTTGAATATGCTCTCAGGACACACTCCTCCTCTTCATCAGACAATGAGGTATATGATGATGCTTTCTGTTCTAAGGGTTGTCGTTTAAATACTGAAAAACTAAATCAAGAGATAGTAAAATTACTAGATGAGGCAAGTGCTGAAAGATGCAAAGTATCTAATTATTAAATTGCTCTTACCCAAACAGAAAAGATATTCAAGATATCACAAACAGGGTTAATCTTGATTTGATAGCTCAGTTAGATGAGGCAAACAAAAATAAAGATAATGTGAGTCTTAAAATCCAGAGATTTGATAAGGCCACACAATCCCTAGGAGAGTGTGTTAGTAAACAAAGAGACTCTAAGGACATGAGTGGGATTGGGATGAAAGATTATACTGGTGTTCCACCACCAGCTGGGGATTTCTATGGTGTCCAATCAAAGGACTTATCTTGGACTGGCTTGCCAGAACTCCAAGAGAAGGAATTCATTCCTCCACCTAGAGTGACTTCCCCAGTTGAAGAATACAAACAAAAACTGACTGACCTAGATGAGTGGAAGAAAGCTAACCACACTTTGTTTGTTAAGGGAGGGTTGTTGTGTGAAAGTCCAAATGAGCCCACACCAATCACGAGCCATGATCCTACACCTATTAAAATCACACACCCAACCACTGGCAAAGCTGTTGACCTTGGCCCACAAATTGTTAGAAAACCTAGTGTTAAGTATGCAGAGATGTATAGGAATACTAGGTCACCAAAAAGCCAAGTTAGTAACCATGGAACAGGCTTCTTTGCTTCTAGACCTAAGACTATGTCTAGAAAAGCTTGTTACTCATGTGGTAGCTTTTCACATTTGGCATACAAATGTGTCAACGCTTCCAATGTCAATGCTGATAGGAACCATTTCAGCGCTGACAAAAGTCAACATAGGTCAAACACTGTCAGACCCAATACCTTTGTGAACAAAAGTTCACAAGTTGTTAGACCAGCCCCATTCTTTTCTAGAGGGTCTAACACACAAGGCCTAAGACCTTTCCAAAAGTCAAACACTTGGTCCAATAGGCAATGGGTTCCTGTAGCAAACCCTAGGTTTAACGCTGATAAAGGCAATCGGGGCGCTGACAAGAGCAATTTCAGCGCTGACAGACACACTGCCAAACCTAGGTATTTGCAACCACAGGGAAATAGGTCTAAAGCTTCTACTAGCTTAACATGGAGACCAAAACAAGACCAAAACCCTAATTCTACTGGTCTTTCTATGACATGCAACAGGTTTCATTATATTTCAAAGGTCATGTCAAAACCAATTAGGGTTAACTGGGCATTTCATCCAAAAAGGGATGAAAATGGGGTTGTTATGAGAACCAAGTCTGTTCTTGTTGAACAACCAGATGAATCCAAGTCTTCCAAGGATTGGGTTCCCAAAGAAAACTAATGTGTTTTCTTTATGTGCAGGGCATTCAGAAGAAGATCAATGATTATGGATAGTGGGATAGTGGATGCTCAAGGCACATGACAGGAAAGGAAGACTATCTGACAAACTTCACTCCTATTCAAGATGGTGATAAGGTATACTTTAGAGGGGGCTATGGCACCATCACAGGAAAAGGAACCCTTATTACCAATAATCTATGTTTTGAGAATGTCTTCCTGGTAAAAGAACTGGATTATAATTTGTTTAGTGTATCACAAGTGTGTGATAACAAAAATAAGGTTCTTTTCACAGATACTGAGTGCTTGGTGTTAAGCAAAGATTATAAGCTCCCTGAGGAGAAATACATAGAATTTAGAACACCAAGGCATAAAGACATATATAATGTGAATCTTAATGGAATTAGGATGAATAATAAAATGATGTCATGCTTTTATGCTAAAGCCTCAGTAGATGAAAGTAATCTTTGGCACAGGAGATTAGGGCACATAAACTTTAAAAATATCAATAGACTTGTGAGGCTTGGTTTAGTTGATGGTTTGCCTGAAAAGGCTTTCCACAATGACCACTCTTGTGTTGCATGTCTTAAGGGCAAGCAGCACAAGGTCTCATTCAAATCTAAACAGGTGCACTCTAGTTCTAAACCACTTCACTTATTGCATATGGATCTCTTTGGTCCAACTAATATCGAAAGTTTGAAGGGTAAATCATATTATTTTGTCATCACTGATGATTTTTCCAGGTTTACATGGACTTTCTTTTTAGCCAAGAAAAGTGAAACTGCCCAAAGTCTGATTAATTTCATTACCCAGATTGAGAAGAAGAATGGTAATGAGGTCAAAATTATTAGAAGTGACAATGGGGGTGAGTTTAGAAATCAGTTGTTAGATGATTTTTGTGCCAAGAAAGGGATTACTAGGCAGTTTAGCATAGCTAGAACTCCACAGCAAAATGGGGTTGCTGAAAGAAAGAATAGAACCCTAATTGAAGCAGCCAGAACCATGTTGGCTGATGCCCACTTTCCTATAGCCTTTTGGGCTGAAGCTGTTAACACAGCTTGTTATGTTCAAAATAGGGCATTGGTCAACAAAATACATAATAAGACACCTTATGAGTTACTTTGGGGAAGGAAGCCAAATATTGGCTTTCTCAAGCCTTTTGGTTGTCATGTAGTTGTTTTAGAAACTAGTGATGCCCTAGGTAAATTTGATTCAAAAGGTGATGAAGGCTACTTCATGGGTTATTCAGTGCAGAGCAAAGGATATAGGGTTTACATTAAAAAGGAAAAACGTATACTTGAAAAAGTACATGTTAGGTTTTTAGAGAGTAAACCTAGTGATCCTGAAAGTGGTCCAAATTGGTTGTTTGACTTGGAACCTTTATCTAGAGCTTTAAATTATATGCCTGTTATTGATCCAGACATTGTGAAGGTAACTTCAAGTGTTTTAGAAAAGAGAATTGGTAATGTTTCAGGTATACAGGTTGCTAAGAAGGATGGACCACCAGCAGTTGAGTCATCTCCCACACAAGAATATGTTACACTTCCTATATGGACAGATGAGTATTATGCTACTGCTGCTGCTGCTAGAAAAGATAATGTTGGTGTCCAAATACCACCAAATACAAACATGCATGGTTCTTCAAGCGCTGACAAAGGGAAATCAAGCGCTGACAAGAGCAATTCACACGCTGATGGATCTGACGTTGACAACAACAGTTCAAGCGTTGTTAGCCCAAGCGCTGACAAACAAGGTTCAGACGTTGATGACACCTTTGCACATCTTTTCTCTTCCCATTTTGAACAAGGTGGACCTTCCAATGTCCATGAAGAGATTCCTGTTGATCAAAGAGAGTCTGATGAAGAAGATATTGGCAACATGGAGCGTGAAGTTGAGGACACCAGACTTTTTGAAGGAGGAGTTCTCACTTCCACGAAAAAGGATCACCCCTCATCTCAGATCATTGGTGATGTTATGGCTCCAGTTCAGACACGAAGATCCCATCAAAATCTTGGTGGATTTATTGCCAATATACACAAGAAGGTTGATACCCCTCTTGTACAAGCATGTTTGTTTGCATGTTTTCTGTCACAAGAAGAACCCAAGAAGATTTTTGATGCTCTCAAAGAACCTAGTTGGGTGGAAGCAATGCAGGATGAGCTTCACCAATTTGCTATACAGGATGTTTGGGAGCTGGTTGATTGTCCTAGATATGTGAGACCAATTGGGACAAGATGGGTTCTAAGGAACAAGAAAGATGAAAGGGGTATTGTGGTCAGAAACAAGGCACGTTTGGTAGCTCAGGGATATACACAAGAGGAAGGAATAGATTATGAAGAGGTCTTTGCTCCTGTTGCAAGAATTGAAGCTATAAGAATTTTCCTAGCTTATGCCTCTTGTATGAACTTCACTGTTTATCAAATGGATGTGAAGAGTGCTTTCCTCTATGGGACAATTGTTGAGGAGGTATACGTTATGCAACCTCCTGGTTTTGAAGATCCTAAGAATCCAGACAAGGTTTATAGAGTGAAGAAAGCTATGTATGGACTTCATCAGGCCCCAAGAGCATGGTATGGTACATTGTCCACCTACTTGGTGGAAAATGGTTTTAAAAGGGGCACTATAGATCAGACATTGTTCACAAAGAAGAAAGGTAAGGATGTCTTACTTGTCCAGGTCTATGTTGATGACATCATTTTTGGATCTACCAATCCAAAGATGAGTGAAGACTTTTCCAAGCTTATGACAGATAAATTCAAGATGAGTGCAATGGGTGAGATGAACTTCTTTCTAGGCTTACAAGTTCAGCAGAAAGAAGATGGTATCTTCATCTCCCAAGACAAGTATGTAGCTGAAATCTTGAAGAAATATGGTTTTTCTCCACATGAAAAGAGTGCTTCCACTCCTATGGATAGGGAACACCCTTGGGGAAAAATTGGAGCTGGAAAGGATGTGGATGTTAGGCACTATAGATCAATGATTGGTTCATTGATGTATCTTACAGCCTCAAGACCTGACATCATGTTTGCTGTGTGTGCTTGTGCACGCCATCAAGTGACTCCCAAAGAATGTCACCTTTTTGCTGTGAAAAGAATTTTTAGGTACCTAAGATGTTATCCAGATCTTGGCTTATGGTACCCAAAAGATTCTCCATTGGAGCTTATTGCATATTCAGACAGTGACTATGGTGGTGACAAGTTTGATAGGAAATCCACAACTGGTGGATGTCAATTTCTTGGGAGTAGATTGATATCTTGGCAATGCAAGAAACAAACAGTGGTGGCAAACTCTACAACTGAAGCAGAATATGTTGCAGCAGCTGCTTGTTGTGGACAAGTCTTATGGATTCAGAACCAGCTGTTGGATTATGGGTATAATTTCATGCATACCAAGATTTTTGTAGACAATAACAGTACTTTATGCATTATTAAAAATCCTGTACATCATTCTAAAACCAAACACATAGAAATTAGACATCATTTTATAAGAGATTGCTTTGAGAAAGGTTTAATACAACCAGATAGGGTAGCCACAGAAGATAATGTGGCTGATTTATTAACTAAACCTTTTGATACTGGAAGATTTCAATATTTGGTAACAAATATTGGAATGGTTAATCTCACTTAATATGTGTTTTGGAACCTTTTTGTAAAAGTATGTACAGGATAATGCATTGTTATTGGTCTTTGTGATGATTTAGATTTTTCCACTTTATTTTTCTAACACTGACAAAGGTAAATGTAACGCTGATAAGTGTTATTTTGCCGTTGTTAGAGATATTATTGTCTAACGCTGACAAGAGTTCCTTCAACGCTGATACGTGTTGTCGGGGCGCTGACAGCAACAAATGTTAGTTTTGTGGTTTTCAATCTAAATGTGTAGGTGGTGATAGCTTTATGCCATTGGATACAGAGTTGCTTATGGATCTTTGAAGAGCTATTTGGACATGTTTTTGTTTATGGATGATGGTTGGAATATTTATATTCCTATCTTGACATAAATTTTTAATGTTCATATATATTTTAAGAAACTCATGTATCATAGTTTAAGGGGAGGTTTAAGGAACCTTTAGGACTTTTGGGTATTCTTATAATACTCTCATCACAATTCTAGATTGTGTCCACAGGTGAGTATGGGTTAGTTTTACTAAACCATGAGGCACTGTAGCATGCAAAGTTGACAAACTATGCATGCTGCCAAGACATTTTTGGCCTAGAATTGGTTGTGGTCTGATGGGAGACTTGGGAATAGTTTTGTTATGGGTTTACCTGGGAGTTACAAAGAATTTTATGAAATAACTTTGTTGGTAAGTATTTTGGTTAGCAAGGGACACTAGAGGACATTTGTGTCTATCTTGCTTAAGCAAGTGTGCATAAATGGACAGTGCTTGCCGCCCAGTAATTATTATCAACTTGCAAGATATTTCCCTTAGGATAAATTACTTTGTTAAGGTCTTTTTCTTTTTAAATATTTTTATTTTTAGACGCTGACAAGTTTTTCTCCAAACGCTGTTACGTCCAATCGTGACGCTGACAAGGCTTTAGGCAAACACTGACAAGAAAATATAGCCGTTGGGCGTTGATGGGCTATTTTTTACCGTTGACACCTAGTGGGCCCTACCCAGTTGTTATTTTTGACTAATATTTGGCCGTAATTTTGGGGAGTTGTTACTTTTAATTAATGCATGAGATAAGTTATATTTGATTCAATATTTTCATCATTACTCTTTGAATATAACTGCCTCATTTTTTACCAATCCAAATCATGTATCTCTCCTATAAATTTGGCTAAACTTTTTGTTCTGGGTATTCATATTTTCTTGTCTAATTTTTTTTTCTCCTAGATTTTTCCCATATCACATAACCTAAACAGATTTCAACATGGCACCAAAGTTCAACTCAACCAATCTGACATTGGAGTTCAAGAGCCAACATAATATGGTAGCTTACTTGACTGCTGATAATGATTTGTTCCCTCAGTATTCACAAATGGTGGCATTTTTAAATGCATCCTCTATAAGGTATGCACTTTCTCATGAACCATTAGTCCCTGTCGCACACATTAGACAGTTTTGGAATAATGTTAGTTCCACAACAGCTAATGGAGTAACCACATTAACATCTACTGTTCATGGAAGAACATGGGTGGTCACTGAAGCCTTGGTTCGCCAAGCTTTGCGTCTTGATGACGTTGATGGTGTGACTACCCTTGCCATTGCAACAATAAAACAAGGTCTTAGGGAATTGGGTTATCCTATTCCTGCTGGTAAAACTTTAAATAAATATCATAAGCAGGAATTTCCCTCTGACTGGAAATATTTGATACATGTCCTTCTTCAATGCTTAAGTCCAAAATGTACTGCTTTTAATGAAATAAACAGGTCAATTGCAAGTGCTTTGGTTTGTATGTCACGTGGGCTTAAGTATAATTTTTCAAAAATGATTTTTGAAGGGATGTGTAAAAATAAGGGAAGTAAAATGACTTTGGCTTACCCAAGATTTTTGCAAATGGTGTTTGATTTACAAGAATATTGTACTAGGGATCATGACACTTTTTATGAGATCCCTAAGCAAAAGAAAACCATTTTTGACAAAATGAGCTCCACAAACAGATCTATCCCTCTCACCCAAGCCATGCTTGAAGTAATTCAGGCTGCTCAACCACAACCAGACCATGCACCCTAACTTGAGCCTATCCTTGAACCATTACCTTCACCAGACCACATGGACGTTGACCAACCCAATGTCAACGCTGACACTCAAAATGTTGGCGCTGACACAGCCAATCCCAACGCTGATGACGTCCCTGAACAATCCCAAACACCCCTTAACCAACCAACACCCACCCAATCTACCTCATCTTCCACCCCATTACAATCTAGGTTGAATAAACGCCAAAGGACTACTGGAGTGTTCTCCTCTAGTGGTCCTAGCCTTGTTGCAGAGAGAACCACCTCCACAAGTGTGGCTGGTGCCATGGATGAGGCTGGGGCTATTGACACAAGCTTAGATGCTGGTCAAGACAGTCCCAACATCATTAAGACCTCATCCACGCCCTATGATTCTATTTTGGGAGGTCAAATCCCTATTCTAGCTGAGGGCAGATTGGAACCTATGACATTGAATGAATTGACGGCTGCTGTCATTAGCTTGCAAAAGCAAAATGTCAGCCTGGTACAAATTGTCAATAATCAGGGCCGTGAACTCCAAGTATTGAGGGAGCGGGTAACTGTTTTGGAGAATCCAAGTAGCAGGAGTAGGATGGAGGAATCTTCCAAAGGGGAGGATGAAGAGGATGAGCTGATTCATACAGCCAGTGAGAAGAGTTCACAATTTAGTGAATCTTTAAATGTTGCTGAAGCACTCACCAACTTGAAGAAGCACCCAATTATTGATACATCCAAGGTAACTCCATTGAACTTGGAAGGATCTTTCACAGCAACAATGGGCGCTGATACAGGTTTGAACGCTGACACATCCAGCGCTGACAAAGGTAATCGGGGCGCTGATAAAGGTAACTTGAACGCTGACAAAGTTGCAGGTGGTGTTGATGTATTCCAGTCATCAACAATCATCAAAGATGTGTCCACACAGGTTTCTTCTTCTACCTTACCTATTATTGATCCAAAAGATAAGGGTAAGGGGATTATGGTTGAAGAAGATGTTCCAAAGAAAGATGCAGCACAAATTGCATTTGATGAACAGTTGGCTGCACAACTTTTGGAAAGAGATTTGAAGAGGAGTGGTAGATCACCATTTGTTGCCACTTCTGAGAGTGAGGAAGAGAGTGGTGATGAAAAAGAAGGAGATAGCTCAGATTCAAGTGTTCAAATTATTGAAGATCCAGAAAGACTTGAATATGGGGATGAGTTGGCAAAAGAAAGATTGAGTGATTTGAAGAATCAGATTGATTGGGACCTTCCAGAAATCACCAGAATGTACCATGCTTGGGAAGACAAAGTAATGGACAACCCAGGAATGAGCTTATCAGATCAAATTTGGGGGTTGGAAATTCTTTCAGGGTACAAGATGATATAAAGGTGATTTTGAGGTTTAATGCACAAGAGGTCAAGACTTGGCTTAAAAGAGATAGAAGGCAATTGTACTACAAATTGCTTAGATGCCATCAACCTAGATGGACATACAAGAAGTTGCTGGCTTTATCTTTTGAGGAGCTAGAGTACATGGCACATCCTATTTGGAGGAATGTGCAAGAACAAAATGTCTTACAGTTTCTTTCAGAAGAAAGGAAACAAGAGCTTGCTGAGGAAATGCAAATTCAAAAGGAGATGAGGATTGCTCAAAGACCAGTGAAGAAAGGAGATCCTCTCCAATTTCCTAAAGATATGGATGTGTATTATCCAACTGAAACTGTTATAAGGAAGCATCTCAAGCTTTCTCCATTGGAAGCTTCAGATTTGGTTAATGTAGTACCTCTAGATGACAGAAATCCAATCATAAGTTTTGATGAAGATGAGTGTGGATTTTGGAAGATTGGCAGGTTTGGAAAGGAGGTACACACTTTCACTTCAATTATTTCTATCTTTGCAAGCATAGACAGAGAAGACTTGGTGCATCTATGGAGATTAATAGAGGCCAAGTATACAGCTGAAGCACCTACTTCAGCAAATGAAATAAGACTATGGCACACATTTTTGACTTTGTGTGGTCCAAGGGAAGCAGATCCTGCCATATGGAAGGATCTTGAAGATGATCTCAGTAATCTTCATTGGAGGCTTTATTCTACTTGTGGTGTATTTCATTTGAGCTCTACAAAGTTTTCAGAGTATCTACTTGTGGATGCTAACTATTTCTTGTCCAAAGAAGTATTGGAGAAGATGAAGGAGACACCCTTGGAGATTGATTATACTAGTGACGTGGCCAAAGACTTGATTAGATATGTTTATCACCAACATAAGAAGTTTTTGTAAGATTCCTCCTAAGCCTTAAGTTTTTATTCAGAAACTTGATCATTGGAATAGATATCAAGTTTAGGGGAGGATTGTTGGGAATAAATTATGGGTCGGTTCACTAGACGCTGATAAGAAGAATTCAAGCGCTGATAGGATGACATTGGACGCTGACAGCCAAGCGTTGACAATTGAAGAAGTCAACGCTGACAGCCTTGAAGATTAACACTGATGGAATATATCTTCATACGAATCTTTTTGTTTATTTGTTTCTTTTATTTATGTATGGTAAAGATAAGCTCGACATTGTATTTTCTATTATTATCTTTACCTAGAATAGTTGATTCGTAGCTTATTGTACAAGACTTCTTGATCTATAAAAGAAGATCTTTTAGGTTAAAGTTAATTATCAGTTTTCATAAGTTTTCACAAGTTAAACCTCTTTCATTGTAGTCAAGTTCGATCATTCTAATACAAGTGAAAGTTTGTTTAACATCTTTGTGTTTTAGATTAAGTGTTAATTCCGCATAACACTTAGTTACTTTATTCATAAGCAAAGGTTTCTCTACGTGTATTACTTGATCTAATCTCGTATACACAAAGCTTAATCGATCTAAGTTTGGGATCAACATTTACTATTCTCAAAGCCAGGAGGCTGAGTAACATAAACTTCTTCTTTTAGGTCACCATTTAGGAATGCACTTTTGACATCCATTTGGTAGATAGTGAAGTTCATGTAAGTGGCATAAGCAAGGAAGATTCGTATGGCTTCCATACGTGCAACTAGAGCAAATGTTTGATCAAAATCAACACCAGGTTCTTGATTGAATTCTTGGGCCACCAACCTAGCTTTATTTTTTGTCACTACATTAGTTTCATCTCTTTTGAGCTTGTAAACCCATTTGGTGCCAGTGGTTGATTTGCCATATGGAAGAGGAACCAATTTCCAGACTTTGTTTCTTTCAAATTGATTAAGTTCCTCTTGCATGGCATCCACCCATCCAGGGTGTGTGAGTGCTTCAGAAACCTCGGTAGGTTTAATTTCTGAGAGAAAGTTTGCATAGAGGCATTCTCTAGATGAAGCAACACTTTCTTTGCCATAGATCTAGTGACTCTACCTTCACCAGGATTACCTATTATGTTCACCAGCTGTATGTGACTATTTTGAGTCCAAGATTTTTGTAAAGCTGGAGAATAGGTACTGGTATCATGATTAGAGCTAGAACTTAGAAGTCCATGACATGGACTTGGACTTGGAATGTCTCTAGTGTCTACTGAAGGATATTCAATGGACAAAGGTTCAATCATTGGAGGGCTTCCTTCTTGGTCAGAAGCAACATATCTAATACCCAATTCTCTAGAGATGATAGGAGATCTTTGAGCAAGGGGCTCAGATTGTTCTTCAATAGCTACATATGATTGATCATTTTGATCATGTGTGTCAGCATGCTGATTGTTTTGAGACTGAACATTTTGGTCATTTGTGTTTCCTTGCTGATCATTTTGATCATCTTGAGATTGATCATTATTTGATTGACAGCCATCAGTATGTGATACTGAAGGATTTCCTTTTGTAGGACTTGTCATAACTTTAAATGGATCAATATGAGGGACTGAGTTGCTTGTTTGATATTTTTGAGAAGACTCATAGTGATGAAATTCATCAGATAGATAATTGTGAGATTCATGTATATGAAGTTCATCATCTGATGGATTTGTAAAAGTGAGAGCTTCAGAACTTTCATTGAATGTGATGTGATAGGTTTCTTCAATACATTGTCTTCTTATGTTGAAGACTCTGTATGCTTTAGATACTAGGGAGTATCCAAGAAAATAACCATCATCAGATTTTTCATCAAACTTTCCAAGGTGATCCTTGTGATTGTGAATGAATACTGGACACCCAAACACATGTAAGAATGAGATGTTTGGAATTCTCCCCCTGAAGACTTCATAGGGAGTCTTCATGTGTCTCTTCACAATAATGGATCTATTTTGAGTGTAGCAAGCAGTGGCTACAACATCAGTCAAAAAATGCTTAGAGAGAGCAGATCCAACAAGCATTGTTCTTGCTGCTTCAATCAAAGTTCTGTTCCTTCTTTCAGCCACACCATTTTGTTCAGGTGTGTAAAGAGATGAGAAATTTTGGAAAATTCCTTTGTCATCACAGAATTTGATTAGAGAGTGATTTCTGAATTCAGTACCATTGTCAGTTCTGAGTTGTTTGACATGAGTGTCATTTTGATTTTCAACTCTTTTGATGAAAGACATGATGGCATCTGGTGCATGGCTTTTCTTTGTCAGAATATATACCCAGGTGTACCTTGAGTACTCATCAACAATGACAAGTGTATATTTTTCATGACAAATGGCCCTAGGTGATACTGGGCTAAACAAGTCTATGTGAAGCAAATGAAGACTTTCTTTGATTGAGAAAGTTTGCTTTGTTTTGAAACTGGCCCTATGGTGCTTCCCTTTTTCACATGTTGAGCATGGTTTGTCCTTTGAGTAGACAAGTGAAGGAAGACCAATAACAAGATTTTGTTTTGCCAGCAGAGTTATTGTTTTGAAATTGAGATGTGAAAGCCTCTTATGCCAAAGCCAATTGGCAATATTGGAGGCTTTAGCAAAGAAGCATGTATCCTGAGTAGAGTTCATGTTCATGATATAAACATATTTGACTCTTGGAGCAATCATTACAATTTCATGATTGGAGTTGAAGATCGTACCTTTTTTGTCACCAAACATCACAAGATACTTTGCATCACAAAGTTGACTTATGCTGATGAGGTTGTGCTTCAATCCATTTACATATGCTACCCTTGAGAAAACTATACCATTGCATTTTACTGAACCAAATCCTTTAGTAGTAGCTGATGAGTTATTACCAAAAACAACTTTAGGACCTTGTTCCTCCTTATACTTGTGTAGATAACTTTTGGTGCCAGTCATATGCCTTGAGCAACCACTATATAGGTACCAAATAGGCTTCCTGAGATCACACTGCACAAGTTAAGGAAATGGTCAGTTTTGTTTTGAAACCCACCTTTGTTGGGTGGGGGTTTTAGATCTAGAAGGTGTTCTAGATCTGAAGGGTCCTTTTGTAGAGGGTATGTGTGATTGCTCAGAAGAAGAAGAGGTCTGAACAGCTTTTGCTTTCTTAGCCTAGAGGGCTTCACCTCTTCTGAACCACTCTATATGTTTGTGATCAGATGTAGTGTGGACATCGCTTCCACAAGTCTCACAACATTTGTTAATAGAGTTTGGGTTTCTTGGTTTAATACCTCTTCTGAGTGAGATGATTCGATTATATCCATGAGTGTCATGGTCATAACTTCCACAAATATTACAAACAGGGTAATGGTGGTAGTCATCCTAGTGATGATTGCCCATACCACAATGAATGCATGGTGGGAAAGGCATATTTCGCATGGAATGAGATGCTTCATATTTGTGAGCATCATCATTTGTTTTGGCCAACATATACTAAGTGTGTTCACAAGTGCGATGATCAGTCCTTTCACATTTAGTACAATAAATCACTCTTAAGCAAGTTTGAGTGAGATGGTTGTTTTGACCACATAACTCACAAGCTCTTTTGAATTGTGTCTTGTACCTTAAATGAGGAGAGTCTGAAGGTTCATCTCTGAACCTTGTTGGTGTTTGCTGATGCCTGAGTTGTATTTTAAGATCATTGATCTCTTGCATGACAAGAGACATTCTCTTATCTTCCTTAGATTTAGCATTCTTCACTTTATTTGATGAAACTGAAGAGGTAGTTCCCATATGTGAACCTTCAGCAGGAGCTGAAGAGTTCTTTGAAGTGTCAATTTTGACATGTTTGGAAGAACTACCTTTGTGTATGGTGTGTGACTTGATGATAGACTGGATAGTTTTGCGTCCAGTAGAGGGTTCAACACCAGCCAGCTTCTCTAAAGGAGGAAGTGGGATACTTACTTCGTTCTCTATATCATCATCTGATTCATCCTCAGTAACTGAGGATTCAACTGGTGATGAAGTGTCAACACATGCTTGTAACTCAGGAAGAAGGATTCGTCCAGTGTCATGATTGGGTAAATTCTCTTCACCTGACCTTTCAATGTCAGGGATCAAGCTACCATCCTTATTTGAGGCTTTGACAAAGACAATAGATTTGGTGCTGGAGGATCCTTCAACACCAAGCATTTTCTTCTTTTAAGCAGGTTTTTGTTCACATATGCATTGATTTACCCTATCAGAGTTTCTAAGCTAAGATTTAACAATATCTTTTGCTTCTTTGAGTTCATCTCAAAGGGAGTTATTTTCATCCAAAATTTCTTTGTTCAGTTGTTGAAAAGTAAGAATATCAAGTTTAGCTTCTTTTAGCTCTATTTGCTTACTTTCAAAATCTTCAAGTTTTAGAACAAGTTTGTGAAATTTTTCAAGCAAATTGTTTCTTTGCTCTTCAATAAATTTTTGATCAATGCACAAGTAATCAAAGACAAATTTAATGTCATCTTATCTTCTAATTGAAGAAGAGTTTGTACCTTTTTGATTGTGACATTGACCCATTCACCATTTCTGGCACTTTCTCTGGTCACAACATTTGAGCTTGTCCCTTCATCATCAGCAAGTGCCATTAGCACTTTTACATTTACCAACTCATCATCATCTGAAGAAACATCTTATTCATCCCATTCATATGCTTCAGCAACAAGCCCTTTGTTCTTGTCTTGCTTGGGGGTCTTGGATAAGGAGCTTTCAGTACTCATTAAGGCCAATCTTGCATTGATTTCTCTGTATTTGGACCCAAAGTCTTTTGTAGGCCTGAGTTCAGCTCTGTTTTGTTGAAAAGATGATGAAGCAATTTGCTTTCGTTGAAATGATGATTGACCAGATTGTCTTGATTGAACTGGTGAGGAATATGAAGGGAGAGATGTTTTTGAATAACAATCCCTAGCATAGTGACCAGTCTTCCCACATTTGTAGCAATCAGTGTCAACTGAAGCTTTTGTGGAGCTGGAGAACTTGCCTCCTTTCTTAAAGAACCTTCTAGATTTGGCCAGAAGCGCTCTATCATGAAATTCCTCTTTGAGGTCATTCAGATATTCCTCACTAGATCTAGTGTCTTCCTCATCATCAGGACTATCTTGATAGTCTTGAATGACAGCCTCACTGAAGAAGGTTGTGGACAAGGGTGTAGCAATGGTTAATGCTTTACTCTTGCTTGAGCCTTCATAAATCCTATCAACTAGGTTTTCTTCATATTTAAGTTTCCCAAAAAGAGAGGCTAGATCACAATCTTCAATGTGATTAGCATTTCTCAAGCTTTGACAGAAACTGATCCACTTCTTTGGTAATGCATTAACAAAAAGTGTGTTGATTTCAAGTTTTGAAAGCTCAACACCATCATTCACAAGTTCATTCATCAGTGCTTTGTATCTGGTGAATGTTTGTGTGAGGGTTTCCCCTTCTTTGTGCTTGAAGGTGTTGTATTGAAGCTTTAAATCCATGATTCTGGTTTCTTTTACATCAGAGGATCCCTCATGGTAAAGAATAAGGTCCTCCCATGTTGCTTTGGCTGTTTTACAATTTACAACATAATTCATTTGGTCATCTGGGAGCACATACATGATGAGGCTTTTGAGACGCTGATCTAAGTTAGCAGCTCTTCTCTCATCAGCAATCCATTGTGCTTCAGGTTTTTTATTGTCCCTAACCATGGGACCAAAAGGACTATTTTCAATGATTCAAAGGAATTGAGGTTTAATTCCAACCATGTGGACAAGAAACCTTTTCTTCCAATTTGTAAAGTTGGCTACCTCTAGTACAGGAGGAGCATTGAGTTGGCCACCCTTATATTCTAGGGTTTGTGGTATAACTTAAGCCATTTTGGATCTTGATTTGAAAACTTTTAAATGAGCAGTTTAATAAAATAAGAGTTTAGCTAATCAAACTACTCTGATACCACTTGTTGGTCCCTTGTAATTCGATATTACTTATTATCTTAAGTAATAACTATTACTACGACTCAAGTGTGTTGTTTTAACATTAGATAAGAACTATGAAAGATTAAAACAACAATACCAATATACTTTTCAACGTATAGACTTTTATTAGAATCAAATAAAGAATCTATAACCCACTTTGTTTGCGGAATAATAAAGTGGTTGAATGACAATGGGGTTTGATATCCTCTACTTAAACGTCTAACCAAAGTTAAAGTCTAAGCTCCAATCTAAACGTTCATATGCATCTTGGCTATATGGTTTAGTTGGTGTCGAGAGAGAAAGGTTTTCCAGAGTTTAAACTCTTGTATTGGTTACCTTTTTCTCTCAATTGTGCACTCCTTATATAGGCAGTGTAATTAGGGTTTGCATTTTACATGTACCAATGCATGGGTTTATCCAGTGGGTGGTTGATGCCTATGCTGGATAAACAGTACAAAGTACATATTACACTACAAGAATTATGATGATTACCCACCGACCAAATTTATGGGTAAAAGACTTATATCTGTGGGTAAACGACGATTACCCATAAATTACTCATAAACCATGTAAAATGGGTAAAACCTTCGAGGGTAAATGTTTAGCCACAAAATAATCCGCAGGTGGGTAATCTTACACATGAAATGCTATATGGGTAAATATACAAATTTTGTGGGTAAATGTTTTATGGGATTTTATGAATACCATGAAATTACCTATTGTTGTAATTGTGTGTGATCAGTGGGTAATATTACGAACCAAAGTATTTGTGTGTGAATTCAATTGTAAGTTATTTAAACTTACCCGTAGCAATTTATGGGTAACAATGTAACTAAATTACCCATAAAATTTTGTTTACTTGTGCACCATAATATGGCTTACCTATGGCTCACGTGCCATAAATTTGATTTGCATTTCCTGTTGTAACAAAGTTATACATACAAAGAAATTGCTTATATAAACTAATATAAGAAATCAATAATACATAAACTTTAAATCCTCTAATTATGACTTAAGATTAACGATGACAGTTACAATTGACATAAAACCTATTAGTACATTAAAGGAATTAGCGAAGGCTATGATGATTGATGACCATCTTTGTAACTCGTATATGTCGACCACTCTTTACTGCCTTAGTATCCATCCTATCATATGAAATCTAAAGAGCATCCTTTGTTCACAAAGCTAAATGAAGACACACTGCACAATCGAGATAAAAAACACAACATTAGTTGGATCATGATGCAAATGAAACTACGAGCATATCCAAAATAATAACACAAAACATCCATGTAAAGGGAGTATGCCTTTTAATCTCTAACTTAACAAAGAGGTGTAGTATTATAATTGTAGAAAAACACACGAGTATTGTATAGGAAAACCATGTCAATTACGGTTTAAGTGTATTATTTATGTATAAGAAAACGTGATACTAACAATGTTGTCTAATTATTTAAATTTAAAGCTCTGCATTACATGTAGAACATATTTAGTATGATCGTCACTTATCATGGTGAGTTGTGATTCGAAAAAACATCGAATCACAAAGTCCATTCATGCAAAGTGATATGCCTACAAAAAGATGGTCAAATAGAAAAAATAAACAGGAATTTAAGAAAATAAAACTAGTTATTGAAATCATATTACATATAAAAGATGGTGAGGTTGAAGAGTACGTTTTTACCGCAACCGATTAATGATTTTCGTTAAAGAATACGACACCATACTAATGGATTTCTCCATTAACGATTTTCATTAAAGAATACGACACCATACGACATCAATGGATTTCTCCATTAATGTTTAGGAGACATAGTACTCTCACATTTGTTGCGTATTTGGCATAATATAACTTTCTACCATCTTTGAAATATAAAACTATATTTGAATGACAAGAAGGTCGGGAAAATAAAGGATAGTGGGTTGGCAGTTATTTGAGGATAAGGATTAATTCAAATTTTGATTAATTAGATTGAATGTACCAGAATGTGACGGGAGGTGAAAAATAGGAGCGAAACGTTTTCACATGATACTTATGTAAAGTCATTTTTTATAGCGTCTTTGAAGTATAAAACTATAAATCACTTTTTTTGATAAATTGAATACGAGTATTGTGTAATTTTCTACCGTCTTTGAAGTATAAAATTATAAATCACTTTTCCATTAATCAAAACTAAACATGAAAATTACACAAAATAAAATACTTTTGCACCTAAAATGAGAGTAATGTCACGGGTACATATATTTTACCACAAATTAGTCACCAAATATTACCCACAAACAAAAAGGTTACACATAATCCATGGGAACTGAAAATTTACCCATGATATTACCCACATCTTCACTCGTGATAATTCATTCTATGGGTGAACAGTCGGATATATACTCACGAAAGTTAATTACACATGAAATAGTAATTGAATACACACGAAATAGAAAATTACGGATAATTTTGTGGCTAAACATATGGGAAATTCGTGAGTAAAATTGGTTCCTCTTTTAGCATTCTAGTTGTAGGTAATTCGTGTGTAATATATGGGTAAATACCCATTTATGAAAGGTTGTGGTTAATTTTTGTGGTATCTGATTGAATTCCTGTAGTGTTAATCTATTATAGAAAAGATAAAGGTTGTACTTATATCTAAGTATACAAGCAACCTACTTTGACTTAAATTTATCTTTTCCCGCCTGATGCAAACCATCAGAATACGGAAGAGTCTTTAGTATCCTAGAGGAGATCGACATCATTCAGTTTGGTATTGTCAAGCCAAACTGAACTGAAAGCCCTTCTTCAGTCCTTGTTCTTTAGCAACTAGACCGCCTAGTATTTGAAGCGAAGACTCCTTTGTCTTATAAGTTCACTGGAAGGGGAGAATTAAACTTTCTTCAGCTATAAGGTCTTCAGTAGGAACTTTGTTCCTCTGGTCATCCTTCAGCAGACTGGCCTTACTGCTGAGCATGAAACACTTAGGGGGATTTTATATTCAAATCATAGAGTTGCTTCAGGGTCAGTAAATACTGACCCAACACTAATTATGGCATTTATCCTTTGCTTGGGGCCAAAGCATCGGTGACAGCCCATTAGGGTTTCACCGCCTATATAAGGAACCCCCAAGGGTTCCACAAAGGTATCACATTCTTCATACTCTCAACCTACAACCGATTCATAACCCTAAATCGATTACTTACTCTTACGCCGGAGTCTAATCGTGGGATGCGTTCCTACGGTAAGCTTAACACGTGTTGTTTTAGTGTGCATGGTCTCAGCAAGACATTCACTTTAGTGTGCAGGGTCTCAACAAGACTACTCAGTCAACCCGATCAAGTCAATTAGGTCGAGTGGGTTATGGGTTGACCATCGAATCAACGTCACGTGCTTTACTAATGAGTTAACTCGATCATATCACCTAATCACGAATTCGACCATCAAATCAAATGGGTCAACCCAGAATCACGGGTTGGACTATCAAATCGAGTCAATGAGTCTACTTATTTATAAACTCTTATTTCTTGACAACAACAATACCCTTTTCAGTTCCGGCTACCAGAGCTTCTCCGGTGATGTTTTCCGGCGAAAAGATTGGATTTTGGGAAATGGGTTTTGCTCAGTTTAATTTTTCTGCTAAGGGTATTCATTACTTTAGGAATCATTTTTGAGCTGATTCATTGCTTTTTAGTTTTTACCCAGATGCTTAAAGGAACCATTTTTAGCTCATTCATTACTTTAGGAAGCATTTTTAGCTTATTTATTACTTTAGAAACCATTTTTAGCTTATTCATTACTTTAGAAACCATTTTGAGCTTATTTATTACTTTAGGAACCATTTTTAGCTTATTGGTTACTTTAGGGAGCTGATTGATTACTTTAGGAAGCTGATTGAGCTTATTTATTATCAGCTATTAAGCATAATCTTTTTTAAATGAGGTTATTTGGATTCAATAAAGAAGTTGTTAATCACATTTACACTCAATAAGCTTTTATAGACTTAAGCTTTTTTTTACTTGTTTGGCTATTAAAACCAACCTTATTATGTCTTTATCTCTTAATTAACTACTTTTTCAATCAATCAGCTCCTTTACCAAAAAGGAAGCATTTTTAGCGCTCATTCATTGCTTTTTCCTAAATAATTAGTAGCTATTAAGCATAAGCTTGCTCCTGACTTTGGCACAACCAATTTATGCCCTCCAGAATGCTCGCATCCTCGCACAGGTTAATAGGTTTTTACGGTCTTTACTTAACGGGTGACGGCGTGCTTTCAGAATTTATGCCCATCAGGAAATCTGTTAATAATGTCATTCCTAGTAAGACTTGGTTAAATACTGTGGAATCTTACCGTCAACTTGCAAAGACTTGTGTTGGTTTTGGGATTTGCTTTGAGACGATATTGATATGGTGAATAGGACTGTAAAAAATGCTGAATAAGAGATCAAAATGGGTAATTTTGGAATTATTGCATTTTTAAGTACTCATTGCCTAATTGTTTCACCGATGCAAAATGAAATTACTAACATGCCACCCTGGTCCAGTTTACCGGATTATAGAAGTAGTTATGTACTTTAAATAGGAATTTACATGACTTTATGTACTCACCAAGGTAAAATCTTGACAATCATAAAATATCTAAAGCATTTGATCCTTTTTCAGTTCTAAGCTCCAAATATTTGTATCTGCTTTTAGTATCTATTCCTCAATTTGCTTTACGTGTTACTACTGGTAGCCTAATAGCCGAATTCCTCGGTTATACATACCTGCAAGAAACGTGTAAAGCCAAACCCGCTGAGAGCCTGAGATGTCATGCATTTTTCACAAACTATAGTTAATAAGTCAATCAGTTTTAGTAGGATTCAGCAATGTAGGCAATGAGGACATGGTTTTACATGGTTTAACATATAAAAACACTTGATCCGCCTGTTTACCCGCCTATGTAGATGTCCAAATGGCTGGCCTGTACAACCTTCAATTCATATTTATGTGGGTTACAGCTATGAGTTAAATATAGTTACGCCATATAAGGTTGTTAATAGCAGTGTTCAAGCTGTTATTTGGCTTGATGGAAATTGTCTGGTCACTACTGATGCATCGTGAATATACTGTCTCCAGGATATTCGCATCACACCATGGAATAATTTGTTTGGTGAAACTGGAATTTTATGTGTAGAAGCCCGGAGGTCACACCTATCTGTTAGCTACTTCGCTGGCAACTTTAATAGTTTCATCTGAAATCAAGATCGACAATTTTGCATGTTCAGTAGATATACGGATTGAAATATAAAGTATAGATACGTTATATGATTACGAAACAATATGAATGAAGGGAAAAAATGTTATTTGATTGCTCGCTCATTGCTTCAAATGTAGCTGCATCATTGTCTGCAAATTGTCTTAATAACTGTGGTCAAACAATTTCAAGTTATCTCGAATAATAGATAAGAAACAGCATTCAAAGCCTCTTTTCGTGCATCCTGATCAATGGTTGATTTTATAGAGTATTAGTCACTAAAGATACCCAAAAATATGTTAATTTGCGTTCAGAATGATTTTAGAATTGACAACAGTTAAGGCACCAGCTTACTGTCATGAGCTATATTCATGGAGTCACATTGTTCCACTAGCTCTACATGCCGCTTCTTGCTGCTTTGAAGTTGTGACTCGAGTTTCTTCGACACATTTTTAGCTGTTAAACAAAAAGGGCATGTAAAGCGACACAGGGATCTAAGATGATTAAGAAGATGATTTGTGTAGCATAAACACACAATCATTCATATATGATTAAAATGAAGTAAAACTCTACTGTAGGATGACTCCAAAAGTATACCTGAGTTGCTTGTAATATTTTTTTAGTCATTTCATGTATAATTCAAACTAAAATTTTAGTACATCACTATATACCTTTTGTATGCACCAAACTAGACTTAGCTACTTATGATTACTTTAAGGATACTTGATCGCTCATTTACTTTTTGATAAGTTGTTCTGACCCAAAAGTGCATTGGCCACTCGTTGAAATAAGAGGTCCCGAAGATAGAAAATAGGAAACCTTGTCAACTTCCTTGATAAGTTTACTTGATGAATGGTTTCACTGTGAGTTTAAACCTAATTGGTATTTTGCATAAAAGGTGTTCATATTCACTTGTAATGTTTGATCTACTATCTGTTCATCTATGTTCAAATTTGGTTATGTTTTATGACTTGCATCGAATCCTGTAAAAATCCTCAATTCTTTTACTCAACTCATCATCCACGGTTAATATATCTATATTATAATACTTGCTCGTCTGAGTGTTTCAAACAAGGAGAGACCAGAAACTATATATGCTGCTCTGTGCCATTGCAAGTCGTGTAGGCTTTCCACTTTGCATGTTTTGCTATCTCTGAATTATGGAATGATAATCTAATCTCTAAGGTCGAGTTTAGGAGCAGAGTGTCTAGCTTTTTTGTTTGCGTGGCGAATTTCCAATTATTACGTGTATAGTTATTTACATGGTTTCAACTTTAAATAGTAACGTTTGATCTTTAACAGCAAGGTGTTATATGTATAGCTTGTACATAAATCAGTGTTTTGCTTAATTCATACTAGCTGATAAACGGTTTTCTATCATGACATTAGCAAGTTGGACAATCAATAGCTTATTTAAGATATAAGATCATGGTAGTAGTGAGGGGTTTTGAGTAGTTGATGATTTAATATGTGCAAGCTAATTGCAGTATTGTGCTTTTCAACTCTGCAACTGTCATATAAGCACTTTGTATCACCATGTTTGCTAGGTAACCATATAACCTTATGGAAATATAGTGGTATAGAATTGATATAATGGTAGGTTCACTAACATAATACCCTTTGTACCCTTAGGCTTCAGACAAAATTCGATTTGAGAGCTTGACTGACAAGAACAAGCTCGATGGACAACCCGAGCTTTTCATCCACATTGTTCCCGACAAAATCAACAATACGTTGACCATCATCGACAATGGAGTTGGAATGACCAAGGCTGGTGAGTAATAAACTTACTACTGTAAATCTGTAACCAACTTTTTGCTTTTTGTATTAGCAGATGTTATAACCGTACATTTAATTTGCAGATTTGGAGCTATTGCTGCGTCAGTATGATTGGACAGTTTGGTGCCTGGTTCTACTCTGCTTACTTGGTTGCTGATAAAGTTATGGTCACAACCAAACACAACGATGACGAGCAGTATGTCTGGGAGTCGCAATCTATAAGTCACTAGGGATACTTCTTGTGAAAACCTTGGTCGAGGGACTAAGATGACACTCTATTTAAAGGAGGATCAGCTCGAGTACCTTGAGGAGAGGAGGCTTAAGGATTTGATCAAGAAGCATTCTGATTTTGTTAGCTATCCGATCTCTCTATGGGTTGAGAAAACTACTGAGAAAGAGATTTCTGATGATGAGGTTGAGGAGAAGAACAAGGACGAGGAAGGTAAGGTCGATAAAGTTGATAAAGAGAAGGCAAAGAAAAAGAAGAATAAGAAGAAGATTAAGGGTGTGACTAACGAGTGGTCATTGGTTAACAAACAAAAGCCTATCTGGATGAGGAAACCTGGAGAGATTACTAAAAAAGAGTATGCTGCTTTTTACAAGAGTTTGGCTAACGATTGGGAGGATCATTTGAGTTCAAGGCGGTTATTCTCGTTCCCAAGAGGGCACCCTTTGACCTCTTTGACCCAAAGAAGAAGCCTAACAACATCAAGCTTTATGTTCGCCGTGTTTTTATCATGGATAACTGTGAAGAACTTATTCCTGAATATTTGAATTTTGTAAAGGGTATCGTTGATTCTGAGGATCTTCCTCTTAACATCTCTCGTGCGACGCTGCAACAAAACAAAATTCTCAAAGTGGTCCGCAAGAATTTGGTCAAAAAGTCCGGCGAGATACTGAGATGTTCCAAGAAATTACTGAGAGCAAAGAAGATTACAAATTCTATGAAGTTTTCTCCAAGAACCTTAAGCTTGGATAGCAAGACCAAATTGGCAGAGTTGCTTAAATACCATTCAAACAAGAGCGGTGATGAGATGACCAGCTTGAAGGACTACGTCACCAGAATGAAGAGGGACAACAAGATATTTACTACATCACTGGTGAAAGCAAGAAAGTTGTCTATTTTACCGGGGTGAGTCCCCTTTACCCAAAAAAATATGTCGATAACTCACCCTTCCTATAGAAGCTAAGGAAGAGAGGATACGAAGTCTTTTACATGGTTGATGCAATTGATGAGTATGTAGTTGGGCAGTTGAAAGAGTTTGAGGGTAAGAAGCTCGTATCTGCTACCAAGGAAGGTCTGAAACTCGATGAGGGTAAAGATGAGAAGAAAAAGAAGTAAGCTTTGAAGGAAAAATTTGAGGGTCTGATATGAGCAAAAACTCATATCAATTTATCAACTAATCACCCTAAAACACAAGAAAAATACCTAAACTTTGTGATATAAAGCAGTATTATGTGGTATGTTCTTTGTTTGTGCTCAAATAGGTAAGCAGGATACATTTTCAAGCAAACAAGAAGAAAATCAAGCTAATTTGGATGAAAAAGACAAAGAAGGATCAAAAGTGACAAGACTTTGAAGACAAAGGACCTATCTTGACAACATTCCAAAGTTGAAGGATCAAAAGTGTACATTTGTCAAAGTCAAGATGAAAGTCAAACCTGGTCAACTGAAACTAGGATTTTTGTATGTATCAATTAAGTTCGTTTTTCCTCGACTCGACTCGAATTGATTTCCGGTTTAACGTAAGATTAAATTTGTTCTTGGTAAATAATGACTTTGGTATTTTTTAAACTAATTTAAATCTACTAATTAATTAATTGTCTAATATTAAAAACTAATTTAAATTTAATAAACTACTTTTAAACTAAAACAAGCTTTTTAAATGAAAATTATTTTAGCCTAATTAGTTTTAAAGTAGTATTTTTAAATAAAATCTACTAACTTAATTTTAAACTAAAACTTTTTAAACAAATCTAATTTATATTAACTAAAATTTTAAAAATGAATTTAAACAAAAAATTTAAACTATTAAAGAAATAAAATATTTTTGTCTTTTTATATTTTTCTAAATAAACTGGATTAAAATAAATCAATTTTAAAAACTATTTAATTAAATTTTAACAAAACTTAACATTAATTAAACTATTTAATTAAATCTGCCAATTTAAAATAAACCCTATATTAATCAAAAGTTGTAAAGCAATACACAAAAAGATGTCTAGACTACTGGAAGGGGCGTTTGGCTATGAGACGAGAGGTCTTGGGTTCGATTCCCAGCAGACCTAAAACTTTGTTAATATTTTTGACTATTTATTATTTATTTTTTTTAAACTTTTTATCTAGACTTAAGAACCTCAGACTAATTGAGTCTGAAGTTTATGTAGTAACAAAATAAGTATTCAAACCAAACAATCAATAAGCTGAATTAAATAAGCTACTAGATAAAAGAAACAAATAAGCTAAACCAGATATAAGCTCAACCAAATAAGCATTTAACAAATAAGCTATCTAGCAGATTTAAACAATCCACAATCCAAGCAGCAACTTATCCAAAATCAAAACCAACAAGTCTGATAATTAAATAAGCAGATCCAAAATATCCCAAACCAAACTTAATAAAATCTACTGATTAATAGAACTAATAAACTCAAATGATCTATAAGCAAATAAGATATGAAACTAAACAAAAATAAGCAAACCAAAGACTGAGGCAGATAAAAAAAATAATAAGCAGACTTTAAAACCGAATAAGCAGTTTAACAATTTAAAATAAGCTAAATTAAATCTATAACAAGCTAAACATATTAAGCTAAATACTATGATTCCAAATAAGCAAATCCAAACTAATAACTGATCCAAACAGCTTTACACAGCAATAATTCAAACAAATCCAAACTAACACTCTAAAACATAAGCAGACTTCAAATAAACCTAATATGCAAATAAAACAAATATAAATACCAAACTATTTAAACCAACCGAAACTTAAACAGACACAAGCAGATTAAACAGACTCAAGCAGATAGAACTAAGCAAACATAAATAAAATAAAAGAAGACAAACCTTTTTGGAGTTAACCTTTGAGTAGAAGGTTGGCGTTGAGCTACCTTATGAACCGAATCAAACACCAATAAACATCAACACCATCATCCTTCTCTCGGACCAAAACCCTCGAATGAACAGTAACGTACAGTAACTTTAATATTTCCCAGTATGGGAAATATTTATATCACTTTCCTTTAATATATATATATATATATATATATATATCGAATCACAGACAGTTATATAAAAACAGTAGATGAAATGGAAATTTAATAGATCAAAATTAAATAGAGACAAGAATAATTTAAATAAAACTTTTCATTAATTTAACTCAAGATTACAAATACTGGAATTAAAAGAAATTACAAGATTAAACCCTAAAACTAATTTTACTGAAAATTAAAATTAAAGAAAAGCACCATTACATTGTGAGAAATGGGGTTTTTATAGGAGAAACCCCAAGAAACCCTAATCTTGGCTTCAATGTTAAGAAATCAATCTCTACCGTCCAATCCTTCTTTCTTCTTCTCTCTCTTCTAATTCTTCAATCTTGCGGCTGAAAAACCCCCAATATCACACGGATCGCCATCTTGGCAGAAAATTGTGCTAGTTGTGTTTGTTGCAAGGTGATGTGGCAGATTTATATTGGTGGGATTGGGATAGTGATTTGTTTTAACCAATTAAATCAAGGCTTTTAGCCACGTATGATTGAGGATGAGGACCACAGTGAGTGTATGCTCCGATTTCATTGGGATTTAATTCCTTTGGGTGTGAATTACCATTTGAGGGTAAAAGCCCCAAATTTGGTTGGTAATTTTTGGCAGATGAAAAAAAGTTAGGGTTTGAGGGGAAGGAGCATGTTTTGGGGGAAGGAAAAGGTGGGTGAGAGATTTTACTTCGTTTGTAACGAAGTTAAATGGGATGGTGGGTAAGTATTATTTATTTATCTGTGTATTTTGGGGAGGGTTAAATGGGAAACACGTGGTAAATGCGTTTGGTGTATTGACCAGTCAAGCAAATGTAACAAACATAGTTACATCATCCGTTCTTTGTGCCATTGTTTGGGCTTAAGCCCATTCCATCCGTTCTTTCGTAACTCATTTGGGCTTGTCCCAATTTTCAGTCACCATTCGTTTCTTTATTAGCCATTTGGGCTTGTTGATGGGCCTTGTCCCAATTATCTTTAAATTAAATTTTCCAAATGGGCTTGTGGGCCCATTAAGCAAATGTGGGACCCACAAGGCCCATTAATCTCGAATGATATTTAATCCACTAAGAACGAGCTCGATTTCCGGCTTTGTTGATCTTTTCTTCAAAGTTGTGTCGGTTTTGACGGTTTTCATGATTTTGGCACACTTTTGTCTTTTGACTTTGTCTTCGTCTCTTTCTTGACTTTTCTTTGACATTTGACAGTGAAATCTCGTGGTTTCTCTTCTTTTGATCATTTTTACCTATTTAAACACAAAAACACAAAACCACGCGTAATTCCGACTTTTATGATAATAAACACATGATTATGTCTTGTTTTTACTTGATTTTAGTGGCAAAAGGATAAGTGTTCACACACTTATTAAATCCCCTACACTTGACCATTGCAATGACCCCATGCAATGCATAGTTTTAAAGCATTAAGTTACATTTTTCTCATAATTAATCTATCTCGGCCTTTATTTTTATTACTACTACTACTACGATGAAAAGATAAGAACTTAAAAGGAGACAAAAGTTATTAAGAATTTATTAACTTGGAAATTATTTTGATGGAAGAAACTCGTAAAGAAATCTAAGACTGGAATTAGGGCTTTGGTGTCATGAATATTAATCACCCTCAAGTTTCACGTTCCCCATACCAAGCTTAAAAACGAGATCATTGTTACTACAAGTTAGCACAACTAACACTTACTCATGTGGTTTAATTAATCACTTAGACCCCCTTATTCCTACGGTGTATCTCTTGTATTTTATTTTTGTCTTGAATGATCACGAGGATGCATTTTTGACTTATTTCGATAATTTATTTAGGCCGAAAATAAAGTGGGACGATTTAATCAATAGTTAGCTAAAGGACAAAATCTTTTAAAACTGCTTCTCGAAACCTCATAAAGTTCATATCTTGGCTAACTCGTTTCACGATTTAAGACCTTTCTCAGACCGATATTTGGCTTGTACTTCAAACTTTGAATCTTGAGAGACGATCTTGAAATTATGGTCTTCTCTTCATTTTGGTATACATCTTCATTAGGAGTGAAAGATGCTTCAAACGTTGACCACGACTTCTTCATTTATCCTCTTCTTTATTTAGGATTTTGATATACAACGATCCGCCTCCTTTTCGGACTTGGATCTATTTATCCTCATACCTTGTTAGGGTCTTTTTGGATAGACTTCTCCATGATCTTTAGGGGAGTAATTGCTTCTCGTCGTGTGTCTTGATCCATCATATTGATTTGGATTAATGATCTTCACAATCTCTTAGGATCTTTAGCAAAAAGTGAATCCTCATGCCTTGTGAGGGCCTTTTTGGACTCGGGTATCCTCATGCCTTGTTAGGGCCTTTTTGGATAAGCCAATCTTCGCGTTCCGCTCCAATAAGTTATGCCTTGGCTATGAACTCTAATTAATACCGAGCAACTTTTAAACGATCTTGTGCTAGAAGCTAAGTAACTTTTCAAATCGTACAACCTTATTTATTGCAAATATATTTATTAACAAGCGATGGGAGAAAAAGCTCATAATTAACTCACATAAGTTAATGAAAGAATATCAAACTTATAATTAACTCTATCATCTCTCGTTCTCCACAATTTAAAATCTCAAGGAATGAGACTCGTGGATGCTTAGCCTAATAAACCAATTAAGGTCCATATGGTTAAGGATACTAGCTATATTAAACTTGGATAAGTAAACTCGGGTTGAGTCAAACTATTCACGACGGGCCTAATATATCAAAGATATCTAAACTTGTTAAAACCATTTTATTTATTTATTATTATTATTATTATTTTTATTTTTTTTACTTTTATTCTTGAAATGGAAATTATTACGATGCGATAATAAAAGGAAAGAAAATAAATAAAAATAATACTAGGCCAAAATAGATCAAAAATTTGAAAAACGTTTGAAAAATTTTAAATTTTCCGGTTAAAATGGGGTCAAATTCATGGAAAAGCCCACTAAAATTCGATAGAAGTCCCCCTACACTTCATATAAACATTGTCCTCAATGTTTAGGTATGTGGGAGAATAAACTCCCCTACACTTAGGACACTGAGTACGTTGTTTAAAATCGAGCTAAGGAAGGGACAACTAAAGTGATTACATTTATTCGTTTTATTTATATACAAGTATGAATCACAATAGTTTGATAGAACCGGGTACACGGGAACACGGGATCACGGGTCGCGTCAAAAGTACCAAAAGTGGATCATCAAAGCACATGTCCCTGCACACAATCATCACAACACACAAACAACCTACTTGGCTCCCCCTACACTTATTGGTGGACAAGGATGAAGGTGAAAAAGGGTGGAAAGGATGGTAAAGGTAAAAATCTAACCTAGTTATACGATGCTTGATTTATTTATCACGAGTCTCTAGCTCGACTCGATTTCCCAAATTAATTCAAGGGAAATGTGGAGAGGGATGGAATCATCTCGTGAGAGATGTCCTCTCCATAGTACAACTTAACCCGTTGTCCATTCACCTTAAAGTTGGGCCCATTTGGTTGGGATAACTCAATGGTGCCATAAGGGAAGACTTGGGCCACGGTGAATGGACCGGACCAACGGATCTTAAGTTTACCCGAAAAGATTTTCAACCGAGAGTTAAAAAGTAAAACTTGATCACCAATATGGAACTCTCGGTTTTTAATCTTAGAATCATGAATGAGCTTAGTCTTCTCCTTGTAGATTAATGAATTTTCATAAGCCTCATTCCTAAGTTCATTGAGTTCATTGAGTTGGATTTTCCTATCATCACCGGCTTTATTAATGTCAAAATTAGCCCATTTCAAGCCCCAAGAAGCCTTATGCTCCAACTCAATGGGGAGGTGGCACGCCTTTCTGTACACAAGACGATAAGGGGTACAACCTACAGGTGTCTTATAAGCGGTACGGAAAGCCCACAAAGCATCATCTAATTTATCGGCCCATGAGGCACGATGCTCTCCCACGGTTCGCTCTAAGATTCTATTAAGACCACGGTTAGAAACCTCGGCTTGTCCATTAGTTTGAGGATGATACGCGGTGGAAAGTCGGTGATTGACACCATACTTAGCCATGACTCGTGCAAATTGATCATTGCAAAAATGAGTCCCGCGATCACTAATAATAGCATGAGGCACACCGAATCGAGCAAACAATTATTTCAAGAAGTTAACAACCACCCTCGCATCGTTAGTAGGTAAAGCCTTTGCTTCAACCCATTTTGATACGTAGTCAACGGCTACGAGGATGTACTTGTTTCCTTTCGATGATGGAAACGGCCCCATAAAGTCGATGCCCCATACGTCAAAGATTTCGCACTCTTGGATGAAATTTTGAGGCATCTCATCTTTATGTGTGATCTTGCCTTGTCTTTGGCAAGCATCACAATGCTTAACCATTTAATGAGCATCATGATAAATGGAGGGCCAATAGAATCCGGAGTCAAAAACTTTTTTAGCGGTGTAATTAGGACCAAAGTGACCACCGGTAGGTCCTTTATGGCAAGCTTCAAGGATTTGTAAAGCCGCCGGCCCATCAACACATCTACGAATGATTAAATCCGCACATTGCTTGAAGAGATAAGGGTCGTCCCAATAGTACGTTTTAACATCCTTGAAGAATTTTTTCTTTTGTTGGGACGATAACCCTTCGATAAGAACACCACCCGCCAAATAGTTTGCAATGTCCGCAAACCATGGGGTATCATCAAGATTGGAATTAATAGACATTAAGGTCTCAAGGGGAAAGGATTCATTAATCTCTTGATTTGGAGATTCCCCTTGATAAGGATCCTCAAGTCTACTAAGATGATCCGCGGCTAGGTTTTCCGCTCCTTTTTTATCACGAATTTCGATTTTAAATTCTTGTAGGAGCAAAACCCAACGAAGGAGTCTCGGTTTAGCATCTTGCTTGGTCAATAAGTATTTCAAGGCGGAATGGTCGGTGTAAACGATGGTGGTGGAAAGCACAATATAGGGGCGGAATTTCTCAAAAGCATACACTACAGCTAAAAGCTCTTTTTCGGTAGTGGTATAATGCAATTGAGCCCCCGTCATTGTCTTACTAGCATAATGAATAGGTTGGAAATGTTTGTTAACTCGTTGAACTAAAACCGCTCCTACCGCGAAATCACTAGCATCGCACATGAGCTCGAAAGGTTACTCCCAATTCGGAGAGACTAAGACCGGTGCCTTAGTTAATTTACCTTTAAGAAGTTCGAAAGAGTCGAGACATTCTTGAGAGAAGATGAAAGGAGCATCCTTTTCTAAGAGATGAGTCATTGGACGAGCTATTTTCGAGAAATCTTGGATGAAACGTCGATAAAATCCCGCATGGCCTAAAAACTTCTAACTCCTTTGACGGTGGTAGGTGGAGGTAACTTAGCAATGACGTCAACTTTAGCACGGTCGACTTCGATACCGGCTTTGGAAATTTTATGACCGAGGACGATGCCTTCTTTTACCATGAAATGGCATTTTTCCCAATTAAGAACGAGACGAGTGTCTTCACACCGTTGGAGCATACGTTCTAAATTAGCAAGGCAAGAAGAGAAAGAATCACCATAGACCGAAAAATCGTCCATAAAGACTTCCATAGTTTCTTCAACCATGTCATGAAATATCGCCATCATACACCTTTGGAAAGTCCCGGGAGCATTGCATAGGCCGAAAGGCATTCTTTTGTAAGCAAATGTTCCATAAGGACAAGTGAATGTGGTTTTCTCTTGTCTTTTGGATCGATAGGGATTTGAAAATATCCGGAAAAGCCATCTAAGAAACAATAGAAATCGTTACCCGCTAAACACTCGAGCATTTGATCCATGAAAGGAAGAGGGGAAATGATCCTTACGAGTGGCATCATTGAGCTTACGATAGTCGATGTAAACTCGCCAACCCGTTACGAGTCGAGTAGGAATCAACTCGTTGTTTTCATTGGGAACAACGGTGATTCCGCCTTTCTTAGGCACACAATGGACGGGACTAACCCATGGCGAATCCGAGATAGGTTAAATCATTACGGCATCTAGAAGTTTGATAACTTCTTTCTTAATGACTTCATGAATTTTTGGATTAACCCTTCTTTGATTTTGGATTGCGGGTTTTGTGACAATCCGTCAATTTATGGTTGATATTTTATTCTCAATATTTATTTGAAAATATTATTTTATGAACTCACTTAATTTTTGGGAAGAAATTTGGATTTACGTCTTGGAGTAGCATCGACTACGTCTAAACCGGAGGATTCAACGTTACGTGCTTACATTTACATACACCGTCTTTAGTGACAGTCCGACATTTCAGAAAAATAAATTTGTCCATGAATATTATTTTGGAGTTTTAAATTTGTGTTGGTTTATAAACTCACAAATTTACGAGAAGAGATTAGGACTTGCGATTTTATTTTAACGTCCTTTACGACTAAACCGGAAACCTTAGGATTACGTATTTACGTTTTCGAACTCCGTTTTTGATGAGACAATTTTTATTGGATTCGTTTTGTGACGCTGATTCATAATTTATAAAAACGTTTTTCGTAAAACGACCCGAGGGCACGCGAATTGAGAAAATTAGAATCGAGGAATACCCGTAAACTAGTGAGATGGGACAAAATACATTGTCCCACCCCACTAGCTTAAATGGATGGCAACCTTGTGTACAACACACCAATTCGGTGGCAATTTTCTAAGTTAATAACTTACACATGTCCTTTGCTTACAACTTAAGCTTACCATCCAACAAAACCATCAACCTAACCACTCTTCTCATTTTCATCCATGCAAAACACTCTCCTCTCTCTCTCAACCCCATTTATGCCGTCCATCATCTCACCCTAAACATCCAATTTGATCAAAAATTTACCATGAATTCATATGTTATCTCTACATATGATGAAGCTCATTTGAAGCCCTATTGATTGGTGGTAATTATAACATCCAAGGAGGAGTTTCTATGGTGTCTTGAGGCTGATTTTCTACAAGTTGTTCATGAAGCATGGTGGTTATGAAGATGGTCTTGGTGCATCACAAGTTTCTCCATTAAATTCCATGTTTTGATCACAACCAACATCATCATGGTGGTATAAAGATTGTCCTCCTCATCTTCTTGTTATTTTGATTATATAAACATGTATTTTATTTCCTACTGTATATGTTTATGATGATTATATGATGATAAAAATGTTATGTGGGGATTTGTTGTTGATAATCATGGATAAAAAGATGAAAAACTATAAGAAACAAGGCTAAAATCTTGTCTAAATATGTTGGCTGTATAAAACAGTAAAGAATCAAGTGGTGAACTGATAAAAATGGCATAGATTAATATATTTAAAGTAAGCTATGGGTCTTGTACACATGTGAGAGTTGGCCATGCAATGGAATCAAAGTAATGAGTGAGATATGATCAAAACAAGTTTAAGGTATAAATATGAGGTTACTGTTTTGGACGATTTTTAGAAAATACTTAAAGGATGATTCAACAGTAGCTATAGAAGAGTTAAATATAGCACATATCATGTAGCTTATGTGATAAAAATTTGAGCTTCTATCTCCATGTAGAACTCAAGATATGGCAGTTTTGGTGAAAGTGAAGATAAAAATCAGATTTTTGGAAATTAAAGAATAATACTATTATATAAGCACTCAAATTTTAATAGTATAAATTATAATTAAAACCCACTAACTCATGAATTTTATTTATATAAATATGTATAAAGATAAATAAGTGGACATTTTATAAAAATGGTAACTTGTTATGTTTTATAAGTTATAAAAACTATAAACATGATTTTTACGACTTTTTCGGCTATTGCCGTAAAATTAACGTTTTTGCTAAATAAAACTTAGACGGTTGGACCCGTCTAATGTAAACTTTTATAAACTCATGTACTGATATATAGACATGTATAACAAGTAAAAACCGATAAAACCCGAACTATAGGACATACGAACGTTAACGGACTAAATTAACGTTATTAGACTAATAATACAACAAAAATGGACTAAAATACTTATGAACTTATTATTGGACTTAACCCATTTAGGCCCAACTTGTAAATTATAGATACTGATAATATAAGTATAACATGGATTAAAACAAGTTAAAGAACTTATAATAAGTTTATTGGACTTAAAACACGTAAATGGGTAAAACTAGTAAGCTAGTATAAAGGTTATCGACATATAACACTAAAAATGAGTAAACGAGAATATGTAAACCCACTTGATCATCATATATATATATAATCATCATATGTATACATAATTGTTATTTTTATAAAGTCATTGGACAAGAGTCTAAGACGAGTATTATTTGTCTAGGTTTCCGTGATTGAAGCACGTACCGTACGACCGAATTGCCGATAGCCCGCCTTCCCACATCAACGTGAGTTCATAGCCTCGCACTCTTTTAAATGTTTTTATAAATGTTTTATAAACCCGCGAGGGAGATAACATGTTAGTTTTTACAAAATAGGACACCATTTTTCCCGATTGTTTGTTTATTGATTTTGGACCCGAATGATTGAATGACCCGATTGTATGACCCGATAAATGATTAAAGGACCCGATAGATGAAATTAAATGGATTATTAAAGTTAGGTTATGTCACTAAAAGTCCCATTAGCATGAATTATGAACTACCGGGATTTGGTAGACGCTTATGCATTTAATAGTACTATTTGGGGACGATCACCCCAGTTCGCGCCTTGACGGTTGATCCCCGTCGTGCCACATTGATTGGTAAGCGAATTTATGTATGAGAAGATTTCCATAGCGTGACCTTTGTGACGACACACTACTTTAGATGGGCAAAATTGGTATCGGGTTAGCTACCCGTTGTTGGTTTAGTAAGGTAACAATGTCATGCGGCTTATAATAATCCAAAAACTAACGAAATACTATTAGACGCTTCGAATTACGATGTATTGCCTGACTAGCAATACAGGGTCATACTATTGATATTATGTTTGTGTTTTGGTTTCATAACCATACTCATATAACTGTTTTTATTTTCATACAACGTCGTAAGACGTATTGTATGACGTTTTTACGACATTGGCTCGTATAATGATTTTTAAGGCTTTTTATGACGTATCGTATTGTATGGTGTTTTTAACGACAATGATTCGTATAATGATTTTAAGGCAAATGCCTATATTACGATTTTCGATAAAGATTTGTATAAAATGACTTTGGCTATTTTACGGCCTATTACAACGATTTGTACGAATTGATTTTTGGTACTAATTTTATACCAAAGTTATATTGATGGAATTTATTAAACTCTATGAATTCACTCGGCGTTATCGCTGACCTTTTCTTTTAACATGTTTTATCTCAGGTGCTTGAAGGTAATTCTCGGGAAGACGACAAGAATTCATGGCCCACACCTAAACTATATTTTCCATTCAAATACTTTATAAAACTTTGTATGAAATATAATGACTTGGGACCGATGTAACTTTGATATTTATGAATGGAAATGCTTTTATTATTAAACGACGCGATTTTTATGCGTTGTCTATGATGTGAGTAATGTGCTATCCCGTAACACCAACGAGTCTTCCGCTGTACTGAGTTGTATGAATTTGGGGGTGTTACAGTTTGGTACCAGAGCTCTCGTTATAGAGAACGAAAGATTTTTAAAACTAAGGTTTTGAATAAAACGTTTCAAAATCTTTTTACTAAAAACATTTTTCTAAAAATGTCTAAAAATCTTTTGACTATAACGGTGCCGATGAATTCCCGAGTTACCGACAAGGCCAAGACTGAGAAGTGTTATTTTAATATATATATATAACTTGGATTATATATATATATATATGATGTAATTTTATTACATGATTGTTTGATGATTATTTTGATTTTTATACGAGGTATTTATACGACGTAGATTGTCACAAGTAACCCTAAATCCCCTAGTAAATTAATCGAAGCTATTCTCGTAGGAATTCTAGCTATCCTAGATCTAAACCAAGTTGCGGATATTCATGATCCCAGCAAATGGTTGATATTCGTAGAAATGTAGATATTAGTTGATTATGATACTGAAAAAGAATTGGCGAGATTAAATCTGATATCGATGTCATGACGATCTTTCCATATAGAGTGGAGTTTGACAAAACGTTACCACCTAGAAAGATGTCATCTGATTCGTTGTCATCCAATTCTTAAATTTGAAATCGAAAGGGTGAATGTTGCACTTGAGGCTGTTATTTGAACCATTACCCAAAAGCCTCATGCCACTAATACCTTTCCGAGAAGTCTAGTTGAATGATCAATTCATTTCATACTAGTGACTCATTTGATAGTTATTGATAAAGGAGTTATAGGATTGGAAATTAAGCGTTGATAATATCAAGCTTTTATTGCCCTTTTAAGGTCTATAAATAAGATTGAAAGTATTGGAGAATGAAGTAGGATATCGAATTGAGTGTAAGATGATTGAAATTGGAATAAAGTGAAACTTAACCTGTATGGAATATGAGATTGTTAATATAAGTCGTTAAGTTATTTGATTGAATTATGAGGTTTTAAATGATTTTTGATTCGTGTTAAGGGTTGTTCCTAGGCCATTGTCCACTAACGAGGATGCCCAGTGTCCAAGAAATAAATTGAAGAAATCTTCTTTTGAATTGAGACCGATGGATCTTCTGGGACATGTGGAACACCTAATGACTCTTGTAGATTAGTATTCATTGAGGTATCTTTTAAAAATATCCCTAACTTAACTGAGATATCAGTTGGTAGGATGAGTTCTGAGAATTGTATGACATAGTGACACGTAATGTGTTACGGTACAATTTTGACTTGTTTGTGATTAATGAAAAAGAATACCTTTGATTGCTAAATTCTACATGTATCGATGTTATCTATCCTTTCTTGCTTCATCCTAATGTTTGCATTAGTGATGCAACCATTGAATAAGTACTCATCTCGAATTGAGTTACGTTGTGGATTATTCTCTTTGTATTCCTGAGTGCCATCGAAGTCATGAACCTCATGATTATTTGGCTAAGTTCATTTCCTATCATATCGTAGTTAGTTCTTGGTGAACAACTCTTCATCACTCTTTTGCAGATCACACATTGTTTTTGTAAAGTTAAAACGGTATCCTTTGAGAAAATTTAATTTTCATCACAATAAGGATTATTCAAAGTGAGATTTATAAGTGATTGATATCAAAATGAAGTTGTTTATGAGACGCTTTGAAAACTTAATTGTTTTCATAACAAAGAAAATCTTTGTAAATTTATTTTTGATTCTTATTTAAGAATTAAGCATGAAAACGTTTTTATTATGAACATGATGATAAAATTTTGACGAACTGAGTATTGCATCGTTAATCTTGAAATTGTATATAGTTGCGCGCCTACATACAATTTGGAAGGGACCATGCAAGGCTGATTAGTAGTCACCATAAAATTGTTAATAAAAATTATATTTTCTTTAAAAATTGTGAAAAATTAAATTTTATGAGATCTGCAAGAAGTGCAAAATAGGGACATAATGTTAGAGACATCTACATATGTGCCCGTGCCATCTATTCTTCTGAGTCGAATTTACTCATCTGTGGAAATTGTCTTATTTGACAATTGACAATTCTTTCTTGTCCAATTCTCTCGTAGTAAGATTCTTAGGAAAAGTATCTGATTACCAAATGTTGATACCCGACTGGATGTATTGACGTTGTATCATTTCTTATGATTTAATTTCATTTGAATGACCTGGGTAACGATCCGAGGAGCTTTCGAATGCGTACTCAAATTATGAAAACTTGGGATATATTCATAATTCGTTAAATGTTTTCGTCTGTATCTGACTTGAAATTCTCCCGCATAGATTATGCGTTAACCTTACTCTTTTAATAGTAATTATGTCTCCATATATCCTTGAATTTGTGAAGGATTATGAGTTATTATTAGTCTTTTGAGAAGTTCACATCTTATCGACGACAATAAAACTGGAAAGTTGATAGTGCCAGTATAATGGATTGATTGATTATGACATGACGGCATTGTCTTAATTGATGGGAACTCGAGTAGAATTCCCTAAATGATAAGATGTTGATTATCAAAAGTGATATAAATAATTCTTGATGGATGATTTTATCCTGCATTTAGACTTGAAATTATATCGTGAATGGTTGTGAATTAGTCATAGATATTATAATCTAGAAAGAACTTAAAAAAAATGAAGGTATTAAAAAGATAATTCTGTTATTTGAAACTTTAGTAAGTATTTGTTGGTGAATTACCTAGACTTTCGCCATTAAGGCAAGTTGAAATTGGTATTGATTATATTCCCGGTGCTGCACCTATGGCTTGTGCACTGTACGTCAGCACCATCTAAATTAAAGGAATTACGTACAACTGAGAGTTGTCGGAGAAAGATTTTATTATACCAAGCCTGTCATCATGAAGAGCTATGGTGTTATCATTCCTTATATTTATAGATTACTGTGAACTGAGTAAATTGACAATCGAAAACGAAATCCATAACTCGAAATGGAAGATTTGTTCGATCATTTACAAGGTTTTTAAGATTTGATCCACGGCATGGTTATTATCAACTTCGAATCCGCGAAGAAGATTATTCATTCCAATCACTACATCTGGTACTTGTAATGAATATTATGAGTTTCAAGTGATGTCGTTTGGATTGACTAACACACATGTAGCATTCATAAATTTGGTGAATCACGTGTGTAGGCTGTAAATTGATAAATTCATGCTTGAGATCATTAAGGATCAATTGTTTGTATATAAGAATAATAATGAGTTAATAATTAGTTATAAATTGCCCTGAATTGGCTAAACAATGAAAACCTATACCTTAAATATTTAACATGTGATTAAGGACTTAATCCTTTATATGATTTAACCGTGTGATTAATAGATAATGGAAGCTATATTGACTTTTCAAAGATTAGAACCATTAACGCTTAGGGATTAAAAACTTAATCCTTTACATAAGATGACCGTTGGATTAGTAATGGTAAGATGTATGCATATAGACTCTTCAAAAATTAAGAGCCCTTTTAAGACTTTGGATTTTACCAAAAAGAAATGGAAATATGTTTTGACAAATGTTTTAACAAATGTTTTAACAAAGGGTTTTTAAAGGAATTATTCCCTTATACACAAACCATTTAACTAAACTTCTGTTTAGGGGTAAATGTTTGTGTATACCTCAAGATAACTTAAGAAGGATTGAGTAGAACCGTTAAACCATGACATAAAAATTGAAACGACAATTTTTGCTTTTCAAATAAGAAAACTTTGACCAAAGTATAAACAAAGGTTTTTCGAACATTTACGAATCTCATTAAATATTTTCGATAAATCAGCAAAAATCTTAATAATTAAAGTCAAATTTATTTTGAACATTTTATATAATTGGTCGAACTAAGAAATTTAAAACTATTACGTTTCATAAAAATTAACTAATAATTATTTAATTAATTATGATAATTATCGACGCTTTAGACTCCGGATTGAGAAAAACTGATAAAAATGATAGATGAGACGAAACTGAAACTTAGAAATTATGAAGAAAGAAATTTTGAATAAATACGGTTATGATACCTATTTCATCAGGAAGGTGAACGTAATTACTGACGCATAATATAGAAAGAATATTTGAGTGAATTGTGGACATGATAATTATATCATCATGAGAAGTGAATATAGATACCGACGCATTATGTATAAAAGATAAAGAATCCATTAGGACGTGTTCCTTAATAATGAAGGTGCAAAATAAATTGCCAAACAATTTAAAATATAGCCGATGATTGTAAAAAGGATAATATAGATAATAAAAAGGGATTCCCGGCTAATATGAACCATTAGAATTGAGAAGCCGATAGCGTTAAATGTTTTAAAGGGCCGTTTATGGTTGCCTAAATATGGAAAATTATAAGATATAGTTATGTTGGAATTTGTAAGTATAAGTATTCTATTTATGTCATTTATGACTAAAAGTATCTTTGTCTGAAGAAGCTGTACTAATGGCAATTATGAAGGCAGACATCGCCTCATACATTAGTAAACGTCTAGCTATTGCAAAGGTCATCATCTGAATTTAATTCGATTTGGGTCATCGTCGACAGACTGACCAAATCTGCTAATATCATTCTCGTTAATGATAAATGCAAAAGAGTTATGTAAACATAATGTGCCTGTATCGAACATCTACATCAAGATCCTCGCTTCGCATCGAATTTCTAGAGATTTGCTCAGAAATCATTGAGAACGAACCTTGATGAGAGTACTATGTACCACCCCAAATCGAAGGGACGAGGTAAAGTAACGATACAAAGTAATACAAGTGTTGTTTTATGTTTGAATGATTGACCTTTGGTAATAGACCGTATAATCGTTTTCCTTTGGAGAGATTATCATTGATAATCATCATGTTAGGATTGAGATCGAATCTTGTTAGGATCTAAATCTTAGAGCATATGTAAGCAGGAATTGAGATGAAGACACCCGACATACACCCATTGTGAGTTGGACATGTCTTTTAGGTTTAAGGTTTCCTATGATGGCGAACCTAACCTTACAAAATACCCGACCCGCGAGACCTGAAATGATTGTTGAAATTAGGATCTGATTATTGACAGCCGGTAGTGGGCAAGAGGTTATGTGAATGTGGAATGTAGATCTTGAAGTGCCAAATGGGTAGCGAAGTTATGCCAAAATTTTTAAAAACTTGGAAAAATGAACTCATGATCTGACAAATCATGGGATATAAGTCCCCGTTGTATGGGACCATTGAGATGACGTAAAAGTTGGGATTGAAAGGAATATAAGCTGGATCTACCCTAGGACTTCAAGGACTGCGTAAATTATGTTTCGTATATCGAACTTGATGGAATATCTATCAAGTGAGAATCTGATTATTCTTAATAGAGCTTAGATCAGCGAAAAGTTGCATTCATCAAAAACCCGTGAACATCATGGATAGAGAAAGTAAGTCAACATTAAGCCTGATCTTATTCCCGTAGTTATGTTTGATGAAACTCGCGTATTATAATGGATTACACTTATGAGAAAAGACCGAATGTGGAGGAAATACCCACATGGCTTTAACTCTATAAGAAGCGAGTAGTAAGGTAAGATGATCTTTGAGGACAAAGATCCTGTTTATGGGTAAATGTTGTGACAATCCGTCAATTTATGGTTGATATTTTATTCTCAATATTTATTTGAAAATATTATTTTATGAACTCACTTAATTTTTGGGAAGAAATTTGGATTTACGTCTTGGAGTAGCATCGACTACGTCTAAAACGGAGGATTCAACGTTACGTGCTTACATTTACATACACCGTCTTTAGTGACAGTCCGACATTTCAGAAAAATAAATTTGTCCATGAATATTATTTTGGAGTTTTAAATTTGTGTTGGTTTATAAACTCACAAATTTACGAGAAGAGATTAGGACTTGCGATTCTATTTTAACGTCCTTTACGACTAAACCGGAAACCTTAGGATTACGTATTTACGTTTTCGAACTCCGTTTTTGATGAGACAATTTTTATTGGATTCGTTTTGTGACGCTGATTCATAATTTATAAAAACGTTTTTCGTAAAACGACCCGAGGGCACGCGAATCAAGAAAACTAGAATCGAGGAATACCCGTAAACTAGTGAGATAGGACAAAATACATTGTCCCACCCCACTAGCTTAAATGGGACGGCAACCTTGTGTACAACACACCAATTTGGTGGCAATTTTCTAAGTTAATAACTTACACATGTCCTTTGCTTACAACTTAAGCTTACCATCCAACAAAACCATCAACCTAAACCACTCTTCTCATTTTCATCCATGCAAAACACTCTCCTCTCTCTCTCAACCCCATTTATGCCGTCCACCATCTCACCCTAAACATCCAATTTGATCAAAAATTTACCATGAATTCATATGTTATCTCTACATATGATGAAGCTCATTTGAAGCCCTATTGATTGGTGGTAATTATAACATCCAAGGAGGAGTTTCTATGGTGTCTTGAGGCTGATTTTCTACAAGTTGTTCATGAAGCATGGTGGTCATGAAGATGGTCTTGGTGCATCACAAGTTTCTCCATCAAATTCCATGTTTTGATCACAACCAACATCATCATGGTGGTATAAAGATTGTCCTCCTCATATTCTTGTTATTTTGATTATGTAAACATGTATTTTATTTCCTATTGTATATGTTTATGATGATTATATGATGATAAAAATGTTATGTGGGGATTTTTTGTTGATAATCATGGATAAAAAGATGAAAAACTATAAGAAACAAGGCTAAAATCTTGTCTAAATATGTTGGCTGTATAAAACAGTAAAGAATCAAGTGGTGAACTGATAAAAATGGCATAGATTAATAGATTTACAGTAAGCTATGGGTCTTGTACACATGTGAGAGTTGGCCATGCAATGGAATCAAAGTAATGAGTGAGATATGATCAAAACAAGTTTAAGGTATAAATATGAGGTTACTGTTTTGGACGATTTTTAGAAAATACTTGAAGGATGATTCAACAGTAGCTATAGAAGAGTTAAATATAGCATGTTGGGAATAAATCTATGCTTATTTGTTTCCCCTGCTAGTTGATTATTCATACCCCTGCTAGAGTAAGTTCCCCCTGCTAAATAACAAAGGCAGGGGGATACGTTCCCCTGCTGGAGTCAAAGGCCCTGCCGTCAAGATAAATATGGAATAGATCTTTACGCGTTTCAGTTATTATTCCTTAATACTTTCCATAGTTTGTTAGTAGTGATCTTGTACGTGGGTCCTTGCATCTATAAAAGGACTCACTAGGTTAGCATGCAAAGTGTGTCTTTCTCATTTCGTTTTTCATTATTATTACTTTAAGGTTTTGTAAACCCTAATACCACTTTGGGTATTCGTATATCTTTGATATATTAAAGTTCAACGTTTGAATCTCATTTGTTCTTGTGCTAAACATTACATTCCGCATCTTGTTTAGTTACTTTGCTTTGCAAAGTTTCTCTAGTGTTAGATTGAATTCTTTCTCTCTATCACAACCCTTAAACAAGCTATTAAGGTTTAAGATCTGACTTTGGGATCAACAAGTGGTATCAGAGCTTGTTGAGAAACTTTGTCTAAATCAAGAACAAAATCCTCAAAGCAAACATGTCTTCAGATTCATCCACAAATAGCAACAACCACAATAACCTCAAGTTACCCATGTTGGATCCTGAAAACTTTGAATTATGGGAATTCAGAATCCAACAATACCTGAAAATGGAACACTATGTTCTCTGGGAGATCATAGAGTTTGGTGACCAATTCAACAAAATGGTGGCAGTTGAAGAAGGCAAGGATGAAGGTGAAAGCTCCAAAGGTAAGGACAAGAAGAAATCTGCTGCTCTATGTGATAAGGAAATACTGGCTAGAAGGCATGATGTCAGGGCTCATAGCTCTTTGCTGTTGGCCCTACCTGATAGACATCAACTCAGATTCAGGAAATACAAAACAGCTAAGGAGCTATGGGAAGCCATAGGCACAACCTTTGGAGGAAATGAAGCCACAAAGAAGAAAAAGAAGAACCAAATGCTGGATGATTTTGCTTCTTTCAAAGCAAATGGTGATGAATCAATTGGAGCTATTTACAATAGGCTTCAAGACATGGTGGCCCACTTGGAATTCTTTGATATTGAGGTGACAAGAGAGCAGGTGAATACCAGGTTTCTTAACAGCCTCCAGAAAGAATGGTTTGTCTATAAGGCAATCTGGCAGAATAAGGATGACTTGGACAACAAGAATATTGATGATATATACAATAACTTAAAAGTTTTTGAACCTATTGTCAATGAAATGAAGTCAAAAGGGACAATTCCCACCAACTCAAGTGGAGTGGCTGATCCCCCTGCTAACATGGCATTCATATCACAAAGCAGTGGAATCGCCAAGAACAGTGGATGCTCAAGAAGTATGACTAGACACAAAGCTTACTTGTCTAACTTTGTACCCCTGCATGACAATGATGGTGTTTCTTTTGGAGATGGGCATGGAACTATAACAGGAAAAGGAACTATTGTCACAAATGGGATGACTTTTGACAATGTGTACTTGGTGAAGGAACTTAAGTATAATCTCTTCAGTGTGTCACAGATGACTGATAACAATAATTTTGTCTTGTTTACTGACACTGAATGCTTGGTATTAGGAAAGGAATTTGTCTTACCAAAAGACACTCCAATTGTTCTCAGAACACCGAGACAGAAGAACATGTACACAATTGATCTCAAGGACATCTCTCTCCAAGACAATGAAACATGCTTCATTGCCAAAGCTTCAGCAGATGAATGTAAGAAATGGCATAGAAGACTTGGTCATCTTAACTTCAAGAACATGAACAAACTAGTAAAGCATAACCTGGTTCATGGTCTTCCTTCCAAGTCTTTTGCCACTGAACATACTTGTGCAGCATGTCTGAAAGGGAAGCAACACAGAGCATCTTGCAAGTCAAAAACAAGTATGTCCACCACCAAGCCATTGGAACTACTACATATGGATCTTTTTGGTCCTACTTCTGTGGCAAGTATAATGAAGAAATGGTACTGCTTAGTGATTACTGATGATTTTTCAAGGTTTACATGGACATTCTTTCTATTTGAAAAGAGTGACACTGCTGATGTACTCATTGGGTTCATCAATCAAATTGAACTGTCAAAAAGCATGAAGGTAGTTACCATAAGATCAGACAATGGTGGTGAGTTCAGAAATCACAAGCTGGATTCTTTCTGCATAAACAAAGGCATCAAGAGGCAATTTAGCATTGCTAGAACACCTCAACAGAATGGAGTGGCAGAAAGAAGGAATAGGACACTCATTGAAGCTGCAAGAACTATGCTGTCTGATTCCAAACTTCCAGTTATCTTTTGGGCTGAAGCTGTATCCACTGCTTGCTATGTGCAAAACAGGGCCTTGGTGGTCAAGGCACACAACAAGACCCCTTATCAGCTGTTTAATGGAAGACCTCCCTTAATTGACTTTTTCGGACCTTTTGGGTGTCATGTTATCATCTTGAACACCATTGACAATCTTGGTAAGTTTAGTGAAAAGGGTGATGATGGATACTTTGTGGGTTATTCCTTAAACAGCAAGGGATATAGGGTCTTCAACAAAAAGACAAGCAAAATCACAGAAAATCTTCATGTGAACTTTCTTGAAGACAAACCTGAAGATGTTCAAACAGGTCCTGACTGGTTCTTTGATATAGATGTACTTTCTAAGTCCATGAATTATGTACCTGTTGTCTTGCAGAACACTAACATTTCAGGTACTCAAAAAACAATTGCTGCTGAGAAGTCACCTCTAAGGTACATGAATGTACCCTCATTGTTTCCTAGTGAAGCTGATAAACAAGAAGATAACTCTGCTTTAGGAAAAGAACAGCCAATCTCATCTCCTGCTATGTCTGAAGGCAGTGGAATGGCTGAAAGCAGTGGAATCCTGGATTCCCCTGCCAGAGGAATTGATTCCTCTCTCACAAAGGATCATGATGCTAATGAGACTACTGATGCAGAAAGAGAATCCCCACTCATCTCATCATCTACACCCATAAATGATGGTCCTATCATATCCAGCAGTGGAAGCAGAATCATCAGAAGTGGAGGTCCTAGTTATTCAGAGCTTCATTCTGCTCACAAGCACCCATCTTTGGGTCATGTTGTCTCATTTGGAAGTTCCTTTGAGGACTTCTTTCCTAATCAAAATAGCCCCATCAATTCTGATTTGGAAGAAGATGAAACAAAAGTCATCATGCAGCCTACCTATAGAATCAATAAGGATCATCCTATCTCTCAGATCATTGGTGATCCTGAAGCCCCCAGACATACAAGGTATACAGCAAAGGAGCACAGCTTCATTGCTAACATCACCATGAAGTTCAATCATGACAACATGCAATGTTGTCTGTTTACTGCATTTTTGTCACAAGAAGAGCCAAAGAAGATTTTTCAGGCTTTAAATGACCCAAGCTGGGTTGAAGCTATGCAAGAAGAGCTCTTACAATTTGACATACAAGAGGTTTGGATTCTGGTTGATTGTCCCAAATGGGCAAGGCCTATTGGGACCAAGTGGGTGCTCAGGAACAAAAAGGATGAAAGGGGTATAGTTGTCAGGAACAAGGCAAGGTTAGTAGCACAAGGGTATACTCAGGAAGAAGGAATTGATTATGAAGAGGTGTTTGCTCCAGTAGCAAGGATTGAAGCTATTAGATTATTCCTTGCTTATGCCTCATTTATGGACTTCACTGTTTTCCAGATGGATGTGAAAATTCTTATATGGAACCATTGATGAAGAAGTCTATGTCATGCAACCACCAGGGTTTGAAGATCCAAAACATCCTGACAAAGTATACAAAGTGAAAAAGGCCATGTATGGCCTTCACCAAGCTCCCAGAGCCTGGTATGGTACTCTTTCCAAATATCTCTTAGACAATGGATTCAGCAGGGGGAAGATTGATCAGACCCTGTTTACAAAGAAACAAAAGGGTGACCTTCTGCTAGTACAAGTCTATGTGGATGACATCATTTTTGGATCAACTAACTCCATGCTTAGCAAAGAGTTTGCCAAATTGATGCAGGATAAATTTCAAATGAGTGCTATGGGAGAACTAAACTTCTTTTTGGGGTTACAAGTTCAACAGCGGAAAGATGGGATATTTATCTCACAAGACAAATATGTAGCTGAGATTGTAAAGAAGTTTGGCATGTCTGATGGGAAGAAGGTGTCCACTCCCATGGACAAGGATCATCCATGGGGCAAGGATGGTCCTGGAAAGCCTATTGATGTCAGGAATTACAGGTCTATGATTGGGTCTCTTATGTATCTCACTGCTTCAAGACCTGACATCATGTTTGCAGTCTGCTTATGTGCAAGATACCAGGTGTCACCAACAGAGTGTCACTTATTTGCTGTGAAAAGAATTTTTAGGTATCTAAAATGTAATCCTACCTTAGGACTCTGGTATCCAAAGGAGTCACCATTTGAGCTGATAGCTTATTCAGATAGTGATTATGCTGGTGACAACAATGATAGAAAGTCTACAACAGGGGGATGCCAATTTTTGGGGAGCAGGCTTATATCTTGGCAATGTAAGAAGCAGACTATCATGGCAACATCCACAACTGAAGCTGAGTATGTAGCAGCTGCTGCATGCTGTGGTCAAGTTCTTTGGGTGCAAAATCAATTGCTTGATTATGGGTACAACTTTCTTAAAACCAAGATATTTATTGACAACAACAGCACTATTTGCATCATAAAGAACCCTGTTTTTCATAGCAAAACCAAACACATTGAAATTAGACATCACTTTATCAGAGATTGTTTTGAAAAAGGACTGATTGTCCCTGAGAAAATTGATACAGAACTTAATGTTTCTGATCTTTTAACAAAAGCTTTTGAGGTAGGGAGGTTTCAGTATCTGGTTGCAGGTATTGGAATGGTTACTCCTTAAAAATCTGATGTCTATTTTTGTCATGTGTAATCAGGGTTACTTCATTGCTGTTGTTGTATAATTGTTAGTCAATTTTACCATTTCTTTCATTCCACTGCTTTTTAACACTGATTCCCCTGCCTGGGGTTCATTCCCCTGCCAAGAGAATTTTTCTCTTGAGCTGGGTGTGTTATGTTTACAAAAGTGGTTTTATGTGGTTTTAGACTAACAATGCAGAGGTTCATATGGTGCATACTACTCTCCTTGGTGGATCAGGTATATACTCTATGTTTCAGGGGAGGTTAGGTCAAACCTTTAGAATTCAGGGTATTCTTAGGATACTCATATATGATTCTAGATCATATCCATTGGTGAGTGGGGGTTCAGGGTAATGATGACTTGCTGCACAGCTTGTCTAAACTCTGAAACCTTGAGGCACTGTAGTGTGTGTTTGCATTTCTTTATTCAAGCAGCTTGCTGTTCAAAATACAGATGTGTGGCACACATTGCCAAGACTAACTGACCATAGGTAAGGGACAAGGTTGGGATGGTGACTGGGGTATGCATGATTTCTTGGGATTACCTGGTGTAGGGGGACTTATGTATTAACTTTTTGTATTGGGACCATTGCTGAATAGAGGACTCTTGAGATTCTATGTATCTATCTTGTGTATACAAGTGTGTGCATTAGAGCAGAGCTAGTTAGCATTAGTCCCTTCATGACTAGTTTAATACCCCTAGGAAAGTTTCCCCTGCTTTTATTTTTTATTCCCCTGCCTTCACAACATTCCCCTGTTTGACCATTGACCGACAATACCGTTACCCTGTTCATAGCCGTTGGGCCTGCTTACTTAAATTTTGGTTAGGGAATTTTTTATTCTTTTTAAAAGATATTTAAGGCGCTTTCTTAGCTGATTGGTAATCTTTTCCTTCTATTTCAAATATATTAATTTTTTATCAAGATTTATCTTTGATATTTTTGCAATTTGAAAATTTTGGTCCAATCATAGCTCTCTAATTCGCCTATATAAACTCAATTCCCTTTACCAGCAGGTCTACAAATCTCTCTCGACCTAATCCCACTTACCTCCCATCTCTATAAACCTCTAAACAATTTTCCAAATTCATCATGACTCTTAAAATCGCTCCTAATCATAACCAAATTGCTTTGCTTCATGATGAACCAGCCGAGTTTGCTGAGGCTGTGGCCTTTCTAAAGTCCTCGTACTTCAAAGTGGCCCTGCTCATCAATCCTCGCATTTATACCTCACACATTCAACAGTTCTGGTCTAAAGCCATGACCAAAACAGTGAATGGAGAGGTCATAATTCAAAGCACAGTTGATGGTCATTCCAAGGTAATCTCACTTGCCTCCATTAGGGAGAACCTTCTCCTTGATGATGAGGATTGAATAACCAACTTTTCTGAGGCTGAAATTTTTGAAGGTCTTGAAAAATTGGGGTATAAACTTTCTGAAAATCAAAAATTAAAGTTTGCTAAAGGCCAGTTTGCCCCTCATTGGAAACTTTTGATTCATACTATTATGCAATGTTTGTCACCCAAAACCACTGCTTTTAATGAAGTTGGTAGTGAGATAGCTTCTGCCCTGATCTGCTTTGCAACAGGAAGGAAGTATTGTTTTTCTCAAATGATTTTTAAAGGCATGGTTAAAAATGTTTCAAGCACCTCAAAGTTTTGTATGTATCCAAGGTTTATAGAAGTTTTGCTGAATATGAGTGATCATGGTCCCATTACACACAGAAACTATTTTTCAGCAACCAAACACACAACCAAACTTTTCACCACATTACTTGCACCATCACCTTTGTTCTCTGGCAAAAATATTCCATTCACTTCAATCATGCTAGATCAAATCAGACGGGAAGAAGCCAAACATCAAACAGCCATAAATCCACCTGCTGAATCCCCTGCCAAGAACCTACCACCTGCTGATCCACACCAAGAAAGGCGTTCAAAATCCAGGTTTGCCAGGTCTCCCTTGCCTGGTGAATCTTCACAAGCAGCAGAGAGGAGAGTCTCCAAGAGTTTGGAGCAACCTGGGGGTTTGGCTGCCACTACTGTCTCATCCTCAAGGGGTGAGCAGGATAGTGACACCATCAATCCCACTCCATGATATCCAACAAGGGGAGCAATCTCCTTCTAGGATTGAGAGCAGTATGAAACCTTTGACAAACTTGGAATTGACGAAAATGTGCATGAGCCTGAAAAGGCAGAATGCACAACTTGTACAAGATGTCAAAAAGCAAGGTCTGGTTATCTCTCATTTGGAAACCAGACTTGCTACTCTTGAGGGGAGGAGAAAGCCCAGACTGATTCTTTCCACAGATGAGGATGCTTCCAAAGGGGAGGAAATTCCAACCAAAGAAGGATCTACTGAGTATTATTCATATCCTGGTGGAGAGCATGGAAAGATAAAAAGTGCTAAGGAAGGAATGGAGAGAGAAAGTGCTGATGAAGGAAGTGACAAGGGGAGTGCAACCAAAGATATTGCTCAAACATTGCTCACTATGGGCAATCAAGAAGAAGCCCCTGCCTCAAAAGTTTCCCCTGCCATTGCTGATCCCACTGCTGTAAGTTTATCCCCTGCTAAGAACATAACTCAAACATTTGTTAGGAAGAACAGAAAGCAACCAGCTCAGAAGGGGATAACAATCAAAGAACCTGCAACTAAAGCAAAACCAGCACCAGCAGTGGATCCAAAAGACAAAGGAAAAGGAATCATGGTGCAACAGCCCAAGAGAAAATACAAGCATCTGACTCCTGAACAGCAGAAGATCCAAGAAGCTCATGATGCACAAGTAGCTCTCAGGCTACAACAAGAGGAAATGGATATGCAGGATCAAAGGATGGAGAAGATGAGGCCCAAAGAACTGCTAAAACAGGTTGAGATTATGCATAGGGAACTAGATGATCGGGTACCTCATGTTGAAGAATTTCTTAATCAATGGGAGAAGGAGTTGAAAAATGCTCCTTTGGAAGACAGGTATGAGTTGACTTGCCTTGTTTACAAATTTCAAACTGAATATCTGGAAAGAAGGGCAATGCAAATTCAGAGTGAGAAGTATAGAACATCAGAGAAAGGGAAACTTGACCACTACAAAGTTCTGCTTAAAAGGCATAGAAAGTGGAAGGATGGTGACTTCACAGATATGAGCTTTGAAGCCATAAAGAGAGCAGTCAGACCAGTTCTAAAGTTGTATGATGTGGAGGATTGGATGACTATCAACACTCCTGAGGAAGCTGAGTATCTTAGGAGACAAGGTGAAGTACTACAGAAAGCTAGAGCAACAAAGAAAAGAAAAGCTGGAGAGACTACACAAGCAGGTGCATCATCCCCAGCAGGGGAATCACACCAAGCAGATGAAAGTTTTCCAGAAGTGCTTGAGAAATCGGTACTTAATGCACAAAGAGCTGCAAAGAGACTCAAGAGAATGGAGCAAGTGGGCATAATCACTAAAGAGTCTCAAGGGCCATCAAATGATGAAATTGATAAACAGCTGATTTTGCAGGAAAATGATGAAATCTCACCTAGTGAACTTGGAAAGAAGTTTGCTATTATAGAGTATGCTGTTTATGAACACAAGGGGAGAACTTGGTGGAAGCTTACAAGGGCTGACAATACAGCACAGACATTTCTAAGCCTAGATGTCATGTTTCAGATTTTGGATAGTGAAGACTTAGAAGATCCGTGGAAAATATTGAAGAAAACATTTGCTGCAAAACCTCCTACCATGGATGGTGTGGAGAAGGATTGGGTAATCTGGGAGTGCATGCATAGAATGTATGAACATGAATTATTTGATCCTCTATTTGATGCAGTGAATAAAGGAGATTTGGTGTATTGGAAGCTATTTACAAATTCTGGGGTTTATGAGGTAGTAATGGAAGGTGTGAGTGTTTATTTACTCAATCATAGGTATTATCCTTTCTCTCAGGAAACCTTGAAGAAGTTAGCACAGGCTAAGTTAATTGTTGATGCCAAAAAGCCTGTTGCTTATGATCTGGTAAGAATGGTTCATAGTCAGATTTGGCCAGAGAGTTTGTAAGCATCCTCATTAACTAGCATTTATTCAGAAACTTGTCTTTAGGGGAAAGCACAAGTTTAGGGGAGGATTGTTGGGAATAAATCTATTCTTATTTGTTTCCCCTGCTAGTTGATTATTCATACCCCTGCTAGAGTAAGTTCCCCCTGCTAAATAACAAAGGCAGGGGGATCCGTTCCCCTGCTGGAGTCAAAGGCCCTGCCGTCAAGATAAATATGGAATAGATCTTTACGCGTTTCAGTTATTATTCCTTAATACTTTCCATAGTTTGTTAGTAGTGATCTTGTACGTGGGTCCTTGCATCTATAAAAGGACTCACTAGGTTAGCATGCAAAGTGTGTCTTTCTCATTTCGTTTTTCATTATTATTACTTTAAGGTTTTGTAAACCCTAATACCACTTTGGGTATTCGTATATCTTTGATATATTAAAGTTCAACGTTTGAATCTCATTTTTTCTTGTGCTAAACATTACATTCCGCATCTTGTTTAGTTACTTTGCTTTGCAAAGTTTCTCTAGTGTTAGATTGAATTCTTTCTCTCTATCACAACCCTTAAACAAGCTATTAAGGTTTAAGATCTGACTTTGGGATCAACATAGCACATATCATGTAGCTTATGTGATAAAAATTTGAGCTTCTTTCTCCATGTAGAACTCAAGATATGGCAGTTTTGGTGAAAGTGAAGATAAAAATCAGATTTTTGGAAATTAAAGAATAATACTATTATATAAGCACTCAAATTTTAATAGTATAAATTATAATTAAAACCCACTAACTCATGAATTTTATTTATATAAATATGTATAAAGATAAATAAGTGGACATTTTATAAAAATGGTAACTTGTTATGTTTTATAAGTTATAAAAACTATAAACATGATTTTTACGACTTTTTCGGTTATTGTCGTAAAATTAACGTTTTTGCTAAATAAAACTTAGACGGTTGGACCCGTCTAATGTAAACTTTTATAAACTCATGTACTGATATATAGACATGTATAACAAGTAAAAAACCGATAAAACCCGAACTATAGGACATACGGACGTTAACGGACTAAATTAACGTTATTGGACTAATAATACAACAAAAATGGACTAAAATACTTATGAACTTATTATTGGACTTAACCCATTTAGGCCCAACTTGTAAATTATAGATACTGATAATATAAGTATAACATGGATTAAAACAAGTTAAAGAACTTATAATAAGTTTATTGGACTTAAAACACGTAAATGGGTAAAACTAGTAAGCTAGTATAAAGGTTATCGACATATAACACTAAAAATGAGTAAACGAGAATATGTAAACCCACTTGATCATCATATATATATAATCATCATATGTATACATAATTGTTATTTTTATAAAGTCATTGGACAAGAGTCTAAGACGAGTATTATTTGTCTAGGTTTCCGTGATTGAAGCACGTACCGTACGACTGAATTGCCGATAGCCCGCCTTCCCACATCAATGTGAGTTCATAGCCTCGCACTCTTTTAAATGTTTTTATAAATGTTTTATAAACCCGCGAGGGAGATAACATGTTAGTTTTTACAAAATAGGACACCATTTGTCCCGATTGTTTGTTTATTGATTTTGGACCCGAATGATTGAATGACCCGATTGTATGACTCGATAAATGATTAAAGGACCCGATAGATGAAATTAAATGGATTATTAAAGTTAGGTTATGTCACTAAAAGTCCCATTAGCATGAATTGTGAACTACCGGGATTTGATAGACGCTTATGCATTTAATAGTACTATTTGGGGACGATCACCCCAGTTCGCGCCTTGACGGTTGATCCCCGTCGTGCCACATTGATTGGTAAGCGAATTTATGTATGAGAAGATTTCCATAGCGTGACCTTTGTGACGACACGCTACTTTAGATGGGCAAAATTGGTATCGGGTTAGCTACCCGTTGTTGGTTTAGTAAGGTAACAATGTCATGCGGCTTATAATAATCCAAAAACTAACGAAATACTATTAGACGCTTCGAATTACGATGTATTGCCTGACTAGCAATACAGGGTCATACTATTGATATTTTGTTTGTGTTTTGGTTTCATAACCATACTCATATAACGGTTTTTATTTTCATACAACGTCGTAAGATGTATTGTATGACGTTTTTACGACATTGGCTCGTATAATGATTTTTAAGGCTTTTTATGACGTATCGTATTGTATGGTGTTTTTAACGACAATGATTCGTATAATGATTTTTAAGGCAAATGCCTATATTACGATTTTCGATAAAGATTTGTATAAAATGACTTTGGCTATTTTACGGCCTATTACAACGATTTGTACGAATTGATTTTTGGTACTAATTTTATACCAAAGTTATATTGATGGAATTTATTAAACTCTATGAATTCACTCGGCGTTATCGCTGACCTTTTCTTTTAACATGTTTTATCTCAGGTGCTTGAAGGTAATTCTCGGGAAGACGACAAGAATTCATGGCCCGCACCTAAACTATATTTTCCATTCAAATACTTTATAAAACTTTGTATGAAATATAATGACTTGGGACCGATGTAACTTTGATATTTATGAATGGAAATTCTTTTATTATTAAACGACGCAATTTTTATGCGTTGTCTATAATGTGAGTAATGTGCTATCCCGTAACACCAACGAGTCTTCCGCTGTACTGAGTTGTATGAATTTGGAGGTGTTACAGGTTTAAAGTCATCTTCCATGAGAATTTTATGAGTACAAAAATTAGGATCAATTCCGCGAATGTCGGAGATTTTCCAAGCAATTGCTTTCTTATGATTCTTAAGCACATCGATAAGTCGGGATTTTTCATCTTCTTTTAAGTCCTTAGCAATAATGACGGGCAACTTATTATCCTCCTCTAAGAAAACGTACTCTAAATGAGACGGTAAATCCTTAAGCTCTAAATCCGGCGGATTGTCAATGGAAGGTTTAGTCAAAGTAGGATCATCATTTGTAACTTCCTTAGGAGTAGGTGGAGAAATATGGTCCTCATTGAGAAGTCTCTCAATGGTACGAATGTCTTCATCCCAATTGGTGGGAGAATTATCATACTTAATATCGAGAGGACCCAAGCTAGCTTCAAAATCATCTAAGTCACTTTCTCCAAATGGAGTGAATGAAGGAGCAACAGAAGCTACGGTCTCAACATGAGGTAAAGGAGAAATCCCGCTCTTACAAGCCTCGTGAAAATGTTCTTCGCATGCTTCGTCGAGCACATCGATGTAATTCACGGATTCGGGCTCATCGGGAAGTTTGGAAAGTTTACCCATGTTAAAGACGATTTTGTCATCCCCAACCCTCATGATAAGTTCACCCGCGGCTACATCAATTAATGTATGCCCGGTTCTCAAGAAAGGTCGTCCCACAATTAAGGGAACACGGGGATCCATCTCATAGTCGACTACAACGAAATCGGCGGGAAAAGTGAATTTGTCGACTCCTACAAAAACATCCTCGGCTGTCCCCACCGGATAAGCAACCGTACGGTTAGCTAATTCCAATGTCATACGAGTGGGGACTAGCTCGGGTAAAGATAATTGTTTCCACACGGAAAATTGCATAAGATTGATACTCGCTCCGAGATCCGCCAAGGCCATACAATTCTCAACACCCGGAAAATTACAAGGAATAAGGAATCGACCGGGATCTCCTAACTTAACCGGTAATTTTCTCAAAAGAACCGCGGAACAATTCTCATTCAATTGGGTATTGGCAATATCAAGCAACTTTTCCTTATCACTTAAAAGATCCTTAAACATCTTAGCGTACTTAGGCATGTGAGTGAGCGCCTCGACAAAGGTGATATTAAAATTCAATTGTTTGAACATTTTTAGGAAGTTCGAAACTTGAATATCATCCTTATTCTTCAATTTCTCTTTCCGCAACCTTGAGGGATAAGGTATATTGGGTTGAGATGAAGGCTTTGGAGTGGATTGATCACTCACATCCTTTGGTGGAGGAGGAGGAATAGAAATGGTAGGTGAAGGAACCGGTTTTGGAACCGAAGGTGTGGTAGAAAATTTAGGTATCGGTGGAACATAAGGTGTAGACGAATGCATAACGGGAGGTATGTCACAAGTGGAAGAAGAGGGAGGTTGTGTCGAAGAAGAAGGTATCTCGGGTCCTTGGTTAGGTGGGGAAGGTTCTACGGTGGTCTTACCGCTCCTAGTAGTGATAGCATTAACATTAGCCCTAGGATTGGTCACGGTGTTCGAAGGGAGGGCACCTTGGGGACAAAAGGTTTGAATCATAGTCAAAAATTTCTTATCGGTCGATTCTTGCATCTCTCTCATCATTCGTTCATGGTCGGATAATTTTTGTAAAACCAAGTCCATTTGAGGATTATGCATGTTCATTTGATTATACCCTTGATTAGGAAAACCTTGATTTTGATATTGATTAGAACCTTGATTAAATCCTTGATTTTGAAAACCTTGGTTATTAAATCCTTGATTATTTAACCCTTGGTTTTGCCCTTGAAAATTCCCTTGATTTTGATTAAAACCCCGTTGATTAGAATTTCCTTGAAAATTACCCCGTTGAGGACCTTGGTTCCTATTTTGGGCGGGTGGGGGTGGTCTTTGTGGTGCTACAAAACCCGGGGGAGCCAAATAGTTATTAGACTTGTAAGACAAATGGTTAACATCAACATTTGGTTTGAAATGAATCCGCTCATTTTCATTGTTATTATAAGCATAAACTTCTTGTTGATTATTGTAAACCTTGTCACAATTAAAGTATGAATGTGGTCCACCACAAGTCTCACACGTTTCACTTTTTTCTTTCACGGCATGCACATGTGTAGTGAGGGCGTCGGTTTTTAGAGCGAGTGTTTCAACAAGCGAAGTAAGTTTATCGATTCTCTTGTCACTCTCACTAGAACTAGCACTTGCCATAGTCGCCCTAACACTCTTGGTTTGCACTTTAGCCTTGTTTTCAATAATGGCCCAAGCCTCGTTCATTGTTTTCACAAGAATATTGCCCCCCGCGGCACTATTAAGTGAGTCTTGGTCATTTAGAGTTAAACCATTATAAAACGTGTTGATTTGATGCACTTTAGTGAAACCGTGTTGTGGACATTTTCTCAAAAGATCTTTAAAATGATCCCAAGACTCACTAAACGTTTCCCCATATTGTTGCTCAAAGGTAATTATTTCATTCCTTAAGGACGTGGTCCGTGATGGTGGGAAAAAGTAGTTAATGAACTTGGTCTCTAAGTCGATCCATGTGGTAATACTTTGGGGTGGTTCCTTATCAAGCCAAATCCGGGCTTGTCCCTCGAGGGAAAAAGGAAAAAGTTGTAGGCGAACGGCCTCTTGTGGTACCCCCATTGTATTTGACGGTATTAGCTAATTGGATGAAACGTTTGATATGAGCGTGTGGGTCATCATTAGTACGGCCTAAAAATGGTGTAGCGGAAACCATTTGAATAAAACCCGATTTAAGTTCGAAATGATTAGCTCCAATATTCGGCACCACAATCGCGTCATCGTTTCCTTCAACGTGAGATTGTAGAATCTCAATCATTGGTCGATTAGCCGTTGCCATCGTATTGTCGAAAGCTCGATTCTCGGGATCGGCTTTAATGACGGTCTTTTTGTTTTTCTTCTTCTTCTTTTTAGAAGAATTAGAAGTATTTGGTACACCAATCGGTATGTATGTATGTGCGCGAGTGCGCATACAATTAAAACTTTGGAATGAGGTAGGTGCCTCGGTCGACTTTGAGAGGAAAAGGATTTTCCCTCTCGAGGAGCAATATGAAAAATCTACAAAAATATATACTTAAGTACTAATTGAGTTGGCAAACCAATAATCGGTCGTCCCTCTTAATATACGCACAAGCAAGCGGGGAAACGAGGTGGCACAAAGCACTTAAACACATTTTTCCTTAGACGGCCTTTTATAGCGCGTCGCCTTATACCCACCTTATAGTTTGTATATGTCGAGTTCAAACGTCTTACTAGTATTTATCTATTTTGCCCTTTTTTTCGTTATGGATGCGACTACAATAGTTAGGTGATGAAATCCCAACTAAGGCTTATTTGAAAAGTAGGTAATTTATTGTGCTACGTATTATAATATAATAAAATGAAAAATCTTTTTGTATTTTTTAGAAAAATATATATTCACAAGGAAAATCGAAAGAAATCGAACTAAAAATTAACACTAATACGTAATATTTTTGGTGTAATACTTTTAGAAAAAAGTATTACTTTTGTATTTTTTAATTTTTTTGGTGCAATTCTTAGGAAAGAAATTGCTTTTGTGATTTTTAATTTTTTTTTGTATTTTTAAGTTTTTGATTTTTTTTGTATTTTTGATTTTGTTGCAAGAAACGTAACATTCAAAGAGAACGGATCCCAAAATCCAAACGTCTTCACGAAAAATCGTCAATCGTACGAGCGAAGCGGCAGCGGCGCCAATTTGAAACTAGGATTTTTGTATGTATCAATTAAGTTTGTTTTTCCTCGACTCGACTCGAATTGATTTCCGGTTTAACGTAAGATTAAATTTGTTCTTGGTTTATAATGACTTTGGTATTTTTTAAACTAATTTAAATCTACTACTTAATTAATTGTCTAATATTAAAAACTAATTTAAATTTAATAAACTACTTTTAAACTAAAACAAACTTTTTAAATGAAAATTATTTTAGCCTAATTAGTTTTAAACTAGTACTTTTAAATAAAATCTACTAACTTAATTTTAAACTAAAACTTTTTAAACAAATCTAGTTTATATTAACTAAAATTTTAAAAATGAATTTAAACAAAAAATTTAAACTATTAAAGAATAAAATATTTTTGTCTTTTTATATTTTTCTAAATAAACTGGATTAAAATAAATCAATTTTAAAAACTATTTAATTAAATTTTAACAAAACTTAACATTAATTAAACTATTTAATTAAATCTGCCAATTTAAAATAAACCCTATATTAATCAAAAGTTGTAAAGCAATACACAAAAAGATGTCTAGACTACTGGAAGGGGCGTTTGGCTGTGAGACGAGAGGTCTTGGGTTCGATTCCCAGCAGACCTAAAACTTTGTTAATATTTTTGACTATTTATTATTTATTTATTTTGAAACTTTTTATTTGGACTTAAGAACCTCAGACTAATTGAGCCTGAAGTTTATGCAGTAACAAAATAAGTAGTCAAACCAAACAATCAATAAGCTGAATTAAATAAGCTACTAGATAAAAGAAACAAATAAGCTAAACCAGATATAAGCTCAACCAAATAAGCATTTAACAAATAAGCTATCTAGCAGATTTAAACAATCCACAATCCAAGCAGCAACTTATCTAAAATCAAAACCAACAAGTCTGATAATTAAATAAGCAGATCCAAAATATCCCAAACCAAACTTAATAAAATCTACTGATTAATAGAACTAATAAACTCAAATGATCTATAAGCAAATAAGATATGAAACTAAACAAAAATAAGCAAACCAAAGACTGAGGCAGATAAAAAAAATAATAAGCAGACTTTAAAACCGAATAAGCAGTTTAACAATTTAAAATAAGCTAAATTAAATCTATAACAAGCTAAACATATTAAGCTAAATACTATGATTCCAAATAAGCAAATCCAAACTAATAACTGATCCAAACAGCTTTACACAGCAATAATTCAAACAAATCCAAACTAACACTCTAAAACATTAGCAAACTTCAAATAAACCTAATATGCAAATAAAACAAATATAAATACCAAACTATTTAAACCAACCGAAACTTAAACAGACACAAGCAGATTAAACAGACTCAAGCAGATAGAACTAAGCAAACATAAATAAAATAAAAGAAGACAAACCTTTTTGGAGTTAACCTTTGAGTAGAAGGTTGGCGTTGAGCCACCTTATGAACCGAATCAAACACCAATAAACATCAACACCATCATCCTTCTCTCGGACCAAAACCCTCGAATGAACAGTAATGTACAGTAACTTTAATATTTCTCCTTTATATCACTTTCCTTTAATATATATATATATATATATATATATATATATATATATATATATATATATATATATATATATATATATATATATATATATATATATATATATATATATATATATGTATATATGTTTATATCGAATCACAGACAGTTATATAAAACAGTAGATGAAATGGAAATTTAATAGATCAAAATTAAATAGAGACAAGAATAATTTAAATAAAACTTTTCATTAATTTAACTCAAGATTACAAATACTGGAATTAAAAGAAATTACAAGATTAAACCCTAAAACTAATTTTACTGAAAATTAAAATTAAAGAAAAGCACCATTACATTGTGAGAAATGGGGGTTTTTATAGGAGAAACCCCAAGAAACCCTAATCTTGGCTTCAATGTTAAGCAATCAATCTCTACCGTCCAATCCTTCTTTCTTCTTCTCTCTCTTCTAATTCTTCAATCTTGCGGCTGAAAAACCCCCAATATCACACGGATCGCCATCTTGGCAGAAAATTGTGCTAGTTGTGTTTGTTGCAAGGTGATGTGGCAGATTTATATTGGTGGGATTGGGATAGTGATTTGTTTTAACCAATTAAATCAAGGCTTTTAGCCACGTATGATTGAGGATGAGGACCACAGTGAGTGTATGCTCTGATTTCATTCGGGATTTAATTCCTTTGGGTGTGAATTACCATTTGAGGGTAAAAGCCCCAAATTTGGTTGGTTATTTTTGGCAGATGAAAAAAATTAGGGTTTGAGGGGAAGGAGCGTGTTTTGGGAGAAGGAGAAGGTGGGTGAAAGATTTTACTTCGTTTGTAACGAAGTTAAATGGGATGGTGGGTAAGTATTATTTATTTATCCGTGTATTTCGGGGAGGGTTAAATGGGAAACACGTGGTAAATGCGTTTGGTGTATTGACCAGTCAATCAAATGTAACAAACAAAGTTACATCATCCGTTCTTTGTGCCATTGTTTGGGCTTAAGCCCATTCCATCCGTTCTTTCTTAACTCATTTGGGCTTGTCCCAGTTTTCAGTCACCATTCGTTTCTTTATTAGCCATTTGGGCTTGTTGATGGGCCTTGTCCCAATTATCTTTAAATTAAATTTTCCAAATGGGCTTGTGGGCCCATTAAGCAAATGTGGGACTCACAAGGCCCATTAATCTCGAATTATATTTAATCCACTAAGAACGAGCTCGATTTCCGGCTTTGTTGATCTTTTCTTCAAAGTTGTGTCGGTTTTGACGGTTTTCATGATTTTGGCACACTTTTGTCTTTTGACTTTATCTTCGTCTCTTTCTTGACTTTTCTTTGACATTTGACCGTGAAATCCCGTTTTTTCTCTTCTTTTGATCATTTGTACCTATTTAAACACAAAAACACAAAACCACGCGTAATTCCGACTTTTATGATAATAAACACATGATTAGGTCTTGTTTTTACTTGATTTTAGTGGCAAAAGGATAAGTGTTCACACACTTATTATCAACTCTCAAGTCAACCAAGTCAAAGGGCTTAAATGTTCAAGAATGAAAGTTGGAGGACTGAAATTGTCAAAGAAATGAAGATTATAGCTAAAAAGATCAAACCACCAAAGTTGAGGGGTTAATTCTGCCATTTGTGGAAGTTATTTTGTGATCAATCCGTGTGAACTAGTTCTCAACCAATGAGAAGTCAAGAAAGAAGTGATTTGGATTGCCAGCTGACCACTAGCGCCGTTTTCCCATTAATAGAAAAATCCCAATAGTGCAGCGCACTACTTCCATTTTCAACCAATTAGTTTTTGCCATGCAATAATATTTTTATCCAATTTGGATAACGATCCGTGTATCACTTTCTCCTCCAATAAAAACACAACACGTGTCTTTCTTCTTTAAGAAAGAACCCAGGGATGGGATTGAGTTGCACTGCATTTCAGAAGAAGATATAAATATGAAAGTTGCTCAAAATCAAACCAGGAATTCAACCCAATAACTTAATTGGACTGAAATTAAGTCATTCAAAAATCCCCAAAGTTGTTCATCACCTGCAAATCACAATTAACAAATTGAGGACTCGTGGAAGCTTGGGATTAGATGCAACACGTCACTCACCCTCACCAACACTCACCTACATTCTATAAATACCCTAGATAGCTTTCATTTCTTGTATAGCAAAAAAGTGTGAAAACACACACACTTTATATTTTTCTCTCAATTCAGTTAGCTTTAGCATAACAACTCAAGAGATTGACAACCTCTTGAGTCTGTTATTAGTTGTAACCACTTTACCAGCTTTGTAACCACTTTTCCAATTCAATAAATAAAATTTCACATTAATCTTCTTCATCTACTGTTCATACCCTGCATCTTGTTACTCTGTTGATGTTTTTAGCTTGTTATGATCACCATTGATCATGATGTGCTAATTGTGAAGACCTGTAGCTGTTGTTCCTGTTCTGTTCAATCCAGTTCAAGTTTGAGTAGATTTTGAAGAATTCAAGCTCATTCATGGAGATTAAGTTGTTGAAGGCTGTTGATTAGTTGATGTTTGGTTGATTCTAGTGCTAAGGTGGTGGTTCAGCACTATCTAGAAAGCTCAGCGCTTCTCTACTCCCCAAAGGAGGCCTAAGCTAGAAGGTGTTGAAAATCTGCATTTTTGTTCCTCTCAAATGTTGCTTGCATGCTTAATTCCTAGATAAAAACTTGTTTGACTGCATGATCAAGTGGGTTTAGCTGATATTGAATTGATGTTGATGTTTGAGTAGCTTAAGTGTAGCATAGAACTTGATCCGTAGCTTTATTCTCATTCCTGTTTGCTTTAAATTCAGTCATACTAGCTTATTAGAGCATTTTTAGTGTAAGTCTGTTTCATAGCTTGAATTTGGTTATAATTCATCACATTGTAGTTACTGAACTTAGTTTGATATCTGTCTTAAATCAACTTAGCTTTTAACTCAAACTTCTTTCATAAAAGTTTGATCAAATTCAGATAACTAGTGTTTGGGATTATGATTTAATCTGTGTGCAAGTGTTAGTATTTGGCTAATTCAAGCTCTCTTTCAGTCATTTAGTCATAGCTTAATGTTTTTAGTCATTTTCAAGTCAAGTTTTTAGTCAAACAGGCAATTGGCAGTTTAAAAAGTCTGGGTCAGTTTTGGATAAGCAAGTTTTCAGAAAGTAGTGATTTTCAAATCATTAGCATTTCTTTAATTCTTGATGAAATTCTTTCAAACAAGTTTCTAACCATCACTCAATATCTGTAGTTTTAGTGAGTTAAAGGAAAATCTACAGTATCTAGTTTTGAGATAGAAATAAGCATTTGATTAAGCACTTGAGCATTTCTCATTCGCTGTGATAAATTGACATACTGTTTTCTTCCACAAGCATTTCTACTTCATAAACTTGGTGATTTTCTTTCACAATTCTTATTAGAAAGTGTTCCGGGATAAATTTTGAAGTTTTCAGCTTTTTGGAAAATTTGGTCAAAGAAAGTCAAAGAAGCACTCTTTTAGCTTATTTTTATATTCCAGCTTATCTAGTTGATCATTTTGGAAAAGGAAAGACATTCCTTGCTCATTATAAGCTGGTTAACCGGTTTTAACAACAAAATTGGAATGTGCATGTTCAACTTATTAGACAGCTTAATATTAGCTTATCAAGAATAGCTTCTTTGAGTTTCAATTAGTTTCAGCTTAAATCCTTTAACAAGTCTAGCTAAAATCAGATTTTAAGCCTTTTGCAATTTGTTAGAGCTTATTTGGTTCATTGCTTGGCTTATACGAGCTTAATCATCTTCTTAGCCCGTTTTTGTGAAAAATATCCATTTAATTGCATTTAAGTCCTTTGGTTTTGAAGCTGTTTTCATTTGTAGCTAATTTGGCACTTAATTAGGTTTTGCAAATAATCAGTCCTTATAATTTTGGAACTTTACAAAAGTGGTTAGACAGTTTTAATAGTTTGTTAAAATTAGTTACTTGTTAGTTACATTTACACAATTAGTCCTTGTAGTTAATTGTTTTGCATTTCAAGCATTTTAATTTTCAGAATTTACATTTTCAGCCCTTTACTTTCATAGATTTACATTTTTGTCTTTACTTGGATAACAAATGTGGTATTTGACAATTTGTTTTATGGATACGTAGTTAATATTTTCCATTTTTACTTGATTATTCAAATAGACATAGCAAAGCCAAATAACCTTACCAACCAAAAACGATTATAAACCCGATCTTGTTAGGACTTTCAATTTGTTAAGAACTGAGAAAACGAATTTCAATTATACACAATTTCAAATGGCGCCGCTGCCGGTTCTTTGACTTTACGAGAGACTATCGATTGACGGTTTTCATTGGCTTTTGGGATCCGTTCACCTAGTGAACGTTATTTTTACGTATCATAAATAAAAAACAATAAAAAAATCAAAAATATAAAAATACATAAAAAACTAAAAAATTAACAAAACAATTATTTTCCTAAAGAATTGACCAAACAAAATAAAAAAAATCCAAAAAGCAATCTTTTTCCTAAGAGATTGCACCCAAAAATATATATATTGGATTCTCTCGGTTTTTATGTACATATAGTATTTTATCTTAAAAACTCATAAATACAAAAATATTTTCCATATATTATTATAAGTAAATACGTATACGTATAAGAACAACCAATTCACATATTCTCCATAAGTATTGCCAAGGCAATACACCGTGTTGAGGGGCGTTCCGGTCCTTGACACGTGTATCGATCAAACAAAATAAAGCAAGAATAAATAAATACTTCCAATAAGCAACAATTCGAAGAATACAAACAATTAAGTGAATAGAAAGGCGATGTGCTATAAAATGCCATCTAAGGGTCAATAGGTACTTAAGTGCTTCGCGCCACCTAACCCCCCGTTCACTTGTGAGTATTCTAAGAAGGAAGGCTTCATTGGGGGTCTTGCACCCAAGTAGTACATACGTATATTATTATTTTCTTGTGGATATTTCATATTGAAACTTGAAGAGGATAATCCTTTTCTCTTCAAAGTCACACGAGAGCTTCTCTCTCATTCCTCGTATTGAGTTGCATGCTCACTCGCGGGCGTGCACAAATACCGATTGGTGTACAACCCCTTCCTCCGAAAAGGAAGAAAAAGAGAAAGAGTAGGAACACCACCGTCCATCAAGCCGATCCAGAGAATCGTGCTTTGAGTCATCCACAACAAGAAGCCATGGCCGGAGTTGATACTCGATCTTTGATGGAGCAATTGCAATCCAATGTGCATGGATATGCCGATGCTATCAAGATACCCGATATTCCCGCAAACACATTTGAGCTTAAAACATCCATGATAACTTGGTTTCAAACACAACTTTTTATGGGAACAAGAATGATAATCCTCATGATCACCTTAAGAGATTTCTTGCTCTTTGCAACACCATTAAGTACAATGGAGTTCCCCATGATGCCATTAAGTTGATATTGGTGCAATTTTCACTAGAGGGTCCGGCTAAGCATTGGTTAGATACACAACCACCCGAGAGTATTACCACATGGGATGGTTTCACTACCAAGTTTTTGAAAAAGTTCTTTCCCCCATCTAAGACCACGGCTTTGAATTAATTATAGGCTTTCAACAAAAACCTAGTCAAACATTTAGTGATGCTTGGGAGGAGTATAGAGAGTTATTGAGGAGATGCCCTAACCATGGATTGGATGAAGTTCACCAAATCAATACTTTCTACAATGGCCTTAAACCTCATCACCAAGACTCACTCAATGCTTCTGTGGGAGGAAATATTCTTCTTAAATCCATTCAAGAGGCTTGGGATATTATTGAGACCAAAGCAATGGTACAAACAAACACTCAATTTGAAGAAAGGGTTCATGTTATCCAAAACAATTCTCAAACACCTTGTGATAACCAATTCCTCAAGAGTCACCAAGAGATACTTCAAAAGATAGATAGGGATCATGAGATGAGTTTTACGGCACATCAAGAATTGATCTAAGCTATTAAGAGCCTTTCATTGAACAATTCTACAAATAATGTGCATGCCATTACCCTTTCATGTGAGACTTGTGGAGGTCCTCATTCCTATCAACAATGTGATAAGGTGCAAAATTATCAAGGGGAGTGTTATGCTTATCAAGAGGAACATCGTGAACATTTCAAGCCAAATATCAATCCCAATAACCTTTCTTACAAGTCTCAAAATTACCTTACTCCACCGGGATTCCCACCCCAACCACCCACCCAACTTGAACAGAATCCTCCTCAATTGTTACAAAGGAATCAAGGTCAAAGACAACATTACCAAGGGAATAACTACAAGGCACCTAACAATTTTCAACATCAAGGAAATAACTTTTATCCACCACATCAAGGATTTAATCAACCACTTCCACCCTTCCCAAATCAAGGATATTCTCAAATTCTCAATCAAAGGTTACCCTCAATTTCAAAATCAAGGATATGGGCTACAAGAGACTCATGAGTATGTTGAGAAGAGAATTCATGAAAGTGAAAAGAGAATGAATGACCAAATGAAACTTACAATGGAGGCACAAACCAATAGGCTTTTAATAGGATTCAATCAAAGACCACAAGGAGCTTTACCATCTAACACACAAGCAAACCCAAGGGCAAATGTCAATGCTATTACAACAAGAAGTGGAAAGTCAACAAATGATCCTTCACCTCCTAAACCTCCTATTGTTAAACCCACTTTTGTTCCTACATGTGACAAGCCTTCTACATCTACTTCACCACCTTCAAATGCTCCTATTCAATCAAACACACTTTCTCAACCTATTCCCACTTCTCCTTTACCTTCCACAACTCCTAATGAAGAAGCTAACAAAGACAAATCTTCCACTACCACACCTACACCCAAACCAACTCTTCCTTATCCTTCAAGATTGAAAAAGGACAAGTTAAAGAACAAGGATGATATCCAAGTCTCGAATTTCTTAAGGATGTTCAAGCAACTCAACATAAACATCTCCTTTGCGGAAGCTCTTGCTTACATGCCAAAATTTGCAAAGATGTTCAAGGATTTACTCTCCAACAAGGAAAAATTGGTTGATTTGCCCAACACATCCCTTAATGAAAATTGTTCCGCCGTGCTACTTAAAACCTTACCAACAAAACTTGGAGATCCGGGGTGCTTATTGATACCTTGTAATTTTCCTGGTGTGGAAAATTGCATGGCTTTGGCGGATCTAGGGGCAAGCATTAACCTCATGCCTTTATTGGTTTGGAAAAAACTCTCTCTTCCCGAGCTCACTCCCACTAGGATGACACTTGAGTTAGCCAACCGAACCATAGCTTACCTCGAAGGTATCGCGGAGGATGTGTTTGTAGGTGTGGATAAGTTTACATTTCCGGCCGACTTTGTAGTGGTTGATTATGACATGGATCCTAGAGTTCCTTTGATTGTTGGTAGACCGTTTTTAAGAACGGGTCGTACTTTGATAGATGTGGCGGAGGGAGAACTAATTATGAGAGTAGAGGATGAGAAAGTGGTGTTTAAGTTAGGGAAAGTTTGTGATAAGAAAGAGGTTAAGGAGTCTAAACCTTGTGAGACTATTAACATAGTTGATGTGCTAGATGAGGTGTGTGATGAGCATTTTCATGACGCTTGCAAGAGTACTAGTGAGGATATGCCCCATGTTGAAACCGTGGCCTCAATTGTTCCCTCCTTAACACCTTTTGGAGAAAGTGATTTCCTCTTGGAGGAATTTGAGTCCAACTTTCTTGGAAATGATGATTCTCCAATCAATTGGGAAGAAGATGTTCTTACCATCCAAAAGCTGCTCAATGATGACCCTATTCCTTCCCCCATTCCACAAGAAGTAACCAATGATGATCATTCCATAGTAAAACCTTCCATAGAGAGTCCACCTCTAATTGAACTTAAGGACCTTCCATCCCACCTAGAGTATGCTTTCTTAGAGGGCAAAGACCAATTACCCGTTATCATTGCTAAAGAGTTGAAAGAGGATGAGAAAGCGAAACTCATTGAAGTCCTTAAGAAACATAAGAAAGCCTTAGCATGGAAAATATCCGACATAAGGGGAATTGATCCACATTTTTGTACACACAAAATCCTTATGGAGGATGATTACAAACCCGCCATTCAAAGTCAACGAAGGGTTAACCCAAAAATCCATGAGGTCATTAAAAAGGAAGTGATCAAACTCCTTGATGCGGGCATGATTTACCCCATTTCCGACTCTCCATGGGTTAGCCCGGTACATTGTGTTCCAAAGAAGGGTGGAATCACCGTAGTACCTAATGAGAACAATGAGCTTATTCCTACGAGACTTGTTACTGGTTGGAGAGTTTGTATTGACTATAGGAAGCTCAATGAGGCTACTAGGAAAGACCACTTCCCATTACCTTTTATGGACCAAAGCTTGAACGCTTAGCGGGAAATAAGTACTATTGTTTTCTTGATGGCTTTTCGGGTTATTTCCAAATACCCATTGACCCTAAGGATCAAGAAAAGACCACATTCACTTGTCCCTACGGTACATTTGCTTACAAGAGTATGCCTTTTGGCTTGTGTAATGCACCGGGGACGTTTCAAAGGTGCATGATGGCAATTTTCCATGATATGATAGAGCAAACAATGGAGGTTTTCATAGATGACTTTTCCGTCTTTGGAGATTCATTTACCTCATGTCTCACCAATTTAGAACGAATGCTTAAACGTTGTGAGGAAACACGTTTAGTTCTTAATTGGGAGAAATGTCACTTTATGGTGAAAGAGGGAATTGTTTTGGGACACAATATCTCCAATAAGGATTAGAAGTGGATAGAGCTAAAATAGATGTGATTGCTAAGCTTCCCCCACCCACTACGGTTAAAGGTGTAAGGAGTTTCTTAGGTCATGCGGGGTTTTATAGGCGCTTCATACAAGAGTTTTCTAAGATAGCTAGACTGATGACTCACCTCTTGGAAAAAGAGGCTCCTTTCATTTTCAACCAAGAGTGTTTGGAATCTTTTGAGACTCTTAAGGAGAAATTGACAAAGGCTCCCGTTTTGGTTTCTCCAAATTGGGAATTACCTTTTGAGCTTATGTGTGACACTAGTGATTATGCGGTGGGGGCCGTCTTAGGACAAAGAGTAAATAAACATTTTCAACCTATACGCTATGCGAGTAAAACCATGACCGGTGCATTACTTCATTATACTACCACGGAAAAAGAGTTGCTTGCTATAGTCTATGCATTTGAGAAATTTAGACCATACCTTGTGCTATCCAAAACCATAGTGTATACAGATCATTCCGCTCTCAAGTATCTCATGACAAAGCAAGATGCTAAGCCTAGGCTTTTGAGATGGGTATTATCGCTTCAAGAGTTTAAGATAGAAATTCGAGATAATAAAGGAGCTAAGAATTTAGCGGCGGATCACTTGAGTAGACTTGAGCATCCTTTTCGAGGAGATTTTCCTAATAAAGAAATCAATGAATCCTTTCCATTAGAGGAGCTCATGTCTATCTCTTCTCAAGAGGATGCCACCCCTTGGTTTGCGGATATAGCAAACTATCTTGTGGGGAATGTGCTTGTTAAGGGTCTAACTTCCCAACAAAAGAAGAAATTTCTTAAGGAAGTTAAGTACTACTTTTGGGATGATCCTTATCTTTTTAGGCAATGTGTGGACCAAATCATTAGACGGTGTGTAGATGGGCCCGAGGCATTTAAGATTTTAGAAGCTTGTCATAAAGGACCTACGGGTGGACATTTTGGGCCCAACTATACCGCCAAGAAAGTCTTTCATTCGGGTTACTATTGGCCTTCCATTTACAAAGATGCCCAAGAGATGGTGAAATTTTGTGATGTATGTCAAAGACAAGGAAAAATTACGCAACGTGATGAGATGCCACCAAATTTTATTCAAGAGTGTGAGATTTTTGATGTATGGGGCATAGATTTTATGGGACCTTTTTCATCTTCTAAGGGAAACAAGTATATACTTGTAGCGGTGGATTATGTGTCCAAATGGGTTGAGGCTAAAGCCTTACCTACCAATGATGCTAGAGTTGTTGTGAAGTTCTTGAAGCAATTATTTGCTAGATTTGGTGTACCTCGGGCCATCATAAGTGATCGTGGTATGCACTTTTGTAATGATCAATTCACGAGAGTTATGAAGAAATATGGAGTTAATCATAGACTTTCTACCGCGTATCACCCTCAAACCAATGGTCAAACCGAGGTCACAAATCGTGGTTTAAAGAGAATTTTAGAGAGAACGATGGGAGAGCATCGAGCTTCTTGGTCGGATAAGCTTGATGATGCTTTGTGGGCTTTTAGGACGGCTTTTAAGACACCAATTGGTTGTACCCTTTATAGGCTTGTCTATGGAAAAGCATGCCACCTCCCATTCGAGTTAGAACACAAGGCATCTTGGGCTCTCAAGTGGGCTAACTTCGATTTAAACCAAGCCGGTTCACATAGGAAAGATCAACTTAATGAGATGGATGAATTGAGAGCCAATGCCTATGAGAATTCTTTGCTTTACAAGGAAAAGACTAAGAAATTGCATGATGCTAAGATCAAGAACCGTGAGTTTAAAGTTGGAGAGCCGTTTCTCCTCTTTAACTCAAGGTTGAAACTTTTTGCGGGCAAGCTTAAGTCGAGATGGTCCGGTCCATTCACTATTGCTCAAGTGTTTCCATATGGAACTATTGAGTTGTCACAACCCGATGGTCCAAATTTTAAAGTGAATGGTCACCGTGTGAAACATTATTTTGGGGAGGACATTTCCGTTGAAATGGTCTAAGAGATCCCCATTTTCCCCATGAATTAATTCATTGAGGGAAGAGTCGAGCTAGAGATTCCTTAACTCAAGCATCGTATAAGTAGGTTTAGAGTGTTGTAGGTTAGAAATAAGGGTTTAGAATTGAGGATAAGTGTAGGGGGAGACCTTCTTTTGTCTTCATGATGTTTGTAGGGTTGCTCACTCATTTCATGCCTTGGAGCTTATGGAGGAAGCCCGTGTATCCGGTTCACTTCGTTACTATTGTGATCTTTCATAGACACCTTGTGTTTTTAACATGAATTCACTATAATTGATTTTTCCTTAACTTGGGTTAAGCAAAGTCTATTCATTATCATAAGTGTAGGGGAAGTTTTTATACTTCCATGCTCTTAAACATTGAGGACAATGTTTACTTAAGTGTAGGGGGTCTTCTATCGAAGTGACCTTACCTAGAACTTGTCATTGACCTTCATGATAACTTGGAAAATTAATTTTTAAAACATTTTTCAAGTTTTTGATCTACTTTGGCCGCCAAAAATATGCATTCATAATTTTTGCATCAATCATTTTTCATTTGCATAACACATTTGCATTGTATATATTTCTTCTTTTATTTTTCATCAAAAATATATAAAAAGGAAAAAAATATAATAAGGACATGGTTTAACAAGTTTAGACTTTTTTTGACATATTAGGCCCGCCATGGATATTTTGACTCAACCCGAGTTTGCTTATCAAAGCATTCTCTAGCTAGTATCCTTAACCATGTAGTCCTTCATTGGTCTATTAGGCTAAGCATCCACCAATCTCATTCTTTGAGATTTTAAACTTGTGGAGAATGGGAAATGATAGAGTTGAAGCAAGTATAAAAGGGCTAGATAAACTTCATGACGATTACTTGTGGCTAAACCCTTCTCTTCTTTACCTCTATTTTCTTCGCATGTATATATGTTAATAAATAATCAAGAACGGTTTTAATTGGTTTGTAATCTCTTATGCATTTTTGACTAATCATTCACGGTTGGTATAAGTACGTCTTAAGATTCTAAGTTAGAACGTTTTATGTGTACTAGACTTATGTCATGTGATGAGACTGCTTTTATACATGGTCTCATCGTCCAAATCGGCCTTTAAATGCATTAAATATCATAAAATATGCCAAATATATGCTCGTGTTTGTTACTTGTGTATTTTTAGGTACGGATATTGAGGAATGGACAAAAGAACACAAGAATCAATCAAAAACGAACACGGGAAACGAAGACGCACAATGAACCAAGCTCACAAATGGAAATTTGCAAAAAGACCCCTCAAGTTTGAAGAATTGGCAAAAATGGCCCCTCATCTTTGAAGAACTTGTCATAATTAACCCTCAAAAATGTTAATTATGCAAGTGTGATCCTTGAAGAATGAAGATTGAACAAGAAAGGCCCTTGGAAACTGGTTAAATGTTCAAAAGTTAGCCTAAAATCACAAAAGGACTAAACTTGCAAATCATTTTGGACCTTGTATGAAAGGCACTTAACCGTTTTGGACTGGCCTTGCAAAGAAGTTAACCAATGTCTACGTTAGATGGATGGGTAATGAAAATTACTCCATATAGCCCAATAAATACCCCAAGCCCAAACACTTTTAACCCGGGTTTTAATTAAAAAGATGGTCAACATAGTCAACCCACCCACTAATCCCGTTTTTCCCACCATAACATGATTTTTAAATCATGTTTACCCAAAAAAAAGATTAAAACCCCCTTTTAAACCTGTTGAACCCTAATTAATCCCCAGAATGATTAAACCCAAATCAAGGGGTTATCCCCCCAAACTGTGCAGATCGCTAATTAAGATTCCCCTCAACCTTTCCCACCTCACCAAACCTCTCCACGTGTCCTGTGGTCCTCACCCAAGCACTCCCCTGCCAAGTCCTTTTCACCCCAAAACCAAAATCCGACACAACCAACGTAGGAGATCATACTCCTTGGCCTCCAAGGCAATTTGAACGTCCAAAGATCAATATTCCACAGCTGGCATCACATGTATCAGTTTTTGACCAAATTCGTCAAAGGGCAATTTTGAGATTTCCAGTATTAGGGTTTATGTTTTGTATTTTTTTTTTCATAGTTCTAGAATGATCAGTAGACTAGTATTTAAGGAGCCTTCATGTTGTGAATGAGCCCTTGTTCCAGTTTTTAGCCAAAAACCTTGTAATTCCTTTTTTAATTAATAAAGTTTGGTATTTGTGTTTAAACAATTATAATTCCTTTTATTGAGTTAAAAAGTTGTGTGTTGTGTTTATGCTAAAAACTGAGTTCCATTTAAATTTTGAAAATTTTGAGTGAAAAGTTTTCAAAAAGGGTTTTAAAGATAGCCTTTGATCTCAGAAATCAATAAGCTTTGGAAAGTGAAAGTGGACCAAAGCTTTTAAGTTTCTGAGTATTAGAAGTTGTTTTTAAAACGTGTTTGTAAAAGGTTTAATAGTTTGTGAAAGAAATTTTTAAGAAAGAAAAGCAAAACGGATTTGAGATATTGTTTGTGCTTGTTCTTTTTATTTTCTTCTTAGCAGGTGTTGGAGTGTGTTGCTGTTAAAGGTTCAGCACCAACCCCAGTTGGTGGGAGGTGGATTGACATCCACTAAGGACTTGGATGTAAGTCCTTGAGGTAAAATCTCTTTTTCCTTTTAAAATTTTCAGAAAATTAGTGGTTGAAGTGATTTGCATGATTTCCTGCTAAATGATGTTAAATCTGGTTTGAGTGGTGTTCTTATGTGTTTATATACATGTTAGATGCTATATGAACCAGTTTGATTAAGTTTGTAAGTGTTTTGGTTTGAAAATTCTTGATTTCAAGTTTTAAAGTGGTGTTTGGGTCTACTTTTTAATTGTGATTTTTGTAAGAATTTTGAGGGAAAACGTGTTAGAGTCGTTGAATAGTATTGTGTTAAGTTTTTTATCAGTTTTAGATAAGTTTGGGTCAAGTTTATAGCTAGTTTGTATGTTGAAAAAGGAAATAGAATAGCACAAATCTGCATAGTCACTTTCTGCCTATTTTTCCTTGATTTTGGTGCATGATCTTGTAATTTTGTTAAGTATTAGTGCTTTATAGGATTGTGGTTCATTTGTGTGCTAGTTTGAGCTTGTGTGTGCAAAATCTTAAGCTTTGAAAGTGAAATGTGTGCAACCTGTTAGCCTAGAACCTCCACAGACCCACATTTTTGTGTCAGCAACTTGTTATGCTCTTGTGTGCTTTGGATTGTGAGTTTTTGTGCTAGGTGTTACTCTATTTGCTTGTCATTGACTCCTTGTGCTTCAAAGAGCACAAGGGTGCCCCCTTTGTCCAAGAACTTCACCAAATAAGCACTCTCCAAGCTCCTCTTGGAGGTTTATTCAGTTGTGAAGAAAATAGAAACAAGGCACAAGCTTGTGTTCATCAAACATAGAACTGCACACGTTTTCTATTTTTAATCCTGCTTAATCTAGATCAAAAAGAGAATTGGTTTGTGTTTCTAGCTTATTAAGGGTGTCAGTTTGGATTGGAAAAGAAAAAAAAAATAAAAAAGAAAATTTTGGCAAAAAGTGCACCCGCAACAGGCTCGAACACGCGACCTGCAGCTCAGGAGTAACGTGTTCTACCATTGATCTAGATGACTTTTTACGTCATTGTTTGGTTTCATTAGTTATTTAACCCCTTTCTATTTTGTTTTCATTTTAATAAGCCGTAGCTTATTTTATTTTTCCTAGCTTATTTATTAAGTGTTTTTAGCTTATTTGATTTTTCCTAGGACATTAAAAGGTTTTAGGATTTTTCTGTTTAAAAGTTTTATTTTTCACATTATTTAATTAATTAATAGGATTATTTTTAGTTTTAAATTTAGAAAGTCAATAAAAAATAGCAAATAGTAATAAAAAAATACAAAAAAATAGTTTTTAGGTTTTAATTTATATTTTTGAGGTTTACATATCAAAAAGTTTTCAAAAACTTTAATTTTTAATTTTATTTAATTTTAGGGTTTTTAGGCAACTTTAAAAATTAATATAAAATTAACTAAGAGGTTTTAGAAACTTTAATTTACATTTTCTTCTTAGTTAGAATATTTAGGATTTTTGAGAATTTTTTAGAATTTATTTAAGAACTTTTTATTTTTAGGAATATTTTATTATTATTTTATTCATTAAAATTCAAAGTTTTATTTTTAACTTTTTTTCATTTTTCCTAGATTCTAGACATCAAATTAGGACCTTTGTCACTTTCCAATTAATTTTTAGGCTTTTCAATTAATTTTTAGAATTAATTTAAGATTTAATAGATTTTAATAGTTTTTAGGAGTTTAAAAATAGTTTAATTTGGTTTTAAAATTTTTAAAAGTAGTTTTTAGTTTAATTAGGTCATTTTTGAGGTTTACAAATTATAAAATCTTGTTTAGGGCTTTTTAATATTTAAAAGTGATTTTTTGGGCTTTAATTAGCATTAAAAAGTCATTATTAAATTAATTAAAAGGTTTTGGCAAGTTTGGATTTTTTGTAAACTCTTAGAATATTATTTGGGATTTTTAGTAATTTTTAGGAATTTTTAGATTAAAATTTTAAATTTTGTCGTTTTTACGTTTCTACGTCGTAACTTTCTAGTAGTGTTTTTGTCTTATTTTTCTATTTTTTCGTCTTCGTCATTTTCTCTTCTCTTCTTCTTGTTAATAATCAAAAACATTAATCAATCATTCATTACACAACACACGTGCCTCCTTGAGAGAACGATCCCCATCAAGGGTCATAACTTGTGGTTTTCCTAAACCGCTCGTTAACGCTTACCACTATTTTATTGCTCTTTTCCTAAAGGGTAGTAAAATCACTACATCATTTTTGGCGCCGCTGCCGGGGAGGCGTGTTGTGTTTTGATTGAACCATTGTTGTTTTCTATATTAGCCATAATAGTAATTGTATTAATAGCACTCTATTAATACGTATTATCGTTTTTCGGTTTTTGTGTGAATACTATTACTATATTGTATACGTAGAACAATAAATTCACAAGTACTCCAAATACGTGAGCAATCACAACCTTGATTCGGGATTTCATCACTCGATCATTGTATTCGAATCTCAAACCAAAGAAAAAGGCAAAAATAGATAAATACTTTCGTGAAGCTTAATCTTGATAATACAAACTATAAGGTGGGTATAAGGCGGTTGTATTTCACGACCTAAAGGAAAAAGGCTCTTAAGTGCTTCGCGCCGCCTCGTTTCCTCCGCTTGCTTGTGCGTATTTGATTTTGAGAGTGAATCGAGGGTTTTGCCGCCCAAAGTATTACTACATATCATATATATTTTCTTGGTTTCTATTTGATTAAACCCTCTTGAACGATTTGGTGTTCCACCATCGTTCTAAAGTCATCGAAGGCGTTCACTCCACGTGATCGTTTTCATTCCTTGAGGCCTTTTTAATCAAGAGATTTGATTAGTGAGGAGATTTGTGGACTCATTGTCTACTTAATACATTCACCAATTTCCAAAAAGGTTAATACAATCAAAAACCACAAAAAAAAAAATTGAAAAAACACAAAATACCAAAAAGAATCTTCTTTGCTCGCCTTCTCGTTGTACGTGACGTTTATGCAAACTCGCTCTAAAGCTAGACGTGCTCGTAAACGAAGAAACAAATCACTCACTCATTCTAGTGAGGAGTCTCCTATTGTCGAACCCATTGTACGAGAAGAACCAACCATGGCGAATCGAACTATGATGGAGTTACTTCAAGCACCCACCGAGGGTTATGGAGAAGCTATTGTGATTCCCGCAATCCTTGCGGAGAATTTTGAGGTGAAAAAGGGTTTGTTGTCGATGATCCAAAACAACAAATTCCGTGGTGATGAGAAGGACAATCCCCACAACCATATCCGCCAATTTAATCGTCTTACCGCCACGTGCAAATTTAAGGATGTCTCGAATGACTCGATTAAGATGATGTTATTTCCGTATTCCTTAGCGGGGCCCGCTAAAATTTGGTTAGAGAAAGAGCCACCCAATTCTATATTGACGTGGAAGGATCTCGTTTCGAAGTTTGTGAACCAATTTTTTCCGCCCTCTAAGACTACGCATTTGAAAAATGAGATTTCTAAATTTTCACAAGAATCAAATGAAAGTTTTTCTACGGCTTGGAATAGGTTTAAGGAGATGTTACATGAATGTCCTCATCATGGTTTTTCCGATTTGCACCAAATCGACACGTTTTACAATGGACTTAACGATCATGAAAGAGATTATTTAAATGCCGCCGCGGGTGGTAATTTTTTGTGTAAAACGGTTGAAGAAGCTTTGGTCATAATCGAGAATAGGTCTAAGGTTTATAGCCCTCGTCACACACCGAGTGTTGCCAAAAGGGGCTCATCATCATCGTCTCAAAGTATCAATGCATTACATGATGAAGCAAATGAAGAAAACCGATTTTTCGATAGATTTGCTAACCTTATGTCCCATTGGAAGGCTCAAGAAGCTTCCAATTCCGCTTCGGTTAAAGCGGTTTCTAAAAGTTGTTTGTCGTGTGGGGGAGCTCATGATCTTTCCGAGTGCATTACTGCGGATGGTAACACTTCGAATGCTTTTGTAGCCACGGGAACTTATAACCAAATCGGTCAAGGTTCTCGTTCAAATCAAGCTCCACCCAATCAAAATGCTAATAATTATCGCAACAACAACCAAGGTGGAAATTACCAAGGAAATCAAAGAAATTATAACAAAGGTAATTACCAAAGTGGAAATGGGCAAATTTCTAATCAAAACCAAAACCGTGATTTTCAAAACAATGCCCAAGGTTTTCAAAACGATCACACCAAAAATCTTCAAGGAGAATTTTTGAATTATGCTAAAGCTAATGATGCTAAATTTGACAACATGCAACGTGAAATGGTTAGCTTAAGGTCCGAGTTGAAAAACGAGCTTAAAAACGAACTTGCTAATGAACTTAAAACTCATGCAAATAAAATGGAAGGAAATGTCACACGACTCCAACAAAATCAACAAAAAATGGAGCAAGGACAACATGAGATTAAGCAAGAGTTGTTAAAAGCGGATGCTAGGCAATCTAAGTTTGAAGACCGTATGGCTAAAATGTTTGAAGCTATCATGTGTAAGCCCTCTTCTTCGGGTGGTCTTCCTAGTGATACCATCGTGAACCCAAAAGGAGAGTTGAAGGTTATTACTACTCGTAGTGGTAAAACTTTCAAAGAACCCATTTCTCGTCCAAGTACTTCTATGGAGAAGGAAAAAGAGAAAGAACCCGAGGTCGTGGTTGAAAAGGAGCACATTACAAGCCCACGAAGTACCGCTCAAACCACACCTACGGTTGAACCAATACCCATAATGGAACCCGAGATTCCAAGGCCGATGCCTATGCCTAATTTGCCCCAACCCACACCACCTTTACCCTACCCATCAAGACGAGACAAGGAAAAGGCACAAGAACGAATTAATTATCAATTTGAACTTTTTATGAAAATGTTTCGTGACTTGCATTTTAATATAAGTTTTGCCGACGCCTTAGTCATGATGCCTCGATTTGCCGCGAACTTCAAAAGTATGTTAAACAACAAAGAGAAATTGCAAAAATCGTCTAGTTGTTCTTCGGTTTTTCTAAGCCGCATACCTCAAAAGGTCGGTGATCCTGGAAAGTTTTTAATCCCATGTGCTATCCAAGACATGGAAGAATGCTACGCCTTGGCCGATCTTGGTGCTAGTATTAATTTGATGCCTCTTGAGATTTTTAAATCGCTCAATCTTCCAAATCTCACTCCTTCAAGAATGTCAATCGAAATGGCCGATCATTCTACGATTCTAGCTTGTGGAGTTGCCGAGGACGTCTTCGTGAAAGTTGGGAAATTCTATTATCCCGTGGACTTCATTGTTGTTGATATTCCCATCGATCCTAAAGTTCCGTTAATTTTAGGTCGATCTTTTTTGGATACCTCGAGAGCACTTATCGATGTGCATGCAAGAAAAATCACTCTTCATTTCAATGAGGAAGAACTCGTCATTAATGCAACCCAAAACTCCACTCTTTCTCATGTTTATTCGATCACATCTTTGTACAATGTCAATCCCATCAAAAACATTTGTCAAAGGATTTCCAATAGAGTTTTAGGAGTTGTGGATAAAAATGAAGTTCCGTTCCCTCCGCCGATGGAGGTTAAGAGTGTTAAGCCTATGATTCCAATCTCGAGTGAATCTTCGGATGATGAATACGTTGATCCCGATGGGGAGGTTTTCTTTGTTGACAAAAGATTTGAAAACTTGCCACCACCCAAACCAAAAAGATTTCAAAATGTGAGAATTTTTAGTGTGACTAACATTGTTTTAGATACACCAAATATTTTTGACATAATCAAATCGGGTTTTCACGAGGAGAGTGTTAAAGATGAAAAAGGAAAAGATTTTGAATTTAATTTAAAAGATTTTTCTACATATCTAACTCCGTCATCACCGCGTTTATTGAGTACTACAAGCTCGTCTTCTCCTTTTGACGATGCTTTGTGTGGACTTAGTGTGGGGGAAGCCCCATATGTTTCCTTCCCTTTCTCCACCGAGGACGAGATATTTGATCCTGGAATTGCTTATATAGGAAAATCTCGGTCTTCCACCGATGTAATAAATGGAAAATCTTTTCATTTGATTGGTGCGAGTCTACCTCGAGTAGCTCAATGTTATGACTTACCCATTGTCCCACCCTTCTATTTCTTCTCTCCTATTTTCTTCTATCCCATTGGGATTTGTGTTGGAGTTGTGTTGTCTCGTCTTTCATCCGAAAACGAAGACGCTATCTTTGACCCCGGTATACGTTTATCGGATTTTTAAAGTACTCCACGTACTTTTGGGCCTTGATTATCATGTAAGCCCCACCAAAAATTGACCAAACCATGATTATCCCTAAATGATCACATTTATGGGGATTCGAGTCGAGCTTTTGACTCGGTTATCAAAAACAAGGTGCCTCGTGGGGGAGACCCATGCTTATCCATGTACATATTATTGCTTTCTAATTAGTGTAATGTGAGGGGATTTGTGCCCTTCCAACCTTTGTTCCGTGGTTGTTTGTGCATTGTGTCTTTTAGATCATAATCTTCACGATTGGAGCCTCTCGTGTTCGTTTCATGGGAGCACTCGATCGTTTGCTTTGGAGGCCTTTCCCAATATCCATATGATATATCCTTTTATGTTCTAACCTTAGGTTTATAGCACACTTCATAAACGGCTATTACTTATTGGTTACACCCTTTCCATGCTAGATTAGGCATTCGACTACGTCTCTAGTATGGGGGTGTTTGCACCCCTAGACTCGAAACATTGAGGACAATGTTTAACTTTAGTATGGGGGGGGGGGGGTGAATAGATACTTGCCTTGCCAAACCTTCACGTTTTCCAAAGTTTATCTTTTTGTTATCGTTTTGTTGCAAAATAAGGCTAAAAATGGCCAAATTTTAAAAATTTTCTAGTTTTTCATAAGTGTTTGAAGACACGAATGTAGATTTTCCGATGGCGAGAATAAGAGTAATTTTTGACTCGACCGTGCGTGTTGAGCACTTAGCTTTGATTCCTTAACTACACATTAGGCTAAGTCTCTTAAATGAGGACGAGAAATGATAGAGTTAATTATAAGTTACTATGCTAAACGTAGAGTACTCGTATTCTTTCAAAAACTCATGTGTTCTCGTTGTTTGCTTATTCTCCCTTCGCATGTAAATATTTTTTGCTTAATAAATATTGATTTAGCGGTTTAGTTAGGATTGTTGGGTTTCTAGTCTTTTCTAGTAGCTTCCGTGTAATTAAATTGGGAAGACATTAAGGTATCGCCAGCGTCACGGTTTTGAAGTATTGGCACCCTAATAATCGAAAGCTTCACCCAATAATAAGATTTCAAGTGCTCACCTAAATCTAGCAAACAATTTGAAAGCCCCACAAGGCCTAAAATCTATGCAAAATTGAAAGTGAATCAAGCCTTAATCTTCGAAGCTTTAAAGATCCAAAATTCGCTTTAGCGTGAGGATATACGTCTTTGGCTAATAAAACCACCGATGAGGCGGATAATAAAAGGCAAGGCAAGACCGAAGTCATAATAAAAGCTTCATGGCGAAGTTGAATAAAAGATGGAGGTAAACCAAAGATAATAAGGCCCTTCCGTTAGGGGGCGTATAAAAGTCTTGGTAATAAGTCTCATGTTCAAAACCGTTATAAAACCGTGTTTATCGATTCTTCTTGTCAACTTAATTTTTTAACATCGTTGTCTATTAGGAGGGGTTATTGATTTGATGGTCTTAGTTACACCGTTAGGACTCTATTTTTAGATCTAAATCTCTATCATCGCATAAGTCAACAATGTATCCTCGTGATCATTAAGACAAAATAAAATATAAGAGATACAACTTAGGAATAATGGGAGAATAAGTACGTGATTAGGGCATATGAGTAGTGTTAGCATTACTAACTTATAATGACAATGATCTCGTTGCACGCTTGGCATGGAATTAAGGTGAAAATCGAGGACGACGAAATTATTTCTAACGAAGCATTCACGTGTTCTTATTCTATGAACCTAAACGTCCCATTTTGCGATGAAAATCATACATTATGTCCAAAACACAAGTAGTAGTAATAGTGTAGTATAGCTAGTTATCATTTTAATAAAGTGAATAAAATTGAATTTTGGAGATGCTTCGATACTTTATTCTAGCATTGCGTGAGGGCACGGCAATGGTTTAGTATGGGGGAGTGATGAGACTGCTTTTATACATGGTCTCATCGTCCAAATCGGCCTTTAAATGCATTAAATATCATAAAATATGCCAAATATATGCTCGTGTTTGTTACTTGTGTATTTTTAGGTACGGATATTGATGAATGGACAAAAGAACACAAGAATCAATCAAAAACGAACACGGGAAACGAAGACGCACAATGAACCAAGCTCACAAATGGAAATTTGCAAAAAGACCCCTCAAGTTTGAAGAATTGGCAAAAATGGCCCCTCATCTTTGAAGAACTTGTCATAATTAACCCTCAAAAATGTTAATTATGCAAGTGTGATCCTTGAAGAATGAAGATTGAACAAGAAAGGCCCTTGGAAATTGGTTAAATGTTCAAAAGTTAGCCTAAAATCACAAAAGGACTAAACTTGCAAATCATTTTGGACCTTGTATGAAAGGCACTTAACCGTTTTGGACTGGCCTTGCAAAGAAGTTAACCAATGTCTACGTTAGATGGATGGGTAATGAAAATTACTCCATATAGCCCAATAAATACCCCAAGCCCAAACACTTTTAACCCGGGTTTTAATTAAAAAGATGGTCAACATAGTCAACCCACCCACTAATCCCGTTTTTCCCACCATAACATGATTTTTAAATCATGTTTACCCAAAAAAAAGATTAAAACCCCCTTTTAAACCTGTTGAACCCTAATTAATCCCCAGAATGATTAAACCCAAATCAAGGGGTTATCCCCCCAAACTGTGCAGATCGCTAATTAAGATTCCCCTCAACATTTCCCACCTCACCAAACCTCTCCACGTGTCCTGTGGTCCTCACCCAAGCACTCCCCTGCCAAGTCCTTTTCACCCCAAAACCAAAATCCGACACAACCAACGTAGGAGATCATACTCCTTGGCCTCCAAGGCAATTTGAACGTCCAAAGATCAATATTCCACAGCTGGCATCACATGTATCAGTTTTTGACCAAATTCGTCAAAGGGCAATTTTGAGATTTCCAGTATTAGGGTTTATGTTTTGTATTTTTTTATTCATAGTTCTAGAATGATCAGTAGACTAGTATTTAAGGAGCCTTCATGTTGTGAATGAGCCCTTGTTCCAGTTTTTAGCCAAAAACCTTGTAATTCCTTTTTTAATTAATAAAGTTTGGTATTTGTGTTTAAACAATTATAATTCCTTTTATTGAGTTAAAAAGTTGTGTGTTGTGTTTATGCTAAAAACTGAGTTCCATTTAAATTGTGAAAATTTTGAGTGAAAAGTTTTCAAAAAGGGTTTTAAAGATAGCCTTTGATCTCAGAAATCAATAAGCTTTGGAAAGTGAAAGTGGACCAAAGCTTTTAAGTTTCTGAGTATTAGAAGTTGTTTTTAAAACGTGTTTGTAAAAGGTTTAATAGTTTGTGAAAGAAATTTTTAAGAAAGAAAAGCAAAACGGATTTAAGATATTGTTTGTGCTTGTTCTTTTTATTTTCTTCTTAGCAGGTGTTGGAGTGTGTTGCTGTTAAAGGTTCAGCACCAACCCCAGTTGGTGGGAGGTGGATTGACATCCACTAAGGACTTGGATGTAAGTCCTTGAGGTAAAATCTCTTTTTCCTTTTAAAATTTTCAGAAAATTAGTGGTTGAAGTGATTTGCATGATTTCCTGCTAAATGATGTTAAATCTGGTTTGAGTGGTGTTCTTATGTGTTTATATACATGTTAGATGCTATATGAACCAGTTTGATTAAGTTTGTAAGTGTTTTGGTTTGAAAATTCTTGATTTCAAGTTTTAAAGTGGTGTTTGGGTCTACTTTTTAATTGTGATTTTTGTAAGAATTTTGAGGGAAAACGTGTTAGAGTCGTTGAATAGTATTGTGTTAAGTTTTTTATCAGTTTTAGATAAGTTTGGGTCAAGTTTATAGCTAGTTTGTATGTTGAAAAAGGAAATAGAATAGCACAAATCTGCATAGTCACTTTCTGCCTATTTTTCCTTGATTTTGGTGCATGATCTTGTAATTTTGTTAAGTATTAGTGCTTTATAGGATTGTGGTTCATTTGTGTGCTAGTTTGAGCTTGTGTGTGCAAAATCTTAAGCTTTGAAAGTGAAATGTGTGCAACCTGTTAGCCTAGAACCTCCACAGACCCACATTTTTGTGTCAGCAACTTGTTATGCTCTTGTGTGCTTTGGATTGTGAGTTTTTGTGCTAGGTGTTACTCTATTTGCTTGTCATTGACTCCTTGTGCTTCAAAGAGCACAAGGGTGCCCCCTTTGTCCAAGAACTTCACCAAATAAGCACTCTCCAAGCTCCTCTTGGAGGTTTATTCAGTTGTGAAGAAAACAGAAACAAGGCACAAGCTTGTGTTCATCAAACATAGAACTGCACACGTTTTCTATTTTTTAATCCTGCTTAATCTAGATCAAAAAGAGAATTGGTTTGTGTTTCTAGCTTATTAAGGGTGTCAGTTTGGATTGGAAAAGAAAAAAAAAATAAAAAAGAAAATTTTGGCAAAAAGTGCACCCGCAACGGGCTCGAACACGCGACCTGCAGCTCAGGAGTAACGTGTTCTACCATTGATCTAGATGACTTTTTACGTCATTGTTTGGTTTCATTAGTTATTTAACCCCTTTATATTTTGTTTTCATTTTAATAAGCCGTAGCTTATTTTATTTTTCCTAGCTTATTTATTAAGTGTTTTTAGCTTATTTGATTTTTCCTAGGACATTAAAAGGTTTTAGGATTTTTCTGTTTAAAAGTTTTATTTTTCACATTATTTAATTAATTAATAGGATTATTTTTAGCTTTAAATTTAGAAAGTCAATAAAAAATAGCAAATAGTAATAAAAAAATACAAAAAAAATAGTTTTTAGGTTTTAATTTATATTTTTGAGGTTTACATATCAAAAAGTTTTCAAAAACTTTAATTTTTAATTTTATTTAATTTTAGGGTTTTTAGGCAACTTTAAAAATTAATATAAAATTAACTAAGAGGTTTTAGAAACTTTAATTTACATTTTCTTCTTAGTTAGAATATTTAGGATTTTTGAGAATTTTTTAGAATTTATTTAAGAACTTTTTATTTTTAGGAATATTTTATTATTATTTTATTCATTAAAATTCAAAGTTTTATTTTTAACTTTTTTTCATTTTTCCTAGATTCTAGACATCAAATTAGGACCTTTGTCACTTTCCAATTAATTTTTAGGCTTTTCAATTAATTTTTAGAATTAATTTAAGATTTAATAGATTTTAATAGGTTTTAGGAGTTTAAAAATAGTTTAATTTGGTTTTAAAATTTTTAAAAGTAGTTTTTAGTTTAATTAGGTCATTTTTGAGGTTTACAAATTATAAAATCTTGTTTAGGGCTTTTTAATATTTAAAAGTGATTTTTAGGGCTTTAATTAGCATTAAAAAGTCATTATTAAATTAATTAAAAGGTTTTGGCAAGTTTGGATTTTTTGTAAACTCTTAGAATATTATTTGGGATTTTTAGTAATTTTTAGGAATTTTTAGATTAAAATTTTAAATTTTGTCGTTTTTACGTTTCTACGTCGTAACTTTCTAGTAGTGTTTTTGCCTTATTTTTCTATTTTTTCGTCTTCGTCATTTTCTCTTCTCTTCTTCTTGTTAATAATCAAAAACATTAATCAATCATTCATTACACAACACACGTGCCTCCTTGAGAGAACGATCCCCATCAAGGGTCATAACTTGTGGTTTTCCTAAACCGCTCGTTAACGCTTACCACTATTTTATTGCTCTTTTCCTAAAGGGTAGTAAAATCACTACATCATCATGCTTAATATTTAGCGGGTGTTTTTCCTTTTATTCTTTTCAACTTTCTTTGTGAGGAATAAAGAAAAATAAGAGCGGCTTATAAAAAAAATGAGTGGCTAGAAAAAAAAAGAAAAAGAAAAAGAAAAAGAAAAGAAAAAAAATAATTATACAAGACTCCCAAGAGGGGCGGTGAAGTGTTAATTATAGTAACTATTAGATTCCAATATTAACTTGACGGGTTGCGGGGATTTAATAGTTGCTCCAATCCAATATTACCTTGACGGGTTGCGGGGTTGAAGATCCAAAGTCTCAAAAAGATGGCGGATGTAAATTATTGCGTGAGTTTTATTTTTCTTTCCTTAGCGAGTGTGTAGCTACTTATTAATGCATGACATAAGGATTTTACACATAAGGCGAATGACTTATTACTCTTAAAACGGACTTATATTAATTGTGAGCGGTTTTTCAAGTAATGGATGAGAGGATTACTTAGGATTAAAACCGTGCTTCCTTATTTTTGGATTTTGCATTTCTTGTACTTCACGCTTGAAATAATGACAAATTTGCCCAAAAGCAATTTGCTCAATTAATAACCGGTTCCACATTTAATTGTCATGAATAAGTTGATGCACTTTTTACTTGTGAATACAATGATCCCATTTTTAAGCTTGGTATGGGGAAAGTGAAACTTGAGGGTGATAAGTGTCCATGGTACCCAAGCCCTAATCAAAGTCATTGATTTCTTTATGAGTTATTTCCATCAAAACCATTTCAAGAAAATCCAAAAAGATATAAATAGAATTGTTTCTTTTGCATTGCATTGTTAAAAATTAAAATCATGCATCATATAGTGTAGAGTAGTGTAGATGCATTCCATATTGGCCAAGGTGGATTAATTATGAGGAGAATATAAATTTGTGCTTTAAAATATAGCATTGCATGAGGACATGACAATGTTCAAGTGTAGGGGATTTGATATGAGCAAAAACTCATATCCATTTATCAACTAATCACCCTAAAACACAAGAAAAATACCTAAACTTTGTGCTATAAAGCAGTATTATGTGGTATGTTCTTTGTTTGTGCTCAAATAGGTAAGCAGGATACATTTTCAAGCAAACAAGAAGAAAATCAAGCTAATTTGGATGAAAAAGACAAAGAAGGATCAAAAGTGACAAGACTTTAAAGACAAAGGACCTATCTTGACAACATTCCAAAGTTGAAGGATCAAAAGTGTACATTTGTCAAAGTCAAGATGAAAGTCAAACCTGGTCAACTCTCAAGTCAACCAAGTCAAAGGGCTTAAATGTTTAAGAATGAAAGTTAGAGGACTGAAATTGTCAAAGAAATGAAGATTATAGCTCAAAAGATCAAACTACCAAAGTTGAGGGGTTAATTCTGCCATTTGTGGAAGTTATTTTGTGATCAATCCATGTGAACTAGTTCTCAACCAATGAGAAGTCAAGAAAGAAGTGATTTGGATTGCCAGCTTGCCACTAGCGCCGTTTTCCCATTAATAGCAAAATCCCAACAGTGCAGCGCACTACTTCCATTTTCAACCAATCAGTTTTTGCCATGCAATAATATTTTTATCCAATTTGGATAACGATCCGTGTATCACTTTCTCCTCCAATAAAAACACAACACGTGTCTTTCTTCTTCAACAAAGAACCCAGGGACGGGATTGAGCTGCACTGCATTTCAGAAGAGGATATAAATATGAAAGTTGCTCAAAATCAAACCAGGAATTCAACCCAACAACTTAATTGGACTGAAATTAAGTCATTCAAAAATCCCCAAAGTTGTTCATCACCTGCAAATCATAATTAACAAATTGAGGACACGTGGAAGCTTGGGATTGGATGCAACACGTCACTCACCCTCACCAACACTCACCTACATTCTATAAATACCCTAGATAGCTTTCATTTCCTGTATTGTAGAAAAGTGTGAAAACACACACACTTTATATTTTTCTCTCAATTCAGTTAGCTTTAGCATAACAACTCAAGAGATTGACAACCTCTTGAGTCTGTTATTAGTTGTAACCACTTTACCAGCTTTGTAACCACTTTTCCAATTCAATAAATAAAATTTCACATTAATCTTCTTCATCTACTGTTCATACCCTGCATCTTGTTACTCTGTTGATGTTTTTAGCTTGTTATAATCGCCATTGATCATGATTAGCTAATTGTGAAGACATGTAGCTGTTGTTCCTGTTCTGTTCAATCCAGTTCAAGTTTGAGTAGATTTTAAAGAATTCAAGCTCATTCATGGAGATTAAGTTGTTGAAGGCTGTTGATTAGTTGATGTTTGGTTGATTCTAGTGCTAAGGTGGTGGTTTAGCACTAGCTAGAAAGCTCAACGCTTCTCTACTCCCCAAAGGAGGCCTAAGCTAGAAGGTGTTGAAAATCTGCATTTTTGTTCCTCTCAAATGTTGTCTGCATGCTTAATTCCTAGATAAAAACTTGTTTGACTGCATGATCAAGTGTGTTTAGCTGATATTGAATTGATGTTGATGTTTGAGTAGCTTAAGTGTAGCATAGAACTTTATCCATAGCTTTATTCTCATTCCTGTTTGCTTTAAATTCAGTCATACTAGCTTATTAGAGCATTTTTAGTGTAAGTCTGTTTCATAGCTTGAATTTGGTTCTAATTCATCACATTGTAGTTACTAAACTTAGTTTGATATCTGTCTTGAATCAACTTAGCTTTTAACTCAAATTTCTTTCATAAAAGTTTGATCAAATTCAGATAACTAGTGTTTGGGATTATGATTTAATCTGTGTGCAAGTGTTAGTATTTGGCTAATTCTAGCTCTCTTTCAGTCATTTAGTCATAGCTTAATGTTTTCAGTCATTTTCAAGTCAAGTTTTTAGTCAAACAGGCAATTGGCAGTTTAAAAAGTCTGGGTCAGTTTTGGATAAGCAAGTTTTCAGAAAGTAGTGATTTTCAAATCATTAGCATTTCTTTAATTCTTGATGAAATTCTTTCAAACAAGTTTCTAACCATCACTCAATATCTGTAGTTTTAGTGAGTTAAAGGAAAATCTACAGTATCTAGTTTTGAGATAAAAATAAGCATTTGATTAAGCACTTGAGCATTTCTCATTCGTTGTGATAAATTGACATACTGTTTTCTTCCACAAGCATTTCTACTTCATAAACTTGGTGATTTTCTTTCACAATTCTTATTTGAAAGTGTTCCGGGATCATTTTTGAAGTTTTCGGCTTTTTGGAAAATTTGGTCAATGAAAGTCAAAGAAGCACTCTTTTAGCTTATTTTCATATTCCAGCTTATCTAGTTGGTCATTTTGGAAAAGGAAAGACATTCCTTGCTCATTATAAGATGGTCAACAGGTTTTAACAAGAAAATTGGAATGGGCATGTTCAACTTATTAGACAGCTTAATATTGACTTATCAAGAATAGCTTATTTGAGTTTTAATTAGTTTCAGCTTAAATCCTTTAACAAGTCTAGCTAAAATCAGATTTTAAGCCTTTTGCAATTTGTTAGAGCTTATTTGGTTCATTGGTTGGCTTATACGAGCTTAATCATCTTCTTAACCCGTTTTTGTGAAAAATATCCATTTAATTGCATTTAAGTCCTATGGTTTTGAAGCTGTTTTCATTTGTAGCTAATTTGGCACTTAATTAGGTTTTGCAAATAACCAGTCCTTATACTTTTGGAACTTTACAGAAGTGGTTAGACAGTTTTAATAGTTTGTTAAAATTAGTTACTTGTTAGTTACATTTACACAATTAGTCCTTGTAGTTTACTGTTTTGCATTTCAAGCATTTTAATTTTCAAAATTTACATTTTCAGCCCTTTACTTTCATAGATTTACATTTTTGTCTTTACTTGGATAACAAATGTGGTATTTGACAATTTGTTTTACGGTTACGTAGTTAATATTTTCTATTTTTACTTGATTGTTCAAATAGACATAGCAAAGCCAAATAACCTTACCAACTAAAAACGATTATAAACCCGATCTTGTTAGGAATTTCAATTTGTTAAGAACTGAGAAAACGAATTTCAATTATAGACAATTTCAGGGTCTTTGTAAGGTGAGCAAGGAATTTATTGGCGACAAGGTGGAAAAGGTGATCTTTTCTGACCGTGTGGTGGATTCCCGCTGCTGTTTGGTGACATGTGAATACAGGTGGACTGCCAAAATGGAAAGAATTATGAAGGCCCAAGCTTTGAGAGACCCGAGCATGGCTGGCTACATGTCTAACAAGAAGACCATGGAGATCAACCCTGAGAACTCTATTATGGAGGAACTTAGGAAGAGGGGCGATGCAGACAAGAACGACAAGTCTGTGAAAGACTTGGTGATGTTATTGTTCGAGACTTAATTACTTACATCTCGATTCAGTTTGGATGAACCAAATACATTTGGAAATCAAATTCACATAATGTTGAAGCGTGGTTTGAGCATTGACGAAGACAGTACTGATGGTGATGCCGACATGCCTTTTTTTAGGAATCTGATGTTAATGCAGAGAGCAAGGTGAAGTCGTTTAAGCGCAACACTCGTGGTTCTTTTCCGTGATGTCTTAATTTTTGACGAGTTAGTAGGTTTTTATTTTTATCAAATGTCTATGCTTTGTTGAATCTCACTTCCATTGTAGTTGGATTCTGAATTTCTGAACCAAGGTCTATAATACTACTTTTTGGTGCCTAATATTATTTGTTAATTGTGATTACAGATTGTTAGTTTGAAGTGTTTGTTACTATCGAGTTTTGTTTTAGACTATATTGTTACAGAAATCGTGGAAAATAGGCCGTCATGGCCTGCAATCGGTATTGGTGTGAATTGGAATGTAGTTCATTGCCCCTTGAAGATGGACTTGCTGATTCACTTGGTTGAGTCATATTGAAGTGATGTATTTTTATATTTTTTGTGATGACCAAGCTTGTTTGATAATGTGGTGATGTGACGCTCACGTAAAATAAAGCGTTTATTAAACACTGCCCGCATTTTAACGGAGTACTAGATTAGATGTTACTAGTAATTCATTTACAGAAAAAAAGGTTAAAAAGTTACAAAGATTAAACTGTAAAGAAAGTAAAACTTTGGGAATATGTTACTCAATAGTAATCAAGTTTCACAAATGTTCCAATTTACTTCCTCAAACTTTAAACTAATCATTAAAACCATCAAAGTTTCAAAACTCTCTCATTATTGTGTAATTTTTCTAACTTAATATGCTTAAGGTATTCAAACATGCATTAACATGTTGTACATTAATTTTAAAAACCCACCCCCTGAATTTCACTAATAAAAACCAACTTTATGTACAACTTGTTAATGCACGACCAAACATAAGCAATAACCACATAATAGTAACCAAGTTTGAGAAGTGTTCCATTCAAATCACTATAACATAATAATTACATAAGAATGAAACAGTTTTGAAACTTTGATGGTTTATATAATTAGTTTAAAGTTTGAGGTAGCAAAGTGGAACAAAACTAAAACTTGATTATTATTTGATGATTTTCACCCTAAAACTTTTAAGTCGGTTCCTCATCTCATTCATTCATCACATTTTTCCTATTTTTTATTAACCGGTTAGGAATCGTGTCGAAAATAAAAAAAATAAAAAAGTCATAACCGATTAATAATAAATATTATAATCATAATATTGTACCACTATAGGTGGCAAATCTTACCCATTTTGATAAATATGGGCACTTTTTGCCCATTTTCAAAAAAAATACAAGGCACTTTTTGTCCATTCTTTATTATTAATGGGCTATACGGGCGCATATGTAAGAAACTTATGGGCTTAATGGGCGCACATGTAAAACATTAATTAGGCTACTCGGCGGATATTTTATATTTAGTTTGTTTCCTCGGCTTTTAAACAAGTATTTTTATTTTTTAATTCTACGTTTTTATATGTCTTTTTTCTTATTTTTGCTTGCGCCCGTTTAGCCCGCCCATTTTGCCCGTGCCCGTTTAGCTCGTGCCCGTTTAGCCCGCCGCCTGTTTAGCCCGTCGCCCGTTTAGCCCGCCGCCCGTGCCCGCCCGTTTTGCCAGTGCCCATTTAGCCCGTGCCCGTTTAGCCCGCCGCCCGTTTAGCCCGTCGCCTGTTTAACCCGCCGCCCGTGCCCGCCCGCCGCCCCCTTTTGCCACCTATATACCAAACTAATTAATTAGATCTATAGAGATAAATTTTTGGAACCCTAATTTTGGAACTGTAATAATTAGAATATTGGACATGGATACACGATTCACTTACTCTTAGGCTGAAGTTGCCAAAATTCGTCGAGTTCAGTTCGGCATCCTCAGTCTTGACGAGATCGTACGTTTTTTGGTGTTTATCTCTAATATGTTGATTTTTTAATAGGTTCTTTTTGGATTCAATTCGAATTGACTAAGGTTTAGGGTGGAGAAATCGTTTTTGGTTATCTATTTCTACTTGAAAGGTAAATACGAAAAGTAAAAAAAATAAGCCAAAAATAAATAACTAATAATAAATGAGCCAAACAAATAATAAAACGAAATTTAAAACAAAACAATTAATAAAAATAAAACTCAAAGAAAAAATTAACTTTTGACTTAAAAATAAATTTTACCTAATGAAAAAGGAGGAAATAGGACTAAGTGGCTACTTTAAAACTAAACGAGGTAAAAGCTAAAGCGGACACTAAATAAAAGATAAAACTTAAACTTTTCGAAAAATACTAATACTAAAATTTGATGAAAAATACAACTAAAAATACGTGACTTTCAGAATAAAAATCGAAACAACTTTCAGATAAAACTAAATCGATGCGGAACAATATTAACTAATAAGCAAGCAGGCAAGCAACTAGCTCAAGCACGCAGCCAGGCAGCTCAAAATTGGCCCCAAACGCTCAAGCAAGCTAGCTGCTCAATCTACAATTTGTTATTTCGGAATACGTAACTTTTTCGGATAAGGTATTTTTTTTCAATCTTCAGAATAATTTTTTTTTGTTTTCTTCGGAATAATTTTTTTTACATCTTCGGAATAAATGAAATGAGCGGGAAAGAAAAGAAAAACTGATCTTCGGATAAAAAGACCTTTTCAGAATAATGTGTAAAAAATGATTTTTTTGGAATAATCTAATCTTCGGATAAATTATATATTTCGGATAAAACACTATTTTCGGATAAACTAAAACTTAAATAAATTTTCGGATAAAAACACTATTTTCGGATAAAAACTAATTCGGATAAAATAAAATTTTCGGATAAATGAAATCTGCGGATAAAACTAAATTCTTCGGATAAACTAAAATGAAAAGAAAATTTCAGATAAATTAATTCAGAATAAGGGGCAAAGTTCGGAATTCAGAAACCCTTTTCCGAAGATCTTTAAATTCAGACGAACAGTAACAGACTATAACTAAAAACAATGAAATAAGTTACGATTAAGCTAAAATCAAATAAACAAATAACTAAAACTAAATCTAAAACACTTTTAAGAAAAACTTATTCAACCACAAATTAAAAACTTGAAAGCCACTAATTAATCTAAATGATAAAAATCAACTTTCTATAAAATAAACTAATTAAAACACTTAATTAAAAATAATCAAAATCAAACAATAAGCACCAAACACAATAAGCTATAAAAATCAAACACATAAAAACCAATAAGCATAAATAATCAAAAACATCAATCAAACAACAAGCATAAAAATTAAACTGCATGATTAATTAAATGAAAACAAGATTAATAATAAGAAAGGTAGAATGAGAATGATTAATATAAAAACTTGTAATTAAAGATAAGGATTCGACAAACTTACTTGAAATAATCTTGAAACTAAGAACAATTAAGTAAATGACAATAAGAAAGTGCAAGAAAATAAATTAGAAAGACTAATGTGTCAAATTAGCTAACACCTCCTAATGTGTCATTAGAAGGGTATTTATAGGGAGAATAAATGTGTTGATGCTTTCTTCCTCTTCTCGTCTTTACGTCTTATAAATTCTTCGTCTTTCTAGACTTTGTCTCGGGATTTGTCGATGGATAAATTGAACTCGTCTTATAATTTCTTCATTTATTAGACTTGAGTTCTTCGACTTCATTAAACTTCCGTCTTTAGACTTTTTCTTTGGTAAATCTTCAGAATAGGCCTTGGACTTCCGTTCTTTTTGCACTCTTGATCTTTTAACTTCGTCTTTTGTATTTTTCTTCGATAAAAGCGCGTGAAAGCCCGTGTTTTCTTCCCTTTTCACATTTTGGTCCTAAAATACAATAATAACACAAACCACGCATAATTCCGACATTTACGACATTAAATACACGTTTTGGCTTGGTTATTATTATAATTAAGTGGTAAAAGGATAAGTGTTTCACACTTATTAAATCCCCCACACTTGACCATTGCAGTGCCCTCATGCAATGCATTAATTACAAAGCAAGATTTACATTCTCCATCATAATTAACCCACCTTGGCCTTTATTAAACACAAGACATTAAGGAAACTTTAAATAGATAGAAAATAAGTAAAGAAATCAAAGACTTACATTAGGGCTTTGGTATGTCATGAATGATTATCACCCTCAAGTTTTGCGTTCCCCAAACCAAGCTTAAAAACGAGATCATTGTTATTATAAGTTAGCAAACTAACACAAACTGATGTGGCCCAATTATTCACTTAGACTCCCTTATTCCTAGGTGTATCTCTTATATTTTAGTTGTATTGAATGATCACGAGGATACATTGTTGACTTATTTCGATAGCTTATTTAGGCCGAAAATAAAGTAGGACGATTTAATCAATAGATAGCTAAAGGACAAAATCTTTTAAAACTGCTTCTCGGGACCTCATGAAGTTAGTATCTTGGCATAACTCGCTTCACGATTTGAGACCTTTCTCGGACCGATATTTGGCATTGACTTCATACTTCAAATCTTGAGAGATGTTCATGAAATAATGGTCTTCTCTTCATAATAGGAGTTTCTTCACTTTAACTTTTTGAGAGATTCTTCATATTTGGACCACGACTTCTTCATTTTTCTCCAATTTTTATTTGGGATTTTGATATACAACGATCCGCCTCCTTTTAGGACTTGGATCTATTTATCCTCATACCTTGTTAGGGTCTTTTCGGATAGAATTCTCTATGATCTTTAGGGGAGTATTTGCTTTTCGTCGTGTGTCTTGATCCTTCATATTGATTTTTGATAAATGTTCTTCACATCACTTTGGATCTTTAGCAACAAAATGTAGCCCTCATGCCTTGTTAGGACCTTTTCGGACTCGCCAATCTTCGCATCCCGCTTCAATAAGTTATGCCTTGGCTATGAACTCTAATTAATACCGAGCAACTTTTAAACGATCTTGTGCTAGAAGCTAAGTAACTTTTCAAATCGTACAACCTTACTTATTGCAATTAAATTTATTAACAAGCGATGGGAGAAAAAGCTCAAAATTAACTCACATAAATTCATGAAAGAATACCAAACTTATAATTGACTCTATCATCTCTCGTTCTCCATAATTTAAAAATCTCAAAGAATGAGACTCGTGGATGCTTAGCCTATTGAATCAAAGTTTTGGGTTTTCAAGTCATATATAGGATCTTGCAACTTCTCAGATTTTTTCAAGTTTTAGAATTCGCATTTTAAAGTTCCCTTGATTAACAACTTTCTAGGATCAATTATAGGAACTTGCGAAAAGTTCTTGTTCTTAACCCGTAAGAGTTAAGACTTTCGCGTTTTAAAGTTCCCTATATAAAAGCCTAGCAAAACTTGATTTAAACACGTTAAGGATACTAGCTAGAGTAAACTTGGATAAGTAAACTCGGGTTGAGTCAAAAAATTCAAGACGTTGAAAAATACATCAAAGAAATCTAAACTTATTTAAAACCATTTTATTAAAATTTATTCTAAATGAAAGAAAATTAATGATAACAAAGGAAAATAGTAATAGGCCAAAATAGATTAAAAATTTTGAAAAATGTCGAAAAATATATTTTCTGGTTAAAATGAGGACAAATACAAGGAAAAGCCCCTTTAACTTCGATAGAAGTCCCCCCTATACTTGATATAAACATTGTCCTCACTGTTTAAGCATGTGGGAGTAAACTCCCCTACACTTAGGACATTGTGTACGTTGTTTAAATCTTGCTAAGGAATAGACAACTAAAGTGATTCCTATTTTAATATTGAAAAATATAAAATAATCAAAAGAGTTTAGGATAGAACCGGGAAGACGAGTACACGGAATCACGGGTCGTCAAAAGTCATCAAGAATGGATCTTTGATAGCTCGAATCCCTGCACATGATAAGAAAGAAAACAACAAACATATAGTAGGGTCTCCCTACACTTATTATAAAACGGATAAAAAGGATAGATACTCGGGTTGCCTCCCAAAAAGCGCTTGTTTTTGTTAACCGAGTCGTGAGCCTGACTCGACCTTGATTACAATGGTAAGATTGAAGAACATCCACCGGGATCAAATACATGGTTTTCATCCATCAAATAACATAAGCTTAAGGCGAACAAGACAAGCCAAAGAAGAGTAGGCAAGGTTCCCTTAAGCAGTTGTTAAGCACGGTGGTAGAAAGTATGATGAAGTGCAAGCATATCTCCATTGTTTCCAAAAATCTTTCCTTTATTTCATTATATGGATACTGAGATGGCTTAAAAATTACAATACCGGGATCGAACACCTTTTCCTTTAGGAGAAATAAGACTCAGGCTCAGTAGACCTTGAAGAAGATCCTCTCATAAATCTCACAGTCTCATCCTCAGAAGGTGGATAAAGAGGTGTCAAGACATAGGTACTACAGATATTGGTGTCTTCCGGTTTCTTCTCCTTTGAAATGGGTTTCTTAATAACCGAAGGAGGATAAAGACCATAATCAAAGTCCAAAGGAGGAGAATCATTCTCATTGGGTAAGTAAGTATTGAGAAAAGTAGCAAAATCTTCCTCAAATGAGTAGTCATCCAAAGTAGGATCAAGCATTGTTGGTGGAGGATCTTCATCAAAAGTAGGAACAAGGTCATCATTTGAAGAATCACTCGAAAGAGTATCAACATCATCAAAATCATCATATGTTGGCATGTATTTATACTCTGAAGAAATATCATCATAATCATCCACATCGGAACTAAAATCATCATCATAGATTGGCGGAGCATCATTTATTGGTGGGGCATCCAAATTGGAGAGAGGATCTTCAGAGTCTTCCACATTTTCTTGAAAAAGTGGATTATCATAGAGAGGCTCGAAAAGAGGATTGTTGTAGACGAAAAAATCATCAAGCTTTGTACTATCACAAGTAGTTGTATCAAGCTCGTCTTGAAGCACATCAATCATATTTGCTGATTCTATTCCATTTGATTTGTTTGTGATCTTCCCCATCTTAAAAACTTGTAGATCATTCCCGACCCTTAAGATTAGTTCACCTTCGGCAACATCGACTAAAGTTTTTTCGGTACTTAAGAATGGCCGACCAAGTATTAACGAAATACGAGGGTCCATTTTATAATCAACAACAGCAAAATCGACCGGAAAATTGAAGGTACCAACTTTAACAAACACATCTTCGGCAATACCAACGGGGTAAGCGAGAGTTTGATTTGCTAGCTCAAGAGTCATTTTTGTTGGTGTAAGATCGGGTAATGATAACTTCTTCCAAACACTTAATGGCATCAAATTAGTACTTGCCCCGAGATCGGCTAAGGCAGTAAATTTTTCGGTTTGGTTAAAAGTACATGGTAGCACAAGACGACCGGGATCTCCAAGTTTTTCCGGAAGTTCTTTAAGGAGGACTGCAGAACAATTTTCATTTAAGCGGGTGTTGACAAATTCAGCCATCTTCTTCTTCTTACTAAGCAATTCCTTGAATGCTTTGACAAATTTTGGCATTTGGACAAGTGCTTCAACAAGGCTAATGTTGAAATTCAGTTGGGAGATCGTCTTCAAAAAAGAAGTAACTTGAGCATCCTCTTTAGTGAGCAATTTGCACTTGTCTAATCGAGAAGGATAAGGAATATTGGGTTTAGGTGGTGTAGGTGTAGAAGGTGTAGATTGAGATGTTGAAGGTTTAAAGGTGGAAGGTGAAGATGGTGAAGGGTTTTTCTTAGGTACTTCTTCATGAAAAGGTGGAGACAGGAATGAAGAACAAGTACTAGGCGTGGAAGTAGGCGGGATAAATGGTGGTGGAGGAGGTGTAGATGGTGTAACTAGAGGAGGGGTAGATGGTCCTACTAGAGTTGCTCCACTGCGTGTAGTAATAGCACTCACATACGCTCTAGGGTTTGTCACGGTATTCGAAAGAAGAGAGCCCGAAGTAGAGGGTTGATTACTTTGGAAGAAACTAGCCATCCTATTCCTCAAATCATTCGTTTGATTGCTTAAAGAGGTTTGCATATCATGTCTAAGCTCGGTTCGATATCATTCCCTTGTTTAGTGATATCTCCTTTCAAGTTGATGAATTGGCTTTGAAGATTCTTAACTACCTCTCCTTGGGTCCTCATGAAAGTTTCAACATCTTGAGTGATGGGTGGAACTTGGGGAGTGGGTGAGTGATATGGATTAGAAGCTCGAGGTTGGTTTGTATTGCTTTTATTAAAGTTGTTTGGGTTGTGGTTTTGAGGAGAAAAACCGGGTGAAAGAAAGTTGTTGGAACGATAACTTAGCAAGTTACGATCACCTTACGTTCGGGTTTGATAGCCTTCCATGTAATAGTTACCATGAGCCGCATACAAGTTTTCCGGATTGTCATGAGCAGAAGGACAATCAGTGTATGAATGAGGACCGCCGCAAATCTCACAAGAAAGTGTTACAACTTTTACTTGTTGAAGTTGGTTCGTAGCCATGAGTTGGATATTTTTGTTCATTTCGGCTAGCATGCGGGTGAGTTCGATCATCTCGGGGTTGGAAGAAGTAGAAGAAACATTGACTCTCGGGTTATTCCTTGAAGATGCGGATGAATCCCAATTTTTATGATGAGTAGTCATGTTCTCTATAAGCTCTCTACACTCCTCGGGTCTTCTTTTCATAAATGTGCCACCAGCGGCTGCATTAATCGTATCACGATCACGAAAAGTTAAACCATTGTAGAAAGTATCAATTAAGGTGACGGGGAGCATATTATGATTAGGACAACGGTCGATCAAGACATTATAACGTTCCCAAGCATCAAAAAGTGATTCATCAGGTTGTTGCGTGAAACCACTGATTTGATTACGAAGGCTCGTTACCATGGATGGTGGAAAGTAGCGCGACAAAAATCGTTGAGTCATTTCGTCCCATGTATGAATTGAATTCTTTGGAAGACGATCAAACCATTTTTCGGCATGGTGGGATAAAGTGTGTGGAAATAGATGAAGGCGAAGAAAATCCATGGTAACACCGGGCAATTTCATGCTTTGAGTGACGGTAATGAATTTGTCGAGATGTTTGTTGGCATCATCATCCGGTAATCCGCGAAATGGACAAGTATTTTGAACTTGTTGGATCATGTGATGCTTCAACAAAAACTCTGGAGCCTTGATTTGCATCGGTGCAATCGGTCCTCCACGTCCATTCATTGTTGGTTGACAAAGCTCCTCCATCGTTCGAAGGTCTGGTTGAGGGCCATGGTTGTTATTATTCATGTTGGGGTGAGGTGGATTATTATTGTTGTGCACACCATCCATATCTAAGTCTACAAGAGTCTCGGGCTCAGAATAAGACGAAGATCTAGTACGCATACACCTGCAAAAGAAAAAGATAACAAAGAAATAGAGGAAATATATTTACGTAAAAATAAAATCTTTTTGGTGCAAAACTTTGAAAAATAAATGCTTTTTATGAGTTTTTTAAAATGTTTTTGGATTTTTTTGAAAATTTTTGATTTTTAGGATTTTTGAAAATTTTTGACACGAAAAATAACGTTCACGAGTGAAGGGCTCCCAAAATCCAACGTGTCTCTCATAGAAAACAGTTAATCTTCACGAAAAGAGCCGGCAGCGGCGCCATTTTAATACACTGATTTTAATATGATGATTTTATTAGGGTCTTTTTCGATTCAATTCGAATTGAGTAAGGTTTAGGGTGGAGAAATCGTTTTTGGTAACTAAATGGAAAGTTTGGTTATCTATTACTACTTGAAAGGTAAATGCGAAAAGTAATAAAAATAAGCCAAAAACAAATAACTAATAATAAATGAGCCAAACAAATAATAAAACGAAATTTAAAACAAAACAATTAATAAAAATAAATCTAAAATAAGAAATTAACTTTTGACTTAAAAATAAATTTTACCTAATGAAAAAAGAGGAAATAGGACTAAGTGGCTACTTTAAAACTAAACGAGGTAAAAGCTAAAGCGGACACTAAATAAAAGATACAATTTAAATTTTTCGAAAAAATACCAATACTAAAATTTGACGAAAAATACAACTAAAAATACGTGACTTTCAGAATAAAAATCGGAACAACTTTCAGATAAAACTAAATCGATGCGGAACAATATTAACTAATAAGCAAACAGGCAAGCAACTAGCTCAAGCATGCAGCCAGTCAGCTCAAATTGGCGCCAAACGCTCAAGCAAGCTAGCAAGCTAGCTGCTCAATCTATAATTTGTTATTTCGAAATACATAACTTTTAGGTATTTTTCTTTGCAATCTTCGGAATAATTTTTTTTTTGGTTTCTTAGAAATAATTTTTTTTACATCTTTGGAATAAATTAAATGAGCGGGAAAGAAAAAAAAAACTGATCTTCGGATAAAAAGACTTTTTCGGAATAATGTGTAAAAAATGATTTTTTCGGAATAATCTAATCTTCGGATAAATTAATATTTCGGATAAAACACTATTTTCGGATAAACTGAAACTTAAATAAATTTTTGGATAAAAACACTATTTTCGGATAAAAACTAATTCGGATAAAATAAAATCTTCGGATAAATGAAATCTTCGGATAAGAACTAAATTCTTCGGATAAACTAAAATGAAAAGAAAATTTCGGATAAATTAATTCGGAATAAGGGGCAAAGTTCAGAATTAAGAAACCCTTTTCCGAAGATCTTTAAATTCAGACGAACAGTAACAGACTATAACTAAAAACAATGAAACAAGCTACGATTAAGCTAAAATCGAATAAGCAAATAACTAAAACTAAATCTAAAACACTTTTAAGAAAAACTAATTCAACCACAAATTAAAAACTTGAAAACCACTAATTAATCTAAATAATAAAAATCAACTTTCTATAAAATAAACTAATTAAAACACTTAATTAAAAATAAGCAAAATCAAACAATAAGCACCAAACACAATAAGCTATAAAAATCAAACACATAAAAACCAATAAGCATAATCAATAAAAAAACATCAATCAAACAACAAGCATAAAGATTAAACTACATGATTAATTAAATAAAAACAAGATTAATAATAAGAAAGGTAGAATGAGAATGATTAATATAAAAACTTGTAATTAAAGATAAGGATTCAACAAACTTACTTGAAATAATCTTGAAACTAAGAACAATTAAGTAAATGACAATAAGAAAGTGCAAGAAAATAAATTGGAAAGACTAATGTGTCAAATTAGCTAACACCTCCTAAATTGTCATTAGGAGGGTATTTATAGGGAGAATAAATGTGTTGATGCTTTCTTCCTCTTCTCGTCTTTTCGTCTTATAAATTCTTCGTCTTTCTCGACTTTGTCTCGGGATTTGTCGATGGATAAATTGAACTCGTCTTATAATTTCTTCATATTTTGGTCCTAAAGCACAATAAAAACACAAACCACGCATAATTTCGACATTTATGACATTAAATACACGATTTAGCTTGGTTATTATTATAATTAAGTGGTAAAAGGATAAGTGTTTTCACACTTATTAATCTTTGCATACATTTTACCTGTGGAACTGAACTAATGTCGTTGATATGCTGTAACAACTTTTAAACGAACACGATTGCGGCTTGTTGTTCGTGTTTGTTTGAAATTTTCAGCAAATACGAATGCAGCTTGTTACTGTTTATTAAGTTTAGAGCAAATTGCATAAATCGTCCTTAAAGTTTAGCCAAATTGTATGTATCATCCTAAACGTTATGAAAGTGCAAGGATCGTCCCACTTTAGAAACTTTAATGCAAGTTTCGTCCATTTGGGAATTTTTTGGGACAAAACTTGCGAAATGGCTAAAACATTTGGGACGAAACTTGCAAAATAGTCAAACGTTTGGGATGAAAATTTGAAAAATCATTTGATTTTGGGATGATATCACCACTTTTAAAATATTTGGGACAAAATATGCAAAATGATCAAACCTTAAGGACGATTTATGCAATTCTCTCTTGAGTTTAACTAGAGTAATGCAATTAGTTTTGCTATATTGAATTGAACAAGTTTAAATCTGCGACTTGTTTCATTTTAAGTTTAACCATGAAAAATTATGAACTAATGTTTTTTCTATGAACGTCAAATGTTAGTGGTTAATGGTCGAGTCGTGCAATGACATCCAAGCGAAAGAATGTCTTCTTCGAACCTTCACCTAGTTATGTTAGACTCATTTATCCGCTTCGCCTAAAAGGCCCTTGGCAGGTCCTGAACAAAACCTGTCAGGAAACTTCCCCCAAAGAAATAATTTAGTGGAATGTTGATGGCCAACTGAGCTAAGTTAGTTGGTTATGAACTAATGTAGTTTACGGATTAGGCGAAACACGAATGCAGTTTATTTCGTCATCAAAATCGCTTTTTAAACCACTCCCAACAGCCTGTCGGTTCACAAACACCAACGGCGTACCACCTCGTCAGTGATGCGTCCGGTTGATGTTCTTTGGTTTGGCGACGAAAATTTGACTACTTGCATGTAATGTTTTTATCAAAGTGGCACATAAAGTGAAACGTAAATGGTCACATTTTGTGTCAATTTGAAAAATGTTGACCACATTGAGGTGACACGACTATTACGATAAAAGACGCATCACATTTATACGTGATATTAATCACGATTTTTTTTGCGAAATACTGATGCCTTATACTAAAGAGTAGTATTTATGATTCACAAGGCACTTTTAACATTGGAAGAAATAAAATCATGACGATGAAAGTTAAAAAAAAGGAAATTTCATGTTTGGTCGCTATCGTTTATACAAAACATCAAGGATGGTCCCTATCTCAAAATAAGTCCACCGATCGTCCCTATCGTTTACATTTTCGATCAAAAATCGTCCCTATCTTGGATGGACGTTAGTTTTGCCAGTTAAGTGGTATGAGGGGAGGAGTATTTTGGGGTTTTTACTTTTTTCCCATGCATTAAATACAAACACTCACCCCATTTCTTCACATGATCACACACATAATCAAAACACTCCCTCCCTCCATTAAAACCTGGAAACAAAAACCCCCAATTCAATCACTGGTTTTTCTTTTATTCCCCAAAAATGGATGGTTCTGGTTGGAAGATTAAAGAGGCATTGGGACCTTATAAAATGCCTATATAATACGGTAAGACGAATTACTCTATTTGCCCTAATTTTTTTTAATTTTACAGCTTTGTTATGGTTTATGTACAAATTAATTTATTCAGAATGTAATTGATGTAATTAAGCATATTTAAATGTTTTTGTTAATTGCATTTTGCAGAAAAGGACCTGCTCTTTTTTCCCTAAAAATTCATCATGCTGGTAAGATCATTTTTGTTATTGAGGAGATACATCCTAATTTGATCCCTAAGAATGTTTTGTATTTAATATACCCCAACCAACAGCCTTCTACTTCAACACCTACACCCTCCACCAAACAGCCTTCTAGTTCAAATCCTACACCCTCCACTGAACATCATTCTAGCTCAACTCCTACACCCTCCACTCAACATCATTATATCTCAACTCCTACACCCTCACCTCAACAGCCTTCTAGCTCAACTCCTACACCCTCACCTCAACAACATTATACCTCAACTCCCACACCCTCCAACAATCAGCCTTTGCCTACTCACCATGAGACTGTGGAAACCATATATGAATTGTTGTTGAACATGGACTATGAATTTAATCCATTAGAGGACAATATGATATCAACATTTGATAGGGTGGGAATTAGTGAGCAAGATATGGACAGGGTGGTGAATGAACCAGAAAGTGATAGGGTGGTGAATGAACCAGAGAGTGATAGGGTGGTGAATGAACAAGAAGGGGATAAGGTGGTCAACAATGAACTAATAGAAACATTGTTTGAGGGGCAAACAATGTTTGGGGATGAGGAGGACAATTGTACAGACAATGATTATACTAATTCAGGGATGATGAGGATTACTTTGTAGATGAAGAAACATTTTTAGAAGAGGTAAATGTAGACATGGATGATTATCACTTTAACATAAATGCAGATGTAGAGTGGGTTAGGCATGATAAGGAGGTATAAGTTGTTACTGAATTAGATCCTAGTGAGGTAAATATAATTGATAATGACCAATTTGATAGTGGAACAGATTCAGAGGGTGAAGGGATTGAGCATATTAGGAGAAGCAAGCTTAAGGAGATTAAAAAAGCAAATGAGAGTGAAGATAACACTGTCTTCAAGCATTTTTTCTATGTTGGCCAATCTTTCCCAAGTGCAGATGTTGTCAAAGAAAGGGTTAAACTTCACTCTATTGAAATTAGAAGGATTTGTGGTTGGCAAAGAATGATAAACAGAGAATTAGAGCAAAGTGTATTGGAAAAATCCTATCTTTTTACTAGATGGTGAAGGGCCTAGTAACACTAAAGATATTGGGCCTAATAAGAAAGTGGGTAAAGGTAAAACAGATATGGGTGCAAGTGATCATATAGGGTCTAATAAGAAAGGGGCTAATGTAGGTGGTAGAGGAAGGCCCAAACAACTTGCACCAGATGAATGTCCATGGGATTTGCAGGTTACTAAGGTTAAAAACATAGAGTCATGGGAGGTCAGGACATATAATAATGTCCATAACTACTTGCAGACAAGGAAAGTAAGTGCTTGTACTTCCAAGTTATTAAGTAAAGGCATCATTTACCAAGTTGAAAAAAACCCACATATACCCTTAAGAGGCTCTTCAAGATGAACTACAAAAGAAGTATGAGATAGGTGTGTCTCTTCAAAAAGCAGGTAGAGCTAAAACAGCAGCTGTAAATCAAGTCAAAGGAGATTATAAGCACCAGTATACCATGTTGAGAAATTACTGTCTAGAATTAAGAAAGGCTAATCCATATACAATAGTAAGGATTGAAGTTGAAAGAAATGCAACTACTGATGATAACACAAGAAATTTTCAAGAGGATCTATGTTTGTCTAGGCCCCTTAAAGAAAGGTTTCAGATCTTGTGGTAGAGAGTTGTTGGGACTAGATGGTGCATTTATGAAGGGACCATATCCAGGGCAACTACTCACTGATATTGGGTTAGGTGCAAACAATGGCATTTATCCACTTGCATATGCCATTGTTGAGAAAGAAACAACATGTTCTTGGACATGGTTTTTAGAATGCCTAGGTGATGATCTTGGGTTGATAAAAGAATCAAATTTCACCTTTATCAGTGATAGACATAAGGTACTTTGTCATTTTACTACATTTGACTTTTTATTACATACTTGGTCCCTAAGATTTTAACTCACTAATACTTTATCTTTTTTCTACAGGGTTTATCCATTGCTATTGCAAATGTTTTTCCTTGTGCAGAGCTTGGTTTAAAAATGCGTGCATCATTGCGCAAATTGCACGCATCAATGCGTTGCATTCAAAATTTCGCATCAAGGTGTAATGCTAGCAACGGTAGCAATTGTCGCAATCTAGTATTTAGGTCTAAAGAGACCTATATATTTTAATAGATTTTTAATGATAAGTAAGGTTAGTGGAATGTTGATGGCCAACTGAGCTAAGTTAGTTGGTTATGAACTAATGTAGTTTACGGATTAGGCGAAACACGAATGCAGTTTATTTCGTCATCAAAATCGCTTTTTAAACCACTCCCAACAGCCTGTCGGTTCACAAACACCAACGGCGTACCACCTCGTCAGTGATGCGTCCGGTTGATGTTCTTTGGTTTGGCGACGAAAATTTGACTACTTGCATGTAATGTTTTTATCAAAGTGGCACATAAAGTGAAACGTAAATGGTCACATTTTGTGTCAATTTGAAAAATGTTGACCACATTGAGGTGACACGACTATTACGATAAAAGACGCATCACATTTATACGTGATATTAATCACGATTTTTTTTGCGAAATACTGATGCCTTATACTAAAGAGTAGTATTTATGATTCACAAGGCACTTTTAACATTGGAAGAAATAAAATCATGACGATGAAAGTTAAAAAAAAGGAAATTTCATGTTTGGTCGCTATCGTTTATACAAAACATCAAGGATGGTCCCTATCTCAAAATAAGTCCACCGATCGTCCCTATCGTTTACATTTTCGATCAAAAATCGTCCCTATCTTGGATGGACGTTAGTTTTGCCAGTTAAGTGGTATGAGGGGAGGAGTATTTTGGGGTTTTTACTTTTTTCCCATGCATTAAATACAAACACTCATCCCATTTCTTCACATGATCACACACATAATCAAAACACTCCCTCCCTCCATTAAAACCTGGAAACAAAAACCCCCAATTCAATCACTGGTTTTTCTTTTATTCCCCAAAAATGGATGGTTCTGGTTGGAAGATTAAAGAGGCATTGGGACCTTATAAAATGCCTATATAATACGGTAAGACGAATTACTCTATTTGCCCTAATTTTTTTTAATTTTACAGCTTTGTTATGGTTTATGTACAAATTAATTTATTCAGAATGTAATTGATGTAATTAAGCATATTTAAATGTTTTTGTTAATTGCATTTTGCAGAAAAGGACCTGCTCTTTTTTCCCTAAAAATTCATCATGCTGGTAAGATCATTTTTGTTATTGAGGAGATACATCCTAATTTGATCCCTAAGAATGTTTTGTATTTAATATACCCCAACCAACAGCCTTCTACTTCAACACCTACACCCTCCACCAAACAGCCTTCTAGTTCAAATCCTACACCCTCCACTGAACATCATTCTAGCTCAACTCCTACACCCTCCACTCAACATCATTATATCTCAACTCCTACACCCTCACCTCAACAGCCTTCTAGCTCAACTCCTACACCCTCACCTCAACAGCATTATACCTCAACTCCCACACCCTCCAACAATCAGCCTTTGCCTACTCACCATGAGACTGTGGAAACCATATATGAATTGTTGTTGAACATGGACTATGAATTTAATCCATTAGAGGACAATATGATATCAACATTTGATAGGGTGGGAATTAGTGAGCAAGATATGGACAGGGTGGTGAATGAACCAGAAAGTGATAGGGTGGTGAATGAACCAGAGAGTGATAGGGTGGTGAATGAACAAGAAGGGGATAAGGTGGTCAACAATGAACTAATAGAAACATTGTTTGAGGGGCAAACAATGTTTGGGGATGAGGAGGACAATTGTACAGACAATGATTATACTAATTCAGGGATGATGAGGATTACTTTGTAGATGAAGAAACATTTTTAGAAGAGGTAAATGTAGACATGGATGATTATCACTTTAACATAAATGCAGATGTAGAGTGGGTTAGGCATGATAAGGAGGTATAAGTTGTTACTGAATTAGATCCTAGTGAGGTAAATATAATTGATAATGACCAATTTGATAGTGGAACAGATTCAGAGGGTGAAGGGATTGAGCATATTAGGAGAAGCAAGCTTAAGGAGATTAAAAAAGCAAATGAGAGTGAAGATAACACTGTCTTCAAGCATTTTTTCTATGTTGGCCAATCTTTCCCAAGTGCAGATGTTGTCAAAGAAAGGGTTAAACTTCACTCTATTGAAATTAGAAGGATTTGTGGTTGGCAAAGAATGATAAACAGAGAATTAGAGCAAAGTGTATTGGAAAAAATCCTATCTTTTTACTAGATGGTGAAGGGCCTAGTAACACTAAAGATATTGGGCCTAATAAGAAAGTGGGTAAAGGTAAAACAGATATGGGTGCAAGTGATCATATAGGGTCTAATAAGAAAGGGGCTAATGTAGGTGGTAGAGGAAGGCCCAAACAACTTGCACCAGATGAATGTCCATGGGATTTGCAGGTTACTAAGGTTAAAAACATAGAGTCATGGGAGGTCAGGACATATAATAATGTCCATAACTACTTGCAGACAAGGAAAGTAAGTGCTTGTACTTCCAAGTTATTAAGTAAAGGCATCATTTACCAAGTTGAAAAAAACCCACATATACCCTTAAGAGGCTCTTCAAGATGAACTACAAAAGAAGTATGAGATAGGTGTGTCTCTTCAAAAAGCAGGTAGAGCTAAAACAGCAGCTGTAAATCAAGTCAAAGGAGATTATAAGCACCAGTATACCATGTTGAGAAATTACTGTCTAGAATTAAGAAAGGCTAATCCATATACAATAGTAAGGATTGAAGTTGAAAGAAATGCAACTACTGATGATAACACAAGAAATTTTCAAGAGGATCTATGTTTGTCTAGGCCCCTTAAAGAAAGGTTTCAGATCTTGTGGTAGAGAGTTGTTGGGACTAGATGGTGCATTTATGAAGGGACCATATCCAGGGCAACTACTCACTGATATTGGGTTAGGTGCAAACAATGGCATTTATCCACTTGCATATGCCATTGTTGAGAAAGAAACAACATGTTCTTGGACATGGTTTTTAGAATGCCTAGGTGATGATCTTGGGTTGATAAAAGAATCAAATTTCACCTTTATCAGTGATAGACATAAGGTACTTTGTCATTTTACTACATTTGACTTTTTATTACATACTTGGTCCCTAAGATTTTAACTCACTAATACTTTATCTTTTTTCTACAGGGTTTATCCATTGCTATTGAAAATGTTTTTCCTTGTGCAGAGCTTGGTTTAAAAATGCGTGCATCATTGCGCAAATTGCACGCATCAATGCGTTGCATTCAAAATTTCGCATCAAGGTGTAATGCTAGCAACGGTAGCAATTGTCGCAATCTAGTATTTAGGTCTAAAGAGACCTATATATTTTAATAGATTTTTAATGATAAGTAAGGTTAGAAAAACATCTAAAGAAACACAATAACAAAAATATAGTATTTTGTATTTTGCTAAGTTTTTTTGTCAAGCTTTACATTCAAATTATTTGTTTTACAATGGATTATAAGCCTAATTTAAATATGCTAGCAACTTATTTTGTAACTTTATTGCATTTATTGTGTACTTATATAATTTTTGCACTTTTTTAATACTAAACGCATCGCGTTTAAATTGGGCTCACAATCGCATCACGCATCACACAATGGCTTTTGAGACCTTTAGCGCAATGGATCGCAAAACGCATTTTTAAACCAAGGTGCAGAGCATAGATATTGCCTTAGGCATATCCATGAAAACATGAAAAAACAGTGGGGTGGACTAGCTTATAAAGAGCTATTGTGGAGATGTGCTTCTGCAACAACTGTTCCATACTTTGATAAGGCAATGGAAGCATTGAAAGAGTTTGACAAAGAAGCTTTTGAATGGTTGGCTTAAATACCAGCTCACAGTTGGGCTAGATCACATTTCTCAGGTAAAAAGCCATGTTGTTTAATATTCTATCAGCTTAATTTGTAGTTAAACAGACACTTATTACTCCCTATTATAATGATAACATGTAGAGCTAGATCAGATATCTTGTTGAACAATCTATGTGAGTGCTTCAATGGTAAGATTTTAGATGCTAGGGATGCACCAATAATCACAGCCGTAGAATACATAGGGAGTACTTAATGAGAAGAATGGTCAATGTCATTGCTATGATTAAGAAGTCAGATGGGCCACTTACCCCTGCTGCTACTAAGTTATTGAGTATAGCCATTGAAAGGGCTAATAGGTACACAGTTGGGTATAATGGTGGTGTGGAGTATGAGGTTAAGAGCACTTATGGTACTCAGTGTGTAGTTAATCTAGTTAAAAAGGTATGTAGTTGTAGGAAGTGGGAGTTAACAGGAATCCCTTGTGCACATGCTATAGCAGCCAGCTTCAATATGTCACTTAATGGAAATCATGTTAATATCCAAAAATAATGGGTAGATAAGTGTTATTGGTTAGCTACTTGAGAAAAAACATACAGTGGCAGAAAAGTCAAATTACTACAACACTCACCCCACTAAAGCATAATACTCCAGTTGGTAGGCCAAGGAAAAATAAGAGAAAAAAGGGATGAGAAGGCTCAAATGGTGAAGGATGGAAGGTTGTCAGGTGCCTATAAAACAGTGACATGTAAACAATATGGAAATCAATGCCATAACAAAAGGTCTTGTAAAGGGCAAAAGGACCCAAATACTGCAACATGATCAAGTTCATCATAAAGGAATAGGGCATATGCTACAAGTTCATCCCAAAGGAAAAGACCATCTAATGCAATAGGATCAAGTGCATCTGCAAAGAAGAAACAAGCTACACAGTCCAACAAGAACTGATGCCCTGCAATTTACATTCATGCATTACTTTTTCTAGTACGTTTGTTTGTGTTCTAGTAATTTTGTAACCTGAACCATGTTTGTACTCTGAACAAAGTTTCATTTATGCTTTATTAATTTAGTGCTTTTGTTAACTTCCTGTGTGTTTACATTCCTGCATTTACTTCTTGTGTGTTTTCAATGGATTACTGCCATGTAAACAAATAACATATGAAACTTGAACTACATTCCATTACCAAAATTAATTGACCACAACATCAACTGTGGTCCATTACATGTTCAAGCCATTACATGAAAAGGAAATACATAAACATAAGACAATACATGAAAAACTAACAACCATTAAGACTAAATCCAAACACAAGCCCCAAACATTTTCCATCCCTTTCCCCTTCCTTGGTTAACAGCACCAGGCCTCTTTCCCATCTTCTACACAATCTGTTCCCAAGTTAGTTTGGCTGCAAGGCCCAGAACAGCATTGTAGATGGGAGTGGGGCTTTTCACAATGTTCTTGGGAACATAGTTGACATCAGATCCCTGCTTCTTTGGGGTGTTTGCCTTGCCTTTAGGGGTGTCTTCATAGAACTTAAGTGAGTCCAAGCTATCTTCATCTGTGTCCTCAGAAGATGTATCAACAAAAGGGCTTCTTCTATCATCTTCATCCCATGTCTCCAAGTAATGAGAATCACCATGATACTCAGCCTCATCAACATACCCATACCACCTTTGCACTTCCTTTGGAATAGTCCTATTCTTAAACTTTTCTGCAACAGCCTTGGTAAGAGCAAGCCTAGGCCTTTTTGCAGATCCAAAGAATGGAAGTGATGTGAGCCTTGAAGAGCCTTCACACCCCTTTTCCATATTCGACCACCCCTCATCACCACTAGGACAGAAAATAGCTCCACTACTAGAGTCACTCAACTCAATCACAACTTTTTTTGACATGTTTTTTATATCAGATAGGGTTAGATACAGAGAAAGGGTGACAGATAAGTGATGTCTGTGGCGTTGGTATTTATAAGCCATTACATGAGGGGGGTTGGGAATTAACTCATACCATTCAATGCCCTCAACCCCTCAATTACTTCTCTGCAAAACAAACAGCACTTAGTAAACGAGTCTGCAAAACTTACCGTTACTAAATGAACAAGACAAAACATTTCTTCTAGAATAGATGGAAAAGATTTTTCAAACCCCAAAATCCATCTTCCATTATCAGATTAGCCTTTACATTTTTCTTACGCCAATCTGGAAAAAAATAAAACTAAACCAAACACTAACCAACTAATCAACATGTATTTTTTTTTAGCAAACTAACTTCATTACTAAGTTCTTTGATGTAATCTTCATGCCTATTTCTAGCCCTAAGCAACCCAGGTATGATTTGAACAGCGCGAGGACATATGGGTGGATCAACCCAATCAATCCACCTACATACTGGTCCTTGGAATGGGTAAGCATAGAAACGACGACCTGGATGACGATCTGTCCAATAAGTCTTGATTGTAGCAACGCGACCACATGAGCAGAAAATCATATCTTGTTTTTGATTTTAGGGTTTTGATACTGGACTGTTGCAAAAGGTAGGTGTGTGTGTGCTGTGTGATCGTGTGTGTAAAGGGTTGGGTTTGGTGATATAAATGCATGGAATAGTATGTACATGACCAAATTACCCCTCCCCTCATACCACTTAACTGGCAAAACTAGCGTCCATCCAAGATAGGAACAATTTTTGATCGAAAATATAAATGATAGGGACGATCGGTGGACTTATTTTGAGATAAGGACCATACTTGATGTTCTGTGTAAACGATAGGGACCAAACATAAATTTTTTTTTAAAAAAATAAACTTACAAACATACAATTGGCGTAAATAGTCTTTAAAGTTAAAAAAAATAAACTTGCAATGGCTTACCCAATGATTATTTTAATAATAGTTTTTACAAACAATTTGCAAAACACACATTGAGATTATTGTTTGGTTGCAAAGTTATTCTTTAACGATAAAAACAATTTAGAGGGTGTTATTCATTTTGAAAGAGAATAAATAAAAATTAATATTTAAAAAACATGGTTTTGAGAAATAGTGTTTGAATTTGATTATTTGTTTGAAATCGTAATAATCAGATTATCAACTTTTTTAATGTTTAGTAAATCAGATTATTTGTAAATAAATAACTAAAATAAATTTATTTTAATTTTTCTCAATTTGAAAATAAAATAAGTAGCTCTTCACTTATTTATCTAAAACTCTATTTTAAAAACTCATGTAAATAATTACTTTTTTTTCTTTGATTATTCAAACATTCATTTTAAATTATCTTTATTTTAAAAATAAAATATGTAGATAATTTAATTTTAAAATCTCAGACATCAACTTATGAGATACTAATTGTTTTATGGCAAACTTCTACCTATATTATAGATGAAACCTCTTTTTTTACTGTGTAGCCTCAGGAAGACGACACGTATGTAGGATGAAAATAGTAGCAAACTGTTACTTAAATTTAACTCTCTTTTTATTCTTCTTCGACTCATTTTTACTCAGCAGTGGCCGTGGGTGTTGGTTTACACTTGAAAAAAACTCAGATCTTTATTAACATTCATTAATTTACTTTTGTCAAGGTACTTTTGTAAGTTGTAACTCCTTTGATCCTTTCATATTTTCTATACTTCAAAATGGAATATATGTTTATAACAGAATAAGCAATATGGCTAGCATGTGATTGATATTTTCTTCGTGAGATAATTCGAATTCGAGTCGAGAGACTTAGTGACTCGGTGACACGCAAGATACTCCGTTGCACCAAACTACCGTTAAAAAAAAAGCAATACATCTCAAATATATGTTGATAGAACAATGTTAAAATATTTGTTTATAAATAGCTCATGATCTTACATTTAAAGTGTTTTTGAATAAAAAAATTATACATTTACGGTATTCCATATAATTTCAAGGTATGGCATGAAGGGTGTGGTGCTTTTGTAGATTGACAAAAAATAGTAAAAAAACCTTTTGTATAAATAGCGTAGTTTAATGTTGATGTTTTTGAAAATCTTGAATAGATAATAATTTTTGGTAAGACTTGTGAAGATATGTAAATAATACTCCTTTTGTTTTAAAATTATTATCCACTGATAGAAAACAAATAATATAAGGCTTTTTTCTTTTAACTTTTTGTATAAAAATAATTTTATTTTTAATTATTTAATTTAAAATCTTTTTAAAGTTTTTATTTTGATCAAAATTTCTTATTTGTTTTTTAAAATGGAGACAACAAAAAATCATTTTGGGGCGGAATGTGTAAGTTACAGTGATATGAGAGGGTGTTTGTTTTAGCTTATATAGTGAGCTTATAGGCTTATTAGCTTATATAAGCTTATTAGCTTATATAAGCTTATAAGTCGAAATCAAATTTTTGGTTAAACTTATATAAGTAGGCTTATAAGCTTATATAAGAGGTTTTTGCTAAGCTTCACATTTGTGGCTTTTATAAGGAATGGTGGACTTATATAAAAATAATATATAAAAAGAATTTTATACCCACATTTAATAACTACAACATTTAATATTTATGTGTTTTTTTGTCATTTTATTTTATTAATTTTAATAAGCTAAACCAAACACTAAACATGTGCTTATAAGCTTATATCATATTGATACGACCCTCTCGGGTAGTATCGGGATAAGGCAGCACTACAATGTGTGCTGGCTCCTTAAGAATTAGAGATGAGAAGAATTAGACATTTTTTTGTTGAACTTTAACTTGATTGACTTATAATGTGATTACATATGAAACCTTAAATACTAGTTGTGTGATAAACACAAAAATAACTGATAAACATAAAAGATACTAAACATATATCCTAAATAAATAAATGATATGATGGTTTCTGTGGATATGCATTCACAGGCGTATCATATATAAGCCATAAATAGCTTACATAATATAAGTTAAGCCTAACTCATAAGTTTAACCAAACACCACCTGAAATCAAGGTTAGTTACAAATATTATATTTTGTTTAGATTTACTACGCACGCAACATGTGTATAATAATAGCACGATTCATAACTCGACATTGAACCTATTTCATGGGAGTTGCCGGTGTATTAGGCGCTGCTAGCTACTTTGACCACCTTGCGATACTCAACGCATTTTATAGACATTGTATATTGTTTTAAAATCCGGGTTTTTCATCGACCCGATTGAGCGACCATATATTTAATTCATCAAAACTAGGTCTCAAAACAAAGATCCACCATATACGAAACTTCATCACATCAGAAACATGTCTAAATCACGCCAAAACCGATCGACCACTAACAAGATTAGGAAATCATGGTTCAATTGCACATGAAACTTTTCAATTTACATCATCTTATGTTAAATCGTTCTCTGTTTCTTTTCATATATGTCGAATCGGCCGGTTTTCAGCCCGACGGTTCGACCTGGGTCGACCAGATTTCGACGGTTCAAACCAATTCGAATTTCATTAAAACCGGCTCACAATAGTCGATCGTCACTTCGGTTCCTAGTTCGACCGGTTAAACCGGTTTTTAAAACATTGCATTGTACACCATCATTATGTTTCTTTCATTTTTGAGGCGAGGTCATCTAACCGATCCTAATGCCATAAACAAAATAAGATTGTAGAAAGGATTGTGTAAGTATCATTGTATCAAGTATCAACATATTCTTATTCACAATTATCACCTAAAACAAGCACGTGATGTTTTTTTTTTTTTTTTTGAGAATGATCATACAAACTTGCACAAAGGTGATGTTCATATACAGTACTATCTTTCTACTTACCATTTTTATCCATATTATATATAAATTAAAAGAATTGTATTAAATTTTACTTTATCTGTTTTAAAATTATAATCTCACTATAATTTTTTCGGTCTTTTTTTAAATTTTGATTTTAAGTATTTTTATGTTATATAACACTTAATGAAAAATATATAAATTGACTTTAAGTATTTTGTTATAATTTTTATCTAGTATTATATAATATAAACGCAAATATTTAAGGTCTAAGTTATTAAAAAAACACCGAAAAAATCAAAATGACTATAATTTTAAGACAGAGATAATATTACATTGAATTGCAACATTGTTTATTTATTTATTTATTTATTTTTTAAAAAAAAATAATTTTTATAACTCACACTAATTATTACACAATTTTTATCTCACATGTATTCACCGGAACTTAAATCCACAACCTTAAGGTAAGAGGGTCATTCACATACCGCTAGACCAAAAAACATTTTAATACAACATTGTTTAGTTTTATCGTGTTATTCGTACCGACGGAGTAGTTAATATTCTTAGGTCAATTTGCAAAGTTCACATCATGAAGTATGGTTCTTGATCAATGAACTCGCAATATGATATAAAAGATACCGTGCATTTACACGAGCAGAAATCGCATCGTAAATTATAAAACCGCAAAAGTCATAAAACCCGTACCACGACAAAAATTGATCATTCAGTTTTAAGAAAAAAGAAAAACCGTAAATGCGAAGCGGTTGCTGTTTTACCCTTAAAACCACACCACAAAATCCGCACCGCACCATATATTATTATATAAAACCGAAAAACGCCATATCGATTATTTAATGTGTGTTATATGAGTTTTAGCGCATAATATCATTAATATTTATACTACTTTGTAAAGCATTTGGGACCTTCTTAAAATGGCAAGGTTGAAAATTCAAACTTTTTTACTTACTAAATAAAGCATATCTTCATCAACATTATATATTATAACATTTTCTAGCAACCTTTTGTAACAAACTTTTGTAACAACCTTTTAAAATAATATTTTTTCTATTAGGGTTAATTTCATATATCCCTAATTCAAACTCTTAAATGCCATATTTATCCAACCAAAACCTATAATACTTTATATACTCAATTTAGGGGGTGTTTGGATGTGCGGTTAGGAGGAGATTATCTCCAAATCTCAGTTTCAAAATGGAGATAAGTTAAAAAAAAGTGTCTGGGTAATAAATGGAGATAAGTGATTATTTGCGTTTAGAAGCTCCAAAATGGAGTTTTGAAAAAGTTAGCGGGGAACTACTTATTTCATTTTTAAAATGGAGTTTTGAAAAAGTAAGCTTTCAAAATGGAGTTTATTATCAAATAATCAAATTTGTCAAACACTCAAAAGAGTGATTATTTGATTATTGCGATTTCAAACTGTAATATTAAATCCAAATACTATTTTTTAAAATGGAGTTTTTAAAATGATAGATTTTTCAAAATGGAGTTTTCAAAATGAATAATTTGTTTTCAATAAGCACATCCAAATACCCACTTAAACACAAAATTTATCATATTTATCCATTACCAGAAAGAACCGATCAAAACTCAATACGCATGATTAAGTACCAATTATACCCTTTACACAAACATATCAATTATTGATAACAAACATCTACCAGTGAGCCAGACTATTTTTTTTTTTTTTTTTTAAAGGAAATCATATCATTAATAATTATAATTTACATATTAGGAGAAGGCAAACGGGCAACAAGCTGCGCCGCTAGCCCTTTTTGTATAGCAAATTCAAGTCTATTAAATACAACGTTTATGGATTTAGGAGTCATAGTTAAAAAAGTTTTCATACAAATTTTATGAACCATTGTTAAGTTACAATTGCAAACTGCTATATATGTAAGTATCTAACTACAAGAATATACCGCCAACATCCATGTTATGCAACTTCATGTTCATGACATATTTTCCTTAGCTTGTGGTTGCAAGATTTGTTGGTTTTGATAACTATTTCCCAATAATAATTGTAATTAAATACTTTTGGTTTTAGTGATCAAAAGTAGGCCCTGGAGTGAAAGACATGAAACAATCTGTGTGTCAATTTCATGACATAACCATAATTTCATATTGGGTTCACTTTAATCAATGAAGATTAATGTTCGGGAAACATATAGTATTTCATTTCATTTGGTGGAAATTATCCAGATCTTGGTTATTATGAGGTAAAATAGTCTGCATATTTCAAATTGATTTTTAAAGAATACTAGGTGAATACCCGCGCATAGCTGCGTAATTGCATAGCGGCGAAAATTGCCTAGTGACAAATAGATAACGATATGTTAATTGATTTGATGGTCGAAATGATAACCTAGTGACTCGAACGGGTTAACCTGGTGGTCAAATCAGTGACCCGATGATTCAATTGAATTGACTCGTTAGTCAAACTCGTGACCCAATAACTCGATCAGGTTGCCCGTTAATCAATCCCGTGACCCGATTACTCCAACGTGCTAAAACTCTGTAAACTTTCATATAAACACATTTAAGAGCAATTAAAAAAAAAAACTTTCAAATCCAAATCAAACATATTAATTATAAGAAAACCTCCACCCTTCCCATTTACACAATTTGGATTTTATAGTAATCAAACACGTTTTCGAGGCCTATAAATCATCGATTTGCAAAGTGTTGGATCATGATTGGGTACGATTAGGAAGAAAATTGGGTGCAATTGAGAACGAGAATTTATGGGTTTCGGTTCGTGATTCATGGTGATCCGGATCACAACCGTATCACGAACAGGATCGCTCGTACCAGGTCGAAATTCGCCAAGGGTTCGGCGATCCCTGTGACTATGGTTTATGCACAAATGAAGAACAATACACTGAGAAATGAAACAATAAAGTATTGTGCAATACTTTGTAAATTGCAAAAGATTATCTTTATATTGATGATTTTGTCACTCTCTTTCTTTTACATATTCAAATATGATTAATCAAGATTGATAGTATATGTGTATTCACAAGACTTGCCACAATTATTATCCATTTTTCGAGAGTGTATTTTTGTCATCGCTTGTTTTATAAAGATTCCAACATGGCTTTCATTTTTCAGTATCTGATCATGTAAACTTGCAAAGGAGTAAGGACCAATGTCCTTGAAAGATTGGACCGAGCATTTTGTGCATCTCTATCTATATGAACCAAGTAACACGAGATTTAAATTTTTGGTTAGGACTTGGATCTTGGGAGACTATGCATGGAACATTATAGGGATCGGCCCCAAAATGCAAGATTGCCAAATTAAACTGTGAAGTGCATTATGGTCAGTGCGAAAAAAGAAAATTAACATGTGAGTTGGAGTAATTTCAAATGTTTCTCAAGTAACAGGTGGTCAAAATGAGACTTATAAGTAATACTAACATTTTACGGCTCGATAAAGGTAGTGTATCAGTGTATGTAATGATAAATGGTAGCAGAAGGCAAATAAGGGTGTGTATCCCGCTCATCTCTCGTGTCATCTTTTCTCTCCCGAGATCTGTCGTACATATCATCGGCTCGCCTATGATGTTCTTTTTATCTTTCATCCCCCACATCTTAACGTTGAATCATTTTGCTTTCTTTCATCGATGGCTCGATTTCTCGCTTTCCTTTGCTCATATATAGCAATCATCCGACTCTGTCTTGGATGCTTCTTTCTTTGTGGGTTTGCACCAGACTCCTCATCAAATACCATATCATACCTATTAAATTCATTGTGTTAGTAAACATTACAAAACTTTTGACATGTGAGAGAGATGGACAGAGTACCAATCAGCAATTTCAACCCGTTTAATTCGAACTGGTCGATTCGTATTTTATCTCAAGCATGTTGAAATCTTAAAGCGTTTAATTATACATAAACTTGATTACTGTATTATTTATAACAGTAATCGTTTATACATAATCATACTTAACGCAATAATCATTTATAAAATGGGAAAACGTGTTTGAGGGTCAAGATAGTATTGATCTATTGCCCGAAGCCACACGACCCACCTATCTTACAACGTCTACTACACCTACTAACCTTGAGCTATCATTGCCACCTTTTCTTGCAAAACCGTCATCCTTCATGGTGTATTTTGGAGCTTGTTTGGAATCAGTGCTTCCAGTACAGTCCCTTGCAATATGATCAAGGGAGTCACATTTAAAGCAACCTTTACCAGTTACAACACATCAAAGAGAAAACAATAAATTTTACAAAACTCATCAATTTAATAAGTACTATGAATCACTCAAGTGCGTATACTTACTTGTTTCTCCACACTGTTTTCCTTTAATCTTGAGCTGGTTCCACATATTTGAAACACTCTCACTGAAATCCACATATATCCTCCGATCATCGATTAGAGCATTATCCATCTGTCATGGAAATATATACGGAGTGATGTCAAAATGACATTTGCGGTCTTATCACTTAAAGTGCTGAGAATGATAGAATACTTGAATGTGGTTGTTATATATAACTATGCAAATGTTCAAAATAATCGTGAAATGTTGTATGAAACAAGGATGTATGCTATATGAGCTACGTTCTGAAGCAAAAGTTAAAAATAACCAGTGTATGTTAATGTTATTTTTATTTAGTTCTCGATTATGTCTTGTAAGTAAAATTTTAATGGCATCGACTCTGTAGATATCATTTGTCTGTTCTCGATTATGTTAAATGTGTCTCACCAGTTGGCTCTATTGAACGTGTTTCACCGTTTGTTACACAGAATAACACAAGGTTTACATTATAACGTATAAATAAATTTCATGACAGATATTAACATATGTAGCATACACGAGTAAAATCTAGAAGTAAAAAACATAGCAAGTTATACGGTTCTCTACTGTTTTAGCACCGTTGTACCAAAGTCGGCATCGGAACCGATAACGGTACCAGTTTAAGATACGGTTCCCGGAACGAGATTTAGAATTTAAGTAAGGAAAAATTACGACAAACCGAAAATGGTGCCAGTACGATTCTGGTACCGTGCTCATCCTAGTAGACAATAATTTGTGATGAAAAGAAATTCATTCAACTACTGGAAGTATAAAGATACCTTTGAGTTTGTGGCCACCTTAAAATCATTGTTGTGAACATTTGTTGGAAACGCCTCACCTTTATCGGATCCTGATGAGGTAACGACCTGGTATATAAATACAAATAAAATCATATAAAGCATATTGTATTCTTAAGGCCATGAAAATTATGAATAGATATATCGAGGTTGCGGTATTGGGTCAAAAATGATATACCGAAGGCCATGAAAAGTGATAGCTTATTAAAATTTCGTCTAATAAAAATCCATTGTTCATTTATGAACATGCGCTTAATCTGTGATAAAAAAGATCATATGTAAGATTTCAATTAAGAGAGATTTATGTTTACCATTTTGACAACATTAAGAACATCTGATAAAGCTCTTCAGTATGACAAGTACCAACACCAAAAAAGTGAAAAATTTCTTCGTATATAAAACATTTTCTAGCATACACATTCTTTCCAAATACAAAGACGTAAATTAGGAAACCACGTAAGAGAACATAAAACCTCAGACCCAAGTCTTTCCATAGTGTTGCGTGTAAATGTCTTAGGTTCTTTAGAGGTTAAGTATAAACATAAAAATCCTAGCTCGATATCTAAAAAGCATACTCACAGAAAAACATCATGATGAAATGCTTGTTCTGTCCTTATGGGGTGTTTGGTAGATTGCCTTATTCCATAAGCAAGATTTTTCTTTATATATTTTGATTACTGTCTTAATTTTGTAATTATAATTAGTGCCATTATCATCTATATAGAAATTGAGAAAAATGGGAAACAAAAAAGTGTGTTTTGACCCAATTCGGCTGGCATGTTTTGACCCAAATTCTTATTGACCCCTTACCAACCTAAATGGCAAACTCATCTTACTAACTTCACTTAAAAACACGTCTGATTGAAAAAATTCATACCTTTCTTGAGGTTCTATTGGTATAACTTTTTCTGAGTCCAACAATAGGTTGAGGAGATAAATTGAGCAATTTGTCAAACAGAGGCCAATTCATAAGGCGTTTTAACACAGGTGAAAGGAAAAAATAATACTCACTGCTAGATTCCCGGTTTCAAATTCCATCCCCTGTTGCACAGCTGCCAATGAAAATAACAAATGCATAAGACAAGTCCACAACACAGGTATAAATAATGATGTATATTATCGAATGCCATTAGCCATGTTTCCAACAAAAGAAAAAAAAACTGAAAGTTTCCTTCAACGTGGCCACCAAATGCTCCAGAAGGACTAACACATAAGAACCATCTAAACATGGTACGCCGGTAGCCAGACTGTTTCATAAATGGAGTATAATAGTGATTTGTCTCTCACAGGCAACAAATAAGTGTTAGGGAGACTTGTTTATCACATATTTCAGAAAGAATATTCATATAATCAACTTTTTTCCCTTTCATATTTGAATGCACGTGTACAACAACCAACAACAAAAAAATCAGTAACGATAACAAAAATGTTTCTTTGTTGTTAAGTAATGGTTACATTTTTTTCGTATTTAGAAAGCTAAAACAGAACATACAAAGAAATGTATTATTTACTTACGTTTTTTAAACATGGAAGACTTGCCCTTGTGCTTTACAAACTTGTGACGCTTCCAACCTTTGCCATGCTTACCCACCTCAGAAATACCACCACCGTGGTTACCATGTTGGCCAGCACTGATATGTCGTGCCTGCAGCAACTGCTGCACCTCTAGCTAGCATACCTGCTATACAAGGCACATGTCTTGATGAAACATAAGAATCTACTTCATTATAAAAGTCACCATGTTGGAAAAAAAAATATAGACTCACCATTACAACATAATTACTCTAATTATTATGAGATGCTTATTATGAGTTGACTAAAAAGATTTATTTGAACCCATTTATTTACATCCACATTTTTCTCCCAATCAACTCCAAATTCTTTATCAATACATTATCGTAGTATGTTCTTTTAAACGATTAAGGTGTGTAAAGAAAATAGTACCAATATATAAGCAGCTCTAAACTCATGCTATGTCAGCTCTCCTAAACTTTACTTTCTCAGCATGTTTTGGGGTGGTAACAAAGAGCGAAGATATTGTTTTTTCAGTCGGCTAAGCAACCTAACCTATACAAAAGACATCATAAACTCAAAAGAGTCATACATAAGCCATTTTATTATTTCCAGTCTCATCCAACCCATTCTAGTTGAAAAAACTACAGCCAGCATACCTTAATTTGGACACTTTGCCTTTGAGAGCTGATATAAATGTATTGCCGAGTGACTATAAATTGCCAAGTGATTTATCAGTAATTCAGTCATGCACCAATTTCTCGAATCAATGATAAATAATAGTTTATCAGACAACATTAGGGGATAAAGTAAAGATTGTGAACCTGATTTCTCATGCCATTACCACCCTACAACAACGAGTATGTGTGGTGTTGCCATATGTGGTGGGTATCCCTATATGGTTTCGTACTGTCCTGCATTTTGTGTCATCACAAACTATGGATCCTCTCCTCTTTTACCCTACATTCATGTCAATAGAGTTATTATATCCGTGTAAACCAACTTCCTCTAATAATAAACATATTACTGTGATAATTCTAGTCCCATTGTGAGCATGCTAAACACTACTCTCCGTTGAACGTTTTATTACACTTTAATATCTAAATTGTATCACATTAGTATTCTTCAAAAAATATACCCAACTGCCCAAGCACCTCTTTAAATGCTTTTCGGCTCAAATTGCTCCATTTTATCATAAAAAAATTTAGGTACAAAGTTTGGAGTCATACTTTATGAAGATAATCTAAACCACCATCTGCTGCTCATTATTCATTTCTTCCTCATTTTCAAACAGAAATTCCTCTTCCTCCATGAGATTCTCTTCATGGAAAGGACACAACTCATGCCACTTTTCAATTGTATCCTGAATGTCACTCATGGAGAACGGGCGATTCTCGTGCCAAGGGATCTAAATCCTACAATGCAAAATCCGGCACCGTTGATTGTTATGATCGGTCCTATAATATGGAATAATATTGATATGGTCCTACTCAAACAAAGGTAGTTTTAGGCGAACCTGAATGCACATTCGTGGATCACATTGTCGCTTCAAACATCCCTTTGAATTATCATCTTCCGTCGAGTCACTGTTTTCACCAGGACACACCATGTTCTATGATACAACGACAATGATTGGGTTGCTTCTACCTCTTTTAGCTTTTGATGATACTTCTCTTTCTCATCACCTTCAAAGCATAAAGCATGTTAAATAGGAAACAACATTCAAAATCCATACATTTATAAAAGAACCGTGAATATTATCTAGGTTTCTGAGTTCTGGGCACCTCAAAGAAGCGTATGAATAGAACATTAGATTGGAAGGTAAATGATATGGATTATGCAAAGAGAAATACACCTTTGGTAATTATTCAGTGACGATCATCACTGGATTACTTTGAGTTACAGCGCCGAGAAACTGAACCACATTTGAATGCTGTATCTTCTGAAGTAATTCAAGTCCATCCCTAAAAGCTCTTATGTTTAAAGCCCGTGAATTCAAGTCCACCCCTATGGTAAAGGTACCCTGCAAAGTTTACATAAACATTAGTCAAAAGAAGTTGTTCACTATGGCGGATTCTAATATCAACCAAGAAAAGTTAATTATGGATGACTTACCTTAGTAATGTCAACGCTCCCTGTAAAATCAAGTTCTGTGGCAGCAACACTATGGCTACACACCATAAACCACCCATACAAGAATACAGATGAAACCTCTTTGCTCTCAAACAAAAACAACCGCACGTCAAACCTCCTAAATATCTCAAACCATCGACCAGAAACATCAATCAACCATCGTTGATGGCGAAGATGGTGGCAATGGTGGATCTGGTGGCTGTGGCGGCTGTAATTTCTAGAGAAATAGAACCAACAAACAACACCCTCAATCAGAACTACCTGAAACTACCTAAGCCATCGAAAGATGATGGTGGATTCGGAAGATCAAAAGGTAATAAGATTGTGGCGGCTGTGTATTTGATTTTAGGGTTTAGAGTGATGGTGGTGGAACCGTGAGATGAGAGTGTGGGGTGTTTTATGTTTTAGTTATAAAGTAATAAAGTTTAGAAAAAAAGTCAGAAGATAAATAAGGCAGTATAATTATGAACTTGTACAGCTATTTTCCATTGTAGGTGGTTTCTTTTTGTGGAAGTGTTGAGAAAAAGTCAGAAGAAATGTTGAGAATGTATTTAAGGAAGTGTTGAGAAAACTTGCTTTTTTTAGTAATGAAGAGAAAATTATACACCTATTATAAGTAGTAGAGATAAAATGAATAAATTTGTATATTAGGTAAATATCACAAATTTTCTATTTACTTTGGGTATATATGGTATTATGAAATTTACTTGGGTAAATATGGCATTTAGGAGTTTAAATTGGAGATATATGGAATTATCTTTATTTTTTTTAATTGAAAACTTTATTTATTTATTTATTATTTTTATAATCTAATTTCATTATATTTTTTTAAAATTTTGTGCTTTTTAATTCGATATCTATTTTGATATATTTTTATTAACTTTTAATCTTTTTCAGTTTTAGTGGGTTTTTAATTCGATTTTTTATAACTTTACAATGAGTAAGAGCTTAATATTTGTTAGTCTTAAAATTCGTTATTAGGTACTCGCCGCCGCTTTGCGCGGGTACCGTTCTAGTTATAAGTAATGTGTGTGTTTACATTAAATATATGCATTATTATAACCGAAAATGCATATGTTATGAATCAAAACCGCAAAACCCCGCATTAAATTTATAAATCATAAGTGGCTGTGCGGCTAATATCCGCTAAACCACCAAAACCGCAAAACCCCGCAAAACCAAAACCGCAAAAAAGCGTGTTGTGCGGATTCACACTTTTTTAAATAATAGCAATTGCGGACACGATTTTACTTTTTGCCAAAATCCGCACCGCATCATGCTCACCCCTACCGTGCATTGTGTTGGAAACAAAATGGGGTTTTTAATATTTTTGACATATTTTAATAGGGGTGTGCAAGAAACCGAAAACCCGAACCTAAACAGAAAAAAATCAAAGAACCGAAACCTAAAAAACCGAAACCGATTGAAAAACCGATGGTTCGGTTTTTGCATTTTTAAAAAACCGAAGCTTTTGGTTCGGTTTGGTTTTAGCATGAAAGAAAACCGATATAAACCGAACCGATCTTTATAAACATGAGGATATATATATATATATATATATATAAGTTCATGTCGAAGCTAATGGGCGATGAATATGCTATGCTATATTGATTCTATCATGTTTAATAACTAATCATTGTTTCATATGCTTATTGCACATGACTAAATAATAAGTTTTCTTCTCGATTGTTTTTCTAATTAGGTTTTTATCGTTGATATTGTGTTGATTTATACACATAAATGATTTTTTTAGGATTTTATATGATATTTTTTCCTTATTGTTAATGTTGTATTTTTTGTTGTTATTGTTTATTTAAAGTTTTTAACGTGTCGGTTTATGGTATATTCAAAATCGACTTGTAAAAGCGAAGCTCGATAAATCAAATAGAAACCGAAAAACCAAATCGAAAGTAAATCGAAAACCGAAAAACCAAACCGACACAAAACCGAAACCGAGTGGTTCCTAAAAATCAGAAACCGAAATTGTTGGTTCGGTTTCGGTTTTATACAAAAACCGAACCAAACTGAACCATGCTCACCCCTATATTTTAATATATGTCATATATATTCGTAGTACTTAGTAGCTTTGTGTTCTTTTTGAAAAGAGTTTCGCAAGGAGCTAAAGTTTGTTCAATATGGAGTTAATATAAATGAGATATCGTGTCTCAAAGTGAGTCACGTGAAACACAAACTTTGAAAAAATATTTGTCTCACATACCCAAAAACATGAAATAGATACATGTTTACCTTCAATATTTATTTGTGGGTTTTTACTCCACGCCTACGCGCGCGCAAGGTGTTACAGAAAGTGAGATTTCTAGGCAAAAATAGTTTCGAAGCTACTGAACTTGTGCATAAGCGCGCGACCTGCGGACACAAATACAACTCCGAAATTTGCTTATGTAATGTTTTTTTATCTGAATTAAATGTAATTTTTTTATGAAATTTAATTGTTTTTTAAAAAAAAAACTATTTTTTTTGTTAGGTCGCCTTGCTAGGGCAAATAGGTCGTAGTAATTTGCAGGAGAGAAAACACTAGCATGCAAATGTCGCACTAGATCTTTGTTACGGGTAGCCTAAAGCCACATAGTTAAATTTACATATAATGAAAAACCGTCTTCAATACTATTAAAGTAACTTACGTTTGTAAATAAAACTACTATTGCAGAAATTCTTTTAATAACATATTTTCAAACCTAAATTGTCATTTTAGTTAAATTAAATTGTATATAATAGATCAAAATCATATATTAAAGATATGTAATAGTTGCGTCAGTCGTTCTTTAACAACGTTAGTCAAAGGAACCATCGAAGAGACAAACCAGAGATACAGGAAATGTTTGGCGTACTTAGAGTAAAAGGTGTCACGGCTAACCAAATCTTTTTCACTTGTGCCACCTCAGCGTCATATTATCTCAACTAACCAAAACAAAAAACCAACTAAACACCTCTCAATCACAACTAGTCTCTCTCCTCTCCACTAAAAATTCATTTTGTCACACAAACTAAACATGTGGGGCCCAAATCTTCTTTTCATCTCGTTGAAGAATGACGAAAGGGAAGCGGCGAGAGTGGGGTGGTGTCACGACTAGCACCGGCGAGGGTGCCACGTCGGACCGACGAGGGTGCCTCGCCGTGACACCGTTTACTCTTATTGTTTTGAAAAAAATGGAATGATTCAATCTGATGTAGTTTGTCGTAATACTTCTTCAACAACATATACTGAAAAATCGTTTTTAGTATTAAATAATTAAGGCATCTTTAGGTGCCGTTTGGTTTAAAATATTCAAATTTTAAAATTCTAAATTTTAATAAATTAAAATTTTAAGAATAAAAAATTCTAAAATTTAAAATGACTAAGCATGTTTAGTTGACAAAAAATTTATAATATTTTGAAATATTGATTTCATGTTGAACCAATTAACGAATAAATATTTTTTGTAAATTTTTTTATTGAAAAGAGTAAAATTCGAGTTTTAACTATTTATAAAAAAATTATTAAAATTTTTGTAAAAATATTTATAAAAACTTTATAAATTTTTTTTTAAAAATGTTATATAATATTTATATATAATTTTTATAAAAGTTATATAAATTTTATAAAAAATCCAATTATGTTTATAAAAAATTTATATAAATTTTTTATAAAAAGTTTATAAATTTAATAAAAAATTTCTTTAAATTTTATTAAAAATTTCTATAAATTTTATAAACAATTTATATAAATTTTATAAATTTTTTTTATATAAATTTTATTTTTTCTATTTAAAAGAGCAAAAACCAAAAAATAATTTTTATATAAATTTTTTAAATTTTATAATTTTTTATATAAAATAAAAATCCGAATAATAAGGTTTAGAAAAAATAATTTTCAAGTGAATTAAAATTTCTCACTTTTTGGAGTAATTATAATATCCTTCATTTTGAGAATTTGGGGAATTTTAAATTTCTATTAGTCATACCAAACATAATATTCAAGAAAATTAAAATTGTTGAATATCCTCCAATATTCTCTAACCAAACAGCACTTTAGCGTATTTTTAGATTTTTAAAAAATGCAAACAAGTTCATATATAGATAACATGTACATGGATAATCCTTTTACACATGGTTATTTTTATTAAGATATGTTTAATGTCAATATTTTGTTAGTCTGAGCATTTATTTTGAAAGGTTAAAAAAAATTAGATATATTATATATTTAATTAATTAATTAATTATAATCTTCAGTTATTTGAAAGAGTTGAAAATGAGACAAGCTTAGGTAACGGACTAATAAAGGAAAAATGGCCCAAGCCCATGAAAGCCCATAAGAGTGATGCCCTAACAATTTTAGAAACAAAGACAACTTTCCCCCTTTTTCTTAGCGTTTTGTAAACCCCTCTTTCTACTGCACCTTCAATTTTTTTACAGCATGTTACTGTTACTGCACCTTCAATGGAAATCGATAGTCAAATTCACTAGAGTATTGTTGCGTATAGACGCCCGTTTTTGCGTATAAACGAGCGTTTTTTCTCAACGCCCGTTTTTGCGTATAAACGAGCGTTTTTGCGTATAAAGTATAAACGAGCGCTTTTTCGTCTAAACGCGCTTTTTTTCCGTCTAAACGCCCGTTTTTGCGTATAAACGAGCGCTTTTTCGTCTAAACGCGCTTTTTTTTCGTCTAAACGCGCTTTTTTTCGTCCAGACGCCCGTTTTTTTCCGTCTAAACGCCCGTAAGTTGCTTTGGCGCATAAGCTGGTTTGGCGCATAAGCTGCTTTTCCGAGTAAGCTGCTTTGGCGCATAAGCTGCTTCTGCATAAGCAGGGGAGGAGCAATGCCTTGGCCACCTGCGGCACGTGCCACACATAGATTTTTCATGTCTTTATGTTGTAATTAAGCAGAGAGACAGAGATGAAATGTTAAGGTTCAAGATATTTTGAGCCAATGAAACCAAGTAGTAACTGCGACAAGGAAGAGAGATGATGAATAACCTAGTTAGTTGGGCTTTAGACTTTTTGTCATATGTACTGGATATGTGGGCTTCTAACTTTATTTGGGCTTACTTTTAAAGAGAAAAAAACTTTTATTTGTGCACATAGAACATTGTGAACAAAAACTCTGACTAAAATTGTTTAGAATTTAGATAACAGCACGTCAGCACATCGTCGAGGGGTGCGAGGGATTGTTCATATTTCTCGGGTGGCGATTCCCCTTAGGTAACTACATATTATACGTAGTTTTACGCCACGTTTCCGAGTTGGGGCTTGGATGACTTCGTCCAGGGGGATTGAGGCTTGCTTAGAATGTTATTTCTATAAGCATCACATTGCTTATGTATTAGATGTTGGAGTCATATCTCTGCAATCGCTAAACATTTGAATAGCATTCAAGAGATATTAAGTAAAGGAATAAGTTATGAGAGATTGCTGTGTGTCTCCCCATTCATAAAATACATGACCTTTTATAGGCTTTTTATTGTGATATAGAATCATATCAAGATATCAAATATATGATCATATCTATTTGGATCAGATTTGCAAGAGATATGGTATCTAATAGAATCATAAGAGATCAAACATATATGAGATGCAAGTAGATAACCAGGCCACTTGCTTGAGGTCTATCCATGTTCTTACTGATTCCTTTCTTAGCATGCATATCCATTACATTAGTAAAGAAATCACTAAATCGTACGTATTCAAAATAGAGTTTGGGATACACTATCAAGCCCTCGAGTCTATGTAGGCGAATCGTAAAAGTCGCGTGCATAGACTTTTGTAACTCTATACGTGTCTTTTAGGTAACTATGACATCACGAATCAAATTCCCTTGCTGGTGGGTTTTTTCAACATTGTGAAAGGTAACGTTATGGGGGAATAATTTTAGTCTAACTACTTCTCCTTAATTAAGAATCCCGTATTATATTAACACATACTTTTAGAACCATAAATTTGCATCTAATCGCGCGTTTTTTCGTATAAGCTGCTTTTGCGCATAAGCTGCTTTGGAGCATAAGCTGGTTTAGACTTCTAGGTGTATATAAGATCTCGGCTTATGATTCATAACTTCACTTTGTGTGCCTCATTTTTAAACTTTTCGGCTTGCATAAAATTTATTACTATAAGGCTAGGGAGTGTTTCGCTAACATGTTGAGGTTCGGGTTTGAGGGTGAGGCGATTCGTGGGTGGTGTGTCAAGAAAGGGTGGTTGTTGGGTGGGTTCTCGATGCATGTGTAACGCCATAATGGTTATGTATGGGAGGGGATGGGACGGGGTTGATTTGTTTGATGAAATGTGGGAGCGGGATGTTGTGTCGTGGACGGGGAGGATTGGTGTAGCATTTCATTGTTGGGATGCATTTGAGGTTTTTAAGCGCTGTGTATTGAGTGGCTGTGATGTGAATGAGTTGAAGGTGGTGAGACGGTGGATATGGGGAGGCAGGTGAATGCGATGGTGTGGAAGGGTGGTTTTCTGGGTGTGACCTCTAATGTAACGCATTGATTTCCATGTATACCAAGAGTGGGAAGATGGACGACGCTAGGTGTGTGTTTGATGAGACTGTTTATCGTGATCCGTTGTCTTAGAATTCACTGATTAGTGGTTATTCTCAGCATCGTCTTTCTAACCAAGTTATTGAGTTCTCTAAGATGCGGAATTCTTTGGTAAAACCTAGTGAATACACAATTTTAAGCATTTTTGTAGTATTATCCGACTCGAAATGGGTACTTTAGATCCATTCACTTATACTTAAACTTGGATTTATATATAGTGATTCAGTTCTTTGTCGTCTGATAACATAAATCCAATGCAATTAGTTATTCAAGAAACCTATTCGGTGAGATTGATAGTGTAGATGTGATACACGTAAATGCAATGTTAGGAGCCTATGATCACTGTGGATGTTATAATGATGTACAAACTTTTTTTTATAGAATATGGAACTCATCCTTAAACGTTGACATCATGACTTTCAACATAGTTTTTAAATCCTGTGCTGCATTGTCAGACCTTCATCAAGGAAAATGTTTTCATTCATTGGCTATTAAAACCGCGATTAGTACTCATAAGTTTTATAGAAAGTGCATAAGCTGCTTCTGCATAAGCTGCTTCTGCGCATAAGCTGCTGCTTTTATATACCTGGCTTATGGCTTATTTGGTTTTGGGGGTGTTTGTTTCGGCTTATATTCCTGGCTCATGGCTTATTTGGTTTTGGGCTTATGTTTCATAAGCTCACTATTTATGGCTTATTTTAAAATTTTACGGCTTATATAAAGTTTATTGCCTCAAAGTATACTTATATCAGGCGGTTTCAAAATAATCCATAAATGGTGAGCTTATGAAACATAAGCCCATACCCAAATAAGCCATAAGCCCGCTATTAGCCGAAACAAACACCCCTTTGTTAAGTTCTTAACTGTTTTTTTTTAAATGATTGATATGCAGCTTTTTGAATATGGGTGGGGCTCTTACAACGGTGATTCCCAATCTTGCTGCCGATGACGCTGGAGATCCTGCCTTTGAATGGTTGCCTGACGATTATACGCATTCAGGAGGTGCGCCGTTGGCGCCACCGCTTCCAACCGACGGTCCCATCCCTACCAGCTGGGTTAGCCATAGCCATAGCGTTGATCCCGACAGCCCCTGGTCTATGACTATACTGGTAATTATTCTTATATACTTTATTTTGTAAAATGAATCATGAAAAAATTGTATGGAGGCATTCATTATATCCAGATTGAAACAAATAATTCAGGAATTTCCCACTTTCCTAATTGCAGATGCAGTTACCAATGCTTGAAGGTGTACGTGTTCCAAGGTTGCAAGTGTACAAATTCCATCCTTCTGCTGAGGGTCTGGTTAGGCTTCTTTTTTTTTTCTTTTTTTTCTTTGTATGATTCTTGAACGTGTAATCTTACTCTGCTGAAATTGTCTTAGGGATTTAAGGATCCTATTCTTATGCATGGGCCGAATGAAGAGGTTCCCAGTGGCACCCCCTGGTACATAGGGATAGAGGCTCCTTTACACAGGAGTATGTGTTTTAAGGTATGATTTTATATTTCTCCAATTATAAACTAGTTGCATGGCCCGCCCAATGGGCAGGCTTGTTTTGTGAATATACTTTACAAAAAAGTAGTTGAATACACCATCAACGAAAAGAAATGAATGTCCGTCCCTCTTTTCCGTAACTGATATCATTTCGTATACCGGATATTATATTTTTATTTCCAGATCCCGAATCTCAGGATACTTCATTCGGAGGAAGATTGGGATATGGATATAGCTCTATACGAGGTAACACTTTAGTGTAGTATCTTAGATTTTTGAATGTGTGATATGTGCTTTGTAAAATTGTTATTTTCTTAGTATATGAACTAATTGATGTTGTTATTCTGGTATATCAGCTCACTCTAAGATTCCAAAAGCCCATCATACATTGAAGACATGAAAGCCACTTTCACGATGAGGTAATCGTTTTTGTAAGAAAGAAATTGTAGAAACACCACTGTTTTTTTGTTTGTTTAATATCTTATGCTGGGTAATTCGTTATAACCATCTTTTATCCTTTTTTTTTTGTTCTTTAGGGTTGAGAACTGTGCGGCGAGTGGATGAAAGACATGCTATTGTTATTCAAATGACATGTTTTTTGGGTTTTGATACTTATATATGTATAAAATTATGATTAGGATGCTGAGATTTATGTACGTATCATTATGTAGGATGCTGAGACTTATGCTAATATAATTATGTAGGAGGATGCTCTTGATACTTCCCAATTATATAGTTCTGTGATTATGTTTCTTAAACCTGGTCGAAACATAACAACCAAACCGGGTTTGTTTAAATGAAATCTGGTTTGATTGATATAACATCACCAGTGGACCACTATAGTGGTAGTTAGTGTTCCACCTAAATTCGGATTGGAGCGCAAGCATGTCACGATGACACGCATAATGCCTTATCGGGTTAATGAATTTGATTCTTAGTAACACCGACTGGTCTTACCACGCCTGTCCAAACAATTCTCTTCTTCCACCGGCCACTGCCCTCTCTTCACCGCTGCTCTTACCACGCCTGTCCATCCTTCCAATGCAGGTATCCTAGCTACTAACAGTTTGATCTTTATATGATTATTAAACCTCAATTTTCCCTCAATTTTAAACAAACTTGGCTGATTAACAAACTTAAGTAAACATGATTATTAAACCTTAATTTTCCCTGGTGACATGTCGCCAGGGAAACTATTCGTTGCGTTGACAAGTCAATGCCTGTCATTGACAAGTCAACGTTGTAACAGAGTTTCCCTGGCGACATGTCGCCAGGGAAAGGGTTCATTCAGTGGACTAGTCAATGCCTCGCGTTGACAAGTCAACGTTTTGCTCGAGTTTCCCTGGCGACATGTCGCCAGGGAAACCTTGCTGACTTTTTAGAGAGTCAAGCGAGTCTAAGTTTCCTGGCGACGTGTCGCCAGGGAAACTTTGCTGACTTTTCAGAAAGTCAAGCGAGTCTAAGGTTTCCCTAGCGACATGTCGCCAGGGAAACTTTGACATTTTTTTAGCAGCCTGCACAGCAGGCTATTTCCAGATTTTTTCCGGAATTTTTCCGGAAAAAATCTACCAAAAACCTGGGAATACAAATACAAAACCTGAAGATACAAATACTAAAAATCTACCACGAATCTAGTACCAAAACACAATAACATGTAACCTCTCGATCGATTGACTCGATCAATACAAATACATATGTCACAACTTGAGTATAAAGTTCCTAGTTACACTTATTAAACTTGCAATTCGGGGTTTACAATTATTAAACTTGCATGCTAAGGTAGGAAAAACAAGACATACTAACCATTATTGCCATTATACCCGTCGACATTATCATTACCACTCCCGCCACTCCCACCGGCGCCACTATCTCTGCCTCCCGTGCCACTCCCGCCGGCGCCACTACCGCTGCCTCCCGTGCCACACCCGCTAGCACCACCCGATAGGAATTGTGAGAACGCATCTGCGAACCTATGATCACTTCTCATAAAGTCATACACCTGAGATGCTTGTTCCAATCGTGGGTCGATGGCAGGAGGAGGAATATATTGAGCAGTCCTTCTCGGCACTATCTGGCCGACACCAGGCATGTGGCCTCGCTGCTTTCCAGCTCGGCAGATACGGTTGATCTCGTCGTCTGTATGTTTGCCTGCAGCCTTCATCGCAAGCATCTTTTACTAATGAAGTGACAAAAACAAACGACGGTTAGTATATTATTTATTAGTCGGGTTGGTACATTATTTATCGGTAGGGAATAGTAAAAAACCAAGGCATATAAAAAAAATTAATTAATTAATTAATTTTTTAAAAGAAATACTTACATACATAACGCGGTCCTCCTCGCAAATAAAATTCCCATCCGAGTCGGTGTGCGTAAGGAAGAATTGGTCAATGACAGTCGGGGGTGGCGCATCAGCTTCAATTGCAGCTTGGGTCTGTACATACATAGACACGCATATATAGAATGAAGCAAATTCAAAACAAAAAATCACAACACCAAAACATATAATCAAAGACATATATGTATGTAAATTAATTATAGAATTTCTCACCACTTTGTCTCGAAGGAGTGCTAACGATCGAGATCCCTGCCGACTCGGTGTCTTCTGCTTAGACCGGTTTTGGGAGTTCGTCAGGCATCTTTTCTCGTAATCCGGATTACTCCAAAGTGCGATATGTTTTTCCCAGTCCTCGGAAGTAATTTCCTGAGGACGCTCGCTGCGGACTCTGCCGATGTCTACCGTGCCGGTATCGATGTCTCGGACCCAATGCTTTGTCTTGAGCGTATTTTTTCGAGAATTGTAACTCTTTGTAAGCATTTGATTGATGCCGCCACGTAAACCCTTCCATGTCTTAGAATCACTCTTGTGGGGTGTCAGATTAAACTTAGACTACATTCATATACAACAAATAAAACAAACACAGAGTTAGAGTTAGAGATATAGTTTATACATTATTTTGTTTATTTATTTAATGGCTTATATATTTATTTAAATTTTATAATAAAAACAACTTATCCTGATAAGCATAAGCTTTTTAAAAACAACTTGTTCTGATAAGCTTATCAGGACAAGCTGTTTGAAAACAGCTTGTTCTGATAAGCTTATCAGGACAAGCTGTTTGAAAAAAGCTTATCCTAATAAGCTTATCAGAACAAGCTGTTTGAAAACAGCTCATCCTGATAAGCATATCAGAACAAGCTGTTTTCACACAGCTTGTTATGATAAGCTTATCAAGATAAGTTGTATTCAAATAGCTTGTTCTGATAAGCTGTTTGAAAACAGCTTATCCGAAAAAGCTTATTACATTATTCTCATCAAATATATATTTATTTAAATTTTTTTATATTTATTCGAATTTTTTTATATATATTTAAAAAAAAATTATATGATATAAATAAATAAGATACAATTTGTATATTTATTTAAATTTGTTATTTATTTATATGATATAAATAAATAAACAAATTTATTTAAATATATACACCATTAAATTAATAAATACAATAATGTTATGAACATAAAAATGATAACCGACCTCTATGTTCGCTCAAACCAACGCCGTGATCTCATCAGGGACATCATTCCAACTTGGGTAGTACACTGGCACGAGCCTCCTGATACAATCCCCGATGTAATTAGATAAATGCTGAGCATGCGCGCCGCGAGGCCGATAAGAGACTTCTTCAAAATCTACCGGGACAGGGCCATGCTCACCAACTTCCTCCAACAAATCGATACATCGGGTAATGCCCCGAGTCTTTCTACCGGCCTCTCTGCCGCCCAAATTTTCTTTTCTTTTGCCTTTGCCTGCAAAAATCAAGTGAGTGACAAAGTCATAAAAATTCAAGGCAAGCAACATATATATGCACCAAATTTATGATTGTGTTAAAATAATCCAAATATTCTTACCTTTATTTCTAAATAAGGCAAAACAACCGTTGCGGATGTTTGGCGTAGGAGGTTCATCCTCACCACCACCGTCACCACCGTGTGATCCTGCAACATCTGCTGACATCTGTACAAGTACAATTAGCATAACATAGACAAATTTATGAACAAAATAATATAAGCATGCAGAAATCCAAATACAACACATCCAAATAAATATACACATTTAAACAATCCACATCAATTAGATTCATTCATTCAAACAAATAAGTGTCTTTTGCAAGTTACAACTAAAGGTCAATCTTCTTCTTCACTGGAATAAACTATGTCTTCACCATCATCATCATTCACACGTTCTTCATCACTTAAATCATGAGGGACGTCTTCATCATCAGTAATACCATCATCTTCGTCATCAACATCAATGATATTTGGCGGTGCATCAACCTCTGTTTCGTGGCCATCTATATTCAAGGTCACATCACCCAAGTCATTCAAATCAGTGGAAAGTGGTAGATCAGATGAGTTGTCGAAATGTATAATATCAGGAACGACATCTGACACTATGACACCCCCGTTGGAAAACTTTTTATGATTAACATGTTCAACGACCTTCCAGTTGGGTTTGTTCTTATCTTCAATGTAGAAGAATTGTTTGACTTGTGTTGCGAGAATGTGTTGATTATCTTTTCACCACTCAGCTCTTGTGTTGGTGAGTTGTGTAAAACCCGCATGCTTTTACCATGAATAGTACCCTTAAGATCGTACGTACTAGATTTAAACTTTCCTAATATAGCATGATTACGATTACGTGTTAGGAATTTACGTATTACGTACATGTTAGAACACGATAAGTATTTATTACGTACGAACGCACAATAATTATTTAAACAATAATTAATCCCGAACCTGCGGTCATGAAATCATGAACGTAAATTAATCACGAGAGAATATTAATTACGTATTTATATTTATTACGAACATGAATAAATATAGTGAGTCACGATCGAAAACTAATAAAATTACGTAAACTACGTAACACATAATCACGAACATTTAAACGATAAATAGTATTGCGTATATTTAATTAACGCGACAAGTAATCACGTAAATAATATTTACGTTTAAACACGTATAACAATAACTATGAAATTTACGACGTCCAATACTCGATCACACGCGTCTTTTAGCAAGAAGCGATTTAATTAAATGTACAAGTGTGTAAGGGGCTGTTTTGACAAAGTAGAAAAGAGGAGGACTTGGGCTCAAAGCCCAAGTGTGTGTTTAACCGTGTATAATAACACAAACGGGAGGGGTTGTTTTGTTTTGCTTTCTTTCTGCCGACACAAACAACAAACAAACACAGAAACCCTAGAATCTAAAATGCAGCCGCCAGTTTGTCTCCTCCTTTTCTTGCTTCTATGCCGCGACCTACACAAAGAAACAAGAAATCATGGCTTCATGATCCAAGAAGAACGAGGAGTGTATTTATTTTGGATGTCCTAAACCCTAACACGAAAAGAATCAAGGTAAAAACCCTAATTCGTTTTTATTTTTATTTTTTTAAAATTTGGTCTTGATTCTGATTTTAAAAGGGGTTTTAAAACACGTTCAAGGGGTAAATAATGAGGGGGGGGGGGTCGTTTTTGGTTTGTTGTGGTGGTTTGGCACACAAACCGAGAGTCAAGAGACTCTCGGTGACATTTTTCTCACCAGCCGCAGCCCTAATTAGGGTTTTGGCTTGGTTTGCTCAAGCAGGGGAAACTTCGAACAAGCAGGGGGAACCACTGGCTACGGCCAGTGGTGGTTATTGTACTAGCGGTGGGAAACGCAGGCCATCGGGGGAAACTGTTTAACTGCCAGGGGTAACTGGCAGTTAAAGGGGTGTTTGGTTTTAAGTTTTAAAACAGGTTTAAGGGTGCGTTTGGCAGTGAGTTTAAGAAAAGAATTAAGGGCTGTTTGGTTCGGCTTTATATAAAAACTCAACACGTTTTCAAGGGCTCGGTTTACGACAACGTTCTCCTAAAAATAATACGCGGGTTCGGGCTATTATATTTTTTGGGTTAATTAGCTTTAAAATATGTAATTTACAAGGTAAATTAAATTATTAAGACACGACTTATAATTACAAGACTATTTATTTACAAGTTAATTAAATTAAATTGACATGCTAGATAATTAATTTAATTAAAACATGGGCTTAGGTTTATTATTATTAATTATTAATACATGGTTTTAACCTAAGCAATTATTTATTTAAATTAGACTAAGTAATTAATTAATTAATTATTAAAAACCATGACTTATAATTAATTAATTCTCATGACTTAGGTTATATTAATATAATTAATAATATATGTTTTAACCTAAGTATTTATATCTTTATTTAATTAAATCCCATTTCATTTAATTAAATACTTTTAACCCATAGTTTATTTAAATTACATGAAATAATTAATAAACTATACTTTATAATCTCATGACTTAGAATATTAATCTGAAAACACTTAGCTTATATTATTAGCTTAATTAACCAGCTTATTTCTATTTATGGAAACTTTCTATTTTTAGAAACTTATCTATTTTAAGCAGTAGTTCTATTTTTGGTAACTTTCTATTTTAGGAAACCTGCCATTTTTAGAAAGTTACTTATTATTACACAACAAGTATAATAATACATGAAATACAAGAAATACTTAATCAGAATAGATAGAATATATGATAAACACAGTATTAAGCTTAAAACAGTAAAACATGACATGAACGTATTGAATAAGCTAAGACTTAATATAGAACCAGTTATGTATTCAGTAATCAGAATACTTATACACGTATACTATTTATGTAGCATTAGTGAGATCGAAGTAGGACTCTCTTCCGTTCGTCTTCTTCGTTCACTGGACTCAAGGTATGGATATTCCGTCCTTCAGTATGGACAACTTCTCTCTCTTCATGTTGAATAGGTTTTCCCATTACTATGCCATCTGTTTTTCCCTGTAGTCATGTGTCTTAAACACGTCAGGAAACTTTATGTTGTGATTATTTTAATTGCCGTAGCCATATACATGCATGTCAGTTTCACCTAGTTATGGAGGTACCATAACCATAACACTGGAGGCACCGGTGTTATGACTCTTCTGCGGGAGAGTGATTGCTCGCAGCGTCCCTTTACAAGTTTGGCCTTTATTATTATTATTATCATGTGGGGCGAATGGGTGCATCCTAGTTTACAAGTTTACAAGAATTTCATGGTGAATGTGGTGTGTGCCTTACATCCTTCACAAGGAGTTGATCCCTCCTACCCAGACTATTATAATTAGAGGCAACCCCTCTAATTGCATGACGAGGTCACCCCTCTACGTATTCATGCACGTTGATATATTTCATGACCTATATGGGCTCTTTGGCAGTTAAATTACAGTTTTTATGATTAAACATCAGATTTTCAGTATTTATATGAACAGGACTATAAGACCTTTTAGAATAAACCAGTTTATTACAAGTTACAAGTTATTACATGATACCAGGTTTTCCCAGGACATACATAATTCCGCTGCACTTTCACTTTCATTATTATGATTTCATATTCAGCCTTCACTTATGCTATAATATTCCATGTTATTATATATATCCGCGCACTGAGCGTCTCGCTCAGCCGTTTTCTCTTTTCATGTCCCCAAACGGCAGATACACAAGGTCAGGAGCATGGAAAGGTTATGCATAGGATGGGAGCTATTATATGTTTCTGTTTCATTTGCATTACTTTTACTTTATGCTATGTTTATGAGTTTATATTGGGGACCGATGTTTGATTCCGGTTATCCCTTATGGTCATGTAATGTTTTAGGACATTTACCTTATGCTTTGATATTATGCCATGATTATCCTGTGACATTCCATTTATCCAAATGGGGTGTTACAATTATGGTATCAGAGCGCAAGGTTTCGACCTGTAGGCTCTAAAACTTGACATGTGACTAGTGGGTAGTCACCAGGACCTTCCTAAGCCAAACTCACTATTCCACGTATAGATAATTTCAGAATCTTATTCCTTTAACCATGATGTCTTCCATCAGATATATGTTACTAATATGGATTGATCAACAGTCATCCATACGTAGTTACATGTCATTAGTTTTATCCACAATATCTCCTCATGAATTTTGCCTAGTAGGGTTAGACCACTGTAGTGCATACTTAGTCACATGTTTTCTGTTAAGTCCTTAGATAGTTTTTCCATTATTTATTTCATGCATTCATTTTCTTCATGCATTTATTTCGTGCATCATTGTTACAGGAATTTTGACTAAGTATGGTTGGTACAGGACTGGCCTATTTAGTCGCATGTGTTTTCTTTCGAATTTTGTTGTTTAGTGGACCGACCCATAGGCGTCCACAATTGCCTTTTTGTTTTGTGAACCGACCAGTAGGCGTTCACTCATGTACATATCATCATAGTTCTTGACCATGCAATTTTTTTAAACTGTTTTCTTGCATTATAAACTTTTCATGCATCTGTTATGTTTATGTCATATCATATTATGTTAGACTTAGCATTTAGGTTGCATTGTTTCGCATTATGAAACGACTCATAGTCATCCACACCATCAATTCACAAGCTTATTTCATAACAGTCATAACATTTCATGTACCCTCAATTATTGCTACGTCTCCTTATGTCAAGTATGTTTTCATACTATCATGGTTAACTTCGTTTTCATGCTGATTATGTTTTATGCTCCTTCATGTTAATTTTGTCCCATGTTCCTTCATGATAAATTCATCCTTATGATGATTATGTTCCATGCCTCTTTATGTAAACTATGTTTTCATCATGTTGATCATGCCCTCATGCTAGACATTTATGGATTTCATTTAATCCTGCTTTTATGATAGTCATGGCTGGTTTTCATTAATCATGCTTTCATGCAAATCATCTTTGAATTTTTAACCATCCTATTAGAATTTTAGTGTCCCTTTATGCAACCAGAATGATGTCTACGCTGATATTGATAGGCTATCATGTCCCTCACTCCAGTTCGGTTTCCTAACCGTTTAAATCAGTTTTCCCTTTTAAATCATGACAGATGATTGATACCACATCGATCATCTCACATGCATTTCACATGAACTCCACGTATAGTGTTCCATGTGTATTCCATGTACCATATTCCATGTGTATTCCATGTGTCCTAGTCTATGTGTATTTCACCTACAATATTCCATGAGCATTCGCTAGTCGATTATCATTTACCTCAGGCGTTTCTCCACATGACATCTTTTACAAGGTGCTTTTTACCATGTTGTTGCTATTTATATACCTAAAAACCCTACGAAACAAGGATGAAGGCGGTAGATTGGAACAACCCGACTGAATCATACTTCATCCACCAGACACTATTATTTCATTTCCATGCCATTATCCCCTCCGTTTTATGCCAGTTATCATTTGGTTTCCTTTTAGCAATACGAGGCCAATTCTGGCATTTTAACCACCATTTTAATTATGATATATTGTTATATGTCAAGACATCCGTCAAGACACATCCTCTCATGAATATGTATTGTAGACACATGTCAAGATACCAGTCAAGACACATGTCACACGTATAGTTCTCATCTCAGGACATAAGTCAAGACACACGACTCATGCATAAATTCTAAACTCAGACTCAGTGATTCAAGGTGCCTTCCAAGGGTACACTTATTCTGTTATGCCACGTACAAATCAACCCACTAAAATTTCAGTACCATCTTTGACTTATTGTTCACAGTTGGTCACGCAGTATTCGTTCCGTCTGAGACGAACGAAACACATTCAGTGAAATCTGCCACGTTTACTTCATGTGCTGACATGACACTTCCACTTAACGATTTCATATTCGGATATTCATGTCCATCTTAGAAGCCGTTATATCACCCAAGATATATAGACTTCCAATACAGATCTATGACAAGACCTTGCATTATCGTACCAGATTATATTCAGTAATGTTCAGATTCCTGAATACACTCAGCATTGGTTTTCCACCAGGAAAATCAGTGAAATTTTTTTTCTTCTGCTTAACAAGCATGTGTTATTGACTACGAAGAATTTCCTAATTATGACACGACTTTCGATATTCTTATCCATTAATCAGTCGATTATTTCATAATTTTCTCAGATATATTACCAGGAGAACTACCCATTTTACCACCATTCATGACTATATTTTGTTTCCAAGTATTATTCAGCCATTCAATCAACTCCCAGAAACACTTTTCAAGATCGATTTATTATCAGGCTATCAATAGTTGTGAGTGAAAGAAGAGGACACTTCCGTGACTGTTCTTCACACACGTCATGGTCATCATGAATCCATGTTTGTACCTTTATTTCACGAATGCCAGCAGTAATTGAGGATTTGAGGAATCAAATTTCATGAACTCTGGACAAGTTCGTTATCCTATTCATTGCTAACACTAGGACCTTCTTTAAGTTTAGAAGATCACGAAGACCATATTCGCTCTATGTTACAAGACTAATAACGGAGGAAGTTCACGCTGAAATTTTTTTCTTGTACGTAGGTAATTGATTTTAGTGACACGCTGAATCACATTGATATCACGGTAAATTTTACCATGATTATGCCTACGCATAAGGGGGAAAATCCTACATCTAACTTATGTGTTTCAGAAAATCCTACGCTAAGAGAAGTCTAAATTTTACATAGACTCATAGCTTTCAAATTTCCATGTATTCAGATCCTACCAAAATGTATCATGATCTTAACCACATTGTGGTGGAGAGGCATGAGACAGGATGTAGTTATGTTCATATCTAAATGCCTGACTTTTCAGCAGGTTAAGATAGAACACCAACACGCTTGCAGTCATCTCAACCTTTAGAAATATTTGAATCGTCATTCGACAATTTAACCAATCCTACATGTCTTCTTTCATCTGAAAGGAATGCACATTAGCAGACTATCAGCTATTTTCTAGCCAATGATCGTACGATTACACGACACTCTTTTAGCTATCAGATCAGATAAAGGTTTATGTTATCATTTATTATTTGCGTTCACGTCTGTATGATTATTTCAACTCTCAAGTCATGTCTCACTTTAGCATTCACGAATTTATCCACGTCTTTAACTTTCTTTCATTTTCATGAATCTCTTTTCACTTCCACGTTTATGACATGATTCACGTTCATGATTTACGTTCATGATCATATTCCATCTTATGATTCACGTTCACTTTCATTCTGGAAGATTGCAGAAAACTTGGGAGACCAGACTCAAGTTTAGTATGACTTTTCATCCTCAGATAGACGTTTCGCGTCACATTTCAAGTCGTATCTAGTACTATTGACTTTACCTCCTTATTTATTGCACGTCCACCATATGTTTCCATGTCATGTTTATCCTACGTTCTCATATCATGTTCACGATATGTTTTGCACGTATTCTCATTTTATGTTCTCATAATTCATGCTCCATTATCTCCAAGTATTACGTTCACAATTGTTCACGTATCACGTTCACAATTGCTCACGTACTACGTCTCAATATGTCTTACGCATCAATGATGGGTGTGTGCTTATACCAAGTAAGTATGACACTTAGTATCATAGGTTCAGATATGTTCTTTTCAGTCACGTCATGTTCCATGTTCTCTACAGTCAAGTCACGTTCATGTCCCTTCCAGGATATCGTGTCTCTAATTCGAGGACGAATTATTCTTTTAGAGGGGGAGAGTTGTAAAACCCGCATGCTTTTACCATGAATAGTACCCTTAAGATCGTACGTACTAGATTTAAACTTTCCTAATATAGCATGATTACGATTACGTGTTAGGAATTTACGTATTACGTACGTGTTAGAACACGATAAGTATTTATTACGTACGAACGCAAAATAATTATTTAAACAATAATTAATCCCGAACATGCGGTCATGAAATCATGAACGTAAATTAATCACGAGAGAATATTAATTACGTATTTATATTTATTACGAACATGAATAAATATAGTGAGTCACGATCGAAAACTAATAAAATTACGTAAACTACGTAACACCTAATCACGAACATTTAAACGATAAATAGTATTGCGTATATTTAATTAACGCGACAAGTAATCACGTAAATAATATTTACGTTTAAACACGTATAACAATAACTATGAAATTTACGACGTCCAATACTCGATCACACGCGTCTTTTAGCAAGAAGCGATTTAATTAAATGTACGAGTGTGTAAGGGGCTGTTTTGACAAAGTAGAAAAGAGGAGGACTTGGGCTCAAAGCCCAAGTGTGTGTTTAACCGTGTATAATAACACAAATGGGAGGGGTTGTTTTGTTTTGCTTTCTTTCTGCCGACACAAACAACAAACAAACACAGAAACCCTAGAATCTAAAATGCAGCCGCCAGTTTGTCTCCTCCTTTTCTTGCTTCTATGCCGCGACCTACACAAAGAAACAAGAAATCATGGCTTCATGATCCAAGAAGAACGAGGAGTGTATTTATTTTGGATGTCCTAAACCCTAACACGAAAAGAATCAAGGTAAAAACCCTAATTCGTTTTTATTTTCATTTTTTTTTAAAATTTGGTCTTGATTCTGATTTTAAAAAGGGTTTTAAAACACGTTCAAGGGGTAAATAATGAGGGGGGGTCGTTTTTGGTTTGCTGTGGTGGTTTGGCACACAAACCGAGAGTCAAGAGACTCTCGGTGACATTTTTCTCACCAGCCGCAGCCCTAATTAGGGTTTTGGCTTGGTTTGCTCAAGCAGGGGAAACTTCGAACAAGCAGGGGGAACCACTGGCTACGGCCAGTGGTGGTTATTGTACTAGCGGTGGGAAACGCAGGCCATCGGGGGAAACTGTTTAACTGCCAGGGGTAACTGACAATTAAAGGGGTGTTTGGTTTTAAGTTTTAAAACAGGTTTAAGGGTGCGTTTGGCAGTGAGTTTAAGAAAAGAATTAAGGGTTGTTTGGTTCGGCTTTATATAAAAACTCAACACGTTTTCAAGGGCTCGGTTTACGACAACGTTCTCCTAAAAATAATACGCGGGTTCGGGCTATTATATTTTTTGGGTTAATTAGCTTTAAAATATGTAATTTACAAGGTAAATTAAATTATTAAGACACGACTTATAATTACAAGACTATTTATTTACAAGTTAATTAAATTAAATTGACATGCTAGATAATTAATTTAATTAAAACATGGGCTTAGGTTTATTATTATTAATTATTAATACATGGTTTTAAACTAAGCAATTATTTATTTAAATTAGACTAAGTAATTAATTAATTAATTATTAAAAACCATGACTTATAATTAATTAATTCTCATGACTTAGGTTATATTAATATAATTAATAATATATGTTTTAACCTAAGTATTTATATCTTTATTTAATTAAATCCCATTTCATTTAATTAAATACTTTTAACCCATAGTTTATTTAAATTACATGAAATAATTAATAAACTATACTTTATAATCTCATGACTTAGAATATTAATCTGAAAACACTTAGCTTATATTATTAGCTTAATTAACCAGCTTATTTCTATTTATGGAAACTTTCTATTTTTAGAAACTTATCTATTTTAAGCAGTAGTTCTATTTTTGGTAACTTTCTATTTTAGGAAACCTGCCATTTTTAGAAAGTTACTTATTATTACACAACAAGTATAATAATACATGAAATACAAGAAATACTTAATCAGAATAGACAGAATATATGATAAACACAGTATTAAGCTTAAAACAGTAAAACATGACATGAACGTATTGAATAAGCTAAGACTTAATATAGAACCAGTTATGTATTCAGTAATCAGAATACTTATACACGTATACTATTTATGTAGCATTAGTGAGATCGAAGTAGGACTCTCTTCCGTTCGTCTTCTTCATTCACTGGACTCAAGGTACGGATATTCCGTCCTTCAGTATGGACAACTTCTCTCTCTTCATGTTGATTAGGTTTTCCCATTACTATGCCATCTGTTTTTCCCTGTAGTCATGTGTCTTAAACACGTCAGGAAACTTTATGTTGTGATTATTTTAATTGTCGTAGCCATATACATGCATGTCAGTTTCACCTAGTTATAGAGGTACCATAACCATAGCACTGGAGGCACCGGTGTTATGACTCTTCTGCGGGAGAGTGATTGCTCGCAGCGTCCCTTTACAAGTTTGGCCTTTATTATTATTATTATCATGTGAGGCGAATGGGTGCATCCTAGTTTACATGTTTACAAGAATTTCATGGTGAATGTGGTGTGTGCCTTACATCCTTCACAAGGAGTTGATCCCTCCTACCCAGACTATTATAATTAGAGGCAACCCCTCTAATTGCATGACGAGGTCACCCCTCTACGTATTCATGCACGTTGATATATTTCATGACCTATATGGGCTCTTTGGCAGTTAAATTACAGTTTTTATGATTAAACATCAGATTTTCAGTATTTATATGAACAGGACTATAAGACCTTTTAGAATAAACCAGTTTATTACAAGTTACAAGTTATTACATGGTACCAGGTTTTCCCAGGACTTACATAATTCCGCTGCACTTTCACTTTCATTATTATGATTTCATATTCAGCCTTCACTTATGCTATAATATTCCATGTTATTATATATATATCCGCGCACTGAGCGTCTCGCTCAGCCGTTTTCTCTTTTCATGTCCCCAAACGGCAGGTACACAAGGTCAGGAGCATGGAAAGGTTATGCATAGGATGGGAGCTATTATATGTTTCTGTTTCATTTGCATTACTTTTACTTTATGCTATGTTTATGAGTTTATATTGGGGACCGATGTTTGATTCCGGTTATCCCTTATGGTCATGTAATGTTTTAGGACATTTACCTTATGCTTTGATATTATGCCATGATTATCCTGTGACATTCCATTTATCCAAATGGGGTGTTACAGTTGTGTCATGTTGTTTCTATTGATAAGACGTTGTTTACGTAATGTGGGGCGAGTGTCGAACCACTTAACTTTGAACAGCACAACACTGAACGACAAATAACTAAACATGAGGATCTGTTGAAGCTGACCATAAGCCATTGTGTTCTCAAGGCCAGGCGCACAAATGCCGCTGTTTTGAGTTGTACGACGTTCATCGCGACTGTGCACGACATACCTCACACCGTCGACTATGCAAGAGTTTAGTGAGATTGGATGCGGTGATGGTCCACAAGCCAAAGCGAATAACTCGCTGGTGCTGATAACCTCTGTGTCTTTGTCATTGTCTACGTGACGTTGACAGATCTATGAGGAATAAAGGATTAGGTACAGAAAACTACTTATAATAATATTATTTTTTATAGGTAAGTACACAAGATAAGTCTAAGTTTACCTTATTCCCAAACCACGCGGGGAATTATTTTTGCGTGTCTTTGTCAGGATATAGTCTGAAAAACGTTCATGGTATTAGAATAAGTCGTTATTGTTAAGAAAAAGAAGTTTAAAAAAACGCGTACCTCTTGAGCTCGGAAATATACTTGTCGATTTCAGGACTGTTGTTTAGTACATACCATTCCACTTTCTTGAACTCTTGATAAGGGAACAAAATAAACGACTTTTTCCCAAGCGGGTGACATACCGATCGGAACACCTGAAACTGACACGTTGAAGGAGGGGGGTCCACATTACGGTCGAGACGATTAAATTTAGTGATAACATCATCCCGAAAATACTTAGAACAGAAAGTCAATGCTTCTTGTGCAACATAACCCTCCGCAATCGAACCTTCTGGCTTAGCTTTATTTCGTACATAACCTTTTAGCCCTTTCATGTATCTTTCAAATGGATACATCCACCGGGGGTGGATAGGCCCGCCTTCAATGGCCTCATCAGGTAAATGGATAACCAAGTGAACCATAATGTCAATGAAATCAGGAGGATATATGAGCTCAAGATCTTACAAAATGTCAACCACCTTTTTTACAGCAGTCAACATGTCATCCACCATTAAAGTTGCAGAGCAGAGTTGCTTAAACAAGTTACATAGGTCGATCAGTGGTCTTGCAATCTCAGCAGGCAAGTATTCCTGAAGTGCGAAAGGAAGTAAACGTTGCATCATTATATGACAGTCATGAGACTTCATGCCCGTTATATTGGTATCGTTATCGGTCACTTTGTGCTTGAAGTTGGATCCGAACCCATCTGGTAGTTTAACACTTTTGATGTACTGACAAAACTTTTTCCTGTTCTCTGGTGTGAAGGAATACGAAGCCTGAGGCTTCTTGCACTTCCCATTTTTACTTTGGGTGAGCCACAAGCTTTTTCAAATGCCCAACTTTTTCAAGTATTGTCTTGCCTTGACAGTGTCTTTAGATTTGTCATTCATCAACAAAGTGTTCAGGATGGCCTCCAACACATTTTTTCGATATGCATGATGTCTAAATTGTGTCTTAGTGAAAGAAAAGGCCAATACTCAAGCTCGTAAAAAATAGACCGTTTAGACCAGTTAGGCTCAACACGAAAATTGCGTGTTATCTTCAAACCCCCAAAATTCTTATGTTTACCGGGCAGTCGATTTGGCAGTGAAGCGTGTTGATCGTTAATCCGGTCCATGGTAAATGTTCTAGGACGGGGCTGGTGTTCGGGTTTACCATTGAATAAACGTGAAGACCTGGATTTATGGCGGGGCGGTAAGAATCTTCTGTGACCAACATAAACTATTTTGCTTGCCACATGAAGAGATGGAGTGTCGTCATTACATGTAGGGCAAGCCTTGTAACCTTGCCCACTATACCCAGACAAACTACTTCGAGCCAGAAAATCATTGATTGTCCATAAAAGCATCGCTCTCATGGTGAATGCCTTGCCTGTAGCTTGGTCTATAGTACTGACACCATCCCATAAAAGTTTTAGATCATCAATTAAAGGTCTCAAGTAAACATCAATGTCCTTGCCCGGGGATTTAGGGCCAGGAATTAACAACGTCAGCATTAAAGAACTCTCTTTCATACACAACCACGGAGGCAGGTTGTATGTTGTCAATATCACCGGCCACATGCTGTAAGTCTAACTAAGATTGCCGAATGGATTGAAACCATCAGCAGCCAACCCTAATCGAACATTTCTTGGTTCTGCTGCAAAATCATCATACTTGGCATCAAATTTCTTCCAAGACGCACCATCACACGGGTGTTGCATCTTACCGGGCTCCGTACACTTTCCAGTAAATCATATCCTTTGCACTTTTACTAGACTTGTACAAACGTTGTAGTCTAGGAATGATCGGAAAGTAACGCAGCACCTTCTTAGGAACTTTCTTCCCCGGCGTGTTAGTGTCTTTCCATCTACTTGTATTACACACCGGACAGAAATCCAAATCGACGTATCCTTCCCGAAATAAGCAACAATCGTGTTCACAAGCATGTATCGAATCGTACCCTAACCTGGTCGTTTTAAATGTCTTTTTTATTGCATAGTATGACGGTCGGAGCTTGTATCCTCTGCTTGGGGGAAAGATAGTTTGCAAAAACTCTAGAATATCATTGAATATGGTATCGGTGATTTTACCTTTGGCCTTATAATGTGTAAACTTTGCCATAAAGTCTAATCGAGTCGCTTCTACACAACCAGGGTACAACGGCTCATTGGCACTGCGATATAACTCTTCAAACTCGTTAGCTTGAGTCCGTCTGTTACTTGAGTTGGGAGGAGGTGGAGGAGGAATATAGTCCGGAGGAATATAGGTAAGATAATCAAGTAACGATGTCATGTCACTAATCAAAGGTTGTCTTGTGTTATCTATTATTGGCAGTGGTGGCGGTGGTTGTGGAGGAGGTGTAGGTGTAGGAGGAGCCGGTTCACCATGGTGTACCCATGTTGTATAACTGTTGTCAAACCCGGACTTCATAACGTGGTTCGAAAGAAGGTCGATATGTACCGGGATTCTTGTTCGAAAACGCTTGCATGGACATGGTATCTGATTCAAACCATTCACAAACTTCCTGGAATGCTTGACAAAACTGGTAAGACCCAATATAAATTCTGGCTCATGACGCTCTAACCGTGTCCAACTCTTATCCATGAGTACCATAACTGTGTTTTACCGATACATTTAGTTATTATATGCGACTTAATTAACACAAGGAATTTTAAAAAATAATTATTATATATTTCATAAATAATAATATGTATTATATCAAATTATAAAAAATAATTATAAAAAATATAATTATTATTTATAAAGTATATAATTATATAATAATGTTTATAAAAGATATAATTATCAAGTATAGAAAATAGTATGTTCACCTAGTGCAACTATGGAAGGCAATCCTAACCCACCCTTTGAATGTTTCGTCTCATATATGAATGCGTATAACCAATTTACTATTTGAGAAAATTTTGGCAGCATTTCCCCTCAACTCCCCAAATATGTGTTTAAAGACATATTCGTAGGAGTAAAGGAGAAACACTGTCGAAATCATCTCAAATACTAAATCGGTTATACACATTCATATCCTAAATGAGACAAAACATTCAGAAAGCAGTCCCAAACAGGGGACTTTCCGAAGTCAATTCCTAAGAAATTAACTTCGGACGGGTTTTCTATAGGTTGATCAATTTCAGACGGGAATTTTCCGAAATTAATCGTTAAAATCCTAAAACATTCCTAAGGCTTAGTCCAATAAAACATTTATATCATATAATAAAAACAGCTTATTCTGATAAGCTTATCAGAATAAGCTGTTAGAAAATAGCTTATCCCGATAAGCTTATCAGAATAAGCTGTTTTCAAACAGATTATTCTGATAAGCTTATCAGAATAAGCTGTTTGAAAACAGCTTATCCCAATAAGCGTATCAGAGTAAGCTGTTTGAAAACAGCTTATCCCGATAAGCTTATCAGAATAAGCAGATTATTCTGATAAGCTTATCAAGATAAGCTGTTTTCAAACAGCTTATTCTGATAAGCTTATCCTGATAAGCTTATCAGAATAAGCTGCTTATCCTGATAAGCTTATCAGGATAAGCTGTTATCAAACAGCTTATTCTGATCAGCTTATCAGGATAACCTGTTTGAAATCAGCTTATCCAAAAAAGCTTATTATAATTTATTCTCATCAAATAGGTAACATAAAGAGTGTTTGGATTTACGTTTAACGAAAATTAACAAGTTTAAACATCCCGAACGACATGTCGCCGGGGAATCTAAAATAAACTAAACAAAAAACAATATGTATTATCAATTTAAAAAAACATACCGTTAAAGAGTCGTCGGGTCTCGGCTGTGGTCGGGGCGCGGCTGTGGTCGGGGCTCGACTGCGGTCGGGTCTCGGCTGTGGTCGGGCTCGGCTACGGTCGGGACTGGCTGCGGTGACCGGATATGTAAAAACAAAACCAAAAATACTATCAAATATAATATAAGTTATATAAAAAAAATCATTTACAATATAAATTAAAAAAATTATATAAAAAAAACCTTAAACTATCAATTACAATATAAATTATATTAAAAACCTTAATAGAGGACGGAGATGGAGTGGTGGTGGTGGTGGTGCTGGCGGATGGAGATGGCGGTGGTAGTGCTGCTGGCGGATGGAGATGGCGGGGTAGTGCACGTGTGCAGGTGTGGAGGTGATGGTTGTGAGTGGTGGTGGTGATGATAATGATGGAGGTGATGGTGGTGATAGCAGCAGATGTGGAGGTGATGGTGGTGATAGAAGCAGCGATAGGTGGGTTTTTTTAGGATAAGATTAAGTGTTATGAGAAAAGTAAGGATCTGGTCAAAAAAGGTCCATTTTTCCCCGGCGACAATCCCTGGCGACATGTCGCCAGGGATACCTTTTACTTTTGTCGTTTAGCCAAAAGCGCGCGTGATTGAAATATTTTGGAGGGGTGTGACGAGGTTTCCCTGGCGACATGTCGCCAGGGATGATTTTGATTTTTCAACGCATATACACGTACCTAACCTTTTTGTCGTTTTTCCTCAAGCTTTCCCTGGCGACAAGTCGCCAGGGATACTTTTGGATGGGTGTGACTACGTTTCCCTGGCGACATGTCGCCAGGGAAACTTTTGACTTTTCAACATTTTTATCACGTACCTAATCTTTTTTGTCGCTTTCTCGTGCCTTCCCTGGCGACATGTCGCAAGGGAAACTATCCCTGGCGACATGTCGCCAGGGATAATTGCCAATGTCGCAGGGGATGTTTGCTGATGTCAAAATTAAATTTAACATCTAACGTGTAAACAAGACATACCGACTCATCCATTGAACATCTAACATGTAACCAAGACATACCGACTCATCCAAGACATACCGGCTCATCCATTGAACATCTAACGTGTAACCAAGACATACCGACTCATCCATTGAACATCTAACGTGTAACCAAAACATACCGACTCATCCATTGAACATCTAACGTGTAACCAAGACATACCGACTCATCCAAGACATACCAGCTCATCCATTGAACATCTAACGTGTAACCAAGACATACCGACTCATCCATTGAACATCTAACGTGTAACCAAGACATACCGGCTCATCCATTGAACATCTAACGTGTAACCAAGACATACCGACTCATCCATTGAACATCTAACGTGTAACCAAGACATACCGACTCACCCAAGACATATCAGCTCATCCATTGAACATCTAACGTGTAACCAAGACATACCGACTCATCCATTGAACATCTAACGTGTAACTAAGACATACCGACTCATCCATTGAACATCTAACGTGTAACCAAGACATACCGACTCATCCAAGACATACCGACTCATCCATTGAACATCTAACGTGTAACCAAGACATACCGACTCATCCATTTAACATCTAACGTGTAACCAAGACATACCGACTCATCCATTAAACATCTAACAAGTAACCAAGACATACCGACTCATCCAAGACATACCGGCTCATCCATTGAACATCTAACGTGTAACCAAGACATACCGACTCATCCATTGAACATCTAACGTGTAAACAAGACATACCGACTCATCCATTGAACATCTAACGTGTAACCAAGACATAGCGACTCATCCAAGACATACCAGCTCATCCATTGAACATCTAACGTGTAACCAAGACATACCGACTCATCCATTAAACATCTAACGTGTAACCAAGACATACCGACTCATCCATTGAGCATCTAATGTGTAACCAAGACATACCAACTCATCCATTGAACATCTAACGTGTAACCAAGACATACCGACTCATCAAAGACATACCGGCTCATCCATTGAACATCTAATGTGTAACCAAGACATACCGACTCATCCATTGAACATCTAACGTGTAACCAAGACATACCGACTCATCCATTGAACATCTAACGTGTAACCAAGACATACCGACTCATCCATTTAACATCTAACGTGTAACCAAGACATACCGACTCATCCATTGAACATCTAACGAGTAACCAAGACATACCGACTCATCCATTGAACATCTAACGTGTAACCAAGACATACCGACTCATCCATTGAACATCTAACGTGTAACCAAGACATACCAACTCATCCATTGAACATCTAACGTGTAACCAAGACATACCGACTCATCCAAGACATACCAACTCATCCATTGAATATCTAACGTGTAACCAAGACATATCGACTCATCCATTGAACATCTAATGAGTAACAAAGACATACCGACTCATCCATTGAACATCTAACGTGTAACCAAGACATACCGACTCATCCATTGAACATCTAACGTCTAACCAAGACATACTGACTCATCCATTGAACATCTAACGTGTAACCAAGACATACTGACTCATCCATTGAACATCTAACGTGTAAACAAGACATACCGACTCATCCATTGAACATCTAACGTTTAACCAAGACATACCGACTCATCCGTTGAACATATAACGTGTAACCAAGACATACCGACTCATCCAAGACATACCGACTCATCCATTGAACATCAAACGTGTAACCAAGACATACCGACTCATCCATTGAACATCTAATGTGTAACCAAGACATACTGACTCATCCATTAAACATCTAACGTGTAACCAAGACATACCAACTCATCCAAGACATACCGGCTCATCCATTGAACATCTAACGTGTAACCAATACATACCGACTCATCCATTGAACATCTAACGTGTAACCAAGACATACCGACTCATCCAAGACATATCGGCTCATCCATTGAACATCTAACGTGTAACCAAGACATACCGACTCATCCATTGAACATCTAATGTGTAACTAAGACATACCGACTCATCCATTGAACATCTAACGTGTAACCAAGACATACCGACTCATCCAAGACATACCGACTCATCCATTGAACATCTAACGTGTAACCAAGACATACCGACTCATCCATTTAACATCTAACGTGTAACCAAGACATACCGACTCATCCATTGAACATCAAACGAGTAACCAAGACATACCGACTCATCCATTGAACATCTAACGTGTAACCAAGACATACCGACTCATCCATTGAACATCTAACGTGTAACCAAGACATACCAACTCATCCATTGAACATCTAACGTGTAACCAAGACATACCAACTCATCCATTGAATATCTAACGTGTAACCAAGACATACCGACTCATCCATTGAATATCTAACGTGTAACCAAGACATATCGACTCATCCATTGAACATCTAATGAGTAACAAAGACATACCGACTCATCCATTGAACATCTAACGTGTAACCAAGACATACCGACTCATCCATTGAACATCTAACGTCTAACCAAGACATACTGACTCATCCATTGAACATCTAACGTGTAACCAAGACATACTGACTCATCCATTGAACATCTAACGTGTAAACAAGACATACCGACTCATCCATTGAACATCTAACGTTTAACCAAGACATACCGACTCATCCGTTGAACATATAACGTGTAACCAAGACATACCGACTCATCCAAGACATACCGACTCATCCATTGAACATCAAACGTGTAACCAAGACATACTGACTCATCCATTGAACATCTAATGTGTAACCAAGACATACTGACTCATCCATTAAACATCTAACGTGTAACCAAGACATACCAACTCATCCAAGACATACCGGCTCATCCATTGAACATCTAACGTGTAACCAATACATACCGACTCATCCATTGAACATCTAACGTGTAACCAAGACATACCGACTCATCCAAGACATATCGGCTCATCCATTGAACATCTAACGTGTAACCAAGACATACCGACTCATCCATTGAACATCTAACGTGTAACTAAGACATACCGACTCATCCATTGAACATCTAACGTGTAACCAAGACATACCGACTCATCCAAGACATACCGACTCATCCATTGAACATCTAACGTGTAACCAAGACATACCGACTCATCCATTTAACATCTAACGTGTAACCAAGACATACCGACTCATCCATTGAACATCTAACGAGTAACCAAGACATACCGACTCATCCATTGAACATCTAACGTGTAACCAAGACATACCGACTCATCCATTGAACATCTAACGTGTAACCAAGACATACCAACTCATCCATTGAACATCTAACGTGTAACCAAGACATACCGACTCATCCAAGACATACCGACTCATCCATTGAATATCTAACGTGTAACCAAGACATATCGACTCATCCATTGAACATCTAATGAGTAACAAAGACATACCGACTCATCCATTGAACATCTAACGTGTAACCAAGACATACCGACTCATCCATTGAACATCTAACGTCTAACCAAGACATACTGACTCATCCATTGAACATCTAACGTGTAACCAAGACATACTGACTCATCCATTGAACATCTAACGTGTAAACAAGACATACCGACTCATCCATTGAACATCTAACGTTTAACCAAGACATACCGACTCATCCGTTGAACATATAACGTGTAACCAAGACATACCAACTCATCCAAGACATACCGACTCATCCATTGAACATCAAACGTGTAACCAAGACATACCGACTCATCCATTGAACATCTAATGTGTAACCAAGACATACTGACTCATCCATTAAACATCTAACGTGTAACCAAGACATACCAACTCATCCAAGACATACCGGCTCATCCATTGAACATCTAACGTGTAACCAATACATACCGACTCATCCATTGAACATCTAACGTGTAACCAAGACATACCGACTCATCCAAGACATATCGGCTCATCCATTGAACATCTAACGTGTAACCAAGACATACCGACTCATCCATTGAACATCTAACGTGTAACTAAGACATACCGACTCATCCATTGAACATCTAACGTGTAACCAAGACATACCGACTCATCCAAGACATACCGACTCATCCATTGAACATCTAACGTGTAACCAAGACATACCGACTCATCGATTTAACATCTAACGTGTAACCAAGACATACCGACTCATCCATTGAACATCTAACAAGTAACCAAGACATACCGACTCATCCAAGACATACCGGCTCATCCATTGAACATCTAACGTGTAACCAAGACATACCGACTCATCCATTGAACATCTAACGTGTAAACAAGACATACCGACTCATCCATTGAACATCTAACGTGTAACCAAGACATAGCGACTCATCCAAGACATACCGGCTCATCCGTTGAACATCTAACGTGTAACCAAGACATACCGACTCATCCATTAAACATCTAACGTGTAACCAAGACATACCGACTCATCCATTGAACATCTAATGTGTAACTAAGACATACCGACTCATCCATTGAACATCTAACGTGTAACCAAGACATACCGACTCATCCAAGACATACCGACTCATCCATTGAACATCTAACGTGTAACCAAGACATACCGACTCATCCATTTAACATCTAACGTGTAACCAAGACATACCGACTCATCCATTGAACATCAAACGAGTAACCAAGACATACCGACTCATCCATTGAACATCTAACGTGTAACCAAGACATACCGACTCATCCATTGAACATCTAACGTGTAACCAAGACATACCAACTCATCCATTGAACATCTAACGTGTAACCAAGACATACCAACTCATCCATTGAATATCTAACGTGTAACCAAGACATACCGACTCATCCATTGAATATCTAACGTGTAACCAAGACATATCGACTCATCCATTGAACATCTAATGAGTAACAAAGACATACCGACTCATCCATTGAACATCTAACGTGTAACCAAGACATACCGACTCATCCATTGAACATCTAACGTCTAACCAAGACATACTGACTCATCCATTGAACATCTAACGTGTAACCAAGACATACTGACTCATCCATTGAACATCTAACGTGTAAACAAGACATACCGACTCATCCATTGAACATCTAACGTTTAACCAAGACATACCGACTCATCCGTTGAACATATAACGTGTAACCAAGACATACCGACTCATCCAAGACATACCGACTCATCCATTGAACATCAAACGTGTAACCAAGACATACTGACTCATCCATTGAACATCTAATGTGTAACCAAGACATACTGACTCATCCATTAAACATCTAACGTGTAACCAAGACATACCAACTCATCCAAGACATACCGGCTCATCCATTGAACATCTAACGTGTAACCAATACATACCGACTCATCCATTGAACATCTAACGTGTAACCAAGACATACCGACTCATCCAAGACATATCGGCTCATCCATTGAACATCTAACGTGTAACCAAGACATACCGACTCATCCATTGAACATCTAACGTGTAACTAAGACATACCGACTCATCCATTGAACATCTAACGTGTAACCAAGACATACCGACTCATCCAAGACATACCGACTCATCCATTGAACATCTAACGTGTAACCAAGACATACCGACTCATCCATTTAACATCTAACGTGTAACCAAGACATACCGACTCATCCATTGAACATCTAACGAGTAACCAAGACATACCGACTCATCCATTGAACATCTAACGTGTAACCAAGACATACCGACTCATCCATTGAACATCTAACGTGTAACCAAGACATACCAACTCATCCATTGAACATCTAACGTGTAACCAAGACATACCGACTCATCCAAGACATACCGACTCATCCATTGAATATCTAACGTGTAACCAAGACATATCGACTCATCCATTGAACATCTAATGAGTAACAAAGACATACCGACTCATCCATTGAACATCTAACGTGTAACCAAGACATACCGACTCATCCATTGAACATCTAACGTCTAACCAAGACATACTGACTCATCCATTGAACATCTAACGTGTAACCAAGACATACTGACTCATCCATTGAACATCTAACGTGTAAACAAGACATACCGACTCATCCATTGAACATCTAACGTTTAACCAAGACATACCGACTCATCCGTTGAACATATAACGTGTAACCAAGACATACCAACTCATCCAAGACATACCGACTCATCCATTGAACATCAAACGTGTAACCAAGACATACCGACTCATCCATTGAACATCTAATGTGTAACCAAGACATACTGACTCATCCATTAAACATCTAACGTGTAACCAAGACATACCAACTCATCCAAGACATACCGGCTCATCCATTGAACATCTAACGTGTAACCAATACATACCGACTCATCCATTGAACATCTAACGTGTAACCAAGACATACCGACTCATCCAAGACATATCGGCTCATCCATTGAACATCTAACGTGTAACCAAGACATACCGACTCATCCATTGAACATCTAACGTGTAACTAAGACATACCGACTCATCCATTGAACATCTAACGTGTAACCAAGACATACCGACTCATCCAAGACATACCGACTCATCCATTGAACATCTAACGTGTAACCAAGACATACCGACTCATCGATTTAACATCTAACGTGTAACCAAGACATACCGACTCATCCATTGAACATCTAACAAGTAACCAAGACATACCGACTCATCCAAGACATACCGGCTCATCCATTGAACATCTAACGTGTAACCAAGACATACCGACTCATCCATTGAACATCTAACGTGTAAACAAGACATACCGACTCATCCATTGAACATCTAACGTGTAACCAAGACATAGCGACTCATCCAAGACATACCGGCTCATCCGTTGAACATCTAACGTGTAACCAAGACATACCGACTCATCCATTAAACATCTAACGTGTAACCAAGACATACCGACTCATCCATTGAGCATCTAATGTGTAACCAAGACATACCAACTCATCCATTGAACATCTAACGTGTAACCAAGACATACCGACTCATCCAAGACATACCGGCTCATCCATTGAACATCTAATGTGTAACCAAGACATACCGACTCATCCATTGAACATCTAACGTGTAACCAAGACATACCGACTCATCCATTGAACATCTAACGTGTAACCAAGACATACCGACTCATCCATTTAACATCTAACGTGTAACCAAGACATACCGACTCATCCATTGAACATCTAACGAGTAACCAAGACATACCGACTCATCCATTGAACATCTAACGTGTAACCAAGACATACCGACTCATCCATTGAACATCTAACGTGTAACCAAGACATACCAACTCATCCATTGAACATCTAACGTGTAACCAAGACATACCGACTCATCCAAGACATACCGACTCATCCATTGAACATCTAACGTGTAACCAAGACATATCGACTCATCCATTGAACATCTAATGAGTAACAAAGACATACCGACTCATCCATTGAACATCTAACGTGTAACCAAGACATACCGACTCATCCATTGAACATCTAACGTCTAACCAAGACATACTGACTCATCCATTGAACATCTAACGTGTAACCAAGACATACCGACTCATCCATTGAACATCTAACGTGTAAACAAGACATACCGACTCATCCATTGAACATCTAACGTTTAACCAAGACATACCGACTCATCCATTGAACATATAACGTGTAACCAAGACATACCGACTCATCCAAGACATACCGACTCATCCATTGAACATCAAACGTGTAACCAAGACATACCGACTCATCCATTGAACATCTAATGTGTAACCAAGACATACTGACTCATCCATTAAACATCTAACGTGTAACCAAGACATACCAACTCATCCAAGACATACCGGCTCATCCATTGAACATCTAACGTGTAACCAATACATACCGACTCATCCATTGAACATCTAACGTGTAACCAAGACATACCGACTCCTCCAGGACATACCGGCTCATCCATTGAACATCTAACGTGTAACCAAGACATACCGACTCATCCATTGAACATCTAACGTGTAACCAAGACATACCGACTCATCCATTGAACATCTAACGTGTAACCAAGACATAGCGACTCATCCAAGACATACCGGCTCATCCATTGAACATCTAACGTGTAACCAAGACATACCGACTCATCCATTAAACATCTAACGTGTAACCAAGACATACCGACTCATCCATTGAGCATCTAATGTGTAACCAAGACATACCGACTCATTCATTGAACATCTAACGTGTAACCAAGACATACCGACTCATCCAAGATATACCGGCTCATCCATTGAACATCTAATGTGTAACCAAGACATACCGACTCATCCATTGAACATCTAACGTGTAACCAAGACATACCGACTCATCCATTGAACATCTAACGTGTAACCAAGACATACCGACTCATCCATTTAACATCTAACGTGTAACCAAGACATACCGACTCATCCATTGAACATCTAACGTGTAACCAAGACATACCGACTCATCCATTGAACATCTAACGTGTAACCAAGACATACCGACTCATCCATTGAACATCTAACGTGTAACCAAGACATACCGACTCATCCAAGACATACCGGCTCATCCATTGAACATATAACGTGTAACCAAGACATACCGACTCATCCATTGAACATCTAACGTGTAACCAAGACATACCGACTCATCCATTGAACATCTAACGTGTAACCAAGACATACCGACTCATCTAAGACATACCGGCTCATCCATTGAACATCTAACGTGTAACCAAGACATACCGACTCATCCATTGAACATCTAACGTGTAACCAAGACATACTGACTCATCTATTGAGCATCTAACGTGTAACCAACACATATCGACTCATCCATTGAACATCTAATGTGTAACCAAGACATACCGACTCATCCATTGAACATCTAACGTGTAACCAAGACATACCGACTCATCCATTGAACATCTAACGTCTAACCAAGACATACCGACTCATCCATTGAACATCTAACGTGTAACCAAGACAGACCGACTCATCCATTGAACATCTAACATGTAACCAAGACATACCGACTCATCCATTTAACATCTAACGTGTAACCAAGACATACCGACTCATCCATTGAACATCTAACGTGTAACCAAGACATACCGACTCATCCAAGACATACTGGCTCATCCATTGAACATCTAACGTGTAACCAAGACATACCGACTCATCCATTGAACATCTAACGTGTAACCAAGACATACCGACTCATCCAAGACATACCGGCTCATCCATTGAACATCTAACGTGTAACCAAGACATACCGACTCATCCATTGAACATCTAACGTGTAACCAAGACATAGCGACTCATCCAAGACATACCGGCTCATCCATTGAACATCTAACGTGTCACCAAGACATACCGACTCATCCATTAAACATCTAACGTGTAACCAAGACATACCGACTCATCCATTGAGCATCTAATGTGTAACCAAGACATACCGACTCATTCATTGAACATCTAACGTGTAACCAAGACATACCGACTCATCCAAGATATACCGGCTCATCCATTGAACATCTAATGTGTAACCAAGACATACCGACTCATCCATTGAACATCTAACGTGTAACCAAGACATACCGACTCATCCATTGAACATCTAACGTGTAACCAAGACATACCGACTCATCCATTTAACATCTAACGTGTAACCAAGACATACCGACTCATCCATTGAACATCTAACGTGTAACCAAGACATACCGACTCATCCATTGAACATCTAACGTGTAACCAAGACATACCGACTCATCCATTGAACATCTAACGTGTAACCAAGACATACCGACTCATCCAAGACATACCGGCTCATCCATTGAACATATAACGTGTAACCAAGACATACCGACTCATCCATTGAACATCTAACGTGTAACCAAGACATACCGACTCATCCATTGAACATCTAACGTGTAACCAAGACATACCGACTCATCTAAGACATACCGGCTCATCCATTGAACATCTAACGTGTAACCAAGACATACCGACTCATCCATTGAACATCTAACGTGTAACCAAGACATACTGACTCATCTATTGAGCATCTAACGTGTAACCAACACATATCGACTCATCCATTGAACATCTAATGTGTAACCAAGACATACCGACTCATCCATTGAACATCTAACGTGTAACCAAGACATACCGACTCATCCATTGAACATCTAACGTCTAACCAAGACATACCGACTCATCCATTGAACATCTAACGTGTAACCAAGACAGACCGACTCATCCATTGAACATCTAACATGTAACCAAGACATACCGACTCATCCATTTAACATCTAACGTGTAACCAAGACATACCGACTCATCCATTGAACATCTAACGTGTAACCAAGACATACCGACTCATCCAAGACATACTGGCTCATCCATTGAACATCTAACGTGTAACCAAGACATACCGACTCATCCATTGAACATCTAACGTGTAACCAAGACATACCGACTCATCCAAGACATACCGGCTCATCCATTGAACATCTAACGTGTAACCAAGACATACCGACTCATCCATTGAACATCTAACGTGTAACCAAGACATACCGGCTCCTCCATTGAACATCTAACGTGTAACCAAGACATACCGACTCATCCATTGAACATCTAACGTGTAACCAAGACATACCGACTCATCCAAGACATACCGGCTCATCCATTGAACATCTAACGTGTAACCAAGACATACCGACTCATCTATTGAACATCTAACGTGTAACTAAGACATACCGACTCATCCATTGAACATCTAACGTGTAACCAAGACATACCGACTCATCCAAGACATACCGACTCATCCATTGAACATCTAACGTGTAACCAAGACATACCGACTCATCCATTTAACATCTAACGTGTAACCAAGACATACCGACTCATCCATTGAACATCTAACGTGTAACCAAGACATACCGACTCATCCAAGACATACCGGCTCATACATTGAACATCTAACGTGTAACCAATACATACCGACTCATCCATTGAACATCTAACGTGTAACCAAGACATACCGACTCATCCATTGAACATATAACGTGTAACCAAGACATAGCGACTCATCCAAGACATACCGGCCCATCCATTAAACATCTAACGTGTAACCAAGACATACCGACTCATCCATTAAACATCTAACGTGTAACCAAGACATACCGACTCATCCATTGAGCATCAAGAATGTTATATATTTCAGGAGCTAGATCAGTTGCCCAAAAAGAAAGAAAAAACAAACACAGATTACAACAAGAACAAAAATAAAGGCAAAAAAAGGAGGAGCCTAGCATATAAGCTAAAATGTCCCACTGTAGACAAAAAGGCCATCAATATGAAGCCACGACAACTCCATAGCAGCTCCTACAAAGCACTAAACTCAATACTGATGTCCATTCAGCAATCAAGACTAAACCAAGCACTAAATCAAACGGACCCTTATTTCGCACGTAAAGATGACAGCAGCCACTATGAATGCCGAACATATAACAAAACAAACTGACCAAAGTTTTTTTACCTATCGTCTAATTTCAAGCCTTAAGTTTAAACTTTGATTTATTGCGTGACGTGTAAGTCAAACCTCACCTATCAAAACCAATATTACTTTAGTGGCAAAATAAGGCAACAAAATATTTGTAGTATTGGAACCATAAACATCCCTGAAATTTCACAGTTCGTAGGACCATGTCTGAAAAGCATATAAAATGAGAACCGTATGCATTTTGTGACTTCTTACTAAAATTTTTGCATGCCTCACCATATACTACAAATTAAAAGTGCTTTGACTGGTTTTGAACTTTAATATTATTTGTCTTATTGAAATGGGCAATGGACAATTTGGTGCCAATTTTAGCTGTAAGTAAATTTTTTTTGAACGAAGAGCTAATTAATTAAAAAACACAATTTGACCATTAATTCCCTCGTCATTTTAATTTTCATTATGATCAGATTATTTTCCCTCCAACATTTCTCACAAAATTTCTATGTATAAAATTGGTTATTCATCCTATTCAATTATTTCGTATCACTGCTTCTTTTTTAACACAAATGAAAGAAAAAAATTATTTGATTTGAATGAAACTTATTTCCATGATAATATCGAAACCTTGTAGAATATGCAGTTGTTCATGATGGCGTTTCGTAGGAAAATATTGACGCACCTTTCGTTGATTAATTTTTGTAAGTGAAGAAGAAGCTATGTTTTTTACCAAAAAATTGCAAAACGTAACGGGGTTTTAAGCATGTTTACATACGACAAAGATGGGGAGATTAATAGGCCGGATCTCTTTTGTCATCAACAAGGAGAGCCGGACAAAAAAATTAGGAAGGTTCTTCGAGATGTGACTGCAAGGTCCATATGCTAGTAGAATTGAGAAGAACGGACGAAATTTTTCCCGAAGAATGGCATGTCGCCACTTTCTCCTTGGAGCATAATCATGAATTGTTGTCCACACAAGAGGTACGTTTTCTTCCTTCAGAGCGTACTATTACAAAAGAGTATGAGAAACGTATAGACATGTTGGAAAAATGTGGTTTATCCATAATATAAATTATGCATATCATGAAAGTAGAAAAAGACGTACCTCATGGACAACTTCATTATCTAAGTAAGGATGTTCATAACTTTTTAAGTAAAATACATGAAATGCAATCGCAAAATGATGCAAAAGGGTTGTTGGAATATTTCTTACAGAGTAAGTAGCCTACTCATTGTTTCGATTGCTACCGGAAATATAAGGATATTGTGTCATTCGATACAACATACAAAGTCAGTTCTTATGACATGTCGTTTAGTATATTTGTTGTTATTTACAATCATGGGACGACAATATTAGTTGTACGTACACTTTTACACAATGATACAACAAGTACTTTCAAATGGCTCTTAAAGGTATTGCAAATATTATATTTTGTTACTCTGTAAAAAATTTACGAATATATATATCTAATCGTTTGTTAATAAAGATGCAGAATTTTGTAACGCTTGTGTCGCATCCATGGAAGACAATATTGACAGATCAAGATCCATGGCTTATAGAAGCAATTGCTAAAGAGATTTCTTCTACAAAACATGCATTTTGCATATGTCACATCACTTCTAAATTTAGTGTTTGCTTCATTTCAATCTTAATAGGTGATACTAAAGTTGGTGCTCAGAATTTTGTAGTTTATATAAACTGGACACTATCGAAAAATTTGAGCAATAATGGTCGTGTGTCACAACAAAGTATACTATGAAGGAAAATAAGCACGTGATTGGTTTGTATTAGATTAGAACAAATTTGGTACCAACTTATCTTCGTGAGGTTCTTTTTCGTGGCATCATAACATTTGTCGTTCTAAAAAAGGAGACCTTAAGCATAAAAACTTTTATAGAATGATTTATATCTTCAAAGACATGTCTAACACAATTTATTTGATAAGTAAGCTTAATATTATTTAATTTATAATACTTATCATTACTAATAATATTTATTTGTTAAATTTATCACACCCCCAATTTATCATAATAAGACAAAGCAATAGGGTGCGACGATCATGACTATCATAAGACATAGATATAAAGAACGACTATTTAAAAGCCGTTTTCATTTAATTAAAAGCATAAAACCTGTTCGGAAGCGAATTACACAAGATCTTAACAAAACATTGTTTCAAAAGACTTTAACATTGATCCAAATATCCAAATACTAGTCACGACCATTTATTAAAAATCTCCCATGCATAACCACGTCACTCCTCCGTCTTGATACCTGAGAAAAATATTGCTAAAGTGTCAACACAAAGGCTGGTGAGTTCATGGGTTTAAGTTTAAATAGTGTGATGAACCATAAGATTTTCAAGGCAACCGACATATAATCTGTTAATGCAAGTGATGCCTAAAAACATTATTAGTGTTAACTAATCTTTCTTAGTTTTGATCACAACAAACTATACAACACATTTAGTGTAAAACATAAAACAAATTATTTAACTAACACTATCATCAAGGTAATAATCATATCACTAACCTTTCTTAATCATACTTAGTGATCATCAAAATGATTATTCTTAAAACTCACTTTTGTTAATATGACAAAAGACTTTTTAATAAACTTTCTTTTTTAGAAAATGTTTTATTAAAATGGAAAATGAAAATTTGAAAATAGCATATTCCAAATGCTGTTAGAATATCCTTTGAAGGCTTAAAATACCTCAGATATTCATACCCCACTAAAAGACAAAAAACAGAGCGTAGTCTACTGGGCGGTACCTTAAGTAGCTAGGCGGTTCCCTAGCGATAAGGAACCGCGGGCTAGATAAGGAACCGCGCCCAGATAGCCGTTGTACAATGTCTCCTTTAAATAGTGGATCAAATCTCATTTTCCAACAAGCCTCTCTGGACGTTTTCCTCAGCCCCCTTTCTCTTTTCTATAGCATAATCATTAGTAAATGATCAATTAATTTGTTAAGGATGTTTACATATGATTATCCACTTGATCCCCTCCTTTACCTTGTCCAAAGAGAAGATCACTCACTCACTAGTGTTGAGATAAAGATGAATCTATGAGCTAGTCATATTCATCATGATACCCTTTTTGTTTTATGTTAATCCATTGTATTTATGAATACTTGGACTAGTTGTGTTCATCCAAGTTCTTTGTAAATACTTGGATTTGTTGTGTACATCCATTGCATATGTGTTTGCTTGGATTTATGTTGTGTAGATCCAAGCTACATGTGTGTACTTGGATATGTTTAGTTGAGTTGTAATAGATTGATTAGTAGTTCTCACTAAACTATAAAGTGATGTGGTTGTGTCTTGTGAGTTCTCACTTAACTTGAAAGTGATTAGTAGTTATTTTGTGTGAAGTTCTCACTTAGCTTCAAAGTGAAGAGTCGTGAAGATTGGTTCTAGCTTTGGATTAGAACTCGACATCTAGCCTTGTGTCGTAAAATGGTGAAGTAGGAAACGTCGTGAAGATTGGTTCTACCTTGAGATTAGAACTCGACATCTAGCCTTGTGTCGTTAAACTGTGAAGTAGGCAACGTTGTGTAGATTGTTCCTAGCTAAAGATTAGGTCTCGACATTTAGCTTAGTGTCGGAAAATAATGTAAGCGACGATGTAAGGTTTTCTCCGCCGAGAAGGGAGCTTGTGGATATAGTGGAAATCTCGAGTAGGTGTACTCGAGGAGTGGAGTAGAAATTGTTGGGTCAAAAGTTGACGAGTCAAACACTATGGAAACAAGAAAGACCAAATAGGACATTATCACTGCTAGAATTCCCACTGCTGAGATCCCCCTGCTGGAATTCCCCCTGCTGGAGTACTATCCCCTGCTAGAGCAAGTTCCCCCTGCTGGAGTACTTGCCCCTGCTAGTGTACTTCCCACTGCTAGTGATAAGTATGAAGATTTGGTCAACACAGGATAAGAATGAATAAGTCAGTTTTGATTTAGTCATTATTACTTTATTTAGTTTCCATGTATCCCTGGGTTCCTTGAGTTATAAAAGGAACCACCAGGCATAGGTTTTATTTACTACTTCCAACATACAAAATGTAACCTACTGCTTGTTTGATCTCTAGGTGTGGGATTCAATGTACACACACCTAGAGTAGTTTGTGTTAATCATTTAATACAAACTCTCTTTTGGGAATTGTTCATCTTGTTAAACATCTTGTTCATGTTAATTGTATTATTCCGCTGTATTCATCACATATACAATTGACAACCTAGATAAAACGGTTTCGACTGTTTGAGTCTAACGATCTTAGATTCAACATGTGGTATCAGAGCGGGTGGCTCTCGATATCTAGGAGATCAAGATGTTTAATTTCGTTGCTGTGAAGATTTAGGGTTTATGTTGAAACCCTAAAATAATTAATTATTGTTGCTGTCAAGAAACGAAACAGTCACACTGGATTATGTTCTAGTCGTATGAATACAATTGACAAAATTGCATCACGTAATTAATTTTTTAAAGTGCTGAATATGTGTACACGGTCCATTCATGTGACAGTGAATTCATATAAAGTATTTGAAAAGGATATGTGATGTGATTTGTGGTTAAACAGTGTGATAGCAAACAATGCACCTAGTTCTCGTGTGAAAGGAATAGCATTAATTTGCTGTTTGTTTTATTCGGTGGTGGTCCCATGATTTAATGTTTATGCAAGCAAATAGGGAGTGTCTTGGGACATCTTCATTAACCACCGACAGAAGATACAAAAGATACACAGAATGGGGGCCTACATGTGATGGTCAAGCGGTTTGATAAAGGTACAATGCTTAATTAGAGATACAAGGGGTGGGGTTGTCATACGTTTGACTGGTATATGGTCATGTGATATATTGGTCAATATGTGATTTGAAGTTACTGCCCAAGATTTAAACACAGCCAATGATTAATTCACATGGGGTTGTTTGTGGTTCAATAAGACAAGATGTCTTAATTAAACAAAGTTTCTCACGCGAATATACTTTGTGAAGTAACAATAAGGTTTGATGTTGTGAAAGGGTCATACTAATTGAATGTGACGTAATGTTGTTTCTTGCTGTTGTATGTCAAACGAAGTCTTGAATTGATTTCAAGGAATGATCAGGAGATGGGCCCGTGACTTGGGACATCTAATCATATCATGGTCAAATAGAAAACAGCAAGTGGCTGCACAAATATAAAGTATTTGTTATTCGATTGGTTCAACATTAGGGTATATTGATTGGTGCTAACAGTGGAAACTTTTCATATTAATAACAAAAACAGGGGCATTAAAAGTTTACCCTGCTTTTGAAAAAGTGTCCCCTGCTTTTATTAAAAGTTCCCCCTGCTATGATCCCCTGCCTTCACTAATCCCCCTGCTGCCAGAAAAGTTCCCCCTGCTGTCAGATTTGGTTTTTGGACAGCAATGTTTTGGAGTATGGGTTATTCACAGCAACTGGTCTTAAAGGTATAAAAGGCTTTCATATTGATTGTTTACATAATCATGAAGGTAATTGACTATTAGCTATTTGAAGATGAAGTAGAATTGGTTGAGTATGTGTTTTATTCATGCTTTATTCCGTAATGATGCATTGACAAAAATACGCAAAGGTATGAGATTTTTCTTGGGTTGCTCTATGCTCATATTTGCTAAGAGATTGGTTTTTGTCAAGAGCCTCATCCACTCCCTATACATTCTGAGATGTATACGTTCGCTGTTATGTGGATATTACATGGTATAATACACAGATTTGGATTTTTCTACTACTACATCAAATAGGTGATACTGAATTTTCTTCGCTTATGATTATTACTTTAAAAGCCTACAGAATTGAAGATTCATGAATGACTAGCACACTTTAAGGGGAAGCTCATTTGATAAAGTGTTATTCATTCACATATGATGTCAAGGTGAAGATTTTTGCTACTGTTCATTGGTATTACTACAACTAATGTGGGTATCTACTGCTCAAAATCATTTTTTATTAGGAGTCTGGCCTATGTGCGTCATGGAGGGTGTTTTGAAAGGTAGAATACTTGGGTTTGATGTATGATATTGGTTAGGAGTAGTTGAAAATCAAGGTTGTTCACATAGAAGACCCCTATTTGATCATGTCAAAAAGGGGAAGTTGTCTACAAAGAATGCTCAGCCTGTTGATCTTTGGTGTTGTATGTTTAAGGGGAAGTGTTTTGACATCATCAACTAGGGGAAGATTGTTGGGTCAAAAGTTGATGAGTCAAACACTATGGAAACAAAAAAAAAAAAAAAAAAAAAAGGGGAAGTGTTTTGACATCATCAACTAGGGGAAGATTGTTGGGTCAAAAGTTGATGAGTCAAACACTATGGAAACAAGAAAGACCAAATAGGACATTATCACTGCTAGAATTCCCACTGCTGAGATCCCCCTGCTGGAATTCCCCCTGCTGGAGTACTATCCCCTGCTAGAGCAAGTTCCCCCTGCTGGAGTACTTGCCCCTGCTAGTGTACTTCCCACTGCTAGTGATAAGTATGAAGATTTGGTCAACACAGGATAAGAATGAATAAGTCAGTTTTGATTTAGTCATTATTACTTTATTTAGTTTCCATGTATCCCTGGGTTCCTTGAGTTATAAAAGGAACCACCAGGCATAGGTTTTATTTACTACTTCCAACATACAAAATGTAACCTACTGCTTGTTTGATCTCTAGGTGTGGGATTCAATGTACACACACCTAGAGTAGTTTGTGTTAATCATTTAATACAAACTCTCTTTTGGGAATTGTTCATCTTGTTAAACATCTTGTTCATGTTAATTGTATTATTCCGCTGTGTTCATCACATATACAATTGACAACCTAGATAAAACGGTTTCGACTGTTTGAGTCTAACGATCTTGGATTCAACAGAAATGAGGATAGAGCCTCGTTGTCGAACCACTATAAATCTTGGTGTCTTCCCACTAGGTTGTCTCCTTCCTTACTCTTTACTTAATTCATTATCATTATACTTACCTATTACCTTTGCCAGTACATTTGAATTGAACCTAATCATTATGCAACTTAGCTTCAAGTAAAAGATAGTTTTGATACAACCCAAATTGAAAGTAATTTTAATTTGGTTGCCAATCCAAGAGGAACTATTCAACCCCCCCCCCCCCCCTCTATTCTAGTTTCTACAATTGGTATCAGAGCGATGGTCACTCAAGATCTTTAAAGTATATTGTACTTTGAAACTTGGATCGATCCATTGTCTCCTCAAATTAGAAGGTCAAGATGTACTAAAGTTTCTCTTTGGTCAAAACTATTTTTTCTTTGAAAATAGGTCTTTTAATTGGTAATATTGCATCCCACTTAGATTAGTAGCCTTTATACATTTTAGATCTACTCTTGAAATGTATCTACTAGATTTTGTCTTGTGTAGGTACTCATGAAGATCAATCATTCAATTGGTTGCGGATTGAGCTACTTGCACTTGTAGAAGACTCATCTTCATTGATCTTCTATATCTTTGAATGATGACATCAAGATGATTGGGAATGATACTAGTCATTGAAGACTTTGTATTCATCATAGTCACTCTTTGGGCTTGCATTGATGGATTGGAATGCTCTTGTGGCCAAGGTACGCTTTCATTCTTCCACACGCCCTTTGATCATTCTTTTGATTATTACTTGACTATGTGCTTGTTCTTGGCATCCTTGCCTTAACATTTGTTTGTGGATTGTGTTTCTTTTCTTTTATCCTCTCAAACCTTCATTGCTTGGATACTTGACTCACTATGGTGATGTAGAGTGAGTTAGTAGTAGCTTAAAGTATCAAGCATGATATTCATGGTTTGCACCCATACGGTTAGTAGGCCCTTCATGGGAGAGAAAGTGAATCAATACCATGTTCATATTTTGGTTTAGACTAAGACTATTATTGAAAGTGATCTTAGTCTATGCATCAATATTTGCTTTGTGTTTGTTCATTACCAAAGCCGTTTAACACTTCGCCAGAAAGGCACGTCTTAAACCACTATATATGACACAAGCTCTTCGTTTCCATTATTTGAAGATTGTCATTATCCCTTGAGCATTAGTCCTAGTCTTGATTCACTTCCCTTGACTCCTCTCCACTTTGTTGTTTTGCTACGAGTAGTCGTTTGTCCGTTTCGGTTCTTTTCGATCTCGATTTAACTCGTAATCCTTCGTAAAGGCATATTGATTAGTGTTATGATGATCTAATGTTATTCTAAAAGGTTCATGATATAATTTTAAGTATTTTAGAAAAACTTGGTTTTTAAAATTTGGTGTTTTTCATTGATAAAAACCTGCCTCTGTAGGCGGTTCTTTATCTCTGGCGGTTCAAACCCGCGGTACCTTATCGATAAGGAACCGCGGGCAGTAACTTTTGTCAGAGCGCCAGTTTGATTATTTTATTCTTTTCAAACCACTATCTCTCTCTCCCCCAAAAACACACAGCCGACGGTTTTTCTCCTTTCCACCATTGTTGAAGCTTCAAAAACCTTCAGTCACTCAAATTAATTGATTCCAAGTTGTGGGTTTCACTCATCCTTCATCAAACATCAATTAATTGTAAGTATTTTCTTTCAATTTCATCTATTTTGTTCTAGGGTTCATCCTTTCATAATTGTGGATTTTTAAAATTGAAATTAAATTAAAACCTTAATAGGAATGTGGGTTGACATGGTTATTTTACTATGATTCCTTAGGTTCATATTCATTAAGATTTTACTAAAACCCACTTGTAGAACAAATCCGAATTTTGATTATTTTTTTTATTAAAAGATGGATTTGAGATGAACCCATGAACAAGTAGGTAATGACATTGTTAATGCTTACCTAAAAACCTTATTTTGAAAAACCAATGTTCTAGTCCATTGTTGATCTAACATAGATCATGTGTTCTTGGTTAATGATGGAATAGACACATTGTGAACATGAGAATGATATGGATTCAATCCTTTGTTTGTCAAGAAATTGATATAACACATTCTCATATTTTCGATTTTTTGATTTTAATCTTTCATATGAGTGATTGGAAATATTTTTTCTTGTTTGTATTTAGGTGCTAATCATGCCTTCACAATATCAAAAGGATCATCAACTCATTAAAAATTATATGCCAAACATTTCCCAAACCTATACTTCCATTCAAAACTCCTTTCCATCTATTTCAACTCGAAATTTCCATGAGGGTAGAGTTGTAGATACAAGAATAACGGGGTATAAATATATCAATTCTATGTTTGAGCATATTGGGTTTGATTGCTTGCTCTTCATAGACGAAGTAATTTATCCCTTGTTTCTTCTTGAATTCTTTAGCACTTACTCCATGCTTGAAATCAATGGCCAAATCTTTATTCGATTCATGTTGAATGATCAAATCATTCAATATTCCCTCGATGATTTTGGTGATATTCTTGGTGTGCCATATGAAGGCACTTGTCGTTTTACGGATAAATGGAGACTTGATGCTCTCTTGGAGTCCAACGATAAACCTTCAAATGACATCACCGAAGTTGATCTAAATTTCATCCTTGATATCATCTCTAAAGAGCGTGATAGAAACGTTGTGAGAAGCCTTCATACTAATGTGCGAAATGTGAATCGCTATGAAGTGCTCTCAAGCGACCTTAAGGATTTCATGGTCCAATGGGAAAATATCCTTAGGGAGAATGTATTTTGTCTTGGTGGAAACCGATTATATCCCGGCTTGGATGGTGCATATGTTGTTTTACGTCTTTACATCAACCAAGTACAATCTTGCATTCTACATCGCTCGACGTATAAATTATGCTCTTTCCAAACCCAAAACAAACCTTCCCTATGCTATGCTTCTTACTCGCCTTTTTAGAAGGGTTGGTGAAGATTTTCCTCATCTCGATCTTTCTCGCTTTCACCCGGTTCAACGGGTTATGATGCCTATTCAAGAGGTATATGAACGAAAGCCTAGAAGTGACCAAGGTTCGCGAAAATCCGATCATCAAGAGCCGGATGATTACCGACTTTAAACACTTACAATTTAATCGCTAGACATTACCATTGAACTTTCAATTTGATGGTAGACTTTACCAATATGACCTTAAAATGACGATATTACCCTTGTCTTCTTAAATATTTTTATAAAAATATATTAAAAGACTCTATGTTTTTGGAGAATATGGTGCTCACTGATTAACTTGGTCATTTTAAGGTTTATGCAAATGTGTAATAACTACACAGCCACAAAAAGAGATTCACAAACCTCCTCTGAAAATACTTGCTGATGAATCCTTAGACTAACGTCTAAATTAGGTAGAATAGAACTTTATGTAGAACAAAAGTTGGATGAGTATCCATATCCACACACATCTTCAGAAATTGATATACATCTATTCTAATAGTAATCACCTAACCTCTTAGTTGTACTACTCAGAAACAAGAGGGCACCATTTCTGGCGCGTAGACAGTTTAGGGAGAGTCTTCACTTTTCTGCCAACTTTCCACATATCATTATCCTTCATTTGTAAACCCATTAGTTGTTTCCAAACAATGTGGATGATAACATCTGTGAGAGCTTTTATTCTCTACCCATATTGAAAAAAATAGTTTGTTTTCCTTTCCTTAACCACAACATCAGGAGCAATCTTTGAACAAGAACCTAGATTGATCTCCTTTACTTCTTAAGGTAGATGATAATTGGATGCCAAGCAATTGGAACCCATGAATCTTTCTTGCCGTTTCAACCCATTTCATACACATGATGGTGGATATGAGCGGCTTATCCTCAACCGTCTTCATCGCCCAATCCGAAGCTTGCGACTTATCCTCAACCGTCTTCACAAACACCCTGACCCTCCTTAGCTCACCCGCTAACCCGTACCCAGTGTTGGGACCATGTCTATGTCGGAGGTGGTGACAGATGGTGGAGATGGGCGGCGGCATTGGATGGGTTTGAAGAGGGGCTTTTGGGAATGGGGTTTGGGATTGGGATTGGGGGTTCAAGGTGAGGGTTTGGATGGATTTGCAGAGGAGGTTAGTGAATCTCTTTTTGTGGCTGTGTAGTTATTACACATTGTTAGAAATACGTTTTTACGTATATTAGAAGTATCAGTCACTCCACAATAATATTCATGTTGTAATAGCTCGTAGTTAGATAATAGTTGTTATTTGCTTATTAACTTAAGTAAGAACCGGTCCATGGGCTTGTCATGGACCGGCCCAAGCCCAATGTTTGGCTTGGACTATAAATACCCCTTTCCACTAAGGAAAGGGGTTGGTTATTGTTTCATTCACATTTCATAGTAATAAAATCTTCCATATATTTCTCTCACTTTCTCTCTCTAGTTTCTCTCACTAGAAAAACATCAACCCACTTCATAGATTCATAGGTTATCAATTTCTACATTTGGTATCAGAGCTATGGGGTGATTTAAGGTAAGGATTGTGTTGCTTTTTTAGTTTTTGAATCTATTAGTGATCTTTAGGAAAAATCAATCTTGAATCTTGTTGTTTTTGGTGTTTTTGTTATTGGGATTGATTGATAAGGATTGGGTTTAGCTTATTTTGGTAAAAATCATAAAACTTTTTGTGGTTTTGGATCAAAAATCGGGGTTAAAAGCTTCTTTTTAAGTCTCGGAAACAATTTCTTCCAGTTTTTTCCGAATAGGATTCCGAATAGGAGGATTTTCAGCATAGACAGTTTATTCCGAATAGGAGGAGTTTCCGAATAGAAGAAATTTTTCCGAATAGAGAACTTTTTCCGAATAGAAGAAAATTTTCCGAATAGAGAATTTTTTCCGAATAGAAGAAAATTTTCCGAATAGAGAAGTTTTTTCCGAATAGAAGCTTTTTCCGAATAGAAGATATTTTCCGAATAGCCAATCTTTCCGAATAGACACCAATTTTCCGAATAGCCAACTTTTCCGAATAGACACCATTTTTCCGAATAGCCAAAATTAGGAAATATTCCGAATTGCCATCATTCCGAATAGACCAGTTTTTCCGAATAAGCCAAATTGCCAAAATATTCCGAATTGAAGAAAACATTCCGAATAGGGTTTTTTCCGCATAAGGGTTATTCTGCATAGAGTTTATTCCGAATAGGGTATTTTTCAGCATAGGATTATTCCGAATAGGCATTATTCCGAATAAGGGTTTATTCTGAGTTTGGGTTATTCTGTATAAGCAAGTTCAAGGGGTATTTGAGTTTTTTCGACGATCTTTAGTGGATTTAATCTTGAGTTTAACCAACACAACACAAATTCTCAACCTTTCTTCACTGCTCGATCAACCGATAATCTTTGAGTCTGTTAAGTGATCACAATGAATCCAAGTTCATTAATGCCTCAGATGACATCTCTTACGGATATCTCGATCATAACGGGGACTGATAGTCGTCCACCGATGCTTATTAAAGAGGTGTTTGAGGCATGGCAAGGTCGAATGATGCAATATCTAAAGGGGAAACCGACATACGGAAGGCTTATGGTCAAATCGATTTTGAATGGTCCACTCGACTATGGTACCATCACGGTTGACAACGTGACTAGACCACGAGAATTTGAAGAACTCACTCCAGCTCAACAACTTGTTGCAGATGCAGATGAAAAAGCTCTTCAAACAATTCTTCAAGCTCTTCCCCATGATATTTATAGGATGGTAAGTCAGTATACAGTGGCAAAAGATTTATGGGAACGGTTAAAGGTGTTGCTACAAGGCACGTCTCTCACCAAACAAGAAAGGGAGTGTCAGCTGTATGATTTGTTTGATAGATTCACATACAGCCCAGGGGAAACACTACACGATTACTACTTCAGATTCACTACTTTAATGAATGATCTGAATGTATACAATCTGGTAATTGCTCCATTCCAGGTTAACACCAAGTTCTTGAATACTTTACCTCAAGCTGAATGGGGTGAGTATATTACCGATGTGAAGTTAACCCGGGATTTGCATAAGTGCAACTTAGATCAAATCTATGCTTTTCTTCAGCAACATGAGAAGCATGTGATTATGCACCGTTCTCCTCGCGGTATATACCCAGATTCCTTAGCTTTGATGGCGAATCAACCAAGCTTATCACACAACAACACACCTTATATTTTGGGACATCAAGCCTATCATCCTTCACCTTACATAACACCAACTTTTCCACAATACTCGATTTTACCACAACCTCCCACCTCACATCAGCAACAGTATCGGTTCAATGCACCTTCACCACAGTATGGTTCACAACTTCATCCAGCAAATGTTGCACCTTATGCTCAGCCTTCATATTCGTCTTATCAAGAGAATGCAGCATATCAAACAAGCTACCCTGATCAAATGAGTATTCCTTCTACTGATTATGCAGCTCATCCAGATCAAGCAATGTATTGTGATGATGAAGAAGTCCCTGTTCCTGTTTTCCAACAAGGAGCTGACCCAGTTGAAGTGCTAACTACTATGTCTGCTTATCTCACAAGAACTTTAAGCAAACGAGGATTCAGAGGATCAGCTCCTACCAACAATCAGTTGAGGAATTCATCCAATTCTCGCCAACAAGCTACAATTGAGAATGGCAGGGTAATGGTTCAGCCAATTCAACCATATCAGGGGAGATCTTCCACTTCAACCAATGCTCGCACGATTACTCCTGCTCCTGCTCCTATGGTCAACAATCCTCCACGGGCTAATACAGGCAAGTTGAGAATGATCACATGCTACAACTGCAAGGAAGAGGGTCATATGTCCAGGGATTGTAAGAAACCCAAGAGGAGAAGGGATGGACAGTGGTTTGCAGAAAAGATCTATCTGGTAAATGCTCAGGCGCAAGGAAGGGAACTTGATGAAGAGGAGCTTGCATTTCTTGCTGACCCAGGGATTGCTGAACAAGACGTTGTCACTACGCAAAATGCAGCTTACCAAGCCGATGATCTTGATGCGTATGATTCCGACTGTGATGACTTTCAAACTGCAAAGGCTGCTTTCATGGCAACTTTCTCCAGCTTAGGGCCAGATAAGAAATCTGAGGTATTTATTAATAACACCGATAATGCCACTGATGCTAGTATTCAACCACATCAAGTTGGGCAAGAGAGTGCTAATTCGAATGAATCTTCGGTGGTGAGTCTTTCAAACGAGGAGACAAACAATGATAGCAATATCAATGTGAGTCCCCAGACTTTGAGTGAATCACAACCGGGATCCATTTCGCATACGCCTACTCCTGCTCAACAAGATTTGGTCATGGTTCCTGCTACATTACTTAGCCAAATGAATGCTGCACTCTTAGAAACCTTAGCTAAGAATAAGAATTTGTCTGATGAGCTTGCCTTAAGCAATGAGAAAGTACAAACTTTGGAATTAGTGCCTTCGTCTAGTGTTCTCACAAATCTCGAATATGATCATTTTAGAAACAAACAAATGAGTCACTTGCAAGAAATCGAAAACTTAAGAGCAAATCTGTCTAGTGAACTTAAAGAAAAGGAGTTAGTGGTCACTAATTTTCAAAAACTTCAAACTGATTTTGAATTACTCGAATCTAAGAAGACTGAAATGGAGATTAATGCTACTAATAAGATTAGAAGTCTAGACTACTTGCTGTTAAGACAATATGCTGCTTCACAACTAGTTCACTTATTTGATGCTTCGTTTAAAGAGTTTAACTTATCACGTCTAAAAGGCCTTCCCCCTAATCCACGATATGCAAAACAAGCTTTAAGACATAGTCCTAGACTTTATAATGCAACTCAATTAGGATTGGCTTTAGACCCGATTGTTTTTCCCAATGATCGAACAAGTAAGGTTCTAGTTGATGAGGATCGGTCATACAATTCAGAAAAATATCCCGAGTGTGATTATTTTAAAATGAATAAGGAGCTTGCTAAAACTGATTTTAGAGTTCGCTTCCATATGGATAAAGATCTCATTACAGCACCAACCTACATGTTAGAGGAAGAACGCCCTAGTACATTTCCTACACTTGTCAACATGGAAGGTCCTAAGGAAATTCCAAAGAATCTTCCACCTGTTAGCACTGTATGGTTAAACTTGAAAGAGATTAACCGATACTTTACTAACTTTGACAAGGTCATTTTGGAATGTACGACTTCAAATGGCTTAAACGCCGGAGAATGGGCTTTCGAACACATGAACGAGGTGTTTAAAACTAAGATCAATCCGTTTGTCGAAAGTCTAAAAGGAAGTTTTGCATCTCTTAAGGAAAATCTTCAGTTTGAAATTGGTGAAGTTCAAAAAGTGTTTTATGAAATGGACACCGCTTACGAACTGCAACTAATTGAAAAGGAAAAGATTTCAACCGAATATGACCGATTCTTGTCCGAAGTAATCTCGTGTGATGTGCTTACTATTGTAAATGTTAAATATTCGAATGAGCTTACATCCGCTATGATGAATTGTGATGCTGTGAATATTTGTGAGGATATTTGTGATGATGTTTGTGATATTTCTGTAAATGTTGCTGAAACTGTAAATGAGGTAGATAATCATTCTTGTCACGAATCTAACGCTGAGTTTTTAAAGCTACAAGATTCTTATAATTTACTTTCTCAACGCTTTAATCAACTAGAACAACATTGTATATCTTTAGAATTAAAACAACAAGCTCAAAATGAAAATCTTTTGATATCAAATGTTTGTGAAAACGGTGTTGAGACAAGTGACAAGATGATTGCAATTGTTAAGACATTAGAGGAAGAAATCATGAGATTGAAGAGAGAGATATCATCAAAGGAAACATTAAGAATGGAACTAGAGGCCGCAGAGTCTAAAAACCAGGTCTTAGAAATTAGACTATCAACTGTTCTAGGGGAGATGGATCGGACAAGGCAGGGACTATCCGCTCTTTATGGTTCACTAGAAGAACGCTTCGCTTTTAATGCGGCACAGCAACAATATTATGTTGAACAACTGAACCAAAAGTGCGAAGAAATCTCTGACTTGAACATCCTGCTCATAGACAAAAATATGGTTTTGGCTGAGTTAAAGGAGACACTTCTTCTCACCCGACAAGAAGTTGTTGATAACTTAGCTACCGACTCTGCACCGTCCACTAGTGCTCCAACAACCAAGAAAGTAGTGCTTTATAAGAATCCGCTTCATAAGAGAAACCAGCTTACCTATGATGATTATATGAGGAATGCCATTAAGCATGTCGATCTTCTTAGGGATATTGTAGACGATCTTTATGCCTTAGATCCCTTAAGCAGCGACTATTATTCGGCTCATGAATATGTTAAGCGAGTTCAATATTGCTTGGCTTATTTGCAATACATAGGTACACCAGGTTCTGTACTACTTAACAATAGGCCCATTGCTGTCACTCCATTTAATAAGACTCCAGGAGCGAAACCGTCATTGGCACAATCAAGTAAGACACCTTTAAAATCTGCTGCTAATATTCCCAATTTGCCTTCTACAGGATTAAAAGAGACTACTAAGGCTAAAGGATCGCCACTCAAGAAAGCTAAGATCAAGCCCGCCACTAGTAGTGCCACAAAGAAGAAAGTAGAAGTCCAAAATAGGAATGCTAGTTCAGTTTAAATAAAACGAATCATGTTAAGACTAAAAGCTCTGCGCCTGTGCAGCAGCCTAAACCATTCGTGAATTCTGATTTAAATTGTTGGAATTGTAATGAATGTATGTTTTCCCAGCGTCATGATTTGTGTCTGATTGATCACGTTAATGAAATGAATGCTATTAAGAATGGTCTTGAATGGAAGCCAACGGGTAGAACTCGTGCCCAAGTTGGCTGGCAATGGCGTCCCACTGGTAGGACCTTTACTCTCGATGGTAAAATGTGCCCTTTAACTAGGAATGCATCCATTGAGGTTAGGTCTGAGCGTCCTTTAGTTAGGAACACTTGCACTCAAGTAAGGAAACAGCGCCCTTTAATTAGGTCAGCCCCCACTATAGTGCCTATCAGTGTAGAAATACCTCAGGATTTGAGCCAATTAGAATCTACACCACCAATTAAGAAGAAGAAGGCTAGGAAATCTAAGAAACCTAGAGTTAGCAAATCTAAGATTATTAAATCTGTACCTGCTAATAACAAGGAACACTCAGATTCCGATACCTCTACATTGTCTTTGTGTGGTGATATTTTCAGGTGGTCCAAATCATCCTGTGGTATTTGGACTCCGGTTGTTCAAAACATATGACCGGAAATCGCTCGATGCTCCGAAATTTCGTCAGCAAGTTTCTTGGTACGGTTAAATTTGGGAATGATCATATAGCAAAGATTATGGGGTATGGTGAATATCAGATTGGAAACGTGACGATTTCTAGGGTATACTATGTAGAAGGTCTTGGTCACAACTTATTCTCAGTAGGACAGTTTTGTGATTCCAACCTTGAGGTTGCTTTTCGACAACACACTTGTTTCATCCGCAACTTGGAAGGAAAAGATTTGTTGAAGGGATCTCGTGGTGCAAATCTTTACACTTTGTCCTTACAAGACATGATGGCCGCTTCTCCAGTATGTCTTCTCTCTAAAGCTTCTAAGACCAAGTCATGGTTATGGCATCGCAGATTATCTCATCTTAATTTTGATGCTATTAATCATCTGGCTAAAAACGAGTTAGTTCGTGGTCTTCCCAAGCTTAAATTTCACAAGGATCATTTATGTTCCGCGTGTTCAAGGGGGAAAAGCACCAAGAAATATTACAAACCCAAAGCTGAAGACACTAATCAAGAAAAACTTCATCTTTTGCATATGGATCTTTGTGGACCGATGAGAACTGAAAGTGTGAGCGGTAAGAAATTCATTCTCGTCATTGTGGATGATTTTTCCAGGTTTACATGGGTTAGATTTCTACATACAAAGGATGAAGCACCAAAAGCTATCATCACTTTTCTGAAGTTTATTCAGGTACGTTTGAATACCACTGTCCGCCGCATTCGTACAGACAATGGTACAGAGTTCGTAAACCAGACTCTTCGTGATTATTATGAAGGAGTTGGTATATCACATGAAACATCCGCTGCACGCACTCCACAACAAAACGGTGTCGTTGAAAGACGAAATCGCACACTTATGGAAGCTGCTAGGACCATGCTTATTTATGCGAACGCTCCATTGTTCTTGTGGGCAGAGGCTATTTCTACTGCATGTTTCACCCAAAACCGTTCTATCATTCGGAAACGCCATGGAAAAACACCTTATGAGCTTCTACATGACCGCAAACCCGATGTTTCATTTTTCCATGTGTTTGGTGCTCTGTGTTATCCAAACATCAATAGTGAGAACTTGGGTAAGCTTCAACCAAAAGCCGACATAGGTATTTTCATTGGTTACTCACCGTCCAAAAGAGCATACCGAATCTATAACCGTCGTCTTGGCAAGATTGTAGAAACTATGGACGCTGATTTCGACGAGCTGACAGCGATGGCTTCTGAGCAACACAGCTCTGAACCCGCGCTTCATGAGATGGGACCCGGTGCTATAAGTTCCGGATTAGTTCCCAACAATCCTACTTCTACATCATTTTTACCACCATCAAGGCCCGAGTGGGATAAACTGTTTCAACCGTTGTTTGATGAATTCTTCGATCCCCCGACTGATGAAGTTCCAGTACCTGTAGTAATTGCTCCAATACCTGAAGTGGTTGCTCAAGTTAATGAACCTTTATCTAATGCATCTACAATTCACATTGAACCGGATGCACCTTCACCAAGTGATTCTCAAACTACACCTGAATCATCACCCCTACTTGTGCCTAATGATGTAGAAGAGGATTCTACTGATCACGACCTGGAATATGCTCACTTGCAAGAGCTTCCTTTCTTTGGTGTAGCAATCCCTGCAAACCCTTCAGCCGCGTCTACCTCAGAAGAAGCTCCATCTATTGTTCACTCCAGACCACCTAGGATTGAAAACCATAGCACTAAATGGACAAAAGATCACCCAATTAGGAATGTTATTGGAGATCTAGATCGACCAGTCTCTACACGCCATCAACTACAAGAGAGTGCACTATATTGTTACTTTGATGCATTTCTCTCTGAAGTTGAACCCAAAAATTGGCAGCAGGCTATGACCCAATCATCTTGGATCGAAGCTATGCAGGAGGAACTCAATGAATTCAAACGACTTGAAGTATGGGAATTGGTTCCTCGCCCTGACAAGGTTAACATCCTTACCTTGTTATGGGTTTATAAGGTTAAACTTGATGAGATGGGTTCGGTATTGAAGAATAAAGCAAGATTGGTCGCTAGAGGATATAAACAAGCCTTGGGTATAGACTTTGAGGAATCTTTTGCTCCCGTGGCTAGATTGGAGGCGATTAGACTATTCCTGGCGTTTGCTGCTCATATGAACATGATCGTCTATCAAATGGATGTGAAGACGGCATTTTTGAACGGTGAACTAAGGGAAGAGGTTTATGTTAGTCAACCGGATGGGTTCGTCAGCACGGAGTCTCCTAACCATGTGTACAAGCTTAAGAAGGCTCTCTATGGGTTGAAACAAGCTCCATGCGCGTGGTATGATCTCCTGTCAACATATCTCATGTCGGAAGGCTTCTCCAAAGGCAAAGTGGACCCCACTCTATTCACTCTCAAGGACGGCAACGACATGCTTCTGGTACAAATTTATGTTGATGATATAATTTTTGCTGCCACTAACATAGAATTGTCTAAACAATTTGAGAAGATAATGTCCACACGCTTTCAGATGTCGATGATGGGAAAAATTTCATTTTTCTTAGGATTACAGATTTCTCAGAATCCTAGAAGCATCTTTATTAATCAATCCAAATATGCTCTAGAATCTCTTAAGAAATATAACTTTGAGAATTGTGACCCCGTAGACACTCCAATGGTTGAGAAAACCAAGTTAGATGAAGATAGGGATGGGATTATTGTCGATCCGAAACTTTACCGTGGAATGATCGGCACCCTTCTCTATCTGACTGCTAGCAGGCCTGATTTGCAATTTGCTGTATGCATGTGTGCCCGATATCAGGCTCGGCCTACCGAAAAGCACTTACATGTAGTTAAAAGGATCTTTCGGTATCTAAAAGGAACACTTCATCGTGGTCTATGGTATCCGAAAGATTCCTCGATTGCTTTAATATCATACGCAGATGCCGATCATGCTGGATGTCAAGATACGAGGCGTAGCACTTCTGGATCTGTGCAACTCCTAGGAGATAGATTGATAAGTTGGTCTTCAAAAAGGCAGAAAAGCGCTGCAATTTCAAGCACGGAGGCTGAATACACTGCCATGTCCGGTTGTTGTGCTCAAGTCCTTTGGATGAGATCACAATTAACTGACTACGGTCTTGGATTTAACAAAATCCCGATGTATTGTGACAACAAGAGCGCCATTGCCCTTTGCTGCAACTATGTTCAACACTCCCGGGCCAAGCACATAGACATTCGCTACCATTTCATCAAGGAGCAGGTGGAGAACGGAGTGATCGAGCTGTATTTTGTCACTACTGAGTATCAGCTGGCGGATATGTTCACCAAAGCCTTAGATCGAGGACGAATCGAGTTTTTGATCGACAAGCTTGGCATGAAATCATTCACTCCAGCGACTCTCAAAGAGTTGGCAGAAGAATCAGCTGAATAGTCGTGGTAAACTATTCAGAGTATCCTTTGATTGTGATCATGTATATTATAGTAAATATATAAACCACAAAAGAAAAACACAAAAATATAAAACCAAGAAAAACCATAAAAAATATAAAACAAAGAAAAACCATAAAAAATATAAAACCTATAAAAACCATAAAAAATATAAAATCCAGAAAAACCAAAAATATTTTTTTGTTTTTAAATCGGGCATGTCTTTTAGTACGGTAATATTTACGGCCTTAGAAATGTCGATCAATATTGACACGGTGCCATAAATAGAGTCCGTATAAAAGTTGTACATTTTTAAAACATGCCCATTATGGCTTGTAGTTATTTCAGACTGCAACCCGGTTTTCATATTAAAGTCACGTATTTCCTTGGAAAACGTTGGCTCAGAACGGGAATTAATTTTCTCGGGCGTGATTTACAAGCCAAATCATGCAAAGGGATCAAGTTTACTTTACAACTTGGTCTAACACGAATTTGTGTACGTCTCAGTGCATTAATTTGTTAAAATAAGAGAAATCTTATTGACACCACGAATCAAATTTTTTCAAGCTATCAATTGGGAAATGTTTTTCATCATCGTGTGCCTCGTTAAACAATGACTACAGCTCTTTAAATAGAAAACGGGTCATCGTTTAAGGGGGAGAAAATATTAAAATCATCCTCGACATTAAATTGATTTTCAAAAGTGATTGTGAAAATTAAGGGCTACATGGTAATTGAGGGGTTTTTGCATTAGAAAACGACTTGTGTGATAGGCATGGCGTTTAGATATTGGAGAAATTCTAATAGATTGCGTTTGCTAAGTTGTGTGTAAGGGATAAGTGAAATGAAAAAGTTAGAAATAAAATGGAAAAGAATAGATAATTGAGGGACTAAAGGTGATGTTTAATGAATCTAGTCAAAAATTGACCTAAGTCAAAAAACAAAACACCCCGTCCCTCACTATTCATATTCACTGTTCTTGTTCTCCATTGCCGCCATTGATAAACCTCCACACAAAACAAACACACGTAAATCAATCATATCAGAATCATTTACTTTCTCAGATCAAGATCATCTAAAAAAAGGTACTAAATCGGCTTAATATTTCATGAACATCAATTTAATTAACTGTTTAAGGTGGAAATCAAACGAATCAAATTACTGATTAATTAGGGTTAAATAATTTGGGGGTTTTGCTTGGGTTGTACTCGGAATCGGTCTAATTGCACTATTTTTGCCTTTAGATCAATTGAATCAAACGGATTAAGTGCCTAATTAGAAAAACTTGTAACTGTTGACATTTTTTCCGAATAGAACGGTTTTTCCGCATAAGGCAAAAGTTCCGCATAGGGAAAATGTTCCGCATAGGGGAAAATGTTCCGAATAAGGAAAAATGTTCCGAATAAGGAAAAATGTTCCGAATAGGAAAATGTTCCGAATAGGAAAATGCTCCGAATAGGAAAATGTTCCGAATAGGAAAATGTTCCGAATAGGAAAATGTTCCGAATAGGAAAATGTTCCGAATAGGAAAATGTTCCGAATAGGAAAAATGTTCCGAATAGGAAAATGTTCCGAATAGGAAAATGTTCCGAATAGGAAAATGTTCCGAATAGGAAAATGTTCCGAATAGGAAAATGTTCCGAATAGGAAAATGTTCCGAATAGGAAATGTTCCGCATAAGCCTAAATGTTCCGAATGGAGGAATTTTTTCCACATAGCCCAAATGTTCCGAATGAAGGAATTTTTTCCACATAGCCCAAATGTTCCGAATGGAGGAATTTTTTCCACATAGCCCAAATGTTCCGAATAGAGTATTTTATTCAGAATAGAGATGTTTTTCCGCATAGGCTATATGTTCCGAATAGACTTATGTTCCGCATAGGACTTATATTCAGTATAGACCTATTATTCCGAATGGTGTGATTATTCCGAATAGCAGATGTTTGAATGATTTCAAAGTTTAAGGGATTATGTCATATGTACAATGCTTAGGTTTAAAGTCATAATGATAATTATACTTGTTTGTATCAACCTTTGTGTTTTATCTTAAGCAGAAACGATGACTAACCCTACCGTACAACAACTACAAGACAACAGAGCCGCCGCCATTGCTGAAGCCAAGACTCTTAAGTTTGTTCCAAACAACTACCGTCTGAAGGAGGTATCTCACTCTACCCATAATGGCTTTAAGGTAGCTACAGCCATGCTTGATAAATCTCACTTCAAGTATGCGCTAAGGAGAAGTGCTTCGGTGCCATATGACTACCTTTACGAGTTCTGGGCTACCAAAGAGAGGACGTCGAACAAGATCACTTTTTCTTTGGACAACAAGCAGCAGACGCTTACTGTGTCCGACTTCAGGAAGATCTTTGGCTTTCGACCGATACTCAAAGGTCTACCATCATACTCACCCAACCCTACCAAGGACCAGATGATGGAGATGTTCACCGCCATTGGATGTCTTGACATTCGAACCCCGTCTGAGTTCACTACTGCCAAAATTGGTCAACCATGGAAAGCTATTTTTGGGATTCTTAGCCGATGCTTGACACCCAAAACAACTGGGTATGATGCTGTTCGTCCACCAATCATCAAGATGTTTTATGGTATGTTCAAAGGAATGGGTATTGATTATGCATCACTGCTGTGGGAGGAGTTTACTTTTCAACTCTTCACTAACACCAAGGGTAAAATTAAAACTTACCAGTACCCTAGGTTTATTAAGTTGATCATCCATTACTTTATGGAAAACGATGCATCCATTAACAAGCTTGCAGGTAGTCGTCACCACATGATAGATGATGATGATTTGGTAGACTTAAGGCAGGAGACTCATTCGAATACGGTTATTCCTGGTCCCATTCCCAGTCATCTTCTGACCGATGAGATCATTGAATCTGATGATTACAAGAACTTGCTCACGGAAATTGAGAAACAACGAGCAAGCCTTCTAGCAGGTGAAGACTCATCTACCACGGTTAAAAGCAAAGGTAAAAGGAAGCAAGCAGATTTACCTGAGCCCAAAACCAAGAAGAAGAAGACAGAGGGTAAGAAGGGAAAGGGTAAGGACTTGATGCGTCTGCGTGACGAAGAAAATATTGCTGATCCTGATATTGAGAAAACTGAGAAACAAATGATGAAGACAGCCATTCAAAGGAGCAGGAAAGATACTGGTGGTAGTGGTTCAGGTGTAAGAGTAGACGTTGAGGATGAGTACATGGACCCTGATGATGTTGATGAGTTTGGGTCACCTGAAAATTATTCCACTTCGAAGGAGCCATCAATCTCTGTTTCAGCTGGTGTTGAAAAGGCATCTACTCAACCTTTAACAACTCAACCTCCACCAACTCAACCCTTACCAACCAAACAGGTTTCTACACCACTTCCTCCACCACCACCAAAGCCCATCCTTAGCACCGCAGTCACAACCGAGCCTATTCCCTCAACACAGAGCAGTTCTGCAACATCTGCAATGGCAGCAATAGTGATGGCCGAGATGTTGGATAAACACATGGATAAACAAAAGAGCGAAATGGATGAACTTCGCCAAGAGTTACAAAGACGTGCTCAAAGTGAAGAAGCATCGAAGAAGGCTCAAGAAGAGTTGATTGCCAAATTCGCTGCAGACATGGAAGCTACACGTAAAGCTCATGCAGAGGAACTTGCTCAGGTTAAAAGGGATGAAGCTAATAGGCATAAAGCACGAATTGCAAGACTTAAAGCTATTAAGGATGACCTTAAAGAGCAAAAAGACGCTCTTGAAGCTACTATTGAGCAGAAAGTAAAAGACTCCGTTGAATCCTTAATGCCTAAACTGCGTGATGACTTGAAGACGCTTGCTGCTGATAACTTGATGATCAAGTCATCCAATCCTTCAGAAGCCGCCTACAAGATCGCATATGACTTGACGGATTTTGAACTGAAGAAGATCCTTAAGGCTCGAATGAAGGAACTTGGTTCGTTTGATAAATCGAGGAAACAACGGGCTCTCTTCAAATCCCTGAATGACGCTATCATGGAGGATGATAGGTTGTTCAAGACGTTTGGAAGTGTGGTACCCTACCACATTCTCCCTGAAGAAGAACGGGAAGAGAGTGAGGAAGACGAGGGTACTGGTGGAGAGGAGGAAGAAGAAGAAGAAGAAGATAAGAACGAGGAGGAGGATGAGGATGAGAATAATGATGAGGATGATGAGAATGATGAGGATGATGATAATGATAAGGATGATGAAGATGATGATGAGGATGATGAGGATGATAATGATGAGGATGCAGATGATGATGATAATGATGGTAACGATGGTGGTGATGGTCACCAGGAGAGTGTTAAGGGGAGCAATGCGGATAAAGGTGAACAGCGTGAGAAAGGGGATAAGGGCGCCAGCTCAAAGAAAGTGGTTAAGTCTGGCACCAAGTCAAAGAAAGATGCAGCACCAAAGGAGAAGTCTACATCCACGGAATCCAGACGATCGAAGTGGCGCCATGACGTGAATGCCACTACAGGGTCATCTATTCCTGGTACATTTATCCATAAATCAATACCTGTTACCACTAACCCCGTTAGTTCTTGTGTTGTTACTCCTGTGATTGCAGAATCGGTTACCGAACCAGAAGCTGCATAACACTCACCCGTCCATGACACTGCTGAAATGCCTGAATCTGAACAAGCAGATGTTCACGTTTCTACTCCTCTGCAACAAAACCCACAATCTACTATTCCTGAACCAAGCACAAGGAACTGGGAGGACACGTTGGAAATCGACGAGACTGCTCCACCACAGGCTTGGATCATGGCAGCGGCGCAGTATGATCCGATCACCGACGCCGACAAAGAAGTCTTGTACCTTCGTATCCGAAGTCCGATTGACTTATGTGCATTTCTTGCTCATGAGTATAAGACTTCGGTTACTCCATCATTGGTGAAGAAAGTACTGAAGGATAAAAGACTTCGCGCCAAAACCCGGTTGCCCCAAATGGAGTTCGAATATTATGCCGAGGAGATACTGAAGGCTCTGAATACCGTTCAACGGCCAGGTCTTCATGAATCAGAAAGAGCTCCACCTCCAATGGATCAAGATAATCAGATTGCTCTTGACTTCTTTGTCACCAATGATCTGGTGTATCTACTCAAGGGGTCATCAAAATACGCAACATCCCTGACATTGCTGAAAGCTGCCAACTGGGGGACAATACCCTTCATCGAGGAAAAGGTAAACCGACTCTGGGTCCCTAAGATAAATCGTAATTATGATATGTATGCTGTCATAGGTGCATCTCATTGGGACGAACGAGTCAGAAGGGCGTACAGGTGTTGCTGCTTAGTCAATTCTGGAAGCTCAGTTAGATCCGATATCCGCATCTCCAGCATTTTAGGGATGAAAACAGAAGCCAAGAATGGCTACTATCATGTGACGGAGATTCGTTTGAAAAGGGAGGATGACAGGGAATACAAAATCCAGCAGGGAGATTTTTCCATCATTCGCCTTGAGGATATTGAAGATATGCTGCTTCTGATGACCAGAGATCAACTCACCCATATTCCTCGTGAAGATCTGATTGCGTTGAATACAGCACTTCGTATGTTTACACGAAGCGTTGTCATCAAAACACGAGTTGAAGATCTTCAATTGGGAGTCGAAAGCTATCAGAGGAAGCTCAACTTAACCTGTCCTGTGAACCAAGTGTTACCTCAACATGTAGCAAGATGTCCATATACCGGCATTTCTGTTCCGAATTCCGGCATCTTCTACTTGAACAGTCGAGGTTTGATGAAGTTTATGAGGGTGGGGGAGCTCCACAAGTATAGTGATGGCACTCTTATACAAGTCAGAGATAAGTTGGAGCATCTGAACTCGGGTGGAACTTTGCCAGAAATGACGGAGGATTGGCATCCAGGTTACCGGCAGATGGCAAAGTATGTCATCAAGAAGATCGATCAGAAGCTCCGTGAACGTAGATTGATGAGGAGCTTGGAAAGATTTGTGGGTGGTAGACCATATGGAGTGCACTACAGGACACTGCAACGATCCATCTGAAGGGTCGTACATTTCAGGTCACTCTATATTGGTACTCTTTGTGAATATGTATATTTGTGAATAATGTGCTTTAATGGCTTGTTGTAGTGTTAAGGTATGATGATTTTTCAAGAATTTCTCACGAGATTCTAAATCTTTCAAAATATATCATACTAAAGCACTACAACTACCCCTTATTAACTTAAGGGGGAGCAATCATTTGTTCTATGGCCAAACATCAATTTCATTTTTACCCAAAGACCGGTTAATCCATTCAATATCCCAAATATTAATGGTTAACATTTTGGATAAGGGGAGAAAATGGGATTAAGGAGATTAAAATGATACTTGGCTAAAATGAAAAAGACTTAAAGATTATCCAACTTAATATGTGTAAAAGCACGTGTTAAGGGGGAGCGTTTTTGATGAACAAAACACCTAAGGTACAAAACTTTTGATTTCAATATCACAAGTACTTTAGGTGATTTTCAGTGATTTTTCATGGTGGCAATTCCTTCCCAAAACACGCTTAATTCACGACGGATGTGGTGAAAAAAGGGTGGTAGGAATAGGTTTAGTCCAATGATTCATCAGAGCCGATGGAATCTTCCCAAGGACAATTCCCTAGTTAGAATTAGAAGTCCTAGGAAAGATGGAGAAAGAATGTGAACGTAGCTGAATGCCGACCAAGTACTTAAGCTAGCACTGGAACAATCACTACAAGGTGCTAGTGATGACGTATTGGTAAGCATTGAAGGGGTTGAAGAATGAAAAAGAAATGTAAAGATAAAGGGTGTAAAGAAAGAAGCCCTCCTTACAACTTTAGGCAGAAACCGGGTCAATACATATGCTATTGAGGTCATTTTTGCTAATGATTCTCGGTATTGAAGAAAGATATCATGGACCCAGTGATGCAATGCACAACCCTTCCCCAGCTAACTCAAATATCTCTCAAAAGGTATTTGTTTTAATCACACGGAGATCAACACGTTATCTATTGGTTTATTCACTCCGAATAGACTGGTATTGAAAAGGTGGCACTCCTCTCCAGCCATCGCTCACTAAATCAAAACGCACAATCGAGTCTAGAGCCAAGAGATCATCAAAAGTCTCATTAGGACACTTTCCATTTATTCCTTGCTTTCTCACACACTGTGAAAAGTAAGAGATTTTCATGAGTCCTACGCAGTATTCCTGTAATATTGCCAGAACATCCGAGTAGTACGCAAGTATTACAATGAAGATGGAAATCCTGCTTGAGCCAACATCAAACAAGCTCATGGTAGGTTACACGTGCGGTTCTTTTAGAACCAATCTTGTGAAAAACTGGAAGGTAACAGTGGTTTAATTCTTAATTGAACTTAAACTCGTTCCAGGCCTCTTCGCATTATCATATGATCTTGCCAGAACACTCAGAGTGACTCTTTATTAACCACAGTGACGAGTGGAAATCCTTCTAGTGTCAACATCAAACAGCACTTGGTAGGTAACGCGCAAGATTCTTTATGAATTGAGCTCGTGACAACTGGAAAGCAACGATGGTGAAAATCTTAATTGAAATTCACTTGTTCCAGGTTTCATGAATTGACGGCTTTTAATCACAAGGATAATTTATCCAAGTGATTCACTCTTTATGTTCGCAGTCAGCTTTGGACGGTCGAATAAAGAGAACGGGTTCACCCGCGAAATCCTGTCAGGAAGTTACTTAATTGAAACTATCCGTCACGGGTACGATATCTAATATCGTCCAACGGTCTTCACCGACCGGAGGTAAAATGCTACCGAATTAGAATAAAATGTTCAAAGCCATTTTATTCGTGTCGTTGCTGTGTACCTGTTAAAGACGGTGGCGTTGCTGTGTACCTGTTGAAGACGGTGGCGTTGCTGTGTACCAGTGAAGACGGTGGTGTTGCGGTGTACCGGTAAAAGTCGTTCCCACATGCTTATGTCTTTTGCAACAAAGTTCAGCAAACATTCAAGAAAGTTCAAGATGAAGTCTTCCGCTGTACCAAACTCTGAAGCTTTCGAGAATTCAACAAAAAGACGTAAGTGTATGGAACATGAAGTCACGAGGAGGCAAAGTTCACAAGAAAGGCAAAGATCGCACGTGAAAGGCCAAAGAACAATGCTCTCAAGTCAAAGCCAAAAAGATCAAATCAACATATTCACAACAAAAGAAAGAAAAGAAGAAAAGACTACGAGCTAAAGAACGAAGACTTAGTATAGTATGCTAGGTTTAGAACTTTGTAAACGTGGAGTGACCTCCCTTAGGGGGAGATTGTTAGAAATACGTTTTTACGTATATTAGAAGTATCGGTCACTCCACAATAATATTCATGTTGTAATAGCTCGTAGTTAGATAATAGTTGTTATTTGCTTATTAACTTAAGTAAGAACCGGTCCATGGGCTTGTCATGGACCGGCCCAAGCCCAATGTTTGGCTTGGACTATAAATACCCCTTTCCACTAAGGAAAGGGGTTGGTTGTTGTTTCATTCACATTTCATAGTAATAAAATCTTCCATATATTTCTCTCACTTTCTCTCTCTAGTTTCTCTCACTAGAAAAACATCAACCCACTTCATAGATTCATAGGTTATCAATTTCTACACACATTTGCACGGTGCAAACCTTAAAGTGACCAAGTTAATCAGTGAGCACCATATTCTCCAAAAATATGGAGTTTTTAATATATTTTTATAAAAATATTTAAGAAGACAAGGGTAATATCGTCATTTTAAGGTCATATTGGTAAAGTCTACCATCAATTTGAAAGTTCAATGGTAATGTCTAACGATTAAATTGTAAGTGTTTAAAGTCGATACATTTTGATAAGTACGGTGGTATTATATGACTTTTACCCAAGATATAATTAAAAAATGAGTTTAGAAATAAAAACCCTATATAATAATTTTTTTTAAATAAAAATTAACCTATGTATTTATTTTAAAAGAATATATATATATATATATATATATATATATATATATATATATATATATATATATATATATATATATATATATATTAAAATTTTGTTTTTTACTAACTTATATTAAATATTTTATTTTTTTGTTAGTTATTTATAATATAGAGCATAATTTATTAATTTTGAAGCTTTGTTTAAAATTAGATAATAGTCTAAATAAAATAGGAAAGTATCCCTAAATTTGGCAACAATCTATTTTGTCTAATCCCTCCTCTAAACACCTTATTATGTCCAGCCATAATTCTTCATCAACCTCCATTGTTGAAAAGTTCTCAAGTTCTTATTGTGTAAAAAACCTCCATTGAAGATTCTAGTAAGGAAAAGGTGTAGAAAGCTTGGTGTTCATTGCTTTGGGTGATTCTTTGTTGGTGTTCTTGGTGATTTCTCTTGATGTTCTAGTCATCTTTCTTTTGTTCACCTCCATAGGTAATCCTCCAAGTTCTTGTCTTTTCTTTGTAATCACCATGGTTCTTGTTTTAAAATTAACCTAAAGATCATATGAAACATGTATGTAAGTTAATAAAATAATTCGGGTTTTGATTTAATTAAATTAAGTGTTCATATGTTTTTGAAACATTAGATACCATTAATGAAGTCATTAAAATATTTACTATGAAATTTAGAAACCCTAGCGTTGTAATGGTGGGGAAAACAATTAGGGTTTTTATGGTTTTAGGCTGTCTAGAAAATTGGTCATATTCAAACAAGTATAACTTGGCCACAACAATATGTCTTTTAGTGATTGTTGATCTTAAAACTAAGTATATTTAGTCTAGTTTTTGGAATAGCTCTAATTTTTAGAGGCTTGCAATTATGATTTTTTTTATTTTATAAGTTAAAGTGTCAAAAACTAGATTTTTAGTCTATAATATTCAACTCTCGTGATTGATTTTTCATTAAAAATCTATACTGAGTCATTTAGTGAATTTTGAATATGTTACTGTTCACATGTTTTGACATGTCAACATTTATTTTCGTGATTTTTGGAGATGTCTAAATGGGGTAACTGGTTTAAACGTTTTGTATATTCTGCCAAATCTGATTCTGGACTAGTTTTGGAAACAAGTGTAAAGGGGTGGTTTAAAATTCGACTTAGGTAAAACCCATTTATAGAGGTCCACTAGACCAAATTCAAGGACCTCGCGATTTTTTTAAAAGAATCATGGGTTTTTTGGTTGGTCATCTAACTAGAGCTATTTACCTTAAATAAGAAGTAAATCAAAAATATTGAAACCTTTTAGTTAAGTAGTGTCACCTTATTATTTATAGTAACTTGAGTAGTAACTGGCTAAGTGTTAGCCTCAAAATATTAAGTCAAACAAGAATGCTCGGCCATAGGTTATTATTTTAACATTAATTAGAACGTTGTAATAGGTAGTTAATTAGTCGTGGTTTACGGGCTTGGATTTAAACTATTTAAAGTCCAAAAGACAAGCTCGACCCAATACATAGCCCATTAAAGCCCGCATGTGGGTGGACTATATATACTCCCCTCCTAGCATGTTAGGAGGGTTGGTGGTTCATTTGTTTCTCTTTCTCCTTAATCTAATATTCTTAAAGTTTCACACACTTCTCTCTTTTTTCTCTCTCTTTTCTCTCTCTACTTTCTCTTTCTAAAATTCATCTTCTTCATCTATCGTTCATCTATTTTGTTTCTTTAATTCATGTTCTATCAATTAAACATCTGGGACACAATTGGTATCAGGGCTTTGAAGTGGATGTGGTGAATCTACAACAATTGGTATCAGAGCTTTGAAGTGGATGTGGTGAATCTACAACAATTGGTATCAATCGCCACGGGGTAGATTTGTGATTGGTTGTTGTTATTATATTTGATTCTAATGATTTAATCTATAAATCATCTCGGATTCAATTTTTTTTGTGTTTTTTGTGTTCTAAATCTTGCTACAAATCTTCTATATACTTGTGTTAGAGATTTGGTTGTTTTGGTTTGGTTAAAAACACGAATTTGTTGCCTAAAGTTGCGAAATTTACTCTTCCATTGCGACAGAGTTTCCATCAGAAAGTACAAGAAAGGACAGTTTGATCGCAATAACCCGAGGGTTTTACTTTGTGATCAGTTATTGCGATATCCGTTATTCTGACGTGGATTGCGATCGTTCATTGCGATCGTGGATTGCGACGGGATTAAGGCATATTGCGACATTACTCTGCCAAAATTTTGATTACCACATTGCGATAGACTGAACATTGCAATAGAACATTGCGATAGGACATTGCGATAGAACATTGCGATAGAACATTGCGATAGGACATTGCGATAGAACATTGCGATAGAACATTGCGATAGAAGGGATATTGCAATAGACGCAACATTGCGATAAAGGTTACATTGCGATAGAGGGTACATTGCGATGGTAAAGTTTGTTTGAGAAATTTTTTAGACTTAGCCACTATCTAGACTAGTCTCGGAACATAGTTTATACGAAGATAAAAAAAAATTATTTCAAATTTTTTGGCGGGAAAACCCAAGTAAAATTTATTTTTTCCTAGACCATTTTTAGGCCATTTAAGCTTCGATTTCAAATTTTGGCGATGCGAAAAATTTTTCGACCAAAAATTCAAATTTTCAGACCAAAATTCAAATTTTTAGGTTTTATTTTTGTCAAAATTTTTCTTTTTTCAAAATTTTTCCCTACTAGTTATTGGCTATTTCTAACTTGAATTCAATTTTTGGCATTTCAAATTTTTTTCGATTTACCGTTTTGTCGGACTGAGGAATTTATTGTCGGACTGGGAAAAAAACGAAATTTTCGGAATTGCAACCACAAACCAATCGCACCATATCTACTTAAGATCCAAAGTCACTTCATCAACTGAAACACTCATTATGGATTCTGCAACACAAGATGTGCGTGCACTCCAATCCAAGATGTCGATTTCAAAAGAACGATGCATGACACACTTTAGATCACTCCAGTCACACCTACAAGTTCTTTCAAATGACGAGTTAAAAGGCACTCGCGTCAAACTTGGATTCAAACGAGTATTCATGTCACTCACTGGTCAAGATGTTGAGACATTCACAAGCACAATGCTACTCAATGTAGATTACCTTGAACAACAACTTGCCAACGATGAATTTCAAGAGGTTGAATCCATAGATGCCGTTTTGGTTCTCGAGAATCAGTTACAGCAATTCCTTGATACACAGGTCTCTGTAAACTATGATCGAGAATTCATAAACAAATACTTCTTTGAATTTACTCGGTTAGAAGTTCAAGAATTCAAGGAGACATTTCTTCAACACATGAGTGATTTAAGGAAGTCCATTGCTGAAAGAACACGTAAGAAGAACGAGAGCAATGTCGATGATGGTCAAACATTGGATGATTGTTCGATTGTCACAGAACGCAGCGGGATAGAATCAGAAAAGCAGCATACCAGCAACAACTCAGGGAATGATAAAGCAGCCGATGATGCAGATATCAGACCCATTTATGATGAAGAGCCAATGGCTGAGGTACAATTAACTGCTGGGGTATGATTCTAAGATTCATGAGCTCGAAACTATGTTAGCTTAAAAGACAAAAGATTTTAAGGATGCCAAACTCGATTTTTCTAAGAAAAATGACAAATTTGAGGCCTATTTTGAAAAGCTTGAAAAAGCAAACGTTGTTCTTGAACAAAAACTGGATCGTAAGATTCAAGATTTTAATACGGAAAAAGAACATTTTGTGAAACAAATAAATTTGTTAGAATCAAAGTTGGCTTCTCAAAATTTAAGGTCTCCGCCTGCTTCATTAAGTGAAATATCTGTGCAACCTATTGACACTGTAGAGAGTACTGACGCGAATGATGATAACGACATATTTGATAATATGAACATTAAGTTAGAACAACGTGTCGCACAATTACTTCTACAAAATGAGCAATTGAAAGATCAGATTCAGGAAAAGGTTTTTGCATTAACAGCGGTGAAAAATGAATTAAGGAAGCTAAAAGGAAATAGTGTGGATACTAAGTTAGCAAATCAGTCAATCTTGGGTAAACCTCCTACTCAACCATTCAGACACTTCTCAGTTGCTAGAAAACCGAATGCGTTTAAATCTGAACGACCTAAAACATTGAACTCGAGGTTTGCATCCGAAGTTGACGTGCGCAGAAATTTGCCAAAAACAGTCACTCCACTATCTAGATCCCCCTTAACACATTTTGTCTATGCAAAACCCAATCACATGAATGCTTCAACCAACTCTAGAAACAGTTCCAAGAACATGCCTCGGAGTAGTTCAAATGACACGGGTCATAAAAGCTATCTAGAGGATGCTAAGATAAAGACACAAGCAAGAGATAGGACCCAACCGAAACCTAGGAGCGCTAATCACACATCTAGGAATTTTAGACCCTTCTATGATGTGCCCAAATCATCATATCCTAGGAACACTAGATCCTTCTCAGATGCTAAGCACTTTGTTTGCACGAAATGTAACAAATGTGTGTTTAATGCCATTCATGATGATTGCATCACAAAAATCCTGAACAAGGTGAACCAAATAGCTAGAGCATCTCAAAGTTGTAACCCTATAGGAAATAGTTTTTCTCCAATTAAGTCTTCCACTGTGCATGAGAAAACTACGTTTCCTAGACCTTGTCTTAAGTGGATACCAACTGGTAGAATCTTCAAAACAAATGGTCTTAAATGGATTCCTACTGGAAAAATATTTCCCTCTATCACGGAAAAGGTTCAAGGTGAACCCACACATGGTTCTCATCAAGATATGGCTAACCCACATGCAAGCATACAAACTACTGATGAAAGTGCAGGTCATAAAGTAACGGTTCAACAAGAACATAAAGGTTTTCCTTATTCATACCGTTCAACAAAAGACACTCTCAGAGTTTGGTTGCTGAAGAAACAGATATAAGAGAAATATGTGTCTCAGGGGTTTTACAAGTAAGCTTCACTATGGCTTATAGTCAACTCACAGACTGTAACTCGGGCTCACAAGACAAGAAAGTTCATCTCGATGATGACTTATCCTCTGAACGGGAAACTAAAAATTTCTCGGTCATGAGCTATATTAAAAATATTCAAAGTTTTTAAGCTCATGTAAAATGATTTATAATTACCTCAAATTGTGACTCGTACTTCAAAGAAAGGAAAGTTGATCACGATGATTAATTATCCTCAACAACGGGAAAATTAAATTTCTCGGTCATGAGCTATCGATAAAAACATTCAAAGTTTTTAAGCTCATGTAAACGAATTACAGTTAAATGTCAGACTGTAACTCGAACTTCAAATAAAGGAAAGTGTATCTTTAAAGATTATAGAAACTAGAATGGGGGGGGGGGGGGGGTTGAATAGTTTCTCTTCGATTGTCACCTAATTAAAATTACTTTTGATTAGGTTTGTATCAAAACTATCTTTTACTTGGAGCTAAGTTGCATATGATTAAGTTCAATTCAAATGCATTAGCAATGATAATAGGTAAGTGTAATGATAACGAAATAAGTAAAGAGTAAGGAAAGAGACAACCTAGTGGGATATTTCTAGCGGTATGGAGGTTTTTCCCTCTAGGCAAGGTCTCAAGTTCGAGTCTTGCCTAGGGCAATAGGGGTTTCCTCTTGCGTGTGTAAAGGGAAGGGTGTCATTGCCTTCTGGGCTGGACCCAACCTGATTGTGTGGGCTCGCTACGCCTTCTGGGCTAGGGGCCATGTAGCCACAATTTTCGTTCAAAAAAAAATTGGGCAATTGCCCTTGTTGCAAAATTAGCACATAATGCCCCTTGTCAGAGTATTGCAAACAAAACATGTGTAAAACTCAAGAGATTAACCCGTTGAGTTATCTAATGTTTTCTCCGATACTGGTCACATCTTTGGCTATTTGACATTCAATGAACTCCTTTTCAATATTTCATACAATGATCTCTCTCATATTCTATAATAAAGGCAACAATGGATCATGAAAGTAAAGGCGTACATATTGTATAGAAAATGAAAAAAAAAATCTGTAACTGCAATGTCACAAACATATTATAAATCTGTAGAGATATTACTGAATTACCCCATTGTTTCCTCTCTTCCATCCTGGCTTCAGCAATGTCACTAAACATGTTGTGAATCGCTAGAGATATTACTCAGTTACCCCATTGTATCCTTTCTTCCATCCTCGCTTCAGCTTAGCATCAATAAAGAAATCTCTCATGAGTTTAGAACACGTCTGACAAAATAAAAATGTTATAGCTACTACAAAGGCCGTTCTAAGATATATCAGACCGTATGCTGTTATTATATAGAAAATTATGGAATATAATTATTAAGTATTGAGAATATAAGCCTTTAACCTGAAGGACCAGTTTGGACATAAGATAAAGATGGAGGGGGAGTATTTCTTCTTTAATGCCAAGAATATAACTGGAAGGACTAAAGGTGCACAAGTGTGAAAGTTGCGGGATTAACTGAAGATTAGGAGTTTATATACTCATTCCACCTTACTCGTTTATTTACTTTTCATTATGTTAATATTTTCGAGTGTGTGAACTGTGTGTTTTGATCAATCTTCTTAATCAATCTTGTGAGTTTGAGAGTTGTTCTTTGATTCTTTCTTGTATCCAGATATTGTAATTGATTCATTGATAAAGAGAGCCAATGGGAGGTTGGTTTGGTTCTCTGTTATTCAGTTCTTGATCGATTTAGAGTTAGATTCATTGTCTGCTACATGGTATCATAGACAGGTTGCCCTGAATCGTGATTAAACCATTTTTTTTCAAAATTAGGGTTTTGGAAAATTTGGGGGTTTGATCTATTTGTGTAGATTTTGATCTGGTTTGGGTGAATCGTTGATTATTTGGTCAATTTAGGTTTCTTGCAAGTTTAATTGGGTTTTTTGAAATTATGGTTTCAAAAATTTTTTTGGGGGTTTTCTTTTAAAACGGTTTCTGGTCTAATTGGTGGCTTGTGGGTTTGTTCTTTGGGTCTAATCGTTAATTCTGATTGTTTATTTGGAAAACCCTAAATCCAGAAATTAGGGTTATTCCAATCTTGGTAAGGTGTTTGTGTTTATTGTTATTATTTGTTGTTTTAACGTGCATGTTTGTTATTTCCGTTGTGTTGGTTGAATAGATCGTCTTGATCTATTAGTTGGTTTGATTGGGTTTTCTGGATTGTCTTGATCCAGAGTTCTTGCTTGGTTTGTTGCGCGTGCTATGTAACACCTTTCACACCTTTGTTTCAGTTTCTTGGTTTCCTAGTTTTTTAGTTGATTAGTGGGGTTTTAGGTGTCGAAGGGATTATATAGTTTGTGGTGTTGATTGATTTGAGGCTTTGTGTTAGTTATTTGATAGCTGTAGAGGAGATACAAGGAGGTTGTGTTGTTCTTGTTTTTTCCTGGTTCCTTGTGTTTTTTAGACCACAATCAGGTCTCTGCTCTTGACCTGCCACCATTTGAGTGGTTAGGAAGCCTGGGAACTTCTTTTCGGCTTGGTTGTGTGTTCTTCGTTGTAGTTTGTTTCTTGTTTATTTGATATGTCTGGGCCTAGTTCACCCAAGAGTGAGGTTCCACCCAAAGGTGATGGGGCTAAAGTTGATGTTAAGTTTGATGTTTATGACCCTCTTTATTTGCACCCTCAAGAAATTGGGTCTCAGTTGATTACCTTCAAACTTGAAGGGACTGAGAACTATAAGGTCTGGTCTGCTGCTATAAACTTGCTTTACAAACTAGAAACAAACTTGGGTTTATAACTGGTAAATGTGTTCAAGACACTAATGATGGTCCTGCTAGAGACCAATGGGATATGATGTAATGCTGTTGTGTTTTCTTGGTTACTTGGTTGTGTTTCACCAGATTTGTATAAGGGTCAAAATTTTCTCTAAATATGCCCAAGATGCGTGGGATGAATTAGAAGAAACATATAATAAACAAGATGGTTATGTGATATATAATCTCCATCATAAGATTTACACTTTAACTCAATCTGGCCTGTCGTTATCTGAATATTATCATGAGTATAATTATTTGTGGAGACAATTTGATGCTCTTGTTGATTTTCCTGACTGTACTTCTGATGGTTCTGAGGCCCTTAAGGAACATGATCATCTTCTTAGGCTGATGCAGTTTCTAATTGGTCTTGATTATTGCTATAGTGTTGTGAGAAGTCAGATTCTCACTTTTGATCCTATACCAGATGTGAGAACTGCTTTTGCAACTTTATCTAGAGATGAGTCACATAGAGTTGGTGTTGGGTCGAAAATATGAAGTATTATGAGTTGATGTGTCAAAACTAAAAGACAAGGACTAAATCTGACAAGTGAAGATTCTACAAGCCGGTGGACAAACTTGTAGAAGATATATTGCAAGAAGATAAAAGATTTAGTGAATATATTATTTAGTGAATATATTATTTAGTGAGTATCTTATTTACTAAATATCTTATTTAGTTTCCTTGTAACAAGGGTTTATGTGTAGTATATAAACACATACCCTGCGTAGGTTTTATTCATAACAATCATTCACAATGTAACCTACAAGCAATTCGTGTGTCTAGACGTGGGATTCAATGTATACACGTCTAGATGTTATTTGTGTTTAATAATACAAGTAACGTTTGGGAAATTCATCTTGTCCACAACACCTTGTTCATGATTATTGTTCTAATTCCGCTATGTTAAATCATATGAATGATAATCATGCCTCGCAGATTAAAGATCCGAGAATCTTAGGATTCATCAATTGGTATCAGAGCGGGTGGCTCTCGATGCTAGGACCAACGAGGTGTTCGTTCGTAGTGAAAAAGAAGAAAAACCCGTATAGGTTTTTATGCAGTTTTTGTGTGCGCAGCAGTAGTACGAAGGGCATAACTTTTTATTGAACCGTTGGATCGCCACGAAATTTGTTGTGTGTGTTCTACACACATATATATAGATATCCATCGGAGGGATTATCGAGATCTATCCCCAAGAAAAAGTTATTAAGCATCAAACTCAGCAGTGGTCATATGCTGTTTTCTGTGAACAGTAATAGTAAAAACGTGATTTCTCCTTCGTTAACCGTTGGATCGTCGTGAAATTCGCGCTGTAGGTTCTTGACACTTGTGTCTAGGATCTCACCGAAGGGATCGTTGATCTGAGCTTTTATGAAGAAGTTATTCGATGTCGAAGTTCGCTGCAGTTTATGGTTTTCACATAAAATCATGAGTTAGGGTTTCTAAAACCCTAGATCTATTAGCCGCTGACGTGGGTTATGTAGACGCTGATAGATGTTGGAGTGACGCTGACAAGGCATGGATGGCCAGGCGCTGATAGGTTTAAAGATGGCGCTGACAAGTTATATGTAGGCGCTGACAGAAATTCATGTGTTGTCCGAGATATGTTTTTCTAACGCTGACAAGTGTTGTCCGATATTGGACAACACACACTGATAAGATCTTGGACAGTGAAGGATATAGGACGACAAAGAATTTGCTGCTGTTTGGTATTTTGGTTACGTTTTTGCACACAAAACGAGGTATTTACACACGAAGGTACATGGGATCTCTGTTTTATTCAGTATATCAATTTGATATTTATGGCTCGGATATTTTTCATAAAGAAGTATATGATTAAGGGGAATAATTCTTATGATAAGTTTGATGTTCGAAGAAGATTTTCGCGAGTTTGCGTTTCTATCATATCTTTAAAGATGGTGCCTAGTCAACATTATTTTTGAAGGTAACTTGTTCATGCTTATACGATTAGTGACAACGGACTTGATAAAAAGATAGCAAAGGTATGAGATTTTTCTTAAGACGCTCTATGCTCATATTTGCTAGAGAACTCTTTTTGTCAAGAGACTACTCATTATAGCCGTGAGTTTTTAAGTCTGCTCATTATAGCCGTGAGTTCTTCATCACATGGATAATACAAGACATGGAACACAGGTTTGGGTTATTCTACTTCTACATCAAGAATATTGTATTTATTTTTCTTCAAGATCATTACATAGAGCTACTTTGGAGAATTTTCAAGATTGCATACTTTTACATATTCCCTATTGATGTGTCAAAATGGTGAAGAATATGTGCTATACTTAAGGGGAAGCAATTTGAAGATCATGTGCCATATACAAAAGGTTTTGACATCATCAACTAGGGGATCTAATGTGTAAACAAGACATACCGACTCATCCATTGAACATCTAACGTGTAACCAAGACATACCGACTCATACAAGACATACCGGCTCATCTATTGAACATCTAACGTGTAACCAAGACATACCGACTCATCCATTGAACATCTAACGTGTAACCAAGACATACCGACTCATCCATTGAACATCTAACGTGTAACCAAGACATACCGACTCATCCATTGAACATCTAACGTGTAACCAAGACATACCAACTCATCCATTGAACATCTAACGTGTAACCAAGACATACCGACTCATCCAAGACATACCGACTCATCCATTGAACATCTAACGTGTAAACAAGACATACCGACTCATCCATTGAACATCTAATGAGTAACCAAGACATACCGACTCATCCATTGAACATCTAACGTGTAACCAAGACATATCGACTCATCCATTGAACATCTAACGTCTAACCAAGACATACCGACTCATCCATTGAACATCTAACGTGTAACCAAGACATACCGACTCATCCATTGAACATCTAACGTGTAACCAAGACATACCGACTCATCCATTGAGCATCTAATGTGTAACCAAGACATACCGACTCATCCATTGAACATCTAACGTGTAACCAAGACATACCGACTCATCCAAGACATACCGGCTCATCCATTGAATATATAACGTGTAACCAAGACATACCGACTCATCCATTGAACATCTAACGTGTAACCAAGACATACCGACTCATCCATTGAACATCTAACGTGTAACCAAGACATACCGACTCATCTAAGACATACCGGCTCATCCATTGAACATCTAACGTGTAACCAAGACATACCGACTCATCCATTGAACATCTAACGTTTAACCAAGACATACTGACTCATCATTGAGCATCTAACGTGTAACCAACACATATCGACTCATCCATTGAACATCTAATGTGTAACCAAGACATACCGACTCATCCATTGAATATCTAACGTGTAACCAAGACATACCGACTCATCCATTGAACATCTAACGTCTAACAAGACATACCGACTCATCCATTGAACATCTAACGTGTAACCAAGACATACCGACTCATCCATTGAACATCTAACATGTAACCAAGACATACCGACTCATCCATTAAACATCTAACATGTAACCAAGACATACCGACTCATCCAAGACATATCGACTCATCCATTGAACATCTAACGTGTAACCAAGACATACCGACTCATCCATTGAACATCTAATGTGTAACCAAGACATACCGACTCATCCATTGAACATCTAACGTGTAACCAAGACATACCGACTCATCCTAGACATACCGACTCATCCATTGAACATCTAACGTGTAACCAAGACATACAGACTCATCCATTGAACATCTAATGTGTAACCAAGACATACCGACTCATCCATTGAACATCTAACGTGTAACCAAGACATACCGACTCATCCATGACATACCGGCTCATCCATTGAACATCTAACTGTAACCAAGACATACCCACTCATCCAAGACATACCGAATCATCCATTGAACATCTAACGTGTAACCAAGACATACTGTAATATGAGTCAATGTGGTATCGTATTACGTAACATGAGTCAACAGGGAAAATATTGGTGGGAAAACACTGGAGGGAAAACCTTGGCGGGAAAATATTGGAGGGAAAACATTAGAGGGAAAATGTTAACAATTTCCCTCACTTTTTTAGCATAAAAAGAGAACCACACACACTCCTTATCATCACAACCACCAACAGATCACACACACTTATCATCATAAACAAATTGTTATTATGTACATGTTGAAGCATGAAGCTTTTCCGTGCAGGTGTGGACATGGAGATGTAGTTCTTCGAGAATCGTGGACAACTGAAAAGTTTGGTAGACTGTACTATGCTTGTCCACGTTCACGGGTTCAACCTCCCAGTTTCATATGGATGCAAATTTTTTTTATGGAAAGACGAGCGCGTCCAACTACTAATCAATTCTCTTGGAGGTTCAATGAGCTTTTCTCCTCCAAGCTCTTCTTCAAGACCTTCAACGAGCTTTTCTCATCCAAGGTCTTCTCCCAGACCTTCAACGATTCCAGTTTCTTCTCCAAGCTCTTCAGCGTGTGCAAACTGTGTGCGCTTGAATGGAATGATAATGGTCCTTGAGCATACGATAGAGTTGTACCACAACTCCGATAGGCACACAATGGATTCATCTGCACTACTTCACGACCTTTACAATGACATGGGTAACCTTAGTTTGAACTAGTTTGTGATGTGTTTTTTTCCGTGTTTACGAGTCTAATATCGTTGTAATATCCATGTTTAATTAAGCGCGTGTTTAAGTGTCCGTGACGAATAAAATTATGTTTAGGAGTGTTTGTCTCTAAGTCTCCCATGTGATATTACAATATTTTAATATTAAAATTTTATTAAATCTTCCATATGTACAAGACAAACAAAGCTTCCCTACCCTTATTATGATGTTCTAATGCATGTGGGGTCCACCTTCCATATGAAGAAGGAAAAAAAAGAAACAAAGCCTTCGTCCTTGATCGTAAGCCATTTGTTTTTTGAATATTCAATATTCAGTTAAAGGAGCACTAATTTTTTTTATAAGAGAATCTCGTCTACAAAATGAAGTTAAGTCTAGCAATTACAAAAAGAAAAGAAACATTGAGGTTGTTATTTGCCCCGAGTACCCTAAAGCAGGCCAAAACCACAATTGTTGATCCGCAACGGCCTCAAGCATTATAGTCGGGTATCTTTTGTATCTTCTTTTAAATTGACTGTGTAAGGCCTTAGAACACTTAACCTATTCTCAATGCATACAATCAATGTTTTCTAGCATTCTCGGAAGCCCATGTTTCTTTCCATGCAAATCATATGCGTGTTGTACGTCGGCTAAAGTAGGTTTCCTCAAATACTTTTTGAGGTACAATACGTATATGCATTTAGTAAAATTCATAAACATTCACGAAAACATCGTTATGCACATTGCAAATACTCATCAAATGCACCGGGACTTGTACCATACGCCAATTGGCGTATGACGAATGTGCATTTCAAAGGAGTGAAAAAACCTAACCGACCCGTACAACCTGCGCGTTGCCTAAAAAATAGGAAGTACTTGAAAAAAGCGTCGACATCATAATTTTGAATGTCACTAACAATTTTATTAGATAGGGTAGAGCTTATACGATACCTTCGATGAAAGTATTTTTATGGATTAATCAGTGTCGTGTTTGCATCTCCAAAAACGGTCACAAACAACTACATTTTATAAATGCAACGGTCATATTGTTTGAAAAATGCGAATTAATGAAAAAAAAAATATTTTTCGCGAAAACGTGGCTGGTGTTGGGATTTAAGAACTAGTTAAACCATTAACTATAAGTACACAGCAGAATGGATCTAGTATAACAAACATGATTAACACATAATAAAACAATATTATGTGTTTTCAAACATGATTAACACATAATAAAACAATATTATTTGCTGCACCCAATATGTTCAAACCAAGAACACTAATGAAACGGTGAAGTTTTCAAATTCATACATTGTAAAGTGTGAACAAATACCATAGTGTGTCTTTAAATTCGCTCTTTTACTTACGTAGTAGAGTCTAGAGTCAAATGGAATAACGAGTGGACTGATTTATCAAGATGTAGGTTTATATATTCATGTAGGGGTGTTTAAAAAAATTGAGGAACTTCAAAAAGCAGCGGTACCAGAAAGATCCTAGAACTGAACTGTATATTAAAACCATTGTCTGGTTCTTGGTTCTTAAAATTTCAAATTTTCGGTTTTCGAGATGATTCGGGAAACAATCGGTAGATTTTCTGTTCTTTCCCGAAAGAACCATTCTTTAGAAATATGAGTTTTATAAGGTTTGTTTATGAAATTATGTAGAGCATGCGGGCCTTTTAAAATAATAGAAATTAAAAACACAAATATAAACTTAAAAACCATATTAACTTTAAACCTTAACCTTTAATCTACATCCTTTATCAGCATTATCAAAATCATTCATAAACAATTAAACATGAAAGTATGTTTTTTCTATCAATTTCATAAAACATTCTATATATGTATTTTAATGTTATATAGGCCAATTATTTATAAGTCCCATATGCATAACTTTATAAACACGTTATCGTATACCATCAGTTCGAATAAAACACTAGTATTGATGACCATTTCTAAATATAAAACTATCGGTAATTAATCACATCACATTTTTTTATGCTATATGAATCAGATGCTTAATTTTTCTAGATACGTCTTAACAATTATTGACTTTTTTTTTACATTTTGTGTTTTTATTTATGTTATTTTGAATTATCAAAACTACATTTAATGATAGATTTTAGGGCCAAATGCGCACTTAACGATAAAGTTTCGGACCATGTGAAGATAAAACCAAACCTCATTTAAACAATGTGAGCTTTTTACTGTTACTCGACCCACCACAAAAGAATTTTTTTTTTCTAATTCACTCAAGATTTTTTATAACACTCAAAATCACATGAAACATTTAAAAGAATACAATGGTAGGCTATCTAGAACTGATTTGACCAATGTTAAGCACCCATGGACGACATCATTTTTGCTTTTGAATCAGTCAAACGACTGTTGAATGTTTCCACTACAAGCACATTATAGTTTGTCTTCATTATGAGATTATGCATTAGCAAGTTAGCAAAATACGATCATCAAGTTATTTGTATGACATGGTCTTGGTTTAGTTGGTACCATTCTGTTAGAATGGTTAAATCTTTATGGATATTATGTTTTATTGAGTGATTATTTATAATGGTAATTACATGAAATCTTAATGGACCTTAAATCTACAAGTAGGGTCGGGCCATAATTATCCACTAATACTCTCCCGCAGGTCAAGCGGCGAAATCGTGAAAGCTTGGACTGAAGTAGTAAACTAGAAAAGTAACATAATAAAACATGGAAAATGAAACATTAATAAGGCCCTACACCTCCGGTTGATCAACAAAAATCCGTTAAACCCTGTCCAACCTCTGATTCCTCTTTATAAACGTCAATTCTGGATTGTGATATTTGCACAAACATTCAACCAAATTGACAACAGTGTGAAATTTGTGAACTTTGCATAAATCACCAACACACAAAGGTGAAACAAAAGAGTTTAGTTATTTTGTACAGTTGAGCGAAAGATTGAAAGCTTTAGATTGTTGAATAAAAAAAACAGTACAACAAAAAAACAAAAATCGAAACAATATAAGACCATAAATTTACTTTTAACCAAAATTCAAAAAATAAAATAACATAAATGATACGGCTAAATTGTGTGACTTAGCATATTAACAAAGATCTTTGCAGCGGAATGAATAATATTACCACCATCACCATGGATCCATTTATCCATACCATGTGGATCTATTGTTTTTTTCTTCGGTGTATTTTTTTTGGAACAATATGTTTAGGGATAGATTGGTGGCTGTGATTAAGAATCGAGAGATATTTCGGAAGGATTAGGGTTATAGGACCATGGTATGGGCTGATACCATGTTAGAATGGTTAAACCCATGGGTTTTATGTTTTATTAAGTGACCATTTATAATTGTGATTACATGAAACTCTAATAGACTTTAAACCCACAAGTAGCGTCGGGCCACATTTATCCACTAATACATTTTTCCATGCAAATGCTCAGTTGACTAATTAAGGAGAGTTGTTTTAATATTGCCATGGGTTTTAACACAACCCTTGACTAATAAGGTTAACCGGGACAGGTGTCGAGTGCGTAGAGTAAGGTCCTTAGGAAAGGTCTGGTTGCATAAAAAGATTAGAGTGTTCTAACCGTTTTTCATCTTTTGCATATGTGTAATATTTGAAATTGGTGGTCGATGGTAATAAAGTAAAGGTGTTGATGATATTACAACGAAAACCTCAACTGATTGTAAAAGACGAAGAAATAAAAACTTCAAGGACTAAATGTACATTTAATGATAGATTTTGGGACCAAATACGCATCTATTGCTAAAGTTTTGGACCAAAAGTGTTGATATGTAGTAAACGAGATGCTTGTGCCCGCATTTCGTTACGAAACGTTTGTTGGGCTTTTGTTTTAAAATATGTGGTTTCTTCACAAATATCCCTCTCGTGTACGTATCCATAGGGATTTTTGACTTGGTTTTATGTTAACATTCTGTCTGAATTTTCCGTGTTCAATATGATAATGTAGTTCACTCCAAGACTCGATCATCTTCACGATTTTATTATACATACAAAGAAGGATTTTTCAGTTTTCAACTTAAGATAAACTCCAAGGACTAAACCAAAACATTAAGATAAATTCAGTTTTCAACCACTTACTTAAAACACATATATTGCATAATCTTCAACAACCTTCACATCCCCCTTAAAAAAATCCGATCTTTTAAAACCCTTAACCACATTATCCTGAAAATACACTATATCTTGAAACATCATGTCCGTTTAAGATTTCTCATGAAAACATCTATGCCTCAAGTCCTTTTCGGTGTAAAATCTATCTTGAAAGAGTAAGTAAACACGTCTATTTCTTAAAGTACATCTATCACCGATATTCTGCACTTTAATTTGTGAAGCCGTTGAACCTTCATTTATAGACATCAACAGAAACTTATTATTAGTCGAGGAACCCTTGTGTTTGTGTGGCTAAAAGAAAGGTGTATCTTACCAGGGTCGAGTCTCGCCGCTATTTGTGGAGCGATTTTTATGGACTTGTACACAATAGTTCCTCTGATTGACGTATTTCGGTGACTTGGTTAAACCGATTTGTACCTAAACATGGGAAATAGGTTATTGCGTTAGTTAAGTTCGGAGGCTTTAAATACTTCTCGCCACAGCTTCGAACCCAATCAACATCTTAAATCCTTTTGGTACACTCACCATCTGTGAACACCATCCAAATACACACCATAATACCCCTTCTTAGCAACAGAGGGAAAAAACCTACTTGTTTTATAAAAAAAGACTTCCGGATTTAAGAGGCCAACACCACTGCAGTATGACCAATAGTCAAACTCAACCAAGATGTGCACGATGCGAGCGTCGACCCGCCGCCATATGAACATATGTGATTCGTGGTTGCTTTGACGAAAATGGAAACAGTATCGTTTGTGAGCAGTGAAAGTAGAATGTGTGTGAGACTTGTATTCTTTTAGGAAGGAAGCTTCGAGAGAATCTGAGAAAGGTTGGGGAAATCGGGCCGTCCATTCAAGTCCACTCAGCCCAAAACTCATCTGTATCCAAAACGACACAGACTAAGATACAAAACGGCATCCCAGAACTCACATGCATCCAAAACGACACAGACCAAAATACAAAACGACATAACACAAAGTGAAACGACGTCGTTTCCTTCACGGTTTAAAATATATATTTATTAATATGAATAAATTTGAAAACTGGCTAATAATCCTTGGGAATAATTTTAAAAAAAAAATAAAAAAATTAATGAAAAAGTTATCTTGGACCCGACGTAATGGGCTTGAGTTGTGTTGCTTATATATATGGATCTCAGCTCTCGATGAATACTAAAAAGTTGTCAAAGTTTTGGCGTTACGATATCAAAAGGTTAGTTCGATTTTCTTCTATTATTGATTTCTGGGTGTTTAGTTTACGTGGGTTTAATTCATAGTTCTAGATTGGGAGGGACATTTGTTACTAATTAATTGTTATCTATAATGATCATATAATGTTTTCTGTTTGTTGATTAGATATAAGTGTTCAAAGAAACGACCTAATTACTTCTAGTTTATGACCCTTTTATTCGATCACTATAACTTGACAGACATAGAAAAAACATCCTCAGATCCTAGCTCTCCTGGTTCTGTAAGTGTCTATGATTTCCGTTAGACAAATCGATAGGCATCGTTACAAGTTATGACATGTTTCTTTGCAGGTAATTAGTTGCTACTAATTGTGTAATAATGCCGCCGAAACCAGCTATCAATCGAATGGAACTTGTTGATGATTCTAAATTACTTTGGCAACGTAGAAGAATCGTGAGGGGCTGGAAGAATCCCGTCGAGGATTTCCCAGATGATGAAGCTGTTTTTACTAGTCTCTTCGGGGAGGAAACGTTCCCGGCCCATGATCTTATCTCCGAGGACGACTTCTTAGCTCGACATTCGGTACATTATTTGAACGATCTTGTTATTTCTGTGTATATTCCATGTTAAACATTTAGTCATCGTAATTACTATTTGACTCACTGTTTTGTTTTTCTTAACTAACTATATTATCCAGGAACCACCTAGTGGCATTCTTGGCTGGATCCGCCACTGGTGGAGGGGACCTGTTGGTGTTATTATAAAAATACCAATTGACTATCAAAATAGTACAGTAATGAAGGTTAATGTCCGGTTTCTATCCGAGACAGTGGGCAGTTTGAAAGATAGGATTGCTCAAAAGATTGGCGTGCCTGCGAACAAACAGAATCTCATCAGTCCAAATGCAACTGCCGGTGATTTGGAGGATAATTTCTCTCTTGCGTATTACAATGTTGGTGGCGATGATAACATGCTTTTTCTCTCTATAGAAGATAGTGTTGCCCGTCTCGCGTTGAAGAGCCCACATAACGGCATAAGAAGTGGATTTTCGAGACTCTGAATTGAAAACGTGTAATTCGATTTAGTTTTGGTTGATGTTTTCGAATCTTAATCTATTGAGTTACACTTGATTGTAAGGATTATGCAAACTTTATATTGTTTTGGTGCTTCACCTAAAGCTTCCCATTAGAAACTATGTGTCCGATCCGTGCGCCTTTTCATAGTCACGGGAAAGCTAATGTTGGGCGACATGTCTCGTCTAAAACGGGAAAATGTCATATTTTGGACAAACATAACTTAATTTTAGGCACGAAGACTATATCCATTTGCATAACCTATTTGAGGGAACTATTCGGGCACCCAACTTTGAGATGGATAAAATTAGGGGGCAAACCACTAATCATTAGAGAGTTTAAGAATTCAAGTGGTTAATAGTTATTGGTGTCGTCTTCTACTTTGTCAAAACTGTAGTATATTTTCTCGACTCCGAGAAACCCGTCTATCAACTTCTCATTAATGTTCTTAACATTCTCGTTTTTTATTGATAAAATATCTCTCGATGATATCACCCGAAGAACCCCTCACTGGTTCTCAAAGATGGAAAAACTGCATCGACCAAATCATCCTTTGATTTCGTCTTCATGTGTTTAGGGTATGACCATGTCTCGGGTATTCGCATATAGTTCCAATAACTGTTTCCTTTCTCCTTTTCTAACAAACAGTAGGAAATCTAAAAACCATCTCTTAAGAGCGCATTCGCAAGCCACTAACGGATCAACTCCCAGAGAGCGGATCCACAAGCCACACTATCGGATCAACTCCCAGAGAGCGGATCCGCAAGACATGATTAGCATATAAGAACAAAAAGCCTTTACCTGACAAAGGCCCATTCCGAGCACTCCCCGAAATACTAGGGAAACCTAGTATTTGGCTCGCCTATAAAAAGTAAACTATGACACTCTCACATGGTATGATTTTCTCACATATCCCGATACACACACATATCTTTAACAACATGAAATTTGACTCTCACATTGTAGTCTAATCGTGGGGTCTGTCCTCACGATAAGGCTAATGGATATTTGAGCCCATCCGTGATTGGCCCAGATCCAACTAGCACCTCGTTCCAGATTCTGTACTAACAAACACCCTTTGATCATCTAGAAGACACCAACTAGAGGATAGTCGACGGCTCGACGAGAAGTGGTATACCAAAACTTATATGAGAGGATAACCTTTAGCACGAGAAGGGATATCCAAGAGCTCCTTTTTACCCTTAGGTATAAATCCATATAACATTCTTTTGAGGCGGTTACTCATAGTTTTCACTTAGATTGATCATCCATGATTGCTATTTCAGGAGTTGCCAACAACTGATGACCTAGCTAGCAACCATCCTGTGAACACTGATAACACAATTATTACTGAAGATGCCTATGTTGATATGAACGTTGTTGATTCTAAAGCAAATCAAGGTGGTGACGCGTTACCTATTGTTTCTGCTCAGGATAATGGTCAAACAGGTCACCTGATGAAACTGGTGCAGCTAACACAGCATCATATGCCAATGGCATTGATCCAACCTTCTTGGAACTTGGAAGCACTATTGGCTGATCTCAGGACTGAATTTCTAGCTCCGCAACAAGCTCAATCGGTCCCAGCTCCAGTTGCTCCTCTCTCTACCCCTGCCCCCTTTACAGCCGAAGAAAATGATCCAGAGTTCTTAGCTGCTCTTCCTCCAGATATCCAAGCAGAAGTTTTAGCTCAACAACGCGCACAAAGGGTTGCACATCCAGCTGCAGGTCAGCCCATTGATATGGATAACGCTTCAATTATAGCTACTTTCAGGCTGATTTGTGTGAAGAGGTTTGAATATTCAACTTTGTGACTCGTCAGTAATACTTGATAGTTATTCAGGTATGCTTAGTTTTGGTAATTTTTTTGTTGTGATTTTTTAGGTTCTATTGACATCCTCAGAGGCAGTGCTTTCAGCATTGCCATCTCCTTTACTTGCCGAAGCACAAATGCTTAGAGATAGAGCCATGAGTCACTATCAGGCTCGTAGCTTGTTTGGACCACAGACTTAATAATAGGAGGAATGGGCTGGGATTTCATAGACAGACAGTAATCGATAGGGGTGTAGGCGTTACGATAGGACGAAGGACTTCTTCTCTACTAGAAAGCTTGAAAGTGAAGGAAGTTGAAGGAGATCCACTTTTGGATCCTGATGCTTTGAAATCATTGATCATGCTTCTACGACTAGCGCAGGTAATAAGTACTCCATCTAAGATACTAACAACTGAATTCTTAATTACTAGCTATAAATTATGTGATCATTTTGATGTCTTGCTGTCAGCCCCTTGGGGTCTTATGAGTCCTAAGTTTTGGGCTATTAGTACATTTCCATTATCGTGTAAAAATGATCACAAGTTATTTCGCAAGACTAGAATTTAGGCTTTGGGTGTTACAAGTCTTGAAATGTATCATGATAACAAGCAAGTACTATTCTGGATCAACACTCTATAAGTCTCAGGGAAGGAGTTGATAGAGAGACGCTTCATTTGAATAGGAATCGTTTTTCTATAAATATAAGGTGCCTTTGAAACTGAGAAAACAATCACATATTTTGATCTTTGACGTCAAACGTACTATCTCTTTTATATCGGGATTTATATGGGATGTTTGGTACACATGGATGGAACGAGAAGAAAGAGAATGGGACTCTTTCCATTCTTTGTTTGATGCACATTGTGATATAAAAAAATAAAATTCTCTCGGTGTGAGTTATACTTGCCGCTTCTCTCACAAATTATTGCAACCGATTTCTTAAAGCTTCTTCCTCCGATCTAATATTTGATTAAAGAACTAGTAAGGGCTAATACTTTTGGGTTCAAGTTTGTATCTTTGATGAACTTATGAGCACAGTGTTTATAGTTTGAGGAGAGAAGGCTTAAGGATTTGATCAAGAAGCATTCTGAGTTTATCAGCTATCCAATCTCTCTATGGGTTGAGAAAACTACTGAGAAAGAGATTTCTGATGACGACGATGAGGAGGAGAACAAGGATGAGGAAGGTAAGGTCGAGAAAGTTGATGAAGAGAAGAAAAAGAATACCAAGGAAGTGACTAACGAGTGGTTGTTGGTTAACAAACAAAAGCCTATCTGATGACGAGGACGAGGACGAGGAGGAGAAGAAGGACGGGGAAGGTAAGTTTGAGGAAGTTGACGAGGAGAAGGAGAAGGAAGAGAAGAGAAAGAAGAAGGTCAAGAAAGTGACGAGGTATCGTTGATTCTGAGGATCTTCCCCTTAACATCTCGCGCTGCAACAAAACAAAATTCTCACAGTGATCCACAAGAATTTGGTCAAAAAGTGCATTGAGATGTTCCAAGAAATTGCTGAGAACAAGGAAGATTACAACAACTTCTATGAGGCCTTTTCCAAGAACCTCAAGCTCGGTATCCATGAAGATTCTCAAATCAAACCAGGAACACTACTACTTTTAAACTCAAACTTCCCATAACTTTTTCTGTGTTAGGGCGCAACAACATTTTTGAAAATAACTGATTCTATATTCACGTAACATTTTAAGACATCTCATTAAACCGCACATCTTAGGGCCTGTTTGTTTAGTCTTTTCATTAAGTCTTGTAAAATTAAAATGTCTGTAAAAATATATGTTGTCTGTTTATAGACGGATTTATGATTGTTTGTTTTGTGTGCTGAATATAAAGTCTGAATTAGAGAAATGTACTATTGTGTCCTTTTAAATTAGTTAAATGGGTAGTTAGAGGGTAAATATGTAAAATAAAGATAATAAGTCATGACTTAATACAGAAAGCACCCTTCTGCTGGCTTTTTCAGAAAGTCGTTAGTTTATTTTAAGCACAAAACAAACAAACTACTTATAACTTAATCCATATTCCTTTTTTTTAATTAAGACTATATAAGTCCTTATCAAACACCACCTTATTCTTGTATGGTGTCTTTATACTTTTAATAAGTTATAGATTCGTTACAACATTATTTGGTTCTTGAGACATGTTCAACCACCAAACCGGTAAAACCGTATCTCTAATTACTACTTAGAAAACAAAATGTTAAATTTGTTACTAATAAGAAATTAATAATAAAGTATGGTAATGAAAGACAAATTCTTCGGCTATGGTGACAAACCTAACTTCAAACCAAAAATTAAAATGAAAATGTTAGATATAAGTCATTAAATCATAATTTATAAAATTGATGGCATTCATCTATTTTTTTATAACAAACTTTTCTAACAAATTTGTAACAAACTATTTTAAAAACTTTTATATTTGAAGTGAAATATCTTTTTACCTATCTATTTTTTCCATAATCTAATTTTATAATATTTTCTAAAGAAATAGCTAATTCGGGATGATACAGCTTGACTGTTAAAGAAGAGAGGAGATATAGCTCGACTGTTAAGGAGAGGAGGGGAGAGTTCGACGGCCCTAAGCCAACCCGAAAATTGTGTGCTCTTTAATTCAATATTTTTTTTACATATATTTGATTGAATTTTAGTTTTTTTTTCATTTTTAACTAGATTATCTTATTTAGATTTAACTTTATATACAATTTTATTTTAAATTTAGAAGAAAGCGAGTGGAGTGAAGAGGAAATGAAGTAAATTTTGTATATTCCTGAGTTGGAAAGAAATGTGAAAGATGACATAAACTTTTTGTGTTCCTAAGTTGGAAAGAAGTGTGAAAAACAAATAACTAAAAATAATTAAGTAAAGGAAAAGATCATTCCTCTCACTTTCTTTCCAAATCATCCCAAATTGGGAAGTAAATTAGGAGTGCAATTATAGAGTAATCTACTCTCTTTTACTTCCCTCTTCTATCCTAAAAAAATCTTAGAAACACAATTTTATATTTTCACATTTCCAAAACTTTCTCTTTCACTCCAAAATTAAACTCGAAAACAGAGTGATTGTCACTTGACGAATATTTTATATTTAATGTTTTTTTTCTAGACTTTTAAACAAAAATTATTAATTTTTTTATTGTTATGCTTTTATATGTTTTTTCCCGCTTTCGTTTAGCGTCTCCGCATAGATACTGTGAGCTTGCTTAGCGGCTAAAGATATTTTTCGTAAAGTCTTTCACGTAGAACCAATGCACGAGAGTAGCAAATTTTCGATCCTTTAACAAGTTTCCATAAAATTGTGAATTAGAATTTGGGCCCGGCTAATAATAGTCCACTAAGATTTGGGACATATTTGCTACTTGGAACAAGTTGTTGTTTTGGTAAAAATGGCCCAACATAAAAATTTGTTTTCAAATATAAGCAAAGCCTGAATCTGAAAATTTAATAATAGTTCGAGTAACAGCATAAACGCAATACATGACAAATATACTAACAGGCTAAGCTCAATTCAAACTGAATCATATGGTTGAAAGTTGAGTAAAAACCAGAATATATATGAAGATGTTGGGTGTGTTCTGTGAATGATGATTGTTACTTTTTAATAAATTCGAGCATGTTTCGTGAAATTATAATAGGTATAATAATTTATGATACTGTCATGTTCGAACGATGAAAACTAAAAAGTACCTTTACAAGAGTAAATTAGAATGTATGAAAAACACATTTAAATAAACAAAACGCCTCAAGCATACCAAAAACGTATGTAAATCAAAAGGTATAGTTGTTATTTGGTTCATATCGGGATGTTTGGCAAGAATGAGAAGAAAGGTTTGATACACTGAACTGGAATGGAAACAAAGAAAAAAATGGATTTCTTGACTACTGTCTTATGTAGGGGCGCGCTATTTGCAGAACCTTTTTTTTGGTACAGAACTTACAGAACCTGTTTTTTACTCCTAATAAAGCATGATGTATATCCTATTAATGCATGATGGCATTTTTGAAATTATTTTGTACTTATTTTGGAAAAGTAAATAAATATAAGGGCAAATCAGGTATTTTGGTTGTCGATAAATTTTGACTTTTTTTTATTTTTCAATTAAAAATTCGTTTTTTAATTTTAATTTTCACATTTTTTTTTTACTTTTTAAAATTATGTTTTTAAAAACTTTAATTTTTTATTTATTTTATTTTCCTGTTTTCATTATGTCCATGTTACAGTTTTATTTTTAAAAGAGTGCATATGTGTTATTTAAAATAATATAGTTTTACATACCATCTTTGCGCAAGATTCCTTTGAGCTTGACTTTTTTTTCCTTAAATTGACGTGTATGTTTTAAGGTATATTATATTCAAAAGTTATATACACAATACATAAACATGTATGTTTCACATCTCTAAATTTATAGTAAAAATAAAAACATAGATGCATGACGCCATGATATCAATTGAAGTACAATCCAAATACAAGTAACAAATGTACATTGTTAAATATAGACGTGCATCGCTTTGAGAACATATATATACGACTTCGAGAACATGTATGTTCGGCTTCGAGAACATGTATGTTCGGCTTCGAGAACATATATGTTCGGCTTTGAGAACATGTATGTTCGGCTTCGAGAACATGTATGTAAGGCGACAAGAACATGTATGTAAGGTTACGAGAACATGTATGTACGTCTTCGAGTATGTACGTCTTCGAGAACATGTATGTGCGTCTTCGAGAACATGTATGTACGTCTTCGAGAACATGTATCCTCGCCATCTACACAGATCATCCTCATCATATACGGTCATTCCCTCATCAGTTACCGTCATTCGTATGAAGTGCGCAACCAAAAACCTAATCATAATCCAAAAACATAAATGCTCAGTTACAAAACCATTCACAAACATAAGAAAATAAACGACAAAGATTAATTTAAAGGAAAACTAATTCGATTAACCTTTTACAGATAGCTTACTTTATATATGATTTCCATTATACAATATATCTCATATAAAAAAGATATCACATGAATAAAACAATAAACAATTGAAAAAAAACAAGATACCTTTTGATTACGTTCATCACATGTCAATATGTACCATGTAATATATAAATATATAACTACGGATAGAGATATCCAAAATTCATATTATAATAATTAGATTGCTTGTTAGCTTTATGTTCCATTTTTTTGTATAATTGAAAACTAGTTCCTATAATAGTCACATATTGTGTACTACACCTACAGAGTGCTATTATAAGGTAAGTATGTCTAGCCACTATTATCATTATATTAACAGTTTATCAAACTCTTGGTGTACCTTAGTAGCTCTTTGTCATCTGGAATATCACCACAATAACTTAGACAAATGCAACTCTTCAATTAAACACAACCATAAAGATCCGATCTGTTTGAATCGAGATAAAATTTGGTGGGTTTAGTTCTTTTCGAATCGAAACTAAAGGCTTTGTGATGGTAGATTCACGACGGGCTACGGTGTGGGTTTTGTTTCGGTGGAATCGAAACCACAAAAGAGTAGTGGAAGACGAAAACCCTATGGACAGCGACGACCGGATGCTTACCTGTGGGTATAGATATTTATGGTGATAGATCTAGAAAAAAAAAGAGACGGCGGTTGTTTTTTAGAGGAAAAGAGGATATAGGTGTATTTTGTTGATAGATCTAAAAAAAAGTGACCGACGGTTGTTTGTGAGAGGAAAAGATTTCTTGGGCTATTTAAAAGATAATATAATAATCTAAATGAAGCTATTTTATGAAGAAACTAAATACCTAATTTGCCCTTTAATTTTTTATTTTATTAAAGTAAATGGTAAATATTTTCAAAAGTACTCTTTTGCATTAATATAGTGTACATTATGCAATTATAGGAGTAAAAGATTGGTTCTGTAAGTTCTGTACCAAAAATGTGGTTCTGTATATAGCGCTTCACGTCTTATGTATATATTATTTCTACTAACTTCTAATTTATAAAAAGCTTGTTTTAATGTTAAAAAAATAACCTTTCAATAATTTTATATTTAAATTAGATTGAAGTGCAAAAATCATCCTCGTGTATATCGAAAAATCAAATTATATCCTTCTTTAGTATTTTGGACATCAACTATCTCTCTCTTAGTAAACCGTCCATCATACATCTCTCTGGATGGATGACGCAAATGTTTTTCTCGTAAACAATTAACAAGGTTTGAAAGAGAGGGTATTATTGTCTTTTTCATTTTCCAATAATTTATGGTGAACCTTATTAAAACTTGTTTCGAAAAAAGAAATATTTTTGAAAAAAAAAGTTTTATTTTCGAAAAAAAATTATTTTTCAAAAAGAATTATTTTTCCGAAACAAGTTATAATAAGGTTTACCATATATCACTGGAAAAAGAAAAAGACAATAATACCCTCTCTTTTAAACTCTTTTATATCTTAACGAGAAAAACATTTACGCCATGGGTCCAGAGAGATGTATGATGCATCGTTCACTAACAGAGATAATTAGTGTTAAAAAACTAACGAAGGATGATGTAATCCGATTTTGACATACCAATGGATGATTTTGCACTTCACTTTAAGTTATTATAAACAAAATCTAGAAACTAGCATGTTTGGTTCGCATTTTGTTTTTAATGGAATTGTAATATTTGGAATGAATTTTAATTTGTTATAATTTTAATTAAAAAAATGAATGTGTTGGAAGTAATAGATTAAATATGAAATGTGTTTGGTTGAGTCTCAACGTAATGTAATTCAATTTTTTTAATAAAACTTTAAAATTTAATAAAAATAATAGTTAAATAAAATAAAATAATAAAAACAAAATAACAAAAATATAAATAAATTGAAATAAAATAAAATTATTATTTTAATAAAAATTATTATTTTAATAAAAATTATTATTATTATTATTAAAATAAAATAATAATAGTTAATTTCATTTTAATATTTCAAAATTATAATAATAAGAATATTATTAGTACTACAATATTCGAATAAATAATAATAATAATTAAAAAAAAATAGTTAATTAAAATATAAAATTATAAAATTATAAAATTATAAAATAAATAATTATAAACAAAATATAAAATATAAAATAAAATAAATATTATATAAAATAAATTTAAAATTAAAAAAAGAAAAAAGTATGAATTAAAAATTAATAAATTTAAAAATAATAATAAATAATAGTAATTAATAATAATAATGGTGGTTTAAAGTATAAAATTACGAATTTCGACGTAGAATCAACCTGACCGAATCATCAAATCAAATCACGAATTTCACCATTGACTCGACCCAATTAAGTCATCGGCTTACCGGTTCGAGCTCGTTAACGTCTACTTATTTTTAAATTGTACCATCTCACCACAAGTGAATCCTCCACATCATCATCTTCAGGCCACCTGAGCTCCTTCGGTGATGTTTTCCGGCGAAAAGATTGGATTTTGGGAAATGGGTTTTCTTCAGTTAGTTTAAATGTTAATACTACTAACCATTTCTGGTTGCTGCTGTTGCTGCCATGGTTTCAAGGTTTGTGCAACTAGCACACATCTATGCTTAGCAAGGTTGCACCGAAATGGGAACGGAACGGGGATACGAGAGCGATACGGGAACGAGAATCGGCAAAAATAAACAAATAAAGATACGGGATCGGCATGGATACGACAATAAAAATATATAAAGAAAAGATCACTTTTAAAGACATACATTTATGTTTTATCTTCTTAGTATACCGTATAGATGAAGCCAAATAGACATTAAATAATAAGTATCATAAAGAAAAAACTAAATAAAACGCGTACTTTTAAAAAAGAATTGATCATTAACCGATCATTAAAGTTGGGCAAAAATGGCAAATAACATTTACGTCTCATGTTGTTGGGCTTATTTTATAGGCCTTTTTAGTTTAAATGTAACAATTTCTAATCGTCTATATCGTCGTCTTCTTCGTACACAACACCAAACCTGAACTATAAACCTCCATAGAAAAAAACCATGGCTGCCAATCGTGTGGCACGTGCTACACGTAGCCAAGCAATAGATCCGCCATGAAACTGGGCTTAATAATATGAATCGTTGCCAGAGTCGGTCAAAAAACGCTCCCTTCGATTTGGAATCGGTCAAGATTCGATCCTGAGCCGAATCGCCGGCGATCCTGATCCCGACCCGCTCCCAAACGGATACGCCACCTTTCTGGGCGATCCCGTGCATCATAGACCAACTTTGCCTGCGTCCTCTCCTATTAAAACCGAAACACCAATATATATAGGAATAATAGTCTGTAGGTCCTCTCCTATTAAGACTATCACAATCTAATGAGTCAGGGGTAATTTATTCATCAGGTGGCGTCAATTCATCTCGGGATATGGAATCGGTATCTGGTGGGAGCTTTGATGTGGCACATTTCTATAGGTTTGATGCTCCTGTTCTTCCATTTGATCATGCATTTGGTGACAGAGTTGGCGGTGCAACAGCACCACCCCCTCTGATTTTTCTATTGGTTTGGAGTCGTTCCCCACCACAAAGAGGAGCAGGTGATGGTCGGTCGGTGGACTGATGATGGTCAACCGCAAGCAGGTGGTCTTGTTGTTGCTATTGCGCATGCTGTCGAAGAGCATTTCATGTCTCAATCACACAGTGTTGCTTGTTCATCAAGTTATGTTGAGAGGAATTCTTTAAATTCAGAATCTTTAGCCAATGATAATCAGCAGGTAGCAGAGGGTGCAGATACCGACACACATCAGAGTGATCCAGATACTATTCATCAAGAACTTAATCATAGTGTTGAAAATGCTGAACACTCCGGAGAACAATCACATGGACCCACCCCTGATGTTGAAAATAATGCACTAGATAGCATGGAAATAGGCGAGGGTAATGAAAGTGTTAATGAGCAACAAGTATATCTTGTTGTTTAGCTTCAAAATCTTTTCACGTAATTTGCTTGATGCACTTAGATGGAGCATCCATGACTGCTATTTCAGGAGTTGGCAGCAACTGATGACCTTGCCAACAACCATCAAGTGAACACTGATAACACGATAATTACTGAAGATGTCGATGTTGATATGAACGTTGTTGATTCTGAAGCAAATCAAGGTGGTGACGGTTACCTAGTGTTTCTGCTCAGGATAATGGTCAAACAGGTCAACCTGATGAAACTGGTGCAGCTAACACAACATCAAATGCCGATGACATTGATCCAACCTTCTTGGAAGCACTACCCGCTTATGTTAGGGCTGAAGTTCTAGCTTCACAACAAGCTCAATCGGTCCCAGCTCCAGTTTCTGCTCCTTCCTCTACCCCTGCCCCTTCTACAGCCGAAGAAATTGATCCAGAGTTCTTATTTGCTCTTCCTCCAGATATCGAAATACTTTGATCTGAAAGTGTTTGACACGATTCTCAGAATATATTGATCCACCAAATATGTAACATTAATGTATTTGGAAACAGGATTCACAGAATGTGGAAGCTTGTTTTGAGCATTGACGAGGATAGTGCTGATGGTGATGTCGACATGCCTGCTTTAATAATTTTCTGTGTTAGTCATAAACTCATGAAGCCAGTTTCATGTATTATATCAAGTACAACAGATACAAAAAGTTCAATTTTGATAGATTGTTTTTTATTAAATCGAAACACAATCTCGTCCCAAAGTGAATTGCACGAAATAAGACATAATTTAAATAAATATTTTCTTACTTAAGAAAATACAAAGTACAGATAATTCAAATCGAGTCCATTTCATGTAAAATGATACATCCAGTCTTAGGAGTTTATGGCTACATTCTCATTCTCGTACCGGTGTCCAGTTTGGTCCTCTTCTTTGTCACTTGGGACCTCCTCGTGCCGTATCCGGACTAGACCAGAGTCTGAGCTCGAGTCAGAGCGCACAACTGAAAGTTCGACTACGATAACACGCTTAGGTGACATATTGATGTACACGTAATAACACGCTTTGATTATTCCGTGTTCATCAACATATCACTTAAGCGTGTTATCAGAGTCGAACTTAAGCTCAGAATGTGGTCCTAATCCAGACTCTGGCTACGATCACGAGGACGTCCGAGCGATGACGACGAGGACCAGTGGCGGACCCAGAAGTAAAACTAAGGTGGTTCCTCTATGTAAACGAGATAACAAAATAACGGGTCAACGAAATCGGGTCGCTTGGATGGGTCGGGTTTAATTCACAGAATTACGTCGTTAGTAGTTAGTACAACTTCAGAATATGTATACCTTGTTAAAGCTTGTATTATATAACCCGTAATAAGTTTGGATAGTAAAAATGTTGATATGAAAGACTATAGAATACAAATCCAGTTCTATTGCACAAGACCGGTTAACCGGTCCGGTTTATTAATAAACTGGGACCGGCCCGGTCTCTAGTCAACGTCCAAAAAACCGGTTCGTCCGGTTAACCGGTTTAAAACCGGACCGGCTGGGAGCTCGAATATACAGACCGGAAGAACCGGTCCCAGACCGGTTTTGGCCGGTTAACCGGTTCCGGTTTATTATTATTTTTTTTTATTTTTTTTTATATTTTGAATTGTTATTAGCCTTGAACCATATTGAAAAGAAACACATCACTTTTATTAAACATAACATCACGATACATTGATACAATACATAGGAAATGAAAAAAAACAATACAAATACATCGAAAAGAAATACGTCGAAAGGAAATACATCAAACACAATACATCGAAAAGCTACACGGAAAGATGGTTTTCATCTTCGGATCCGAAAACATAGCATCCGCAATAGCAGCTTCGTCACATGATAGTTATTCATCGGAAAGTGTGGGTATTTCACCAATTGTCACCTCTTCGTCGTAAACCGACTCTTCAAAGTCAACCGAGATTTTAAGATTTGCTTTGTGTTGTATACGATCGGCCGCGTCCAAATAATCTTTCCAACACACGCACATCTCCAAGGAGGCCGGAGTTAGTCTTGTTCTTCGGTTTGATAGCACCCTTCCACTTGTAGAAAAAGCGGATTTCGAAGCTACCGAACTAGCTTGTACCGAAAGTATATCTCGTGCCATTCGAGATAGAATTGGAAACATAGGCTCTTGTTCTTTCCAAAACGCCAACACATCAAACTTTGAAAGCTGATCTGGATCCATACCCGCGGTCCAATTGCGGGAGGTATAAATCACATACTCGCTATTCATCAATTGTTCATTTCGTGCCCTTTTGGTTGCTTTATCTTGTACCAATTGCCACAAACTCGTACCTATGTTCCTTGAACGCGAAGAAGACGATGAGGCACCATCATTTGAAGGAGGTTGGTTGCCATACGTTTCCGAATAAAAGTTCCACAAACTTTTGAATTGTTCATTGAAAGTTTTTATTGCATCTCTTGCAAACCACACGTTTGAATCAAAAAGCTCCAAGTCATCCGAAATTAATTCGATATAAACCTCTACCCCGTTTAAGTTAATGCATGGATTCAAAGCGGCGGCACAAGTAAGAATAGGTGGGAATTGTCCAAAATATTTTTTTTAGCTTTTCTTTCATTGGAAAAACCATACTTGCATAAAAATCACCATTTAATTCAAATTCACTTAGTTTTTTGCACATTATAGCGATTTGTTGCAAGACATGGCATTGTAAAACACTTCAAGTAACTTGGTTATTTTTTCAATATGATCCCAAGTCTCGGGTGCAAATCCATATTGGACTAAACCATTTTGATGCAATTCGTCATGAAAGTATTGCAAAGTTGTCTTTTGTTTTAAAGCACTTAGAAACATAAGATAAGTGGAATTCCATCTAGTAGGAACATCTCAATTAGGCCCTAAAAATGGTTTTTGTGCCTTTTTACAAGCCCTCATATACGCAACATATCTTGCATTCCCCGCTTTAAAAATATCTTTCATCATTTGTTTAAAAGCTTCTTTCATGTTACTTATCGGGGCCGCGTCTAGTCCGTCTTGCACAACCAAGTTAATGATGTGTGCAACACAACGACTATGAAAATATATGCCATTAACCGGTGGTTCGTATTTCATCTTTAATTTACCCATGGCATTTGTATTGTTGCTAGCATTATCCAACGTGACTGAAAAAACTTTATTTTCCAAATTAAACCTTCTTATGACTCTAACTAACTGATTAGCTAAATTCTTTCCCTTGTGAGGACTTGGAAAATTTTCGAATGAAATGACCCGTTTCATCATTTGCCATGTTTTTGGATCAATCCAATGTGCGGTGACACACATGTATGATCCGGTCAAACCATGAGGGGGGGGGGGGTCCAAATATCCGTAGTTAAATTTACACAAGTATCCAAGTTTAAAAAATCATCTTTTATTACTTGTTTAGCCGCTTTCCATAATTTCATAGCATCACGTTTTAGGGTAGTGCGACTTACATGGTTGCACTTTGGTTGAAGAGTGTTTTGAAACACCCTAGTGATACGCGGGTTGTCAAAGTGGTTGAACGGCAGCCCCTCTTGAATCACCATCCCGGCAAATTGTTCTCGAACCAAATCCGGATTATAAGAAAATATACTCCCGTCTCGACTCATAGAAGCTTGACCCTTTGCCGGAGTATTCTTGAGCGTCGGACAATGTTGTAGATGAGCCCTCAACGACGAGTTGGCACCGGGCACCAAGAAACCAAAGCAATGCTTACATTGAGCCTTTTTAAAACCGTTTGATAACAAAACGTAGGCGAACTCGCTCCAAACATCGGCGGTATGATTGTGTGAAAGAATTTCAACAACCGTGGGTTTGGGTTCCTCGGGTACTTGTGTTGTTGAACCAACACCGGTAGTAGATGAATTAGCTCTTTTAGACATAGTAGTGAAGTGAAGAAATTCGGGTTTGAATTTGATTGAAAATAGAAGTAGAAAGATAGAAATTGTGTTGTGTGTTTAAAACATACACACAAAAGGGTATTATATAGTCAAAAAAATTAGCCAAATGGGTCCCAAATTACCATACAAAAGCTGCCCCATTAATACCAAATGGTCCCACCCGAAAATTCAAATTTCAAAATTTGAAATCCAAATACACGCTCCTAACCGGTTTAAACCGGCCAAAATAAACCGGTCCCGGTTAACCGGTCCATAAACCGGTTGTAAAACCGATTTTTTCTCCAAAAACAGGAACCGGTCAGGAACCGGCGGTCACAAAATAAACCGGGACCGGTCACAACCGGTCCCGGTTACCGGTTTTTTTCATAAACCGGTCAAAATGTGCACCTCTACTCTTTGGCTTGCTCACCTACGAGTTAGAAGTAAACATATTTCCGTAGCATGATTGGAACCAGAAGAAAGCAGATGTCTAAGTAAACAGAATGTAATTTCAGTCACAGTAGATGTCAATTTGCATTGTGGGTAACAAAAAACTTGATCAAAGCAAAACATTGACAAGTTCGCATAGAGATGATGCAAACATCATAAGGAACCGTTCATCATAGAGATGCAGTCGTTCATCATCCTCCCAAAGTTATGATGCTCATAAAGAAGAGCGGTTCAAAGAAGTGAAAGCTCTAAAATCAATCATGGTACGACGAAAACACTTCTATGACGACAAAGCCAATCACTACCAATGGTACACCTACATTCAACTCACAGCAAGCAAGAAAAGACTTGTAACCAGCATATCACAACCTAACACTTTGCTCTCAAATACAAATCATACAACTTATATTAAAGAAACAACTGTTTACATCAGATTCAGTGAATCACTACATAAAAATATAACTACAACGGTGGCCTTATAAGACACTCATTTGTAAAAATCTTGTAGGCACTTGGGAAGATCCGTAATATGCCTTTACACTCTTCATAAACCGACAAAATAAACCCGGAAATTTGTTACCAAAAACTCTTCCATGATATCAGCATCATCATCCAAATCATCCTTCGATGTCTTGGTTCCATCTGTAAATCTGGACGAGAATCTGTAAATCTGGACGGGAAGGCGGATCTATGTGTGTACCTATTTCTCATAAAACGTGTGAATTTAACGAGTGTATCGTGTGCTTGATTTTGCTCTTGGAAACATTAAAAGTCGATCAACAGGCGAGGAGAAGTGGTTGCACAAACACCCTGGTGAAAAAAATAGAGTATAAATAAAAGAAGATGATACAAAATAAGGCTGTAAAATTGAGATAGATCTAAAGGCTTACCTGGTGATAACTGATCGATATTTCTGATCTTGACCGAGTGGTTCGTGTCTGAACTTATCTCAACAAGGTGATTATCCGTATGCAATCCGCGAACCCTTGAAATAAGAAAGTGAGCTAGATCTAAAGTACGAACGTATAGCTTACCCGGCTATTATGAAATTAGTTTAGTTCATATATGAAAATCGAGATAGATCTTGTATCCTAAAACAAAAGCAGAGGATTTTCATCAACAACACTTAGACCAAAAATTGTTGCTTTCTTTCTTTGCAACTTGCTTGGATAATCTAACATAAACACAGATCTGAAATGGTTAAAGATGTGAGATGATGAAATGTTTACAGATGGCGGCTGCAGTGTTTGTTTTGTCAAGTAAAATTAGGGTATATGCTTTAAATAGAGAGTTTTTAGGGTTTCTTCTGGATAATCTTCACCAAAAAGACAGATATGAGATGTGTAAGATGAACTGTTTTGAAATGCGTAAGATGGAGGCTGCTGTTTTTAGGTCTAGGGCTATGTTTGGCGCGTGAGCTTATCAGAGCTTATCGTAATTTGAGCTTATTGTTTTTAAAAAATAAGCTACTATTAAAAATAAGTTTCGTTTGGTTGACAGAGCTTGAGGGAACTTATTAAAAAAATAAGCTCCTAAATGACATGCTAGTTAAAGTAGCATGTGAAATAAGCTAAGTTGAATGCTCCAGTATCCAGCTCCAGCAACCCGCTTCAGCAATGCGCTCCAGCTCCTAGCAATACCAAACACACCCTAGGTTTGATAAAAAAAATGTTTGTATGCGAAGTGTGTGAAACCCTAACCCCCTTTTCTAACCTTATCAATTTGTGTATTGGGCCGAGGCTTTATAAAACTACATTTGGCTGGGCTATATGGTTAGTTATTGGGCCTAAGTAGTAGTAGTCTTTATGATTTTATAATATATACGAGTCGGTCTAGCCCATATAAAAAGATATTGGGCCGATCCGTTAAGCAATAAGGCAAGTTGGACTCGTGTTTATTGGTGATGTATTTTTCTCACTTCGTCTTAATCTCAAAAAATGTGCGAATTTGATCGAGTCGAGTTAAAATCACTTTTTTGCTACCTTTACCAACATTTGTACTTGTAAGACAAAATAACACACAAGAGACCTATTTGCGGAACTGGTCAATCACGTAGTACACGAGACTTTAATTAATTATACAAAACTTAATTCTAATAATTGATTAATTCAAAAGCCCAATGAGATCTATACTTTGATAAAAATACTACCCAACATTGTTGCTTTATTTCTTTGCAGCTTGCTTTGGATAATCTTTCTTGAATAAGATGTGAGATGATGGTGGCTGCAATATTGTTAGTTTTGTCAAGTAAAATTATGGTAGATGCTTTAAATAGGGGTGTTCATCGGTTCAGTTTTCGGGTTTATGGGTTGTATGGTTAGGGTTAATCGGTTTGAACATTTTCAAAGTTAAAACCAAAACCAATCAAAACTAATTATATTACTGGTAAAACCAAACTATAAACCAAATTAGAATTTGGTTTGGTTTCGGTTTAAACCAAAAAACCAAATTCAAGTAAACTTCAGTATATAATCTAGAAGCCAAAAACAAAAACCTATTTTTTCAAGTAAAAATAACAAATTATAAACTCTTAAATAAATTGACAATTTTTTTAAAGAAATCTAAAGGGTTTAGAACTTAACATAAATAATAAGAAATAAAGTAAAGAAAAATTTCTTTGAAAAAAGTCTTCAGAATTCTCATTAACTTGAATAGTCCATTTTCACGCATCCAAACATATGTGAAACTTCAAACTCACTCCATATGTGAGAATATGAATCAAGTAGAAAAACTGTAGCTCAGTTGCTCGGGATATACATCAATGTTTAGTCCGGTGAGTGGTTAGTTTGTAAGACAACTACTTAAGATAATAAGTTATAAAATATGTATATATAGTTACAAATTTCATGTGTATAAAGTTATTCGGTTTTTTCAGTTTGGTTTGGTTATATTTTTGTCAAACCATAACCAAACTAAACACCAATTAAACAATTTGGTTCGGTTTCAAACCAAACCATACACCAATTAAAATTTTTGGTTCGGTTTGATCCGGTTTACTTTCGGTTTGTTCTGTGTTAAACCAAACACCGAACACCCCTAGCTTTAAATATGGAGTTTTTAGGGTTTCTTTAGATTTGGGTTTTTTTTAATCTATTTGGGCCAACCTATTCTTTCATATCAAACCAACCTCGCCGACCTTAACCGAAAATAGTTTACAACATTTGGGTTGTCTGTCTACAAGTTTTGTGATTTGGGACAACTAACCATGCTCATGTCCAAAGTGCAATCGTAGCTTTTCAACAACTAATTACTTACCAGAAATTTAATTTGATTTGTAATTATTATGTTTGTGTGGTTCCAAACAAGTAGATGTGTAACATTTCGATCATGTTTAGTATAAATGTGCTATAATCTGGCTTGACAATGTCGACCTAAGTCTATCGCGAATACATATGTTGGTTATTTTAAATTTGATTATATTTTGGCTCGACACAAAGTTAACATTGTGAAAATGAATTATAATTGATGGGATCTAAGTATTTATTATCTAATTATTTTGCATTTCCATGCGCATTAATCTTGTTATCTATACTCTTTATAAATGAGCAATCCTATTGTTGAAAAAGTAAGAAAAATTAAGATAATTTGATATCTATGGAAACATGAGGAAAATTTACCTATAGCATATTATTACACATTTCACCACCTATTAAACTTAATACACATGACTTTGGAGATGTTAATCAAGACACCCAACTGTTTCAAACAAACAAATATGGAATGTTGAATTAAACTTATGAAACGCCACAACTAAAATGAAACGCATTTAACTTTTTACAACCTGGCAGTAATGAGCACAACTTTTTCAAAACTTTTTGAATTTTGAACTAAAACCCTTAATGAAATACCTATATAAACCACCTGTCATATAGGTTAAATCCATTCACAAACACTTCTAATTTCACTATCTATAACTCACAATCTCTGTATTTTTGTTTGTAGACAAATGACGAAGGTGATTCGCTTGATGGTGTAATTGTTGTCAGATCCGAGACGGGTAAGGACGAGACGGCTAAGGACGAGCTTGTTCTTGATGGAACTAATATTGAACTTGTTTCACAATCTTGTGCCCTCATTAACCGGGTATCTTTTTTTTTAAATTTAGCATAACTTTCTATTTGCTCTTTTCCATTTAACATTTTTAATGGTCCTTTGTACTGTTTTGTATGTGCAGAAATGCTATGTGAAGAACAAGGATATCAGAAAGTTTAATGATTGTATTTACATAAGTGACAAGGCAATATTGATGGCTTAAGTTGGTTCAAGTAGTGAATTATCTTTTTGTTTTGAAAATATTATTGGCTAGAGGATTATCTTTGTAACATCTTTGTGTGGGATTGTATATTCAAGTTTTGATCTCTTTGGAATATTATTATTCATCATATTTTGTTCTTGTAGTTTTTTTCTAGAATGATACGGTGTGGTTCTAATAGATCGAATAACTCATCTTGTCGTAACTACATCACTTTATCTACTTCATTAATCCGGTATTGAGTTTTATATCATTTTAGCTCCAATTAATCAAATCACCCCTTTCCCTCGTAATGTTTTATATATCAAAACCAAGTCTCGCTGATGTTGTTGGTTGCATGATTCCATTCATAGTTTGACTATGCTTTCTTTATCCTTCATTGGTTTGCCTTTGGCACAAGTAAACTTTTAAGTTTTCATATAAAGAGTTTCTAAGTTTACTACAACTCTATCTCAGGAAATTATACCAACTCTATCTCAGGATATTATACCAACTCTATCTTAGGAATATATTACCTATGTTAAATGTATACACTTGCAATACTACATCTATGTTAGGATACTATTGAATTTTAATATACACGGCTGGAATTCTGTTATATTAGAAAGTCAAAACAAAAGGTAATGATAAACGGCAAAACTTTCAGAAAAATAACCAGTTCAAAAAATTATGAACACCCATTAAACCTAGATTATGCATTTGATAATAATTGTATATGTTTATGAATGGAACCAGAAATTTTAGAGTGGAAATGGGCAGACCCTCAAGACGTCATCGAACATGCCATCCTTCTTTAAAACTTTCTTGGAGATGTGTTATGTGACATATGGATCGATCTAATAATAATAGGCGGTGGACTACAAAAGGCCTGACATACGAAGAGGTTATAAAAATGTTTTAACCTCACTTATATGATGGTGGAAAAGCAATCGCAAAATGTACGTCCACAGAATGGTGAATGTGTCAAGCGAGGTTGGTGTTTCTAACAAATAGTTACTATAGTGTAAGCTTTTCTCTGAAACCAGAGTTATTGTGTGTTCTCTCAGTTTAGTCTCGTTTATTCATAACAATAAGTTACTCCCTAATTACACTTTTTTGCTTTATTCTTTAGTGGTTATTTCGTGCATCAGTTTTACAGGCCATTATGATGAAATATGATGCACGTTATTCCTCTATTTTTGTAACATTTGGCCTTACTAAGATACAATGTATCTTTTGACTCGTTATCTTAGTCTCTAAACCGTGATTTGTTGAGGTTGAATGATGATATCTTTTATGCTCCTATTGAACCTGAAAATCCAATTGTGTTATAAGTATATAGATGGCAGTACTAATTTTTTTATTATGAAGCTAAACAGTTAACAAGTTGATCTATTTTGTCAAGAGCCCTTAAATTAAAAAGTTGAATTAGATTTGCGTTTGTACACGTTAACTAAATAATCACACAATATAACGTTGATATAGAATAACAACCTGACATAAAAAAAGATTTTGCTCGATGCTGATAAACATTCATTTTCTATGTGTGTGGTGCCTTGTGAATTAGAGAAGAACTAGGTCTCTACCCGTCCGATGGACGGTTTTATTAATAAGTTTTTAAAGAACGGTAATTAATTACTACGCCACCTATCTGACAAAAAAATATGGGAATTTTGCAGCCAAGGACTCGAAAACGGGTCTACCCCTCAACACACAACGCATCAGCCATCTTGCAAAGCCACTGAAATGTAACAAATATTGATCATCTTATATTCATGTTTGACCTCAAACATGTAAAAGGAGAAGCATACTTCTGCCCATCATCAATACGAAGGTCAAGTAAATGGAGACACTTGGTTATATTTGAAGCTCTCTTCATTGCAATGAGTATAATAAACTTTCTTTTTGTTTATAAACATTTTTTAAACGGAATAGACATAAGGCGAAGGATAATTATATTCCTAACACGTAAAAGCTATATCACGTTATGAATGTATGTTTGTGCACATTTAAACGTATAAACGTTTTTCATGCAATAATCTGTGCCAATGTTATGCTTTGTGGTGTGCATATTTGGTGCAATATATTCTCATTACAAGACTATTCAACAGATAATTCACTTTTTGATACGAATGCGTTTTGTTTCTGTAAAGTGAAGTAAGACCGGTTAAATGATACACCGTAATAATTTTGTCCTATCTTACGACTGTTTGCAACATTTTATCTTTTCATTTTTTATTTTAAACGTTAAATTGAACACTTACCATAATATGACATATCGTCAATTATTTGCTCTTAAAAGCTTCTGCCGCTATGCGCGGGTACTTGTCTAGTATATATTACATATAATGTAAAAGTTTTAAGTAATCCAATAAATAAAACATAATGTACAACTTATTAATGAAAATAAGAAACTAAGAATTAAGTAATACAACATATTAATGACTATGTACAATCACAAAAACATAAGAACTTTTACAACACATTAAATTTAAGACTATCATTAAAACGTAATTAATATTATAGTTAAACATCTCATTATCACAATATACAAATAAAACAACATACTGTACAAATGTCACTTTATTTTATTTTTTTAATTAATTAATAACAATTAATATATAACTAATACACCACATTACTCAAATATATAATTTTATATTCATTTTACAGAACTATTTAAAACATATATATCTACACTTTTAAATATCAAACCAGATTAACTGGTTCAACCGAGAACCAGAGTCACCATCGATTTGGCTAGACAATTAGATAAATCTATATAAACTTTAAATTTGTTTTTTAGATGTTGTTGATAAAAAAGCGTAGATTTAAAATGTTGTCAACCAAAATGATGTTAAAAGGTACCTAAAACTGTAATGCGCGAATACTTTACTAGTTTATTATTAACTACTCAGTTATTATTACGTTAAACACCAAAAACGTTAAATCAAACTAATGAGATGCGTGTTCTAAATGAATAAAGAATATTATTGTATCATAAATCATACTAATACTGAAATGACCATTAAAAAAAGAACACTATCTGTTATGCATTTGCAATTTTACTAAGAGTATTATTAGTTCGTTTATATATGCGCATTTGCTTTATTCAAGTATGAAACCATAATAATCTTTATCTTTACAACTTATAAAGGTTGTATCTTTTTTTGTCAAAAAATTCTTCATTCCTATAATTAGTAACTTTTCTTAACACTGGCTTAAATACATTCTCAATATTTCTACAAAAAGAAACCACCTACAATGGAAAATAGCTGTACAAGTTAATGAATTTCTAGTAATTATAGAATGTCAATTAAACCTTTTATTCTTCACAATCCCCTCATTGCCCTCATTCTGACTTTTTTACACTGTTTGTTTAAAAACACATACAACAAAAATTCCTCTCTGTTACTACAGATCCACCACCGCTGCCAACAAAAACCCTAAACCAAAATCGCTCTGTCATACCATAAACAAACCGTCGTCGCCGTCACTTTCATTGCCGTCTACCAAACTAATCACATGCTTTTGGTGGACTAGGTGGCTTTGATGTGTTTGTGGTGATTTTGAGTTGTTTTGGTAACCATGGTGGTTCTTGGTTGCGTTTTCTGGCGACAAGGCATAGAATGGGGTGATTTCTTGTGTTTTTTCTTGGATATGGTCGCACCAGATTTGTAATCAATGTGGGTAACTTTAGATCTGGCGATAAAAAGGTTTGAATCCCTCTTTTTCATGCGTTTCTTTTGTCCATTCCTTCATTTTGATACTTGATGTCAATGATTATTGTACACTTTTGTTTCAAGCATTGTCTCGGGTTGGTGAAGATATTCAGACAAGAGCTGACGTCCTGAGGTGAAAGTCTGAGGCAGTAGAGCTTATGTCATACACTGCTATACATTGTGTGAACTCAGATGATACATTGTGTGAACTCAGTTGCTAACTTATAAAGAGCGGTGTCGATATACGACAAGAGCCACGGTGGCATTTCAAGTGGTCAGATTTCCATTATTTCTGATTAAATTTATAGATTATTTCATTTTTCAGTGTGCATAGGATTGAGATTTTTTATATTTTTGGGTTGATCTTGATTTGGGTACATATTTTACAACCTTAAAGATTAGAATTTTTGTTATATGTTCTTTTGTTAGTCTAACATCAGCATACGATACCACATGTTTTTTATGATATTATTTAGAAAGGTGACATTTTTTGTTGGCTAATAACAATTAGATGAGCTTTTTCATTTCTTTCTTGCTAGCTTTAATCCATCTTTGCTTATTATAAGTATGTAAACGGGTCCTTTTTGACCTGTAAAGAAAGTACAGTGAGTGAAACAAGATAGGTATAAAGACTTCAGTGATTAGGAATACTTTTGGAAGATATATTGTCCAATTTTGGGTGTATCTTAATTCAATGTTCCCAAAAATTCAACTCAATAATGCATACTTTGGTCCATCACATATGTCAATTGTGGTTCTTAGCTAAAACTTACCTTGCTGATAATCTTTTGCATCTTACCTTCCTGACGCAAAATGGGTCAGAATGGATATAACGAGTCTAATATCTTAGAATCATAGGCTCGATGCCTCTGAAAATGCACTAGCAGATGGTTATGGGGTATGAAAATAGGTATTACTTCAATATTCATGTTTCTCTGTTTTATGTTATGTATATAAGCGTATTTACTCTGTGACACGAATTATACTAGCTGATTATAAAATACCACTCATGAAATGGACTTTTGCACACCTCCACATTGCTTACTTGACTAGGACAAGAGTGTTTGGGTTGGAATTGTTTATGCTTACGAGCATAAGCGTTTTTAAAATTGCTTATAATTTATGCATAAAATTGGTTCAACACGGTGTTTAGCATAGGTGATAGCTCATTCGTTCAACACTATATTTGATTTCAAGTTTATTACCTAGAACGAAAAACAACTTTATTCTCAATGAGCTTATGAGGCATAAGCGCAAAACCAAATAAGCCATAAGCCGCCTATATAAGTCGAGACAAATACACCAAAATAGAGAACTGATTGAGTTTGGAATTATGGGCTAGTATATGGCTCTTTGTTGAAATATTTCTACTACTTATAAAGGTTGTATATCAAATTTGAAAAATCTCTCCGTTCCTATTAAATAGTCTTTAGGATGCAATAATAGTTTATTTTATCGTTCGAATCAAGATTCCGCATTTTGGGATTATTGTTGTTATATTTCCTGATTTTGGGTTTTACCAAGATGGTCATATTCAACTGTGATTCCAAAAGCTTCTGCCACAGCTTTAGAGGTATCAAGCAAGAAAATCTATTATTAACCTTTATTTTTATGACATGTAAATTGATTTGGTTCTGGTGCTAAGCAAGATGGAATTTATGTGGAAGCTGATGAGGTTCTAGTGCCTAAGGTGATCATAGACCAGGACTCGGATCTTGATGCAACTGTGGTTGAGCTTACATTCGGGTATCGTCTTGGAGCTCTTCTTGACACTGTTGAAATGTTTTGTTTGTCCATACTTAGTTTAGGTCTTTAGAAACTTAAATTTATATATGCATGTTGTTGAGCGGAAATTTATGTATATATAGATGGGAGCTCTTACCAATCTTGGACCGAATGTTGTCAAAGCGAATGTCCATCTGGATTCTTCAGGAAAGCACACCAAGTTTGTGATTACTAAAGCGTGAGTTGTATATACACTATCAATCATTTTTGAGACCAAATTATGCTTGTTTACACACTCATAAAATTGGATCTTGATCCATTTACATAAAAGATTGTAACATTAAGTTCGTTTTCATGTTATAATTGGAATCAACTTATGTTAATAATGCAATATTGGTTTTTATAATTCTGACTCATTATATGCTGTTTTTTTGTAGCTCAACTAGTCGCAAAGTAAGTGTAATATTGGGTTTTATAATTCTGACTCATTAATAATGCAATATTGGTTTTTATAAAAAATAATTATATATATATTTACAATATTACAAAAAAATATTTTTTATAAAAATCATAAATATTTCATATATTTAGCCTAAAAAAATCATTTAATAACAAATATAACATGTAAAAGTAAAGTTACGTTGCAAAACATATAATTAAATCACGAAAAGCCCGAAACAAATCAAACCCGGCCGGGTCTAACGAACCGGGTCGCTTTAAACCCGGCGGGTCACACCGAGTTTCTAAAATATAAGACCCGGGTCAATTTGACCTGGAACCGGTTCAACCGTTTGAACCGACCGGTCGACCTGGGTTTCAAAACATTGGTCTTTATCGGAGGTCTTTGGACTAGGATTATCAATTACTTACATGAGTTCCAGTAGAAGCTGACTTTAAGATTTTTACGTACATGAGCAAGTTCAATATCATAGTTGCACAATAACTAACAATTTTTTCGGACTCTCTTAGCTATATTATTGATCTTCTTATAGATATATATGTCCAAGAGCAAGTGTCCGTATTAGTGTGATCGCATGGTCTTTGCGGCATCCTGTTGGCAAGGAAGGAACGAGAGACTATTTAAGAATCAAAGAAGGTCGTCTACTCAGCTTTAGGAATGTATTAAATTTGCGATTAGGCTTAAATTATTTACGCGTAGACTTAAGAAGACGAAGGAGGGCTTGCCTCCTATGCACTTATGGAGGTTATCAGATCAGGTGCGTACCTACATAGGAGCCGGGTGTGAGACGGGCTACACCTAATTTTAAGCCACGAAGAGTAAATTCGTTATAAAATAAGTCTTTTTTTTCGATACGTGCAACACCCGTGTTTACATAACGTGAGTCAACTTCAGTATTAATAATCGTAAAAAAAATTATGCAACATCCTATTATAAATTCTGGGTCCGCCTTTGTATCAGATTTCATTTTATATGCTCAATAATGTTTCATTATTTTTGCATGATTAGAGTTCATGCTTCAGGGCTTCACGCGTGCTTAGATGGTTCTTTCCAATTAGAGCCATGGTTACGTTTTTTTTTTTTTTTTTTTTTTTGAGAGATGGTCAGTTTTGTAGCATGTCACAATCGGCTTAGTGGTGGTTCAAGTGTTTGTTTGAGGTTAAATGGGGCGGTTTGTGAGTCGGGTCAACCACTAAGGGTTGGAGATGCCGTCTGAGTCAAGTATACGTTTATACTTTATAGTACTACTATAAATTCGTTGAAATGGATTATTGGTGCAATAATTGAATGTTAAGAAAATAGTCCCAATCAAAAGACAGACAGGTTCTATGATAAAAGTCGTCGTCCCTCTTCACGAATATATAATTTAAGGTTTTTCTAACTATTAGGCTGAATAAGTCGTCGCAATATGTCCAAGTAAACTTATACTACGTAAAACACACCATCAACGTCTCTTGCAGCTCCACCACCATTATTAGCTGCATCACCCCATCCCATCCCGATCAAACAACAACTAACCAGACCTTTCACGCGCAGGCGTACATTTTTTTCTTTCTTATTACACGTACCATTTCAGTTTGTATAGTATAAATGTCATTCTTCAAAATGTTAGTTGTAGGAATTCTTGTGCTAAAGCTACTGGTGTCCCCTTCAACTTCTTCATTAGGAATTCGGCTAATGGCAATCCTAATGGGCTTTATCTGTTACTACTTTTGTTATGTGGCATCTTCTTCTAACTCATCTGAACTAGATAATGATATAATGGTGCCCAGGTTTAAGTACGATGTTTTCCTAAGTTTTAGGGGTGAAGACACCCGTAAAAACTTTGTTGATCATCTTTATGAAGCTCTTAATGACAAAGGCATTTACATTTACAAAGATGATGAGAAAATCAAGAAAGGGAAAGACATCAGCGATGATCTCATAAAATCAATAAAAGACTCGAGATTTTACATTATTGTTCTTTCCAAACACTATGCATCCTCGTCATGGTGTTTGGAGGAGCTTGTTAAGATTATGGAGTGTCACAAGATGGATGGGCGCACTGCTTACCCTTTGTTTTATGACGTAGAACCCACCGAAGTGAGAAAACAAAGTGGGGCATTTGGAGAAGCCTTTTTGGAAAACAAAAACAAAAACAAAGACTCTGCTCGGAAATGGATAGTAGCTTTAAAAGAAGTAGCAGCTCTGGCTGGTTGGGAGCTAAAGAACACTCTTGATGGGTAATATTTGTCTTTTGTTTGTTGCTAATATTACATACTACATGATTGTATGTTATAGATCTAAAATACTACTATTTATTTTAATATAGTGTATGCTAAACAGATCTTGTACGTTTTTACATACAAACAGGCACGAAGCTAAATTCATTAAAAAAATGAGTAAAATGCAAATATCATCCTCGTGGTATTCCATTTTTGCACATATCATACCTGGTCTTTCGTATGTGCAGGCGGCCTCCCTGGTCTATATAGTTTAAGTTCGTTTTAGTCATTTGACCTAACGGAACAAAACTGTTGACCGTTATCTACTTTTAATAAAGGGGCAGTTTGGTCCTTTTGCCCCTCTTTATATCATCTTGTTTCCAGCCACCATCTTCAAACAAATCCTCTAACGTTTTGAAATCTAAAAGAGTAGAAACAATACAACTAATTAAAAAATAATTGGGTCCCTATATGAACATAATCACATACAAATCATTTTTAATCCAAAGGTTTTGTTCTTACATGCTAAGTTTGACTTTGATTATCTGTATCTTAAGTGTGTGTATAGGACACGACTTTAACACGAGGAATATTCAAGTTGAAAACCTTGGTTACAATGAAGTGACTAATCAAGTTGAAAACAACTTCAAGAAGCGGTTAACAAGATTCAGTCAGCTGATGATCAACCCTCTATTCATCATGGATCAGATGTTACTGATCTAAAGCAAAAGCTCGAGACGATTTTGCCACAGGAACAGTTAGAAGAATCAAGAAGTGAGCTACACGAGAGTTTTACTTATTCGAAATGGGTGACCCTTGAAGCTGCAACTCAAGCACTCCCAACCAAGTGCCAACCCTTTTAAACGATGGAGCAGCGGAGACGGGAGATAGAACTCGGAAATGGATTTCAGTTTCATCAGGTGTTTACTTTTCCATTATCAATCACCACCTGCAAGATTGTGCGTATATTTATTGTGTTCATTTAGCAAGTTTTGTTTTCATGTCCTTGTTAGAAATGTTGACTAGTGATGGATGTTTACGATTTATTCAATTATAATAAAACTTCTCAATGACTTGTATGCCTTTGTGTTCTTGTCTGTGCTCAAATAATGATAGAGATTACCAAATGTTGGAGATTTCTTTAAAAGTTTGGTGGCTGGGAACAAGATGATAAAAAGAGGGGTGAAAGGACCAAACTGCCCATTAATTAAAAGAGATAACGGTCAATAGTTTTGCTCCGTTAGGTCAAATGACTAAAACGAACCTAAATTATATAGACCAGGGAGGCCGCCTGCACATACGAAAGACCAGGTATGATATCTGCAAAAATGGAATACCACGAGGATGATAGTTGCATTTTACTCTTAAAAAAATTGTTCAAGAGATTTCATTAGAGTTACGTTCCATCAATTTCGGCTTTGATGACAAGTTAGTAGGCATGGAGACTCGAGTAAAGGATGTTGTTACATATTTAGAAGTTGATATTGATGAAGTTTGCATGCTAGGGATCAAGGGCATGGGAGGTGCTGGGAAGACAACTACAGCGAGAGCTGTTTTTGATCATCTATCTAAAGATTTCGAAGCTAAAAGCTTTGTTGAGAACGTGAGAGAAGCTTCAAATGGCGCTGGTTTAAAGAAATTACAAGAACAAGTCCTTTCAGATATGTTGAATGAAAAAGTCTCTCTAAATGGTGTTTTTGATGGGATAGAAATGATGAGAAATAGGATGTGTGGTAAAAAGGTTCTTCTTGTTCTAGATGATGTGGATCACATAAGACAACTTAAGGCGTTAGTCGGTGAGTCTAAGTGGTTTAAGCCAGGAAGTAGAATTCTCATTACAACGAGAGATGAGCAAGTGTTGGTAGCACACAGAGTGAACGTGATTCGTAATATTGTTCTCTTATCAAAGGAGGAAGCAATCTCCCTCTTTAGTAGGTATGCATTTGGAAGAGAGAATCCACCTCAAGGATATGAAAAGCTGGCAGAAAAAGTTGCACGTTATGCTGATGGTCTTCCCTTAACAGTCGAAGTATTGGGTTCATTTCTATGTGGTAAAGATAAGGATGAATGGGTAGATGCCATACGAAGACTAGAGAAAATTCCCTTAAAGGACACTCTGGAAAAGCTAGAATTAACCTATATCAATCTGGAACAGGAATATAAGGACATATTTCTAGACATTGTATTCATGGGGAAAGGCCGGAAAAAAGAAGATGCAATCAGAATTCTTGAATGTTTTGGATTTCATGCTAGAAATGGTATTAAAGTTCTTGAGCAGAGATCTCTCATAACAACTTCTTCTAAATAAGATCATGTACATGCGTGACGATGTATATAAGGTCTTGGGCATGCATGACCATATAGAAGAAATGGGAAGGTACATTGTTCGTCGTGATCACCCCGACGAGCCTAACAAACATAGCCATTTGTGGATTGAAGAGGAAATTGAAGATATATTGACTCATGACAAGGTAAAGATGAGTTTAAACTAATACATTTTCATTTGTTCTAAGTTCTCACATGTGGTTTCTGGACACTGTTTTTTGGATTGCAGGGCACTGAAAAAACACGATGTCTAAAACTTGAGACGTCGAGACGAAATTCTAGAATTGTTATGAAAGGTCTTGAAAAAATGGAGAGACTTAAATATCTTGAAGTGAATTATGAGTACGAAAGTGATGGTGATTTCCGTCGCAGTTATCCGAAATCTGATTATACCAACCAACTGGACGAATCTACCCAATACTTTCCAGAATCTTTAGAATATCTAGGATGTTCTAATTATCCGTTCTTGTATTTACCCGAAACATTTCAAGCAAACAATCTTGTTGGGCTTGATATGAAGTCGAGCGAAAGACTTGTACATCTCTGGGAAAAGCGAGATGGAAAGGTAATGATTGTTAATCGGTTGTTTTGCATAATTTGTAAAAATGTTAGTATTAATCTTTTTCTCTTTTTTTGCTTGCAGGTTCTTGAAAAACTCAAATTCCTTTCTCTAACTTACTCAAAGTTAAGGAGCTTTGACCTTGGGTTGACTCCAAATATAGAGACTTTATCTCTTTCCGATTGTAGTGGATTGTTAAAACTTCAGGTGTCGTCATCAGTTGCATATCCGAATCTCAAATACCTCAATCTTAGTCGATCAAGTTTGAGCAGCCTTGACCTTGCGCTGATTCCAAATCTTGAGAGTTTAGTTCTTGAAAGATGTTGCATATTGATAGAAATTAATGCTCCCGTCAAATGTCTGAAAAAACTTGTTAGGTTAAACTTACTTGGTTGTACTAATTTTAAGAAGTTACCTGAAGATCTAGGCCGATTAGGATGTTTGAAAAACCTAAATATAACAAGTACAGGCATAAGTCATCTTCCTCAAAGCATATTTGGGTTAAAAGGCCTACTGATTATTGCATCTTCTGAGCTTCTTGGACATTATAAGTTTCCTTCAGAGATAAGAACCACGACCTGGTGGTAGTAACAAACAGGAGGCTTGTATATTGCGTTTGAAAGGTACTTTCTTTGTTTTCTAAATTCAATATTCTTTTAATTTAATATCAACTTTGGTATTGGCGCACAAAATTCTTCAAAAACATTAAGGGAAAACAAAAAGTAGCGGCTTTTATATTTTAAAAAAAATAAATTACTAACGTTATTTTATCAAAAAAATATTTTTTTTAAAAACAACAGCAAAAAGTTTTTATTTGGGAAAACTTTATATCAAATTGTTTTTATTATTTAAAAATTGGTGGAGGAATTTCTTTTTTGTTTTTGAACATTGGTGGAGGAATTTAATAGAGAAAAAAGAAGGCATAAAAATTTTAAGTGTGAAACTTGTCCAAAACAAAAGTTAAAAAAAGAGGTAATTTATACAATTTTATTGGTTAAATTTTAAAGAAATTAAATAAAGCTAAGTGAAACATAAAAAATTTCATATTTTTAATACTTATAAAAAATGAACAAACACCTTTTATACTTTATATTTTATGAACTTTTATATTTTAAATATAAAAAATATGTTAACACTAATATTAATACATAGTGTGTGTAAAACTATTAGATGTATTAATATCATAATTACTATACATTAAGCAAAAAAAAATCATACATCCGTATAGTAAACTAATATATTAAAATAATTTTGAATTATGTAAAATCCTCGTTCGTACACAAGACTTATAACTACTCCCTTGTCCTTAGACAAAAACAAACAGTTTAAGAAAAAAATACACTTATTTACTTTTTCATTTTCTATATTTTAACAAAATGACAGTTTTACTTTAGCTAACTAATTAACTTTTTTTTAAAAAAACATCGTAATAATAATTTCAAACAACGGCAATATAGTTAACTTGACTAAACTTTCCTATATATATTTAGTAGTAGATAATTACATTGTGACATTCCAAAAAGGAAACATGAACAATAAAAATAGGGGGTAACAAATTTTTTTAAAATATTAGACGTGTCTAATATTTTTATATTATCATGAATGTGTCTTTCTAATATTTTTATACTTTTCGCGTACAAGATGGTTTTCATGCCTTTCACAACAATATAAAAGATATTATCAGTGGGCCCGGACATGTTGGTGATGGAGATGTTTTAGTTGAATATATGGATCCGCTGCAGTTTGGTTTATCACTTGTGATACATAGCTTCTCAATTTGATAGTATGTTAAAGCTGAATGAACATTTTTATATCACTGATATTCTTTTTATATTTGATGTAATAATTTATTTAATTTAAGTGAATCAATACTTTCCAGTGTGACTTATATGTGATATTCTTTTTATATTTGATACAATAATTTGTTTGATTTGAGAATATGTTTTATATCTTTTTGTTTACTTGTTATTTTTATTTCACCTATGATAACTAGGAAAAGTGAATCAGTACTTTTATGTTTGTTTTTTTATATCACTAGTGATATTCTTTTCTAAAGTTTATCAAAAGTCTTGTGATAACCAATATTCGTCATATTTATAACTTTAGTCCATCCGTTTTTTTTATACCTTTTGTACATGTTGGTAATTTTAGTCCTTTCGCGCTTTCTTTTCTTCATATTTATGTTTTCGATGGTTAGGATCAGTCTCTCAACATATAAGTGTTTACAAGAATGTAAAATAACTCAAATCTTTATGTTATTAAAATCGAACAGTGACAATGAGCGTTACGTTAGGTAAATAATAGAGATGAAACTTGTAACTTTTTTCTAATGTTTTAGATACAAGTAAATAAACTGAATTACACAAGTGGTCGTTAATTTTTGTACAAAGATGGTGCGCACCGTGTGACCTTGTGGAGACTAATAAGGTCTTGCTCAGCCTTCTAATTATGGGAATTGCAATCGCCAAGAATTGGCTAGGTGAAGGCTATGTGAAAAATGCACATGAGCTGTTTTGAGACACTCTGAAGAGCACAGTTGCATCGCCCCATTCTCGACCATCGTTGATCCATTCTTGTCAATAACTTTTTATAAATTGGATTACTCTTTTTTGTATGTTTTTAAATGATAAGCTAGCTATGCTACCGGTGTGATTCAAAATGCATCACAATGTCTAATTTTCAAACAAATGTTGTTGATGTAATAATCAAGAAATAATGTTGTTGCATGGTTCTTGAAATATTGGGGCTTAATAATCTTTATCTTTGTCTTGTTGTTGACTCGATCGTTGTGTCAAACAAATGTTTAGGGGTTAATTTATGTCATAAAACTAGAAAGATGGATCTTTTTTGTAAAATCTTTCATTTTTTTACTTTGTTGACCAAGAACACCAAACATACATACTGCTTCGATGACTAGAAGATCAAATTGTTAGGGTTTCATTCAAATGTTGGGTTTAATTTTTATTTTTTTATCGATATTCAAATTCATGAGGATGAGTTTTGAAACCACATTATATTTGATTCTTTTAATTTTAATTTTTATTTGTATCTAATTTCATCAAATTTATGCAAATGTTTAATTTCTGAAAGAAATATATATACTTGAAACAATAATAATTTTTTTCTCTCTTTAATTTTATTTCAAACCCACATTAAATCCAATTCAAACCCAAACCAAATTTAAGTCTAAACCTTCTTATAAACAGAACCCTTATTAATTTATTGGTTTAGTGTGATGCCAAAACCCAACCCCGTCAACCAAACGCACCCTTATTTTTAAAAGGAAAGAAAAAGATTTTCATCTTTTATAAATTCTTTTTCTTCTTCAAACATAACATTTGATGATCTACATTACTACTTTTAAAAGCTTATGTCTTTATCTTCTAATTATCATCTTACGTTTACCCAAATAAGCATTTTGAGCTTTTTATTACTTTAGGTACCATTTTTAATTATCATCTTACGTTTATCAATTCGAAACAAGTCACATTTCAGGCTGTTAGTACGGTGCAAAACGGCTGTGTGATATCCGAGGTTGTTGTGGATGATAACCCACTGATGGATGCCAATGGAGCCATGTAAGTTGTATGTCATTCTCAGTCAGTTACTAATGGTGGTTGTTGATTATTGATATGATGCTTTGATACCTTATTGTTTTAATTCCAGGTGGGCGAAATGTTATGTGTTCATCAACAAAACACGTAAGCGTGCTGTGGTGGTGGAAATGACAATTTCGCGGTCAGACTCGAGCAGCTCAGATGACGGAGGTCCAAGTACGGATTCTGGATACGAATACAAGGACAACCCGAGCGATGATGAGGAGGACGGACGGGATATGGCAACGAGTATCTGAATGCTTATTATTGTGGGAATGTTGGCACTTCTTATAATTAGCCTTTTCAAAGTGTGTGAGGTCTCAAGTTCAATTCCCACTAGGTGCAAACAACCTTGAAGTGGTCACGCCAACCTCCTGAAAAGGGAGGGCTTTACCTGGTTTGAGTCTGTGTGGCGGTGGGCTCAAACCCCGTGGATTAGTCGGCCAATGAGTCTGAAATCACGGTTACCAAAAAAAAAATCGTGTCATTTGGAATAAAAATTTAGTTTTTAAGCTACTATCTACCAAAATAAAAGAATAAAAAGTTAAGGTGGTAGAAAGGCCTTAGGCCGGTGGGAGTGGGCTTCACCCCATTCGTGGGTTTCTTCCACTCACGCGTAGCCCCACCCCCTGCACTATAAGTCGCGGGCGGCTTTCTCCCAACCACCAAAAAACCTTAGCAAACTCACCCAGGTGAGTTACATATTATCGGGCCCCACCACTAATATAACCGTTTTATTTTAAATAAAAACAAAAAAAAAACTTTTTACCCAAAATTTACTAATAAATACCCCAACATCTTTTTCATTTTTCACACACAAAAAATCAAATATCTCATCTTCATCTCCATCTTTATCGCAATCAAAAAAGGCATGCTCATTCCCACATACCGAAGTCGAGATTAAGGCTATGATTCAGAGACAAATAATTCAACAACAACGTCGTTACGATGAGCTTACGAAGTTAGGTGATGATTTCGATGCTGCGTCCGAAGAAAATACGAAATTGCGCACGAAATGTGGGATCTGCCGTGATCTCTCCCCACAAAAGCGTCAGTTACTCGACACGTATTTTAGAGATCAATCTGATATCGATTTCACCTTCCGGAGATCTATGTTTAGAAAGTCGATGAAATTGCAGGCTAGAATTGAAGAAAATACTAAATGGTTGAATAACTTGGGTTCTTCGTCCCAATCTCAAACAACTCATATCGGTTCTTCGTCGCAACAACACCGAAGAAGAAATGAGTCGCCTGATCTACCCTTTCCAATTCCAAACGACTCAGATGGCAGAATGACTGACAATGAGGTGTATCAAGAATACCTAGATCAAAAAGTGTTGAGACAAACTCAGGAAGAAGAAGAAAGGGAAAGAAGGGAGCTGGAGGCGCAAATTATGGCGGAAGAAGATAAAGAAGAAACAATGCGTTGGGAGTTCCCTGGTCAGCTTTCGGATTCAGATCCGGGAACTGACTAATCGTATTAAGTTTTTTTTATATTTATGTTTTTTTTAAATGTTGTTTTCCTATGTATTGTCTTTTAATTTCGTACTATGTTTTAATTTTATATGTACCCGTGTTTTAATAAAATGTATGAATAAAAAATATTTAATAAAAAGATGGGGTGATGTGGAGTGAGTTTGGGTGAGTTTGGTGAGTGTTATTACCTCCTGTAGTGAGTTTGGGTGAGTTTGATAAAAAGCTGACGTGGCATTGAGGTGGAGTTGAGTGAGTTTCACCCCACTCCCACTAGTCTTAGGATTCTATAGAATGGTCAATATGAATGGACCACCATGAATGGACCACCTGCCATTGACATTATTCATTAAATACTAAGGCCTGTATTAAAATTTCGGATATCCGTAAATTTGGATATTTGAATTTAAATAAGTGAAGTAAAATTTGGTATATTCGAATTGAACATCTGAATCGATTTTTTTATATTCAATTTAAAAGATTTTGTTAAAGGTTTGGTTTTAGCCAAACCGCACGACAATGCCATATTGAAATCTAAACCCACACTAAATTGAAGTTAAATCCAATTCAAACTCAAACAAAATTGAATCTAAACCCACATTAAATCGAAGTTAAATTGTTCCTATGTTCTTACGGTACTACTACATTTTGCTTGCGTTCTTTATTACTACTAGTTTATTGAATTGGTTTGTGAATTATGATGTATGATTATTGAATTCGTTAACTAAAAAGCAAAGAATCTTGTTTTGTTAAATGATCATGTATGTGTTTCAGGCATGCATGCATATGTATTGTATCCAATCTTGTTTTGTTAAATGAATAATTCGTTGTCTAAAAAGTAAAGTAGTATGTAGTATTATTATTGTTAGATTTAACAATTAATGTGCAAATTAAAGAAAGAAATAATGAATCTTGAATCTGTTTTAATTTATTTGTTAATGATGAACCATAATGAGTATTCTGTATCAAATCTTGTTTAAATTAGGGAGGATCTTGTTATGGTATTAGGTTTGTTTGATGTAATAATGAAGAAATAATGTTTTTATATGGTTTTAATTGTCTGTAAATATTAGGGTTTGATAATTTTTGTCTTTGTCTTCTTGTTGTTGACTCACTGTGTCAAATGTTTGGGGTTGATTTTTGTCATAAAACTAAAAAGATGGATATTTATTGTAAAATATGTCGTTTTTTTACTTTGTTGACCATCCACTACTACACAAAATTCCCATTTGGTACGGTTTTAAAAGTTATTTGGTACGTTTTTAAAACCGCACCAAATAATAGCTTACCAAAAAATGACATGTTTTCTGCTACAGTTTTAAAACCGCACCAAAAAACGGTTTTTTGTTACGGTTTTATTTAAAAACCGCACTAAATGTCTACACTTACATACATTACTTTTTTCCATTTTTTGGTACGGGTTTTTAACAGACCGAAGTCTGGTTTTTTTTTTTAAAAAAAAAATTTACAAATATTTAACAGACCCTGTTCTATAACCTGTAACCGAGCTTTCTATTATCTTTTGCAGCAGACCCAAACATTAGGCAGAATGCACAAACATTAATCAATAAAATGAACATTCTATATAAACATTAACGAACGCAATAATACAAAAGTGTTATCCAATACAATTGTTTAACTATTGAGGAGCCCTTGTATCTAAAGGGGCAACTACAACCCTACAAAAGTCAATCGACGTCAAAAGAGCCACTTGGTCAATCTCCTTCGGTTTTAGACGGTGTGAATCATCCAAAAGCTATAAAAAACAAATATAGATATATGTCAGTACATAGTTTTCATATGCATATAGTTATAAAGGTGGGTGATCCTACATATCCTTTTTGAAATAAAACAATAAACGGAAGCATTATACATTACGAATTATGAAAACAGATACATAACAGCTTTATTTGACCATAATAATTTTGAAATTTCATTAACACAAATGAGTGTTTTCATATATATTTCAAAGAACGTGGTATATTTGAAAGTTCTTACCTAAATGCAATGTTGTAGATTTGGTCACATTCCCATATTCCTGAACAAATTCTAGACTAATCTACAATTCATCCAGCACATGGTCACAATAGCAAACAAGAACACAACGGCATACAAGATTAACCCGCTGCAACAGAGCCGACCTGCTGCAACAGCAGCCGACCCACTGTAACAGAGTCGATTAGCTACAACAGAGTCGACCAGCTGCAACAGATCCGACTCACTGCAACAACAACCAACCCGGTGTATCGAGTCAGGTTATATCTCGGGTTAAGCGGTTTCTTTATGTTTTCTTTTTTGAAAGACCAAAATATATTAGAACTAACAAGACAAAACAACCGAGAAAAAGAGGAGCCCCACTTACAACAAGATACTTGAATTATAAAGCCCCAAGAAAGAACCTCAAAGAAAAAACTAAAACAAAAAACAAAAAGAAAACCTGAGACAAGAACTACACACATAACTTATATATTTTAACAACATTTACGTTTACAAATAATGCAATACATATATCATAAAACCTGGGATATTGAAAACATTAACTTTACTACTGATACAACATAACTCCTAAATATAGTCTAAGTAGCTATTAAGGTTAGTGATATAACCAAAGCGTAATAGACATATTAAGTTCTACTATGCATCAGATTTTTTTTCTTTTATGTTGCTAGAAGATAAAATCTTTTTACTACTTTGTGACACGCACATGCACAAACATAATGTTCATATAGATTGTATGATAACACTCGTAAAGTTGATTCAAAAGCCCAATGATGGCAACAATGTTTAGTGGTACTACCATGTTTGTTTTTACTATGGATAGAAACATGTAATGCACCATACTTATTGCTACATTGATGTTATCTAGCCGGTATAATTTCCATTACTTGTCTACAATCAGCCATGTCCATATAATTTCAATACTTCACTAAATGTTCATATAATTATGGGAGTTCACATAAAATGCAGAATGAAGTACTTAAAGGAAAAGGCTTACTGATTTTTTTATAAAAACACATCATAGGTTGCAATTAAACAAGGAGAATAATTTCAAGCAAGAAAATATATACTTACACTTTGTGGAAAGTCTATTTGTTCTTTTAGAGCAAGGTGATACATAAAATTAATCATATAGTAGCCCTGCGCATTCCCATCCGTCTTTTTGTTGAAAACACTAAACTCGGATAAGCAAACACACTTAGACAAATGTGACACCAAATTAGTTATATATGCACAATAATCGTAGATTCTTTTATTTACCTTAACCATACTCCAATCGAATTTGGTTTAGAAAGAAATAAATTGAAAAGCAATGGAATGGTGTTAACTTCAACTATTTTCTCAACATAAATATGTTAATTATAATTCGATATTAAAAAATTACCTGAATAAAAAAGTATGTGAAGGAGTAACTTAATCATTTTAAAGTCATGATAAACCTGTAAAAGCCAAAAAGTTAGAAAATAAGCCACAAAAAGTAGGCATATGAAAAAACAAATAAGCAATAAGCCGGCTATAAAAGCCAAAAAAACACCCCTAAGTACCGAAAACAAAAAACAGATATACCTTGAAGAACTTCAACACAAGAGCTAAGAAATCGAAAAGAAACAACACCTAATAACGCCAAACAAACACAATAGCTGAGAATATTGTGAAATCAATACCTTCAAATTGAAAATAATTTTTTGCCCTAATGATTTTGTAATTTAAGTGGTTTATGGAAGTTTTGCTGTTAAAATGGTGGTGTAAATTGAAAGATTTAATGGATTAATTGTAGGATCTGGAGGAGTTTTTGTGTTGTTCTTAGATCCAGTGACAAATGGGGGAGATTTGGGGGCTGAGTGTTTGTGATAGAAAAGTGTGAAGTGGGGTTGTGGTGGCTAGGGTTAAGCCTCACGTTAGGACATCAAATGTTTTTGGCGGTTTTTTGAAAATTTGCCAATTGTTTGGCGCGTTCATCTAAAAAATTGTACGAAACTAAACTAAATAAATGTAAATTAAATATCCTAACAAAATAAATCTCTACTACATATAAAATCTATATTATTTTTTTGAAAATATCAACATTTTTAACGGGTTCGACCATTGAGTTAACTCGATCGAATCATCAATTCTCAAGTTTGACCACGGGGTCAACCCGGTCAAGTACCTGGGTCACAAGTTTGACCACTGAATCTACTAGGTCGAATTATCGAGTCAACCCGTTCGAGTCATGGTTCACTAATTCGCACATTGGGTCAATCTGATCGAGTCACCGTATTACCAGTTCGACCACCGAGTCAATCAGCATATCGTGAACTATTTGAAGCTAGACAATTTTCGGACCTATGCGCGGATATACGTCTGGTTACATAAAATAGATATCTATCTTTTGAAATTTCATAAAATAAAACAAATATTTTTTTCTTAAATTACATAAAACTTAAAATTTACGACAAATTTTTAACAAATGCATAAAAGAGAGAAACGCTTTCTCAAATTTCTTTAAACACTTTTCTTAACGTATAGTGGCCAGTCAGACAATTCGACCCGTTTCACGTACGTTATCCATATCCAACCGATCATACATGGGTCAGGATACCTCGACTAACCCAATGGGCCTATCCTGGGCCAGTCGCACGCGGTCTAATTAGGTTTAACGGCTATAAAAAGAACCTTTGGTTTCATTTAATGTATCGTATTCTAATTAATAATGGACCAAATGTTGACTTTGACCCTCTTGTTAGATATACAAAATCAAACCAAGACAAATACAATGTTTGCTTATGATCTTGAACAAACATTTATGAGCCAACAAAAGTCAGATGAGTGCCTATAAACATATTCTAAGTTATTTGAGGAGTACGAAAGATATGTTTTTGGTATTCGGAGGGTAGCCATATACATAACTAAATGTGGTATTGGGACAATTCTGTCGCAATCATATTTGCCAATGATTCTGGAGTCATGAAAGGCTCCAGTCACTTTAAGCGTAGACATCACTACGTCCGAGAACAAGTTGAAGCTCGTGAAATCAAATTAATAAAAGTTCACACAGATGATAATGTAGTTGATCATTTAACTAAGGCTTTGCCTAGACCAAAGGTAGTTAAGCATGCTAAGGCTATTGGGCTGCAACGAGCTAGCGAACTCATGCAATAAATCTATGATTAGTATTTGGATAAAGGATGTTATGACATTATTATTTAATAAAATAAAGATTGGGTTTCGTATATTCTTATTATTTAATTTTGTATCCTATTTTACATGCTTTACTTAATCCATGAATAAATTGTTATGATAATTGTCCTTTGTCGATTAATAGTATGGGAATATTATTAAATTAAGACAAATCAAAATTGTGATAGAGTATACTTGAAAGTATATTGATCGATTTTGGATGATATTCGATGAATCGAAGATTGGACTTATCCCAAGTATATGATTTTACTTTGTGGATCTTTGTCATCAAGTAAATCATAAATAGTTATCTTTAGACCTGAGATACCAAAAAACTGTTATGAATCTAGTGCATCTTTGTGGAATAATCTAACGCTAAACGTAACTGGTAGTTATAAGGATTATTAAGAGTTAAGTATTAAGGAGAGTTAAATAATATATACTAAGTGGAATAAAAAGAAATAATATCGGAAGGTTCCGGAACACTCCATAGGGGGTGTTCAACGGTCGGTTATGGAGGCAATGGGAAGGGGAAAAAACTTTCCTTATATTTGTTTTAACTACAAGAATTAAGTCTATATAAACAACCACATGCTAGAATCACGGTTAGCTCGTTTTTGGGTAGATTGTGCTTATAATTTAGTCATAGCCCCTCTCTAGGGTTGTTGGGTAGATTTTCCACAAGCGTTGTAGCTCGGTTTACACATGCTAGAATCACGGTTAGCTCGTTGTATTACGTGTGTACAATATCGTAATATAGTCTTACTTTAAACTATATCTTAGTGGTGTTCGTTATAAACCCTAATTGGTGATTTGTTCTTCGTCTTGTGGATTTGCTTTAGCGTAAAGGTATGTAACCCTAATTTGATTAATTATAATTGTGTTAATTATGATCTTGTTAAATCGCTTCCTCTATATGTGTGCTTTGATCTCGTTTAGGATTTTATATAATGGTTATGATGTTAATAAACCTTCAAAGAGGAGCTTTGTGACCGAACCACTATAAATCATCGTGTCGGTACTTTCCTTTTACATTTATGTCCTTACTTCTATTGATGCATTTATATGTTATTGTTTGTTGTGTGCATCACATCTAAACATCTAAGTTGCGGAAAACCTAAGGTCTAGTAAGTGTGTGCTTCATGTTTAGATTATGGTTAAGTGTGCATTGCTTAGTCTAAGCATCTTAGTTGCAGAAAAGTTATGGCTTAGTACGTGTGTGTGATGTGAATCTAATTACACATCTTTATTCCTTGTAAAACGGTCTTTAAATGTTAAATATTATCATTATTGTGCAAATATATGTGTGTTTGTTGTTTATATGTGTGTAGGTACACAAATCAAGAAAACACAAGAGAAAGGATCAAGAAACGGAAAAATGGACACGAGACTAGAAGAAATGCACAAGATCGAAGTCAGAATTATATTTATCAGAATCGAATCGGATCAACTCGACAAAATTTAAAGATTTTTCAAGATGTCAAAGTCAAGACTCGGGGCTTATTGTGAAAAGAAGACGAAAAGTCGAGTCCGACGATGCCTCTATCTTTTAATGGGCCGACCCAACACCATTTAAATGGGTCGGGCTGACCCATTAATATACTACATATAAGCTTTACATATAATGAAGAAAAGCCCCACGTGAAGGCTCAAAATGAAACAGATGGAACTAAAGGTCCAATATGAAGCAACACTTCTTAACAAATGAAATGGAAATTTAAAAGTTAGAGCATGAGCAATGGAAAAAAGCTATAATGACTTTTTATCTTTGACACCTCATCATTTCAATAACTCACATTTATTAAAAAGTTTTGTATAAAGAACCACTCCAATGCTTAAAAGCTTTTCAAAAGCTTTTCATTATGTTCATGGAGGGAGTATAATGGAAATTCTACAACAAAACATGGTTTGCACTATTTCTTTAAACACTTGTAAAACTAAAAGTCATTTTGCTAAAAGTCTTTTAACAAGCTTTACTTACAATGCAAAAAGTCATTCAAATAGCTTTTTGAAACAATGCCAAGTCTTTGCTCAAGTTACCATTGTGGATGCTCTTAGAATGTTGCTAATGAAATTGACGAAGGGAATGAATGGAATGGGCCCGAAGCCCAGCCGAGAATAAATAGAGACGGAAGAATGAAGAAAAGCCCATGAAGCCTCATTGAAGTTTATATAAATAACATTAGGGTTTCTAGTTTACAAAGAGTTGGTAGTGTATTTTTATTTTTAAGGTTTCATCACTTATTAGACGAGCCTCCTTTTTTTCTTTCATGTCTAAAAAAAATATTCTTTCATAGCTTTGTATTAGTTTACCATTATTATCAATGAAATCTTAAGTTCTTGTTATATCATCTATAATCTTTAATCTTATATCATCTTTTGTTTATGCTTAATAATAGTAGATCTTGTATTTTTTATTATCATCTTAGCTTAATAAATTCGTGACTTATTACTTTATATGGGTTTAATGGTGGCTTTAAAGATCCTTGGAATAAGCTCTTAGAGCTTATAGAGGTGAAAAGCTAAAAAACTCATTTTCCTTTTTGTTCTTTTATTGATTTCGTGGCTATCAAAGATCTTTAAAGATCTCATTTTTTTATTTTTCGCGGCTTATTTGGGGTTTGGTGAGGCTTGTAAGATCTTGAAATAAGCTCTTGAGCTTATAGAGTGAAAAAGCTTAAAACCCAATTTTCTCTTTATTTTTAAATAAATTCGTGGCTCATTTAGCTAATAGGTAAATTAGCTATTTTGATTCAAGTCTTTAATATATCTTTAATTTTTCTTTTTCTTTTATTTCATCTCGAATTTGAATAAACTTTTATAGTTTATTTTGATTTGTGGGTGAGTAAGCTTGTGTCAAAAAAGCTTATCAATAGCTTTTTGATTCATGGCTTAAGTTTTATTTTTTTCTTTTTAACTAATTTTCGTAAGTCTTAATTTTTAGTGTTTCTTGTTTTTAAACCAAATAAGTTAACTAATAACTTTGTTTGGTTGAATCATTAGAATAAGTTTCAAGTTTGGTTAATGTTTTTCTATAGATTAACCATTTTAGCTTATTTTATCATGTAGTCTTTAGTGAAATCATATAAGCTAAAAAGTTCTAAGCCTATACTATAAGTCCCTTTGTTGCCTTACCTTGAAAAAAAAAGTCCCTTTGTTGCTGTTGGAAACTCACTTTATGTGACGACATTTAAGAATTCCCATTAGTTATCATAGTCACACACGCTTAGACTAGACTAGGTTCGATGTATAGTTTAAGGTGCGTGTGTGACTATATATACCCCTCCTTAGCTTCCAAGGAGGGGTGTTGCTTGTGTCATTTTTCACTTAATTCATTTTATTTCTCTTTACACACAACCTCTCTTCTCTCTCTATATCATCAATGGCTACCACCACCATATTCCACCATGTTAGACCACCGGATAGCTTTTAGCAAATCTACATTTGGCATCAGAGCCTTGGTTCATTCCTTGGATCATGTTTTTTGTTTCGATTTGGTGGTCTAAATTTTTTTTTTTTGGTCTCGTTGTATAATTTTTTGTCTCGAATCTGTCATATATTTGTCACGGATTTTGATTGTTATTTAATAATCATAACGTTTTTGTCTCTATCACTTTGTAACAAAGTTCTTTATTTAAATTGATAAGTTTTATGTTTCAGTTTTGGTTCATAGCTGGTCATCGTCATTTGATATCTTTGTCATGGTAACATCTTTTCAAGTCAAAAGTCAACCTGCCATATTTTTTTTAAAATCTGCTATTGATTTTGTGACTGGATTCTGTGTTATTATCATTTTCTGGAAAAAAAATTTCTGGAAATTTTCATGCACATGAAGATGAAGATGAGCCCAGAAAGTCAGATTCAGAAAAGGCAAGTTCCTGAAAATCAGGAAAAAGTACATCCGGATAAGATTTTCTCATTCCGATCGGAATATTGCGATCGCATAAACCAAGGGTTTCTACTTGCGATCGAATATTCTGATAGCCCATGTTGCGATGGAACCATTGCGATGGAACCATTGCGATGGGTGTAGAACTAGAGTGTGATGGACTCTTTTTGCTTTGACTGCGATGGCTAAAAATAGACTGCGATGGCAATTTTCTAATGTTTGACTGTGATGGTTGAAAATTTTGACTACGATGCAGATTCAACAAATCATGACCATGACCATGCATGTTGACTCAGTTCACATTGACCGAATCCATCAGTTTAAAAAATGTTTAGACTTAACATTGACCGAACCCATCTCAACCGAGTCAACTCGGTCATTACCGAGTTGACTCAGTTCACTCACTGAGTTGACTCGACATCCAACCTTATATCACCACAACTCCATAATCAAAACCACAAAACTAATCCTATGCCCGTTGACACCTAGCCCATCTAATCTCAACGCTTTCGTCTCAAAGTTAAACAAAAACATAAAATATCTCAGATTTACTTTTGGTAACATCTTTGAAGATGTGCAAAATCTTTTCAGATTTATTCAACCCGAATCATATCTCATCATAGATCTTTTTGGGGATATCCCATCTTTAATATACGAAATATCATGAAGGATTTATAACAATTATGTTATAATCAACTCATTTTTTTTATTAAAACAAGATTAAACACATGCAATTAACCTACCCGAGAACATTTATATGTTCTTGAAGTCGAAGTGTTTTTTCATCCTTTTTGATCTTATTTAGAAAGACTCTCGAAGCTATACCAGTTTGTGGCTTAGATTTCAGATTCGTTTTTGATTGGGATGAGAAGGGATTTGGATTGATTGTGGCTGATATCTTTGCTAAGATGGGAGGCGTGATTTGTTTAAGATGAGAGATTTGATGAGATTGATTTTTTATGGCTGTTTTTTTTTGTTTAGATAAAAGAGACGGTGTGGGAGATGATGTTAGGGGACGGAGGATACGAAGATGGAGTTTGGTGGTTTCAGATGGGAGTGAAAATGGGGCGGAAGTTTCTATGAGGAAGATTAGGTTTAGGATTAAGTTATATGTGAGTGAAATTAGGTGGTGAGTGTGTTATAACACTTTGGTGATGGATCGGGTTATGCAAATTTGATGGACCGGGTTATGAGATTGATGGGCCATGGACCATGACACACGTTTCTTTAACAAAATTTGGGCCTTGGACTCGAATTTTGTTAACTTTGGCTAATTCAATGTTGGGCCCAGTGATTCATTCACTCAATATACACGAATTTTTTGTTTCAAAATTATTTATTTTGAATACAAATTTTGTGTATTATGAGATACTTTGGACATTATCGAGACAAAAGTGACGTGACAAAGTGCCGTGACAACGTGACGAGACAAATGTGACGAGAATTTATTTGAGACGAGACCAAGAAAAATTGGACTTTTTTTTAGTGGCTATAGATTTTGTTTGATCGGGTATTAATTACGTGACGTTGAAGACGGAATTTTCGAAGGCGTGTACTTATTTTATCTTTCATAGATAACTTGCTCGTGCTTCATATTAGAATGGAGACTTGGTTATCTAGTTTCCGGGTTCGGGGTGGATGGTTGATGACTCGGATAACTATCACTTAAAGGGGTTACATTGTTGTACTCAGTGTCACGCGCTTAGTCGACGTGGATAATTTCAAGAGGTGTTGTGCTTATAGACTTCTTCAGTGATGCATTGAGTACTTAGAGATTTCTCCACCGTTCTTCATTCAACAATAGTGCAAGCTTAAGTCACAAGATCGAAGGATTTTTATTCAGCTTCACGTTTGATGTATCCGGTTCATTCTTTCAGTGGTCACTTCAAATTGCTTTCACGTGGGTTGGTAAAGGTGGCCATGGAGAGTTTATGAGAAGAGATTTTCGATCAACAGCTGATTCTCACAAAATATATAATTCAACTTATTTATTATTCTCACGAGATTTCAGGTTCATATGCGTACAGTTTATTGATGGTTCCGAGTTTCGAAACCATCAAGGGGGAAGAAGAAGACACATTGAACGCACAACGAGTACACGTGATGAACTTCATACCTTCTTTTGATTTGAAGACATTCCGGGATGACATTTGTCATAGCCGCAGAGAAAATCAGTGTTTTAACTCGTGGCGTTATCAATCTCTAAACGGTACACTACTGATTCGAGGTTTAATTGTTTGATTGTTGCAATTATTCATCATCATTATCCTATATGCATTTCCGGGACTTAATTGACTCTGGTGCATCTCCGGAAGAAGATATGTAACACCCCACTTGGATAAGTGGACCGTTACGTGTATTTATGGCGTGTCATCAAAGCATAAGGTAAATGTAATGAAACATTAAATGACCATAACGGAAATACCAAAATCAAACATCGGTAATCCAACCTAAGCTCAAAACATGAAAAATGAAATACTGAAAGAAAGGACTAAACAATGTCCAAATAAGCAGAATAATGTAAGTGCATAAAATAAGAAGTCTGTATAGCTTCCATTCCAAATGCACGTGCTCTCAGAATCCTAAGAGCGTTCTGGTGTACCTGCCGTTAGAACATGAAAGGAACTACGGCTGAGCATAACGCTCAGTGAACGGATATAAAACATGATAAGAATATATTGAATGAAACCAACGATAGAATACTGAAGCTGTAAGACTGATATATAACATGTGGTAGAACTCTGCATAAAATCTGAGAAACCTGGTTCATATATACTGATACTGAAATATAACTATTAATTCTGAAAACATGCATTTACTGTATTTTATTTGCCAGAGCTTATATAGGTCACGTGCTGTAACAACCGTGCATGAATAACTGGAGGGGTAACCTCATCATGCTATAGAGGGGTGACCTCTAAATAACTGTGCTGGGTGGAGGGATCAGCTCCAATATGAAGGATGTAGAGCACACACCACATTCACCCTGATAACTTGTAACACATATAAGCCTAGGATGCATCCATACGCCCCACTAAACATACATATAAAAATGGCCAACCTGAACATGAGTGGGACGATGCAGGATATCACTCTCCTGCATGTGAGTCACGACACCGGTGCCTCTAGTGCCGTGGTTACGGTACCTCCGTAACTAGTACATAAACTGGTCATGCTTGTATATAATGCTCTGGCCATTTATTTAGTTATTAACATGATTACTGAGAAACTTAAACATATACTAGGGAAAAACATTTGGCTGCAGACGGGGAATCCTAAACATGCATAGGAAAGGAAGCCCTTACTGAAAGGACGGAAAATCCGTACCTCGTGTCCAGTACTGAAATAAGACTGAAAGCTGACGGATCGAATCTGACTTCACGGATACTACATAAATAATGTACGCGGAAATCAGTTGACTGATGTTTATTTATTTTACTGCTCTACTGTTTTCGTTGGATTTAAAATTATTCTTGAATACTGATCGTATTTAATCTGGTAAGTTCTGACTGTTCGAAACGTTGCAGATTAAATATATTATGTGCTCCTGATTACTGTGTAATATCTATTCCAATAATATTACTATAAATAGTAACCTGCTTTAAATAGCTTTAAATAGAGAATTTCTAAATTTAGAAAGATTTATAAATTCGTTTCTTTTGGAAGTATTAATTAAATCACGTTTTAAAAATAATACAAGGTAAAACAATATCGATTTAATTTTACTAAATAAATTAATAAAATTAACTATTTAATTAATCTTTAATTACTCCTTGTAAAATAATTAATTATAATAAATAATTTTCTCGCGTATATAATTACTAGCTAACTCGAAAACCCGTGTAATATTCCCACTGTTGGTCGAGTTCCCCCTGCCTTTATTAAAAGTTCCCACTGCCTTTATTAAAAGTTCCCACTGCCTTTATTAAAAAGTTCCCACTGCCTTTATTAAAAAGTTCCCACTGCCTTTGTATTTAGACAGACCCAAACACACCCTTAGTCAGTTAATCCCAAACGCCCCCTTATTTTCAGAAACTACCAAACGCACCCTGTTTTGATTTTTGTGGTTCGGGTCTGGCAAGAAAGAAACACCGAGACCTGCTGTGGTCTCGGCTGGGTCGAGCAGAAACACACCGAGACCTTATGGTCTCGGTTTTCATAACGTAAACAAAACCCGACACGCCCCTGCTTGGGGTTTTCTGATTCTGGTCGGCCAAAACCGCAGCACCACCGAGACCATGAGGGTCTCGGTATTCGTGAATCCCAGTCAAACCCGACACCCCCCTTTTTTTTTGATCTTGTTAATTTTCGTAATTCGTGATAGAAGGAAAAGAAGGACTGATTACCTTGGGCTTGCTGATTCTCGAATGAAACACCCACACGAATCAAACTATGATCAAGACCCCCTTTTTCTTTTTTTTTCTTTTTTTTTTCTGCCGGCGACCATATCCAAAGAACCCTAGTCTGTTAATTTTTTTTTTTTTGAACGCTAATGAGGGTTTAGTCCCGTCTGATTATTTTGTGTAGTCAAAATGGGCTAAGGCCCATAGTCTTCTTTTCTTTTTATACAAACCGGCCCCTCACTTTCCTTTTATTTCTTTCTTTTTTATCTTTTTTTTTAAATCTTGTATAATTAATAATACTTGTAATAACATAATACTTGTAATAATTTCTCGCGTATGTTCTGTTGGTAATTTCTACGTGAACGGTTCAAGTAAAATAACCCGCGTATTTATAATAACGTAAAATAACCCGCGTATTTATAATAACGTAAAATAACCCGCGTATTTATAATAACGTTTAATTATTCCTGTTAAATAATTAATTCATCTGCAGTATTTTCTGAGACTAAATACTTCTTATCTGAATAAGCTGTAATATTTATAGTATTTAAATAAACTGGGATAACGTAATTAATTTCTGCGTTTATATCTCTTGTCTAATATTTAATACTTAAATAGTTTATTAAAATTAAACTGCGTATTTAATATCCTGATTTTTAAATACGGGTTTTACAATTCTTCCCCTCTAAAAACAATAATTCGTCCCCGAATTAAAGATACGACTATACTGGGTTTTACAATTCTTCCCCTCTAAAAAGGAGAAATTCGTCCTCGAATTAGAGGTAATAAGCTGATGAAGTTATAAGAACTGAAAGAACACGTAGACTGAAAAGACAAATAAGCTGAAGGATGAATTGTCTTCTAATTAAGACATAATACTGCTGATAGGTATAAACCTGACATGACTGAAATGATCATGTAACGTGACATGGCTGAAGAGAACATGGAACGTGACATGACTGAAAGAACTTAACTGAATTTATTGAAGAAAATAATGAGAGGTCCGGATGGACTCCTCCGTTTCGAGTGGCCTCCCGCTCGAAACGATTCCTTCAAAGGTCTAAACATAAGAAAATATCTTGGTCCTGATGACCCTTTACTGATGATGCTGAAAACTTTCAGGTTCCATACTTAAGATGGATTTTCTGAACCTGAATGAATAAGCTATAGCATGTAGGATACCTGAAGCAATACGTGTAAATATTCTGAAAAGATAATATTTATATCTCTGAGCAAGCTGTTGAGAATATATATAGGGACGAACTACGTGAACCATTGTGAACGTGCTACGTGAGCAATTGTGAACGTGGTTCACGATTATATGAGGAATGATGGGCATAGAATATATTGTGCTGATGATACATGACACATACTGTAAACGTGATACTAGAACTTATCATAAACGTATGCTGACGGAGGAATGAATGCCAAACGATACGGCATGGGATGTGAAACGTCTGCCTGGTTATGGAATAGTTGTGCCAAACTTAAGTCTGGTCTCTCAAGCTTTCTGTAACCGTATTCGGTAATAGACTGAGAAACGTGTATCATGAAATGGCACACGAACTTGAACGTGAACAATGTTATGAACACAAACGTGAGCTTAAATTATGAGATCGCATAAAGATGAACTGAAACAGAATCATACTGCGAATAAGACGTAAACGTGAAAGTGAAAATGAGCGTAAACGTAAACATACACGTGATCGTGAACATGAATTCTGTCTGATATGATGGTCAAAGGAAAGCCTTGAATTCGTACGATTTACTGCTAAATTTTTAAAATTTTCTGCAGAGCTGCTACTACGTGATCCTTTCGGATGAAAGAGATGCGCAGGCTGATTACATGGTTGATGATAATTTAGATAGTTTTCTCTGAGTCCGTGGTAACTGATAACAATCTCCATGGAGTCTTGTCTCCTTTCGGTCTAGAATTTCTACTGGTAGTAATAGCATGTCGGTGTTCTATCTTGAACCTGAGGTATGTCAGGCATCTAGATATGAACATAGCTGTATCAATGTGTAATACGGTTCCTATCAAAAACTCTGCCTAGGCTTATGGGACATTCTGGTGTGAATCTGGTTGAATAGTCATAGCAGAATTTATGCGTTAGCCTAGGCTTTAGTGATGACTGTCAGCAATTTCTGCGTTAGCAGTCAATTGATTTCTAGAAAAAAATTTGTACTTCGTCACAGTCGTCAGTCGGGACCATCAGGTGATGGCCTTCACCTTCACAGGATTGTCTGAAATTTCTTTCTGCTAAAATAGGGTGGCTCAGAAATGCCACTTTGTTCAAGTGAGATTTATATCTGGATAGCTGTGTATAAAATTTTCTCCTATCGAAGATTCTGTACAACTGTGAGAAGATGATTCTCGTGTTCTCTAGAATTTAGCACATCAAAATGTGATCAATGAATATACTGACGACTTTGTCTGAGCATTATGGGAAAATTTTATTCATAAATTTCATAATATAACTGGAGCATTAAGGAGCTCAGATGTATAAAGTCAAAATTTTTTTAGAGAGACTGTAATATGTGCAACAGCAGTCTGGGAGCGTCATGTTCTTTCTTTCACCACTGATGGTAGCATGATCGGAAATTTGTTCTGGAAAATGTTTGAGACACCTCGTAGTAGGTCAATTAAACTTTCTATTCGTGGAATGGATATCGATTAGGAATGGTGATCTGATAAATTTTTCGATGGGGCGCTAGGGCGAATAAAGCCTAATTTTGATAACTCTTGCAGCAATTGCTGCAACTCTTTTAACGTAGCTAGAGCCCTGTAATAAAGAGTTCTGAAAACAGGTTCTGTTCTTGAGACTAGCTAGATGTTAAATTTATGTCTCGTGGTTAGGAAGGAATTTCTTGAAAACTTCCTGAAATTATATCTGGAACTCTGGAATAATCTGCTGATCATGTATTCGAGGAATTTTAGAAGTGAATTTATAACTGGTAGCTAAAAGTCTTCGTTGTTATAGACTGCTAAGTCATGCGTTTGTAAGGCAGAAATAATTTGTACTGATTTTTCTGATAGAAAGTATTATGAATATATTTGGGATTTAGTAAGACGGGTCTCGTCGTTAACTGAAAAATAAGGCTTTAATAAATATGGTGATACTGTTGAGTCCTTTCCGGCTGAGAGGTAGGGGACTACCTGATTTAAGATAAAGCTGTCATAGGGATACGTGAAGTAGACATGGCGACTTTTCACTGAATGTGTTCGTCTGTAACCTCACAGAGTGAATACTGTGTGTTTAACCTGAATAATACTCCAGTGGTGGTGACTGAATTTTTAAAATGATCTAATTTATGTGGCATAATAGAATGAGTATACTCCTTTCTGAAGGGTACTCTGAATTTCTGAGGGCCTAATTTAGAAACATACTAGAGTTATGGGTTCTGACTCGTATTTGAGAAAAGATTCGTATGACGTGTACCATGACTGGTGTCCTGATATGTGTTTTTCCGAAATGATACTTGAGACCCGTGTCTTGACTGATGTCTTGGCACGTGTTTTAATAGATGAATATGAACAAGGCTGAAAAATTTTGGTAACTGCTAGGATTGGCGGACCGGTTAGACTGCTGACCTCTGTATTTCTGGTCACGTCCGTGCCGGAGTTCCGATGGTTACTGACTGATTAATTATAAGTATGATGATTGTCACTACTGCTTTGTCTGTCAATTTATGACGGTCATTATCATGACCGTGATTCATGTGACTATTTTGCTGAGTGGCCGGCTGGGTTCCGGTTCCCACTCTTCTGACAGAAAGATTAGCTGAGTGATGTGTGACATCTAACTGAGGAAGTAAAAACATAAAATAGAATGGTAGTATCTGGTGGTTGAATTTATTCTTGTCAGAAATTTCAAATTTATAGTTTTCGTCCTCGTTCCGCGGCATCAGCATCTTGAGAAATCTCCAAAGTTCAGCAGCATCAGCATCTGTGTGGTCTTCAGAGTGTTAGCATCATCAGCATCTGGTAAAATCTTCAACTCACGAGCAGCATCAGCACCTGGTAGAATATCGACAAGTGGAAACGCCTGGAGTACACGTGAAATATTATACATGGAGTATCACTAAGACACTATACATGGGGTACATATGGAATACTGTACATGGAGCTGGTGGAAATTTTATGGGATGATCGATACTGGTGCCGCTTGTCTGACATTATCAAAGAAATAAATTGATTTAAACGGTAGTAAACTGAACTGAAATGGGTAACGTGATAGCCTGGTAATTCCTGTGTAGACTTAATGATGGTTGTATAGAGGCTGAAAGTATGATAAAACAGAGTTTCATCAATGTTCAGTATGAAGACAGAAGACATGATTGATAAAGACCAGAACATGATTTATCATGAAATAGGATTTTACTGTAATCCTTCTATATTTTAGCCTGAAGGCATCATCACCTTGCTGAAAACATAATCCTCGTAAGGAGACATGAAACTGAATCATCATGTAGATGACATCAACGTGAGGGTATGAAAATTTGACTGTTATAAGGAACACAAAAAGTTAAATCAACTGAGGTGTAATATTAACTGATGTGGACGGCTATGGTTCAATCCACGTACTTCAAGGAAGGAAACATGAGACTGAGTATGGGCTATTCTGGTTCGATCCATACTGGTCAAAATTTTCTGAGAACTGTCATGTATAGAAATTTATAATCTGGTATTAAATATGGATCGCTGTAGTCCAATCCATACTTGTCAAAATTTATAGAATGTCATGATATGACAAATGTGAACAACTATGGATCGGTTCACAAAACAACCTTTGACTGAAAATCATGAAATTTGATCTAAACATTGGTGAACGTATATGGGCTGGTTCACCACGTAATATTGGACTGAAAACATGAATCTGACATGAGTAAGGATAAGCGCCCATGATCAGTTCATCTATACAAAAATCCGAACGGGCAAGGGTGAACGCCTATGGTCAGTTCACCAAAACGATAACTCGCTAAAAAGCACATGCGACTAAGTATGGCTAGTTATGAACCAACCTTTTTCTTAGTTAAAACTTTAAGAAACTGACTGATTAATTGAAGAAAACTGACTGAATAATCCATGAGAAACATGAATGATAACAACGCCAAAAACCTGGGAAGTTCCTGGTGACTACCCACTAGTCACAGGTCAAGTTTTAGAGCCTACAGGTCGAACCTTGCGCGCTCTGATACCATAATTGTAACACCCCACTTGGATAAGTGGACCGTTACGTGTATTTATGGCGTGTCATCAAAGCATAAGGTAAATGTAATGAAACATTAAATGACCATAACGGAAATACCGAAATCAAACATCGGTAATCCAACCTAAGCTCAAAACATGAAATGAAATACTGAAAGAAAGGACTAAACAATGTCCAAATAAGCAGAATAATGTAAGTGCATAAAATAAGAAGTCTGTATAGCTTCCATTCCAAATGCACGTGCTCTCAGAATCCTAAGAGCGTTCCGGTGTACCTGTGTTAGAAATACGTTTTAACGTATTTTAGAAGTATCGGTCACTCCACAATATGATTTATGTTGTAATAGCTCGTAGTTAGTAATTAGTTATTAATTGCTTATTAACTTAAGTAAGAACCGGTCCATGGGCTTGTCATGGACCGGCCCAAGTCCACTTATGACTTGGAACTATAAATACCCCTTTCCACCATGGAAAGGGGTTGGTGGTTGTCATTTCTTGTTTTCCATTTAATAAAATTCACATAGTTTCTCTCACTTTCTCTCTCTAACTTTCTCTCTCTAGAAATCAACAAACCCCTTCATAGATTCATTGATTATCAATATTCTACATTTGGTATCAAGAGCTATGGGGTGATTTAAGGTAGTGATTTGTGTGGTTTTTTAGTTTTTGATTGTATTAGTGTTCTTTAAGAAAAATCATCTTGATTCTTGGTGTTTTTGGTGTTTTTGTGATTGGGATTAGTGGATAAGTATTAGTTGTTACTTATTTTAGTCGAAAGCACAAAACTTTTTGGGTTATTTGGTCAAAATCTGGGCTTAATCTTCATTTTTGGTGTTCGACTGTTCATCGGAACAACTTACTGTTTATTCAGCAAAAGTTCCGGATCAAGGAGTTCCGGATCAAGGAGTTCCGGATCAAGAAGTTCCGGATCAAGGAGTTCCGGATCAAGGAGTTCCGAGTCAAGAAGTTCCGAATAAAGAAACTTCCGAACCAAGAAGTTCCGGATCAAGAAACTTCCGAACCAAGAAGTTCCGGATCAAGAAACTTCCGAACCAAGAACTTCCGAGTCAAGAAGTTCCGGATCAAGCTAAAGTTCCGAACCATGAACTTCCGAGTCAAGAAGTTCCGGATCAAGCCAAAGTTCCGGATCAAGAACTTCCGAACCAAGAAGTTCCGGATCAACCCAAAAGTTCCGAATCAAGGTAATCTTCCGAATCAACAAAAAAGTTCCGAATCAAGGTAATCTTCCGAATCAAACTTCCGAATCAACAAAAAGTTCCGAATCAAGGGTTATTTTGCTTGTTTTTTCGACGATTTTTTAGAGGATTTAATCTTGGTTTCTTACAACAAAAACACAACACAATTCACAAGCTTTACTTCACTGCTCGATCAACCGATAATCTCTGTTTCTTTGAAGAAAAACAAAATGAATCCAAATTCAGTAATGCCTCAGATGACATCTCTTACGGATATATCAATCATAACGGGAACTGATAGCCGTCCACCGATGCTCATTAAAGAGGTGTTTGAGGCATGGCAAGGTCGAATGATGCAATATCTAAAGGGGAAACCGACATACGGAAGACTTATGGTCAAATCGATTTTGAATGGTCCACTCGACTATGGTACCATTACGGTTGATAACGTGACTAGACCACGAGAATTTGAAGAACTTACTCCAGCTCAACAACTTGTTGCAGATGCAGATGAAAAAGCTCTTCAAACAATTCTCCAAGCTCTTCCCCATGACATCTATAGGATGGTGAGTCAGTATACGGTGGCAAAGGATCTATGGGAACGGTTAAAGGTGTTGCTACAAGGCACGTCTCTCACCAAACAAGAAAGGGAGTGTCAGCTGTATGATTTGTTTGATAGATTCACCTACAACCCAGGGGAAACGCTCCACGATTATTACTTCAGATTCACCACACTCATGAATGATCTGAATGTATACAATCTTGTGATTGCACCATTCCAGGTTAACACCAAATTCTTGAATACACTACCTCAAGCTGAATGGGGTGAGTATATTACCGATGTGAAGTTAACCCGGGATTTGCATAAGTGCAATTTAGATCAAATCTATGCCTTCCTTCAGCAACATGAGAAGCATGTGATTCTGCACCGTTCTCCTCGTGGTATGCACCCAGATTCCTTAGCTTTGATGGCGAATCAACCAAGCTTGTCTCACAACAACACACCCTATATCTTGGGACATCAAGCTTATCATCAATCACCTTACTTGACACCAGCCTTTCCCCAATACTCGATTCTACCACAACCACCCACCTCACATCAGCAACAATATCGGTTCAATGCACCCTCACCACAGTATGCTTCACAACTTCATCCAGCAAATGTTGCACCTTATGCTCAGCCATCATATTCTTCTTATCAAGAGAATGCAGCATATCCAACAAGCTACCCTGATCAAATGAGTCTTCCTTATACTGATTATGCAGCTCATCCAGATCAAGCACTGTATTGTAATGATGAAGAAGTCCCCGTTCCTGTATTCCAACAAGGAGCTGACCCAGTTGAAGTGCTAACTACTATGTCTGCTTATCTCACAAGAACTTTAAGCAAACGAGGATTTAGAGGATCAGCTCCTACCAACAATCAGTTGAGGAATTCATCCAATTCTCGCCAACAAGCTACAATTGAGAATGGCAGGGTAATGGTTCAGCCAATTCAACCATATCAGGGGAGAACTTCCACATCAACCAATGTTCGCACCGCCAATCCTGCTCCTGCTCCAATGGTCAACAATCCTCCACGGGCTAATACAGGCAAGTTGAGAATGATCACATGCTACAATTGCAAGGAAGAGGGTCATATGTCCAGGGATTGTAAGAAACCCAAGAGGAGAAGGGATGGACAGTGGTTTGCAGAAAAGATCTATCTGGTAAATGCTCAGGCGCAAGGAAGGGAACTTGATGAAGAGGAGCTTGCATTTCTTGCTGACCCAGGGATTGCTGAACAAAACGTTGTCACTACGCAGAATGCAGCTTACCAAGCCGATGATCTTGATGCGTATGATTCCGACTGTGATGACTTTCAAACTGCAAAGGCTGCTTTCATGGCAACTTTCTCCAGCTTAGGGCCAGATAAGAAATCTGAGGTACTTATTAATAACACCGATAATGCCACTGATGCTTGTATTCAACCACATCAAGTTGGGCAAGAGAGTGCTGATTCGAATGAATCTTCGGTGATGAGTCTTTCAAATGAGGAGACAAACAATGATAGCAATATCAATGTGAGTTCCCAGACTTTGAGTGAATCACAACCGGGACCCAGTTCGCATACGCCTACTCCTGCTCAACAAGATTTGGTCATGGTTCCTGCTACATTACTTAGCCAAATGAATGCTGCACTCTTAGAAACCTTAGCTAAGAATAAGAATTTGTCTGATGAGCTTGCCTTAAGCAATGAGAAAGTACAAACTTTGGAATTAGTGCCTTCGTCTAGTGTTCTCACAAATCTCGAATATGATCACTTTAGAAACAAACAAATGGGTCACTTGCAAGAAATCGAAAACTTAAGAGAAAATCTGTCTAGTGAACTTAGAGAAAAGGAGTTAGTGGTCACTAATTTTCAAAAACTTCAAACTGATTTTGAATTACTCGAATCTAAGAAGACTGAAATGGAGATTAATGCTACTAATAAGATTAGAAGTCTAGACTACTTGCTGTTAAGACAATACGCTGCTTCACAACTAGTTCACTTATTTGATGCTTCGTTTAAAGAGTTTAACTTATCACGTCTAAAAGGCCTTCCCCCTAATCCACGATATGCAAAACAAGCTTTAAGACATAGTCCTAGACTTTATAATGCAACTCAATTAGGATTGGCTTTAGACCCGATTGTTTTTCCCAATGATCGAACAAGTAAGGTTCTAGTTGATGAGGATCGGTCATACAATTCAGCAAAATATCCCGATTGTGATTATTTTAAGATGAATAAGGAGCTTGCAAAAACTGACTTTAGAGTTCGCTTCCATATGGATAAGGATCTCATCACAGCACCAACCTACATGATAGAGGAAGAAAGCCCTAGTACATTTCCTACACTTGTCAACATGGAAGGTCCTAAGGAAATTCCAAAGAACCTTCCACCTGTTAGCACTGTATGGTTAAACTTGCAAGAGATTAACCGATACTTTACTAACTTTGACAAGGTCATCTTGGAATGTACGACTTCAAATGGCTTAAACGCCGGAGAATGGGCTTTCGAGCACATGAACGAGGTGTTTAAAACTGAGATCAATCCGTTTGTCGAAAGTCTAAAAAGAAGTTTTGCATCTCTTAAGGAAAATCTTCAGTTTGAAATTGGTGAAGTTCAAAAAGTGTTTTATGAAATGGACACCGCTTACGAACTGCAACTAATTGAAAAGGAAAAGATTTTAACCGAATATGACCGATTCTTGTCCGAAGTAATCTCGTGTGATGTGCTTACTATTGTAAATGTTAATTATTCGAATGAGCTTACATCCGCTATGATGAATTGTGATGCTGTGCATATTTGTGATGATGTTTGTGATATTTCTGTAAATGTTGCTGAAACTGTAAATGAGGTAGATAATCATTCTTGTCACGAATCCAACGCTGAGTTTTTAAAGCTACAAGATTCTTATAATTTACTTTCACAACGCTTTAATCAACTAGAACAACATTGTATATCTTTAGAATTAAAACAACAAGCTCAAAATGAAAATCTTTTGATATCAAATGTTTGTGAAAACGGTGTTGAGAATAGTGACAAGATGATTGCAATTGTTAAGACATTAGAGGAAGAAATCATGAGATTGAAGAGAGAGGTATCATCAAAGGAAACATTAAGAATGGAACTAGAGGCTGCAGAGTCTAAAAACCAGGTCTTAGAAATTAGACTATCAACTGTTCTAGGGGAGATGGATCGGACAAGGCAGGGACTATCCGCTCTTTATGGTTCACTAGAAGAACGCTTCGCTTTTAATGCGGCACAGCAACAATATTATGTTGAACAACTGAACCAAAAGTGCGAAGAAATCTCTGACTTGAACATCCTGCTCATAGACAAAAATATGGTTTTGGCTGAGTTAAAGGAGACACTTCTTCTCACCCGACAAGAAGTTGTTGATAACTTAGCTACCGACTCTGCACCGTCCACTAGTGCTCCAACAACCAAGAAAGTAGTGCTTTATAAGAATCCGCTTCATAAGAGAAACCAGCTTACCTATGATGATTATATGAGGAATGCCATTAAGCATGTCGATCTTCTTAGGGATATTTTAGACGATCTTTATGCCTTAGATCCCTTAAGTAGCGACTATTATTCGGCTCATGAATATGTTAAGCGAGTTCAATATTGCTTGGCTTATTTGCAATACATAGGTACACCAGGTTCTGCACTACTTAATAATAGGCCCATTGCTGTCACTCCATTTAATAAGACTCCAGGAGCGAAACCGTCATTGGCACAATCAAGTAAGACACCTTTAAAATCTGCTGCTAATGTTCCCAATTTGCCTTCTACAGGATTAAAAGAGACTACTAAGGCTAAAGGATCGCCACTCAAGAAAGCTAAGATCAAGCCCTCCACTAGTAGTGCCACAAAGAAGAAAGTAGAAGTCCACAATAGGAATGCTAGTTCAGTTTTAAATAAAACGAATCATGTTAAGACTAAAAGCTCTGCGCCTGTGCAGCAGCCTAAACCATTCGTGAATTCTGATTTAAATTGTTGGAATTGTAGTGAATGTATGTTTTCCCAGCGTCATGATTTGTGTCTGATTGATCACGTTAATGAAATGAATGCTATTAAGAATGGTCTTGAATGGAAGCCAACGGGTAGAACTCGTGCCCAAGTTGGCTGGCAATGGCGTCCCACTGGTAGGACCTTTACGCTAGATGGTAAAATGTGCCCTTTAACTAGGAATGCATCCATTGAGGTTAGGTCTGAGCGTCCTTTAGCTAGGAACACTCGCACTCAAGTATGGAAACAGCGCCCTTTAATTAGGTCAGCCCCCACTATAGTGCCTATCAGTGAAGAAATACCTCAGGATTTGAGCCAATTAGAATCTACACCACCAATTAAGAAGAAAAGGAAGGCTAGGAAATCTAAGAAACCTAGAGTTAGCAAATCTAAGATTATTAAATCTGTACCTGCTAATAACAAGGAACACTCAGATTCCGATACCTCTACATTGTCTTTGTGTGGTGATATTTTCAGGTGGTCCAAATCATCCTGTGGTATTTGGACTCCGGTTGTTCAAAACATATGACCGGAAATCGCTCGATGCTCCGAAATTTCGTCAGCAAGTTTCTTGGTACGGTTAAATTTGGGAATGATCATATAGCAAAGATTATGGGGTATGGTGAATATCAGATTGGAAACGTGACGATTTCTAGGGTATACTATGTAGAAGGTCTTGGTCATAACTTATTCTCAGTAGGACAGTTTTGTGATTCCAACCTTGAGGTTGCTTTTCGACAACACACTTGTTTCATCCGCAACTTGGAAGGAAAAGATTTGTTGAAGGGATCTCGTGGTGCAAATCTTTACACTTTGTCCTTACAAGACATGATGGCCGCTTCTCCAGTATGTCTTCTCTCTAAAGCTTCTAAGACCAAGTCATGGTTATGGCATCGCAGATTATCTCATCTTAATTTTGATGCTATTAATCATCTGGCTAAAAACGAGTTAGTTCGTGGTCTTCCCAAGCTTAAATTTCACAAGGACCATTTATGTTCCGCGTGTTCAAGGGGGAAAAGTACCAAGAAATCTTACAAGCCCAAAGCTGAAGACACCAATCAAGAAAAACTTCATCTTTTGCATATGGATCTTTGTGGACCGATGAGAACTGAAAGTGTGAGCGGTAAGAAATTCATTCTGGTTATTGTGGATGATTTCCCAAGGTTTACATGGGTTAGATTTTTACGTACAAAGGATGAAGCACCGAAGGCTATCATTACTTTTCTGAAGTTCATCCAGGTACGTTTGAATACCACTGTCCGCCGTATCCGTACAGACAATGGTACAGAGTTCGTCAACCAGACTCTTCGTGATTATTATGAAGGAGTTGGTATATCACATGAAACATCCGCTGCACGCACTCCACAACAAAACGGTGTCGTTGAAAGACGGAATCGTACTCTTATGGAAGCTGCTAGGACCATGCTTATTTATGCGAACGCTCCATTGTTCTTGTGGGCAGAGGCTATTTCTACTGCATGTTTTACCCAAAACCGTTCTATCATTCGGAAACGCCATGGAAAAACGCCTTATGAGCTTCTACATGACCGCAAACCCGATGTTTCATTTTTCCATGTGTTTGGTGCTCTGTGTTATCCAAACATCAATAGTGAGAACTTGGGTAAGCTTCAACCAAAAGCCGATATAGGTATTTTCATTGGTTACTCACCGTCCAAAAGAGCATACCGAATCTATAACCGTCGTCTTGGCAAGATTGTAGAAACTATGGACGCAGATTTCGACGAGCTGACAGCGATGGCTTCTGAGCAACACAGCTCTGAACCCGCGCTTCATGAGATGGGACCCGGTGCTATAAGTTCCGGATTAGTTCCCAACAATCCTACTTCTACATCATTTTTACCACCATCAAGGCCCGAGTGGGATAAACTGTTTCAACCGTTGTTTGATGAATTCTTCGATCCCCCGACTGATGAAGTTCCAGTACCTGTAGTAATTGCTCCAATACCTGAAGTGGTTGCTCAAGTTAATGAACCTTTATCTAATGCATCTACAATTCACATTGAACCGGATGCACCTTCACCAAGTGATTCTCAAACTACACCTGAATCATCACCCCTACTTGTGCCTAATGATGTGGAAGAGGATTCTACTGATCACGACTTGGAATATGCTCACTTGCAAGAGCTTCCTTTCTTTGGTGTAGCGATCCCTGAAAACCCTTCAGCCGCGTCTACCTCAGAAGAAGCTCCTTCTATTGTTCACTCCAGACCACCTAGGATTGAAAACCATAGCACTAAATGGACAAAAGATCACCCAATTAGGAATGTTATTGGAGATCTAGATCGACCCGTCTCTACACGCCATCAATTACAAGAGAGTGCACTTTATTGCTACTTTGATGCATTTCTCTCTGAAGTTGAACCCAAAAATTGGCAGCAGGCTATGACCCAATCATCTTGGATTGAGGCTATGCAGGAGGAACTCAATGAATTCAAACGACTAGAAGTATGGGAATTGGTTCCTCGCCCTGACAAGGTTAACATCCTTACTTTGTTATGGGTTTATAAGGTTAAACTTGATGAGATGGGTGCGGTATTGAAGAATAAAGCTAGACTGGTCGCTAGAGGATATAAACAAGCCTTGGGTATAGACTTTGAGGAATCTTTTGCTCCTGTGTCTAGATTGGAGGCGATTAGACTATTCCTTGCGTTTGCTGCTCATATGAACATGATCGTCTATCAAATGGATGTAAAGACGGCATTTTTGAACGGTGAACTAAGGGAAGAGGTTTATGTTAGTCAACCGGATGGGTTCGTGAGTACGGAGTCTCCTAATCATGTGTACAAGCTTAAGAAGGCTCTTTATGGGTTGAAACAAGCTCCACGCGCGTGGTATGATCTCCTGTCAACATATCTCATGTCGGAAGGCTTCTCCAAAGGTAAAGTGGACCCCACTCTATTCACTCTCAAAGACGGCAACGACATGCTTCTGGTACAAATTTATGTTGATGATATAATTTTTGCTGCCACTAACATAGAATTGTCTAAACAATTTGAGAAGATAATGTCCACACGCTTTCAGATGTCGATGATGGGAAAAATTTCATTTTTCTTAGGATTACAGATTTCTCAGAATCCCAGAGGCATCTTTATAAATCAATCCAAATATGCTCTAGAATCTCTTAAGAAATATAACTTTGAGAATTGTGACCCCGTAGACACTCCAATGGTGGAGAAATCCAAGTTAGATGAAGATAGGGATGGGATTATTGTCGATCCGAAACTTTACCGTGGAATGATCGGCACCCTTCTCTATCTGACTGCTAGCAGGCCTGATTTGCAATTTGCTGTATGCATGTGTGCCCGGTATCAGGCTCGGCCTACCGAAAAGCACCTACATGTTGTGAAAAGGATCTTTCGGTATCTAAAAGGAACACTTCATCGTGGTCTATGGTATCCGAAGGATTCCTCTATTGCTTTAATATCATACGCAGATGCCGATCATGCTGGATGTCAAGACACGAGGCGTAGCACGTCTGGATCTGTGCAACTCCTTGGAGATAGATTGATCAGTTGGTCTTCAAAAAGGCAGAAAAGCGCTGCAATATCAAGCACGGAGGCTGAATACATCGCCATGTCCGGTTGTTGTGCTCAAGTCCTTTGGATGAGATCACAATTAACTGACTACGGTCTTGGATTTAACAAAATCCCGATGTATTGTGACAACAAGAGCGCCATTGCCCTTTGCTGCAACTATGTTCAACACTCCCGGGCCAAGCACATAGACATTCGCTACCATTTCATTAAGGAGCAGGTGGAGAACGGAGTGATCGAGCTGTATTTTGTCACTACTGAGTACCAGCTGGCGGATATGTTCACCAAAGCCTTAGATCGAGGACGAATCGAGTTTTTGATTGATAAGCTTGGTATGAAATCATTCACTCCAGCGACTCTCAAAGAATTGGCAGAAGAATCAGCTGAATAGTCGTGGTAAACTATTCAGAGTATCCTTTGGTTGTGATCAGGTATATTATTGTAAATATATAAATCACAAAAAGAAAATACAAAAATATAAATCCAACAAAAACCATAAAAAAAAAATATAAAACCTAGAAAAACCATAAAAATTATAAAATCAAGAAAAACCAAAAATATTTTCGTTTTAAATCGGGCATGTCTTTTAGTACGGTAATATTTACGGCCTTAGAAATGTCGATCAATATTGACACGGTGCCATAAATAGAGTCCGTATAAAAGTTGTACATTTTTAAAACATGCCCATTATGGCTTGTAGTTATTTCAGACTGCAACCCGGTTTTCATATTAAAGTCACGTATTTCCTTGGAAAACGTTGGCTCAGAACGGGAATTAATTTTCTCGGGCATGATTTACAAGCCAAATCATGCAAAGGGATCAAGTTTACTTTATAACTTGGTCTGACACGAATATGTGTACGTCTCAGTGCATTAATTTGTTAAAATAAGAGAAATCTTATTATAACCACGAATCAAAATTTTTCAAGAGATAAATTGGAAATGCGTTCATCACTATTTGACTCTTTAAACAATGACTACAGCTCTTTAAATAGAAAACGGGTCATCGTTTAAGGGGGAGAAAATAGTAAAATCATCTTCGTCATTAAAATTGATCTTCAAAAGTGATTGTGAAAATTAAGGGCTACACGGTATTTGAGTGGTTTTGCTTTAGAATATGACTTGTGTTCGTTCTAAGTGATAGGCATTGCTTTTAGATTTTGGAGATATGCTAATAGATTGCGTTTGCTAAGTGGTGTATAAGTTAAACAAGGGTTAAGTAAAATGAAAAAGTTGGAAACAAAAAGGAAATGAATAGATAACTAAGGGACTAAAAGTGTCACTTGTTGAAACTTGGCAAATTTTTGACCTAAGTCAAAACATAAACCACCCCGCCCCTCACTATTCACTTCCACTGTTTATCTTAACTTGCCGCCATTGTTTCACACACAAACACGCATTCAAAACCTTCGTCTGATCATTTCTTCCTATTCATTCGTCTAATTAAGGTATATACATCAATATGTTAACTTCTAATCTTCATTTCTTATCATATAAATCGGTTAAACATGCTCAATTACTCAGTCTAATCCACTTAGGGTTTTTGATTAAATTAGGCTAAATTGATTAAGGATTTATGGTGGGATTTGCTCGGAATAGGTTAAATGATGTTTAAAATGCCTTAGTTTGCCTTAGAAACTCACAAACGCGCTAGAATAAACATCTGAGATTCGTTTGTAAAAGTTCCGGATGAACATGGCTTAGAACTTCCGAATGAAGGATTTCTTCTGAAAAACTTCCGAATGAGGAAGTTCCGAATGAAGGACTTCCGAATGAAGGAAGTTCCGAATGAAGGACTTCCGAATGAAGGAAGTTCTGAATGAAGAACTTCCGGATGAAGGAAGTTCCGAATGAAGAACTTCCGAATGAAGGAAGTTCCGAATGAAGAACTTCCGGATGAAGGAAGTTCCGAATGAAGAACTTCCGGATGAAGGAAGTTCCGAATGAAGAACTTCCGGATGAAGGAAGTTCCGAATGAAGAACTTCCGGATGAAGGAAGTTCCGAATGAAGAACTTCCGGATGAAGAAGTTCCGAATGAGGAGAAGTTCCGAATGAGGAAAAGTTCCGGATGAAGATGTTCCGAATGAGGAAAAGTTCCGGATGAAGAGTTTGATTATTCTTGTTTGCATGCTATCTATGTACTTGTTGTTTTATCTTATGAAATGTGTTATGCTTAGAAGTAAGAATGATATATATCTATCTGTTATTTGTGCATCAACCTTTCATGTCTTATCTTAAGCAGATAAAATGACTAATCCAACAGTACAAGCTATCCAAGAATCTAGAGAAGCCGATATTGCTAAAGCTCGAACCCTTAAGTTTATACCCAACAACTATAGGCTGAAGCAAGTTTCTAAATCCACTCACCATGGTTTTAAGGTCGCCATAGCCATTCTTGATAACTCTCATTTCAAGAACGCCCTTAGGAGTACAGCCTCGGTGCCTTATGAGTATATGTTTGAATTTTGGGCAACCAAGGAAATCACTTCGAACAAGATCACCTTCACCATCGACAACAAGCAGCAGACACTCACCGTTTCAGACTTCCGTAAGATACTTGGTATACGGGATACACCCAAGGGCATGTCATTCTCAAGGGATCCTACTAAAGATGAACTCGTGGAGTTATTTGACGCACTTGGATGTCCGGAAATACGAGTTGCATCTGAGTTTACCACTGCAAAGGTGGGACAACCTTGGAGAGCGTTGATGGGTATTCTCAGTAAATGTCTTACACCAAAAACGAGTGGCCATGATGCTCTGCGCAGTCCCATAATAAACCTCTTCTATGGCATGTACAAAGCTGCAAATTCAGATTATGCTTTGTTGATATGGGAAGAATTCACCTTTCAACTCTTCTACAACAAGAAGCTGAAGACAAACTTCTTTCCTTATCCTCGGTTTATTAAGCTTATCATAAATTATTTTATGAAGCTTGATGCTACTATTGATAGGCGTGCAGGAGGTCGCTATCACACTGAAGAAGCTGATGATACTGTAGATCTGAGGCATGAAGGACCATCTATTGGTGTGATTCCGGGTCCTGTTCCTGATTACCTTCTATCTGATAAAATCAAAGGTTCTGCAGATTACAAGCTACTGCAGATAGAAATCAAAAGGCTGAAAGAAAACCTTCAGACTGGAGAAGACTCATCGACAACGGTTAAGAGTAAAGGTAAACGCAAACAACCAGCTGCGTTACCTGAACCCGAACCCAAGAAGAAGAAGACAGAGGGTAAGAAGGGAAAGGGTAAGGATTTGATGCGTCTACGTGATGAAGAAGATATTGTTGATCCTACTCTTGATAAATCCGAGCAACAAATGATGAAGATTGCTATTAAAAGGAGTAGGAAAGATACAGGCGGTAGTGGTTCAGGTGCGAGGGTAGATATCGAGGATGAGTACGAGGAACCGGATGATGTTGATGAGTTTGGGTCACCTGAACACTATTCCACTTCGAAGGAGCCATCAATTCCTATTTCAGCAAGTGTGGAAAAGGAACCTGTTGCTCCTACGATCGTGGTGTCAACTCAACCCTTAACAACTCAACCTCCACCCATACAACCTTTACCAACCCGACCGGCTTCAACACCATTTCTTCCACCACCCATAATCCCCATCCTTAGTACAGCAGTAACAACCGAGCCCCTCCAGTCAACCCAAAGCAGCTCTGCAACATCTGCAATGGCTGCATTAGTGATGGCCGAACTGTTTGATACTAACAAACGCGAAATGGATGAACTTCGCCAAGAGTTGCAAAGACGAGCTCAGAGGGAAGAAGAATCTAGGAAAGCCCAAGAGGAGATGATTGCTAGGTTCGCTTCAGATATGGAGTTGACTAGAAAAGCACATGCAGAAGAACTTGCTCGGGTTAAGCAGGCTGAGGCTGATAAGCATGCTGCACGTATCACCAGACTTCAAGCGATGCGGGATAAATATAAGGAACAAAAAGAAGCACTTGAAGCATCTGTGAAAGAAAGAGTGCAAGAATCCGTTGAATCCCTAATGCCTAAACTTCGCGATGAGTTGAAGACACTTGCTGCTGACAACTTGATGGTCAAATCATCCAACCCTTCAGAAGCCGCCTACAAGATTGCTTATGACCTGACGGATTTTGAATTGAAGAAGATCCTTAAGGCTCGTATGGTGGAACTTGGGTCGTATGATAAGTCGAGGATTCAACGGGCTCTATATAAATCCCTGAATGATGCTATCATGGAGGATGATAGATTATTCAAGACGTTTGGAAGTGTGGTACCATATCACATCTTACCTGAGGAAGAAAGGGAAGAAAGTGAAGAAGAGGGTACGGGTGAAGAAGAGGAAGAAGAAGAAGAAGAAGGAGAAAAGGATAAAGACGATGACGAGGGTGGTGATGATGATGAGGATGATGAGGATGATGACGAGGATGATGATGATGATGGCGACGATGGTGGTGATGAGAATCAGGAGAGTGTTAGGGATAGTAACGGGGATGACAATCAGGATGATGATGATGGGGGTGAACAGCCGAAAGAGGGAGACAAGGTTACCAGCTCCAAGAAAACTGCTGCTAAGACTGGAACCAAGTCCACAAAAGATGCAGCACAGAAGGACAAATCGACATCCTCGGAATCAAGACGAACTAAGTGGCGCCACGATGTGAATGCCACTACAGCGTCTTCGGCTCCCGGTATCTCTATCGCTGTATCTTTACCTATTACCACTAACCCCATTAGTTCTGTTGTTGTTCCTCCTGTGATTGCAGAATCAGTGACGGAACCCGAAGCTGCACAACACTCCCCAGTTCACGACACTGCCGAAATGCCTGAAACTGAACCAGTAGATGTTCGCATTTCCACTCCTCTACAACAAGCACAACAATCTACGGTTCCTGAACCAAGCATTCGTGCCTGGGAAGACACGTTGGAGATAGACGAGTCTGCACCACCACAAGCTTGGATCACGGCAGCAGCACAATATGATCCGATCACAGATGCTGACAAAGATGTGCTGTATCTCCGTATCCGAAGTCCGATTGACTTATGTGCATTTCTTGCTCATGAGTATAAGACTTCGGTTACTCCATCCTTGGTGAAGAAAGCACTGAAAGATAAGAGACTGCGTGCCAAAACCCGATTACCCCGAATGGAGCTCGAGTACTATGCCGATGAAATCCTGAAGGCTCTGAAAACCGTTCAACGGCCAGGACTTCATGAATCAGAAAGAGCTCCACCTCCAATGGATCCTGCTCAAGATAATCAGATTACTCTTGACTTCTTCGTCACCAATTATCTTGAGTATCTTATGAAGGGGTCTTCAAAGTACGCAACATCCCTGACTTTGCTGAAAGCTGCCAACTGGGGGACAATACCCTTCATCGAGGAAAAGGTAAATCGACTCTGGGTCCCAAAAATGAATCGTAATTATGATATGTATGCTGTCATAGGTGCATCTCATTGGGACGAACGAGTCCGAAGGGCGTACAGGGGTTGCTGCTTGGTCAATTCTGGAAGCAATGTTAGATCCGACATCCGCATCTCCAGCATCTTAGGAATGAAAACTGAAGCCAAGAACGGCTACTATCATGTGACGGAGATTCGTTTGAAAAGGGAGGATGACAGGGAATACAAAATCTAGCAAGGAGATTTTTCCATCATTCGCCTTGAGGATATTGAAGATATGCTGCTTCTGATGACCCGAGATCAACTTACACACATTCCTCGTGAAGACCTGATTGCTTTGAATACAGCACTTCGCATGTTCACACGAAGCGTTGTCATCAAGTCACGAGTTGAAGATCTTCAGTTGGGAGTCGAAAGCTATCAGAGGAAGCTCAATTTAACCCGTCCTGTGAATCAAGTGCTACCTCAACATGTAGAAAGATGTCCTTATACCGGCATTTCTGTCCCGAATTCCGGCATTTTCTACTTGAACAGTCGAGGGTTGATGAAGTTTATGAGGGTGGGTGAGCTTCACAAGTATAGTGATGGAACTCTTCTACAAGTCAGAGGAAAGTTGGAGCATCTGAACTTGGGTGGGACTTTGCCAGAGATGACGGAGGATTGGCATCCGGGTTACCGGCAGATGGCAAAGTATGTGATCAAAAAGATCGATCAAAAGCTCCGTGAACGTAGATTGATGAGGAGCTTGGAAAGATTCGTGGGTGGAAGACCGTATTTAGTGCACCACAAGCTACTGCAACGATCCATCTAATGGGTTGTACATTTCAGGTCACTTTATATTGGTTTTCAATTGTGAATATGTATATTTGTGAATAATGTGCTTGTATGGCTTGCTGTAGTGTTAAGGTATGATAATTTTTCAAGAATTTCTCACGAGACTCTAAATCTTTCAAAATATGTCATACCAAAGCACTACAACTATCCCTTATTAACTTAAGGGGGAGCAATAACTTGTTCTATGGCCAAAACATCGATTTCATTTTTACCCAAAGACCGGTTAATCCATTCAATATCCCAAATATTAATGGTTAACATTTTGGATAAGGGGAGAAAATGGGATTAAGGAGACGTAAGTGATACTTGGCTAAAAGATGAAAAAGACTTAAAGATCATCCAACTTAATATGTGTAAAGCACGTGTTAAGGGGGAGCGTTTTTGATGAACAAAACACCTAAGGTACAAAACTTTTGATTTCAATATCACAAGTACCTTAGGTGATTTTTAATGATTTTTCATGGTGGCAATTCCTTCCCAAAACACGCTTAATTCACGACGGATGTGGTGACAAAAGGGTGGTAGGAATAGGTTTAGTCCAATGATTCATCAGAGCCGATGGAATCTTCCCAAGGACAATTCCCTAGATAGAATTAGAAGTCCTAGGAAAGATGGAGAAAGAATGTGAACGTAGCTGAATGCCGACCAAGTACTTAAGCTAGCACTGGAACAATCACAACAAGGTGCTAGTGATGACGTATTGGTAAGCATTGAAGGGGTTGAAGAATGAAAAAGAAATGTAAAGATAAAGGGTGTAAAGAAAGAAGCCCTCCTTACAACTTTAGGCAGAAACCGGGTCAATACATATGCTATTGAGGTCATTTTTGTTAATGATTCTCGGTATTGAAGAAAGACATCATGGACCCAGTGATGCAATGCACAACCCTTCCCCAGCTAACTCAAATATCTCTCAAAAGGTATTTGTTTTAATCACACGGAGATCAACACGTTATCTATTGGTTTATTCATTCCGAATAAACTGGTATTGAAAAGGTGGCACTCCTCTCCAGCCATCGCTCACTAAATCAAAACGCACAATCGAGTCTAGAGCCAAGAGATCATCAAAAGTCTCATTAGGACACTTTCCATTTATTCCTTGCTTTCTCACACACTGTGAAAAGTAAGAGATTTTCATGAGTCCTACGCAATATTCTTGTAATATTGCCAGAACATCCGAGTAATACGTAAGTATTACAATGAAGATGGAAATCCTGCTTGAGCCAACATCAAACAAGCTCATGGTAGGTTACACGTGCGGTTCTTTTAGAACCAATCTTGTGAAAAACTGGAAGGTAACAGTGGTTTAATTCTTAATTGAACTTAAACTCGTTCCAGGCCTCTTCGCATTATCATATGATCTTGCCAGAATACTCAGAGTGACTCTTTATTGACCACAGTGACGAGTAGAAATCCTTCTAGTGTCAACATCAAACAGCACTTGGTAGGTAACGTGCAAGATTCTTTATGAATCGAGCTCGTGACAACTGGAAAGCAACGATGGTGAAAATCTTAATTGAAATTCACTTGTTCCAGGTTTCATGAATTGACGGCTTTTAATCACAAGGATAATTTATCCAAGTGATTCACTCTTTATGTTCGCAGTCAGCTTTGGACGGTCGAATAAAGAGAACGGGTTTACCCGCGAAATCCTGTCAGGAAGTTACTTAATTGAAACTATCCGTCACGGGTACGATATCTAATATCGTCCAACGGTCTTCACCGACCGGAGGTAAAATGCTACCGAATTAGAATAAAATGTTCAAAGCCATTTTATTCATGTCGTTGCTGTGTACCTGCTAAAGACGGTAGCGTTGCTGAGTACCTGTTGAAGACGGTGGCGTTGCTGTGTACCAGTGAAGACGGTGGTGTTGCGGTGTACCTGTAAAAGTCGTTCCCACATGCTTATGTCTTTTGCAACAAAAATTCAAGAAAGTACAAGATGAAGTCTTCCGCTGTATCAAACTCTGAAGCTTTCAAGAATCCAACAAAAAGACGTAAGTGTGTGGAACATGAAGTCACGAGGAGGCAAAGTTCACAAGAAAGGCAAAGATCGCACGTGAAAGGCCAAAGAAAAATGCTCTCAAATCAAAGCCAAAAAGATCAAACCAACATATTCACAACAAAAGAAAGAAAAGAAGAAAGGACTACGAGCTAAAGAACGAAGACTTAGTATAGTATGCTAGGTTTAGAACTTTGTAACGTGGAGTGACCTCCCTTAGGGGGAGATTGTTAGAAATACGTTTTAACGTATTTTAGAAGTATCGGTCACTCCACAATATGATTTATGTTGTAATAGCTCGTAGTTAGTAATTAGTTATTAATTGCTTATTAACTTAAGTAAGAACCGGTCCATGGGCTTGTCATGGACCGGCCCAAGTCCACTTATGACTTGGAACTATAAATACCCCTTTCCACCATGGAAAGGGGTTGGTGGTTGTCATTTCTTGTTTTCCATTTAATAAAATTCACATAGTTTCTCTCACTTTCTCTCTCTAACTTTCTCTCTCTAGAAATTAACAAACCCCTTCATAGATTCATTGATTATATTGAAAGGAACATGAAAGGAACTACGGCTGAGCATAACGCTCAGTGAACGGATATTAAACATGATAAGAATATATTGAATGAAACCAGCGATAGAATACTGAAGCTGTAAGACTGATATATAACATGTGGTAGAACTCTGCATAAAATCTGAGAAACCTGGTTCATATATACTGATACTGAAATATAACTATTAATTCTGAAAACATGCATTTACTGTATTTTATTTGCCAGAGCTTATATAGGTCACGTGCTGTAACAACCGTGCATGAATAACTGGAGGGGTGACCTCATCATGCTATAGAGGGGTGACCTCTAAATAACTGTGCTGGGTGGAGGGATCAGCTCCAATGTGAAGGATGTAGAGCACACACCACATTCACCCTGATAACTTGTAACACATATAAGCCTAGGATGCATCCATACGCCCCACTAAACATACATATAAAAATGGCCAACCTGAACATGAGTGGGACGATGCAGGATATCACTCTCCTGCATGTGAGTCACGACACCGGTGCCTCTAGTGCCGTGGTTACGGTACCTCCGTAACTAGTACATAAACTGGTCATGCTTGTATATAATGCTCTGGCCATTTATTTAGTTATTAACATGATTACTGAGAAACTTAAACATATACTAGGGAAAAACATTTGGCTGCAGACGGGGAATCCTAAACATGCATAGGAAAGGAAGCCCTTACTGAAAGGACGGAAAATCCGTACCTCGTGTCCAGTACTGAAATAAGACTGAAAGCTGACGGATCGAATCTGACTTCACGGATACTACATAAATAATGTACGCGAAAATCAGTTGACTGATGTTTATTTATTTTACTGCTCTACTGTTTTTGTTGGATTTAAAATTATTCTTGAATACTGATCGTATTTAATCTGGTAAGTTCTGACTGTTCGAAACATTGCAGATTAAATATATTATGTGCTCCTGATTACTGTGTAATATCTATTCCAATAATATTACTATAAATAGTAACCTGCTTTAAATAGCTTTAAATAGAGAATTTCTAAATTTAGAAAGATTTATAAATTCGTTTCTTTTGGAAGTATTAATTAAATCACGTTTTAAAAATAATACAAGGTAAAACAATATCGATTTAATTTTACTAAATAAATTAATAAAATTAACTATTTAATTAATCTTTAATTACTCCTTGTAAAATAATTAATTATAATAAATAATTTTCTCGCGTATATAATTACTAGCTAACTCGAAAACCCGTGTAATATTCCCACTGTTGGTCGAGTTCCCCCTGCCTTTATTAAAAGTTCCCACTGCCTTTATTAAAAGTTCCCACTGCCTTTATTAAAAAGTTCCCACTGCCTTTATTAAAAAGTTCCCACTGCCTTTATTAAAAAGTTCCCACTGCCTTTGTATTTAGACAGACCCAAACACACCCTTAGTCAGTTAATCCCAAACGCCCCCTTATTTTCAGAAACTACCAAACGCACCCTGTTTTGATTTTTGTGGTTCGGGTCTGGCAAGAAAGAAACACCGAGACCTGCTGTGGTCTCGGCTGGGTCGAGCAGAAACATACCGAGACCTTATGGTCTCGGTTTTCATAACGTAAACAAAACCCGACACGCCCCTGCTTGGGGTTTTCTGATTCTGGTCGGCCAAAACCACAGCACCACCGAGACCATGAGGGTCTCGGTATTCGTGAATCCCAGTCAAACCCGACACCCCCCTTTTTTTTTGATCTTGTTAATTTTCGTAATTCGTGATAGAAGGAAAAGAAGGACTGATTACCTTGGGCTTGCTGATTCTCGAATGAAACACCCACACGAATCAAACTATGATCAAGACCCCCTTTTTTTTTTTCTTTTTTTTTTTTCTGCCGGCGGCCATATCCAAAGAACCCTAGTCTGTTAATTTTTTTTTTTTGAACGCTAATGAGGGTTTAGTCCCGTCTGATTATTTTGTGTAGTCAAAATGGGCTAAGGCCCATAGTCTTCTTTTCTTTTTATACAAACCGGCCCCTCACTTTCCTTTTATTTCTTTCTTTTTTATCTTTTTTTTTTAAATCTTGTATAATTAATAATACTTGTAATAACATAATACTTGTAATAATTTCTCGCGTATGTTCTGTTGGTAATTTCTACGTGAACGGTTCAAGTAAAATAACCCGCGTATTTATAATAACGTAAAATAACCCGCGTATTTATAATAACGTAAAATAACCCGCGTATTTATAATAACGTTTAATTATTCCTGTTAAATAATTAATTCATCTGCAGTATTTTCTGAGACTAAATACTTCTTATCTGAATAAGCTGTAATATTTATAGTATTTAAATAAACTGGGATAACGTAATTAATTTCTGCGTTTATATCTCTTGTCTAATATTTAATACTTAAATAGTTTATTAAAATTAAACTGCGTATTTAATATCCTGATTTTTAAATACGGGTTTTACAATGTGCATTTCCGGGACTTAATTGACTCTGGTGTTACGATGTCAACTTCATGAATGGGATAAAGTGTCCACTTCAGTATTTGAGCTTCATAATGGGGATTGATTTACTTTCTTCAACTATGTGGGGAAAGAAATGTCTTGATTCTTTCTGGTATGCATAACTTGAACTCTCAGGGGGAAGAAAAATTCAGAAGAATTATTCAAGCGTGAGAAGAAAAGTTGTTGATCCACTTGGTGTACCCCTTACTTTCAATCCCTCTTAGCAACGTCATCATGTTATATGATGGGATTTGCTTGTTAGATTACGTTGTGCGCTTAATCATTCTAAGCTTTATTGAAAGCTTTGAAGTTGCTTACGAGGATTGTTGGTTTAGGGGGAAGCTATTTAAAAGCTTCTACATCAAGTTTATGTGGCATGAATTAGGGGGAAGCTAATTCAGAAGCTTCTCCTTAACCAGAAGTGTATGGGTTACTTAGCTCGTGCCGTTACAGTATTTCTTCTACAAGTTACTTTAAAGATGAGTCATTTTGAAGACGAAGGCCTCAGAAGACTTCATCAGCATTGGACGCTTCATGAAAGCTCTTGTTCTTAATCATTTTGTACTTGTTAGGAAGAATATTGTAAGGAATTCTACACGTCGTCCCATGGGGGAAGATTGTTGGAAACTAACTTTATGTGACGACATTTAAGAATTCCCATTAGTTATCATATTCACACACGCTTAGACTAGACTAGGTTCGATGTATAGTTTAAGGTGCGTGTGTGACTATATATACCCCTCCTTAGCTTCCAAGGAGGGGTGTTGCTTGTCATTTTTACATCTTAATACATTTTTCATTTCACACATTCAACCTCTCTTCTCTCTCTCTAAACCAACAATGGCTTCCACCACCATATTCCACCATGTTAGACCACCGGATCCTTTTTGGCAGATCTACAGTTGCCTTGCCTTGAAAATAAGTTTCCTTGTTGCATAAGTCCCTTGCCTTGAAAGGATAAGTCGAGTTTTGGAAGAGTAGCACCTAGGGCTTGTGCTATTATGGTTATCCTTACTAGCTATAAGCTAGAGCGTAGACTAGAGCTCTATGGAGCATAGCCTTGTTTTCACAAAGGCTTAAGGTGCACATCTCGTTCTTCCCTCATAATCTTTAGTTTATTTTTAGTCAATGTTTTCATGTTTAAATGCTTTTATTTTTAGTAGTGTAAATCTAATTTAATTTTTATAAAAGTTAAATTTATTTTTAGTTAATATAGAAAAAGTGAAAAAAAATTAAGCTCACGTTTATTTTTTTACACTCAAAACTCACGTTTTATTTTTATTTTTAAAAGCCACGTTTTAATTAATAGAGTAAATTGTCAATTGTTTGTTTGTCCAAGAAAAAAAAAGGGGATTGAAGCTACTGTTTGTTTTAAAACATGGCTTGTTGCCACTGTTTGTTTATATAATTTTGAACTGTCTTGATCTATTGCATATATGAACTGCCTTGCGATGTATGAACTGCCTGATTTAAGTTGAACTGTTGTTGAGTTATAAACTGTTGCTGTCTACTTGAACTGTCACTGATTTATGAACTGTCTGTTTTACTTACGGAATGTCTGTTTGATTCGGGACTGCATGTTTTAGTTTAAAACTGCCTATTTGTTTATTGAACTGCCTGCTTTAGTTTTAAACTGTATGTTTTAATTTTAAACTGTCTGATATTATTTAGAACTGTCTGTTGGCATTTAGAACTGCCTGTTTTAATTTTGAACTGTCTGTGTTTATTTCGAACTATTGACTTTTGTTTTAGAATTGTTTTGTTTTGTTTATTTGTTTTATGTACTCCAAAACCTAAAAATAATACCCCTTTGTTATTTAGCATTCGAAAACGATTCGATAATTCAAATTCTCCCCTCGCCCATGGAATACGATATTAGCACATTTTTCCTAAAGTGTTGCAATAACAAATATACATCAATCAGTGTGCTTAATGTTTAGACTTTTACTTGATGTACTCTTGATTTGATGTGTTTGTGTGTTTACTTACTTGTTGTTTAGTTATATGACAAACACATCTCATATCTAGTCAAGTTTAATTGAGAATTTGGTAAAAGAGATTGTTAAAGTTTAAGATGGATCAATATTTGGCATCCACTGTCGATGGTTCTTTATTGAACCTACGGTTCTTTATTGATAAAGAACCGGAGGGGTATTTAAAGAACCGCGGTCAGTGGATTAAACGAAATGTTTTGGAAATTAACTAGAAACTATTCAACTCCCCTTCTAGTTTCTACATTTTCCCTGACGACTTGTCGCCAGAGATGGGTTTCCCTAGCGACATGTCACCACGGAAAAGTGTGAACATTAGCCGTGGAAGGGCTCGAATTTTGTAGTGCTAGTGATTCTCTACGATCCGATCAACAAGTACAGTTACGAACAAAGCGATATTTGATCAAATGATACTCAATCAATTTGATATCATCATATGTTACGAAAATTTTACATCACGAACACGAACAAAAAATCTCAATATTCCCCTTAGCTACTCTGCCAGGCTCAACAACGATAAGAAAACTTTGCACTTCATTCATAATCTATGAATCATTAATTTTCGTGTCGTACATAAACATAAACATAAACAGTTTTACGAATAACAAAAAAATTATAGACTCGTCTTATGATCCAAACTTTTTAAAATGATATGCAAATATCTCTAGTTTGAATATATGAGTATAAATAAATAATTATTACTCCTACCTTTTATAAGATTTAACATTTAATGCGGTTTATAAAGAAACCGTAGCAGAAAATAATTATTACTGTACCAAATAAGTGTTATTTGGTGCGGTTTCTTTTAAAACCGTATCCAATGTAGTTTTTAGGTGCGGTTTTCTTGTAACCGTATCTAATTAGCGTACCAAATAACATTTTGTGTAGTAGTGATCGAAAAAGAAGACCAACATACATACTCTTTCGATGACTAGAAGATCAAATTATTAGGGTTTCATTCAGAAACTGAGTTTAATTCTTATTTTTTTTTCAATTTTCAAATTTATGAGGATAGGTTTCGAAAGTTATATTTGATTTTTTTTTAATTTCAATTTTTATTTGTATATAATTTCATCAATTTCTATGTAATGTTTAATTTCTGAAAAAATATATATATATTAGACAATAATCTTTTTCCTTTTAATTTTATTTCAAACTCACATTAAATCTAACTCAAACACAAACCAAATTTAAATATAAACTCACTTTTAAACCAAAGTGAAGCTTTTACTTGCATGCCATATATACAGACTCAAAGTGAAGCTTGTTAACAGTTGTTGATCATTTTTTTTAAGAAAGTCTAAATTATTAATTATCCCTAAATTATTCCTATCCATCATCATCTCCTTCCTCTTTACGGTACTACCATGGTTCTAAATAGCGCGATATATTACGCCTTATTGCGGGTTATAACGTGAAGCGTGCCCTCCACGTTATGAAACAGACTAAAGCGTCGTCCCTAGGCGTAGCGTGCTAAAAAGCGGCATATAGCGTGATATAGCGCGCCATAGCGCGTAGCGTGACACTTTTTTTAGAATCGTTTTGCAAAGTCACAAGAATTGGGCTTGTATACTAGTTTTAGGCTATTTAATAGACTTGGGCTTAATAATTTTATTATGGGGAAAAATCCTTGAGTAACTATTAACCGATTTTGTTTTAACTTTGAATTAAAATATTGTTCTATTTTGTAAACTCGCTATATAAATATTAATTTATAAATATTTTGTGCCGTTATGTATCACGCTTCACAAAACGTCATAGCTTCGCTATAGCTTGTGTAGCTTGTAGCTTGGCAATACCGCTACGTCACGCTTCACGCTATTTACAACCTTAGGTACTACATACATTTTACTTGCATGCGTTAATTACTTGTTGATGATATACAACTGAACTGTAGTACTAGTTTATTGAATTGGGTTTGTGAATTATGATTGTATGAATCTTGAATTCGTGAACTAAATTTTTTATTAAATGATCGATCATGTATGTATGTATATGTGTTTCAAGCATGCATGTGTATTGTATTGTATCCATCAATCAATTATCTTGTTTATAATTCGTTAATTAACTATTGGTTTGCGTTTTTGATTTGACTACATTTTGTATGTAAATCTCATCAATGTCGTACTACATATCCACCATCGCTGTCAACAAAAACCCTAAACCAAAATCGCTCTGTCATACCATAAACAAATCGTCGTCGCCGTCACTTTTATTGCCGTCTACCAAACTAATCACATGGTTTTGGTGGACTAGGTGATTTTGGTGGACAAGGTGGCTTTGATGTGTTTGTGGTGATTTTGAGTTGTTTTGGTAACCATGGTGGTTCTTGGTTGCGTTTTCTGGCGACAAGGCATAGAATGGGGTGGTTTCTTATGTTTTTTCTTGGATATGGTCGCACCAGATTTGTAATCAATGTGGGTAACTTTAGATCTGGCGATAAAAAAGGTTTGAATCCCTCTTGTTCATGCGTTTCTTTTTTCCATTCCTTCATTTTGATACTTGATGTCAATGATTATTGTACACTTTTGTTTCAAGCATTGTCTCGGGTTGGTGAAGATGTTCAGACAAGAGCTGACGTCCTGAGGTGAAAGTTTGAGGCAATAGAGCTTATGGCATACACTGCTATACATTGTGTGAACTCAAATGATACATTGTGTGAACTCAGTTGCTAACTTATAAAGAGCGGTGTCGATATGCGACAAGAGCCACGGTGGCATTTCCAGTGGTCAGATTTCCATTATTTCTGATTAAATTTATAGATTATTTCATTTTTCAGTGTGCATAGGATTGATATTTTTTATATTTTTGGGTTGATCTTGATTTGGGTACATATTTTACAACCTTAAAGATTAAAATTTTTGTTATATGTTCTTTTGTTAGTCTAACATCAGCATACGATACCACATGTTTTTTATGATATTATTTACAAAGGTGACATTTTGCTAATAACAATTGGATGAGTTTTTTCATTTCTTTCTTGCAAGCTTTAATCCATCTTTGCTTATTATAAGTATGTAAACGGGTCCTTTTTTACCTGTAAAGAAAGTACAGTGAGTGGAACAAGATAGGTATGAAGAGTTCAGTGATTAGGAATACTTTTAGAAGATATATTGTCCAATTTTGGGTGTAAATTAATTCAATGTTCCCAAAAATTCAACTCAATAATGCATACTTTGGTCCATTACATATGTCAATTGTGGTTCTTAGCTAAAACTTACCTTGCTGATAATCTTTTGCATCTTACCTTGCTGATGCAAAATGGGTCAGAATGGATATAACGAGTCTAATATCTTAGAATCATAGGCTCGATGCCTCTAAAAATGCACTATCAGATGGTTATGGGGTCTGAAAATAGGTATTACTTCAATATTCATGTTTCTCTGTTTTATGTTATGTATATAAGCGTATTTACTCTGTGACACGAATTATACTAGATGATTATAAAATACCACTCATGAAATGGACTTTTGCACACCTCCACATTGCTTACTTGGCTATGACAAGAGTGTTTGGGTTGGTATTGTTTATGCTTACGAGAATAAGCGTGTTTGAAATTGCTTATAATTTATGCATAAAATTGGTTCAACACGGTGTTTAGCATAGGTGATAGCTCATTCGTTCAGCACTATATTTGATTTCAAGTTTATTACCTAGAACGACAAACAACTTTATTCTCAATGAGCTTATGAGGCATAAGCGCAAAACCAAATAAGCCATAAGCCGCCTATATAAGTCTAGACAAATACACAAAAATAGAGAAATGATTGAGTTTGGAATTATGGGTTAGTATATGGCTCTTTGTTGAAATATCTCTACTACTTATAAAGGTTGTATATCAAATTTTGAAAAATCTCTTCATTCCTATTAAATAGTCTTTAGGATGAAATAATAGTTTATTTTATCGTTCGAATCAAGATTCCGCATTTTGGGATTATTGTTGTTATATTTCCTGATTTTGGGTTTTACCAAGATGGTCATATTCAATTGTGATTCCAAAAGCTTATGCCACAACTTTAGAGGTATCAAGCAAGAAAATCTATTTTTAACCTTTATTTTTATGACATGTAATTTGATTTGGTTTTGGTGCTAAGCAGGATGGAATTTATGTGGAAGCTGATAAGGTTCTAGTGCCTAAGGTGATCATAGACCAGGACTCGGATCTTGATGCAACTTGGTTGAGATTACATTCGTGGATCGTCTTGGAGCTCTTCTTGACACTGTATGAAATGTTTTTTTTTGTCCATACTTAGTTTAGGTCTTAGAAACTTAAATTTATATATGCATGTTGTTGAGCGGAAATTTATGTGTATATAGATGGGAGCTCTTACCAATCTTGGACTGAATGTTGTCAAAGCGAATGTCCATCTGGATTCTTCAGGAAAGTACACCAAGTTTGTGATTCCTAAAGCGTGAGTTGTATATACACTATCAATAATTTTTGGAGACCAAATCATGCTTGTTTACACACTCATAAAATTGGATCTTGATCCATTTACATAAAAGATTGTAACATTAAGTTCGTTTTCATGTTATAACTGGAATCAACTTATGTTAATAATGCAATATTGGTTTTTATAATTCTGACTCATTATATGCTGTTTTTTTGTAGCTCAATTGGCCACAAAGTAAATGAACCAAAACTGCTTGAAGCTATACGATTAACAATTATTAGCAATCTTCTTGAATATCATCCGATAATATACCAATTCAGTGTTTGTGCTTAACCACTTCCCTGCCTTTATTTTTAATACCTGCGATGTATAATATTAACGATTGTAGGAATCAAGTGCTCATTTAGCAATTTATGAAGCCTTTGGAATTGAGGCACCCAAGCTCAAGGTACTTTTAACCATCACCCCTTTAACATATACCCCGAAGACCAAAAAAAGTTCCATCTCCGATTTTGGGTTTCGAAAGTTGAACTGCTTTTTAACTTATATATATAGGAAGTTTTTATCCAAAGACTTATGCTTACATTAGTCGGTATAAAGGAACACTTAAGGCCAAAACTATGATAATATTTCTATAATATTCGAGTCTAAAATCTACAAAATTAGAAGCGGGCTCAAACTGTGGCATTGAGGGGGCATTCTCGTATATGACGTTGATATTTATTCATGATAGGTAGTTTCAGGACACAATTTCTGCTATAAACAACGCAAACAATTAACATAAACATGATCAAAATTGTTCATGTTGATCATAAGTTTTGCTTCATATTTTGAAATTTTGACAATCTTTATCTAATAATTGGTGAAATAATCCAACTTGATGTTGACATTGCAACCCGCATACATGTATATGATGACGACCATAACCGAAGGTACTACATTATCAATCTTTTTTATGTCTATTACTCTATTAGTTTCCATCAGAGTAGGTAGCAATACGAAAAAGAATATTAATGTCGACCGTCTAATTATGCAGACTACTCTCAGTAGAGACAGCAAATCGCCCTGGATTATTGTTAGATCTTGTAAATATTTTTAGTGATGTTAATGTCGCAGTTGAATCAAGAGAGTTTGATACAGAGGTAATAACTAATTATAACTGCTCTATAAACACTTGCAATCTGGCGGAGGTAACAAGTTTAATGCAATTACTTATGAGTAGGTCGTTTGGTTGTGTTATATCCAAAACGGGCCAGATCAAACTAAGTATCTAAAATGGTTACAAAATGGGTTGAACAGGTTGAAAGTCTCCCAACCTCCTCTAATTGTTCCATTTAGATAATTAGATTATTGTTATAAAAATATTGTTTTGTTAACTCCTAATGCATTAAATTTTCAACTTTTCTTGAAAATGAATCAAAAGTGTGTGCTTAACCCAGCCCGACTTGGTCTGTTTCAACCTAAACCTGTTTTGTCCTGTTACCCTCCCACACCCGCCCCTTGCTATTTCTATGATCATAGAAATCAGTTAAGCAAGAATCTTGAAAGAAGATTGTAGCATTCACAGTGGTTTTATGTTGTGATGTAGGAATTATTGGCTAAGGCAAAGTTTCATGTCAATTACAAGGGTAAATCGCTCATTCAGCCACTTCAACAAGTGAACAGAACATTATCAACATTACATCAGATATTTATATTTACATGTTTTGAAGTTCCTCATATTCCGTGTTACATAACTTGATGAAACATTTTGCAGGTTTTGGCCAATAGTTTAAGATACTTTCTGAGGCGCACATATTGTGCTCTTGTTTATTATGAGAATGAAGCTAATCAGGCTAAACTGTGGGATGTTCTTGCTATATATACTTTGGATAGACGAAGATATTGGTTATATTCAAGGTGAACTTTTTTATCCCTGGAATTACATATGAAATTAGAGCATTTCAGTTTCACAATATGTTATTCTTCATTTCTTTTATACATGAATGAATGATATATGTTCCGCGATGATTATTCTTTTAGGCGATGAAGCAAATGCCTTTTGGTGCTTTGAGCATGCAATGCGTAAAGTGGTAAGCGTCTGTTATTTTATAACACAACCATAATCTTGAATAAAATAGTATAATCATTAATCGTATGACTATAGCATATGGTAATGTGTAACCATGAATGGTCCTGTAGCCATGGCTACCTGGAGCAATTTGACCCGTTTGTTTGTAAGGATACATTAGTGTGTTACGTGTTTCAGTATTTAGGTAAACTTATTAATATATAACAATTTTTGTGTTGTGTGTGAGTAAAGTGGCATATCGACTATACCATCTGTAATTAAGTTACTTGGATTGAACTGAAGTTAGAAATATAAATGACAGGTTTTGATGAATCTATTCTTAACAAAATGTTATGATGAGACATTTCTATAAGGAAATCAACTGCTATCTATAATTCTTGAATGGACGTGTAGACAAATTGCACTACTAGATGACCTTGTAATGTGTAACCATTAATGGCCGTGTAGCCATGGCTACATGTAGCGGTTTTATACGTTTTCTTGTAAGGATAATTTGGTGTGTTACCTGGTATAGGGGTGTTTGGGGAAGCTTATTATCATATACGGTATTAAATTTGAGTTGTGATGTCAAAATGTGCATAGCGCCACTACTATCTGTAATTAAGCTACTTGGATTGAACTGAAGTTAGCAATATAAATGACAGGTTAACTGATCGAGTAGTTATGTAATCCTTTAACTATAAGACATCCATTTCTATCTATGAATTCATGTAATTGTTAATAGTGGACTAATGTTATTATTAACCCTTTTTGTAGTTTGAAGACATGAGTTCTTGAGTAACGAAACCAACATCCTGTACTTTGACCAAAAATCATGTGGATTTAAACAAAGGTATCACTTTCTGGAATTTCATTGCTTTTATATTACTTTTATAAATACCAAATTTTAATGCAACTATCGTTTCATTTGATTTTAGGATAGAAAAACGCAAGCATTTGCTAACAAAGATGTTTGTCCAACACAAAGGGGAAAAAAAGGCAAGACCAACTCTGCATATATTCAAGAAACACCAACTCAGATTCACATGTTATGAATGTTTATGATTTTATTTTAGCAAATTCAATTTTGGTTTCAAGAAACATTTGCTACAAAATAAGTCATTTCGTTAATTATCTGCCGTTAGGCATTCCACCGCTATGCGCGGGTATTCACCTAGTTGATTAATAAATCTCAAATATACCGATGTGATTAGGAGTGAGAATCGAGTCGGGTCGAAGTCGGTTAATGCTAATAATAATTTACCTAAATTTAATTCGATTTAAAATTGGGTTAGTCGGGTTCGGGTCAACTCAAATTCGAGTAAATTATTAAAAAAAACTTTTTTAATGCAGTTGAGATTAAATTTAAATTTAAAAAAAAATTAAAAAAAAATCTTATCCGGGTTAATCGGGTTGACCCGAACTCAAATAAGACATAAATGTTATACGTGATGTCCGACCCGATTTCGAATTCGGGTTGAATTGAAATTTTGACCAAGTAATCCCGACCCGAATAGGCTCGGGTCGAGTTCAAACCGGATCGGGTCTGAATAATTAATACCCTATATGTAATATCACTCGATATTTGGTCGCATAGAACCTCCTGATTCTCAACCCCATAAACCAAACACACCTTTATTTCTATTTGTTTGTTTGTTTGATGCACGGAATCAGAATGAGAATGGAAAACAACTGATGGTATATGTCTGTCTCAAACAACCCGAGTCTATGTATAATTCGAGTCTCGTCAGAATACGAGGACAACCCGAGCGATGATGAGGAGGACGAGACGGGCTATGGCTACGAGTATCTGAATGCTTATTATCGTAGGAATGCAGACGCATCTTATAATTAGCCTTTTTAAATTGTGTCATTTGGAATTAAAATTTGGCTTTAAGCTACTATCTATCAAAATAAAAGAACAAGAAGTTAAGGTGGTAGAAATGGCTTAGGATTGTATAGAATTATCAGTGTGAATGTACCAGCTTTCTGCCATTGCCATTATTCATTATTACTAGCTAGCTACTTCAAGTTTCAAAAAAAATTATCTATTTCGTTAGATAATTCTCTTATTTACTTTGTGATTGCACTTGCCAAGTAGCCTACTATTACTCGACTATTTCACAAATGTGTGATTACTTAAAAGAGTTACGTTGCGGTGTCTAAGAAAGAGTGGGTTATAGGGGATGTTTGGGTAGGCATGAATGGAATGAGACTTATTTCCATTTGTTTGTTTGTTTGGCGTACGAAATCAGAACGGAATGGAAGCAACCACTTTATACTTTCCTCATATCCCAGTATCTCTCTCTAATAACCTCTGTCAAATCAGGTAACGAACCAACCATTTAAAACTTCTTTATTAAGTTTTTCAGTGTTTTTCCTACAACCTTTACTACAAAAAGCATCATCATATACCTCATTATCTGATGAAGAAGAAGATTTAGCCATAAGAGCATATTGAACATGCTCTTCTTCTTTCTCAGCTATCAATGCTTGATTCTGCTTCACATCATTTTCAATAAAGCTCAAATCCCATCCAAGGCCATCAATCCCTTGCATGGCTACCATAGCTTTTGGCTCAACATCTTCAACTTTAATGATTTTTTTATCTCTTTCCAACATCGTTCCTAAGTGGAGATCTCCATTCTCTCATAAAGTTCCCCATTCTATCACAGTTACAGCATTCAACTTTAGATTTGTCAAATCCAGCAGTTTCTTTACTGTTAAATGTCATCTTCCTACCAAATCTCTTGTTCCACTTATTGGCTCTTATACTGCTAAGTGCCATATTCCACTTGATGTTCATCTCTTCAGGATCAATGTCACTGATTTGCTCAAGATATGCAAAAGAAACTGGAGATCCATTAGGCAAAGCAGCAATGTATGCACACACAGTATCCAAGTCAATTCTAGCTGGTTTGAGACTTGATGAGCTAACATTTTATGTGTCAGTGGCTATTGAAGTTGAGCCGGTGACATATGAATTTAATCCGCTGACAAGTGAAACATTGTCAGCGGCTGGGGAATCATTGTGAGAGATGAATGCCATGTTTTATGATGTTGATTTACTTCCTTGTTTAAGCATAGCTTCAGGTTCCATAACCTTCAGTTGATTATATATGTCATCAAATGAGGATTTCTTGTGAGCCTTGGTGGCAATGATTGACTTTGCATGAATCTCCCAAGCGTCACCAAGAGCTCTAAGAAAGGCAGCACTAATGTCTTCTTCTTCAAATTCTGTTCCCATGAAGACCAACTTGCTGGTGATATCTTGAAGACAACTTCTGGCCTCACTTAGCTTCTCATTATGATAAGCTTTAAACATAGTAAATTCCATTACCAACAACTTTTTCCTTTGTTTGAGTGTTTCCTCGTCGCCACCGTAAATAGTTTCAAGGGCTTCCCAAAGCTCCTTAGCAGATTCATACTTTCTGAATTTATGTTGCTGCTTAGGACCAAGAGCCAATTTGAGAGTACTTAAAGCCTTCATATCATTCATTCTATCTGTTATCTCAGCAACTGAGACAACCCTTCCATCTTTAGGTTTTGCAAGTAGCTCATCCCTAGTCTTTTGAGCTGCTCTTCGTGCTTCTGTAGCAACAACAATCTTTTCTTCCTTATTGAATTGGTTACCAAACTCAATAACTTCCCATAGAACATAGTTATCAACTTGGAGATATTACTCAAAGTTGAACTTACAAAGTTCAAAGTTATCGGGATCAATATAGGAATTTTGAGATTGTGATTTGTGGATGAATGTGGAGTTTCAGTTGAGGTAGACATGGTGTTTAGATGTTTTTAGTGTTTTCTGCAATTTAGGGTTCGTGCGATTTAGGGTTTTATGTTCTTTAGATCAAAAGTTCCTCAACAAGCTCTGATACCAATTGTGGAATCATGGAATTCCTAGATCTTTTAGCTACCAGGGACGGTTATCATTCATATGATAGAAATCACAGCGGAACTAGAATAATAATCATGAACAATGTGTTATAAACACGAACACTCCCAATGTTACTTGCATTAAATCATTAAAACAAATAACCTAGGCGTGTTTACAAAGAACACCACGCATAGAACACACAACTTGATGTATGTTTATATTTTGAATGTTGAATACGAGAACCTACGTCCCATGGGTTCCTTTTATAACATAAGGATACTAGGGAATGTTTACAAAGGATTAAATATTGACTAAGTCTTTTAAATATTATGAATAAATTCTGAATTCTTATCTTCATATTTTGTTCACCAGCTTGAAGAATTCATCATTGGCAGAATTAGTCTATGTGTTTGTGTTTTGACTCATCAACTCATATTTTTGACCCAACACATTTATGTTGTAAGACATGTTACCTTGTTATGCTTTGATGACACGCCATAATTATCATGTAACGGTCTGCTTATTAAATTGGGTCATTACAGCTTATCAAAACCTATAATGTAAAACCCGCATAAAATACCTTAGAATATTTGTTATATGAAAACAGGTATAAATAAAAACTGTATGATTAGTTAATATGTGACACCTATCATGAAAATTTAATGTAATTAAAAGTATATTAATTAATTACGACATGTATTACGTATGTTATGTATTTATTTACGATAAGTATTTACGAGTAAGAGTTAAAACATGACAAGAATTAAAACACGAGATTACAACATGAACACACATGTGAATTATTTAAACTCGAAAAACGAAATAATAATATATAAGGGGTGTTATGGGACGACACATAAAAGGGAAACAAAAAGGGCTTATAGCCCGGCCCATTTAACCATAATGACTAGTAAATAAAAACACCAGGAAAAGTGATTATACATTTTTTACAGAAAAATAACAAAAACCCTAGTTGGTGCTCCTCTTGGCCACCTGTTTCATCCAGAAAAATGGAGGAGAAAAGCTTTGTGATCTTTGATTTATTTTACGGGTTTGTGTTCGTGTTCTTGAATCCTTAACCATTACGCATTAGGTATCATTTAAACCTTGATCCTTTTTCTTTTATCTTCAATTCATGAATTTATATAATTAATAATAAGAACATGTCAATGTATGAATTAAAACATGTAAAAAGGGTTTTGGGTTTGGTTTGTCACGAGAACCGAGACAATGAAGTCTCGATGGTATTTGTCTCGGCTAGCCGCACCTTTAATAGGGGCGGTGGCTGCTTTGTTCTACCAGCCGCAACACTAACACCCCCAGCGGGGGCTGTTTGGTTGAAAAAAGTGGGAACCAAGAGCCCCATGGCTCTCAGTAGGTAGTTTGTAGCAGGGGGAATCGGCTTAAGCCGGTGGGTGACTGTTGCACGCAGGGGGAAACCAACAAGCAGCAAGGGCTGCGTTGGTTGAGCAGCGGCAAGCCATAGCCATTCGGCTGTGGTGATTGATGTTGGTTTGAGCCGAGGCCGAGACCTCATGGTCTCGGTGTGGCGTCGTTTTGGGGATCGGGTGTAACCGAAACACAACAAGGGATGTTTGGTAAATTTTGCTAAAATACTTTGTGATTTAATTATTAATTGATTATATTAATTAAGACATGGTTTAATTTAATTAATTAATAACAAGGACTTATGATATAATTATTGAATATAATTATCATGACTTAATTACATGGCCATTTATTTAAGTAAACTATAGGTTAAAATGATTATTAATATAATTATTCATGAAATAAGTCATGTTATATTTAATTAATTAAGAACTTAGCTTAATTAATTTATTTCATTTTAACCAAGGTTTAATTAAATTACTAACACACTTTAATTTAATTATACAATAATCAGTTAAGGTAAAGTTAATTAATATAATCATGTAATATTATTAATTAATAAATACTTACAAATTCATGTATTATACTATTAATTAATAACCATATGTTAAGACTAAAGTATTATTATTAATAAACTTTACTATATTATTACATTTAATAATCATGCCTTATAATATATGCTTATTAAACTATTGCTTATATCATATACTTATTTAATAAGCTTATTACTATTTATGGAAACATGATAAATATAGAAACATACTAATTATGGAAACATGCTAATTATAGAAACATACTAAATATGGAAACATGCTATTTATGGAAACATACTAATTATGGAAACTTACTATTTATGGAAACTTTCTATTTTGGAAACTTACTATTTATGGAAACTTACTATTTTTGGAAAGTTACCATATATGGAAACCTGCTATTTTTGGAAAGTTACTATATATAGAAACCTGCTATTTTTAGAAAGTTACTTATTATGAAACAACAAGTACAATAACACATAAAACATGAATTACACTAATCAAGAATACATGATACACTAAGAAACGCGTGATAAAACGAAACAGTAAAACAAGTCAAGAACATGTAAAACGAGACAAGAACAAGTTAAAAAAGTTAGGAATACGTCAAGTATGCTAATAATCAGTAAGTATACGTTAAACAGACAACTCAATCATGTCCCTTTATTATGTAGCACTCGTGAAGTTGGAGTAGTTCTTTCGCTTTCATCTTCATTCTCATTACTGGACATAAGGTACGGATATTTCGTCCTTCAGTAAGGATATTTTCTTCCTATATTTAGGATTCCCCGTTTGCAGCCATCTGTTTTCCTCAGTAGTTTATATTAAACTTTACAGTAATTACTAAGATTAGCATTTTAAGTTGTCTGAGATATATACATACATGCCATGTTCCACCTAGTTATAGAGGTACCATAACCATAACACTTGAGACACCGGTGTTATGACTCTTCCGCAGTGAGAGTGATTACTCGCGGCGTCCCTTTCAGTTATTTGGCCTTTTATATTATTATCATGTGGGGCGAATGGGTGCATCCTAGTACATGTTTAGCATATTACACGGTAACTATGGTGTGTAATCTACATCCGTTACATGGAGCTGATCCCTCCACCCAGACTATTATAATTACGGGAAACCCCTCTAATTGCATGATGAGGTCAACCCTCTATGTATTCATACACGTTGATACCCTCATGACCTATATGGGCTCTTTGGCATTTAAATCACAGTTTCAGAATAAATATGAACATAAGACTTTTCAGTATAAACATGAACATAAGACTTTTTAGTATAAACATAAACATAAGACTTTTCAGTATAAATCTGTTTTAAAACAACTTTCAGGTTTTCCAGAACTTACACATATGCCACTATATTTCAGATCTTTAATTATGTTTCATTTATTCTAATTACATCATTATATCCGTTCACTGAGCGTATTGCTCAGCCATATATTTTCTTTCCATGTCCCAAATGGCAGGTACCCAAGGACAGACTTGAGCATGGAGAGGACGTGCATAGGATGGGAGCTACCTTATACTTCTTTTTCTTTTGCACTTCCTTTACTCTATGCTTGTTTGAGTTTATGTTTGGGAGCCGATGTTTGATTCTGGTTTTTCCTTTATGGTCATTTATCTTTTAAAACATATTACCTTGCATGCTTTGATGACACGCCATAATTATCATGTAACGGTCCACTTGTCAAAGTGAGGTGTTACATATAAGTTCTAATACACTACTTCAGTCACTAAATCAAATAAGCAAACTTTAACACCCTCAAAACACATTAATCGGAAAAGGCCTCAATAAGCAGTTGTGATAAACAATAACTTTAAACTTTAACATTATTATCCTCGGGCGACGAAAAGTCCTAAATATCATCATCATCATTAACAACAACAACAACCACTATACTCTTAGCCTTTCTGAAACCCGAAATCCCCTTATCCTCACAAGTGCTTAACCACCTAAACCTCGGTCGCAAAACCTCCTCCTTCTCATTCTCATCATCAGCTACCAGAGAAGCTTCCAAAACCCGATTCGATGTGATTTTGGCTCATGGAAGTTGAAACCTAATGAGAATGAAGGTGCTTCAAAATCACCCGTTCTAATTCTAAAACTATTAGGGTGAATTGAGATTTTCGGGTTTTCGAAATGCTCTTTTTTGACGGGTTTTGTTTTAACAGGACTTTCAAGTTTTTTTAAAGTTATGGGTATGCTTGTAATTGTATACTTGTGGGGTGTTAAATTGGTTTGGTTATCAGATTGTTTAGTTTATTCGATTTGGTTAGTTACGCTGTTTTTTAGTTAAAACCAAAAATCAAACCATATTCAAGTTGGATTAAACTGAAATGATAACCTAACCTATAACTAAAAACCGAATCAAATAACTCCGCTAGATGATGGTCATGTAAAATCAAGAAATATTATTGTTTAAATTCAAATGGGCCGCAAGATGGACTATATAATTTGAGGTCCATGAGCCCATTGTATTCGTAAGGCTAATCATATATAAACAAATTCGACTGTTGAAAAATAAGGTGGCATTCGTCAGTTCGATTTTTGGGTTGTTCAGTTTATTTTTTTATTGTTTGGGTCAATTATTTTTTTTATAAAACCGAACTGAATTGAACTGGCATCAATCAAAAACCAAATTATAATGCAAATCGATTTTTAGGTTGACATGAATTACACTATTTATTTAAAAAATATATAAGTATATTGATATATAGCAAAAAAAAAATATACTTTCAAATATAAAATATGTTCTTTCATATTAAAATAAAATTGAAATAGTCTATATTTTATATATAAATAATATAAAAAATATATGTATTTGTATCAGTTAGGTTTTCTGTCTAAATTGTTAAACTTATAATCTACTCCGAAAATTAAATTTGTAGTTGAGTTCAAAACAATTTTGACTGGCTTGATTTGATTTTCAATTTATTCAGTTTATTTTTCTTTAGTCCAAAAGCTAAAAAAACATTACCAAATCAAATGTGAGCTCAGTGCATAGTTACAAAAGCACGATGATAACATGAGATATATAAAAAATAATAATTAAAATGACTAGTGACACCATGAACCAAATTTGTAACAGGAGTTGGAGTGGTGGTGTTAAAAGGTGGTGTAAAGCAACGACGTCATTTTTAGGAGGGTGCGAGACTCCGTGGTGTGGCGCTAAAGCTCTCGCATTGACCATACCAACCTACGTGGTTCTATTTTTTTGGGAATCTAAGGGGAATATTATCTCGATGGCACAAAAAATACATTATGGCACCACAAATAACCACTCTTTCTAAAAAGTGGTGTCACAACATTTCTCGTGCCATATCGTATTTTGCTAACGTGACACCAATTTTTAGTTATGACACCAACTCTACGGCACGATAAAAACTAAATTAATACCCTCTTCGTTCTGAAATTATAGTCTAGTTTTTTTTTTCAGACGTCCCAAATTAAAGTCCACTTCAAAAAAACAAAAAAAGATTGTAGATTAAGTTTTCTATATCACCCTCACTTGAAAGTATTATTACAAAGTATAAAGAAGTTGTGAAATAATTATTTAAGAGTAAAATCGTCATTGAGTATAAAATATGAGAGAGAGAGAGAGAGATGAAAAATTATGTTTTTATTAAACTGTGTATTTTTTGTCGGTCGAATATAATTACGGGACGGGAGGGAGTATATAATTATCAAGAGATATTTAATAACACCATTTATTAAATTATTTAATATTTTATTTTAATAACATTTGTTAAAAACAAAAATTTTTAAATTGAAATCTAGTTTTTATTTAAACGAATCATACTCGTGATACCCGATTGATAATTGACATTTTAAAGGAATTTATATTTATTTATAGTTTTTGGGCCATATAAATAGTTCATTTTCTTAAAAAAACTGTAATTAACTCAATGATAAAAAATTCAAATCTTAAATCTAATTTTAATATACCCGGTCGAGTTTTAAACCGCGATAATAAAAACATTTCAAGATAGATACAAACTTTAAAAAGCATTTGTAGTATAAAACAAGGTTGTCAAGATATTAATCTTCATCTTAGGATCTTATAATACAACAAAGTAAAAACGATCCGGATCACACGTAGGATTTTCGCATGCTTTTTTTTTCCGATCTTGATCATAGGATCTTAGGATCTAATATGATCCGATCTTACTTTTTCTCGAGGGACAAACGAAAAAAATACAAATTTATAGGTTATATTTCGTATAATCTAAAAAACAAGATGTAAATCTTCTTCTACATTTCATAATCATAATTTAGGATCACATTATTATGAAATATTCGTATAAATTTGTGTTTACGATATATATTAATTTGTAAATTTATAAAATATTGCAAAGACTCTAAGAAAATTACTTTATAGTAGGATCTTACGATCCCGCTACTTTACGATCCCAATCCTACTTTACGATCTCGATATTGCAAAGACGAAAACGATCAAAGGTAAGATCCCGATCTTGAAAACGTTGGTATAAAATATAAATAAGGGAACTAGTGTTTTATTTCATTTACTAAACACACACCAAACCCTAGCCACTTAAATCTCTCTCTCTCACTCATCTCAGGCAGCCGCCACCTACTACACCACCATCTCAACCACGCCATGTTTACAGTTTTAGGCTCTAGTGCAGACCATTTACTATTTCTCCTTTTAGTTTTTGATACACAAAGGAAAATAATATTTTCTCAACTTGTTGCAATAGATGTTTTCGGAATTAAAAACTTTAAGGTATGTTTATATCTAAAATTTGTTTTTCCTTACTTATAAGAAGTCTTATGTTTTCCTAGGGAACTCGAAATGCAAACAAAGGTCCGATTTTCTAAGATTGGTCCGAGTCAGGTTAGGCCTTTTCGTCTAGTCCTTTTATGATTTTTGTTAACATGATGAATACATGATAGTTTGATTTTCAAAATGTTCTGTTTCCTTTTGGTCCTCATTCGTTGATTAGTATACAAACAGGCAAGAAACGAAACTGACGGATTTCTCTTGTATCGTTTGTGGGCAGGAAGTGGACTGGAGGAGTCTCTTGACTGGGACAAGCTGCGGGAGTATTTACCAAAATTATGAATAATCGAGGGTGTATGTTTTTATTTCCAGATTGGGCCAGTAAGAGGATTGTCACGGCCAACGGAGATTGGCTTCCTGATGGGGGAATACGAGTTATTATAATTTATAAGTGCTTTTGATGTTCAAAAAAGACCGTTGCCGACAAGTTTGATTTAAAGCTATTTTCAAAGATATTAATTTGAGAATATTGATACAGCTTGTAATATAAAAGTGTGCAAAACACTAGTATTTTAAATGCTTTTGATGTTTTATGATTATGACATATCTCAATCTCATTGTGCTTTTCTAATTAAGCATTGTGCTCGCACCCGAGTTTTTGACTGTATATTCTTTGAACAGTCAACTTTGTTTGTATATATGATTGCGACTCGCAAGTGTAATTAGCCCACCATTGGATTTGCCGTGTTTATCGGTTAGGTTTCAGATTGTTTGATTTATTCGGTTCATTTCGGTCTGAAAATTCAATTGAACCGAAAACCAAATTTAATTTCGGTCTGATTTTTGAGTTGAGCCGAATTAACACTATCACAAAACATCAATACAAGGACACATCCATGACACAAAACCAAAACCACAAAAAAAATCATAATCCACAACATCAAAGTCAAGATTAAAAGGACTTCATAAAGTGAGTTGGACTATAGTGTCTCAGTAAAGCCCATCATTTGACCTGTTTATATTTATTTTTATCTTAAATTGGCTAATCCACTTGTACAAATTGTCTAAGCCCATGATATATGTAATCTAGTTAAACTAAATGACTAGTGATATCATAAATTCAGTTCACCACAATTGTACTTTTTTTATAGAAGGATTTCTATGGACATGTTTGGTGAATAAGGATTTCTAACTTATAGTTAAAAAGTGACATAATAGTACTATTCAAAAAGAAAAAAAACGAGTAATCAAAAATGAATCTAGAAGTCAAAATTGAAGAAAGAGACCCGAAAAAAATTAAAACTTTTAGATCGTTTTCGTATTTTAAGTAATTTTTTTTGTATTATTTGTAATGTTTTTTTTATTATTTGTAATGCTTTTTTATCAATGAAATTAGAATTTTATTTGAATAGTTTGTTAAAAAATCATATATGATTCTTGATATTTTAAGTAATTTTTTTTGTATTATTTGTAATGTTTTCTTATATTTCACTGCTTATTTTTCAAAAAATTTTAAAAAAACATTGAAAAATTAGTTTTTTCAAAAAATATCAACGTTTCAATAAAAATCAAAACACTCGCTGCTTTTTTTTCCAAACGCTTATTAAAAATCAAATGTTTTTTCTTACCACTCACCATTTAATTTTGTTTTAACACCGCTCCATACCAAACATATTACGAGAAAAATGAACAACACAATAATACCAATAAATAAGTATGCTACATAACCCCGTCAAAATACAAGGAAAGAAAAGCAAAGTAAACCTTTAAAAATAATGGAGGGTTCAAATAGTCTTAGAATCCCCGTCGTTTAATGTGAGGCAAGCTCAGTCAATGAACCGACCGTCCATTTCATATATTATTTGACCCTCGCTACCAATTTAATCCGGTCGTTAAAACATCACTTGAACTCCCTCCCTAGTTTGATTTAATTGGACCTCAGAAATTGACGTTGAATTTGATCTTTCTTAAATACTCGGTACAATGCTTTGTTTGGCATGCAATCGGTAAAACTTGTTCTCTTTACTTAACTTTTTGACCGTTTTCAAAACCCAAAAATAGAAGGAAGATAAATTTTCAAAAGTAATGCTATTTAAACTTAAAACATATGTTTAGCGTATAAATCATTTATATATATATATATATATATATATTATGAGTCCGATTATTTTGGGTACCTTGTATTTTTTGGATATAAGGGATCATTCCTCACCTTTCATCTACCAAAAAATTAACAGCCCAGATTAAATTTTATTTTTTAATTAAAAAATGGAAGGACATTTTTGTCATTTTAAACTCACCCACCCCACCCACCTCCCAAATACATCTCACCCCCTTCTCTTATCTCAGATCTAACACAAAACACACACAAAAACACACACACACACATAAGCTTATTCAACATCATCTCGATCCAAAACACACACAAATAAAAAATCATCAACAAATCGCGTTAAAAATTAAAAAAAAAGATGTCGATGCTATTGAAGAACGAATAACCAGGTTATATCATCATCATTTATATCTTTTTTTAGCTTATTTGATGTAAATAAGCTTATTTTGATGTGATTATGGATGTGTTTGATTTTTTATTGGATGATTAATGGGAATAAGCTTAAATTATCATCATTTTTATTATGATGAATTATAAGCTAACTTATTAGCTTATTTTCATGAATTATAAGATTTTATGGCTTAATCTCGCTGAACAAATTTAGTGTGACCTGCTAGTGAAATATCATATATGATATATTTTATCATATATGATGTAAGCTAAAATATCATATATGATAAAATATATCATATATGATGATGCGCTTGAAAAATGAATTAAATCTTCTTATTTGTGTAGAGAAGACTGTTTACAAGGAATGTTGAACATTACAAGCATCCAAAAGGTCAAGAAGCTTATTGAAGAAGTTCGTGAATAACTCTCATCTAATTCAAAATCTTATTCAAACAAATAAGCTTATTCACATAAATCATATAATTAAAAGCTAATTAAAATAATTTGATCAATATAAGAACAATCAAATGGAAGGATTCGATCCAAATACGAACTATTAATTAGAATATTTCGTTTAAAATAAGCTAATGACAATAAATTAATAAGCTTATTCAAAATCAAATAAACTAAAAAAATAAGAATATATTGTGAGAATACAAACCTGATATGAATTCGTGTTAATTAATCGATTTGTGATGGATTAATAATGATGTTCGTGATGGATTTGTGATTATACGCTTCAACTTATAGAGAGAGAAAATAGATCGGGAGATAGAGAGAGAAGTAATGTTACGGTGTGTGTGTTTTATGAGAAAAAGAGGATAAAATGATTTATATAGTGGTGGGTGAATTGACGAAAATACCCCTACAGTATAAAATGAGGATTTAATCTCAGCCATTAGATGGTGAGAAGATAGAAGGTGGGGATGAGTCCCATCATATCTTAGATAAGTTTGGTATCCAAATGAACTTAAATCATATATTATTTACTTTCACTCTATAATTTTTACCAAATATTCATTCAAGTCAATCAATTAAATCATTTTCTATTTTATATAAGAATGATTTTTTTAAAATTTTACTAAATAATGTTCATTAAGCAATGATTAAGACGAAATAAATTATTCACTATTTTCATAAATTGTAGCTTATGCATTATGCATTATGCATTAAGTTGATAACAATTTTAAATAGCATTACTTTTGAGATTTTATTTTATTTTTATTTTATTCCCATAACTCTTATTTTCTAAAACTCTTTTAAAAAAGCATTGAAAAAATTTGTCTTTTCAGAAAATATCACCGCTCACCTCTTTTGTACCAAATATCTAATAAAAAATAAAACATTCACTGCTCCCTTTGCAAACGCTTATAAAAAATCAAAGTGTTCTTCCTTACGGCTCAATGACTCAAAAAGTTTTAACACCGACCGCTCCATGCCAAACATATTATGTAACATCTTGTTCTTGTTTTTAGAGACTGGGCTATGTATTACACTTTAAAACATAATTGTGTCTGATTATGTGTCTTGTCTCATAATACCTAATTATGTATCAACAACTCTCAAAAGTCATCCTCGTAACACTATGACAATGATATAAGTCTGCGTTTTTTTCTTGGGTTAAGTCCATATATTAGTAACGTACTATTCATCGTTTACACATCTAGGCAATATACTATTTTTATTACTAATATCGCTATAAAAACCTGCTAAACTTTTCTATAGGTAATATTACCGTTTATTGCAGGTTAAAACAAGAAAATGACTGACACGTCATTTATTTTTATTTTTTTCTGCTGAGTTGGATATTACAAATGAGTCACATGTTACACATCATTCTTACACATCATTCTTTATAAACATACATCCAAACACCCATATTAAACATCATCATCTTCACTTGTTTTCTCCGGCAGCACCAACAGGTTCCGGCGGGTGGGTAAAAAACATATCCCGACAGCATCAACAATAACATCATATATCCAGCCCGCGATTTAAAATTATGACAATGGGTTGAACGAGTCACCTGCTTTCAAGTTGGATTCAAATCAAGACGGGTAAAGATAACCATTCATGTGGGAGGATTATTGCAAGTATCAGTTGTCGAGATATTAACTACCTCTGAACTATCAATCACATACATCTTTACAATCGTGTCCTTCGCGTGTGTGACAAAATGCTTTGGCATCCAAATTTTTTTCCTTTTATGTTTCTTACATCTTCACTAACATCCAAAAGTAACTAATACTGGTGGTCGATTTAACAATTCGATTAAGATCAAATAAAAGCAAAGTGAGTTGTGATAAGATTGGTTGAATTGGGGTTGTGTGAGTAAAGATACTCATTTCCGTGGGAGGATTATTGTCGCCGCCATGGTTGTACGATCGATGTTAGGTTTCAGAAATGGGGCCTTGTGTTATATAGTAGTTCATAAAGAAGATGAGGGCATTATAGTAATATCCGTCTAGGTGGAATTGAAAAAAAATCTACATGGTAATTTAACCGGTAATATTATCTATATTAGAAAAGTTTAGCCGGTTTTTATAGCGATATTAGTAATAAAAATAGTACATTACCTAAATGTGTAAACGACGGATAGTACATTACCAATATATGGACTTAACCCAATAATATATTATCAGTTGCATATTAGGGTCAAAATTGACTAGTACAGTACTATTTTGATTTTCTGATCGCTTAGGGTAAAACTACTGTATACAACTAGGCAAATTTTGAAAGGGTCAGGTTATAAAGACCCCCCCTAAACTCCCATATATACCCCCCCCTGTTTTTTATTTATTTTTTATTTTTTAATTTTTTTTTTAATTTTTATAATTTTGGTTTTGTTATAAAACTGTGAATCGAAAAATACGGAATCAAAAAAATAAAGTTTAACAGGTTAAAACTGTTAAACAGTCAAAAATACGGAACAAAAACTGATAAAAAACTGTCCAGAAAAAAAATGGGAGACAAAAAGTACACAAATATTGTACTTTTTGTACTTATTTTGTGGGGTAGGGGGGTACCAATAGGGGTACCCATTTTGAAATTGCATCTTTGAAGTGCGTATTTACTTGTCGCATATTGTAAAAGAAATAGGCCTTTTAGAAGTGTTTGGATAGCTATGTGCTTGTTGGCTTGTATTCTTCTTGGAGTAAGTAAGCAAGCACTTTTAAATAAGCAAGCCACAAGAACTTCTAATTTATGCAATCCTAGACACAATCTTACGTATCCTAGACTATTGAATGATTAAGATTTAGTATCACGTGAATTAAATTTAAAAAATGATGGCTTTTTTATGAATATTAATCAAGGAGAGCTTTAGACGTACGCGTTTCACTTCATTGAATTTGACGAGCAATGCTTGGTGTGTTTGTTTCTATAACTAAGAAGTCGTTTTTTGTGCTTGTAGGTTTGGAACACGAGTGATGGAATTATTAGCAGAATGGTATGAAGACTCAAAACGTTCAGTTCTCCTGTATTGCATGTAGCTTTGTTGGAAAGAAGGTAATATACCGTGCTTTGTAAATTTTTTTTTCTCAATTTAGTTTTTTACCAGCAAAGCCATTGCATCATAAGTTTCGTATCTCATAGTTGTATAATTTCAGTTGAACTCGTAATTCTCATCCAAAAGGTGACGTGATTCTTTTGGATGACTAGGTTATGAAGGTACTAGTCATTTTGGTTGTGTTTTAAGCCGGCTATTTGGTAACTATATTGATAAGTGTGTGTTAATGCAATTCAGATGGTTGGGTCGTAAAGAAATGTTGTAGAGGTTCAGCTGAGAAGTGACGCAACAGCAACCGTTATCATAGTACTTGGAGGGTCATTTTTTTAAAAGTGACCCAGATACAAGGAGCTGTTTTTGTATATTGGTTGGGTTTGTGGCGAGTTTCAGCCATACTTTCGTGTAAAAGATGTTGTCGTTATTGAATGAAGTCAATATTGTTTTTTTGAACAGTATAACTTTTATAAAAATTAGCAATAAGCTAGGAAAGAACAAAAAGGAGAATTACAAATCATAATGGATTAAAGGATTCGCATTCATGATTTTAGTTTGTATTGCTACAGCTTTCATGATTTTAGTTTGTTTATGCAGTAAAGAGCATTCGCATTCTGTTTCTTTGTACTCGTATCGAAAAGTTACCCACAGTAAAAAAAAGTACTCGTATCGAAAAGTAAAAAAAAAAAAACATGTCTGAGCCCAGGTTCGAACCGGGGACCTCTAGTGTGTGAGACTAGCGTGATAACCGACTACACCACCCAGACAGCTTGTTTAACTTTGTACCTATATAGTACAAGTTTGTATTTACCAATTTGTATGTTCCTGTAAAATCAATACCATGCTTTGGCGGGATTGGCTATCGTTGTTGTTGTTGTGGTGTATGTTCTTGTAAAACAAATGAGTATTTCTTGTTCACGTTACTCGGGAAGGGCGAGCCTTTTTTACTCAGATGTGTATGTATATGCACATACGGACTAAATAATAATAACCGATCGATTAACTAATTTCTTCATACATAATTTGTTTTTCCGTATTCGCCTTCGGATACTATTTGCATGACTTTTTAATTGTGTAGGTGAAATGGGTCAGAATGATTTACGAAGACTTTGAATTGTTACCTTCACAAAGGACTTGAAGGTTCAGAAAAAGTCACGATCGTTCCTTATTAAGGGTCACCAGGATGAAGGGACCGAAGTTTGAAGCAGGACCTGAAAACAAAAATTACAGCAAGGCTGTCTACCAATTACTCTCGTGATGCTACACATGTTCATAATAGCCCTTTAGACATGTGACAGTGTATTGGATGGACCCAGGATTTTTTATTGGATGTTGCACAAAAAATATTAAACCAACTAAAGTATATAGTACGAAACTAAGGTAGCACAAAAAATTTGAGGGTTGCACATAACAAAAAAAACGATTGTTTTAAAACTTTTTTACACTTCGTGACCTCAAGATAAGTGTACCCCGTGCTACACCCGGCACCTATGTGAGTCCGTCGTATAATATGCACAAGCCAAAGTTGGGACTTAAACAGCAAATTTGGGAGTTTGAAAACCAAATACAAAGCAAGCTATTCCGACAACCCACGGATAACAAGTAGTACTTAGGGGGGGTGTTTGTGGATAAGGTGAGTTTTTTGTTTGTTTTAATTATATTGTTTTTTTGTTAAATTTTTTTTATTTTTTGTAATTTTTTAAAATGTTTTTAGTTTAGTTTTGTATTTTTATTTTCGTAATGTATTTTTATTTAAGTATTTGTAATTTTAATTTTAATAAAATGAAATCTAAATTGTATGAAAATGAAAAAAAAAAGATAGTGGTGGGGCCCAAGAGATGAGGGGTTCGATGTGTTGTGAGTGAAAGGGTATTTTAGTTAGTTGTGTTGGTGTGATGTGCCGCTGAGTTGGAAAGTGACTAGACAAAATTTTGAGAAATTGACTCTGCCATACCTTCATCTCTTACTCACTTCTTGCCGTTAAAAAAAAGTATTTACTCACTTCTCACGTAATCACTTCTACATGTTTGAGAACCGAAGGTATCCCAAATTCGAAGTATTACTTGAGGCTGCTTCTTGTTGAGGCTTTCTAGCATGAATGGACGACCGTGGACTTTGTTCAGTTAAACAGCCATTGGATAAAAATTGTAAAACCTTTATCGTCTCGTTCCACAAAATTTGTGGAACCTTTATCGTCTCGTTGTGACTCATGATCATGTTACACTGTTACACCGATTCATATTAGGCCTCCGCACATGTCAAAGGCTCATCATCATGTTACACGGTTACACCGATTCATATTAGGCCTTCGCACATGTCAAAATGTCCAAATACGTCACGATGTCTTGCATCTTGTAGAAGGATATTTATAAGATGTGTGTTTGCTACTTGTGTATTGAAAATGTATATGTGTTTTCGAAAGAACTAATAAGCCAGTCGAGCATACATATCCACTTTTCATGAAGACTAGTACTAGGATTTACATCAAGTGCAAGAAGCCCCCATATTTGACATGTATCATAGAAACCCGATCTTTACTAAAAACTTGGTGTCTGTCTAAGAAGGGGGCGCAACCTTGGTCGAGTAAGCAGGCAACACCGCTAGATAGTCGTGTCAACCCTTCCAAGCCTCAACGAGGAGTCGAGGACACATGGTATCAACCACACATGCACTCGATGATACCACTTAAGCCCACGTCACTAGACTCGACAAAAGATTGCGTCCAAATGATATAACTAGCATGACTTCTCATCCTTTTATCTTGTCAATTAAACTTAGAAATATTTATATAAGTAGTTTCACGTCTCGACCCGATTTATTATACTGGGCCAAACTGGATCAAAATAAAACCGACGGTTCAATTCAATTCTCAAATAAACAAAAACTCAATCACATCCGACTCGATATACGAGTCGATTTTTAATTAAAATGACGAGATCAACCCGAGTTTTAAAACATTGCTAATGACATTAAAAAAACGAACTCTTTGATAATCGAAAAAAGTAAAGTTTGGAATCATATTGCAGGATGGTCGAGGTTGATATTACATGTTTTAACAAATAACATCAAACGCTACCAACTAGTAATGTGAAACCAACCGGTACTTGCATAAGAAATCTAAGGCGAAGTATATCAATAAGTAAAATTTGCATCCTTTGATCGATGTGGGACTACTCGAGACAGTTTAAGAAATTTGACACATACAAATATTTGCACATTTTTCTTTTCAAGCTATGAAAATTGATACCAAACTGAAACAACACGGTTGATTTTCATCGAAACGTATGCACTTGGAGTTGGATATTCGCCATGGTTGAGTCACACAACAGTTCATCCAATATGTGAAAGACTTAATGTTGATGTTCAAGACAATAACTTTGAACGGAATGCATAATATTTACACTAGTCGTCACGAACTTTGGAAGGGCGGGAGCCTTCCCTAGTCCTACTAAGATCCGCCCCTGACACTACGTATGAGTATGATTTATCTAACCACTGATACAGACCCTTGAAGAAAAGTAGGAAACTTAGAAGGAAAACATTCAAGGGGTCTTTGTAAGGTAATCATGAATGTCGGTGACTGGTTGTCGTTTTTATCGGAGGTCTTTCGACTAGGGTCATCAGTTACGTACATGAGTTACAGTAGAACCTCGCTTTAAGATTTTTACGTACATGAGCAAGTTCAGTATCATAGTTGCCACAATAACTAAACAATTTTGTAGCCTCATTGGCTAACAACTTTGACTTCAAGTTTTAACTTTCACCGCTTATAACAAATCATACGGCAATTTTACTTTTAAACTCAAACTTCCATAACTTTTTATGTGTTGAGTGTAACAACAAATTTTAAAATAAATGATTCTATATACACACGTAACATTATGTAACATTTTCAGGTTTTAAGACATCTCATTCAACCGCACATCTTATTATTTAATGGTGTTTCGATACTTTTAATAAGTTATAGATTCGTTATGACATTATTTGGTTCTTGAGCTGACATGTTCAACCATCAAACCGGTAATAAAACCATATCTCTAAATATCAGAGGCGGAGCTACAAGGGGGGCCGGAGGGGCACGTGCCCCCCCAACGGAAAATTTTGTAGTTTAAATTGTTTGGAATTTTGAGATATTTTTGTAATGTGACCTCCTTAAAATGTGTCGGAATTAAATAAATCGTAAGTTAAAATTTGATATTTATATGGTTAGTTGAAAGTATAGCAGATTTGTTTGCACAGTTATTGGATTGGGTGTTGAATAAAATATTGAAGAAGATGATAGATAAGAGAAAAGCACTTAACTATTTTTGATACCTAAATCACGTGGTGCAAACTGTACCCTTTATGTTCTTTTAAAATTTTCTTTCATTTGTACTTTTTAAATTTTTATATTTAGGCATCTTTTGTTGGCATCTTTTATTGTATCAACTTGTGTTCAAAAACAAATATTGCATCTTCCGAAGCTAAAAGTATGAATCGGATATCAATAAGTTTGCTAATACTAGCATACTTTTTGTTTATTTCTTATACAACTAAAAAAAATTTTGTGCCCCCTCTCAAAATTATTTCTGGCTCCGCCCTGTCTCTAATTACTACATGGAAAACAAAATGTTAAATTTGTTTCTAAAGGCATCCTCAATGCATAAAAATTTTCAGGGTTAAATAGAGGCCATATTAAACTTCCATTGTTAATACACTCACAACCTAACAGTTTAATGAAGTACTACAATAGTATTTAATCGTTTAGATATAGTACGTACTACGTAATAATCAGGGCCGTAGATGGACAAGGGCAACATGGGCGATGGCACAGGGCCCCATATTTTAGAAGGGGACCAAATTTTTTATAAACCCAACTTATTTGTACATTTTTTAAAAGCCCAACTCATTTATACACTTAAGTATATGTTAAAATGGTCTTTGCAATATTATTTTAAGATATTTATAAAAAAATTTAACATCGATTAGTATATTTTGGATATTTTCAATTTTATTTAGCATCGATAACGATAAATTTTCTTTCTCACATTATTTTTTAAGGGTCTTTTTTTGTTACCGCCCAGGGCACTCAAAATCTTCGGAACGACCCTGTTAATAATCTGTTCATATGACACTGTTTTTTAGGCTGGTCCACCATTCATCATATAATAGGAGTATGTTTAGAGAGAACAACATTTACATAAATGAGAAATGCTAAATTCATATAAGTTTTATTAAAATATATCCACACAACAAACAAAAAGTAGTGAAATAAAAAAATAATGATTGGTTGAAATATCTTCTCACATCATTATGTGGATTTTTTTTGTAAACCTATGTAGTTATAGCATTTCTTTACACCAACTACTCACGTGTGATGTTTGCAATGCATTATACCTATAAAATACTTCATTGAACCACGTTACAATGACCCATTGTGGATGACCTAATAAGAAATTAATAATAAAGTATAGTAAATGAAGTACAAACTCTCAGGCCGTGATTAAGTGACAAATTTTGTCCATTTTCTTAATTATGGAATATGGACCCATTTAAAAAAAAAGTAATAGACACTTTTTTTTCACCCATTATTATTGACTAGGAGGGTATCCGCGTAATTCGACGACGGGTACCAAATGACTAATTTTGTTGCAAGCAAATGTTCGTTTATACGTTTTTTCTAGCATTTATTTATCAATGAATGATAACTTTTAAATAAAATAAATATAATGAATAAGAATGCAAGTTATTTCATACTTAAACAAACAATAATACTGAATTAAAATTATTAACATAAATATCATATTTGAAACTGTAAGAGCTTTAGGTACAGTTTGAGCCATGGGCTTAAACCATAGAAAAAAGTGTTGCACATTATCACTTTTTTCTATAACTCTAAAACCCACCATAACACCAAAAATACTATCCCTAGTTAACTTAACATTTTTTTGTGTTATGACGACCTCACCGTTTTTTCTTAATACAACAATTTATTTTAAACTAAAAACTTAATATTTCATTATAAATAAAAACAAAATACAACTTTGATAAAAGAGCACATGAAAAAATACAACATAAAAAAACATACGAAAAAATACAACTTAAAATTTTTAATATTTTGCAAACATCTCGTCTTTGAGTTTTTCGATTTTTGCCGTATCTTTGGCGCTTATTAAAAAATGTCATTAGAATTTTAGCATGATATACATGTGATGACCAAAAGTTGATGTCCTCAGATGGAGTTAAGCTACACTGAACACAACAATGCTTTACATAATGCAAATCATTAAAACAAATACTGTTGGACTGAACTTGAACATTTGTGCATGAACCGGTGACGAAAGATTTATATCTTGACAAGTTAGAGAAAAATATGAATATACAAATCATTGATCGTCGAACACTCGAACGCTTACATGTGCGTATGAACCTACGACACACAATTTACACCCATACATTGAAAACGTCGAAAATCGTATGAATAACAATGTGAAAACTGTTGTGTTTATTTGATGTTGGTGTTTATTTGCTAGTAAGATCGATGGAATTTTATATAGTATTTAGTGAGCTGTTACAAATATATATCTTAATGGGCTATTAAAATTTTGAATAGTTTTTAATGGTATTTAAGTATTGAGATGGACTGTTACGAATTGGGTTTTTATGATATATATATATTGGTCAAAGTATGTTACTCTTATTTTTAATGGTGAAAAAATGTTTACTTAAATAGGGACTAAATTCAAAATTGGCTTATACAAGTTTCTTAATAAGGAAATGTTATAGGCTTAATTTTTTTAGACTTCTTTTTTTAGAAAGGATGTAAATGTTTTATAAAGTAGTATAGATATAGATTGACAAAATGAGCACATGTAAGACATTAGATGGGTTTTAATGGGCGTATGTAAAACACCAAATTATTAACTTGGTGAATCTTTTATATTTAATATTTTTTTCTGAACTTTTAAACAAATATCATTAATTTTTTATTTTTACATGTTTTTTTTCGTTTTATCTTGCGCCCGTTAGCCTCCCACGAAAATACTGTGAGTTTGCTAGTGGCTGAAAGATATTTTCCGTAAAGTCTTTCACGTAGAAATCAATGCACGAGAGTAGCAAATTTTCGATCATTTAACAAAAAAAGTTGTTTTAATTGTGAATTAGATTTGGGCTCGGCTCATATTTGATATGCTTGGAATAATAGTCCACTAAGATTTGGGACATATTTGCTACTTGGAACAAGTTGTTTTGGGAAAATGGCCCAAACATAAAAATTTGTTCTAAAATATAAGCAAGACTAAATCTGAAAATTTAATAATATTTGGAGTAACAGCATAAAACACAACACATGACAATTATACTAAATAGGCTAAGCTCAATTCAAACCAAATCATATGGTTGAAAGTTGAGTAACAACCTGAATATATATTTACTAATATGAAGATCATGTGTGTTGTATGAATAATGGTTGTTATTTTAGTAAGTTTGAGCATTTTTTTACGTGAGAAAATAATAATTCATAACGCATGTCATGTTTTTGAAAGTAAAAACTAGAAAGCAAGTTTACAATGAGTAAATTAAAGGTATGAAAAACATAACAAAACGCCTCCAGCATAGGAAGAACATATGTAAATCAAAAGGTATAATTGTTACTTGGTTTATATCGTGATGTTTGGCGGAAATAAGGAAGGTTTGATGCACGGAATGAAAACAAATAAACAAAAATAGATTTCTTGGCACAGTAACTTGTGTACATATGTTATTATCTCTACTAGTAATTTATAAGTGCTCATCTTAATGTTAAAAAAGTTGAATTTTGAATATTTTTAAATTTAAATTATCGAGATTACCAAGACAAACTCTTTGAGTTATAAGGTCACAGGTCGGATCATTGAGTCCACCCAATCAAGTTAATGGATCATGGGTTTAACCACCGAATCAACTTGGTTGAGTTAAAAGGCGACGATTTCACTACTGGGTCAACCCGATCAAGTCACCGAATCATGGATTCAACCACAGGTTTCGAGGTCACGCGTTCGATCAACGAATCAACTTGATCAAGTCAATAGATCACGGATTTAATAACCAAGTCAACTTAGTTAAGTCACCAAATAACGGGTTTCACTATTAAATCAACCTGATCGAATCATCGTGTAGTTTGTGTCTAGTACTAGCTTGGGTGTGTTTGACGTTGCGTTCTCAAAGTGATTATCGGATTTTAGTTTTCATAAGCGTAGATGTGTTTGGCATTGCATTCCTGATTTCCTCTCATTTGAATATTTAGGGGCCATATTATATGTACATCTTTTGACAGAGGAATTTGCGAAACACTAAACAAATGGAAGCAGACCGATAGAATGTGCCATGTCAATTATTCTGCATCACATAGTCATTGTCAAAATTGAATGCCAAACACTCTAAAATAGGAAAACGTTCAAGTCTAGTTTTTTTTAACATAATTTATACTCTTAGTGATGACTTTTGAAATTTGCAATATTGTTCTATACAGTCAAGCTTGATGTTATTATGATATTTACTTATTTAGAGCCAATGGAGTGAACATTAGTAATGTGGTAGTGCAAAACAACTGTATGTTTATGAGGAATGCCATGTAAATACTATCAAACACCTCGTGAAAAGGAAGTCTTCAAGAAAAAAAGTAAGCTAGCACCTAGTGGAAAGAGAGTTTTTAGAAAAAAGTTATCAAACTCCTCGCGAAAACAAAATTTTTTGAAAAAAGTTATTTGACACCTCAAACTTTGTAAATAAAAGTTGAAACAAACCAAACTAAAGGTTTCAAGCACAATGTATTAATTATGAATTACCAGTAGAAAAAAAGAAATCAGAGTTAAAAACCCAGTGACCAAAGTTACTTAAAATGAAACCCACATAAATATAAGTTTATGAATTTAGTTTCGAATACCTATCATGGGATTTCTCTCAATCATATTGGACATCAATTGAAGATAGACCATATATCATTCTTGGTGCGTACTTTAGATAAGGTTGTATTTGATTGAAGATGCTATAGCACATTTTAACTGAGACACTTCATTAAACACTTGTACTCAACAAATATGCATAACATCTTGAGAAAAAACTGAAATAATACATAGAACTGATTGAAAAGAAAAAAAATAAAGAAGAAATAAAGACTAACCATAGATTCTGCTCTAACTCAGTCGCCGCCATCTTCAGAAGATGAAGAAACAGATCATGAAATCTGACATAAAAAAATAGTCATTAGAATTGACAACAGAGAAAAATTTAAAATAAATACCAGACTAACAATTTAAACTACAAAAAGAAAATCGTTTTTTAAGAAGGATAAAAAAATATAAACTTAGAGAACTGAAGCTACCTTGTGATTAAAAGAGCAGCTTGAGATAAATTGTTATTATATCTTTTTGATTTAAATTTTCAAATAAAACCTTTTTTCTTTCCCAACACTACCAGCATCACCGAGAAACCAATAAGGAAGAAAGTACGTGCGGTGTCTTCTTCGAGAATCTTTGGATTACAATTTGGTTGGCTAAAAATGCTTTTGAATAACCCACTTATGTAATTAAATTAAAATAAATCTTATTTTGGATTATGACATCATCTTTTAATAATTTTTAATTGCATCAACCAATTGAACATATACACCTAGTTAAAGATGAGGTAAGCAGAAATCCTCCTTTAATAGTATTAATAGATTATAATAAGCACTTTATTAGAATAATAGGATTTACAAGAAATTAGTAGGAAGCCGAGATACTATCTGGGCTCCCACTCCTTTAGATATAGCAAGACCTATCCTATTAAAAATGTGAGCAGCAACGCGTGTCCCAATATCTTGAGTCATAGAGAATCTTCGGACCCGTTTTAGTAAGTTTGTTGCATCTGTCTCAAGTTCTCCAAAAGTTGAGAAAGAGAATGGGAGATGCGAAACAAGCTGCGCTCCCACCCCTTTTGGATACAAAAACCAAGCCTAAAAAATAGAAAAAAGTCACTCCTAGCATCATTAGAATGACAAACAGATAAGCGCTTGAGACGCGAAAGAGTAACCAAGGCTTCCTCGTCAAGCTCCCCAAAAGTAGAGAAGGCAAAAGGGATGAACGAGTAACCATACTCTGCACAAATAGAAGAATACTTCATCCTTTTCTTCTGAGCAGCAGTCCGCAAAGCAATCCCAAGGACCCACAAATCCAACCCCGCACCAGAAAATGGTGAGACGCCCGTGACATCCAAGCAAGCGTCTTTGCCTTGGGACCAATTTTGCAACAATAAATCTGTTGGACGAAGGTCTCTCGTCCATCAGCTGAAAGAAATCCCAAAAAAGCCTCTTTCCACACAGAAACACCAACTATATAACATATATCAACCAACATATCACGCACCAGATTATGCCGAAACTTCACACCCACCTCACTAAAGCAGTGAACAGCATGGTCACCCCACTGGTCCATCCGATGCACGTGACAACTCGGACAAGAAGATCCATCAGGAAACAAAGGAACCGCCAAACGATAACACATGACAGCTCTAAACTGACGTGGGTTCATCCGCTGTCCCAACCAATGTCGTCTCGTGAATTTGGGAGGCCCTGTACCACGACTATACGGAGGCCCTACTAAATACCAAAAGTAACCCCAAAAACAATTATATCCATTGATATGCATAAAAATTATTACTAAAATTCGAACAAACGCTAAAACATCGATACTAAAAGAAAGATCTACCGATTTATAAGCATGAATAGTAACTATTTAAATAGTGCGATTCTTCTAGCATTCTTAGAAGCAAAGTTGTTGATTAGATCGTCATAGTTAACAATCTCCAATATATCATTCTCAATTGCTATGAGTGCTAATCCATTTAGCCTTTCTTGTGACATTGTTGACCGCAAATATGACTTTAACAATTTCAGTTTTGAGAAGCTTCTCTCTGCAGATGCCACTGTCACCGGAATAGTCAACAATACTCTATATGCGATTATTGCATTAGGATAACAATCATCTTTGTAGAAACTAGAAGGGGGGGGGGGGGGTTGAATAGTTTCTTATATTTACTTGTTAAAAGGTGGTTTTCAAAAATCTTTTTTCAGAAACTTAGGCTTGAGGAAATATTTGAAATCTTCTTATGCACAATATGAACAATGATAGTGTAATTAAACTAATACTAACAAAATATATGCACAAAGAATAAAGAATGTAAAGAGTTAAGGGTAAAGAAAGATCAAACTGAACACCAAGGATTTATAGTGGTTCGGCAACAAAGCTCACTCCTCGTTCCTACTCCACTCCTCGAGTACTCCTTACTCGAGAGTTCACTACACAACAAGCTCCTTATGGTGGAGAAAACCGTACACGTCGCTTAACCAATTTCCGACTCTAAGCTAAAAGTCGAGCCCTAATCGTAGCTAGGACCAATCTACACAACTATGCTTAGTACATACACAACTTCCAAATAGACACAACTACTTGGATCTTCACAACTATGACACAACAACAAATGTATAAAATTAGATCTTCAATGGATCTTTGGTGGTGGACTCAACACTTCAAAAGGATAGTGTTCTTATCTTTGCACTTGGATAGGAAGGGATGGAAGAACAAGATTCACTTCTTAAACAAGTAGTAATCAAACAAATGATCAAAGATTTGAGTGATTAAAGAAGAGTATTTGAATCTGGAAATAGATGTGCAGAAGAGGTAAGTTGAAAAGCTAAGAATGGTCCACTATTTATAGGACAAAGGGCCAACGGCTATATCTGCCCGTGGTTCCTTATCTTAGCCCGCGGTACCTTATCGATAAGGAGCCGCCTATGAGCTAAGGAACCGCTGGACTAGACTCCGCTCCCTTTTTGTCCTTTAGTGGTGGAGGTCATATCTGGTTTAAAAAATATCCTGATAGAATATTCCTAACCAAATAAGAATATGCCATTTTCAAATTTTCAAATAATTAATTTAATAAAACATTTTCTTAAAAAGAAAGTTTAATAAAAACTTGTCACACTTAATAAATAGTGAGTTTTAAGAAAAGATTAAATCACTTGATCACTTGATTAAGGTTAGTACTTGTTTATCCATACCTTAAGTGAAAATGGGTAAAATGAAAAATACTTGAACTCAAGAATTCGTTTTTCGTTGTTTTCGTAAATGCTTGTTTTTACATATTGTCGTAATCAAAACTAAGAGAGACCGAAAAATGCAAGTAACGTTTTTAGGCATCATTGCATTAACAATCTCCCCCTTTTTGATTCCGATAATACATAAACTCAATCACACAAAAAACAAGATTTTCGAAGACGAGTTTATTCATTTCTCCCCCTTTGTCGAAGAAAAAAGGTTGCACAAGTTCGTGTTGAAGAGACGGACTTTGCAAAGACTCTCCCTTGGTGCTTACTCCCCTAGCTTGGGGCACCGAGGAATCGAGATATAGTGACAAGCTACATAGAAGGGTTAGTTGAACAAAAGAAACAACCAACAAGATATAGCAATAGGTCACAAAATAAAAGAGAAGAAAACAAAAAGACAAAGATCCAAGATAGGTTACTAAAAAAACATCATACAAAGATGTATGGAAAAAGAAACAAGCCAAAAGCATAAATCTAATCCTAGTTATTCTAAAATTCTAAGATTTGCTTGAATTTGGTGTCTTATGGATAAGCAATAAATGCTTATATGAAAGACAAGGTAATGGCAGAGGGTGGTGGTGGTGGCTTGTTGGAGATCTCATAATCATAGTGAAGAGGATGTAACACCCCCAAATTTATACAACTCAATACAGCGGAAGACTAGTTGGTGTTACGGGATAGCACATTACTCACATCATAGACAACTCATAAAAATCGCGTCGTTTATTAATAAATCATTTTCATTCATAATATCAAAGTTACATCGGTCCCAAGTCATTACATTTCATACAAAGTTTTACAAGGTATTTGAATGGAAAATATTGTTTTAAGTGCGGGCCATGAATTCTTGTTGTCTTCCCGAGAATTACCTTCAAGTACCTGAGATAAAACATGTTAAAAGAAAAGGTCAGCGATAACGCCGAGTGAATTCATAGAGTTTAATAAATTCCATCAATATAATATCAGTATAAAAGTATTACTGAAAATCATTTTGTACAAATCGTTTTGATAGGCCATGAAATAGCCAAAATCATTTTATACAAATCCTTATCGAAAATCATAGTATAGGCATTTGCCTTAAAATCATTATACGAACTAATGTCGTAAGAACATCATACAATACGTCTTGCAACGTTGTATAGATTAACTAAAACCGTTATATGAATATGGCTATAAAAAGCCTTAAAAATCATTATACGAGCCAATGTCATAAAAACGTCATACAATACGTCTTACGACGTTGTATGAAAATAAAAGCCGTTATATGAATATGGTTATGAAAACCAAAATACAATCATAATATCAATAGTATGACCCTGTATTGCTAGTCAGGCAATACATCGTAATTCGGAGCGTCTATTATTACTTTTTTTTTAACTTGGATTATTATAAGCCGCATGACATTGTTACCTTACTAAACCAAAACGGGTAGCTAACCCGATACCAATTTTTCCCATCTAAAGTAGCGTGTCGTCACAAAGGTCACGCTATGGAAATCTTCTCATACATAAATTCGCTTACCAATCAATGTGGCACGACGGGGATCAACCGTCAAGGCGCGAACTGGGGTGATCGTCCCCAAATAGTACTATTAAATGCATAAGCGTCTACCAAATCCCGGTAGTTCACAATTCATGCTAATGGGACTTTTAGTGACATAACCTAACTTTAATAATCCATTTTTATTTCATCTATCGGGTCCTTTAATCATTCATAGGGTCATACAATCGGGTCATTCAATCATTCGGGTCCAAATCAATAAACAAGCAATCGGGACAAATGGTGTCCTATTTTTATAAAAACTAACATGTTATCTCCCTCGCGGGTTTATAAAACATTTATAAAACATTTAAAAGAGTGCGAGGCTATGAACTCACGTTGATGTGGGAAGACGGGTTATCGGCAGTTCGGACGTACGGTACGCGCTTCAATCACGGAAACCTAGACAAATAATATTCGTCTTAGACTCATGTCTAATGACTTTATAAAAATAACAATTATGTACACATATTATGATTATATATATATGATGATCAAGTGGGTTTACATATCCTCATTTACTCATTTTAGAGTTATATGTCGATAACTTTTATACTAGTTTACTAGTTTTACCTATTTACACGTTTTAAGTCCAATAAGCTTATTATAAGTCATTTAACTTATTTTAATCTATTTTGTACTTATATTATCAGTACTTAAACTTGACAAGTTGGGCCCAAATGGGTTAAGCCCAATAAGTTCTTTTTAGGAGTGTTTAACTTATTTAGTCCAATTATTAGCCCAATGTGTTTATTTAGCTCGTTAATGTCCGTTTGTCCTATAGTTCGGGTTTTTATCGGTTTTTACTTGTTGTACATGTCTATATATCAGTGTATAAGTTTTATAAAGTTTTCATTAGACGGGTCCAACCATCTAAGTTTTATTTAATAAAAAAGTTAATTTTACGGCAATAGCCGAAAAAGTCGTAAAAATCATATTTATAGTTTTTATTACTTATAAACATTATCTCACCACCATTTATATAATTTATCCATTTGATTACCCTTTTATATATATTTATATAAATAAGTTTTATAAGTTAGTGGGTTTTTATTTTACATTTTATATATTTAAAATGTGAGTGCTTATATAATAGTATTATTCTTTAATTTCCAAAAATCTGATTTTTAACTTCATCTTTACCAAAACTGCCATATCTTGAGTTCTACATGGAGATAGAAGCTCAAATTTTTATCACATAAACTACATGATATGTGCTACATTTAACTCTCCTATAGCTACTGTTGAATCATCCTTTAAGTAGTTTCTAAAAATCGTCCAAAATAGTAACTTCAGATTTATACCCTAAACTTGTTTTAGTCATATCTCACTCATTATTTTGATTCCATTGTATGGCCAACTCTCACATGTGTATAAGACCAATAGCTTACTGTAAATCCATTTTACTTCATCATTTTATCAGTCCATGACCTGTTTACTTACTGTTTTATACAGCCATGTAAATTAATCAAGATTTTAACCTTGTTTCATATGGTTTTTCAACTTTTTAATCATGTTTATCAACAACAAATCCCCACATAACATTTTTATCATCATATAATCATCATATACATATACAATAGGAAATAAAATACATGTTTACATAATCAAAATAACAAGAGTTGAGGAGGACAATCTTTATACCACCAAGTTGATGTAGGTTATGATTTGGACATGGTTTTTGATGGAGAAACTTGTGAATAACCATGACCATCTTCAAGACCACCCATCTACATGAAAACCTTGATGAAAATCAGCCCTTGACTCCTTTTAAAACTCCTTGCTAGTTGTTAAAATCACCTCCAATCAACAAGTCTTCAATAGGTATCAATCTTATGCAAGTTAAACATAAGATTTATGGTAGAAAATTTGATGAACATTGTGGTGGTGGTGGTAGTATGGACGGCACAAAGAGAGAGTAGAGAGGAAATGGAGAGTGGTTTTGCATGTTGAATGAGCTAGTTTGTTTAGGATAGATGGTTTTGGTGTACACTTAGCTTACACATTAAGCTCAAGTGACAAGTGTAAGTTTAGCTAGAAACTTGCCACATCTTGTGATGTGGTGGCTTGTTATGCCGTCCCATTTTGCTAGTGGGGTGGGACAAAGTGTTTTGTCCCATCTCACTAGTTTACGGGTATTCCTCGATTCTAGTTTCCTCGATTTGCGTGCCCTCGGGTCGTTTTATGAAAAACGTTTTTATAAATTATGAATCACCGTCACAAAACGAATCCAATAAAAATTGTCTCATCAAAAACGGAGTTCGAAAACGTAAATACGTAATCCTAAGGTTTCCGGTTTAGTCGTAAAGGACGTTAAAATAAAATCGTAAGTCCTAGTCTCTTCTCGTAAATTTGTGAGTTTATGAACCAACACAAATTTAAACTCCAAAATAATATTTACGGATAAATTTTATTTTCTGAAATGTCGGACTGTCACCAAAGACGGTGTATGTAAACGTAAGCACGTAACGTTGAATCCTCCGGTTTAAACGTAGTCGATGCTACTTCAAGACGTAAATCCAAATTTCTTCCCAAAAACAAGTGAGTTCATATTGTAACATTAAAATAATATTTTCAAATAATATTTGAGAATAAAATATCAATCGTAAATTGACGGATTGTCACAGCATTTACCCCTAAACAGGATCTTTGTCCTCAAAGATCATCTTACCTTACTACTCGTTTCTTATAGAGTTAAAGCCATGTGGGTATTTCCTCCACATTCGGTCTTTTCTCACAAGTGTAATTCATTATAATACGCGAGTTTCATCATACATAACTACGGAAATAAGATCAGGCTTAATGTTGACTTACTTTCTCTATCCATGATGTTCACGGGTTTCTGATGAATGCAACATTTCGCCGATCTAAGCTTTACTAAGAACAATCAGATTTTCACTTGATAGATATTCCATCAAGTTCGATTTACAAAACATAATTCACGCAGTCTTTGAAGTCCTAGGGTAGATCCAGCTTATATGCCTTTTAATCCCAACTTTTACATCATCTCAATGGTCCCAAACAACGGGGACTTATATCCCATGATTTGTCAGATCATGAATTCATTTTTCCAAGGTTAAAAATTGTGGCATAACTTCGCTACCCATTTGGCACTTCAAGGTCTACATTTCACATTCATATAACCTCTTGCCCACTATCGGCGGTTAATAATCAAATCCTAATTTCAACAATCATTTCAGATCTCGCGGGTCGGGTATTTTGCAAGGTTAGGTTCGCCATCATAGGAAACCTTAAACCTAAAAGACATGTCCAACTCACAATGGGTGTATGTCGGGTGTCTTCATCTCAACTCTTGCTTACAGATGCTCTAAGATTCAGATCCTAACAAGATTCGATCTCGATCCTAATACGATAATTATTAATGATAATCTCTCCAAATGAAAACGATTATACGGTCTATAACCAAAGGTCAATCATTCAAACATAGAACAGTGCTTATAGTATTTTGTATCGTTACTTTACCTCGTCCCTTCGATTTGGGGTGGTACATAGTACTCTCATCAAGGTTCGTTCTCAATGATTTCTGAGCAAATCTCTAGAAATTCGATGCGAAGCGAGGATCTTGACATAGATGATCGATACAGGCATGCTATGTTTACATAACTCTTTTGCATTTATCATTAACGGGAATGATATTAGCAGATTTGGTCAGTCTGTCGACGATGACCCAAATCGAATCAAATTCAGATGATGACCTTTGCAATAGCTAAACGTTTACTAATGTATGAGGCGATGTCTGCCTTCATAATTTGCCATTAGTACAACTTCTTCAGACAAAGATACTTCTAGTCATAAATGATATAAATAGAATACTTATACTTACAAATTCCAACATAACTATATCTCACAATCTCCATATTTAGGCAACCATAAGTGGTCTTTAAAACATTTAACGTTATCGGCTTCTCAATTCTAATGGTTCACATTAGCCGTGAAACCCTTCACTATTTATATTATCTTTTTTACAAGCATCGTTTATTTTTATATTGCTCGGCAATTTATTTTGCACATTCATTATTAAGCAACATGTCCTAATTGGTTTCTTTATCTTTTCTACATAATGCGTCGGTATCTATATTCACTTCTCATGATGATATAATCATCATGTCTACAATTCACTCAGATATTCTTTCTATATTATGCGTCAGTAATTACGTTCACCTTTCTTCTGATGAAATAAATATTATAACTGTGTTTATTCAAAATTCTTTCTTCATATCTTTTATGTTTCAGTTTTGTCTCAACTATCATTTTTATCAGTTTTTCTCAATCCGGCGTCTAAAGCGTCGATAATTATTATATGTAAATTAACAATAATTATTTAATTTTTATGAAACGTAAACGTTAAAAGTTTAAATTCCTTAGTTCGACCAATTATATAAAATGTTCCAAAATAAATTTGAATTTAATTAACAAGATTTTTGTTGATTTATCCAAAATATTTAATAAGATCCGTAATTGTTCGAAAAATCTTTGGTTTATACTTTGGTCAAAATTTTCTTAGTTGAAAAGCAAAAAGTATCGTTTCAAATTTCAAGTCATGGTATAAATGGTTTACTCAATCCTTCTTAAGTTATTTTGAGGTATACACAAACATTTACCCCTAAACAGAAGTTTAGTTAAATGGTTTGTGTATAAGGGAATAATCCCTTTAAAAATCCTTTGTTAAAACATTTGTCAAAACATATTTCCATTTCTTTTTGGTAAAATCCAAAGTCTTAAAAGGGCTCTTAATTTTTGAAGAGTCTATATGCATACATCTTACCATTATTAATCCAACGGTCGTTTTATGTAAAGGATTAAGTTTTTAATCCCTAAGCGTTAATGGTTCTAATCTTTGAAAAGCTAATATGGCTTCTATTATCTATTAATCACACGGTTAAATCATATAAAGGATTTAGTCTTTAATCACATGTTAAATATTTAAGGTACAGGTTTTCATTGTTCGGCCAGTTCAGGGCAATCTTATAAATAATTATTAACTCATTCTTATTCTTATAAACAAACAAATGGTCCTTAATGATCACGAGCATGAATTTATCAAATTACAGCCTACACACGAGATTCACCAAATTTATGAATACTACATGTGCATTAGTCAATCCAAACGACATCACGTGGAACTCATAATGTTCATTACAAGCACCGGATGTAGTGATTGGAATAGATAATCTCTTTCGCAGATGCGAAGTTGATGATAACCATGCTATGGATCAAATTTGCTAGAACCTTGTAAATGATCGAACAATTCTTCCATTTCGAGTTATGGATATCGTTTTCGATTGTCAATTTACTCAGTCACAGTAATCTATAAATATAAGGAAAGATAACACCATAGCTCTTCAGGATGACAGGCTTGGTATAATAAAATCTTTCTCCGACAACTTTCTTAGTTGTACGGTAATTCCTTTAATTTAGATGGTGCTGACGTACAATGCACAAGCCACAAGTGCAGCACCGGAAATATAATCAATACCAATTTCTACTTGCCTTAATGGCGAAAGTCTAGGTAATTCATCAACAAATATTTCCTAAAGTTTCAGATAACATAAACATCTTTTAATATATTCATATTAGGTTCTTCTAGATTACAATATCTATAACTAGTTCACAACCATTCATGGTAAAATTTTAAGTCTAAATGAAGGATATGATCATCCATCAAGAATTATTTAGATCACTTTTGATAATCATCATCTTATCATTTAGGGGAATTCTACTCGAGTTCCCATCAATTAAGACAATGTCGTCATGTCATAATCAATCAATCCATTCTACTAGCACTATTAACTTTTCAGTTTTATTGCCGTCGATAAGATGTGAACTTCTCAAAAGACTACTAATAATTCATAACCCTTCACAAATTCAAGGATATATGGAGACACAAATACTATTAAAAGATTAAGGTCAACGCATAATCTACGCGAGAGAATTTCAAATCAGATACAAACGAAAACATTTAACGAATATGAATATATCCCATGTTTTCATAATTTGAGTACGCATTCGAAAGCTCCTCGGATCGTTACCCAGGTCATTCAAATGAAATCAAATCATAAGAAACGATAAGAACGTCAATACATCCAGTCGGGTATCAACACTCGGTAATCAGATACTTTTCCTAATAATCTCACTACGGGAGAATTGGACAAGAAAGGATTGTCAATTGTCAAATAAGACAATTTCCACAGATGAGTAAATTCAACTCCGAAGAATAGATGCTACAGGTACATATGTAGGTGTCCCTATCAATATGTCCCTATTTTTCACTTCTTGCAGATCTCATAAAATTTTAATCTTTCACAATCTTCAAAGAAAATTTAGTGTTTATTAATCAGTTTATGGTGACTACTAATCAGTCTTGCATAGTCCATTCCAAATTGTATGTAGGCGCGCAACTATATACAATTTCAAGATTAACGATGCAATACTCAGTTCGTCAAAAATTTTATATCATGTTTATAATAAAAACATTTTCATGCTTAATTCTTAAATAAGAATCAAGAATAAATTTACAAAGATTTTCCTTGTTATGAAAATAATTAAGTTTCCAAAGCGTTTCATAAACAACTTCATTTTGATATCAATCACTTATAAATCTCACTTTGAATAATCCTTATTGTGATGAAAATTAAATTTTCTCAAAGGATACCGTTTTAACTTTATAAAAACAATGTGTGATCTGCAAAGGAGTGATGAAAAATTGTTCACCAAGAACTAACTATAATATAATAGGAAATGAGCTTAGCCAAATAATCATGAGGTTCATGACTTCGATGGCACTCAAGAATACAAAGAGAATAATCCACAACGTAACTCAATTCAAGATGAGTACTTGTTCAATGGTTGCATCACTAATGCGAACATTAGGATGAAGCAATAAAGGATAGATAACATCGATACATGTAAGATTTAGCAATCAAAGGTAGTCTTTTTCATTAATCACAAACAAGTCAAATTGTACCGTAACACATTACGCGTCACTATGTCATACAATTCTCAGAACTCATCCTACCAACTGATATCTCAGTTAAGTTAGGGATTTTTAAAAGATACCACAATGAATACTAATCTACAAGAGTCATTAGGTGTTCCACATGTCCCAGAAGATCCATCGGTCTCAATTCAGAAGAAGATTTCTTCAATTTATTTGTTGGACACTAGGCCTCCTCATTAGTGGACAATGGCCTAGGAACAACACTTAACACAAACCTACAATCAATTAAAACCTTATAATTCAATCACAGAACTTAATGACTTATATTAACAATCTCATATTCCATATGGGTTAAATTTTACTTTATTCAAGTTTTAACCAATTTTATATTCAATTCGATATCCTACTTCATTCTCCAATACTTACAACCTTATTCTTCGGCCTTGTAAAGGCAATACGATCTCAATATGAATCAACACTTAATTTCCAATCCTATTAGCTCTTACAACAACAATTATCAAATGAGTCATTAATATGAAATGACTTGATCATTCAACTAGACTTCTCGGAAAGGTATTAGTGGCATGAGGCTTTTGGGTAATGGTTCCAATTACAGCCTCAAGTGCAACATTCATCCTTTCGATTTCGATTTAAGAATTGGATGACAACGAATCAGATGACATCTTTCTAGGTGGTAACGTTTTGTCAAACTCCACTCTTATAAGGAAAGATCGTCATGACATCGATATCAGATTTAATCTCGCCAATTCTTTTTCAATAACACAATCAACTAATATCTACATTTCTACGAATATCAACCATTTGTTGGGATCATAAATATCCACAACTTGGTTTAGATCGAGGATAGCTAGAATTCCTACGAGAATAGCTTCGATTAATTTACTAGGGGATTTAGGGTTACTTGTGACAATCTACGTCGTATAAATACCTCGTATAAATATCAAAATAATCATCAAACAACCATGTAATAAAATTACATCATATATATATATATATATAATCCAAGTTATATATATATATTAAAATAACACTTCTCAGTCTTGGCCTTGTCGGTAACTCGGGAATTCTTCGGCACCGTTATAGTCAAAAGATTTTTAGACATTTTTAGAAAAATGTTTTTAGTAAAAAGATTTTGAAATGTTTTATTCAAAACCTTAGTTTTTAAAAATCTTTCATTCTCTATAACGAGAGCTCTGGTACCAAACTGTAACACCCCCAAATTTATACAACTCAATACAGCGGAAGACTAGTTGGTGTTACGGGATAGCACATTACACACATCATAGACAACGCATAAAAATCGCGTCGTTTATTAATAAATCATTTCCATTCATAATATCAAAGTTACATCGGTCCCAAGTCATTAGATTTCATACAAAGTTTTACAAGGTATTTGAATGGAAAATATTGTTTTAAGTGCGGGCCATGAATTCTTGTTGTCTTCCCGAGAATTACCTTCAAGTACCTGAGATAAAACATGTTAAAAGAAAAGGTCAGCGATAACGCCGAGTGAATTCATAGAGTTTAATAAATTCCATCAATATAATATCAGTATAAAAGTATTACTGAAAATCATTTTGTATAAATCGTTTTGATAGGCCATGAAATAGCCAAAATCATTTTATACAAATCCTTATCGAAAATCATAGTATAGGCATTTGCCTTAAAATCATTATACGAACTAATGTCGTAAGAACATCATACAATACGTCTTGCAACGTTGTATAGATTAAATAAAACCGTTATATGAATATGGCTATAAAAAGCCTTAAAAATCATTATACGAGCCAATGTCGTAAAAACGTCATACAATACGTCTTACGACGTTGTATGAAAATAAAAGCCGTTACATGAATATGGTTATGAAAACCAAAATACAATCATAATATCAATAGTATGACCCTGTATTGCTAGTCAGGCAATACATCGTAATTCGGAGCGTCTATTATTTTTTTTTTTAACTTGGATTATTATAAGCCGCATGACATTGTTACCTTACTAAACCAAAACGGGTAGCTAACCCGATACCAATTTTGCCCATCTAAAGTAGCGTGTCGTCACAAAGGTCACGCTATGGAAATCTTCTCATACATAAATTCGCTTACCAATTAATGTGGCACGACGGGGATCAACCGTCAAGGCGCGAACTGGGGTGATCGTCCCCAAATAGTACTATTAAATGCATAAGCGTCTACCAAATCCCGGTAGTTCACAATTCATGCTAATGGGACTTTTAGTGACATAACCTAACTTTAATAATCCATTTTTATTTCATCTATCGGGTCCTTTAATCATTCATAGGGTCATACAATCGGGTCATTCAATCATTCGGGTCCAAATCAATAAACAAGCAATCGGGACAAATGGTGTCCTATTTTTATAAAAACTAACATGTTATCTCCCTCGCGGGTTTATAAAACATTTATAAAACATTTAAAAGAGTGCGAGGCTATGAACTCACGTTGATGTGGGAAGGCGGGTTATCGGCAGTTCGGACGTACGGTACGCGCTTCAATCACGGAAACCTAGACAAATAATATTCGTCTTAGACTCATGTCCAATGACTTTATAAAAATAACAATTATGTATACATATGATGATTATATATATATATGATGATCAAGTGGGTTTACATATCCTCATTTACTCATTTTAGAGTTATATGTCGATAACTTTTATACTAGTTTACTAGTTTTACCTATTTACACGTTTTAAGTCCAATAAGCTTATTATAAGTCATTTAACTTATTTTAATCCATTTTGTACTTATATTATCAGTACTTAAACTTTACAAGTTGGGCCCAAATGGGTTAAGCCCAATAAGTTCTTTTTAGGAGTGTTTAACTTATTTAGTCCAATTATTAGCCCAATGTGGTTATTTAGCTCGTTAATGTCCGTTTGTCCTATAGTTCGGGTTTTTATCGGTTTTTACTTGTTGTAAATGTCTATATATCAGTGTATAAGTTTTATAAAGTTTTCATTAGACGGGTCCAACCATCTAAGTTTTATTTAATAAAAACGTTAATTTTACGGCAATAGCCAAAAAAGTCGTAAAAATCATATTTATAGTTTTTATTACTTATAAACATTATCTCACCACCATTTATATAATTTATCCATTTGATTACCCTTTTATATATATTTATATAAATAAGTTTTATAAGTTAGTGGGTTTTTATTTTACATTTTATATATTTAAAATGTGAGTGCTTATATAATAGTATTATTCTTTAATTTCCAAAAATCTGATTTTTAACTTCATCTTTACCAAAACCGCCATATCTTGAGTTCTACATGGAGATAGAAGCTCAAATTTTTATCACATAAACTACATGATATGTGCTACATTTAACTCTTCTATAGCTACTGTTGAATCATCCTTTAAGTATTTTCTAAAAATCGTCCAAAACAGTAACTTCAGATTTATACCCTAAACTTGTTTTAGTCATATCTCACTCATTATTTTGATTCCATTGTATGGCCAACTATCACATGTGTACAAGACCAATAGCTTACTGTAAATCCATTTTACTTCATCATTTTATCAGTCCATGACCTGTTTACTTACTGTTTTATACAGCCATGTAAATTAATCAAGATTTTAACCTTGTTTCATATGGTTTTTCACCTTTTTAATCATGTTTATCAACAACAAATCCCCACATAACATTTTTATCATCATATAATCATCATATACATATACAATAGGAAATAAAATACATGTTTACATAATCAAAATAACAAGAGTTGAGGAGGACAATCTTTATACCACCAAGTTGATGTAGGTTATGATTTGGACATGGTTTTTGATGGAGAAACTTGTGAATAACCATGACCATCTTCAAGACCACCCATCTACATGAACACCTTGATGAAAATCAGCCCTTGACTCCTTTTAAAACTCCTTGCTAGTTGTTAAAATCACCTCCAATCAACAAGTCTTCAATAGGTTTCAATCTTATGCAAGTTAAACATAAGATTTATGGTAGAAAATTTGATGAACATTGTGGTGGTGGTGGTAGTATGGACGGCACAAAGAGAGAGTAGAGAGGAAATGGAGAGTGGTTTTGCATGTTGAATGAGCTAGTTTGTTTAGGATAGATGGTTTTGGTGTACACTTAGCTTACACATTAAGCTCAAGTGACAAGTGTAAGTTTAGCTAGAAACTTGCCACATCTTGTGATGTGGTGGCTTGTTATGCCGTCCCATTTTGCTAGTGGGGTGGGACAAAGTGTTTTGTCCCATCTCACTAGTTTACGGGTATTCCTTGATTCTAGTTTCCTCGATTTGCGTGCCCTCGGGTCGTTTTATGAAAAACGTTTTTATAAATTATGAATCACCGTCACAAAACGAATCCAATAAAAATTGTCTCATCAAAAACGGAGTTCGAAAACGTAAATACGTAATCCTAAGGTTTCCGGTTTAGTCGTAAAGGACGTTAAAATAAAATCGTAAGTCCTAGTCTCTTCTCGTAAATTTGTGAGTTTATGAACCAACACAAATTTAAACTCCAAAATAATATTTACGGATAAATTTTATTTTCTGAAATGTCGGACTGTCACCAAAGACGGTGTATGTAAACGTAAGCACGTAACGTTAAATCCTCCGGTTTAAACGTAGTCGATGCTACTTCAAGACGTAAATCCAAATTTCTTCCCAAAAATAAGTGAGTTCATATTGTAACATTAAAATAATATTTTCAAATAATATTTGAGAATAAAATATCAATCGTAAATTGACGGATTGTCACAGAGGAGGCTTGATTAAGAGACTCTTGATGTAGCTCAACTCCTCATAGATTATCATGAGAAGGAGGAAGAACACTAAAGGGTGGTGGTGGAAGAAAACATGTTCCACAATCAACATTATTGGTAGGAGAGATGTGATTAAGAGTGTTCTTGGGTGAGTTTGGATTGTAATGGTTTTTGGGTGAGTTGGGATTGAAAGCAATTGGATAAAATGGAGGAGATTCAAGGCTTTCATTGGGAGAATAAGACATTTTGAGATGTGAAGTATGGCAAAATGCTTATGGTTTAAATAGAGAAGGCTTAAGGTATTTTTGGGGTGGTCAAAGGGTTTGAAACAAAGATTCTCAAAAATGTTGGAGCAAATCTGGAGTTTCAGACAAAAACCCGAAAAAGGAAGGCACTGTAGGCGGTTCCTTATCACGACTGGCGGTACCTTATCAATAAGGCACCGCGGTTCACAAATGGAACCGTCTACAGAGGCTGAGTTTGGTGTTTGGAGGAAGATTTTTCAGCAAATCTTATTTTTCTAGTCTAACTTATCATAGGGATATGCTTAAAAGCAAAGAAAGACAAAGAAAACATATGCAAACTTACCAAATAGAGATTTGACCAAAATACATGGATTAAAAAATCGATGGTGTGTAAGACAAGACCTTAAGTCATGACACAATGATCCTCCATGATTCTATTCTTGTTCTTGCTATGTTTGAGAGAATCATACATATGAATTATGTAAGTGATACTTCGATTTTTACTCAGTTAAATTGTTCTTTGATATGTGTCTAATCGAATTGATTATTGGTTCAAAGTACGACTCAGTTGATTTTGGTAAAACAAATATTTTTGGTTGTTTTAAAATTAAAATGCACAAAGACTTAAATGTAAATGACGTAAAATAAATGGCGTGAAATTAAAACTAAGTCTAATTAAAAGTAATGGGTGCAAATATTTAAAAACGTGACAGAAAGTAAATTGATTAAACACGTTAAAATTAAAGGGTGACGAGAATTAAAAATGAACAAAGTATTAAAATGAGAATGTAAAAATTTAACAAGGCAAAACATGAAAAATAACCCAGATCGGAATATATTCCGATCGGACCACAATCGGAATAATGCACTTACTCCCGATCGGAATAATGATCGGAATCCCAATCGGAATGTCACCTACCTGGTCGGAATGTTACAAGCATCCAGATCGGAATGTGGAGAGGGCTCCCAATCTGAATACTGTCACTAGACAAATCGGAATACCACACTTACCACCGATCGGAATGATTGGTCGGAATAACCGATCGGAATGTATAGTCGAGCTCTGATCGGAATAACTGTCACTTTACACTGATCGGAATCCACTAGACTCCCCAATCGGAATATTGTAACCCTTTTCCGACCAAGCCAAAGAGCTATGGTCGGAATGTGAAACCCTTTTCCGATTTACCAGATCGGAATACGGAGGAAAAAGCACAAATTAAGCTAAACAAATAAGCTATAATTCTAAAAGCACAAGACGAAAATTCTAAGGCAATCTGTATAAAAATAAGCTACTAAACTGAAATTTAAGGACTTTTAAAACACGAAAAGGAAAATGTTTACGATAAACAATCTTTTATATAAAAATAACTTTTATAAAAACTTTAAAAACTTAAAGATTAAAACAAATAAACTATAAGAATCAATGATCTAAAACAATCACAAGCATAAAAACACAATCATTAATCAAATAAGCAAGACAAAAAGCATGTAAACAACAGGATCAAGCAAGAAAGAAAGGTAGAATGAGAGATAAAAGAAAGAAAATTAAAGAACACTTACTTGGAAATTAAATGTATTAAAAGTGCAAGACATGTATTTAAATTTGACATGAAAGGTAAATGACAAGAAATTAAAATGGAAGAGCTAATTGTCACCTAGCCAACAAAAACTAGTAAAATGAAAGTGAGGGGTATTTATAGGTGATTAGGGAGATGGTTAGAGGAAGCTTCATCTCCTCCTTCCTTTCTTCTTAATTGCATGATCAAGTCCTTTCTTCTTAATCTTTTTGTTAATCTTGGACTTTAAGGACTTTTGGCTCGGGATTTCTTTAAACTCGTCTTTTAATTCTTCAATAAATAAGACTCGAGTTCTTTGGCTTTTGGTAAACTTTCGTCTTTTGACTTTTTCTTCGATAAATCTTCAGAATTGGTCTTGGACTTCCGTTCTTTTTGTACTCTTGACTTCTCGACTTCATCTTTCATCTTTTTCTTCAATAAAAGCCTGTAAATGCCGTGTTTTCTCAACTTTTCACAATTTCGTCCTAAATCACAACAAAAACACAAACCACGCATAATTCCGACATAAAAGACATAAAATACACGTTTTGGCTTGGTTATTATTGTAATTAAGTGGTAAAAAGGATGGGTGTTTTCACACCTATCAAATCCCCTACACTTGACCATTGCAATGTCCTCATGCAATGCATTAGTTATAAAGCAAGATTTCATTTTTCATCATAATCAATCCACGTTGACCTTTATTAAAGAGATAGAAAATTATAAACATTCAAAGTAAAGAAATCAAAAAACATACCTTGGGTTTTGGAAATGTCGTGAATAATCATCATCCTCAAGTTTTCACTTTCTCCAAACCAAGCTTAAAAACGAGATCATTGTTATTATAAGTTAGTAGACTAACACAAACTCATGTGGGCCAATTATTCACTTAGACTCCCTTATTCCTAGGTGTATCTCTTATATTTTATTGTTGTCTTGAATGATCACTAGGATGCATTGTTTGACTTATTTTGATAGTTATTTAGGCCGAAAATAAAGTGAACGATTTAATCAATAGTTAGCTAAAGGACAAAATCTTTTAAAACTGCTTCTCGGGACCTCATAAAGTTCATATCTTGGCATAACTCGCTTCGCGATTTGAGACCTTTCTCGGACCGATATTTGGCAGTGACTTTATACTTCAAACCTTGAGAGACGTTCATGAAATAATGGTCTTCTCTTCATAATGGAGTTTCTTCACTTGAAGTTTTGAGAGATTCATACTTGGACCACGACTTCTTTATTTTTCTCCAATCTTTATTTTGGATTTTGATATACAACGATCCGCCTCCTTTTATGACTTGGATCTATTTATCCTCATACCTTGCTAGGTTCTTTTCGGATACACTTCTCCATGACTTTTGGGGAGTTTTTTCTTTTCGTCGTGTGTCTCGATCCTTCATATTGATTTTCGATAAATGATTCTTCACATCACTTTGGATCTTTAGCAACAAAATGTAGCCCTCATGCCTTGTTAGGGCCTTTTCGGACTCGCCAATCTTCGCATCCCGCTTCAATAAGTTATGCCTTGGCTATGAACTCTAATCCGTACCGAGCAACTTTTAAACGATCTTGGGCTAGAAGCTAAGTAACCTTTTAAATCGTACAACCTAATTTATTGCATATAATTTTATTAACAAGCGAAGGGAGAATAGGCTTATAATTAACTCACATAAATTCACGAAAGAATACCAAACTTATAATTAACTCTATCATCTCTTGTTATCCACAGTTTAAAATCTCAAGTAATGAGACTCGTGGATGCTTAGCCTATTAAATCAACGTTTTGGGTTTTCGAGTCGCCTATGGGATCTTGCAAATTCTTAGACTCTTTCAAGTTGAGAAATCGCGTTTTAAAGTTCCCTTGATAAACGAATCTCCAGGATCAATTATAGGAACTTGCGAAAAGTTCTTGTTCTTAACCTGTGAGAGTTAAGACTTTCGCGTTTAAAGCTCCCTATATAACAGCCTAGCAAAACTTGACTTAAACACGTTAAGGATACTAGCTAGAGTAACTTAGATAAGTAAACTCGGGTTGAGTCAAAAGATTCACAACGTTTGAAAATTAAAACCACTTATTAAAGATTTATTCTAATAAGGAAAGAAAATAACTATACAAAAGGAAAAACTAATAGGCCAAAATAGATCAAAAATTTTGAAAAATGTCGAAAAATTGATTTTCCGGTTAAAATGAGGACAAATACAAGGAAAAGGCCACTTAACTTCGATAGAAGTCCCCCTACACTTAACATAAACATTGTCCTCAATGTTTAAGCATGTGGGAGTAAACTCCCCTACACTTAGGACATTGTGCACTTTGTTTAAATCTCACTAAGGAAAAGACAACTAAAGAGATTCCTATTTTAATATTGGGAAAATATAAAATAGTGAATCGAAAAGAGTTTAGGATAGAACCAGGAAGAAGTGGACACGGAATCAAGGGTCGTCAAGAGTGGATCATTGAAGCTCGAATCCCTGATTAAGAGAGTAGAGGAGAGGAAATAGCGAACCAACGGGTCTACCCTACACTTAGGATAAAGAAAGCGAAAAGATAGATACATGGGTTGCCTCCCAAGAAGCGCTTGATTTTTGTTTACCGAGTCGTGAGCCTGACTCGACCTTGATCATCATAGGAAGAAGCATGAAATATATCCACCAGGATCAAAGACATAGTTTTCGTCCATCAAATAGCACAAGCTTAAGGCGAACAAGGCAAGCCAAAGAAGAATAGGCAAGGTTCCCTTAAGCAGCGATGGAGCACGGTGGAAGCAAGGGTGAAGTGCAAGTATGTCTTCAAAATTTCCAAAGATTTTTCCTTTTATTTCATCAGGTGGATACTGAGATGGCTTAAAGATTGCAATATCAGGGTCGGACACCTTTTCCTTTAAGGGAAAATAGCACTCAGGCTCAGCAGAATGGGAAGAAGATCCGCGAAGAAGCACAACCTCGTCCTCAGAAGGGGGACAAAGAGGTGTTAACTCATACGTGCTGTGGATATTGGTGTCGACCGGTTTCTTCTCCTTTGAAAGAATGTGCTTCAAATCCAAAGTAGGATCAAGACGATAATCTTCAAAGTCCAAAGGAGGAGCATCACTCTCATGAGGGAAGTATGTGTTGAGAAACGTAGAGAAATCTTCCTCAAATGAATAAAGTAGGATCGAGTGATGGCGGAGGATCTTCATCATGTGAAGAATCGCTCGAAAGAGTATCGGCCTCATCGAAATCATCATACGTGGGCAGGTCGGGATACTCAGAAGTAAGGTCATCATAATCATCCGAATCTGAGCTAGAATCATCATCATAAGCATCAAAGACCGGTGGAGAATGATAAAGGGGAGAAGCGTCCATATTGGAGCGAGAATCATCTATATCATCATGAAAAAGTGGATTATCGATGCACGAATCGAATAGCGGATTGTTGTAGACGACAAAGTCATCATGCACAGTAATCATATTCACTGATTCTCTGCCTCCAAAGGATTTACTGGTAAGCTTTCCCATTTTGAAAACTTGTGCATCATCCCCGACTCTTAAGATTAACTCACCTTCGGCCACATCCACTAAAGCTCGTCCGGTTCTCAAGAATGGCCGACCAAGTATTAAAGGAATACGAGGGTCCATTTCATAATCAACAACGACAAAATCGACCGGGAAAGTAAATGTGCCAACTTTTATGAACGCGTCTTCGGCTATACCAACGGGGTAAGCGAGAGTGCGATTTGCAAGTTCAAGGGTCATCTTTGTTGGAGTGAGGTCGGGTAATGATAGTGTTTTCCAAACACTCAAAGGCATAAGATTAATACTAGCCCCGAGATCAGCAAGGGCAGTAAATTCTTCAGTTTTGTTGAACACGCAAGGCAACACAAAACGACCGAGATCTCCAAGTTTTCCAGAAGTTCTTTAAGAATAACTACAGAGCAGTTTTCATTTAAGCGTGTGTTGGCGAGTTCAATTAGCTTCTCCTTTTTGTTAAGCAATTCCTTAAATGCTTTAACAAATTTGGGCATGTGGACAAGTGCCTCAAGAAAGCTAATGTTGAAGTTCATTTGAGAGATCATCTTCACATAGCGTGACACTTCAGCGTCATCCTTGGTTAGTATTTTGGTCTTGCCTAAACGAGAAGGATAAGGGATATTGGGTTTGGGTGGTGAAGGTGTAGGCGTAGCAGGTTAAAGGTTGAGATGTTGAAGGTTCCTTCCTAGAGACATCGTCATGGCGAGGCGGAGACGGTAATGGTGCACTAATACTAGGTGTAGGAGGAGTAGGGATGAATGGTGGTGGAGGAGGTGTAGATGATGGGGGTGGGATTGGTGGATCGAAAATGGTAATTCCACTACGAGTAGTAATAGCACTCACATTTGCTCGCGGATTGGTGACGATGTTTGAAGGTAGAGAACTCGAAGAAGAAGGTTGAGCGACGGGCAAGAAACTAGCAAGCAAATTCTTCAAATAATTGGTTTGATTGCTGAAGGAGAATTGAATGTTATCTCGAAGCTCGGATCTAATCTCATTTCCTTGCTTTGTGATATCTCCTTTCAGATTGATAATTTGACTCTACAGATTCTTGATTTGCTCACCGTGGGTTCTCATTATGGCTTCAACATCGGGGTTAATGGGTGGGGCTTGTTGGGTGGGTGGTTGATAAGGATTAGAAGCTCTTGGTGGGATTTGGTTGCTTCTATTGTAGTTGTTGGCGGGGTTTTGGTTTTGAGGAGAAAAACCGGATGAAAGGTAATTGTTGGATCGGTAACTCAGCAAATTTCTATCCCCTTGAGGTCGAGCTTGGTAATTTTCCGGTGAATAATTACCATAAGCTGCATAAACATTTTCCGGATTTCCTTGAGTCGAAGGACAATCGGTGTATGAGTGAGGACCGCCGCATGTTTCACAAGGATTAGCAACCGCTTTAACTTGTTGTTGTTGTTGGTTTGAAGCGAGAAGCGTGATACTTTTGCTCATTTCAGTCATCATGCGGGTGAGTTCGGTCATCTCAGGGTTTGCTGAAGTAGAAGAAACATTGACTCTCGGGTTGTTCCTTGAAGAAGCAGAGGAATCCCAGTTTTTGTGGTGAGTAGTCATGTTCTCAATTAGCTCTCTACACTCCTCGGGTCTCCTTTTCATGAATGTGCCACCGGCGGCTGCATTAATCGTATCACGATCTCGAAAAGTTAAACCATTGTAGAAAGTATCAATTAAGGTCACAGGGAGCATGTTGTGGTTTGGACAACGATCAATCAAGACATTATATCTTTCACAAGCATCAAAAAGAGATTCATCGGGATCTTGCATGAAACCGCTGATTTGATTGCGAAGGCTTGTGACCATGGATGGTGGAAAGTAGCGCGACAAAAAACGTTGAGTCATGTCATCCCAAGTGTGAATTGAATTCTTTGGAAGACGATCAAACCATTTCTCGGCATGATGGGATAAATTATGTGGAAAGAGTTGTAGGCGAAGAACATCCATTGTGGCACCAGGCAACTTCATGCTTTGGGTGATTGTAATGAACTTGTCGAGGTGTTTGTTGGCATCATCATCAGGCATTCCGGCGAATGGATTAGTTTGCACTTGCTGAATCATGTGGTGCTTCAACGAAAACTCCGGAGCGTTGATTTGCATCGGCGCAATCGGTCCTCCTCGTCCAAACATGGTAGGTTGACAAAGTTCCTCCATCGTCCGAAGATTGGGCTGTGGAAGAACATTGTTGTTATTGTTGAGGTGCGGTGGATTATTGTTGTTGTTAACACCTGACATACTTAAATCTTCTTGAGTCTCGGGCTCTTGATTATTAGAAGATCTAGTACGCATACACCTGAAAATGCAAAATAAAAAGAAACCAAACACAAAGACAATATATATACACAATAAAAATAAAATCTTTTTGGATTTTTGAAATTTTTAATTTTTATGATTTTTTGAAGTTTTTTAAGGCAAGAAAATAACGCTCACAAGTGAACGGATCCCAAAAAGCAACGCGTCTCTCACAGAAAACCGTTAATCTTTACGAAAAGAGCCGGCAGCGGCGCCATTTGATACTTCAATTTTTACTCAGTTATATTGTTCTTTGATGTGTGTCTAATCGAATTGATTATTGGTTCAAAGTACGACTCAATTGATTTTGGTAAAACAAATATTTTTTGTTGTTTTAAAATTAAAATGCACAAAGACTTAAATGTAAATGACGTAAAATAAATGGCGTGAAATTAAAACTAAGTCTAATTAAAAGTAATGGGTGCAAATATTTAAAAACGTGACAGAAAGTAAATTGATTAAACACGTTAGAATTAAAGGGTGACGAGAATAAAAAATGAACAAAGTATTAAAATGAGAATGTAAAAATTTAACAAGGCAAAACATGAAAAATAACCCAGATCGGAATATATTCCGATCGGACCACAATCGGAATAATGCACTTACTCCCGATCGGAATAATGATCGGAATCCCAATCGGAATGTCACCTACCTGGTCGGAATGTTACAAGCATCCAGATCGGAATGTGGAGAGGGCTCCCAATCGGAATACTGTCACTAGACAAATCGGAATACCACACTTACCACCGATCGGAATGATTGGTCGGAATAACCGATCGGAATGTATAGTCGAGCTCTGATCGGAATAACTGTCACTTTACACTGGTCGGAATCCACTAGACTCCCCAATCGGAATATTGTAACCCTTTTCCGACCAAGCCAAAGAGCTATGGTCGGAATGTGAAACCCTTTTCCGATTTACCAGATCGGAATACGGAGGAAAAAGCACAAATTAAGCTAAACAAATAAGCTATAATTCTAATAAGCACAAGACGAAAATTCTAAGGCAATCTGTATAAAAATAAGCTACTAAACTGAAATTTAAGGACTTCTAAAACACGAAAAGGAAAATGTTTACGAAAAACAATCTTTTATATAAAAATAACTTTTATAAAAACTTTAAAAACTTAAAGATTAAAACAAATAAACTATAAGAATCAATGATCTAAAACAATCACAAGCATAAAAACACAATCTTTAATCAAATAAGCAAGACAAAAAGCATGTAAACAACAAGATCAAGCAAGAAAGAAAGGTAGAATGAGAGATAAAAGCAAGAAAATTAAAGAACACTTACTTGGAAATTAAATGTATTAAAAGTGCAAGACATGTATTTAAATTTGACATGAAAGGTAAATGCCAAGAAATTAAAATGGAAGAGCTAATTGTCACCTTAGCCAACAAAAACTAGTAAAATGAAAGTGAGGGGTATTTATAGATGATTAGGGAGATGGTTAGAGGAAGCTTCCTCTCCTCCTTCCTTTCTTCTTAATTGCATGATCAAGTCCTTTCTTCTTAATCTTTTTGTTAATCTTGGACTTTAAGGACTTTTGGCTGGGGATTTCTTTAAACTCGTCTTTTAATTCTTCAATAAATAAGACTCGAGTTCTTCGGCTTTTGGTAAACTTTCGTCTTTTGACTTTTTCTTCGATAAATCTTCAGAATTGGTCTTGGACTTCCGTTCTTTTTGTACTCTTGACTTCTCGACTTCATCTTTCATCTTTTTCTTCAATAAAAGCCTGTAAATACCGTGTTTTCTCCACTTTTAACAATTTCGTCCTAAATCACAACAAAACACAAAACACGCATAATTCCGACATAAAAGACATAAAATACACGTTTTGGCTTGGTTATTATTGTAATTAAGTGGTAAAAAGGATGGGAGTTTTCACACCTATCAGTAAGCTCTAGATTAATAGCGAGAATCTATGAAAAATCGTTTTTAGATTGAATTAACAATGTCAAATGCATTTCTCAACCAATTTCGAAAGAGACTCTGAGAATTTTGAAAAGGAGAAGAGAGGGTTTTTCAAAAGGAGTTTGGAAGACTCAATGACTCAAAGTGGTAAAAGAAAACACAAAAAAGTAAAAGAAGGTAATTAAGGAAGATGTTCCATTAATCATAGACCTAGACGCAAGTAATTAAAAGGTTCCCTCTTAAGTGGCTTAGTGAAGATGTCGGCTAAGTTGTCTTCGGAGGGTACCTTCTCAATTTAAATGTTCCCCTTTTGAACATTATCCCTAAGGAAATGGTGTCGAATTTATATGTGTTTGGTTCGCGAATGTTGCACGGGATTCTTGCTAAGGTCTATAGCACCTTTATTATCGCACATGATGGGAACATCATCAAGAGAAATCCCGTAATTAACAAGCGCTTGCTTCATCCATAGAGCTTGTTGGCATGCTTTTCCGGCACTCACATACTCGGCTTCTGTGGTGGATATTGCAAGAGCGGTTTGTTTCTTGGAGAACCAAGAAGTTAAACAACAACCCATGAAGGTACAAACTCCACTAGTGCTTTTCCGGTCCACATAGTATCCCGCATGATCCGAGTCTGCGTAGACAATGGTTTCTACGCCGGTCCCTTTAGGATACCATAATCCTAAATGTATAGTGCCTTTAATGAATCGGAAGATACGCTTAACCGCTTCGAGGTGAGAGGTTTTGGGAGCCTCTTGGAAGCGAACACAAAGGCAAACACTAAACATGATATCCGGTCGACTTGCCGTTAGGTACAACAAACTACCAATCATACCTCTATATTTGGTGTTGTCTACCGACTCACAATCATCATCTACGGTGAGTTTAGTATCCGAGGCCATTGGGGTCTTCATTGGTCTAGATTCTTCTAATCCAAATTTCTTTAGCATTTCTTTAGCGTACTTAGATTGACTAAAGAAAATACCATCGTCCATTTGTTTAATTTGGAGTCCTAAAAAGAAGTTAAGTTCTCCCATCATACTTATTTCAAACTCATCATGCATGATTTTGGCAAAATCATCACACAATTCTTGACAAGTTGAGCCAAATATAATGTCATCAACATATATTTGTACGATTATGAGGTGAGGACCTTTCTTCTTTGTAAAGAGTGTATTGTCTACCATCCCCATGGTATACTTATGTTTAACAAGAAACCCTTTAAGTCTATCATACCAAGCTTTGGGTGCTTGTTTGAGACCATAAAGTGCCTTCTTAAGCTTGTAAACATGATCCGGTTTCTCAAAATCAATGAAGCCGGGAGGTTGAGCCACATATACCTCCTCATTGATCAAACCGTTAAGAAACACACTCTTTACATCCATTTGTTGAAGCTTAAAGTCTAAGGCACAAGCGTAGGCTAAAAGGATTCTAATGGATTTTAATCTTGCTACCGGTGCATATGTCTCGTCATAATCAATCCCTTCTTGTTGATTATAGCCTTGAGCTACAAGTCTAGCCTTGTTACGAGACACAACACCATTCTCATCTAACTTATTCCTAAAGACCCATTTGGTTCCTATAATGGTAGAACTTCTAGGTGGAGGAACAAGTTCCCAAACATCATTGGCAACGAATTGATTCAATTCTTCTTGCATCGCAATGACCCAACTCTCATCCGTCAAAGCTTCTTTAACATTCTTTGGTTCAATCAAGGAGACGAAACAAAAGAAGTTGCTTTGGTTTTGGACTTGAGATCTTAGGGTCCTTTGATTTAAGTCAACAATGATATTATTGAGAGTATGATCCCTAGATTCCTTAATGTTTACTTCCTTTTCAACATTAAGGTCTACAACTCCTATTTTTCTAACCTCTTTGGCTTTAACTACTTCTAATTCATCCAAGTCATCATCAACCAATGGTGGTGTCTTGGGTGAAGGAGGGGTTTCATCAAAGGTTACGTTGAGTGATTCTTCAATAACCCCCGAGGTTCTACTTAGGACGATGTAGGCTTTGCTAGTTTGGGAATGACCTAAAAGGATACCTTCGTAAGCTTTGGGTCAAACTTGGTAAGGTAGTGTTTGGTGTTGAGGATAAAGCACTTGCTTCCAAACACCCTAAAGTATTCCAATGAGGGTTTCTTACCTTTAAGAATCTCATAGGGGGTCTTTCCTAGGAAAGGTCGAATAAGAATTCGGTTGAGAATATAAGTCGATGTGTCCACGGCATTGCACCAAAACTTTTGAGGCAAAGATTGCTCGTTTAACATCGTCCTACTCATCTCTTGGAGAGTCCTATTATTCCTTTCAACTACCCTATTTGATTGTGGAGTGCGAGGAGCCGAGAAGTTATGGGTAATGCCATGATCTTCACAAAAGGCACCAAATTGTACTTCATTATCAAATTCCCTACCATGATCCGTCCTAATAGAGACAATTGGACATCCTAGTTGATTTTGAATTCTTCGACTAAAGATTTCGAAATGATCGAAAGCTTCATTCTTAGATGCCAAAAATCTAGTCCAAGTGAATCTAGAATAGTCATCAACTATAACTAGGGTATAAAGGTTACCTATATAACTCCGTATGGCGGAAGGTCCAAAGAGATCCATATGTATGAGCTCTAAGCACCGAGAGGTCGAAACCAAATTCTTGGCTTTGTGACTTGAGTGAACTTGCTTTCCAACTTTGCAAGCATCACAAAAGTGACTATCAAACTTCATCTTGGGGAGGTGTCTTACCAACTCCTTAGAGACTAAAGATTGAATTAAGCGCATATTAGCGTGACCTAATCTCCTATGCCAAAGAGTAGAACTATCATCTATAGTCGCAAGACATATGTTGTCTTTTAACTTCTTATTGACCTTCATGACATAAAGTCCATGCTTTCTAACACCTTTTCCAATGACTTTTCCATCTTTTACGATTTCACTATCATGTTCCAAAAAGATGACCTTACACTTATTGTCACAAATTTGACCTATACTTAAAAGGTTAAACCCTAAGTTATCTACGTGCTCAACATTTTCAATGGTCATAGAGTCAAGAGAAACCGTACCTTTGCCAATGATATTACCACGTAGACTACTTGCAAATGTGACGTTACCTCCATCATATGCTTTGTAGTGCGAGAACAAACTTCGATTACCCGTTATGTGTTTAGAACATCCATTATCCTTAATCCACTCGTCGGGCTCTAAATCAATTCCCAAGCATATCTAGGTAACAACATACAAGATCAAACATTTGGTCCCCAATATCGCATGGGTCCAAAATTGTTAGTTCCAAACATTCCTTGCATTTGGTTGGGATGCATGAATGAAGGAGGGGTTCCCCATGGAGAACAAAATGGAGGAGGATAGTAATTCATATAACCATTTTGTTGTTCGTTATTTCTCCTGGGTGTATTTGATCTGGGTTTAGAGTTATGATCATTTCTTCTAGGTGTTGGGGTTTTACTTCTAGAGCGTGAATTGTTTTGATTATCTCTTCTAGACATTTTCGTTCTACTTCTAGGCTTAGACTCATTCCGTACTCTAGGTGGAGTAGAAGATGGTCTTGATAAACTTCTATTTCCCATGAGAGGTTTACTTAATGGCTTGTAGAACTTATCAATAGCATTGTCGTCAAGTATGGGTAATTTTACCTTATTAACAATAAGATGCTTTGGTTTTTCACCTGACTTTGACTTCTCAGAAATTTCATGATTTTCACAAAACTCCTGTTCTGGCCGCGGTTCCTTATCTATGGCGGCGGTTCCATAGTGATAAGGAACCGCCCCAAATAATCTGGGACCGCGTACAGTGGGTGATTTTTGTGAAAATCTGACTTGTTTAGGTTCACTAGTTGAGGCTTCAATTGAGTTAAAACCTACACCAAGTCTTTCCTTTGAATGAACTTGTTTGTTTAACATATCATCAAGAGCACTAGTACCTTTCATGAAATTTTCCAATTTAATGAAGGTGCTCTTGAGATTTTCATTCTCTAATCTAAGTTTCTCACAACTTAAGCAACCTAAATCAACTTCTTTATTTTTCTCAAGTTTTGTCAATTTCTCCCTAAGTTCATTGATCTCATTTTCAAGCTTAGTTTTGGTTGATTTTAAGGTTTTATTCTTTTCTATGAATTTAAGACTAAGTTTTTGTAAACTATCATATTTACCTTCAAATTCAATATCATCAAAGGTGGAGCTATCATTGCTATAATATTCGGTTTCGGAATGTACCTCTTTAGAAGTGTGAGCCATAAGACATTTCTCCTCTGTGGGGTTGTCATCATCATCTTCACCGCTATCGCTCCAAGAGCCACTAATGAACGCCGTGTGATTCTTATCACGAGAGGGCTTTGGACAATCACCAATGAAGTGATTTGGATCACCACATCTAAAGCAATTCCTATCACCTTTTTCGTTCTTGACAAACCAATTTTTTGAGAATGGTTTCTTGTCATTGTTGGGTTGCCTAACATGTTGACCTCGTCTCTTGAAGAACTTCTTGAAATCTCTCACCGCCAATGCATACTCCTCGTGATCGCTATCCGAGGAACTATCATGGTCACTTTGTACCTTCTTGGCTTTAAGTACAAGAGATTTTATTTAACTCTTGGTTTTCACTAATTCCGAGTCCTTCAAAATTATCATCTCATGAACCTTCAAGTTGCCTATGAGTTCATCGAGTGATAAAGTTGAAAGATCTTTCGATTCTTTAATCGCCGTGACTTTAGCTCTCCACTTTGGATGTAAAGCCCTTAGAAACTTCCTAACATTGTTCTTGCTAGAAAAACCATCATCAAGTGCTTTTAGACTAGTAATAATGATGTTAAACCTAGCAAATGCACTATCAATAGTTTCATCTTCTAAGATGACAAATTGTTCATATTGTTGGACAAGAAGATCGATTTTGCTTTCTTTGACTTGGCTATTACCTTGGTGGGTTACTAAAAGAGTGTTCCAAATATCTTTAGCGGTTTCACACATAAAAATCCTTTCATACTCTTTCTTAGGTAAACCATTATAAATCACCATTTTAGCCTCATTATTTTTTGAAAGTTTCTTTTTAGTATCGTCATTAGCTTTGTCAAAAATGACCAATTCTTTTGTTTTATAAACTTCATTAAATTGATAGGGTAAAAAGTCACCATTGGTAATAACATGCCAAAGATCTAAATCTTTTGATTTCACATAAGTTTCAAATCTATTTTTCCAATAAATAAAACTATCGGTTTCAAAAAGTGGTGGTCTTTGCATAGATTGCCCTTCTAGGTATTTGTTGGAATCCATAGATCGATTCAAGTTTTAAAATACAATATACTTTAAAAGTTATTGAGCAACCCGCTCTGATACCAATTGTAGAAACTAGAAGGGGGGGGGGGGGGGGGGTTGAATAGTTTCTTATATTTACTTGTTAAAAGGTGGTTTTCAAAAATCCTTTTTCAAAACTTAGGCTTGAGGAAATATGTGAAATCTTCTTATGCACAATATGAACAATGATAGTGTAATTAAACTAATACTAACAAAATATATGCACAAAGAATAAAGAATGTAAAGAGTTAAGGGTAAAGAAAGATCAAACTGAACACCAAGGATTTATAGTGGTTCGACAACAAAGCTCACTCCTCGTTCCTACTCTACTCCTCGAGTACTCCTTACTCGAGAGTTCACTACACAACAAGCTCCTTATGATGGAGAAAACCGTACACGTCGCTTAACCAATTTCCGACTCTAAGCTAAAAGTCGAGCCCTAATCGTAGCTAGGACCAATCTACACAACTATACTTAGTACATACACAACTTCCAAATAGACACAACTACTTGGATCTTCACAACTATGACACAACAACAAATGTATAAAATTAGATCTTCAATGGATCTTTGGTGGTGGACTCAACACTTCACAAGGATAGTGTTCTTCTCTTTGCACTTGGAGAGGAAGGGATGGAAGAACAAGATTCACTTCTTAAACAAGTAGTAATCAAACAAATGATCAAAGATTTGAGTGATTAAAGAAGAGTATTTGAATCTGGAAATAGATGTGCAAAAGAGGTAAGTTGAAAAGTTGAGAATGGTCCACTATTTATAGGACAAAGGGCCAACGGCTATATCTGGCCGCGGTTCCTTATCTTAGCCCGTGGTACCTTATCGATAAGGAACCGCCTAGGAGCTAAGGAACCGCAGGACTAGACTCTGTTCCCTTTTTGTCCTTTAGTGGTGGAGGTCATATCTGGTTTAAAAAATATCCTGATAGAATATTCCTAACCAAATAAGAATATGCCATTTTCAAATTTTCAAATAATTAATTTAATAAACATTTTCTTAAAAAGAAAGTTTAATAAAAACTTGTCACACTTAATAAAAAGTGACTTTTAAGAAAAGATTAAATCACTTGATCACTTGATTAAGGTTAGTACTTGTTTATCCATACCTTAAGTGAAAATGGGTAAAATGAAAAATACTTGAACTCAAGAATTCGTTTTTCGTTGTTTTCATAAATGCTTGTTTTTACATATTGTCGTAATCAAAACTAAGAGAGACCGAAAAATGCAAGTAACGTTTTTAAGCATCATTGCATTAACAATCTTGTTTCAAAAAATTGAGGACATCAAGAGGCCTCATATTCTCGCTTGGCAAGTAATTATCAAGCGACCTTAACTCCACATAAAGTTCATTTGCATCAATATCAGATCGATCACCATTCTTGAGAGCGGCTTCAAGACGACTACAACACGACTTAAGACGGTCGTCATCGTAGAGTTTCAACTTGTCACATGTAAATAAGAAACCAAACATATCCTCATAATCTCGATATTGTTCAAATCTTGTTGTAAGAGAAGCAATTGCTTGATCAACAATGTACAAGAAGTAATTGACCTTGAATGATTCCTCAACAGATAATATAACATCCTGTTCAACCGAATCCTCATCAAATTTTCTCTATCTACGAATAACACGCTTCTGGACGAACACTGGATTGATATCCATTTTGATGGAAATTTGCTTAGCAACTTCAATCGCATTAGATAACCCGGTGACTCAAAAATCCTTGAAGAAAGATATTAAATCTTGCACTTCTTCCATAGCAACATTGATTAACATATCATCATATTGTAATTTTTTGCTAACTAAATTTACCATTTGTAAGATGTCAAACCAAATTACTACTGCTACTATAAACTCAAAATCACCAAGCTCATTTGTTGCTAGAGATTTTGCTTGACTTTGGATTATAGAATCATTATCTTTCTCCGAAACTTGAATTAAAGCATCTTGTATGTCTGAAAGTTGAAATCTAATAGCTTTAACACTTTCAACACGACTCTCCCAACAAGTAGCATACAGTGACTTAATAGTCAACCCTTTTACATTATCTTTCAGAATTTGCCACCTCTTGGAAGAATGAGCAAATATTGTGTAGATGCTTTGTATGATTGCAAAAAAATCTTTAGCTTTTGTACAAGTGTTAGCCATGTCGCATAATGTAAGATTAAGGCTATGACATCCACAAGGAGTATAGAATGCTCTTGGATTTATATTTAAGAATTTCTTTTGTACTCCACGATGTTTCCCTTTCATATTTGATCCATTATCATAGCCTTGACCACGCACATTATCAATATCAAGATCAAGAGCCTTTAATTCTGCTTGTGTAACATCAAATAATCCTTGACCAATGGTATCATCAACATTTAGAAAACCTAAAAATGATTCCTCAACACTAACAAACGTGGATGAGACATTCACATGCCTTAATATCAAAGACATCTGTTCTTGGTGACTAGTATCAGGGGTACAATCAAATATCACAGAGAAATATTTTGCTTGCTTTATTTTCTTAATAATCGTCGACCTAATTTCACGCGTAAGTAACTATATCAACTCATTTTGGATGTTGTGACCTAGATAATGAACATGAACCTCTTCACTAGTGATGCGTCTCACATGCTCCTTGATAAACGGGTCAAACACTTCCAACATTTCAATCAAACCCAAAAAATTCCCATTGTTGTTTTGATGCAACCTCTCATTTGAACCACGAAACGCTAAATTATGTTTGGCAAGGAATTTTACAATGCATATAATTCTAAAGATAACATTTTTCTAGTGATCTCTCTCCTTTTCAAATTGCTTTTGCTCAAATTTATCAATTGTTTCATTCTTTTTCAATCTTCGACGCATTTCAAACCATTTAGCAATATTATTTATATGTTCAAAGCTAACTTCGTGTTCTTTCAGTCTAGTGACAAGATGTTGCCACTCTCCATAACCATCATTAGCAAGATGACCTTTTGCAATCCCCTTTTTATGTATTTTGCAACAAAAACAAAAAACTTTATCAAGTTCTTTTGAATATACCAACCATTCTCTATCACACTTCTCATTATTTGGTAAACCTCTTGTATAAAAAACAGATGAAAATCGTCTTGAATTTTTATCTTTAGGACCTTTTTTGATAGACTTGTCTCTTTTAGGACCCTCTGCCACTAAAACTTTAATCATGTCAGAAGTAAGAGTATCCCAGTTTTGTGGATCAAATATATCAACATCAATGTTAACAGTATCATCTTGATCCTCAACATGATCATTAGCACGAACATCAACATCATCAACATCATCGTTATTATTAACATCATTAACTTCATCATCATCATCATTATAATCAAAATCATCAGCCTCCATATTGTCGATACTGATAACGTCATCACTCTCATGATTACTACTATCACTGTCGGCATCGTTAGTTTCAACATTTAGATTCTCGCTTGTAGCATCTGATGTTATTTTAACGTACTTATGCATAGTCCCAAATTCTTTCTTTTTTGTCTCTTCGGTTATTTTTTTCTTTAAACGCTTTGAATGTCCAGACGGGTGTCGTCTGAATTTAGGTGGCAATTTGCTTTTCGGTGGCATGATTTCTAGAACATATCAAAACAACAAGAACAAATATCTAATTATTACTACAATTATATTTTATTTTACAAAGTATATAATACATTAATACTAATACTAAAATATAATATCTAATATTATATATTTTATGACTAGATTAAAAAAGAATAGCTAATAAACTAATTTGTATTTAAATGCCGATTGTTTACCGTGACAATTATGTATAAGATTGAGCATACATGCATAAAGAATTATATCATAGAAGGATAGAAGCAAAAACTATAATAAAAATATCAAAACAAAAAGTTAAAAATAAATACCTGATAGATGAATCGGTGAATGATGAATCGATTAGTAAAAGGGTTTTGTCAAAAAGAATCTTCAATGGTCAATCTTGTACGGCGATTTTGATTTTTAATATAATAAGAATCGGAGTTGGGTATATAATATATGTAGGTTTTGAGTTGGGCCCTACTTATAGAGATAATGGCCCTATAAAAAATTAAATTGTCAGTTATGATGTACTACCATTCTGTATCCAATTGCTTTTAAATAAAAATAAAATAATTATAGATTGCTACAATGCTACTAGTACTATATACATTATATGCGATATCAGAATTTGGAGGCCCTATTGCTCAGGAGGCCCTGTGAAAATGTACTGCTGGCACCCCTGTTGATCCGGCCCTGGCCCCAACCCATCAATAGGAAGAGTAAAGAGAAAATCTTGTGCATGAGGGGCACGCACGCAGCTAAGAAGAGCTTCCTGGCGACTACTCAAACTATATCGTGACGAAAGAAGTCCATCAATGATACCAAAATATCTCATTGCCAAAGACTTCATAAACTGGGGGCAGGAGAACTAGATGTAACAGAGAGAGAATCAACACCACAAAAATCCGAGAAAGCATCCAGGGCAGACGGAAAGATAGGACCCGATGAAACAATCCCAGACCTAGCCAAAATGCGATCCTTCAAAGAACTAGACTACAAACGAGAGGAGATGAAGGCAAAATACCCGACATCCTCAGCACACAAGACCCCAAGACCACCAAGTCTAATGGGCAAAGTGGCAAGCCTCCACTGCCAATCTCCAAACCCGGGACCTGAACCAGTAACAATCAACTCCAACGAAGTACGCAATGCTTGATCAAACTCAACCTTAGCGCCACCAAGAAATCCAGGAGGACAAGTCCTCAAAGCAAAAACCAACTTCGCAACCCCTGCACACAATTGCGAAGAAGAAGAAGAAACTCACACTGCGGGTCATTAAGCCTACGAAGAGCATCCAGCAGAGAAATGGATTTGGAAACTCACCGCGCAACAAAATCACAAGAAAACTCATCACTTCATTATATATATATATATATATATATATATATATATATATATATATATATATATATATATATATATATATATATATATATATATATATATATATATAGGGGGCCGTTATTGTGAGTACCACTCTTAAGATAAAAACAATAGGAACCGTTTCGGGCCTTAGGATCATAATAAATAGATGATGAGTAAAATTAATATGTAAATGGCATATTTGTAAATTATTTCATCTTGAAGGGTATTCATGTGTCACTTTTAAACATAAAATACATAAAAGAAAAAAAAATATAGTCTTATTAATAAAAAAACTGCGTATCCCACAATTATTGTTTATCATCCCCATTGTTCTTATCAAAGTCAAACAAACCGGATTTTATGTTTTTTCAATTAAAGTTGTAATAAGAATCCCCAAAAACTTCGTATCACACCAATCTTTGTTTCTCCATTATTCATATCAAAATCAAACCACCGGATTTTATGCCTTTTCAATTAAAATTGTAATCAGAATCCCCCACAAATCTCTTAGTATCAAGATTCAATCCACAAATCTATATAAATGTAGGGTTCTGGGTATACTATTCTAAGGTCAATTTTTTTGGTGTGAAATCAATTGAAAGCCTAAGAATAGATGGAAATCCTGAATGGTAAGTGAAACATTATTTCTGTTTTTTTGATTTTATCTTTTGATTCATATATTTATTTGTTTCGTATAGTTTCTGTTGACTTTTTTTATTTAATTGTTTTTTAGTTAGAAGAAGTGGAAGGTTGTATGAACGTAGAAAGAATGATCAGATAGATTTCATTGATTTATCTGATACAAAATGGGATGACGAAGGTGTAGGTATGTGTCATCAAAAAAAATTACCAGTTAATTGAATTAATAAGACTTTTTTAGTTTGTATTAGTAATTATTATGTATTGGGTTGTGAAGTTTTTGATGGTGAGGATAACTCACTGGTGGAAAATATGGATGTGGATGCTGCTTCAAACAAAGAAGCTAAAAAACAATCAGGATCCAATGGTAATCCGAAAGCTGCTAACCCAACAGATAATAAAGGTAACAAAATTTAGGTATTTTATTATTCATAGTTATTGATAGTTGTTAATGGACTCAAACATGATTGATTTATTTACGTGTCAGATGGAGAAAAGCCAAAGAAAACATTGAGTGCCATAGGTGAAAAGGTGAAGAAGAAACTAGACGTAAAATATAAGTAACCATTTTACTGATGGTGCAATATATATTTTTTGTTCGTTTATGTAAAGTTCTAATATCCGAGTACTTTTCGATTCAGCTCCTGTTAAACGTGTAGTGGGTAAGATTGCGAAGTCTGTGCGATATGATAAAGGGAAAAGGAAGCTTGAGGATGTTGAAAAGGAAGCTAAAGGTAATGATTTTGTTTTTCAATGCGAGTACGTTTGGTTGTTACATATAAATTAGATGAAAATGATAATCGTATGTTTGTATGTGTGTCAGGAAACAAAAATGGAGCCTGCGATGCTGGAGAGGACTCTGATGATGATTTTGTTTCTAACAAACATACAAAAATGAATAAAGTGAATAAGAAAATGGAAAATCGGGATAGTCCAAATGATAAGAAAGGTATGTCAATTTTGTGTTTGTTAGATTGTATGTGTCATATATTATAGGGTGTGTCAAATAATATTGATTGATTGATTTTTATGTTTACTCGCCTTTGGAAAACAGGTAAGAAACGTGGAGTTAGAGTTGATGCGAGAAAGGGTAATGGGAGGAAAAATATGGGCGACACCAGAATAGGGTCTGTTAAAGGTAAGTTATATGTCTATTAAACTTAGTGTGGCGTACTAGTATTGGCATGTATTGTAAGGACTTTGTGGTGAACAGATATTTAGATGCCTAACTAGTGGGAGATAGTTAAATTGTTTGGTAATAATTAGGAGTTGTTTGATAGAGTGGTAGTATGTGTCTGATAGAGTGATGGTGTGTGTCGGGCCATTTACGTGTGTGTCAGGTATGGCTATGTTTAATCATGTGTCACATATACAGATATCTTCAGCGTGTGTCACATAAGCGGCTATGTCGGGTTATGTAAGAGTGTGCTAGGTCATTTAAGTGGCTGCCATATAGGTTTTTGTGTAGGATAGGCAAAATGTGCCCTATAGGTAGTGTCGGATATTGTGTGTGACATGTAGTGTCATATAGACAGTGTGTGCAACTGTGTATACATTTTGTTTGTGACATATATAACAGTGTTCGATATTGTCCTAGTGCATGTCTTTAGCGCTACAAGTGTGTGTCACATAAACGGATACCTTTTATGTGTGTGTCACTAACAATTCTTTGTCGGGTGATTTGAGTGCGTGTCGGGACATTTAATTATCTGATATATTAATACGCAGGATGTGGCATATATGTGTCTTTATTATTTAAATGTCTGATAGGGTGATAGTGTGTGACTTTATCATTTGGATAGAGGACTAGTGTGTGTCTATATTTTAGAGAGTGTGTCAGAAATATGGATATGTTTAAGTGTGTGTTATAACTAAGAGTATGTCGGGTCATTTAAGTGTGTGTCACGTCATTTTTCGGGTGAATTAAGTGTGTGTGTCGGGACATATAGGTGTCTTCATCATTTGAATGTGTGCCATGTAGCAATGTCCGATAGAGGAATAGTGTGTGTCTTTATCTTTTAGAGAGTGTGTCAGTTATACGGATATGTTTAAGTGTGTGTCATAACTAAGGGTATGTTGGGTCATTTAAGTGTGTGTCGGGTCATTTAAGTGGCTTCCATGTAGTTTACTATGAGAGATAGGCAGAATGTGTCATATAGGTAGTGTGTGCCATGTAGGATGTAGCAGCGTCTAATAGAGTCCAAGTGTGTGTATTTATCTTCTAAATAGTGTGTCACATATACATATATGTTTAAGCGTGTTTCACAAATAAGGATATGTTTAACATAGCGTTTGTTTCTGATTATATCTGTTTCTGTTTATATCTGTTTCTGATTATATCTTTTTTTCCATATATTTGTTTTCTGATTAGTGTGTCGGGTAATTTAAGGGTGACATGTGTGATATTATATTACGACTCCACAATTAAGATTTTTTAAAAAATGGAATTTGTATGTACTAATTTGCATATAATGTCATTTTATTTTTATGTGTCAACAGATAAGCATCCCAAAGTACCTAAAAAACGAGTTACGATACGATCTAGAAATCCGCCTTTTACCCTGTTTAGAGTGATAACTCAGTTAAATACAGGCCAAAAACAGGATGTTACAGATATAGGATTTGGGGAGTTGCTTGCGTTTAAAATAAATAAAATACCAACCCGTCTATGTTTCTGGTTGTTGGAAAGGTTTGATGCAGATACATGCACATTGAATTTAAACAGCAAGCCTATAGTGATTACGAGGGAGGTCGTACGAGATACGTTAGGGATCCCGATAGGAGATGTGCATATAGATGCTAAGGATGAATCAGATCATAGGAACCCGTTAACTAAGGAATGGAAGGCTCAGTTTCCTCTAAATCTAAAGAGGCACTATGCTACTCGTGTTGCTAATTATGTTCTGGAGAAGGGAGATAGCGGATACATGTTTAAGCTTAACTTCCTAGTATTGTTGTTCACGGCAATTGGAGACTGGAATCTAAGCAATACCGTTAATCTTAAGTTTCTGCCCTGTATAAATTCGGAGGATGATATACCTAAATTGGACTGGTGCACATACATGATTCAGTGCTTGACAAAAACGAAAAGATCATAGAACCCTAATGGGTATTTCAGTGGTCCTATAATCCTGCTACTGGTATGATACGATACATGTTACTAAATATATTTTTTATTTTTTTGGATGTATTTATTTAGCTAATTATTGGTTTTGTGATAGGTTCTGTATGCGCGTTCAGAAACGCCACTCAAGATATGGTCTACTGATCTTTTACTGAAATTGGAAGCGGTCATGTTCCCTAATGATGATGTTAGTGATACAGGGGTTGGCGAATAAGCATAAAATACTGGTAAGTGTGGCTTATTACAATCCAGGCCGTATGAAAAATAAAGTTGATACATGATGATAAATATTGAGCGTTGGAATTTATATTCTTATGTAGGGGTTGATGAAATGAATCTGGATAAAGATGAAGAATTTGAAGGGTGCGATAGGGGTATTATGAAAAACGATTTGGAGGTGATAATAAAAAATTTTACACGTCAAAATATTGTGTATCGGTTTATGGATAAATGCGTTTGTTAATATTTCTTAAATTGTGTTGTTATTTAGGGGATAAAGAAATATGTATCAACATATCTAAAAAAGGCAAGAAAGATGATCGACAAGGCAGATGAAATGTTAGATCATGGATTTGAAAGTAGCCCTAATGATACTGGTTTACTAGAGTTAAAGAAGATGAGAGACCAGATGTTTGAGGCCCGCAAATACGCTCAACAACCAACCAACAATGAGCAAGAAAATGATAAAATGCATGGTAACTGTTACACATCAGAAAATGGGGGAAATAAGCAGACCATTGGCAATCACGAAGAAGGCGTGATGACGTTCACGCAAGAAGCAATTTTATTGTCAGATAGAGTGTGGGAAGAGTTTGAAAGAAAAAATCAACCAGTTCCTATGAGGCTTGATTTTGATGATGACTGTGAGTTGGACTTAAATGTTACACAACCACCCGCAACACAAGGAAAGGTAGTAAGTGATAAAAAGGATACAGACGGACTGGAAGATGACCAAGCTTTGCTAGAAAGTCTAATTAATTATGACTCATAAGAACCAATACATGTCAGTGAATTCACGACGCCAAGTCAACCAATTGGTAGCTGCCCTGGCAAACTCACTTCATCGGAAAACTATCAAGGTTTGGGCGTGAAAGTTTGGCAAATCGAGGGAATGCAGTAGTACCTTTATGTGACGATCCGCAACCATTAAAGACAATGTATCCGGCAGCATATGGAGGTCAGAGGGTTAAACGCCAACCGATTCTACCTGAAGTCTTTAGATCACCATATGTTATAAGAGAAGTGGAATTAAAACGTAAAATATCACCACCCGAGTCGATCGTGGCGGCTTGCTTATTCAGTGGTAGATTACCAGCCAAGTAAGTAGATGTGTATCATTAACAGTATATATAATGAATTAGGTAATGTATATTCTTAATTAGCTAACTGATGCTTACATGACAGTGATATCGTCTTCAAGACACCGTTTGTGGATGGGGAAAGGGTTGTGTTAGAAACTTTGTACCCTAAAACTGAAGTAGCTGCTGGGCTGATTGACATCTTCACTCATGTGCTCAACGATGCGGAGAAGCAAAGAAACAAGAGTACGATGAAAAGGGTGTTCTGCCATACATCCATGATGGTAAGTCATGTCACAAACGTGTCATGATCAATCTATAGACTTATGGTAACGAGAAATGTGTTATGATCGAGCCATAGACTTATATTAATTGTTTATCTCAATGTAGACTAGTGAAATGATAAAGTGGGAATATGAAAAAGCATTACATAAGTTCACCGAAAACATGAATAGTGTTTTGGAGCGTAGCGTGTATAAAAATCTTCGCGACGTTGATCTGGTAAGTATCACTTGCTCATACACAGTGTTCCTAACATGAGATCCAAAATTAAATGACTTAGATACATGCATTGTGCTTCATTGTGGCAGGTTTTTTCCCTGTACTCAAAGAAAGTCATTTCTTTGTTGTATGCGTGAACTTAAAGTATAGTAAGATCCAGATAATGGATAACATATTTTCAAGCAATCCAAAGGTGGAACAATTATATGCAGAAGTTATCTTGATATTGGTACGTAGTGTGTTAGTAGTATATATAAAGTATATATTATCTGTATTAATAACAATATTTGTGTGTTATATCAGATTCTAATGTTTGAGGAACGAGAATAATCCGCATTATAATTCGATTAGTGCTGCTGAAACTAGTGTGCTGGCATTGGGGTGCATGACAACCAATAACTATGTGGATTGTGGTGTATTCACAATGCGACACATGGAGACCTATAAAGGTGAGGGTTGTGGTGCTGATCTTTGTTGTTTGAGTAAAGAGGGTGAAAAACAATGTAATGAACTAAAGGACCTGCGCACCAAGTATGCTTCAAAAATACTATTGTCCGATTGCAATCTGGTTAGAAAGAAGTTTGAAAAAGAAACTCAAGGGTACAAGATGATACCACCAGCCGAAAAGAAGCGTCTAGTTGATTCTGCTCTTGAAAGAATATCTATGCGTGTCAACAAATCGATGAAATGAATAATTTAAGTTTTATGTATTTTCGCTTAAATAAGTAGCGTTGTCAGTGACGCATAGAACGGTTATTTTTCGTGTTTGCAAATTATGTATGGACAAGGGTCGTGTATTCTTACCGGCTTGGCTTTATTGTAAATATGATTATGATTGTCGTATAAGCTGATATGTTTTGTATTCGAAATGTTGTTTAATTCACTGTCGTGGTGAGACACAATATTTACGTATGACACACATTGGCTTACGAACAAGTTTGAAATCCAGGTTGTAAGTCTACTGAAGTCTATTTTCTTGTGGCACACAGTTTATTTACATATCAATTTGTAACTCTATTGACTTGGAATATGCTAAAACATTTTGGGTTCAGTCATTATAAACAGATTCCGTTACTACAGATATGTATGTTATACGTGCAATTCATTTTGTAGGTCTGTTGGCTTAAATATGATAGGTTTGTCATTTGAGTGCGGTCATTATACAGTATCCGTAATCACAGTTTGATATGTTAAATACTTTTAGTGAGTTTGTCATTTGAGTGCAGTCATTATACATTATCCGTTACACGGTTTGGTATGGGAGATTTTATGTTGTTTTATAATGACATGTTTATATGGCACATGCTATATCTATGACATGTTTACAGCCTTCCAGGATTGCTATCGAATTCCAAATAATGTTGATACTTGAGCTCAAACAAAGTCGATAATTCATTGCAAAAAACATACAACCCATGACGAATACAACATTATTATGCTCCAAAACATGACTTTAAACAAAAAAACCTTAAAAGGTTAAACAAGTAAACCTGGTTGCATGGCGTATTTAAATGAAAACACAAAGGAAAACCTACATCCTTTTCAGTTAATTTTGAAACAAAAATGGATGTAAAGACATTTCTTTTGAATGGGCAGTGCCTTGAATCATGTCCAAGAGTGCCACAATAACGACACTTTCTTATTTGCCGTTTGGATAGATTGGTAGCAGGTGTGTTGTTGATGGACACATAGCCTCTTCGCCGATTGTGATACATATGCATATGAAGATCAATTTGACAATACGACTCATGATGATATGTCAAGTATGCCAAACTGATGACTTAGGGATGTGTGTGTTCTGTGAGGGATGGAGCCTATTAAATAGTGATATTAGGAATTGACTTGTGATTTGTTTTATTAAACTCCAGGATATGGTTTTAAAACAATATCATAACATGATATCACAACACTAACTGTAATTCATGACCAAATCAACAACATTAACACACATGACGTTGCATTTCAAAATGTAAATCAATGGTAAAATATATTGTTCATTTGGACATTATTTCAAAATTATAACAAAGCATTAAAAGTGGAAATAAAATCAGTGATCAAATAAAATAAAAACTTGTAAGCTGCATATTATGCAAATTGTTCAATTGAAACCAGAGTAGTAACTACTCACTATCTTGATCCATGTCCTCGTCGATGTCCTCATCCATGTCGGTATCCTGATCTTGTAATCCTTTCTTTTTTAATGGACAGTTCCAAGAATCATGCCTAGCTAACTTGCGACAAGTCTTGCACCTCCTCTTAGGTTTCTGACCTAGCTTCATTGCAATCTCACTCTTTGATTTGTGCCTAGTGCGCGACACCTGACCCTTGTTAGTGATATCTTTAGGAGGAAGAATGTCCACGATCGTTGGTTCAGTAACACCAAGGGTTGCTGCATAAACCGCAGGGGTGTTCATATTAGGAGGGTTAGGAACGTTGGCTTTGGCTTTATTCAACAATGCTGCTTGGTCGTCCCTATATATATGAAGCTTTTCAATATCACCAACCAAATGAGTAATTGATTCATCAACATTCTTGTAAATTTGTCTAAGTGTGTCGCCCACAACAGCGGTTGAGTTCGAAGAAGCTGGAATATCATTTGTCTTATCAACATCTATGTGACACATAGCGTGCTTTGACCATCTAGTATGCAAGTACTGTTTTGGAAAGTGGAAGACCTTGCACATCCGCAGAACGTAAAATATGTGGCGACACAATAAGCCATAACACTTGTACCTTAGACAACTGCACTTAACTGAACAATCAGAAGGTTGGTACCTAACCTGGCAACAGAATAAGACATAAAACTCGTAGTTAGTTGAAAATATAATTGCCAAAAAACTGTTGAATAAAAACAATAAAATGTGTTGCATGTAATATTGTTACCTCATACTTGACTTTAATAGATGAACCCTTCACTTTGTAATCCGCTTCAGTGTCGCGTATCACAAACGTAGAATGCGTATCAGATTCATGTACACTTAGTGAACAACAATGGTACAAGGATGACCAAATCTCATCTTGAACATCGTAAAAAAGAGTGATAGTGTACAAAGCAGCAACTTCTTTTTCAACTTGCAAGTGTGTTTTTAGATCAGGAGTCGTGTAGTTAGAATTATGGGTATTCTTGCCATATATGAATCTCTGTGAATCAATGGCTGTATCATAGTGGCTAATAAATTCAACCAAACTCAAATAGGTGTTAGTAATCTGGCCCAAAAAATGGTTTTCACTTTCTGACCTGGATGTAGTGCGCATAAGACCAGACATGGGTTCGTGACGGAAGTATGCGGGAATCCATTTCGTCCGCATCCCAAACATATCAGCCAACCACCTGTTTTCATTCAAGTTGAAATCGTTCATAATAGATTTCCATTCATCCTCAAACACATCGGGTCCGATTTTGTCAGTCCAAACTATATCACACAAACGTTGTTTGAAATTGGTATTTTTACATAAAGCTGGGCCGACCTAGACACAAAATATCATTTAAGCGAAATTAGATAACTGTTATCAGTAATTCAATAAACCAGTAAATCATTATATGAGTTATTGTAATCTTACCTTCTTGGTTAGTTTCTGCATTATATGCCACATACAGAGGCGATGTCTGGACTCCGGAAAGATTTTTTCTATGGCAATCTTCAAAGCGGGGTCTTGGTCGGTAACAACTACCTTAGGCGCGGAACCAAATATTTTCTTAAACCTTTTCAGCAACCAAGTATACTTTTTGGCTGCTTCGCTTGCTAGTAAGGCAACACCAAAAAGAATGCATCGGTTATGATTATCTATGCCAGTGAAAGGAACCAACACCATGTTGTACCTATATGAACACGGTTATTAGTTGAATATTAAAAACAGAAATGAAATATAGATATATGTGTATCAATAAACAAGTATACTTTTATGTGTTCGCCAAAACAAATCCGGATAAAATGTATCAATAAATGAGATCTATGGCAGTACAAACGAATTGTAAAAAATTAAAAATAAAGCACATACCTGTTTGACCTAAACGTTGCATCAAATGATACGACATCACCAAACACATCATAGTTACGCTTCGCGTGTTCGTCTGCCCAGAACAAACCTACCAAGGTTTTGTCAGCCTTGTCTTTTTTATATTCCATAGAAAAGTTTGAGCAATATTTTTTCCTGCTCAGAAGCTTATCGACAGCCATTTGCGCATCCCGATTCCCAATAAACTCATTCAATTCCCGCTTATAGTTCTGGCACTCGACATCTGTAAAACCAATTTCCTCAAACCCACCATACATTTCTTTTAATACTTTCCAAGCTCTCGTTGGACCAAGATTAGCAATCGATAGCTGATGTATCAGCTGCTGTTTAGGGAATGTAAGCTTTCTCGCAGCACGAAGATACTTGTAATCATTTTCGTTAACCATAGGGTGGTTGTGTTTCTCAAAAAAAGTGTGGACATAATACTTGTTTTTTGCATTACGCCTAAGACGTAACTGAGCTTTACATCCGCAACGTTGAGATCCTCGTTTCCTCCTTTGAATCAACTTGATTATAGCTTCTGTGTTTTCAGATTGGGTCTTATCATTTTGGGAATTATCGGTTTGGGACTTATCGGTTTGGAACTTATCGGATTGGGAATTATCGGATTGGGACTTATCGGATTGGGACTTACCGGATTGGGACTGATGAGTCTTTAATGGATCTGTCTTTGATTTATTACTGTTTTTTCGGTTTCAGCCCTTCTTTAGAACAATAAAAGTATTTAACAGACGCGTTATCTGTTTTTTTCTTGTTTTTCTGCCCACCCCTCCTAACTTCGAAACCAACTTCCCTTGCATACTCTTTATAAAACCGTAGAGCTAGTTCAATTGTGTCAAACTCGGTTCCCTCAACTGGTTTTTTGGTAGCTTTGGGAATCCAAAACTTACTTCCCGGTGGTGTTGGTTGGTAACTCCCAGCTTGCAAAACACTTTGAGCATCGCCATCAACATCGTCTTCCACAATGTTAGTTGATTGTGGAGTTGATGCACCTAGTATATGAATTCAAATGGTAATATAAAAATCATTAAGGCTGTTCCACATACGTACACCTAGTATTAATCACATGATTTCAGCTTCTGAAAACATAAAAATCGGTAATGACACACATGATTATTAATCAATAACTATACAGGCCTAAAGCAAATAACAGGTAATGGGTCCTGCAGTTTTCAAAGTTCCTAAATTTAAAGACACAAACTACAATTTGGAAATAAATTTGATTCCTAAAGTTTGATCTAACACAAGCCGTGGAGGTGTACAATCGTGACACCGGTGTGAGCAAGCAGTTACCAAATATCAGAAAATCCATGTCACTTAAAAAATCAAATCAGGATATTGCAAAATAAATTACTGCTAATAACTATAAGGGCATATATGTCAGGGTTGTGGTGTTTTCCGGTGACTAAACAAGGTCTGTATAATAACTATAAGGGCATATATGTCTATTGCGAGTGGCAGTTGTTCGATTCAGAGTATGTATCATTAAGGCTGTTCCGCATACGTACACCTAGTATTAATCACATGATTTCAGCTTCTGAAAACATAAAATCGGTAATGCCACACATGTTTATTAATCAATAACTATACAGCCCTAAAGCAAAATAACAGGTAATGGGTCTTGTAGTTTTCAAAGTTCCTTACTTTAAAGACCCAAACTACAATTTGGAAATAAATTTGATTCCTAAAGTTTGATCTAACACAAGCCGTGGAGGTGTACAATCGTGACACCAGTGTGAGCAAGCAGTTGACACATCCTCGCTCGCACCAAATATCGGAAAATCCATGTCATTGAAAAAATCAAATCAGGATATTGCAAAATAAATTACTGCTAATAACTATAAGGGCATATATGTCAGGGCTGTGGTGCTTTCCGGTGACTAAACAAGGTCTGTATATTTACGGGGTACTGTGATACAGAACTAGGACTTGACTAAGAGTTAGTGCTTTTTTGTCACTTCCGCTTAAGTTGAAACATGTCTTCATTATGGGTGGTGATACAACTCTTTTGACATGAGGCATATTTATGCATTAAAATACGAGTAAATCATAACTTAGAAAGCGCAACTACAGTCTATGTCTGGAATTTTTTGTGCAATCGTCGCCCGTGGTACGATCATTGTTGAAACTTCGAAAGTGCAACCATAGATCATAAAAAAGAACGATAATTGTACATCAAAGTTCTTCATGGGATCTCTGTTTGTATTTTGAAGTTGCATCAAATGCGTCACCAGTTTAGCCAAACCACAAGGACGGTCTTTGCACTTTATACTTTCAATATTACAAGTAGGAAAATAATCGATCTAAATTGTCTTTCTAGTCATATAGTGGTTTGCTTCTTGTTTTTATTGTTCGTCAGTATATACATAAAGTGGTACTCAAAAGTCTACTAGTAAAGGTTGGTTTTATCTGAAAATATGATAGACCACACGCTGATGTCGGGCAAATATATCTAAAGCCTGGCAAATATCAGACGATTCGTGTCACTGAAAAAAATCAATGAAAATATTGCAAAATATTTACTGCTAACAACTATAAGGACACAAGTTTTGTTAGCTTTTAAACACAAGTTTTGTTAGCTTCATATGCTTATTGAAGCTTATTTGGCTTCCTTGTAACCAAATAAGCTTCAATAAGCATATGACTTATACAATGACTATAAACCGCACACACACAAGCAGTCCTAAAAAACCACACATACACAAGCAGTCGACAAAGTTCCTAAGCATAAAGTCAACCTATAGCCCACATATTTTCTAACTGATGCAAAAAGTGGAAGAGTAACGTGTAATGTTCGTACAGAACATGACATCATAGACAGAAAAAATCAAATACTACTATAAAGTTAATTTGTAAGGAACAAAAATAAAAAATAATGATACATACCCTGAATCGAACAACGGCCACTTGCAATAGACATAATTACTCCAAAATGATATGACGAATCTGATTGAAAATAAAAAATCGATGGAGAGATGAAAGGTTTGGAAGATTCTAATACACATTTTTGTGTGAGAATTAACACAGGTTTTAAAGAGTGATTGAGAGAGATGAAAGGCTAAAACACAATAAAAAAACGTATGAATTGATGATGGTGATTGATGGATGAACACAGATTTGGCAAAAAGGAAGATAACCAGGCGGACTGTTTTTTTTTAGTTAGGCGTATTGTTTTTTTTTTAATTTCTTTTCTTTTAAATGTGTAAACATCAAATGACTGTAATACCCCTACGGACAAACAAAGTAAATTTGATTTTATTTTAATTAAAAAGTACACATGGCACAATCTGATTGGTTCCTACCGTTCCTATCTTAAGAATGGTACTTACTTGAACGCAAATCTATATATATATATATATATATATATATATATATATATATATATATATATATATATATATATATATATATATATATATATATATATATATATATATATATATATATATATATATATATATATATATATATATATATATATATATATATATATATATATATATATATATATATATATATATATATATATATATATATATATATATATATATATATATATATATATATATATATATATATATATATATATATATATATATATATATATATATATATATATATATATATATATATATATATATATATATATATATATATATATATATATATATATATATAGTGTAAGGTTATTTTCAGAACCAAATAAATGTACAGAATTGCGAGAACCGCCTTTATACTATTAACAATGCATATGTATTTTCATTATTATATTTAAATTAACATTTAATAATTGTTTTATTGCTTATAAATCCGAGTATGATGAGCGATATGAAGAGTGCACATGTATTTCATATTATCCTACGAAAAGATAGTTATAATACATACAAAACAAATACATGTACATGATCCTCGAATACATGTTCCTAGTGACTTACGATAATGAAATTTCATGTATTTCTACCTAATGAACTAACCCGATGAATATACATGTGTATTTTAAGATTAAAAAAGTGGTTCTCGCAGTTCTGTATATTTATTTGGTTCTGAAAATAACCTCACCCTATATATATATATATATACTAGGCGATTACCCGCGCATAGCGGCGAAATTTGTCCAACGATAAATGATTAACGGTACGCTACATAATGGTAAGATCAAATCGTAATTGAAAAGGCTCGTAACTTGAAATAATCCAACTTTAGATAAAATCTCAAATAAACATGTATCAAACAACTTATAAAAACATTTAGTAAAGCCAAAAGTGAAACATTATCGCAATTATGAGATAAAATCTAATTGATCTGGTGGTCGAACTATTCAGTGACACTGTCGGGTTGGCCTGGTAGTCTAACAAATGACCTGGTAGCTCAATCGAGTTAACTTGGTGATCAAACTCGTCACCCGTTGAGTCGGTGGTCGAGCATGTGACCCGTTGAGTCAGTGGTCGAACACATGACCAGTTGACTCGACCTTGCTTAGCAACACTGTTTATATCTATGAGTAAAGAAACAACCGGAGTAGTATTACATTAATCAGATGTGTACAATTGTTACTGTAGTACTATACTCTATTTCTTGTTACTTCCTAATATTCAATTGTTACTGTTCTCAATTTTTTATTTTCAAAGCAAGATCATAGCATCAAGGATGATGAATTATAGTGACCTCGGACTATAGTCTCACCCTAGTGTTCTTGGCTTACCATGTTGATCCATATGTGGGACTTAAAACATTTGGTAATTCTAATGGAGTTAGAAATAACACTTGTCAAGACTATTACAACCCAAATAAGTTCCTTACAAAATACTATGATGAAGTAAGTCTCAGTAACAAGACTATTCCAACTTACCACTGGAGTGTGAAATTCTTTTGCAAACTCACATTAAATTACGCAAGCCGTTTTCTAAGCACAACTTCAGCACGATGCTCGAATTTTGGTAGTACCCAGTCATGTGGAACTATGTCTATACCATCTTTTTCTGCGTCCAAACTTTGTGTATGCAATGCAAAATGTCAAGATTTACTCCTTCATGATGCAGATCAAGATAATATTAAAGGTTTCTGCATACAAAATGGTGCTTCTTAAGTTCAAAGTTTTTACATGTTATCGAGCCGAAGGACTTCGTACAGATTTATATTTTAACCCAGCAAATATCCTAAATGATATAATATACAAGTCTGTCATTTCATTAATCAGCATCGATGGATAACCTAACCTAAAGCTACCAAGTTTGGGTGCTTTACTAATGAATTAGTGGATGTAAAAAGTTTCAACTCTCTCATGTCTAGAGAATATGCAAAAAAATTGGCAAAGATCAGGTCAAAATCATATTCCTTCAATAATGGTCCATTCCATTTTGTCCAGGATATAATAACCTATTTTACTTTCCGATGAAACTAACCATGTGTTTCCTACTCTAATTTGAGCATACCCACTGTTATGAGTTCCAGAAAAATCAGGCCTAAGAAAAGTAACTTCAATGTTAGCCTAAATCGATTAGTATCACGCAGGCACTGGTCATGAGGAGCAGATCATCCAATATTTCTTAACTTAAAATTCATCGACAAGTACAATGCAGAGACCATATTGGATCCATTTGGGTTATACTGGGGCTGCTGGAATCAAACTCTAACTGTCTCATCTTTATTCTCTGTATAAATCTTATCAGACCCAAACAGTAACACAATACCACTAATAACCTATCACATTACAATAACCACAGTATAAAAATCAAGTGAGTTAGATTACAGAAATTCTTAAAAAGAAAATTTGTGAAATAATTGAAAAAAAATGTAGCAAAGCTCAAGTCATTTTAACAGTTGGAAATGTGTTTATAAATGAGATGCTTACATCGTTATTCTTTCAAGTTGTTGGTTATTCCACGCTGCAACTTTACAAAGGTAGTATTTTGGATAGCTAAAGTACGTGCTTACTTCAAAATTAATACTTCATGGTCAAGCTTAAAGTGAGTTAGATTACAGAAATTCTTTAAAGTGAGTTAGTAAGCCTATTGGTTTTTCAAATCTCAATAAGCCGATAATCTTAACAAATATGCTAATCCAAAGACCCCCTAAAGTAGCAGGCAACTAAACGAATTTTCAAAGATCATTGTGCATCACACTAATTCAATAAGCTTCGGGTAAATGCGGATATAGGTTTTCAAAGGACATAAAATTTTCCTTTTATGCAATCAAATCCTCGCAAAAAGAAAAACAATAATGTTCCAAAAGTGAATCTATGCAAACTGTATCTTATTTAAAAGCTCACCTCTGCAATAACCAACAAAACACATAATCATAAAATATATTTTGTAATAGATCTCTGCAAACATATATTCCAAAAACGGATAATCTTTTACCATATATAGCGTTCTCATTATCATTTTTTATGTTGCTACTACAATGCGTGAAACAAACAAAGAAATCACTCAAGCTTTCCTTCAACGATGTAGGAGGAGTATATATATCTCGCATCACAAGTATTTAACAGTAAGATGAGCAAAAAGCAATGAAACCAATTAAATATAATAATCTAAATTATTACTCACATGAACTACTTGATAGCTTGCCGACTGCATCTTCAAAAGTAAGAAAGTCATTGACTTTTACTGATTTGTTCTCGTTCTTCTTGTCTGCATCCATCAAGTTAAGGTATTCCATAAATGACTAAACATCACAAAACAAATGCAATGTCGGAATCAGATTCGTAATCGTAAGAATATAACTTGGAAAATTTACCTTTATCTTATCTTTGAAACTCATTTGTCACTTTCCATGAATCACCTAACACTTCAATACATGAAACACATAATGTTTATCTGAATCAGATTACCTTGCAAAATAAGTCGAGATTAACCGTTTCATAGGACTGAGATTTTGTATGCGCTGAATCTCGATCCTTGCTCATAAACCTTTCATCAAACATACTCCATCATTTTTCAATCTAAGAAATGCATATGTTGCTATAGCCTTAATTGAATCAATTCAACAAAGGATAAAACTAATTTGACACGTGGAAAAAAATTAAGCACTATTGGAAAATATAACAATTAGATAAGAACCGGTAGTGGTGGAAAATTCAGCTCAAGTATAAAAAGGCAAGAGTGGTTTCTTTTATTCTCTAAGCATAGAATGGAGAGATGTGTTATGAGTGGACCGGTATTGGTTTCCCGTTAGAGAATATCAGTCTCCAATTCAGTGCTGAATGAAGTATTCCCTACAGAGTAAACCAAAGAGAGAATTGCAGCCTTCCATATACATAGTCTATATTTCTTGTTGAAAACACAAGTATAGATAGGCGCATGCGTGCCTTTTTGTGACATCGAATGCAGATGAGGTACCACAAGTGGCGTTGATCTAGATAATAACACGTTGACGATGTGCATCTGTGATCATACCATTAAAATCATTGATTAAAGGTTGATTCAATGCTAAATATATACGGTATGTGGCAAAATTAAAAAATCACCAATAACTTGACCGTATAAAAGCTTCTTATGCGAATGTGGTTATTATGGGTTGGTTGGAAAACTTATTTAAATTGCTACTTAACCTTGACATGCAAAAGAGTATATTCTAAGGGAGTGTTTAGTTATGGTCAAGCGGTGTTAACTACAATAACAGCAATTCCTAAGCATCACATCTATTCTTTGGAGTTTAATAAAGACATCAAAAGCAAAGATAGGTCTTGAGAAAGTTTTTCAAAACATACTAAGGAACAAGAGCGCGATATTTGATTATAGGTTACTTTTTTTTGGTTGAAAAATGTTAACTTTCTTATGGATTTTACAATTCCAGCCGGGGGAGGACTTATGTACAAGGTACAGGGTGGCGCCGCCCTCCCATAGCTCGACCAAACAACGATATTATAGTGTTTTTTCTTCGATTTTGAGAGTTTTTTTTAAATGCCCTCCATTCAAATCGCAAATCCTCACTCACATATTAAAATCCAACTTTTAACACTCTAAAATTTGAGAATTTTTATTTTTAAGTTAAAATATTCGGGTTTTTTTTCAGATTTGAGTTTTTTCTCCTTATTATTGGCAAAAAAATTATTTTGCCCCCTACTCTTCAATTTTCTAGATCCGCCACTGATTCCAGCGATGATTTTTTAGTTCTTAAACTTGTAAACTGAATGCTCTTGAATTTATATGTCCAGCACTGAGTAAACAAAATATTGCTTAAATTAACACACCTGAAGCATCAATACTATATGTGGCAGATATCATTTTCTAATGTAAAATGTCTTTTATTATTTTCTTCTTTCTAGCCACTAATGCTTCCCTCATTTCTCCATGAAAGAAAATATAAATGAGCACATAACTAAAATAACCTAATGAGATTTAAAATGTAAGAACATGCGGTAAGAAACAATATTTTACCCATGTGAGCGTCTTGTGCAGCTATTATTGCATCTCAAATAAACAATATTAACGCATGTTCAACCATTATTCCGTCTTTCACATTACAATCACTCTTGTCCAATTGATAGCATATTAGCAGATATTATAGCATCTCATCCGCTTTTTTAAAGTGTGAATTTTTTTAAACTCGTTTCAAGTGAAATTAGAATGACAAGGGACCCAACATAATGCACAAAAATACTGTTTGCATACTGGACAACTGGGTTTTATAATGCTCTTGTCACCCTTAAGGATTTGTTTGGAAAAGGACGCTAAAACTTGTCAGATTCATGATTTAAGGATTCGCATAGCACATCATCCCACTTGACAAGAATATCTTTATGAATAATTAGTCTTAAGGTACGTGTTGAAATCCAATGTGGAATTGCAGTTTAATTTATAATGTAGAGTTACTAACCTTGATGGATGAATGTGGCACAACAACACAGATCCCACCAAATACATAGTTCCTTTTGGTTGGAGCCATAAATGGTGCAATTACCACTTTCCAGGACGTGTTCTCCCAGCTCGTCGTGATCGTTGGTTGGCTTGCATGCATCCTAAATTCAAATAAAACTTTATAACGTGTTCTGTGGTTGCCATATTTTTAAACAAAAAGATGTAAATCAATAATGAGGTTGTCACATAGAAACACTTTTTACTGAGATAAAGTTTAAGAAACCTGCTAATCTGAAGTACATCAAGGGGAGGGATTATTCTGCCGATGCTTCACATAAGAGGAGTCAATAACATAGCTATGATTATTGTCATTTGAATTGGAGACCTTTCAACCTCGCCTCACATTTCAACTGAATCAATTCCTTTTCCTACACAACAGAAACAACTCACCCTAATCTAAATAAAAATCAAATTCACTACAAACTTATAAATTGTTAGAATAGAAAAAGATTTACCTGTTGAATCCTTGTACAAAAACTCGAAAGCGGGCCCAGTTTATATGTTTAATGAACTTTGATATTAAGAATGATGGCATTCGTGATGCTTTTTTCGGTGACTCGTGAACAAAGCATTCAATATATGTTTTGAAAAGTAACATCGGACATGTGATTCATGAGTGTTTTGGACTGCAGTAATGGTAAAAAAATTAATGGACAATATAGGCTGCTAGGTTTTTCGTATGAAGCAGAAAACACAGAATAAATATGATTTTGATATCTTTATGACAGATTTCAAATTTTATGTAATTAATTTTTCGATATTTCATAAATGGTTTTTCAACTTTCAAAATAAGTACTAAAATGATTCCTTACATGAGAAGCTTTGTTGAATTTTTTCAACTTTCAACATTTGCTATCCTTCCATTATAGATAGTATAGATATATATATATATATATATATATATATATATATATATATATATATATATATATATATATATATATATATATATATATATATATATATATATATATATATAGAGTTGGGGTAAAATAAAAGAAATTTTATAATAAAATAGATGAGGTGGAACCACAAGCTGCCATGTGTCCCCCCTTTTTTTCAAAAAAAAATGGTGTCTTTTTGTAATTTATAAAACTTTAGGGGCGGTTTTGTAATTTTTAATATAACAATATATATACTATTTTTTTCTCTGTAACTATTCATTATCACGTTCTTTTTTCACACAGTAAGCTAATCTTTACCCTGACCACCATAAGACCATACTCGCCGTCACCTCCATAACTCCCCCACCACATCACCACCTCGAGATCGCACCCTAACCACCGTAACACCATAACCACCGTCACCTCCATAACTCCCCCGCCACATCACCACCTTGCGACTATATCCCAATCGTTAACCACCACCGTCTCTGCCGTCGCACCCTTGTCTCTCCAGCGAATCCACCATCATATCCGTCTTACTCTCTACCATAGGGTCAATTGATACTACTGATCGACTTTTGGTATGTCGATCGAGTGTTTTTCATCAATAAATTTAAGGTGTTCATCATCAACTTATAATGACTGTTTATCATTCACAAATAGTTCATCATCAACGAGAAGTGCTTGTAAGAACTTGCCTTTTTTAAATTATTTTTTGTTAATTTACTATATGTTAATCCTAATATTTGATTATAATTAGTTAATTTCTTTGTGTTGATTGTTAATGTATTTATTTGATATAAAACATTCATATTTTATGTGTCTGAAAAATAAAACTAGATGAAAAATGTGTATATGAAACATGCACACCTAGTGTTTGGTAAATTGTCTATAGTCTGTAACTGTGATTTTGGACCAACTTTGACAAGGCATACTGTTTTACACTTCAATGTAGTAGAATTGTGACTGATGTACTACCCATAGAGTTTTTATATTTTGAGGTTTAAACCACATTAAGTGATTTGCTAGAAACTGCACTATAAAGGAGTAGAATTAAGATTATGATGTATTACCTATATAGTTTTTATATTTTGAGGTTTAAATCATACTAGTGATGTGCTAGACAATTCACTTTAATACCTTAAAATGTAGCGCTTTTTCTTAAAGAACTTATAATCTAAATGTACTTTCTAATTAATTACAGTTTCCGTTCTACTGAATTTTATCAATCTAAAATGTTAAATTCGGAGTTTTGTTCAAGACCTGGAAAAAGGTTGAGAAACATTGTAATGTTGCACATAAACTGTTCGATAAAATGTGTCAAAGAGATTTTTATAACTGTAATGCATTAGGATATTCATTAATGTAGCAGAACATAACTGTAATGCAGTTAGAAACTATTTGTAATGTTTTTATAGCTTTTTACTGCATTAAAGTGTTATTCTATTACATTGCAGTTTTATTTCTACTTCATTAAATTGTTTTTCTATTGAATTACAATTTGTTATTTCTACTACATTAACGCAATAGAAATGCAGTTTTTACTACATAAATCTAATGTAGTCGGATATACAGTAATGCAGTAGTTCATTACTGTGATGTGGTAGAAATAAGGTTGTTATGTGGTAGAAATAAATTCTACTGCATTAAAAATACAATACCTATTACAATACAAACTGTGATGTGGTAGAAATAAGATTGTGATGTGATAGAAATAAATCCTACTGCATTAAAAATACAATACCTATTACAATACAAACTGTGATGTGGTAGAAATAAGACTGTGATGTGATAGAATTAAGAATGTGATGTGTTTAGAAATAAATCCTACTACATTACAATACAAATTGTAATGTGGTAGAAATAATACTATGATATGATAGAAATAAATAACACTACAAGGGAGTAAATACTAAAAAATCACTACAATTTTTTTGCATTACAGTTATGTTCTAGAAATAAAACTGTAATGTAGTAGAAAAACACTGTAATTTCTACCACATTACAGTCTTATTTCTACCACATGACAGTTACTCCATTACAGTGTTATTTCTACCACATTACAACGTTATTTCTACTACGTTACAATGTTATTTTTACTGTATTACAATGTTATTTACACAGCATTATAATGTTATTTTTACTACATTACAATGTTATTTCTACTGTATTATAATGTTATTTCTACTACATTACAATGCTATTTCTAATGCATTACGATGATATTTGTACTGTATTACAATGATATTTTTACTGTATTACAGGGTTATTACTACTAAACGTTTTGGATAATTTTCAAGGTTTAAACCAAGAGCTGAAGAACTATCGAAGGGAATGGCGTGTTCAGTATGCAGAGAGAAAGGATGTCACAATTCCAAGACTTCACAAAATTATTAGTGTCATTAAAGGAACCGAAGAGAAAAATAAAGATTCGCGAAAGAGAGCTGCTTTAAAATATCATCGCATTACGATGATATTTGTACTGTATTACAATGATATTTTTACTGTATTACAGGGTTATTACTACTAAACGTTTTGGATAATTTTCAAGGTTTAAACCAAGAGCTGAAGAACTATCGAAGGGAATGGCGTGTTCAGTATGCAGAGAGAAAGGATGTCACAATTCCAAGACTTCACAAAATTATTAGTGTCATTAAAGGAACCGAAGAGAAAAATAAAGATTCGCGAAAGAGAGCTGCTTTAAAAGAATCTACACACCAAAATGAATAGTGTTTTTAACTTTTTTTCTTTCATTTTTTTATTGTTATTCACTCAGGTAATAGAATTATGAATGAGATGTACTATCTATGTTAAGTGTAACGCATTATACAATACATTGTAATGCATTAACTTTTTTTAATTGAGATGTACTTACTTTTATAACTTTAATGCACATACAAAATATATTATGATGCATAATGTATGACTACAATGCAGTAGAATATAAATTAATGCAGTAGAATATAACTATAATGCAATAGAAGGAAAGACAGAAATGCAGTTGAATGAAAGACAAAAATGCAGTAGAATATAAAATATGAGTAAAAACAAACAATGTTATCATCAACTGTACAATATTGTATTAGAAATTAAGTATTTCAAAGTATTACATCTAATAAAAATTAAACATTGTTTTCAAATGATCCACGAGTATCCTCCAATAATCATTGTTACGCGTTCAATGCATCTTTGTACCGCTCCGTAATGTAGTAGAAATTAAGCTGCAATGTAGTAAAGCATGCATATGAACAACACGAGTAACCTACTGCATTAAATGCATTAGAATTTAAACCTTAATGTAGTAGAAATAAGTTTTTAATACAGTAAATCATGCATATGAAGAATGTATGTAACCTACTTCATTACAATGCATTAAAATTAAACTGTAATGTAATAGAAATAAAGCTGCAATGTAGTAAATCATGCATATGAACAACACGAGTAACCTACTGCATTAAATGCACTAGAACTTAAACCTTAATGTAGTAGAAATAAAGTTTTAATACATTAAATCATGCATATGAAGAATGTACGTAACCTACTTCATTACAATGCATTAAAATTAAACTGTAATATAGTAGAAATAAAGCTGCAATGTAGGAAATCATGTATATGAACAACACGAGTAACCTACTGCATTAAATGCATTAAAATATAAACCTTAATGTAGTAGAGATAAAGTTTTAATGCATTAAATCATACATATAAAGAATGTACGTAACCTACTTCATTACAATGCATTAAAATTAAACTGTAATGTAGTAGAAATAAAGCTGCAATGTAGTAAATCATGCATATGAACAACACGAGTAACCTACTGCATTAAATGCATTAGAATTTAAACCTTAATGTAGTAGAAATAAAGTTTTAATGCATTAAATCATGCATATGAAGAATGTACGTAACCTACTTCATTACAATGCATTAAAATTAAACTGTAATGTAGTAGAAATAAAGCTGCAATGTATTAAATCATGCATATGAACAACACGAGTAACCTACTGCATTAAACGCATTAGAACTTAAACCTTAATGTAGTAGAAATTTTTTTAATGCATTAACTCATGCATATGAAGAATGTACGTAACCTACTTCATTACGATGCATTAAAATTAAACTGTAATGTAGTAGAAATAAAGCTGCAATGTAGGGAATCATGTATATAAACAACACGAGTAACCTACTGCATTAAATGCATTAAAATTTAAACCTTAATGTAGTAGAAATAAAGTTTTAATGCATTAAATCATGCATATAAAGAATGTACGTAACCTACTTCATTACAATGCATTAAAATTAAACTGTAATGTAGTAGAAATAAAGCTGCAATGTAGGAAATCATGTATATGAACAACACGAGTAACCTACTGCATTAAATGCATTAAAATTTAAACCTTAATGTAGTAGAAATAAAGTTTTAATACAGTAAATCATGCATATGAAGAACGTACGTAACATACTTCATTACAATGCATTAAAATTAAACTGAAATGTAATAGAAATAAAAATGCAAGTATCGTAATATATTACAGTTCATTAAAATTAAACAGTAATGCAGTAGAAAGAATAATGCAAATGACCTACTGCATTACAGTGCATTAAAATTTAACTGTAATGCAGTAGAATAAAATTTGCTTATTATTTTTAAATTTTTACCAAATCACATGCATAGTATTAGTTTTACTCCATCATAACATTAATTCTACTCAATCATAGTGTTAACTACTCCATCACAGTTATAATTTTACCAAATAACTTCTGTATCAAAAAGAACTTTATAATTCTCATTGAGACATTATATCAAACACATTTTATACATCAATCATAAACACATACTTGCACAAAAACTTATACATGTTTGATATCCTATTGCTTCATCCACCACCATTGCTATCGACGGCCATTAGTTGTATCTCTTTTTGGATCGTCGTCACCATCTCCGGTCTTCAAAACCATTGATGAGATGATGTAAACGTACGAACCATCTCGATGCGCTGTTGAATTTGTTTGATTCGAGAGGATTCAGTAGGTTAGATTTGGTGGATTTGGTGGACTTGAGAGGATTCAGTGTACTGTGTTTTTTGGTCGGTGTGATGTGTGTGTTTTTTGATCGACCTAGTTGGGTGTGTTTTAATTTTCATTATTTTTAACATTTACCCTTAAAGTTTGAGAGTTTACAAAAAAGACACCATTTTTTTTATCAAATTAGGTGATTTTGATCCAAGGGTTGAGATTTCACCTCATTTATTTTATTATAAGTTTTGTTTTAGAATAACCCCACTCTATATATATATATATATATATATATATATATATATATATATATATATATATATATATATATATATATATATATATATATATATATATATATATATATATATATATATATATATATATATATATATATATATATATATATATATATATATATATATATATATGTATATATATATATGTATATATATATATGTATATATATATATATGTATATATATATATATATATATATATATATATATATATATATATATATATATATATATATATATATATATATATATATATATTAGTAATAACATCACTTCATTAGAATAAAAAGATTTACAAAAAGTTAGTGGGAAGCCGAGATACTAACTAGGCCCCCACTCCCTTTTATTATTATTATTATTTTTATTATTATTACTATTATTATTATTATTTCTTTTTTGAAAAATAATAATAATAATCATGTGATATCCTCAAGGAAGAAAATGGTTGGGGTACAAGTGAAAGTGTTGAAGTGGTCTAAATATGAATCGTCGATTGAAAAATGTATACCTATGGCTATGACTGTTTACACTTCGTCACTTAATTTTTTTATTTTTTTATTTCATCCCTTAAAATATCTAAAGCTTTTAAATTTATTCTTTAAAGAAAAAAGGCAAATAGCAAAATTGGCACGTATTAACCTTTGTTTTTATACTTTTATTTTTATTCTTAAAATTTTATCACCAAAGATGAAATATTTGGATTAGTTTTATAAACACTCATGTTAAAATAGTCAATATTTTAACAACCACTATTGTTTTGATGTTTAGACTTTAATTTAACTTTTTTTACTAAATTTATATCCGCTACTACATCGTAGCCATTTCTTTTTTCAAGAGGCCTCTAATGTGATTATTGCACATGGCCTTTAAAATTCATAGGACGTCTCTAGTATTTGTGTTACGAGGTTTAACTGATTTGTGTGGGTTTTTATTTGTTTATATAGATAGAGGGGGCGGCTGTACTGTTTTCTAACCCTAGAAAGATTAGCGGGCTTTTTCAACTTATCATTGGGCCGGTTACAATTTTTCGTCTTTGGGTTTACAAAGTAACACCCCCAAATTATCACGCAACGGAATACCACTTTGGGGCGCTTTTTTATTTTCAAAATCGTATAATTTGAACCTCTGCATATTTAGGTGAAACTAACCTATCTCATAATCCTAATCTTAAAAAATAAACACCACCGTCTACCTTTCTTCTCTCTCTACATTAAAGGTATAAAAGTAAATAAGAATAACTATTCGAGAGGGCGACATAGTTTCTAATTATAGAGCATTTTGATGGCATATGACACAACTACGAAATTGCACTGGTTGGTGTTTAAGGGTATGCTAAGAACAATAAGTATTGTGACATACCACATGGTTAAAAGAAGATATAGTTGGTCGATGATAGGAGTATGTTAGTAATGGAGTTTGTTGATACAAAAGTTGGATGGACCTATCCCGACTCGAATTAGGCTTAATTCTGATGTAGGAGTCCGGCTCTTGCACCAAGTGAATGTATGATTGAGATCCTGCACACTAAACAACACGTTGTTAGGCTTACCGTGAGAACGTATCCCACGATTAGACTCAAGCGTGAGAGTAAGTAATCGGTTTTAGGGTTAGTAATCGGTGAGATGTGAGAGTCTGAGTGAAATAGTACCTTTGTGGAACCCTTGGGGGTTCCTTATATAGGCGGTAAAGTCCCTATTGGGCGTTACCAAATCTTCGGCCCAAGTAAAAGATAACTACCAACTGGTTGATTGTTATCTTCTAACTATGGTTTAATGTATATCTTTTACTTTGGGACGAATCACAATCCTAATTAGGTTTTGATTCTGTCTACCCTTGTCGGACGTACCGGGTCATGGGACGCATACAGTTCATGCGGCCATCATTACCCGGAACCAATAAGTCCAAAGTAACATTGATCCAACCCATTTGTGACAGGCCGGATACGGGTAGTACCCGTCTAATTGTTACGGTCGTAGGCGTGACATCTAGACTAACCATTGTCCATTGCTCCCAAGTCGTACTAGAAAGAAGCTTAATAACATAAAACAGTCGACCATGACATCATTAATGAAGGCATTAATGATAGTAAAAATCGACTGTGTCAGTGCCTGTTTATACGGGCAGTCTAGAAAAGTGCACCCCATGGGCCCCACTCTTAATCCACGTAAAAATCTAATAAGGAGGTGACCCGTAGGTCCCTTTGACGTTTCAACTGTGCTCCAAATCCCATCCGTTAGATTGACGTAGTGGAGTACACGTGGCATGCGTCTAACGATCCTCGTAAGTCGAGGCAACACTATATAAAGCCAAGTGTGAAACATTGCACACACAGTTAAAAAAACCTTTGACCGCCATTGTTGCAATCTTTCATACCTCCTATGCTCATTCTTGCACGGACATCCTTATTCCCAGGTTAGATCACCACGCCCTTCTCCATATTTACATAAAACATGGTTAAGGATAACCCTACCATCACGTCTATGCTTAATGTATTCCCATATGAGAAATTCCTTGAATTTTTCTCGGAATACTTTATTCTGGAGAACGTACATCCCACATATCCTGGTGAGGATGAAGCGATCACCGACTGTCCAGCCGAGAAAATAGGTTTATACACATGCCTGTTTGACTCGGCTAATTACCGCATCCCCTTTTCTAGGTTCCTCGTAGATATGCTAACATACTACGACTTCCACATCACCCAATTACATTGTATATGGGCGTGTAAAATAAATCAATTACAGTGTAGCTACAACCGTAAGTTTGTTTAGGGTTTTCTACGTCCCCCAAATGGTCAACGACTGGCTGTCATTTAAGACACGACCGGGAAATACCCCAATGTGGGATAGCAAGGCGTTAGATTAGTTGAAAAACTGCTATGAACGGTATTTCTTTGTAGACGCCAAGTATTCCCCTTCCCATTTGTATTAAAACATTTAGTCCGTACAGATTATCCTCCCCATCCAATACATATAGTGATAGGGACGTTAGAATTCTAGACACACACTGTACACAATTCCACAAGGGGTTGCCAAAAAACGTTTTGTGCTTGATAGACATCAGCCGCAATTACTACTGCAGAGAAGATCGACGCCCCATATTCCTAAACAACCGTAGAGAGGGTGGGTATAAGAAACTTTGAATGATGCCCATAGTATATTTGGTGTTGATAACTGTTGGGCCAATGAAAGTTTTAACTATGGCCCTGTCTAGATTTGTTTAAATTAGACTAAGTGTTGAAAGGTCGCTGAGAGGACCAGCGACAGAGACTAGAACAGTGGAAGGCAAAGCCTCAGCTGGCACACCAGGATCATTCAAGTCAAAGACAACGTCATAGAAGTCGAAGACAATCTGAAGTCAGACTCACCAGCGATTATGGATAGCTGGGATGTCAAAGGAATGCATTGGTGTTCAAGGATCTCTGAGTTGACAACACTCAGAGATCACTTAAGAACCCTAGAGACTTGGATTAAGCAAAGCTTATCCAACCCTTTATAGTTTAGGCGGGAGAATCTTACAAGTGTTTTGAGCGGGACAAAACAAGAGATTCAAGTCAATGCCTAGTACGACCTAGTGGGACAAAGGTGAACAGTTGGCAGAACTGTTCACCTAAAGTAGTTAAAGGCATGTCTCGATTTGGACATGCATTTAATACGTTGTACTCTTCCATTCAGAAGATGACACGTATCAACTACCCCCACTAAGGATACAACCTCGTACCACTATAAATAGGGGATGAGAAAGAAGTTAAGATTCAACCCTTGTGCTTGGAATCTTAATCTAAGTTCTTTCTCCCATTAGAACCACTGAGGCCTCAGCTGTCCATCAGCGACTCGTTGGTTCTCTTGTAAACTTGAGTCTCGAATCAAGTTTACTTGTTCTAGGGTTCATTTCTTGTTGTTATTCAACAGGTGTATTCATAACACTTTGTAATACTTTGTTGATAATAGTTAATAAAGGATTACTCGTTTGAAAAGTATATCTATTGTGTGTTATTGTTTTTCGTGACTTAGTTTCAACAATAGTTGTATTTTGGGACTTTCAATTGGTATTAGAGCGGTTTGATTTATAAAACTTTTCTAAAAACCGTTCTAGTTTTTAAAATCAAGATCCAAATATGACTGAAACTATGCCACCCATCCCACCACCGTTTGGTCAATCTAACCAAGCAAATACTTCAACAAACGCTCCAGCCACCACATCTACTACCATGCCTACACCCGTTGTAAGCACTGGTGTAAATGAGGATGATCTTCCACAACTTCTTGATAATCGTGGAGGGTCACATGTGTCTAATGTTCCAGCGTTTGATGAAGAAGATTTCTCAAGTTGGAAAAGTGAATTTCTTATATACTTAGATGGCCTAGAACCCTTCTTGTTTGAAATATTAGAAAATGGTCCTTATGTACCACTGGCTATTTCCTCTACACCAGAGAGACCCATTAAGAAACCTGTTAAGCAATGGTCTCCCGCTGATAGACATCTGGCTAACCAGGACAAGAGACTTAAAAGTATAATAGTCTCTTGCCTACCCAAGAACATTATGAAGTCCATCATCAAGTGCAATACCGCACAAGAAATGTGGACTGAGTTGGTTCTAGGGTATGAAGGACCAGAAGAGACTAAAGAGACCAAAATCCAAGCATTAAGACTTAAGTTTAACGCTTTCAAAGCCTTGGAAACTGAAACTGTTTCTCAAACTTACACTAGACTCAAGATCTTGCTGAATGATTTAGGTAACAATGGTGTTGTACTACCCAAGGCTGAGGTTAATGCCACGTTTGTAAACAGCTTGCCTAGGAAATGGCTTAGTCTTAACCAAACCCTGAGAGCAAATAATGCCATAAAAAATGATACTCTTGCTCAACTATTTGGTAGATACAATTATGAAGAAGGACTAATTGACTCTATTTACAAATCAGAGACTGATAGGTTTACTTCTCCTATATCTGGGTCAAAAGCTATTGTTGCTAACTACTCTTTTTAGGATAGTGACTCTGACGTGGAAGAAGACACAAGAAGTAGTCAAGAATTCCTTGATGAATTACATGCTGAATTCCATGACAGAGCCCTCTTAGCTGACCAGAAGAGATACTACAAAAGATCTGGTAGAGTTGGTGCTGCCAAGATTGACAAATCTAAAGTGTCATGTTACACTTGTGGAAAGACTGGTCATTTCCAAAAGGACTGCTGGTCAAACAAGACATCTTCTCCCAGCTTTCCATCATCCAGCAAAACCCACAACAAAAAGAAGTTTTCTTCCTCACCTTTCAAGCAATCCTCTCTCAGTGACTCTGAGGGTAACAAGGACTACAAGGTAAAATACAAGGCCTTAAAAGCTGAGCTGATTAAACTCAATCAGAAAGCTGATGATGCAGCCAAGAAGAAGGATAACAAAAAGACTGAAAAAGGTCTAATAGCTGCTTCTTTTGACTAGGATGATGAACCCCTCACCTCTGAGGATGAAGGAACCACCACCGTCAGAGCCTTCATGGCTGTTGCTGATGAAGAACCAGCGGTTGGTAAAAGTGAAGCTAGATCAGGTCAATGGGTTGACATCACTATGAAAAAGGTACAAAGATTACTTTCCATGCCTGAGGGTCCTGACAGAGACCATGTCAGCGATTACACTTTAGTTGACCTCCATTTTGTAGAAGAACAAAGAAAAAATCTGTTAAATAAGTTTCAAAATCTTAAAAATGAGTTGAGTCTTTGTCAATCTGAATTAGCTAATCTCAAACCTTTTGTGAACATCGCTAATCAACTTCAAAATGAGGTCAGCAAGTTGTCCATTGAAAATGAATCTTTAGCTGATGAAAACTCTGAGTTGAGAAAAAACATTGAAAAATGGAACCTTGCCCAGTCCACTGTGGAAGAAATAGTTGCTGAAACCATTCCAGGAAATGTGGTTCAGGCAATAGGGGGTAAGGGTAGGTTCAAAAATCAAATTCCTGTGCCCAGTGTTAAATTTGTCCCATCAGAAGTCTCTTCTCCTCTCTCCACTTCTGTGGTTGAGAAGGACTCTGACAAAGAATCTGACGCATCAGCTACTCCCAAACTTGCTGGTGCTAACCCATCAGATTCCTTGCTTGGCCCAAAACCAGTTCTCAAAACCTCTGGGAACCTCACTTCCAAAGTTGCTGATAAAGCACACAAGAAGGTTTATGTGGCCAAGAACACTGACATACCCACTTCTTCCCCCGAAGAGTTATCACCCACCAAGAAACTTCTCCTCACCCTGATGGAAGAGGTAAAAGGGTTGAAAGAAAAAATCAACCCCAAGGATAACAGTCCTTCTGTTAACTCCCTTGGTGAAAGCTCCAACAGCTCAAAGGGGAGAACGCTATTCAGGCCTTGCAAACATTGTGGGTTCAAAAATCATTCCTCAGATGATTGTTCCAAGAGACCCAAGTGTATCACATGTGAGTCCACTGAACACTCTTCTAGAGAGCATGAGGAGATCATCGCTGTTCAAAGAACTCGAACACAGCTTAGATCTAAAACCCCTCACAGGCCCTCTAGAAGACCTGAGCAACCAAAATCCAAAGAAAGTTCTCAAGGATACAGGCCTAATCCTCCCTGCAAATATTGTGGCTTTTATGACCACCACTCTGATGAGTGTGAACATTACCCTGGTTGTGACATCTGTGGCAGCATGCGTCATGAAACCAGGGATTGCAACCAAAGAGGGGGAGAAAGGCCCAGAAGACCCAATGTCGCCAGTCAGCGACAGCATGGACCCACTAGAAAGTGGGTTCATCATAGAAACTAATCTGGTTTGTTATATCTATGCAGGCATACCTAAAGAAATCTGTTTGGTATTTGGATAGCGGGTGCTCCAGACACATGACAGGAATTAAACAATATCTGCATAGATATAAGAAGGAGCCTGGTCCAAAAGTAGTCTTTGGGGATGACTCCTCAGGGGCCACTGAAGGATATGGCTCAGTGGATTGCAATGGATTAACCTTCACAAGGGTCGCCTATGTAAATGGCTTGAAGCACAACCTAATCAGCATCAGTCAACTCTGCGATGCTGGGTTCAAGGTTTTGTTCTCTAAGACCCAAGGAACTATCTTCAATCAGAACGATGATGTCGTTCTAATTGCACCCAGAAGAAGGGATGTTTATGTCATTGACATGACATCATCCCCTGAAGGAGAGAACACCTGTCTCTTTGCCAAAGCATCTGATAGCGAAAACTGGCTCTGGCATAAGAGACTCTCCCATCTCAACTTCAAAAACATCAATAAACTGGCTAAGAATGACTTGGTAGCTGGACTTCCCTCTCTGACCTTCAGCAAGGACAGACCCTGCTCAGCCTGCGAGAAAGGGAAGCATCACAGGGCTTCATTCAAAACAAAACAATCATTCTCCATTAACAAGTGCCTTCATCTTCTTCACATGGACTTGTTTGGACCAGTTAAACCTCAATCCCTAAATCACAACAAATATACCTTGGTCATTGTAGATGAATTCTCCAGATACACATGGGTATTCTTTCTTAAGAGAAAGAGTGATGCTGCTGAAAGAATCATGTCCTTCATCAGAGAAATAGAAAACCTCAATGATTACAGGGTAAAGGCTATCAGAAGCGACAATGGCACAGAATTCAAAAACCATGCCATGGAAGCCTTTTGTGATGAAAAGGGTATATCACAGAACTTCTCAAACCCAGGAACCCCTGAACAAAACGGTGTCGCTGAAAGAAGAAACATAACACTCATTGAAGCTGCCAGAACGATGCTCAACGAATCTAGACTTCCTAAACAATTCTGGGGTGAAGCTGTGTACACAGCATGCTACACACAAAACAGATCCATTATTGTGAAGAGACATGGCAAGACCGCTTATGAAGTGTATAAGAAGAGAGCCCCTGATGTAAGCTACTTCCATGTCTTTGGTTGCCCTGTTTTCATTCACAATTACAAAGATCACTTGGGTAAATTTGATGAAAAATCAGATGATGGATTCTTCCTTGGATACTCTCCTACCTCCAGATCTTTCAGAGTATTCAATATTCGCAGGCAAGAATTAGAAGAGTCCATTCATGTCACCTTTAATGAAGCTGACGCTGTCATCACACACACCAACTCAGAGGATTGTGACATTGACTTCAATGAAGTTAAATCTTATCCCAAAGATGACTTCTCAAATCCCAAGGAATCATCTCAAAGTCGTCACAAGGATCTTCCATATGTTCAAGCTTTTGATCCTCACTCCATCTCTGACATCATTCCAGAGACTGTTGGTGTTGAATCTCTTACTCAAATCTCTGAAGAAAATGCTGATCCAGTCACTTTAAATATTCAATCAGATGAAGAGACCATGGACGAAGAGATTACATGTGATGAACCTCCATCACTCCCTGAACTTGAAGTGACTCCTGATCCCACAGAGACTCCTGCTCCACAATCCAAATGGAGTAGGAACCAAGATATTCTTCTAATTAATATTCTTGGAGAACCCTCTGAGGGAGTTACCACCAGAGGAAAATTAAGAACTCTGGAAACCGCCTATGCAAATGAATGCCTGTTTGCAAATTTTCTCTCTGAGGATGAACCTAAGAACGTGGCTGCTGCTCTGCTTGATGAAGGCTGGGTTGTTGCCATGCAAGATGAACTCAATCAGATCAAGAGAAACAAGGTGTGGACTCTGGTTAAAGCTCCAGCTGATAAGCAAGTGGTTGGAACAAAATGGGTCTACTGAAATAAAAGGGATGAAGCTGGTATGATAGTAAAAAACAAGGCTAGGCTCGTGGTGCTGGGATATAACCAATCTGAAGGAATTGATTATGATGAAACCTTCGCACCAGTGGCCAGATTGGAAGCCATCAGAATCTTCCTAGCCTTTGCAGCTTATATGGGTTTCATGGTTTATCAGATGGATGTGAAGAGTGCCTTTCTTAATGGGAAACTTACAGAGGAAGTATATGTCAGTCAACCCCCCAGGGTTTGAAAACAGTGACTACCCCAACCATGTCTGCAGACTTCACAAAGCTCTCTATGGGCTGAAACAAGCGCCCAGAGCCTGGTATGAAACTCTCTCAAAATTCCTTCTTGAAAATAAATTTGTCAGAGGTACCATTGACCAAACCTTGTTCACCTATAGGTCCAAGGGTGACGTCATTTTAGTACAGATTTATGTGGATGACATAATTTTTGGTTCAACCAATGTTATCTTGAGCAAACAATTTGCCAAACTAATGACCAAAAAGTATGAAATGAGCATGATGGGGGAACTAACCTTTTTCTTGGGTTTTCAAATCAAACAAAATTCCAAAGAAATTTCTATTTGTCAAGAAAAATATGTTAGAGATTTGCTCAAGAAGTATGATATGTCTGATTGTGCATCAGTGAAATGCCCCATGCTTCCTCCCAACAACTTAGGAGCTGATGACTCAGGGGTCTCTGTCAATGAGACCTTATATAGAGGCATGATTGGGTCACTGATGTATCTCACAGCAAGTAGACCAGACATACAATTCTCCACCTGTCTCTGTGCTAGGTACCAAGCTAACCCCAAGGAATCCCACCTTGTAGCTGTCAAAAGAATTTTCAGGTACTTAAAAGGATCTCCCTCATTGGGTCTCTGGTACCCAAATGGTTCAGGCTTCGACCTTAAAGCCTACTCCGACTCAGATTATGCAGGGTGCTGCCTTGACAGAAAGAGCACCTCTGGTAGCTGTCAAATCCTTGGAGGAAAGTTGGTATGCTGGAGTGCTAAGAAGCAAAACTCTGTGGCCATGTCATCAGCTGAGGCTGAATATGTTGCGGCCGCTGGTTGCTGTGCACAAGTTCTCTGGATGAAAAGTCAGCTGGCTGACTATGGAATTAATTATGAGCAGGTTCCCATATTCTGTGACAACACCAGTGCCATAGCCATTTCCAACAATCCAGTACTTCATTCCAGAACCAAGCATATTGACATCAGGTATCATTTTATCAGAGACCATATTCTAAAAGGCGATATTGAGCTACATTTCATACCCACTGAGTACCAGCTCGCTGACATTTTCACTAAGCCGCTGGCTGAGCCAAGTTTTACTAGGCTTGTCGCTGAGCTGGGAATGCTCAATATTGGCAAATAAATCTGATGATGACCGCTGTCTCTGGGCATTTAAGGGAATTGAATGTAACGAGGTAGTTACATTTCAATGGGAATGTGTATATTCTGATATTAAATTCAAATGATTGTCTCTTAATGCTACCAACTTTCCCGCTTTCCAAGGGGACAAGTATCCCATGAAAGGTCAAGGGGGCCCACGTTTTTCTGAAAAGCTTAACTTTTGCATTTAATGCTAAAACTTTGGAAAACAACTCAACCTTTCAAAACCCTTGACCCAAAATCAGTTTGTCATTTTAAAAATTTCCAACACACACACTCCTTTCATCTTCTTTAATCCTCTCACCACCTTCAATCTTTCAACAATGGCGTCTACTTCACCAAACCAAACCTTCGTCGTACAAGCCGCCACAAACGTTGATTTCGAGGTCTCTGATGGAAAGATTGCACTCAATAACTGTGTAGCCCTTCTTGAACACAACAATCCCCTCTATCATCCACTTTTCAAATTCCTCAAGAACTCCACCATCCACGAAGCTATCACCAAGGAACCCTCCACCTGTTACTACCAATACCTTCGCGAGTTCTGGTATAGCGCTGAAGTTGACCAAACCTCTTCACACATTACCTTCAACCTTTCCACCCATCCTCAACCTCTCACCTTTGATTTCCCAACCTTTGCTAAAGCCATTGGACTCCCTTACAACAATAACATGTCAGCTTTGCCCACCAGTGCCACTGTGAGAAAAGCTCTGGCCACCCTTCAGCCTCATGATGATCATGAACAACCTTTCACCGCTGCTGGCTTCCAAAGCAAATCTCTCATCAAGGTGAATTACTTCTCTCCCACATGGAGAACGCTGATGCTGTACATCGTAAAGTGTCTGGGAGGAAACACTGGATCACATGACCAACTCAATGGCTCCCAGCTAGCCATTGCATACAGCTTAATCTGGGGATTGGATATTGGAATCGCTCACATACTATACACCGATCTCATAGCTAAGTTGGAAAACAAAGGAAAGAAGACTCGTGGGGCCACCATCTGCTACACCAGATATCTCTTTCTTGTCTTAGAAGATATTCTTGGTGAATCTTACACCAATGATGCTTTACACTCCTTTCCCTCTCATCACATCACCGCAGCTTCTCTGAAGACTCCCATAGATAATGAAGTGCCCCTTACAAGGCATATGATGAGAGTTGCTGGGCTAATAGCTGAGGATGATGAGCCCTTGATCCCTCAACTTGAGGTGAATGCTGAAAGCACGGTTGATAAGTCTCTGTCCAAGACCTCTGTGCAATCTACTTCTCAGCCCAAGGTGCTTAAGGAAAAGAAGAAGAAGAGGAAAGACATCCCCCTTTCCTCTGAAACCCCTTCTGTTAATCCTTCAAAGAAGATAAAGACAAAGAAGAACCCATCCCCTTCTCTGGTGGATGTGGTAGAAGAGCCCATTGCTGACAAACAACCAGTGTCTAGTGTCTCCATGTCAGCGAAGACGACTAAGATCCCTCTCCACGCTGATATCACTCAGGTATTAGTCTGACCTTTATTTTTCCTCTCAGAGGTCCACATACATTCACTCTCATTGTCATTAGGAGAGAGTGATGTAATTTAGAGTTTGCCTCAACTCTTAGCATGTCTGTGTCAGCACCTAGATCTTTTAGGACTCTCTGTACACTCTGTCTTCACTAGGAAATGATTCACTTGTGCTCCTAACGCACCCCGATGATCCTTCAACCTCTGGACTGTGCTCTTGGCAAACAACAACCTGAGCACATATAAGTCCCCACCCAGAGTCTCTGTACTTCTCACTGACTCTGGGTCCCCATCATCATTAAAAGAGTCCCAAAGAATTTATTCTTTTGGAAAGACTGAATCATCACCCTCAGTCTTTCTAGGGGCAGCGATAAAAGGCGACCATCACCCTCATATTAATTCACAATCAAAATAGTCCCAGGGAGTAATCCCTCAAGGGGAGCTGGATAATCACACCCAGCTATCCCAGGGGCAGAGAAAGGCGACCATTCCCATATCATGTTTCACAATAAAAGAGTCCCAAGGAGAAATCCTTCAAGGGGAGCTGGATAATCACACCCAGCTATCCCAGGGGCAGCGAACGGCGACCATTCACCTCATAACTTTCACATAAAAAGAGTCCCAAGGAGTAATCCTTACGGGGGAGCTGGATAATCACACCCAGCTATCCTAGGGGCAGCGAATGGCGATCCTTCAACATATTTGTTTCACATTAAAAGAGTCCCAAGGAGAAATCCTTAGGGGGGGCTGGATAATCACACCCAGCTTTCATAAGGGCAGCGAATGGCGATCCTTCAACACATCTATATCACATTAAAAGAGTCCCAAGGAGAAATCCTTAGGGGGGCTGGATAATCACACCCAGCTTTCCTAGGGGCAGTGACTGGCGATCTATAACTGCATTATTATTTCACAACTGGTCAACTAATAACTCTTATCACAGGCTCACAATCTTCATCAGGAGCAACTTAACAATGATGATTAATCGATTGCTGATGACGAAACCGTTGAAGTTGCCACCATTGATATTGATGCCCTCTCAGACATTGAATCACTGCCTGATGATGAAGTCTTTGTTGTAGAGGAAGGCACCTTCACCTCTGACTTTGAGGAAATGAGCACTGATGATTACAATCTATCTTCCATTAATGCCTCTGTTCCATCACTACCGAATGTTCAGGAATTGGCTGCCAGAAGGCTATGGGAACAGAGATCTTGGTCACCTACACCCATTCCATTCCCTACCTTGCCAAACGTTTTGGAACTAGGGGCCAAGCAACATTTGGAGTATTTACAATCCCGCAAGTCAGCGCAAGTTCCCAGAATGAAAAATGTACAGGAATTGGCTGCTAAAGCTTTATGGCAAAAGAGAGGGGATATCAGCACCACAAAGCCCAAAACCACCAATGATGATCTCCTCTCTGAAATCCAAACCCTCACTCATGCTGCTGAGGAGCTCACCACCAATCTAGAGACTTCACTAACTTCATCAGTGGAATCCTCTATGACAACTATGCTTCCACAACTGCTGAACGATGCTCTGAAGGCACAACTCCCTACTCTACTCAACCAGAGTCTTCAGCAGTATATACCCTCTGTTCTCACCTCAGCGGTGCAGGCAAATGTTGCAGCTATAGCTCAGGCTGCTGAACCCTCAAGGCGTCTTCTTCAGTAACTTCTCCAAAGTGAACTTAAGGAAATTTGCATATTTGTTCACAATGAGTTCCTTCGTTTCAATAAGGCAGGTTCAGGTACAGCACCTGCTGGGGCTATGCCTGAGGGGGAGAATTATGCCTCCTCCTCTGAAGAAGATGAATCCACAGCTGAAGTTCCAACACCCAAACCACTGAGATCTTTCAAATCCGCTGTTGAATCTGCGAAAGATAAGGGAAAAGGAATTGCTGTTGAGCAACCAGAGATAACCTTACACTCCCTTCAAGCTGAAGGTGGATCCACAGCAAGACCCTCCAAAAACTCTGAACTCAACAAATTTAAGAGCGCTGATGAACCACCACTCACCCCAGAGCAAGCAAAAGCCTAGATCATTGAACATCAAAGACTGGCAAACATCAGGGCCGCTGAACTGAGAAGCAAAGAAGCCTTGGACAAGCTCTCTCCCACTGCTAAGAAAGCTCAGCTTGTCAAGCTCAAGGAACTGGAGGACAAGAGGAACAACCTCTTGAAGGAATGTCAAAGACTTGTCAACCAGAGAGCTGAACCCGGTCGTATCACCAAGTATACATGTTTCACTGACAAAGACAAAAGGGTGGTAATGACTATTTATAGGGAAAATGACATACAGAACTACAAAGTCTCCAGTGACTTTAAACTCAGAGATCTGAGCCTCTCTGAGTGGTTGGAGTTGCTGGCTCTTGCCCAAAAGAAGACTGGGCCTGGTGCTGCCCAAATGATGAAAAACATACAAGCTAAACTTAATTGGGTAAGAGACACAACAAAGAAACTGAAGGCACCCCTGCCTCCTCAGCTTTCTTCTCAACCACCTCCTCAGCTGCAAAGAAAAAGGAAAACCCCAATGGGGCCTCTGATAGAAAGGTTGGTCACTGAAGATGTAGTAGCCGATGGGATGCAAAGGAACTTGGTCCTTCCCAAAGAAATCACCAAACCCATAGAAGGCCAAGTATACACAGAACCTGAGGCAGGTATGGTCTTCATAAATGGCAACTGTGATTATGCTTTTCAGCGGTTGAATGAGCTACCTCTGGCTTCAACCATTCAGCTAATCAGACTCAAGCAGGGCATCCTAAGGAATTGCAAAGAAGCTGATGAGTTCGATTTTGAAATTGAACTTGTCATTAACTCTAGGAGTGACAAAGTCAAAGCCCAGAGAATCTGTGATCAAGGCCTTGATCGCTGAAGAACCTATTTATTTTTGTTTATGTTTTCACCCTAGGGTGCTATTGTAATAGACTAGGTTCATTCTGTTTAATAAAACTTTGAGGTATGTTTGTTAAATTATGTGTAAGAAGAAGCTGTGTACTCACTTACAATAATTTTAGACTTAGTATAATTTATAAACAAATAGGGGGAGATTGTTGGGCCAATGAAAGTTTTAACTATGGCCCTGTCTAGATTTGTTTAAATTAGACTAAGTGTTGAAAGGTCGCTGAGAGGACCAGCGACAGAGACTAGACCAGTTGAAGGCAAAGCCTCAGCTGGCACACCAGGATCATTCAAGTCAAAGACAACGTCAGAGAAGTCAAAGACAATCTGAAGTCAGACTCACCAGCGATTATGGATAGCTGGGATGTCAAAGGAATGTACTGGTGTTCAAGGATCTCTGAGTTGACAACACTCAGAGATCACTTAAGAACCCTAGAGACTTGGATTAAGCAAAGCTTATCCAACCCTTTATAGTTTAGGCGGGAGAATCTTACAAGTGTTTTGAGCGGGACAAAACAAGAGATTCAAGTCAATGCCTAGTACGACCTAGTGGGACAAAGGTGAACAGTTGGCAGAACTGTTCACCTAAAGTAGTTAAAGGCATGTCTCGATTTGGACATGCATTTAATACGTTGTACTCTTCCATTCAGAAGATGACACGTATCAACTACCCCCACTAAGGATACAACCTCATACCACTATAAATAGGGGATGAGAAAGAAGTTAAGATTCAACCCTTGTGCTTGGAATCTTAATCTAAGTTCTTTCTCCCACTAGAACCACTGAGGCCTCAGCTGTCCATCAGCGACTCGTTGGTTCTCTTGTAAACTTGAGTCTCGAATCAAGTTTACTTGTTCTAGGGTTCATTTCTTGTTGTTATTCAACAGGTGTATTCATAACACTTTGTAATACTTTGTTGATAATAGTTAATAAAGGATTACTCGTTTGAAAAGTATATCTATTGTGTGTTATTGTTTTTCGTGACTTAGTTTCAACAATAGTTGTATTTTGGGACTTTCAATACTAACTTATTTTGTTTAATTGCATGTGTCCGCAGCTATGAACCTATTCGGATTACTACGACAAGGAGACCCTTCCCAGATCCCCGAGGGTACACGTAGCATTGGACCAAGATGAACCACCGTTGCTGGAAGCTACCAAGAACATCACTATCCCTTTAGACGTGGTCCCAAAGCCGCACTTTGATATGGACATGTCACATATCGAGAAGTCGCTGTTGGATTTTTACAAAGAAGATGGGGAACAACCTTTGCTAGAAGATGTGACTGGTCCTTCCACCACGGCTAAGAATGCCACCACCACCCATGAAGAAGAACTTGGTGATAACTTGGACCAGATTGACGAGGAGATAGACAAGCTGTTTGGGTCTGATGAAGAAGAGGCGGCTGAGGATGCGGGTAAGCAGGCGCATGCCAAGCCCGCACCTAGGAGGCGTAAGTCCAAAAGGAAGACAAGGAAAGAGGTTGAGGCGGAGGTGTGAGCCTTCAACGCGATGCCCAAGAGGTTACGGGAAGACCACCCCCAATACCAAGAGGGTAACAACACATATGGGGCCAATGGTGGTATGACAGCCCCGCCCGCCAGTGTAGAAACTCAAACAGATAAAACCATATGGAAGGCTACACCCGTGAACGTCGTGGCACCCACTCCCACAGAGCATGGGCAGGATCAAACGTAAGTAAGGTATAACCTGCAACTTGCACATTATCACTCATTCGGTAATTTCATAAATGATCATTTTAATTACACAGAAGAGCCGGCCAAGGTTACACCTAATGAAGGAGAAGCCAGCCGACGAACCTCTCCCCCCTTTGAGGACGCGCCACCATCGCCTCTACCAACGGCCAGCGAGGATCCAGTCCCAGAAGGATCACCCAAACTGTTTCACCCGGACTGGTGGTTACCCATGACGAGTAGGTTGGAGACAACAGAGTCATGCAAGGAATTCATGGTCCACATAACCCCGTCTGGCTTAATCCAAGACCTGAATGAGCTAACACATGACGTTCTTATAAAACAGTTCAATGTGGCATCCGCTCATCAGACGGCTATCGACGTGGCCCTGCGTCATCGCTTTGAAGGAACATTGAACCATATCCATAGTGCCAATAGGAAGATAAGTCGCAGGGAGGCGATGGTGGAAAAACATGAACAAGCCATCAACACCCTTCAAGCCAAAATTGCTATCACCGAGGCTGTTATCAAGGAACAAGCAGACCACGCAGCCGCGCGTGAGTCACGTATCGTCGAGCTAGAGGCTGAGGTCCAATCCTTACACGGCAAGGTAGTGCATGCCTCTTTAAACTGTTGTCTTTTCTTTTTCTCTTCTCATGTTTTGTATAAGATAAATACCTTTTAAATGTAACTAACACAAAATTTGGTATCCGCAGGTGGCCGCTGCCGAATCCACTGCCCAGTCATTGGCCAATGATGTGTCTACAATCCTCTGGTGACCGTGACAACCTGCGGAAGCTAGTAAAGGGCGAAGAACAGGTAGCCGCAGTGTTTGTCAACTATAGGTTAGTTCTGAGAAGGTTGTAGAAGAGCGCCTCGACGAGATGGATAAAAGGCTGGACAACATGGTTATTTACTTTGACGAGCAGCTATTCCCCTACATGCTTACGACCATAGCTGGCCATAGGTGGATGATTGGGAGCGGTCTAAGGCTTGCGGTGGCAAAGATTTCCGAGTCTCCCCAAATGGTCCAGCCATTTGCCAATTTCATCTCCGACGGCATCGACCGCGACAGGTATGAGGGCCTCCTAGACAGAATGGAATAGGCTGAACAGGGACGAGTCGCCAAGGATCATGCCTACCATAAACCGGACGTAGAGAAGAACATGACCGCCTCCATGACGGCGCTTAAGGATATTGAGTATCCTTTGCTAAAGGATTTGGAGGCACTGAAGGATGCTCCCATCGACATGATCATGGAGCGGATGTGTATTGACACTGACTTGGATGACCAACTTACCATTCCCTTGTACACCGATACTCCTCCCACTGATAACCCATGGGCCTTAAAAGGAGAGAAAAGTTTGGGAGAGGCGATCAAGGCGAACATGGACCGTGCTAGGGGGAAGAGAGGGAGTCGTGTCTTATGTCGTACCCCTACTGCGGGGTCCGCCCACTTGCCTAGGTCCGATGGCGTGCCCGTGACAGCTCCTACTAGACCTGGATTGACCCTATTGCTAGAGGACGATGTCGCACCGGGAGGGTCTAACTTAGCATCCATCACCCAACAATGAAAGGAACTTGGAGAGTCCATGCTTCCTAAATGATGAACAATCCATATGTATTTGATAAAACACTTATGTTTATTTATAATAATCAGCCGTGGATGTCCACGGAATTGTATATATACTTGTCTTTTTGTTTGTTACACATAATATGTTAGATAGTTGTATATCCATTGTACGCGTGTCATATCAGGGTTTGTAGAAAAGACTAAACATTACATGTTACTAGACGTGCACCGTGTGTCTTTAACACGTCCGCATATTTTATCATGCGGTATGTTTTAACTTATTGCAACGTCTTGCGAATAAGGTGTCTAGTAAGGATTTATGATTCGTGGCCGCTGGGAAACCAAATATGTATCAATATATTTGTACATAAAAAACTATAATTAATATTAAATCAAAATATAAAAATATAATTTGTATACTTGAAATTTCCTAAATATTTATATAATATTGTTTTTTTAAAATAAATAACATAACTCGAATTACTCTGGTCAATCTTCAAACCAACTCAAATTTATCTTCAATTTATAGTTCGGTTGAATTTTAGTACATCTCGATTTTCAGATTGACCAAAAAATCACTCGAATAAAGAGAACCAAATGAACCGAACAAGCTAAAAACAAACTAATTTTACAAGACCACCGTCTAGTGTACTTACTAAGGGTGTGTTTGTTTTTGGAAAAAATGTCTGAATGCGTCTGACGTCTGACTAGTCAGACGCGGTCAGATGTCACGGTTGTTTGTTTTTTTTTCAAGAGTCAGACGTCAGTAAAGGCTGTCCCTCTGAGTGGATCAGACTTGGAGAGCATCTCTGACTGCCTCTAACTTGTGTATACCTCTTGACAAAATGAAAGAAAAAGATTATAAAAAGTTAAAAAAAACAAAGGTAGATAAACATAGATCTTAAACAAACTAGTAACTGATCTTTGAAAAGGCAAAATTCAAGAACAAAAATATCTAGCTTGTCACGAAATAGTCAAGGAAAAAAATATAATTTGAATTAAAAGGTTCGTTTGATTTGTGTGTTAGAAGTAAAAAAATAGAAATTCAAACACAGGTTATACAGTGTCAAAGTGAGAAGAATGGTTGTTGATATATGATTGATTTGTGTGGCGTCTGTTAGTGTAGATAAGAATATAGGATAGTATATATACCTAGGTTTAGGGTGATGTAATTAAGGTTGGGCTTTTTATTTGGTTAATAGTTCAATTAGATTGGGCCAAGTTTTGAGGGTAAAAGCTATAAAATACCATCGTACTTATTCATTTGTGTCGACTTTAAACACTTACTAATTAATCTCGTGATTTTACCCTTGTACTTTCAAATTTGTTCCGACTATACCAATATGACCATGAATTGACCAAATTACCCTTATAAATGACTGAAATACCCTTTATCTTTACCCTTTTATTTTAAAATGAAACCCTAATAACAAGACTGTCAAAGGTCAATGATGCTAACCTCTTACCATGTGGCATTATGCACAAGCAGTAACCAATCCACATCACTCACGATTAGTAGGCATGTGAGGAGAATCAAATAACATTATTCAAATACAGCTCCATTAGATTATCTGTGTTTAAAAAATGCATAATCAAATGGCATTCATACTGTTAAACGTATGACATCAGCATCATTAAGAACTTCAAATGATTATACTTAATTATGAATATTCTAACATTATTCAAATACAACTCCATTAAATTATTTGTGTTTAAAATATGCATAATCAAATGGCATTCATTCTGTCAAACGTATGACAGTAGCATCATTCTGTTAAACGTATGACAACAACAGCCTCTCTATAGATCCACCATCACCACTTTATCAGTGAAATACCCTTTATCAGTATCTCTCTTCAAATCTCCATGATAGTCACCATCATTAACTCTACAAGGTAACCACCATCCATTGAGAATCGTCTATAAGAATTATAACATTAGATCTAACCAAGCTACATCTGAATCGAGCGAGATCTATAATCAAATCCAAATTTATTTTATTGGGTAACCTTTTACCCAAAGATAAACATTAGATCTAGCGACAGTGGTGGTTTGGCTTGAATCGACGGTTTGACCGGCGGCAAAGGCTGTTTGATCAGGTCGGTGACCGGCGTCAACGGTTGTTTGACCATAGTCAGTGGTTCGCCAAAGGTGGAGGCGCGTATCGATGAGTATTCAAAACTGGATGGTCAAAGTAACAAATTACAGTGATTACTTGTGTGATGTTTGTGTTTAAGATTATTCTGGTATATTTCATTTGTAGAGGCTTTTGAGAAGAAAGATACGACATGAAAGAGAAAAAAATAAAAAATAATCATGTGTTCCAAAAACTGAAAGTTAGACTGTTTTTTGACAGTGGTGTTTGTCAGTGGGGTTGACCGGTGGTGTTCTAAGCATTTCTAAACATATTATCCATAACAGATCATTCCTTGTAATTTGCAGCACACTAACATAAGAGATGTAATAATGTTAAAGAAGATAAGGGTAATTTAGTCATTTTATGACTAAGTCGAAACAAATTTAAGAGTATAATGGTAAAGTCACGAGATTAATTAGTAAGTGTTTAAAGTCGGCACAAATGAATAAGTACGATAGTATTTTATAACTTTTACCCAAGTTTTTAAGTTAATATTTTGGATAATTGTTGTGTAAAGTATATAATACACAAAAACAAAACGTGTATAGTTTTGTAGGATCTTAACTTTGTGCGTGTCGACTGCCGAGCTAGTTTTTGTGATATCGACAAACTGAAGTGATAATTGTATCATGCTTGTGTGAACCAAAATTTTATTCTTATGAACTTAAAATTGAAGTTTTTTTTTCCTAAATGATTCTTTTCAATGTTACATTCACGCTATCTATTCATCGTATTTTTATTAATTAATATATACTTAAAAATAGGCAAATAAAAACCATTGAGACAATTATGAAAAAAAACAAACAACATTATTTCATTCAGATTTAGACTTTAGGACCGCCTCTTATCAGTAAGATGCTTTAGTCAGATTCAGACCCAAAACATCTTAATAAAACAAACACCACCTAATACTACTAAACCAGCCATTACTAGCTAAGAAAAGTTAAAAAAGTTAAAATGTAAAAAAAGTAAAACCTGAAGGACTAAAGTTGTCACAAACCGAAAGCTTAAGTCGGTTTGCCTGAAATGCCTATAAATACCAACACCCACCCATTTCTCATTCATTCATCAAACTTTTCTCATTTTCTTCTTCACACATTTTCTCTGTGTGTGTGTGTCGAAAAAAAAAAGAAAATAAAAAATAAAAAAACCCTAACTGAATTCTGTTAAATCAGTAACAAACTATAACAATTAATTAACAATTCTGTAACAAACTAATTAATTAGATATATAAACCCTAATTTTGGAACTCTAATAATAACTAATTAGAATGGACATGGATACACGGTTCCCTTACTCTCCGGCTGAAGTTGCCAAAGTTCGCCGTGTTCAGTTCGGCATCCTCAGTCCTGACGAGATCGTACGTTTCTTCGTTACGGTTTTCGTTTTATTCACTTGTTGAATTTGAACGAATGTGATTGTGATGTGAATGAGGCGTGTTTGTTTGTGTTCGTTTTGCGAATTCGAAGGATGTGATTAATATAACTGAACACGAATGTGGCTTGGTATTCATGTTTGTTCACATTTTAACTCTGAAACTGAGCTAAATGTAATGGACACGAGTTGTAAATGAACTGAACGAATGTGGATGTGATGCGAATATATGTGCCTTGTTATTCGTGTTCATTTGCGTTTGTTTAGATGTTAACTGTAACGGACATGAATGTCTTGTTGATTGCGTTTGTTTGAATTTATCAGCAAAAACGAACCTGAATGCGGCTTCCTGTTCGTGTTTCTTTACATTTTGACTGTCAATAATGTAGTTGATATGCTGAAAAACAAGCACAAATGCGGCTTGTTGTTTGTGTGGCTTGTTGTGTTCGTTTAAAGCTTAACATGAAAAAGAATGAACTGATTTTGTTTATGAATCAAGTAAAACAAAAATGCAGTATGTATGCTTCTGACGGTTACGGAGGGAAAACAATACTTATATAAATCAATTTGGTGTTTATATCTGTTTAGATTCTAACTGTCAAAGTGAACGAATGTAGTTAATATGCTGTAACAAATTTTAAACCAACACGAATGCAGCTTGTTAGTGTTTATTGAGTTCGTTTGAGTTTAAGTGGAGTAATGCAGTTAGTTTTGCTGTAATGAATTGAACAAGCTTAAATCTGTGGCTTGTTTCGTCTAAGCTTAACCATGAAAAAGATTGAATTAATGTAGTTTACGGATTATTAGGTGAAACACAAATGCAGTTTGTTTGTGTCAGTTCTGTTTGGAAACGAGGACTTGAATGAATGAATTTTGTACTGTCTCCGTTTAGAAACAATACTGTGTAATTTTATAACAATGCTGCATAGAATATCTTATTGTTGTTTCACACAAACATAACTGTTCTGTTGTTGCAGAGAGAAATGTCTGTTCTGCAAATACAGCATGGCGAAACGACAGAAAGAGGGAAGCCCAAGGTGGCGGGACTTAGTGACCTGAGGCTTGGGACAATGGATAGAAAGATGAAGTGTGAGACTTGTGCAGCTAACACGGCTGACTGTCCCGGTCATTTTGGACACCTTGAGCTCGCTAAACCGATGTTTCATATTGGATTTATGAAGACGGTTCTAAGTATAATGCGATGTGTGTGCTTTAGTTGCTCAAAGCTCCTTGCCGATGAGGTAGTACTTTATGTACCCATGCTGCAATACGTCGTTACCTTATATATATATCGTGGTATGATTAGATATTGCTGCTGGTGTTGAGTGTATAAGTCCAATTTTTATCTATATAATTTGGGCATTCACTGCGTGCTTTATCTGTTTTTCCGCTTATGTTCTTGTATTGCACATAGCAAAGTTTATTAACTGGCCCGTCATTGTGACTGCGTTTCAGGAGGATTATAAATTCAAGCAAGCCCTGAAAATAAGAAACCCAAAAAACAGGCTTAAGAAGATTCTCGAGGCTTGCAAGAGCAAAAGTACATGTGATGGTGGTGATGACATTGAATATATAAACCAGGACGGCGATAAGGCAGTTAAGAAAAGCCATGGTGGATGTGGGTCCCTGCAGCCAACGATTACTATTGTCGGTATGAATATGGTTGCTGAATACAAGAAGAACAAAATGAGCGATTTACCACTGCTTCCTGAGCCGGCTGAGAGAAAATTGCAGCTTTCTGCAGAAAGGGTATTATACGCGCGCTCCTCACATTTCATGTAGCATACTTACTTTCTTTGTAGTGACTAATAAGTATCACCGTTTTACTCCAGGTTCTGAGTGTGCTAAAGCGAATAAGTGACGATGAATGCTTGTTGTTGGGCCTGGACCCCAAATATGCTCGTCCAGATTGGATGATACTGCAGGTCCTTCCAATACCACCACCTCCAGTTAGACCATCTGTGATGATGAATTCTTCGACCCGGTGTGAGGTGTGTTTTCCATGTGGGCTTTTTTTTCTTAGATTTTGAGGAATGTTAAGTATAGAGGTGGCCAAAGGGGCGGGGTCAATTAGGTCGGGTAAATGTAAAAACTAAAAACAAATAGTGTTCTGATATGGTTCAAAATGGGTCAGTTACAAAAGATAACAAGTGTCTGAATGAAGATTAGTAGGTTGTATGCTAGAATCCAGAAATACACGTCTTTTTACCTATTTCGACTCATATACTCTTTAGCTATTTCTCTCTTACACATTTGTATCAGTAGAGATAAAAACTTTAACCGTAAGTATATGGAAAAGGCTTAACTCGGTGAACTTCATCTCACTTTTTGTATTCTACCAAACCCTGAAACAGGACGACTTGACTCATCAGCTGGCCATGATAATTAGACACAATGAGAACCTGAGAAGGCAAGAATGTAATGGAGCTCCTGCTCACGTAATCTCTGAATTCGCTCAGTTACTGCAGTTTCATATTGCTGCATACTTCGACAATGAGCTTCCGGGTCAGCCAAGGGTATACTTACGCTTCACGTCAGATATACACAGATTATACTATTGCTATATTCCATTTTTATTAAGTTACGGCTCTCCCGCAGGCTACACAACGTTCAGGTCGTCCTATCAAATCCATATGCAGTAGGCTCAAGGCAAAAGAGGGTCGCATTAGAGGTAACCTGATGGGGAAGCGTGTTGACTTTTCGGCACGTACAGTCATCACTCCGGATCCAACGATTAACATTGATGAATTAGGAGTACCATGGAGTATTGCTCTTAATCTTACTTATCCTGAAACAGTCACTCCTTACAACATAGAAAGGTATATGAACATATTGAAGTATATACTTCTATAGTTCTTTGTTTCAATTGATTATTGGCGCTGACTTCCATCTTTTGAATCTTATATTAGGTTGAAGGAGCTTGTCGAGAACGGTCCCAATCCTCCCCCTGGTAAAACTGGAGCCAAATATATTATCAGGGATGATGGTCAAAGGATCGATCTTCGTTACTTAAAGGGTGATCATCATCTTGAGTTCGGATACAAGGCATGTTCCTTGGTTGTATATTATTTCCTAGTTTGTTAATTTTTTTCTCTTGTTATCCTCCCATAATGTTTTCATTATAAAGGTGGAGCGACACATGATTGATGGAGATTTGGTGCTCTTCAATCGACAACCAAGCCTGCATAAGATGTCTATAATGGGGCATAGGATTAAGATCATGCCTCACTCCACCTTCCGGTTGAATTTATCTGTCACATCACCATATAATGCTGATTTTGATGGAGATGAAATGAACATGCACGTACCTCAGTCTTGTGAAACAAGAGCAGAGGTTCTAGAGCTGATGATGGTACCTAAATGCATTGTCTCGCCTCAAGCAAATCGTCCTGTTATGGGTATTGTGCAAGATACGCTGTTAGGCTGCCGTAAAATCACCAAGAGAGACACCTTCATCGAGAAGGTAATAATTACAAGCTTGTGTAGACTGTATTTTCATCATGTATATGCGAGTTAATCTTTTGTACGTGTGTATGCAGGATGTGTTCATGAACATGGTGATGTGGTGGGAGGATTTTGATGGAAGAGTACCAACACCTACCATTTTGAAACCTAGACCTCTATGGACGGGAAAACAGGTGTTTAGTCTCATTATTCCAAAGCAGATTAATCTCATCAGAACATCAGCTTGGCACTCAGAGAATGAAACCGGATATTTAACGCCCGGTGACACTCAAGTTCGAATAGAGAAGGGAGAGGTTATCACTGGTACTCTTTGTAAACGAACCCTTGGTGCATCTACTGGGAGTCTTATACACGTCATCTGGTTTGTTTTCTAGACTCATAACATTGAATTTATACGGTAATTAGTCTGGGATATCTGTAGTTAATCAATGGGTTTAATATTTCAGGGAGGAGGTTGGCCCAGATGCTGCTAGCAAGTTTCTCGGACACACACAGTGGCTTATTAATTACTGGCTTTTGCAACAAGGGTTCAGCATTGGTATTGGAGACACAATCGCTGATGCGTCCACAATGGAAACAATCAATGAAACTATTTTTAGAGCTAAGAATGAGGTTAACGAGCTTATTAGGGCTGCTCAAGATAATCAACTGGAGCCAGAGCCTGGTCGAACGATGATGGAGTCATTTGAAAATAAAGTCAATCAGGTACCTTGATATACCCTTTGATGATTAGAGTAACTTGTATTCTAATGATAAGGCGATTAACATGCTCTTCTGTTTCAGGTTCTGAACAAGGCTCGTGATGATGCAGGAAGTAGCGCCCAAAAAAGCTTATCAGAAAGCAACAATCTTAAGGCGATGGTCACAGCCGGTTCAAAAGGAAGTTTCATCAATATATCACAGATGACTGCCTGCGTAGGACAGCAGAACGTCGAGGGTAAACGAATTCCGTTTGGTTTTATGGATCGGACTCTTCCTCATTTCACAAAAGATGATTATGGACCCGAAAGTCGTGGATTTGTGGAAAACTCTTATCTTCGTGGGTTAACACCACAAGAGTTCTTTTTTCATGCAATGGGTGGTAGAGAAGGTTTGATCGATACCGCAGTGAAAACATCTGAAACTGGTTACATTCAAAGGCGGTTGGTAAAAGCTATGGAAGATATCATGGTGAAGTATGATGGCACAGTCAGGAACTCTCTCGGGGATGTTATCCAGTTTCTATACGGGGAAGATGGTATGGATGCCGTTTGGATCGAGACTCAGAAATTCGACTCTTTAAAAATTAAGAAAGGGGAGTTTAATCGTATTTTTAAGTATGAGATCAATGAAGAGAACTGGAATCCAAGCTATATGTCAACAGAACATGTCGATGATATAAAAGCTATTAGGGAAATCCGTAACGTGTTCGATGTTGAAGTACAACAACTCGAAAATGATAGAGTCCAGCTTGGAACCGAGATTGCTACCACAGGTGATAACTCATGGCCGATGCCCGTCAATCTTAAACGACTTATTTGGAATGCTCAGAAGACGTTTAAGGTTGATTTGAGACAGAATTCAGATATGCATCCAATGGAAATTGTGGGAGCTGTTGATCAGCTTCAGGAGCGTCTTCGGGTTGTTCATGGTGATGATTTGTTAAGTATCGAAGCTCAAAAGAACGCTACTCTGTTGTTCAACATTCACCTTCGTAGCACGTTTGCTAGCAAAAGGGTTCTCAGTGAATATAAGCTTACTCGCGAGGCGTTTACGTGGGTTATGGGTGAGATTGAATCGAGGTTCTTACAGTCACTTGTTGCACCGGGAGAAATGATTGGCTGTGTTGCGGCACAGTCGATTGGTGAGCCAGCTACACAAATGACTCTTAACACTTTCCATTATGCTGGTGTGAGTGCCAAGAATGTGACTCTCGGTGTTCCTAGATTGAGAGAGATTATTAACGTTGCCAAAAAGATCAAAACCCCTTCGCTTTCTGTGTATTTGAAGCCTGATATCAGCAAAACAAAGGATCAAGCCAAGAATGTTCAGTGTGCTTTGGAATACACAACTCTTCGTAGTGTGACTCAAGCTACTGAAGTATGGTATGATCCGGATCCTATGAATACAATTATCGAAGAGGATGTTGACTTTGTGAAATCATACTATGAAATGCCGGATGAGGAAATTGACATGGATAAGATATCTCCATGGCTACTTCGGATCGAGTTGAATCGGGAGATGATGGTTGATAAGAAGTTAAGCATGGCTGATATTGCAGAGAAGATTAATCTCCAGTTTGGTGATGATATAACTTGTATATTCAACGATGACAATGCTGAGAAGTTGATTCTACGTATTCGTATCATGAACGACGAGATGCAAGCCGATGCGGCTGAGGATGATGTGTTTCTTAAGAAAATTGAAAGTAGTTTGCTAATGGAAATGCCCCTACGAGGGCTTCATGATATTAACAAGGTGTTCATTAAATCAGGGAAAGCTAACAAGTTTGACGAGAAGGAAGGGTTTAAGCCAGAAGTCGAATGGATGCTTGATACTGAGGGTGTTAATTTGTTGGCTGTTATGGGTCATGAAGATGTTGACGCCTTAAGAACAACCAGTAATCATGTCATTGAAGTGTTAGAAATCCTTGGAATAGAAGCTGCTCGGAGGGCGTTGCTTGATGAACTTCGAGCGGTCATTTCTTTCGATGGATCCTATGTCAATTATCGGCATTTGGCTATATTATGTGATACTATGACACATCGTGGTCACCTTATGGCCATAACACGTCACGGGATCAATAGGAACGATACCGGGCCAATGATGAGATGCTCTTTTGAGGAAACAGTCGACATTCTTCTTGACGCAGCTGTCTATGCGGAAACAGATTACCTTCGTGGAGTTACTGAGAATATCATGTTGGGCCAGCTTGCTCCTTTAGGGACAGGAGATTGTGATATCTTGTTGAACGAGAAGATGCTAGAGCAAGCTTTAGATGTTCAACTTCCGAGTTATATGGACGGTATTGGGATGACACCGGGACACTTGCCAGTGACTCCTTTCCATAACGGGGCAATGTCTCCTAGTAACTATCCTTTTAGCCCACATACACAATTTTCACCGAATATCGATGCACAGTTTTCTCCTCATGTTAGTAGGATAGGCTTTTCTCCTCGGTATAGCCCGTCTTCTCCCCCTACTCATCAATATAGCAGCCCCACATATAGCCCGTCTTCTCCTTGTCCTCAACGTAGCCTATCAACTCCTTGGTATAGCCCGTCTTCTCCTTCTCCTCAATATAGCAGCCCCACATCTCCTGAATATAGCCCGTCATCTCCTCATCCTCAACGTAGCCTATCAACTCCTTGGTATAGCCCGTCTTCTCCTTCTCCTCAATATACGCCCACATCTCCTAAATATACTCCATCATCCCAATACTCTATCACCACCCCTAGTTACTCACCAACCTCACCAGATTATTACACATCTGCATTGGCATCTTACTCGCCGACCTCCCCATCGTACATTCCGGTGTCCCCGACGTACACTCCGGTGTCCATGTTGTACAGTCCGACATCCCCGGAGTACAGTCCGACTTCGCCGTCGTTCAGTCCGACTTCGCCGTCGTACAGTCCGACGTCCCCGGGTTACAGTCCGACGTCGCCGTGGTACAGTCCGACATCGCCTTCGTACAGTCCGACTTCGCCGTCGTACAGTCCGACTTCGCCGTCGTACAGTCCGACTTCGCCGTCGTACAGTCCGACTTCGCCTGGTCCTACTTCTGCTGGCTATAGTCCTACTTCACCTTACTACAGGTACCCATTCGAATCTCTTTCATTGTTGTTCTATGAGAATCTTATGAACTATATGGGCATTAGTCATTACAGGTCGTTTGCACGTCACCATAATATCAAAGTTTTTGCGTAGTTTTTTTGTAATATGCCAAAATTGGTTGGCCGTGACATCAAGTAATATGTCAAAATGGGTAGGGTGGGTGTTTTAATGTGCCCGAAACATTCTTGGTCTAAAAGTTTATATACTTTTTGAAACAAATAGTGTGTAAAATATTTTATGGCAGAAATGGTTGCCATGAGTTGATGCAAACAGTCGGGTTCATGGGCTCAGTTTTAGAGTAGCACAGTATATAGCAAAGTCCTGTTTTGATTTATTAACCTTTTGTTGTGGCATTGTATTGACACATCATACGTGTGTGCGTTGTTTTAGTTCTCAGGGCTCTGGTGCACACCCGGAATACAGCCCAAGCTCACCACAATATTCGTAAGTTATTTCTGGTCCACAAGTTATTTCTGTTAGTCCAGATTTTATGTTAACGACCACAACTTGTTTACTAATTGTATGCGGGTTTATTTCAGTCAGTATTCACCAGCTCCAACAAACGCCTAAGCAACAAGGATGATGATGATGATGGCTCGGGGAAGTAGAATGGTTTCGGATATTCAAGTGACGAAGAAATGTCGGGGAAGTAGAATGGTTTTTGGACATTCAAGTGGGGGATTTAAGTTATGTTTTTCTACGTACTGTTTTGAACATCTTTTTGTATATATCCATCCGTTGAATCGTGAAATGGCATGTATCATATCGTTTTAGGAGGAACATTGATTTCGATTTGTTTGGTATAAAGTGAGACCAGATTATTCTTGTATCAGTTCAAACAAATACAGGTCGATCGGGTTGTTCCAGATCAAGTAAAACTGGCCAAGGTAATTATTTGTTTGTTAAAAAAGGATGCTATACATCAAAGGAGATGCTAATACCCAGCTTAGCAAAATCTCATGCTGAAAAAACTAGAAAAGACACTTGAACTTATTTAGCTTCCGATGTCTAGTTGCACTTGTGAGCATTAATCAATATCAGATCCTCAAGCAAAATTTGCTGCTAAGTTTCAAACTGGAACTCGATCTCGTACACTACTCGAGCAAAAAGTTTAAGGGTGATAAAAATATACGGCATTAAGATTAAAACAAGCACTGATGTCATAATGTTATATCAATCAGCCCAGATTTCATTTATCTACTTTGTAATCAATTTAGACAAAACACAGCAATATATGCTAATAAGGTCTCAAACAATATTCCGTCAAGCCTTGTAACATCAAAAGCGTTCTAAAACGTGTTCTGCACACTTGGGGTGTGTCTGCTTCGGCTTATGAAACATAAGTGCGTTTGGGCTTATATTTCATAAGCCATAAATATCCGGCTTATTTTGAGACTTAAAGGCTTATAATATAACTTATATAAGCCCACAAGTCTTAGAATAAAATAAGGCTTGTGAAATATAAGCCCAAATGGACTTATGTTTTATACTTATTTTGTATTTTGGATATTATTTTGGTCTTATTGAGTGTCTACTAAAATCCGTCACTGTGTAGGTCTTATTGAGTGTTATATCCCTCTCTCCGTCGGCTATTGTGCGCCTGCAGGCGCGTCTACCGCCCAACATTTTCATTTTATAACTCATTACCTCGTCCCTTTCACTTTCAATATTTTTTTTCGTTTTTCTAAAACAAACTAATTTTATTTTATTTAAATAAAAATATAAAATAAAATATGATAATAAAAGTACATACGAAATTTCTAAAATATACTAATAAAAAACATTAAAAATACAAAAATTCTAAATACACTAATTATCCTCTTTATTAAATAGATGTTGTTACCAAATATGCTCAATGATAGTTCGTTGAAACTTTGTGTGTGTTTGTTTAACATGTAGTTCTTTTGCTTTGCTCTAAGATTTCACATCACATGACCTATGTGTGTTGTGTATGTTGTCGCAGACAAATTCGCATCGCTCGATGAGTTGACATGGAAGCATGACGATGAAAGAATTAAGAAAGCCTTAATTAAGCTGTTTGTTGTGGGCGAGTTGCCATTTGCATTTGTAAAAAGTGAGGCTTTTGTAGAGTTCACAAAATCTCTAAATGCTAAGTTTATTTTGCCATCCCGTCACAAGTTGTCTAGGGATGTATCTAGCTTGTTTCTTTTTCTTTTCTAAATTAAACTCTGATTCCATATACCTTTCATATGCATAAGAATCCACCATATCAGCTAAGACCCTCATATATACTATGTGTTTCTTTTTATCTACTAAACAAAACATCTAAATCTTGTAAATGACAAACATACCCTTCTCACAAATCACAGATCTATGTTTTTTTGTGACTGTTATAACACAAAACTTCATTTTTACAACCAAAATCAATCGTAGGTAATGAACATTTTCAAGATTTTGGAAAACCTTGTTTTTCATTTTCATCCGGTAAAGAAAAACTCATCAAATTCATCAAAAAATAGAGGGTATATCAAGATCTAAATTTTAATTTACAATAAAACTTCGGAAAACTCAAATACCAAAAATGAATTTCAAACACTACTATAATTAAAGGTAAACACCAAGCTCTCAATTAGTCAGATCTGAGAAAGAACCGGTGTGTGGGTGGTTCGATGTCAAGAAACAAGTTACAAGATCGTCGGTGCATGAACACTAGAGTGGACGAGCAAGACGACCATGATGGAGGAGCGATGCTGGTCAAACGGGTAGTGGGAGGTGAGGTTTTTCAAAGGTGATGCACATGATGGTTAATTGGTCAAAAGTTGATTGTTGTTGTAAGAAAGGAGGTGATGTAAAAAGATGAGGGTATAAAAGTAAAGTAAATGGAAAATAATGAGATATGGGCCTCTTGTTTGGGAGGACTGCTATTTTCGCACTCTCTCCATTTAGACGTTTATAAGAAAAAGTTGAAAAAAGAAACACCCACTTATAACTATGTGGACCCAGTTTCTTTCCCATATGACTTAAGTTGCTAGAATGCATAAGAAAACAGAAAGGACAAGTAACATGCGAAAACAGAATTTGTAACATGAAAAAAAACGAAGGACAAGCCATAATTGAGAAAGGACATAGATGCACCAGCATTGAGTTTGAAATGGGGTTGGTTGTTGGTACCCTTAAATTGATTTTAATACCTTCTTAGTTTATTTATTTATTTTTATTATCTTTTATTTTTATTATAAAAATGTGAAACGAAAAGTGTAAAATAAAAAATATAAAGTTTAACATGTCAAAAACAGTAAACAATCAAAAAATACGAAACAAAAACTGACAAAAACTGTATTGTACTCAGACGCGACCTAGGATATTTGACAGGGTGTTCCACATTTTTTTTTATGATTATTCGTATTATAATTTACCCACGATATGTAAAATTGGGTGTTGCACATATCGAAAAAGCACATAATTTATATAAAATTACCTTTCGTTGTTTAAAATAGGGTGTAGCTCATGCCATACCCGGCTCTCATGTGAGTTCTGTTGAGATATGCGATCGTTTAGCCATCGGTAAATGTGTGAGCCTATCGGGGGCACACACTCAATACGGAGAACACACGTTTATTTACGTTTTGTTATTTATAATTAAACGTTTAATAAAAACTTCACGTTTTATTTAATTAACGGTGGTTAAATTAATTAACGGGTTTTAGTTAATTTAATGCGAGTGCGTTATTTAAATTAAGGAAGGAAATCGACTTCTAGAACCCTCCGGTGCCCTATAGGCGGCCGAATTCCATAGGGGGTCTAGAAGGATCTTTGGTTTGTTAATTAAGTAATTAGTTACTTAATTTAGGTGTTGGATTGGGCCTTAATAACTTTGAGGAGGTGCTAGGATGTGTATAAATACAATCCCATACCCCTCACAAAATTTGGTCTCTCCCTCTTCCTTTGTTTCGTCCGATCGCAACACCCCCAACACCCAAACCGAACAAACTTTTTCCTTTAACCTAAAATCAAACATAAAGGTTTAACCTTTATAAGATCGATCCTTCTTGGTGGTTTTCTTATAAATATTTAAGCTTTATAACTAAACCCTAGATCTCATAATCTAGGTTTTAGTATTCCCTTGTGGTCCAATTTATTATAAACCCTAATTAGGGTTTATTGGTGATTTTTCCAAGTATCTTGTAACGTCTACAAAACCGGATCCTTACGCAATCCCATTAGTGTTTTGGATCTTAGGGTTTTAAGTTGCAAGATCTATCGAAGTGAAGTTACCACTAGCATCGTGGTGTGTTCGTTTGACGTGTCGTGTGAGCAAACGTTAGAGGACGGTTACTTTACCGTTATAGCTTCAAGATCAAGATTATTAATTGATTTATTCAATTAATTAAAAGGTTGGTTTTATTATTATTTTTATTATGTGTTAATCATGATTGTTATACTAGATCCATTCCGCTGCGTACTCGTAGTTAATGGTTTAACTAGTTCTAAATCCCAACAGTGGCATCACGAGTCAAATCGTATGGCATTTATGGGTTACACATAGAATAAAACACGCTCGCTTCGCTTTAAAATCTCTTTTGTTTATGTTTTTATGACAATTACATGCATACTTTTCATAAAGTTTTAATCTTGATCTAGATCTATTAAAATTGGGTAGGTTTAAATTGAACCGGTTAATAATTACTTTTGTTTTTTATTGTCCGTCAAAGACCTTTGCATCTCACGTTTGTGATACTTTGCACTCATCAAGTACCATGCTCGAAAACTTGATGAGGGTCTTTGGTCCTCAATTTGGGGAAGACTCATTCGAGACTTGGATCTTATATGATTTACCGCTTTCATATAGAGTCTGTCTTCTACTTCTACCCCCTCCTGTCTGTTTTTATGTGCTTATTTGTTTTCCATTATGAATTGCAAAACGTAATAATTCAAGATTCTAGGAATCATAAAAACGGATTGTACTTATATCGAAACTAGCTTTAAAACTATGTCATATTAATACACTATATTTTCCTTGCGAATCGGCTATGTGTTATTTGTTAAAATCTTGATTTTTGAACAAATCTTAATATTGACATAAGAACTATGAAACTTGTTTTTATTGTATTCTAATTGTTTTTGCAAAATCATATTGTCACTCGAGTTAGGCTTACATACCGTAATGATGGCTTATAAACTATCTTCTCAACGACGTGATTTGCAAAATAAATTAGTTTTACAATACTTAAAACTAAAACACCGTTTTGTGTTTTTACTAATGATGGACTTGCTATTGCACTTCGTGCTCTAGTCGAGCTATCTAGGGTTTGAGGGATCTTTAATCTTATCCCGTGTTCCATAGGTGTTTCGGAACTTATGGGATAATTATCCCAAGCACTTGCACTTTCGGGTGCATGAAGAGTAGGATATAGGGTTTGATCTATCTTTAATCTTCTCCCGCGGTAAAACCCACCTTAACCAAAAAGTTAATAAATTGTTTTCTTAACTTGTGCTAAGAGAATGAATTGCATGCATTCTTTTACACACTTTGACATTTGTTTTCTAAAACTTATGTGATACCTATTTGAAAATTTTAAGTCTATGTCATCCAATTTAGAAGCACTTGTAGTTGTTTTTCGTCATCTGGTCAGACCTAGGGCGAATTACATACCCGGGGCGATCTTTGTCACTGGTCAAACCTTTGCCAATAATTGCATGCTTCAAATTGGTACGACTTAAAGTCGAGTTCCCGGTCAGATTCGGAACCCGAGGCATAAAGATGAGATGAAACATACTCATGACTTTATTACATGTAGAATAAGTTTGTTTGAGATGTTCAAAGGTGCTCGAAAGAGATGAGAGAACATCCCATCCAAACACTCTACAACAAATAATCTTCATGAATCGTCTCATAAATCTAAGAGTTGCACTTGTAATGCAATTAACGCCCGTCGCTTACCTCTTGCCCTACTTGATACTAGACGGTCGGACCTCTAATATTAAGTGGGAGTGCAAGCAAGAATCTTAGTCTCAACATGATTAATTGGGTAGTTAATTCTTTGAGAATATAATTATCGAAAATACTAATCGTTGAACTTTTATTTTGTAGATGAATAATCAAAACTCTTGCTTAAACAGCACGGTTGTTAAGTCATTCCTTGAAAAGATGAAGTTGACTAAGAATAACTTTGTTTATTGGTATCGTGCTCTTCGGATAGCGCTCGAAACTGATGACTTGGTTAAATACCTTGAGCAACCAATTCCTGATCAACCAGAAATTCTGCCTCATGGTCATGAAGGACCAGAGCAAGACCCGGAGTTACATCCAACTTCGGTCAAAAGGTCAAGAGAAATCGCTGGCCTTATGCTCATGACTATGTCCCCTGAACTCCAGAACTTTTGGAGGGTCATGGCGCATGGTCGATGATGGACGAATTGAAAACCTTGTTCACTGAACAAGCTGATCAAGAACTCCTTGATGTTGCACGTGCCTTTCACGCGTGTAAACATGAGGATGGACAATCTATGAGCTCCTATGTCTTGAAGATGAAGGGGTACATAGAGAATTTGGAACGTTTGGGTCACCCCATGTCCTTGAAACTTTTGGTTAGCCTAATTTTAGCCTCACTGAATAAGGACTATGATAAGTTCGTGCAAGACTACAATATGCATGGCCTGGGGAAGACAATACCAGAATTGCATGCCATGCTAAAGCTACATGAGAAAACGTTGCCAAAGAAGGTTGCACCTGCTACTCCTAATACCATTAATGCTATTAGGGCAGGAAGGATTCAAAAGCCTAACAAGGCTAAACCGTCTAATGCTGCGAAGGGTAAGAATCATGGTAAAGGGAAGAAAGTAGCTAACTTCACTCCCCGAGCCAAGATTCCCCCTCCACCAAGAAGAGAGAATCCTGCTAAGGATGCCATTTGTCACCAATGCGGTGACATTGGTCATTGGAAGAGAAACTTTCCAGAGTATCTCGCTGAGTTGTGGAAGAAAAAGAAGTCCTCTCAAGGAGCTAGCACTTTAGGTATCTTCACGATAGAACTCTTTACTTTTCCTAATAAATCTTAGGTTTATGACACTGGTTGTGGTACTCACATCTGTAATACTACTCAGGGTCTAAGGATAAGTAAGAAGCTGAAGCCAGGAGCTTTGAATCTGTACGTGGGCAATGGTCATCGTGCAGCTGTTGAAGCCATTGGTGTTTTTCAATTATTTCTCCCTAGTGGACTAGTTGTTATTTTGAATAATTGTCATTACGCACCTTCTATTTCTAGAGGTTTGTTTCAATTTCATGTTTGTATGACGATGGATTTGTTAATCGTTTTGAGAATAATGCAAGTATTTCGGTTTCGAAAACTAATATGTTTTATTTTAGTGCTATTCCTAGTAATGGTATTTATGAAATTGATATGTGTGATTCTAATGCAAACAATAGTTCTATGTATGCTATAAGCAACAAAAGGGCCAAATCTAATTTGGACTCTACATTGTTATGGCATTGTCGCCTTGGCCACATAAGCAGAAAGCGCATTAAGCAATTACTATCTGATGGATTGCTTAAGTCAAACGATGATGACTCCTTTGACAAGTGTGTTTCATGTTTATCTGGAAAGATGGCACGTAAACCTTATTCACATCAAGTGAAGAGGGCTAAAGATCTTCTTGGACTAATCCACACCAATGTATGTGGTCCATTCCACACCGATGTATGTGGTCCATTTAGAACCGTGTCAAGACAAGGTGCAAGTTACTTCGTCACTTTCACTGACGACTTTAGTCTTTATGGTTATGTTTACTTGCTAAAGCATAAACATGAAGTGTTTGAAACATTTAAGGTTTTTCAAAATGAAGTAAAAAATCAAATCGGTAAAACCATAAAGGCACTACGTTCGGATCGTGAAGGTGAATTTATGAGTTATGAATTTCTGGAGCATCTTAAGGAACATGGAATAGTTTCCCAAAGAACTCCTCCATATACACCACAACATAATGGTGTTTCTGAGAGGAGAAATAGAACCCTACTAGATATGGTTCATTCCATGATGGCCCAAACAACTCTTCTTAAATCCTTTTGGGATTATGCTCTTGAGTCTGCTGCTCGCATACTCAATATGGTTCCAACTAAGAATGTTGAAAAGACTCCATACAAAGTATGGTATGGGCAAGCCCCTAAGTTGTCTTACTTAAAGGTCTGGGGATGTGAGGCTCTTGTTAAGCGTGACACGCTTATCAAACCGGACAAACTAGAGCCCCGATCTGTTAAGTGTATATTTGTAGGTTACCCAAAGGAAACGATGGGTTACTCCTTCTACTACCCACCCGAGAACAAAGTATTTGTTACTCGTAATGCTGAATTCTTAGAGAGCAATCTTATGAATCAAGAAGCAAGTGGGAGTATAGAGGATCTTGAAGTAATTCAAGATGAAGATATACATCCTTCTGAAAACACTAGCAATCATGAAGAGGATGATCAAGAAATTGATGAACCTATAAGTGATATAGCTCCCATTTGAAAGTCTACGAGGACTAGGCGTGCTCCTGACCGTATGTGTTTATACATTGACGCTGAGGAACATGAGTTAGGGGATCATAATGAACCCACTAACTACAAAGCTGCATTGGCAGATCCTGAATCTGAAAAATGGCTGGATGCTATGAATGTGGAGATGCAATCCATGAAAGACAATGATGTCTGGATCTTAGTTGACCTTCCCCCTAACGCTAGAACCGTTAGTGGCAAGTGGTTGTACAAGAAGAAGACCGACATGGATGGCAATGTACACACCTTTAAAGCTCGATATGTAGCGAGGGGCTTCACTCAAACCTTCGGGGTTGATTATGAAGAGACCTTCTCTCCTGTTGCGGATATCAAAGCTATAAGGATTCTATTAGCCATAGCCGCGTTCTATGACTATGAGATTTGGCAAATGGATGTTAAAACCGCCTTCCTCAATGGACTGCTTTACGAAGAAGTCTATATGAAGCAACCTGAGGGTTTTGTTGATCCAAAGTATCCAAACCGTGTATGCAAGCTTCAAAGATCCATTTATGGACTTAAGCAAGCATCAAGGCAATGGAACAAAAGGTTTGATGATGAAATCAAGAAATTTGGTTTCAATCAAAATCCTGATGAGCCATGTGTATATATCAAAGCTAGTGGGAGTAGCGTAGTGTTTCTTGTCCTATATGTCGATGACATATTGTTGATGGGAAAAGACATTCCAATGTTGCAAAGTGTAAAAGCTTACCTTGGAAGGTGTTTTTCCATGAAGGATTTGGGAGATGCTGTGTATATTCTTGGAATCAAGATCATACATGATAGACCTAGACGGTTAATTGGTTTATGTCAAAGTGCTTACATAGATAAGATTATGAAGAAGTATAACATGGACAATTCCAAACGTGGCTTTGTTCCCATGCAAACTAAATCAAAATTATCTAAGACTCAAGGAGCATCAACACCTGATGAGGTGAGACGCATGCAAAGAGCTCCTTATGCTTCGGCAATAGGATCAATCATGTATGCTGTTAGATGTACGAGACCTAATGTTGCATTCTCTCAGAACATGACTAGCCGATTTCAGCAAAATCATGATGATTCTCACTGGACTGCTGTTAAGAACATTATGAGGTATCTTAGGCATACCAAAGACATGTTTCTTGTTTATGGAGGAGATATTAAAAGAGAGCTCAGGGTTGCTTGCTACATTGATGCTGGATATCTTACGGATGCTGATGACACGAAGTCTCAGACGGGATATGTTTTCATGTTGAATGAAGGTGTTGTAAGCTGGAAAAGCGCAAAGCAGACCATCCATGCAAACTCATCTACAGAGGCTGAGTATATAGCCGCTTCGGAGGCTGCTAAAGAGGCAGTTTGGATTAGGAAGTTTATTTCTGGGCTTGGTGTTGTTCCCACAAATAATGAACCTATGACGATGTATTGTGACAATACCGGAGCCATTACTATAGCTAATGAACCAGGAATCACTAAAGGTGCGAAACATTATCGTTCCAAAGTTCACTACCTCAAAGAAGTGATTGAAATGGGTGATGTTATTCTAGAGAAAGTTCACACAGACGACAATTTAGCTGACCCCTTCACAAAGGCGTTAGACCTCAAAAAGCATTCCATGTTAACTCACGGAATTGGTTTGCTTCCAGCTAATAGTCTCATGTAATCTGTGTTATCGTAGTATTTGGATAATTTGGGATTGTAAGACAATTTATCATTTTCTGATGAATAAAGATATTTGATGTTTGTTATCTTCATATAATTGTTGTTGCCCTATGTTTGTATGTTTAAATCCTTGAATATTTAATTATTCTAAACATGTCCATTGTCGATTAACCAATATGGGAATATTGTATACATTAAGACAAATATGAGTGTTGGTAATATACTGGTATATATGGTGGACGGTTTCCAACCAAACTCATATGTGATTCACTGATATCAATATTGGACACTCCGAACTTTCGAATGGTTACTTTTGGATCCGTTGTCATGAGTAAATTCGAATACATAAATGGTGAGGATTAGGTCATCCTTAGGCTTGAGATGCAAACAAGTTGTGCATGTGTGGATATCGCTTCTTGATTTTATGTCCAACGCTAGTTCAGAAGATCTAGCTATAACGGCTCTAATTGGAAGTGTTGTAAAGCAGCATCCACAGACACTTGCAGTCAATATAGAATTCGTTCCTCCACTCTGATATAGTGCAGTGAAGTACCCTGGATCCCCTCCAGAATTAATTAGGTAATTGTATGGCCGTACCCAAAATGTAATCAAGATGATGCTTGTTACAAATTGGACTATCTAAATTAATTTGTAAACGAGGAATTAAAGTTAAACTATATGGAATGATTTAGGATCCATATCCATGGTTTGACAGGTACATTGAAACGAAGGGATGATTATCAGCAAGCTCAAATAATCGTACACCATTACTAGCTTTTAAGATCTTATTCTTGAAACTATTTAACTCAACATTTTCCGGTTATAATGAAGTGTTGCTAGATGCTTCATTATGGACGCTGTATGTCTAAACTCTCACAAGTGGGAGCTGTTGAGATATGCGATCGTTTAGCCATCGGTAAATGCGTGAGCCTATCGGGGGCACACACTCAATACGGAGAACACACATTTATTTACGTTTTATTATTTATAATTAAACGTTTAATAAAAACTTCACATTTTATTTATTTAACGGTGGTTAAATTAATTAACGGGTTTTAGTTAATTTAATGCGAGTGCGTTATTTAAATTAAGGAAGGAAATCGACTTCTAGAACCCTCTGGTGCCCTATAGGCGGCCGAATTCCATAGGGGGTCTAGAAGGATCTTTGGTTTGTTAATTAAGTAATTAGTTACTTAATTTAGGTGTTGGGTTGGGCCTTAATAATTTTGAGGAGGTGCTAGGATGTGTATAAATACAATCCCATACCCCTCACAAAATTTGGTCTCTCCCTCTTCCTTTGTTTCGTCCGATCACAACACCCCCAACACCCAAAACCGAACAAACTTTTTCCTTTAACCTAAAATCACACATAAAGGTTTAACCTTTATAAGATCGATCCTTCTTGGTGGTTTTCTTATAAAGATTTAAGCTTTATAACTAAACCCTAGATCTCATAATCTAGGTTTTAGTATTCCCATGTGGTCCGATTTATTGTAAACCCTAATTAGGGTTTATTGGTGATTTTTCCAAGTATCTTGTAACGTCTACAAAACCGGATCCTTACGCAATCCCATTAGGGTTTTGGATCTTAGGGTTTTAAGTTGCAAGATCTATCGAAGTGAAGTTACCACTAGCATCATGGCGTGTTCGTTTGACGTGTCGTGTGAGCAAACGTTAGAGGATGATTACTTTACAGTTATAGCTTCAAGATCAAGATTATTAATTGATTTATTCAATTTTAAAAGGTAGGTTTTATTATTGTTTTTATTATGTGTTAATCATGATTGTTATACTAGATCCATTCCGCTGCGTATTCGTAGTTAATGGTTTAACTAGTTCTAAATCCCAACAAGTTCGCCCATGATTGTACTGTATGTGAACCAAAATATTTCCGTAGGTTAGATTTAGAAAAATCATTCATTCTACAATTGGATCTTCATTTTGTGTAATTCTCTTATGTTTTGTTTATTTGCTTATGTTTTAGGTTAATGTATAAAAATGTATAATCATACAATCAACTTACCATAGCCATTTCACCTTTCGGACACCTGCTTAGTTTTCAAAATATAATCAACTTTAGTTTAGAAAGCTTCTGGACCCACCATGTTATTTGGTACATGTGAATAATTTTTACCACACATATTGTGGTGGTGTCTAGTAAAATAGAAAGGACAAGTAACATGCAAAAACAGAATTGAGAAAGGGTAACATGTGAAAAAAAGAAAGGACCGGCTATAATTGAGAAAGGACATAGATGCACCATAATTGAGTTGGAAGGACAAGAGTGTTTGGATCGTTGGTTCACAATTGTTGGGTAGGGGCAGAATCCAGTCGGGTTGGTCGGGTTCAGGTTATTCGGGTTGAGTTAAATTGAGTTGAGGGTAAAAATAGTTTACCTGAACCCAACCCGAGTTCAACTCGGATTAGTCGGGTTCGGATCTAGTCGGGTTGGGTCTAGTTGGGTCGGGTGTATTCGGGTTCGGATCAATCTTAATACGGGTAAAATTTAAAAAAAACATTTTTTAATATTTTAAAAAGAAATTAAATAAAATTTATTTATAAAATAAAAAAAGATCTTATTCGAGTCAATCGGGTTAACCCGAACCCGAATTAGGTATAATATATTTACCCGATGTCAGACCCGATTTCGAATTCGAGTTAATCGGGTTGACCCGATTAACCCGAATTCAAAATTGAACCCGACTAACCTAACCCAAATATGCTCGGGTCAGAGTCGGTCGGACGGGTCAGATTTATTGACATCCTAGTCGGGGGCACACACATAGTATTGTTTAGTGCTCGTTTATGTGTTTATGTTCTTGACTAGAGGTTAGCAAAGTTGGTTCGTAGGCATCCCACACCACTTAACCAAAATATTGGATACTTGATAATCGTTAGTCCGAGACTTGTTGCTTATTAACTTTTCCATCTTTAAAATTGGGTTAAATCCATATATTAGCAACGTACTTTTACAATTTTACACATCTAGGTAACCAAAGCATTTTATTACTAATCTAGTAAACTAACTTTTAAATTTGTTTTATTATTAAAAATGTAATGACCTGCTACCTAGTAGATAGGTAAAATTTGCTTATGTGGCATTTTTATTTATTTGAACGCTTATATGGCATATTTAATTGTCAAGTGTCATCACCATTCATCAACATCCGACCATCATCAAGATCCAGCATCCACCATCTTTTTGGAAAAATGAATTTCAAAGATCTTTATTTACCCGACGAGCTCAAATCTGATATCAAACTGTTCAACATTTGTTTTCTGGTGAAGTAAATGCGGAATCAATATAAGGCAATCCATTAAAAATCCCTAGTTTAATAAGCAATTCCCAGCGGGTACTCTTGAGAAGATGTCGAACATGATGCTTGAAGGTATTCGATCCATGATGGACCTGTTTGATTAAAAAAACTATGATTAGAGTGCTACGTATTAAACAGTACAATTCAATTCGTATTTAAACAGGAAAGCAGGCTTTGTCAGATCTCATCTGCCAATCCTTACAATCAAACATATTACCATTCTCAACTTCCTGATAATACCATATAATATAATATACAATCAGATTGCATAACTCCTATCACCAAGCTAACACAAAGCTTCCTTTTTCCCATGACGACAATGAACTTTACGATTCCGCAGAACAATCACATAGTATCCTCAAGTACTAACTCATCTTCTCATTCTTTTCCCACTAATACCTCATCATAGAACTCTTCAATCTTCATGTTCAAACTGATTTTTAATACTTTCAAACACCGTTCACCAAACAAAAAAATCTAAAACCCAGAACATACGTCTTTATCAACATCTTAAAGCCCTAATCGAAAACCCAGATCTGCATCAACCCACTACTAAATTTTTTACAAAAAAGACCTACCATCTTATGTTCATCCTAAACCCATCCCCGCTACTGGTCATAGGAAACCACCCATCACCGGTCACTGAAAATCACCACAACGACACCATGTCACCATCGTTCGTTGACAATCACCCTTGTCGTCGGATCTACCAAGCTACCCATCATCTCTTCTCGTCAGATCTATCAGGTTGTATAGGTGTGTTTGATTTAAGTTTTGTTTGTCAAGTGGGTTTAATTATAGTGATTCAATTTGTGTATATTTTTAATGTTAGAGATAATCATCTAAATAGAGTTTGGGAGTTTGAGAGTTTATGACAGATTGAGGACTACAACATCTAAGTAGAGCTTACAAACTTTATGTATTGAGAGTTCATAATATATATGCAGGTGGAAATTTGGTAAAAGAAAGTCCAAGTGAAAAATTATAACTATTTTTTTATTTAGTTGGAAAATTAGCCGGTTATATTACTTATATTTATACAACTTTGCCGGTTATAATGACCATATTAATAATATCTAAATTTCGTTACCTAGATGTGTAAACGATAGAGAGTAGATTGCTAATATATGAACTTAACCCTTTAAAATTCCCAAGTTTTTAAACATTTTTTGTTGTTTAAGTTCTCTTAACTAATGGGATCTAGATCTGACTTGAAATCTAACAAAATAATACTCCGTAGACTGGATCGGACAAAAAGTATCGCATAATTAAAAAAAAAATAACATGTTATCCGCTTAAATTTTTTGAAATGAACAAATGTTACTGTTTTTGTTTTACCTATAAAAATTCGTAATCATGATAATTTGAGATGGTAAAAAAGTTAAATCAAAATAAACTCGCTATAAATAAAAAAAATTAAAAGTTAAAAGTTAAAAGTTAAATTTTTTATTGAAATGGATATTGAATTAAAGAACACAAAATTTTAAAAAATACGGTGAATTTAAATCACTAAAATAATAAATAAATACAATAATATTTCAATTTGAAATTAAAAATGTTACTACGTATTTTAAAAAGTTTTTACAAAAGTTTGTTGAAAAAATTGTTATTAAAAGTTATTCGTAAATAATGTGAGGAAAATATCTAACAACTAAAAGTAAAAAGTTTAAAAATTCAACACTCTAAAAGTTTTCTTTTTTAAAAAGGTTAATAACTGAAAATGTCACTAATAACAAAGTCAAAATTTATCACCTCGTCACAACTCACGTAAACAAAATCCCCATTTGTTTGTTGCACTTCTCAAACCTACCAAACACGTTTTTTTTTTCACAGTATGACAGTACATAGCTGATGATTTCAAATAGGGTGGAAATCGGGTCGGGTCGGTTGGGTTCGGGTTATTCAGGTTTAGATCAAATTCGGGTTGAATGTAAAAATAATTACTCGAATTCGATTTAAGATAAACTCGGGTTAATCCGGTTCGGGTTTGATCAAGTCGGGTCTATTCAGGTCGGGTCTATTCGGATTCGGGTCAACTCGAGTATGGATAAAATATAAAAAAAACTTTTTTTTTATATTTTTTAAATGAAAATTAAATAAATTTATATAAAATAAAAAATAAAAAAAAAATCTTATTCGGTTCAATCGGGTTAACCGAACCCGAATTAGGTATAATTTTTTTTACCCGATGTCTGACACGATTTTGAATTCAAGTTAGTCGGATTAACTCGATTAACATGAATTAAAATTTTAACCCGACTAACCTGGCTCGAATATCCTCGGGTCGTGTCAGAAAAATTGACACCACTACTTTCAAACACAAAATAGCTACCTAACTCTTGTGTCATAAAAGGTACAATAATTCTTTTGTTTTTTAACATCGAGATACAATAATATAGACTATAGAGTACTACAATCTTTTCAAAGAAAAGGTACAATAATTCTTTTTTTTTAACATCGAGGTACAATAATATGTACTACAATCTTTAAAGGAAAAGGTATAATAATTCAATTGCGATGGAAGGAAGGGTAAATACCGATGTTTTCAAACTCGGGTCGACTCTTGACCGAGTCAACCGATTGATTTGTTTTGGTTGAAAAAACGGGTTGTTTTGATTGGATTTTCTATTCTCGAAATCCGGTTAGACCTACCGAGTTTAGAGTGACTCAGGTTAACTCGTTTCTCGAGACCCGACTGAGTTTTAATTATTTCGAGTTTTTTTAATTTAAAAATATGGAAATTTTATGTAATTTACGATATAATTTTATTTATACAAATATTAGCTGATAAATAATTTATATTTTTAATATACGGAAGTTGTTATTATTGTTTTTATATAAATGGGTTTCAAAACATTGGTAAATACCACTTCTACCTAACTTCTCTTATCCTACTTATAAAATACTACTGTTAAGACTTCACTACCTCTACCCATCATCTCACCGGTGAAGGTTTGTTGTTTTTTCTTTATAAATTTTTTTAAGATGTATATGCATTTTGTGCAGATCTGGCTCTTTTCTAACAGATCTAACTGTTTTCTTTTTCAGGTTTCGTTGCTGGAATGTTGTTGATCAAACTTGAAAAAATTGGTTTTGTTGATGTTTTCTTAACAACGGAGATGACGTTTCGTACATGTTTCTACACCTTGATTCTTCTGTTTAAAACACTCACCAGGTATTATAACTTTCTTCTCTTTTTTAATAATTAAACAAATGACTTAATTGACAGAAACACACAAAACCCTAATTAAGACAATTCAGCATCATAATTGGGGTTAATTTATTAAGTCATAAGAGTTTTGTTTGTTTGTGACCTAATAAAGTAAGACGTCTGAAAATATTAATTAAGTAATAAAACTGAGGCTGTCTGCATTAAGTCTCGTCTATTAATTAAACATGACTTAAATTAAGCTTAAGATGTTGTTATCATGAATCTAAACTAGTATAGTGTTTAATTCTAGAAATGAAGGATGACTCTTTTCGTGGTGTGCATTTTAATGAGTAAGTTTTTTATTAAATAATTTTGAGATATTTGTATAATCTTATTTATATAGGCTCCCTCTATCATTACCAAACAAACTGATAAATTGTTATGTCTTCATACTAGAATTAACGGACTCCTTGATGGAACCGCGGTTGGTGCCAATCATATATATATAGGAGGAGGAGCAGTTCTATGTTTTAAAGGTAAGTAAAAGTTGTTTACGAGTATTCAGAATATATTTCTAGTGTAAACACTACTAGTGTAATTAAGTAACTTTGACCAACTTGTACCGAATAACAGTTTCGAATAAAGAGGTGGACTTGCCCGACGAGGATCTTGGGCGCGTTGTTTTAGAGGAAGCGGCGCTTGTAGTTAAAGGAGCAAGTGTTCAACTCGATGACACAAACATGGAAAATTTGAATCAGTGGATGAAGTCATCAGACATGGAGGATGTCAGAAAGGTACATATATAACCCTTAGTTTAGATCCAAATATGTTTGTTAGTTTTTTTTTATTAAAGGTAATAATATGGGGTTTATTATTTGCAGGAATGGAAGTTACGGAACAAGAACAGAGGACTGTGTAGAACCTTTCGAGATGCGATTGTCAAGTATGTTGGTACTGTGTAAGAAGGTTGTCTGATATACGAGGCTTTTGTGGACAATGACCCAGTGATGGATGTGGCTGGAGCCATGTAAGTTGTATGCAATTCTTTACTAATGGTAGTTGTGATATATGATATCCTTTGATTGTTTGAATTTTTATTCCAGGTGGGCAATTTATTATGTGTTCATCAACAAAACAACGAAGCATGCTGTGGGGGTTGCAATCACAATGAGAGACTCGAGCAAGCCAGGAGACGGGGCTCCAAATCCGGATGATGGATGCGAATACGAGCACCAGCCAAGTGATGATGAGGAGGACGAGACAGGCCATTAACAAACAAACTGATAAACTGTTATGTCTTCATACTAGACTTAACCGTTTCCTTGATGGAAGCTCGGTTGGTGATATTAGGAGGAGGAGTTTAGTGTTTCAAAGGTAAGTAAAAGTTGTTTACAAGTATTAAGAATATATTTGTACTGGAAACACTACTAGTGTAATTAAGTAACTTTGACCAACTTGTACCGAATAACAGTTTCGAAAACAGAGGTGGACTTGCCCAACGAGGATCTTGTGAGCCTTGGTTTAGAGCAAGTACATCCGGGCATAACGGAAGCATAACGGAAGCTGGTGGTGTGGCTTTTCATACCAGAACAATGAAAAATATTAAAGTGATGACAACATGAGTTCGACTACGATGACACGTAAAACAATGTAAGGCAAGGTGGTGTGACTTTTTCTCCCATGCCTAGTTCGGACAATGGCTACGATCATGAGGAGGTCCCGAGTGACGACGAAGAGGACCAAACTGGACACCGGTACAAGAATGAGAATGTAGCGAGTGAGGACTAAGACTGACCGGATGTATTATTTACATGAAATGGACTCGATACGAATTATCTGTACTTAGTATTTTCTTAAGTAAGAAATTAGGACTATCTTTATTTTTGACAAGTTATTGCGACCTTTAGTTTTCGACTTAATAAAAAACAATCTATCAAAATTGAACTTTCAGTATCTCCTATATAATACATGAAACTGGCTTCATAAGTTTATGACTAAGCTAATAACGTATAAAACAGGAAACTAACATGCAACAAAACAATCTGAACAAGGATCCTGCAAGGGAGAAAACGCAGAAATTCACTAAAGTATACAAGACATAGAAAGATCTATCAAGTTCCCCTTCTTTACCTAAACTAAACTTCCCCCGCGCCCATTCAGCGGCCCAGTGCCACACTTCCAGAATCAATCAGAGCCATGATTTGCTCTCTGGCATTTGGTGTGTCGATCTCGATGTGTGCACGGGCAAAAATATCCGCTTGTCTCTTAAGAGAGATCTCTTTCATTTTGCTAGCTTTTAACTGATCGAGTCTTTAAACTTCCACCTCAGCCTTGGAAACAAAACAAGAGATCAATTACTGCATTTCAAGTCAATATAAAGGTTGAAGATTTGAATTTAGTTATGGTAAGAATGTTCTATAACAATGACATGTTTCGGTTTGAACTTATTATGACCCATTTTCAGATGTTGCAATCTTATACAAAACAAAATTTAGGTACCTGTTCAATTAGATCGAGAGCAAGGGCTCATGGGTCAGTCACTTCATCAACTGAAGCTTGAAGCTGATATATTACATGTAACATGATCAATCAAGCTTCTCTCATCTTCAGGCGTATCCATCAAATTCCAAAGATCTGTGGTGAAAAAGATATTAGATGTTTGGGGTGCATTCTCAGAGAGTATAAAAAAGGTTATGCTCATTTTCGGATTATTCTGAACCCCTTACATAACAAGAATTTGAGTTATAAGATGCCACTTTCAAGTAAGGTTTAATTATGGAAGATAAAATTTAATGCGGCTGTGCAACGGTGGTCAATGATCGTAGTAACTAAACCAACTAACTTTCAACTTCTTTAATTATCAGATTAGACCAATCAACCGTTGCATGAGCCGTTTAATTGTGTTCTTAGAATCAATAATTAGATGTGCTGGTTTTTACCTTTTGTAGCCGTTGCTTCTTAGCTTCGGCCAAAGCTAAGACAGTGATTGTACTATAAAAATCAATCCCAAGAACTCTACATATGTCATGTACGATACTGACAAGTTCTAGAACCTTATTCAACCTCGGCTCTGTAAAACAAAGTTTAATATTAGTCATCACACATAGTAAGACTTGACAAAATGAGTGGGTTGTTATTGCATCCAGTAGCATAAATCGACCCATTTATAAGTGAACGCGAGAAAATTAGTTTACAGATGATGCCGAGTTTCCAAATACACGGCATCAACATCATGATACAGTAACTACTCTGACTAACACCATTTCACACAACAAGTCCGTGTTACTAAATCCTAAAAACAGTAACTCATCAAGTAATAATAAACTGATTGCACTAAGTTTTAACCATTAAACGAAAACTGTACTCAGCAGCTAATTATATCACCAAACGTAACATGTCATCAGCAATGTTAATTTCCAATAGGATTAAAGGCTATTTGAACATGATTGTTTCCGATAATCAATGTGCCTTCATTCCTTCTAGACAAATTAGTGGCAATATCCTTTTATCTCAAGAGCTGATGAGATATTATCACAGAAAGAAATCAAGTCCTGGAGTTGCATTCATAATCGGCATCCAAAAGGCCTATGTTACTGTTGAATGGGGTTTTCTACGGCAGTGTTTGGTTTTATTTGGATTTCATGAGTGCATCATTGGAGGTGCGACAAATTAAAACTGACTCACCTTTGTTTGCGGATGATCTTCTCCTTTTCTGTCATGCCGACACTAATTCTGTCTCGATCCTTAAAGACGCTTTGCAAGAACTTAGTGGCGTGTCTGGTTTGATGGCTAGTATGGAGAAGAGCACTGTGTTTTATGGTAACGTTAAGCCACATGTTGTTGATGCTATATCTGGTCTAATGCCTTTTGCACTTGGTGAGCTTTCTGTTAGATACTTGGGTGTCCCTCTTTTATCTACAAGGCTTTCCTCTAAACATTGTTCTAGCTTAGTAGAGATCGAAAAGGTTGGGGCAAAGCCACACACGATTGCTAAGCGCCAGCTGACCGTGTCTGCTTCCGTAACTCCTCATCATCATTTTTCATACTGGTCCCAACCACTTCCTTAACTTATATCCAAACAATCATAGGGAACATCAGTTTTCAAACCCGGCCTCACTCCCAATTGACTATCCACAATTCCAAACTCGGGGTCCTGCATCAGCTCCTCACACTCCAGTTCCTCCCATGTAGACATCAACGGTAAAGTAACCTCGCACCACGGATTAACCTCAAGAACCTTAATCCTTTTGAACATGAACATCAAACTTATAACTTTCTGGAAAAGAAGGTGGTGGTTGTTGTTGTGGTGAAGATGGTTCTGATTCGCTATCGGATTGTTATTCTGAGATTGTGTAATCTTCTTCATCAAAGGGGTTGTGGATTCTGTTGGGTAAGCATCATCGTTGAATGGGCCAGAATCATCAAGACGATACTGGATGAAGGATTCAGGAAGCTCGTGAATTATGTATGGTTTTTATAGTTGAGGATTTGAATCTCGGGTACCATTATTGTATCTGACATCTGTTTACTTCGTCTTCCTTCATTGCTTCAATGAAATGATTTCGGACCTAAAGATTTTGGTTGTAGAATTGTTTGATCAAATCTGCCATTAAAATTTGAAGTTGTCAGAGACAGCTAATGGGAACGACTTTAAGCCTAATGATGCACATTAGCCATCAGTATATTCAAAGTGATACGATGCGACCCTTTTTGGTTAATTTAGAATGCATATAATTTTAACAAGTTACGAGTAGTTTCAAGTGTAGAAAGATTAAAAGATGGAACTGTAACAAATGCTTAAATGTCTTGCTCTACGCCATTAAATGCTCTAATAGCAAAAGTGTACTGATTCCGAAAGACATACCTATATGTACAGGTTGAAAAGTTAACTAGTTTGGGTCAAATGTGCTAGTTGAAAAAAAGTTAGCGGGTTTGGGTCAATGTATTAGTGAACACTGAACACCAGTGTAACGATCTCAACCACACCCATAAAGACAGAGCCAAGTGTACTGATTCAGACAGACAGAGCAAAATGTAGGAGGGAAAAGTTAATTTTTTCACACCATTATCAGACAGGATGAATTTTGGCTGGTACAACCTTACAAGCAGGGGCGGACGCATGTAGAGAACATGGGGTGCAACTGCCCCCCATGATTTCCTAAATATTCAAACTGTGTAAGGTTAATTTGTGTACTTTAACTTATGTGCCCTCCGTTAGAAATTGAAAGTGCCCTCCATTGAAAGTTAGTTGAAGAAAAAGAAGAGAAATTGTTTGATGATGAAGATGACAGAGTTTAATATATACTGACAAAGAAGATAATAAGTTAAAACAAAAGGACAAAGTGTGTTACAGTGTTTAGAGAGGAGGGTGTGGTGACGAGGGCTGCCTCGTCGTGCCTCGCCGAGGTGCGTCGCCACACCCACCCCCTATTCGCCGAGGAGATTTCGCAATTGCGAAATGTTGACGACGAGGCCACATGGTCAAATATATCCGCTGGCTATGATTTCTAGCCGTTATGTTTGAATATATATATTTTTTTATTCTTAATCTTTATATAAACTCTCCCCCATTTAACAATTTTAACAATCATATTTATTCTCTAAAATCAAAAAAATACTACTAGAATAGCTTGTTCGGCTCCACACACTTATGATCAAATCAAAATATTAGTTGCTAAACTAATTAAGGAAGACAACATTCGACAGAAAGCAATTATGGATTTAGCCCTCAAATTTGAAAGTGCATCCTCTTCAAAATTTGAACTGCAGGAGGCATGTGAAAATTGCAAGGATATTCCAAAAGAGTGGCGTGATCAGATAATCGAATTTTTGAAAAAAGAATCGAACAAAGACGATGAAATACATGATGCTTTGGTTGAAGAAGGCGTTAAAATCGAAAAACAGAAGGATTCTAAAAAATTGGAATAAAGAATTTTATTTCGGTATTCTAGTTCTAATTTAAATAATGTTATTTTAATTTCAGTAATGTTATTTTATTTTCTATGTTGTAATAATAATTTCAGTAATGAATTTTCCAACGACTATGTTTAAATTTGAATTTTCCAATGGCTATATTTAACATGGGTTCCAACGGCTATATTTTCACTATAAATACTACTTCCATTTAGTTTTTTTTTCTCACACAAAACCATACTCTAAAACATGTCTCAAGGAAACACTTCTGCAAACAAGAAACAGAACAAACGAAATGCGACTCGAAACAACCCATCGACACCGGAAAAGGTACCAAAGACAATCCCTCCACAACCTTACCCTCCACAACCTTACCCAAACACGATGGGTGAATCATCCGTTCCTACTATTCATCAACCAGAGAGCCCTGTTCCTGTTGAAGAATACTAGGTACCTGCTGAGTTCCGTCTTACTAAGGAACAAGAATATCAACTACTTAATGATGTAGAAGCATTACGTGAAGCATTAGCAAAAGAAGAACGGGAGAAACAAGAGTTGACGAAGCAGATCAAGCGGGAAAAGACGCGTGAATTCATCAAGAGATCGACGGGGTATTTCATCGGAATCTGATTCGGATCCCGAAACCGATTAAATTCCGTCGAACCGTACCGTATCGTATCGTATCGTTTTTAATTTTATTCCGTATTTGTAATTTTTATTTCCGTATTTGTAATGTTTTATTTAAGTGAAATAAATTTTAGTTTGCGTGAAAAAGAAAAAAAGAAAAATAAAAGATAGTGGTGGGCCCAAATGAAGAGGGGTTGTGTGTGTTGTGACTTGTGAGTGAAGGGGTATTTTGGTTAGTTGTGTTGGTGTGATGTGGCGCTGAGTTGGCAGGTGACTGGGCAAAATTTTGAGGGGTGCCTTAGTCATGACACCCTCCTCTCTTAGGAATATGTGAAACATTGACTAAACATTTATTCATTTTATTATTTCTTTAAAAAAATGTACTTTTTATTTCTTTAACCTTTTTTTTAGCAATTTTTTCTTTTAAGTTTAGGCTGTTTTTCCCTTTGCCAAATAATAGCTTCCCGAAAATTGTTTAGTTGTTTCTTTTACAATCATTTTGTTTCTGGATTTAGTAGGTGTTCTAATAGCTTATTCCAAGAGATTATAGCCTCCATACGTTTTCCAAAAGTACATAAGCAGTTTCAGTGATTGGATAACGAAAATGTGCATAAATCATATATAAAACCGGAAAGGGAACAGCTTGAGTCCTTGCTAATCTGCTTATTCAGGGTAAATCGAGCAGTTTTCTAGTAAATAGTGCTTAATTAAGAAAAAATCAAAATTACTTGTTTACCCTCCTCGACCAGAGGCGGAGGATAGTAAGGGCAGGAAGGGGTACCCCCCCTAATATTTTGGGTCACAGTTAGCGAAATAAGACGGGCAAGCTCCGCCACTGTCCTCGACTAAAACATATTCTATCAAATTAATTACGCTTCTTATAAGCTGACCTATAACTTAAGTTGCTGCTTATATTAAGGAGGTGTTTGTTTAGGCGTATATTGGAGGCTTATTGCCTATTTGGTTTTGGGCTTCATTTATTGTGGCTTATTTTGAAACTTTTCGGGGCTTATCATAAAGTAAGCGACAAAAAGAGAGCTTATGAAACACAAGCCTAAAACCAGAAAAGCTATAAGCTATAAGTAAAAACAAAGACACAGTTAAATAAGAAGTGATAGAAATCCTAAACAGGCCTTAATTGTAGGTAATACTAGTTGGGGAATTTCATCAAACACTTGGTGTGCATAACAATAAAGATGAGTAATAATCTAACACTGGTTAATAATAAAGTTTGTTTTTAGGCTAATAATAATAATAATGAAACAATGGAATACCTGAGACTGATTTTAACAACCAAGATTAATAGTTATTAGTGTGTGTTCTAGATAGCTTGAGACGCGTCATGGCCGTATGGGCAAGACTCACGCCATTAGAAGCCATACGAATCGTAACATTTTTAAAGCGTAACAAAATCGAAAATATACATAAATTCATATATTTATACCATATTATAAAAATGGCGAGGTCACATAAAAGCGTACTACATAAAAAAATAAAGTTAAAAAACTATTTTTGAACGTAATTTTTTTTAATTTTATATATAAAATGCGGTTTTTATCGAAAATGAATCTAAAAAAACTCAACGTATCTCGTTTTATGATGACTTATCATGTTTTTAACTTATCGTCTCATTTCAAGTGTTAGGCTCAAGCTTTGTTCTATTGCGTGGTGTAGAGGTCAAGTCTCACGCTTTTGCAAGTCCTGTTAGATATCATCACAATAGAAGACAAATTTTATATAGGGCATGCAACAGCCTTATTATTAGCCCAATTTATTTCATGAGTGGGCTGGACTAAAAGTGTTGGACAGGCTGGACCATGCTCAAGAATGATTTGAATTCATGTTAGAGGAGCAAACCGTATTGTTTTTAGAAAACCGAACCGGTTTCAAAACTGGGTTGACCTCATACCGGTTTTGGCTAAACCGGTTTCGGCAAAGACAAATCTAAACTGGTTGAAACCGATTTACGTTTAAAGTCAAATCGTTTTCTAAAAGAAATTTCAGAGTAATTAATAATGTAACTGATCATGTTAAAAATTTTAGAGTGCGATGCATACATTGATTCGACCAATCTTTAAAATGAAAAATAAACCGGCGTGTAAAACCCGTTTTTGAAACTGGTTTAAACTGGTTCTGAACCGGTCGGCATGCTAAAACACAAACTGGTTTCTAAATCGTCGGTTTTGGTTCGTCTAAAACTGGTTTTCCTAAAACCGGTTTCTCGAACACTGGTTTTTGGTTTTTCAGTCGGTTCGACTCATGAACTGGTATTTTGTGCAAATCTAATTCATGTACCAATGCACTTAAGAAAATAATTTATCTTGAAAAAGAAAAACCAACTTCTATTTAGAAACCCAACTATATGAAAAAACAAACAAACATCATACAACAAAATAATCTATAACAATATAGAAAAATATATAAAAATGATTTATTAGAATGATTAAGATGAATTAGGCCAAAGATGGTCAAAGTAACAATAAGAAAATGGAATAAGGTTCACTTAGTTCTACAAATAGCGCATATCTTGTACAAAACGTCAAAAATTATGGTTAAAAAAATGCCTCAATAAAATAAAATACATGTGTAGATCAGCCTTATCGCAATGCGCCAACTTGTCCGTTCGGGAAAGAATTGCAGAAAACTTGGGAGACCAGACTCAAGCTTAGTATGACTTTCCATCCTCAGACAAACGTTTCACGTCACATTTCACATCTTGTTTCGTATCGTTTGACGTTACCTCCCCTCAGTTATTGCACGCCCACAATATGTTTCCATGTCATGTTTACCCTACTTCCTCATGCCACGTTCACGATATGTTGCACGCATTCTCACTCACCATATGTTCTCATATTTCATGCACCATATCTCCAAGTATCACGTTCACAATTGCTCACGTATCACGTTCACAATTGTTCACGTACTACGTCTCAGTATGTCTCGTACATTAATACTTTGTGTGTGCTATACCAGTAAGTATTTCATGCACCATATGTTCTCATATTTCATGCACCATATCTCCAAGTATCACGTTCACAATTGCTCACGTATCACGTTCACAATTGTTCACGTACTACGTCTCAGTATGTCTCGTACATTAATACTTTGTATGTGCTATACCAGTAAGTATGATACTTAGTAATATATCGTTTCATGTATCTTCTCATGTTATTTCTTATTCTCTTTTCTTTTATAAGTTCAGATATGTTCCTTTTCAGTCACTTCATGTTCCATGTTCGCTTCAGTCACGTCATGTTCCATGTTCTCTACAGTCACGTCACATCACGTCCATGTCTTTCCAGTTTATCGTATCTCTAATTCGAGGACGAATTATTCTTTTTAGAGGGGTAGAGTTGTAAAACCCGCATAAAAAAATCCCTAGAATATTACGTACATGAAATTACGTATAAATTTAAAACTTATGATTTAATTATATACGACACGTATTGAGAACGTTTAATATATTTGTTACGTATATTATTTTAGTACGACAAATAATTACGTATTCTATTATTATTAATATACGACATGTATTTATGAATAATCAGTAAAACCACAAAATACTAATTCATGACATTTAAATCACGCCATTTAAATCACGAGACACAAATAATTAACACGACAAGTCATTACGTATAAAATAATTACTTTTAACACATACAATGATAACTAAGAAAATTTACAAACGTTTAAAACACGAATACGCGTAACGTTTTAGCAAGTCGCGAAATAGAAAAAAAAACAACAAACAAGAATATGGGCTGTTTGGGCGGCCAGATTAGGGGAAGGCAACTTGGGCCGCAGCCCAACAATGTAAAACCAAACCGACCCTTACAAAGAATAAAACGGGGAAGGGGGTGTTATTTTGGGGGTCGGCATAAAATCAAACAAACAGAAACCCTAATACTCCAACAACAGTCGATCGTTTCATTTTTTTTTCTTTTAGGGATCCTGCTGCCCGCTGACCAAAATCACAAGTAGGAACAAGATCGTGTGTCGATCCAAGGAATCAAGGTTTGTTCGTGATTTCGTTTGATAAACAATTTTCGTTTAATTTTCTTCCTTTGTTAAATCGATCCAGGATCCAAGAGTTTAAGATTAGTAAATGTTCAAAGGAATTAAATTAAGGTGGGGGTTTGTTGTTTTTAGCCTACACGCAAACCGAGACCAATTTATGGTCTCGGTAGGGGTTTAATACCACCAGCGGGGTGGATTTTGTTCATTCAGCCGCAAGTCCAAACCCCAACAGGGACGTTTGGTTTATTATCAGTGGGAACCGAGACCTGTTAGGTATCAGTGGTTAATGTTACACAGTCGGTGGGTGGTTTGTACAGGGCAAGGGAAATAGTATTAGAACCAGTGGGTAGTAATTGAACAGCAGCAGCCATAAAACACAAACAGGGGTAAGTAATAAGTAGCAGGGGTAATACAAACAAGGGCATTAGGCCTGGGGTTATAAATCGGACGACACTAGGTACATATGTTGGACGAAACAGAATCAAGATATTGGACAGGTGGGTATATGTTGGACATCACTGAAAACGTATTTTGGACAAAATTGTAAACATATGGGCAACACTGTTTTTAAGTAGTTGTGCTAGTTGTTTTGTTTAAAGTGTGACCGAGACATGGGAGTCTCGGTAGGCTCGGGTACACACGTATATGTTTGAAATCAAGTTAATTTAATTATTAATTGTATGTCATAATTAAATTATTTATGCAACTTAGGTTATATTTTATTAACGGAATTGATCTAAGTATTTGTTTGCGTAATAAAATTAATATCTAGACTTAATTTAGTTACGTAATTATCAAGTTTAAGTAATGTTTTATCAACATATGTTTATTTTATTATTAATTAATAATCCCAAATATAAACCATGCATTTTATTATTAACTAATAATTATTTATTTTAGCATAAGTATTTATTAAGAAAACTTTATTACATGATCATGTGTTATACATTTTATGCTTATTAACAGGTAAGAATACGAATTACACTTATCAGAATACACGATTTAACTAGAAACCGTAAAATAAGTCAAGAACATATAAGAAAATACAAGAACAAGTTAAGTTAACGTCAAGTAATTAATAATTATTAAGTATAAGTTAACCAAGCGACTCATACACGTCCCTCTTTATTATGTAGCATTTATGAAGTATGACCTTCTTCACGTTTTCATCTTCTACGTTATTCTTCATTCGCAGTACTCGACGTGAGGTACGGATATTCCATCCTTAAGTATGGACAACTTCCTTAGCATGTTTGATTAGGTTTTCCCCGTTTGCTATGCCATCTGTTTTCCCTGTAGTCATGTGTCTTAAACACGTCAGTAAATGTTATGTTTATTTTAATTGCCTGAGCTATATACACGCATGCCATGTTTCACCTAGTTACGGAGGTACCGTAACCATAGCACTGGAGGCACCGGTGTTATGACTCTATTGCGATGAGAGTGATTGCTCGCAGCGTCCCTTTACAGTATTTTGGCCTATGTTACTATTATCATGTGGGGAGAATGGGTGCATCCTAGTTTACAAGTTTACATGAATCTCATGGTGAATGTAGTGTGTGCCTTGCATCCTTCACAGGCAGCCCCTCTAATTGCATGACGAGGTCACCCCTCCATGTATTCATGCACGTTGATATATTGCATGACCTATATGATCTCTTTGGCAGTTAAATTACAATTTTTATGATTAAACAACAGACTTTTAGTATTTACATGAACATGATTCTTTTCAGAATGAAACAGTTTAGTACAAGTTACCAAGTTTATTATATGTCACCAGGTTTTCTAGGAGTTACATTATTCTGCTGCATTTCATTCTTATGCTTTCATTTCAGCCTTCACTTATGTTATGATATTCCATGTTATGATATATATCCCGTAGGGAGAATGGGTGCATCCTAGTTTATAAGTTTACATGAATCTCATGGTGAATGTAGTGTGTGCCTTGCATCCTTCACAAGGAGTTGATCCCTCCTACCCAGACCAGTATATTTAAAGGCAACCCCTCTAATTGCATGACGAGGTCACCCCTCCATGTATTCATGCACGTTGATATATTTCATGACCTATATGATCTCTTTGGCAGTTAAATTACAATTTTTAGGATTAAACAACAGACTTTTAGTATTTACATGAACATGATTCTTTTCAGAATGAACCAGTTTAGTGCAAGTTACCAAGTTTATTATATGTCACCAGGTTTTCTAGGACTTACATTATTCCGCTGCATTTCATTCTTATGCTTTCATTTCAGCCTTCACTTATGTTATGATATTCCATGTTATGATATATATCCGCGCACTGAGCGTCTCGCTCAGCCGTTTTCTCTTTTCATGTCCCCAAACGGCAGGTACACAAGGTCAGGAGCATGGAAAGGTTGTGCATAGGATGGGAGCTATATTATGTTTATGTTTCATTTGCATTACTTTTACTTTATGCTTGTTTATGAGTTTATGTTGGGGATCGATGTTTGATTCTGGTTATCCCTTATGGTCATGTAATGTTCTAGGACATTTACCTTATGCTTTGATATTACGCCATGACACTACTACATATAATGTTATTTGGTACGGATTTTAGATGCGGTTACAAAGAAACTGTAGCAAATAATATTATCAGATGCGGTTTGAAAAGAAACCGCAACAAATAAAACTTATTTAGTACGGTTTTTAGTTTTTCAGGTTCATAGGTACGGTTTTTTTTATAAACCGCACTTAATAATACTTTTTTGGTACGGTTAATTTACAAACCGCATCAGATGAGCTATTTTTTGGTGCGGTTTCTTTATACCACACCAAATAAGATTTTCAAACTATACCTTCCCCAGCGGAAACCTGCTTCATCTGTACCCACAAAACACACAGCATAGCTGTGTGTGCTCCCCAATCCCAAACTCATCCATCTCAATTTACTAAAAAAAAACAAATCCAACCACATCACATTAAATACTCATCAACAATTTCTTAAATCTCATAAAAGGCAATAATTATACTTTTTATTTACTTCTACTCATCATAATTTTTATACTTACCTAATATATTTCTAATATATATATAGGTATAATCTTTTTTCATCATGTATCCAACCTAGATTTTCAAATCATTTAGAAAAGTTTGGATCATAAGGTGAGTTTATAATACTTTTGTTGTTTGTAAAAAATGTTTATATTTTTATTATTATTAACTCTATATACTTATGTATATGTAGTTAATTAAAACTTAGACGTGCTTATTTATGTATATATATCATGTGCATCTACAAATTATAAGTAGATCATAATATAAAAATAGTAAATACCCGTCTGAAACTAATCTAATAGAGATTATTTTCGGATTGTCCCCGTTTGATACTGCCTTTTGAATATTTTATCTCATTTAGGATGCGTATAAATTCTAGCGGGTTGACTATTTAATAAAAAAATGGTAAACATTTCTCTTTACTCCTTCGAGTTTGCATTTTGTACGCATACTTGGGGAGTTAAGGGGAAATGCTGCTGATTTTTTTTATTAAATAGTCAACTCGCTAGAACTTATACGCATATGAGATAAAATATTCAAAAGGTGGGTTAGGATTTGCCACACATTACAACATATGTTTCATTCATGCGTGTGTATGATTTATTATGTTGTTTTAAATTTTCAGTTGGAACGAGATTGGATGTACGGAAAGAAATTAATGACCCAGAATTTGTGAATGGAGTGCAGCGTTTTCTTATTGTTGCCGAGTCTGACCGAGTAGCTAAGGGGAAGAGAGATATTTTTTGTCCGTGTTCGCAATGTAAAAATTTTGTACCACATGATGATATTAAAGTGACTGAGTTTCATTTGATCAAATATGGATTTGTTCGTAGCTATACTTGTTGGTCAGATCATGGAGAATCACTAGTTAATAATAGCACATCGAGCCATGTGTCAAATGCTACTGAGAACAGTGAAACTTACATTAATGATAGACATGAAAATTTAAATGATATGTTGCATGATTTAGAGGCTAATGATGGTGATATTAATCAAGAAGATTTACAAAAATTGTTTGAGGGGGCATAGAAACCAGTTTATGATGGTTGTAAGAATTTTTTAGTACTTTCAGCTGTTCTTTAGTTGTTAAACTTAAAAGCAAGTAGTAGTTGGAGTGACAAGCTTCACACTGTTATTGGATTTTATGCACCGTTCTACTTCCCGATAATAATGTGATGCCCCTTTCTACATACGAAGCTAAAAAATGATGTGTCCAATGGGCCTAGAGATTGAAAGAATACATGCATGTCGGAATGATTGTATGTTGTATAGAGATGGCTACAAAAACTTGCATAAGTGTGTTACTTGCGGAACATCAAGGTATAAAAAAGAACCGGAATCGGATGAAATTGATGATGATGTGACAAAAAATGGACCCCCGGCTAAGCTATTGTGGTATTTTCCAATCATACCGAGACTGAAACGATTATTTGAAACAAGAAAGAGTCAAAGTTTTTGCGTTGGCATTTCGATCAACGTAAAGATGATGGAAAATTAAGGCATGTGGCGGACTCCCCTCAATGGAGAAAGATTAATAACAAATATCCAGAATTCGCTACAGAGATCATAAATATTCAATTTGGACTAAACTCAAACGGAATCAACCCATTCGGAAACATGAGAAGTCGTTACAGTACTTGGTCGGTTCTTTTATGTATGTACAATCTTCCACCGTGGTTATGCATGAAGCGTAAGTACATCATGATGTCACTGCTAATCTCCGGTCCAAAATAACCTGGTAATGACATTGATGTGTATTTGTCTCCTTTGATTAACGATATGAAAACTTTGTGCAAACCGGGTATAGAAATGTATGATGCCTATATGAAGGATAATTTTCTTTTGCATGCCTTGATTTTTTGCACCATAAATGATTTTCTGGCATACGGAAATTTGTCAGGGTACACCATGAAGGGTAAGCAGGCATGCCCGATTTGTGAAGATGAGACATCCTCAATGTGGTTACACAATTGCAAAAAAACCGTGTTTATGGGCCATCGAAGATCGCTTCCACGTAATCACCCGTACCGTGATATGAGTTCGGAGTTTAACGGGACCACAGAGTATGGACGAGTAAGGACACGATTAAGTGGGGATATTGCTCTTTCACGAGTTTCTAATCTAAACACTGTGTTTGGAAAAGGACGTCAAATTGAACCAGGGACGTGGAAGAGAAGGTCAACTTTTTGGGACTTAGAATATTAGAAGGATTTGGAAGTACGTCATTGTATTGACCCTATGCACATCGAAAAGAACATATTTGACACCTTGTTAGAGTTCTTGTTGAATATTGACGAGAAAACTAAAGACGGTATTAATGCTCGAAAAGATATGGTAGCAATGGGAATCAGGTTAGAGCTCGCCCCCGTTGAGAATGAGAAAAAACGTACCTATTTGCCACCAGCCTGTTATACCATGTCGAAAGCAGAAAAAACCCAATTTTCTAAATGTTTGCATGATATTAAGGTTCCATCTGGGTATTCAGCGAACATTAGGAGCTTGGTATCCATGAAAGACCTTAAACTACAAGGAATGAAATCACATGATTGTCATGTTTTAATGGCACATATGATTCCTATCGCAATTCAAGGTTTGTTACCAAAGCCTGTCCGGCATACAATCACAAAGCTTTGTTTGTTTTTTTAACATGATTCACTCAAAAGTTATTGATCCCGAAGTTTTGGATTCATGGCAATGAGATATTATCATTACTTTATGTCAACTTGAGATGTACTTCCCACCGTCCTTTTTCGATGTCATGGTTCACTTAATATCTCACATCGTTAGTGAAATTAAGGCTTTGGGTCCTATATTTTTACATTACATGTACCCTTTTGAGAGATATATGGGTGTTGTAAAGGGGTATGTAAGGAACCGGGCTCGACCCGAGGGTAGTATTGTCGAAGGTTATGCTTCCGCGGAAGTCATTGACTTTTATACAAACTATTTGGAAGGTATCAAAGGTATTGGCGTTCCTCGAAGTCGTCATGTGGGCAAACTTCATGGAGTCGGTACATCTGTCTCGAATTATTCTAACCCAAAACATAATCTTTTCGAGATTGCACATTTTGTAGTCCTTGAACATATGACATGTGTTGCTCCTTACATTCAAGAGCATATGGAGATGTTACGGGCAGAAAACATTGGTAGAACCAACGCTTGGTATACAAAGAGGCATAATGAGCAATTTGCTATTTGGCTAAAAGAGAAAGTGAAAAAAAACATGGGTCAATCAAACGTCGATAAAATAGTGGAAAGGCTGGGAGAGGGTCCGAGATTGCTAGTCAAAACATATCAAGGATACGAAGATAATGGTTATACATTTTATACTAAGGTGAACGATGAAAAGAGCATGGTGCAAAACAGTCGAGTCATAGTGATAGCCTGTATAGGGATGACCAAAAAGTCGTATTACGGGGTGATAGAAGAAATCTGGGAGCTCGATTATTATTCTTTCAAAATACCTTGTTTATGTGTAAGTGGGTAAATAATAGCTCGGGCGTTAAAGTAGATGATTATGGTTTCACACTTGTCGACTTTGGAACTGACGGTTATTCTTCCGAACCATTCATTCTCGCAAAGCAAGCCACACAAGTATTCTACGTTCAAGACCCTAGCAATCCAATATGGCACGTCGTTATGCCTGGTAAACGACATATACTTGGTGTTGATAATGTTACTAACGAGGAAGAGTATGGCCATGTTGACGAGCTACCACCATTTTCAGCGGCTATTCCACCTATAGATGGTGACACCACATACTTACGACCCGACCATGACGAAGGATTATGGGTTGATACGCCTCGTGCCAAACGAAGGTTCGCATATATTGTATAATATTTTACATATTAATTTAACATATATGTTTAATTCGTTAATTATTCTTTTGTTTGCAGGAAAAAGTAGACGATCAAGAAAAGAGTTTAAAGAAATTTAAGAAGACGTTTATCTCTTTTGTGTTTTAAAAATTTGTCATAAACATTCAAGTATTATGTAATTCGAGAAGACGTTTATTTATTTTTCACGCATTTTGGTGTTACATGTTTTTATTAAAACCTTTAAATTTTACAAGACTAAAAAAGATGTTTATTTAATTTATGTAATTTCATTATATTCGGTTTACTGTTGTAATTAGGAGTGGGAATCGGGTCGGATCAACCGGGTTTGGGTCAAGTCAGGTCGAGTCAAGTCGAGTCAAGAGTCAAAAAAATCATACCTGAACCCGAGCCTAATTAGAACTTGGGTCAGTCGGGTTCAGGTCAATTCGTGTCGGGTCAATACGGGTCAGATCAACTCGGGTTGGATCAATACGGGTCGGATCAACGCGGGTTCGGGTCAACCCGAGCATAAGTAAAAAATTTTAAAATTGTCTTATATTAGTATATTTACAAGGTAAAATGTGTCAATAAACTCGGGTCAAGTCGGGTTAGTCGGGTTCGGGTCAAGGCTAAAAAATATAAACCTGAACCCGAGGCTACTTAGAACTCGGGTCAATTTAGGTAAACCCGAATTGACCCGAATATGTTTTTGAACCCAAATGACCCGACATAAATACACTTATTCGGGTTCGAGTCGAGTTCGAGTCAGGTCAACTTTTTCAACACCCTAATTGTAATCTTATTTATTTTCGTGTATTTTTAACTTTTAGCTGATTTCCCTCCCATTATTTTTAGATAAGGACTAAAAATTGGCAAAAAAATTTAGATCAAGCGCCAACATTTTGGGCCCCAAAATTTTTCCCTCATTATAGTTTTTGATCGTATAGTGACTCAAATAAAAAGAAATTGTACTATGAAAACAGTGAAGATTTTTACACAGTAGTAGTATAATGACGCTATAGATCATTAGCCCTTTAAATAATGCTAAAAGTCTCTCCAATCTTGTAAAATGATTGATCTCTTGATCTATCGTGGAGTTTTGTTTTTCAATGGAGTGTTAAGGAGTGTTTGGATGTGCAGCAAAACTTATTATTAGGACCTAAAGTTGGAATAATTAGGTTTGCAGTATTTGGCAAACCTTAGGTTAATGCAGTGGTCCGAACTTGCTTATAGAACTAATAAGCAGGTTAGTCAGCTATATTTAAACTGAATTTGGTTAGGATTTTTGAAACATAGCAATAATGACTTACAAATTTATCATCCAAACACCTCATTAGTAGGTTGAAGTCGATACTATGTGAAGCTCACAAACTGAACACACTAAAGCTCCTAAATCTTAACTTCTCACTTGATAAACTATGCATAAACGTACTAGAGACTCTTTAGTTTGTGTTTTTATTGATTATCGAATCGCTTTTTATTCTTGAGAGTTAATTTTTCGACTTTTTGTGCTCCTGATATGATGATGAATGTATGAAATTAGTAAGTGTGATGGGCGTCGAATTAACATCATTTAGCGTGAACATCTTTTCAAGTCTGTGAATTTTTTTCTAGGAAGTGAAATGTGCTGCTGTGAAATGGTTTAGCGTGAACATCTTTTTAAGTCTTAGATTTATACAATCTTGTTAGTGTTTGCGTATGTGACCTGTTAGTTATACAATCTTTTTAAGTCTTTGAATTTTTTCTAGGAAGTGAAATGTGTTGTATGTGACCTGTTAGTTATAACATTATATATGGTTCAAAGCTAGTAGTTGAAAGATCATATGAAACCAAAATAGTTGATAACACTAAAATTACTAACATTCTATCAAGTGATTGCTGATTGCCCTTGCTGATATTCCAGTAGGTTGGTTTGGAGGTTTGGGTTTTACCTTAAGCTTACAGGATTTACATATTTTTATGCCCTTTTGAGAGTTGCAAGTTTTAGTCTATCATGGATACTGTAAGGGCATTAAAAAGAGCTGTAGTACTAATTGTGACGAACCGCTGATGATTCATAAAGGTCAAACTGTAGTCCTTTCCTATAAATAAGGTTTAAGCGTGAAAGATGGCGTGTGACAAGAAACAGGTTACGATGAACGAATAAGAGCAGTTTCACAAGATATACGGCTAGTTTCAAATATCATCCATTTACGTTTGGAATAGATACATAACAAATGACCCGACAGTTGACTTCTCAGAAAAAGTCTATCTGTTATCCTGTAATGTCTTTTACACTTTTGACAGTAAGGACATTATGAATAGCTTTCTGATCTTTACATATGAATAGTATATTACGTAGTAACTTACTTTAGGGTTTGAGTATACAGATGGTGTTAAGTTAGCATGTTTAATCATCATACAATATTACATGTAACATTTTGAGATCGTATTTTATTTATGCATAGGTACAATGTCAAGGCGGGGTAAACGAGGTGTATCAAAGGGAGCCAGACAATACGAAGGAGCAGTATATGAAATCCAGTTTATAGGTAATATACCATATGGCATAAACCGAAGCTGATTCATGAATGATTTTAATCGATTGGTTGAAAGACATCTCAATTATTGGGAGCCATGGAAAATAGTAAAGGGCGAACCATACGATCGTGTATGGGAAACAATCAAGGTATTATATCACTCCTATATACTAATTTATACTATCTTATATCTAATCGATATATGTATTCACGAGTTACTTCATTATTTATATCTTTTGTATATCATTAGGGTCTTTGGAATATTCCAAATGATGACGCGAAGAAGACCATGCGTAAGAAAGCTAACCATACATTCAGGGTATTCAAATCCAAGCTCAATCAAAAGTTTGTCCAAAAGAATATTAACAACCCTAAAGCAAAATACCCTGTCGTGGACATGACACATTGGGATGAGTTCTCTGTTAGTCGAAAGTCGAAAGATTTTCAGGTGAACATCTAATTCTATATGTGATCATACTAATTTTACACAAGTTGCTGATTGTGTTCTTTTACTAATGTGTGTAGCTCATAAGTGCCAAAGCTAAAGCAAGTGCACTTCACAACACAAACCCTTCCCGTCTAGGACGAACTTCTCTTAATGAATTGGAGGACACTTGGATGGTTGATTGGGACCAGTTGGTAATACAACACCCATGGCTTAGTGTGATTCAAAATCGCCGTTCCAAGATATTTGCGTTGGCAAAATTACCAAAGAACAAAACAATGGGCACAAGACCCTTAATAGCATCTATGGAAGAAACACTTCGAAAATTGGTAAAATTAAAGATGTTGATACAATGATATATATTTCACTGGTATAAGATGAATATAATTTCTAATTATTTTATTCTTTACGTGGACAGGCACAAAAAGAGCAAGAAATGCAGGCAGATGGTACATACCATGTGTTAGAAAAAGATCCAATTACCGAAGTGTTTGGAAAAGAGCACGGTGGAAGAACTAAGGGGGTATCTCCTTTTCTTGGAGTAAGGATAGCCTTAGGATGGGTGAAGGGAAATAAGGAGAGACATCATGTGGTTGACATGGAGGCCATTCAGGAGAATGTAACAAAAACTGTTACAGCTGTGTTTCAAGAAAAATTTGATCGTCAAGAAACTAAGATGGAAGGGTTAAAGGCTATTGTGGCACATCTACAAGGGACATAGAGCGCGGCTTGTCTTGGTTCTAATTGTGCGTCTGATGTATTCGATGGCCTTGAGGTAATTATGTTATTGTAATTATTTTATTTAAAATATAGTACTATATTACTAAATTGTGAATGATGTGTAGGGTCCCACTACATGTGAGTTGCTATGGCCCTATGGATCTGAGGACTTTCCAGTAGCTATAGGAAGGGTTTATCCAAGTATGGGATGTGACACTACATGGTTCTTCTATATCCGTGGGTTACGTCAAGGTGCAAGTAGACACAGTTGTAGAATCTTATAAAGCAATACCCGTGCCTAAACAGACCGAGAATGTTCGTCAACTAGAACAATCAATCTTGGAATTTATTGAATGGCCTCGGGAAAAAATAAGGTTAGTATTGAATGCATGCTCAATTTCTGTTATTAGTATGAAAAACCTTCATCTTAAAGACATTCTTGATAGAATACAGTATATAACCAAAAATACTATTTTTGATATGTGTTTCTTTTCACATAATACTCAATAAATTTAACCACCACCAAGTGGCCTAGTGGTAAGGTCCTTGACTCTCAAACAAGAGGTCAAGGGTTCAAACCTCACTAGGTGTGTACACTTGGGGGTGGCCACGGAGGTTCACCTGCGACGACTCCGGGCTATCCAAAAGGGTAGTCGCCCTGGGATTAGTCGGCTCGCAATGTCGAGTCGGAAACCTAGGTATACCCAAAAAAAAAAATACTCAATAAATCAGAATTAAACAAAAATATGTATTGACCAAAGAATACATACCTCCAGCATACTGCTCCTGCTGCTGTGGTGGTGGGCCCTATAACACAATCGCCTCATATTAGCACTAAACCATAGACACTATAACTATTCTATAACAACCAATCAAACAACAATAACACGAGCTCGACTTACTTACTGTTTGTTTCAGCTTATATGTGGGCTTATCTGATTTAGGATTATATTTCATAAGCACCAAATTTCTGGCTTATTATGGGCTTATATAAGTTTATCATATGGTAAAAAACCTTGTATAAGCCCACAAGTCTCAAAATAATCCGTAATTTAAAGCTTATGCTATAAAAGCTGAAATCAAATAAGCTCGTAAGTCTCAATTAGGAACTGAATCTTAAAAAACCTGTTGTATTATCTACAGTGTGCCATCATGCACTCTTAAAACGTTAATTAAATTTTGTTTTGTTCATTTTCGACATGCAGAAATGAATGCGTGTTTGCATGTAATGCTCCATTCTTGAGTTATATTTAAGAAGGAAAGTAAAGGAAATGCTAAGAAGGCATTTTTAAAACTGAGTTTTGTCTGCTTCCAGAAAAGAATTAGTGTCTTAAAACTGAATAGTTACATTAAGACAATTGTCTGAAGATGTTTATTGAGACTTACTAGCTACGCAGCATTCAAACCTCAGTGAAAACAATCAACACTAAAATTATCCAGTCAGTTGAAGCATTGATTTACAAAATCAAAAGCCATGTACATGGCGATGATACTATGCGTTTGACTAAATACATTGCAAAAACAAGTACAAATTAGATTAGTAATCAACATTAGTGAAAAAATTTCAGTCACAAATTTTGCTTTTGTGCCTAAGAGTTAAATATAATGATGATACAGTTATTATTATTTACGTATAAGCCATTGATCCCCACATAGGTCATACAACAAATCGTAATCAACTAGGCGTTTCATTGGGCATCATGACATACCCTAGATGGTAGAAAAAACTTGTTTGGACAATGATGTAGTGTGGAGTTTCAAAATGCACAAGTTTTTGTTTAAGGAAATTGATTTTAGGTGTTTGTTCAATCGTCGTTATAATGATGTATATGGTTCACCTTTATAATAACACATCCTATCAGCTGCAATTAGGATTGTTCACTAATATTTTTTTTGTCAAATACAGGTACATCAAGCAATATCACCACACCACTCCATGAGTAGCTCTCCTCCTGGTCTAGTTTCATGCCAAACTCAAATTAGTGATTTAAGTACAAGTGCATGTTATCGCCCTCAAATGGTAATCACACACTCATTATCATAAATGAAATTTGCATACATGAAAATGGGTAGAAACGTAAGTTGAAATATTAAGTTGTCGTGTTAATACAGGTAGAAGAAGAAGATCTAATGCCACTCGAACACCAAAGGCCATTAGGGGGTTATATGAGTTTGGTAGTCTTTCAATCTTTCTACTTGATTATTATGCGTGTTAGATTTAATGTATAACAAGTTAATATATCTATTCTGTTTTTTATTTAGTTGGAAAGTCAAGGTGCATTACTTACTCAAATTCCAACAAGTTGGCCTCATATGGTAATAATTGTTTGTTTAAAAACATTAAATTGGTAAATTTATTATGTATTTTTACTTATATTTAATGGTATGTTAATGTAGGTCGAACAACCAATGTCATCTCATCCTTTAGCTACTGAACCTGTCGATCCTAAGCCAACCAAAGAGGATAGAATCAAGGAACGACTTAATCAAGTAACACACCGGCCGAAAGACATTCAAGCATCTGCGATACGATTCAAGAAATGCCACAATCTAACTATTACTATTAAAGCACCTTTTGAGATGTATGGAAGAGACTGGGAAGAATGAATCGAGTATGAAGCAATTATGGATTTACACATTAAAGGAGGGATGATTGATATTTCTTTTATACACTGGTGGACTATGTAAGTTAATTTATGTTTCTATTTTTAAACACCCCCTCGATAGCCTTAACAGCAACAACTAAACACCCCTTCAGTATCAAAACACCCCTTGATAGGAGCATCCAAACGCCTGCCAACTTATATTCTTTTTCTCGATGACAGTCATTTATATTCGATCGTCGAAGGTCTTCGTGACAACAAATGCTCTTTTCTGAATGCACACCTCATCAGATCAAGTGAATGTCGTTTAAAAGATAAAGAAGTCATTCAACACATCAGGGATGTGAAGAGACTACATCCGTGGAAAGAAATTATCATGACACCTTATATGCTAAGGTAATGTCTTTGCTTGTTATACAGATTTATTATATTGCTATGTATATACCCCTAAACGCCAAAAGTTTTTTGTAGTGACAATCACTGGGTTCTTATTACTTTGCCCGAACTTGAAGAAGGGTTATATTGTGGATTCATGGGAGTATGATAAAAAAACAAGAACTCTTACTATTTACCAGAGCTAATAGAAAGGTAATTTTTTTTAATATCGACTTTGAGTTGACATGTATATGTTATGAAAATAGTTGAAGTTAACGCCATTCCATTGCTATTCAATTTAGGGATTTCGAGACCAAATTTGACTGGATGATGGTTAAGGTAAATATTATACGATTCTTGTGTGTATATAACTATATTAGCTATCACATTTGTCTAACTATGTTTGTTTATCTAAGTTTAGTGTTTTCAACAAAAGGGATGGGAATGCGGCTACTATATGATGAAGTTTATGTATGACCTTGCTCTAAAAAAACAAGCGGACTTTCCACAAGTTGTAAGTATTCCGTTTCTTAGTTTAAATTATGCTACTGGTTTAATCGACATCAATGTAATGTTATGCTAATAAGCTTTAAAATGGAACAATTTTCTGTGAGCTCTTAAAATTATGCTACACCTGACCCCACATACCCAACCTCATACAGCCATACACCCGGTCGGCTGCTTGCAGTAGGTTGGATGAAGTTGCAGCAGCGGGTCGGCTGTAGTTGCAGCAGCGGGTCGGTTGCAGTTTGCAGCGGGTCGGCTACTGTTGTAGCAGGACGGCTACAGTTGTAGTATTCTGTGTGTTCTGTAACAACTGTCATGGTTTTCTGAATGCTATACACAGTATTAATCTTTTAGTCATGGATGTATGTTTTTATTAGTTGAATAAAAACGGTTCTTGGAATTTGCAATATCTGTGGTTGTTTATAGGAGCAGAACATGTTAGCGTGATTAGGAGCGTTAGCTCACTTACAGCGTTAATTAGGTATGCGCAAGATATGTAGGTTTTGGTACGTGAGAGAGAAATAAGGTAGAAGCGTACAAAATATTTAGGTTTTTGTGCATTAATTCATTAGGAGCATTAATTAGGTCTGAGTCGATGTTTGTTTTACGGATTGTGTGATTAGGAGCGTATGTCCTACCAATCTAACTCAGCCTGTCTTGGACGAATTGACTCCCATATACAATTGACTTTCCATTCATGTAACTTGCCATTAATTGCTATTTCGCCAAAATATTCTTTCCGGTTTGTCTAGCCTGAGGCTACTTGGTTGCAGTTGTCCAATATACGGGCACTTGTGGTTAAAAGGCCACGACCTGCTATAGCAATGTTACATGACTGGTAAGTTAAAAGTTTAAATAATCTTTTCACCACTGTATAGATCACAAAAATATTCCATTGATCATAAATATAAAGCTTGCTACTTCTAAAACAAGTTTTGGACTTGTTACAAAAACACAATTCATTAGCAGATAGCAACTTGTGTTTAAACATACACTACTGCTTTGTTGCGTGCTATTGCAAACAGTTGGTTTGATTAGCTTAACTTTAATAATATACTTTTTATTATTGTGCTACATTTTATTTGTTTTCTTAGGAAAAGTTTATTACTAACATATATTTATATTTGTTTTTGTAGCTTTGGAATGATACACGCACTCTAAAACAGAAGGAGATTGACCAAGTGGCTCTTTTCCCGTTGAATGAGTTTTATAGGGTCGTAGTTGCCTCTTTAGATACAAGGGCTCCTCAGTAGTCAAACAGTTTTAATGGATCCAACACTTTTGTGTAACTCAAATTGTTGATCCTCAGTAGTCAAAAAATTGTAATGGATTAACACTTTTGTGTAACTCATTGTTGTGTTGTTTGATGTTATTGTAGAATTTTCATTTTGTTGACTATTGTTTGTGTATAGCGCGTAATGTTCGAGTATGCTGCTTGCTAGATATTGCAGGTAGTGTTTGGGTCTGTGTTTGGGTCTGTGTTTGGGTCTGCTGCTTGCATGATTTGCTGGTAGTGTTTGGGGCAAGATATTGCTAGTGGTTGTGTTATCATGGAAAATAATTGTAAATATATATATATTTATTATTTAAAAAAAAGAATACTTAGTGCGGTTTATTTCAAAACCGTATCAAAAAATAAAATAAAATATATATTTGAGTGTAGACAATTGGTGCGGTTACAAACAAAACCGCATCAAAAATCATTTTTAGGTGCGGTTTCAAAACCGTATAAAAAAACCTTTGATTTTTTGGTGCGCTAACATTTGGTGCGGTTTCAAAAGCGCACCAAATGTGCTTTAAAACCGTACCAAATAAGTATATTGTGTAGTAGTGTGATTATCTTGTGATATTACATTTATCAAAATGGAGTGTTACAATTTTAGATGTGTGTACCAACTTTATAGTCATGTGTATCATAGTTTAAATGTTATACTATTCTCATTTTATATGTATCTATTCATGTGTAGCAGTAGCATTAGGGATCTAATATTTGAGTTTGCTTGTCTAGATGTGGCTTTTTTCGTAATAGGTTGTTTTGTATATATAACGTGTAGTTTTGGTTTTGTAAATATATGGTTCTTTTCGTAAGATGGTGCGTGCATCATATAATTAAATAAGTTATTAATAAATACAATAAGATATAAAAAATTTGATTAAAGATAATTATATTTACAAAGAAATATTAAAAAATCAATAGAGTTGTAGCTGGTTTACGTAAAATGCAAGCATATAAAAAGTGGCATGATTTTCTCTTTATTTACAAGATTAACATTTTCACTTAAACATCTAATTAAATGATGATCATGATTTTTGATCCAATGATCCACAAGTGTGCTTATTATTTTACAATTTAAGAGTGTATACTACGATTATGTCCCTATATATATATATATATATATATATATATATATATATATATATATATATATATATATATATATATATATATATATATATATATATATATATATATATATATATATATATATATATATATATATATATATATATATATATATATATATATATATATGGGGACTTTATTTACAGAACCAATCTTAGTGATAGAACTTGCAGAACTCCTTTCAACCAATCACAATTTAGTATTATTAATAGATTTAATTTAAATCAAAAGGGCATAATAGTAAAACATACATTTTACTTTTTTTTATTAAAAACGTATTCAAAATTCATTAATTTTCGTTTTTCTCAAAAATATTTTTTTCTTTTTTTTCCTTTTTTTTTTCTTTTTTTAGCATTCATATTTTTATAAAATTTAAAAACATGCATGTTTTTCTCTTAAAAACATGTATGTTTTTCTCTTAAGAACATTTATGTTTTTTTTTCTATATGAACGTAAATATACATCTTTTTATTGTGTGTATTACTTTTTTGAATTTGAAACAAAGATTAAATAACCTAAACCTTTATAAATGAAAAAAAATATTCATGTACATACATATTACATTTCATTTAATAACAAGTACAAAAAATCATATATACAACAGTTGTATCTCTCTAGAAATGGAAAATTATATTCATCTGTATATGTGTTCATCTACTTCTAAGTCTTCAAATGATATCATCATCTTTCATATACTTCTAAGTCTTCAAATGACATCATCATCTTCATATATCTGAAACAATCATGCATAAAACAAATCAAATCACAAACATATATACACATTTCTTTCATTAATCTTATACGAGCGATAAAACACATATGTTTCTTATAACATAAATGTTTTTATAACAACGAAACATATATATTTTTATAATAACGATAAATAAACCTTACTTAAAACATACATGTTTCTTAAAACGTAAAATATACATTAAAACATATATGTCCCTGACATGTTTCAAATGCCTCATTACAAATCTTATACACATAAGAAACATACATGCTTCTTATAATGTTAAAATACCCGTTTCACACACATGTTCTCGCGCAGAAAACATACATGTTTCCTTGTAAAAACATACATGTTCTCTCGCAGAAAACATACATATTTCCGTGCAGAAACATACCCGTTCTCGCGCAGAAACATACATGTTTCCGCGCAGAAACATACATGTTTCCGCCCAGAAACATACATGTTTCCGCGCAGAAACATACATATTTCCGCGCAGAAACATACATGATGATTGAATGTACATAAAACGATTTTACATAAGAAAAAGTACCAAAAATAAAAACGATTAGATTAATATAAAAGATCACACACAAAAGCTATGATTTAAGATGTCTGCATGATGATTGAATGTTCTTATGTCTTATTTAACTCAAATGAATCACACCAGATCCGTGTTATATTGGCCCCATTTTTAAAACTAATCTCAATGTTAGAAAAATGACAAGCTTATGCGTGACTCGATCGAGTTAATGAATAAATTCGAGTTATAGAATACCTGGTTATTGATCGTCGACCGTGATTTGCGATGATGGTGGTTACGTTTTCGCTCGGTATGAATGATGTAAAAAAGCGGCTAGGGTTTTTCATGAGAGAGAAATATATTTTCGTTTGGTATTAATCTGCACTAGAAAAGGAGTAATTGTAGAACAGTGGAATAATAAAATTCCTATCTTGCCCTTGATTTAAATTTGGCATCTTAATTTAGTTAATTGTATTAACAAAAATGCCATTATGCACCAATATATTATACATTCTGTATTATTAAGTGCAAAAAGACTAGTTCTGTAGTTCTGTCACTTAAATTGGTTCTGTAAATAAAGTTACACTATATATATATATATATATATATCTTTATATTATATATATATCTTTATATTATCCCAGTCACATCTTTACACCAATAGGATTTAAGAATTTCCTAGAAAATCTCCATTTTCCACGTTTTTTGTGATTTGAAATCGCATTTTTCTGAAACTGCGTTTTGGAACCGCTGTTTTGAAACTTTTCTGAAACTGCGTTTTGGAAACGCTGTTTTGGAATATGCGTTTTCGAAACAAAACAGTTTTGAAACCTGCGTTTTCGAAACGCAGTTTTGACTGGAAACACTGTTTCAAAAATTGCGTTTTCGAAACGCAGTTTAGATTATTTTCGTTTTCATTTAAAAAATTGGCCATTTGCAAGAATTGAACACGAGACCTTTCGTTTTGGGGTAATCAAACTTACCAACTTGCTACGGTAAGGTTTTTGTTTAGTTGTTACTAACTCATATACTTAAACTCACTAAAATTGAATACCTTTGTTTTTTGTTTTTAATTTTCGAAATATTTTTATTAGTTTTCTTTTTAAGTTTCAGACTTTTTTATTTTCTAAATTATTTATTAAAAAACATGTTTATTTTAACTTTTTTTCAATATTTTTTGAAAATCATGAAATTTTCATTTTCTAATTTTATATAGATACTAGAAAACCCCATATTACCCTTTCTATTTCTTTTCCTAAATAAAAATAAAACAAGTTCACATATCTATTTCTAACCCAATTTTACGTTTTTTTCCATCTTTTTAACGTTTTTTTCAACTTTTTTACATTTCGAAATTTCTCATGTTTTTGTCAGTTTTCTTTACGTTTCTTCATTTTTCACGTTTTCGCCATTTTTTTACGTTTTTGTCACTTTTTTTATGTCTTTGTCAGTTATTTTTATGTTTTGGTTAGTTTTTCATGATCTTCTCAGTTGTTTATGTTTTCGTCAATAAATTTACGTTGTCATCAGTATATTTAGGTTTTCTTCAGCAATTTTAAGTTTTTTCTTCGATTAAGTCCGTTTTCGTCAGTATTTTTACGTTTTCGTTAGTAGTTTTACGTTTTGTTCAGTAGTTTTACGTTTTCGCCAGTATTTTTTCATTTTCGTCCGAATTTTTATGTTTTCGTCAGATATTTTACACTTTCGTAAAAAAATTTACGTTTTCGTCCGAATTTTTACGTTTTCGTCAGATTTTTTAGGCTTTCATCAGAATATTTACGTTTTCGTCCGAATTTTTACGTTTTCGTCTGATTTTTTACTTTTTCTTCCGATTTTGTACGTTTTCGTTAGTATGTTTACGTTTTTGTCTATTTTTTTAAATGTTTTTATATGATATTTTACGTTATTGTCCGATTTTTTACGTTTTTTTTGTCCTAATTTTTACATTTTCGTCGGTGTTTTACGTTTTCATCCGATATTTGAAGTTTAAGTCAGGTTTCTTACGTTTTGGTCCGATTTTTTTACGTTTTAGTGTTATTTTTTACGTTTTCATCAGCGTTTTTACGTTTTCAATCAATATTTTTACGATTTCGTCAGTAATTTTACGTTTTCATCTGTATTTTAAGTATTCATTAGTATTTTTATGTTTTCGTCCGAAATGTGCAAAAAATTCTGAGCAAAACGTAAAAACGCTGAAGAAAAAGTAAAAAACGGAGGAAAACGTAAAAATACAGACATAAATATAAAAATGTGACGAAAACGTACAAATTTATACTGACGAAAATGTATGAATACCGAGGAAACGTGATTAGGGAAACGTAAAAATACAGACAATAGTTTTACGTTTTCGTCAGTATTTTTACATTTTCGTCCGAATTTTTACGTTTTCGTCAGATAGTTTACACTTTCGTTAGAAAATTTACGTTTTCGTCCGAATTTTTACGTTTTTGTCAGATTTTTTACGCTTTCATCAGAATATTTACGTTTTCGTCCGAATTTTTACGTTTTCGTCTGATTTTTTACTTTTTCTTCCGATTTTGTACGTTTTCGTTAGTATGTTTACGTTTTTGTCTGATTTTTTTATCGTTTTTATCTGATATTTTACGTTATTGTCTGATTTTTTTTACGTTTTTGTCCGTTTTTTACGTTTTTGTCCTATTTTTTACGTTTTCGTTAGCTTTTTACGTTTTCATCCGATATTTTACGTTTAAGTCAGGTTTCTTACGTTTTGGTCCGATTTTTTACGTTTTAGTGTCATTTTTACGTTTTCATCAGCGTTTTTACGCTTTTATGTTTTCATCTGTATTTTAAGTTTTCATTAGTATTTTTATGTTTTCGTCCGAAATGTGGAAAAAACTCTTAGCAAAACGTAAAAACGCTGAAGAAAAAGTAAAAAAAACGGACGAAAACGTAAAAATATAGACAAAAATATAAAAATGTGACGAAAACGTATAAATTTGGACGAAAACGTAAAAATACTGACAAAAATGTATAAATACTGAGGAAAATGTAAAAATACTGACGAAAACGTAAAATTACTGAAGAAAACGTAATATTATTGATGAAAATATAAAAATGCTGACAAAAATGTAAAAACTCTCACTAAAACGTAAAAACTTTTAGGGTACCCTAAAAACCGTAGGAAAAGGTAAACACTCGGGCGAAATGTAAAAAACCTGATGAAACCCTAAAAAAATCGGACGAAAACGTAATAGTACTGAACATAAAAAAGATGACGAAAACTTAAAAAAGCATACGAAAACGTGAAAAAAAGAAGACGGCGAAAAACAAATTAAGATGTAAAAAACTAGAAAAAACGTGAAAAAAGGTTGATCATGAAAAAAATGATTTAAAATAGTTTCGTCTAAACATTGTTCATTTATTTAGAAAATGAAAAATACCATCTAAACAGGTGTTAAAGATTTTCAACTCTACTCTAGAAAAGAAACTCTTTCCTTCTCTAGATATTTAGAAGTAGAAAATTATGAAAGTTTTCGACAACTAAGCAGCCCATTTCTTTTTTGTTTTTAATTTTCCAAATATTTTTATTAGTTTTATTTTTAAGTTTAAAATTTTTTAACTTTCTAAATTTCGGTAGTTTTCGCAGTGTAAAGGTTTTTGTTTTCATTAATGCGTTTATGTGAGGCATAGACCTTGAATTTTTTTTATTTCGAATTATATATAGTTTTTAAATTCGGATTGAATTTTAAATATTTTAAAAATATCTTATTTAACATAAATTTAAGAATCATATTATACCAATATATCAGGTTACAGTTTCACCACCGGGTCAACCCGATCAATTCACCGGGTAACGATATCGATCATTGGGTCAACCCGATCGAGTCACCGGGTCACGGGTTCATCGTCAATGGTTATTTCATATTATGAAAAAAAGACAGTATTGCCCATTGACCGCAAATAAACGTTACTTATGCATAAACTAAAACTAAAATATACTAAAGGTTAAATTACAAATTCATAAAACCAAAAACACACAACAATAAACCCTCCGGAACAAGAAAAAAAGCGAACCCGCCCGTTGGGCGGGTTGCGAAGCAAGTATATATATATAATATATATATATATATATATATATATATATATATATAGAGTTAGGATCAATAGAAAACTCCATCTAAATAGAAAACTTAGAAAACATCATCTCAACCGTTGGATCAAAGGCCCACCTCCCTCCTTTTTTTGTCAAAAACTATAAGGGTTAATTGTAACTTCCTTCTTTTTCAGGGATCTGTTTTGTAAATTCACACCTATTAAAACTCACCGCCACAGTTCACCATCACCGTCACAACCATTTACCACAACCATTTACCATCACCGTCACCACCATTCACCGCCATCTTTTACCATAACTGTCACCACCATCTTTTACCATAACCGTCACCACCAATTTGCTCTCTAATCAGATTCATCAATTAAGTTAAAAAGTAAGTTTTCTTTCATTCACTAAGAAACATCTCCGGCGAACAACCACCATGCAACTGGTCACTTCTCCGTCGTAGTAAATTTCTTATCCCCTTCAATTACCATATCCTTAATTCATATTATTGGGTTTTTTTCAGCTTATATATCCGGTTTATGTCTTATTTGATTACGCATTTCTTGTAGCTTATTTTGAAACTTTTTTGCTTATATAAGTTTATAATTACAACTGCAAATAATTGTAATGTGTTACGATTCCACATGGGCAAATTACAAGATTGGTTGGTGCTCTATATAGTCCAGGGTCCCCTCGTTCTTTGTGCTAGCTTTTTCGAATGAGGTCTACTTGTATCTTTTAGATTGATGTGAGCCTAGTATGTGTTGGGTTCGTATCATACTGTACTTAAAATTTGTTATGGTTCATAGCAACATGAGCTGAAAAAAGAATGCAAGTGTATTGGTTTATAATTGGTAAAACAATTAAATTTTGTTAGTAATCTAAGTGGTTAATGATAGCTGTTTTCTAGACCTTTTATGTATGGAATATGAGTTTGTGAGGAATTTGAAGAGAGTGTGTTACGGTGTTACCTACATTTTACCTAGATACATCAGAGGTTGACTCCTCGAAGGAGTCTCCCTACGTTTCGGTTTATACTGGGGCAGGGGTAGGATATGTCTACATTTTACCTCAAGGATCTGGGTATGCTGTTGTTGTGTTGCATACATTATGATAGTTCTTTGTTATAAGCTATAATTTTTTAATTAATTTGTTAATCTAGCAATTAATCATATTGTTTTCTATCCTATTTTATTGGAAATAGGAAATTGTGTATTTTTGTGCGAATATATTAAGTGCTTTAGTTCTGCTTCTTTATTATAGATTCTGATTTGTGAATTATACCTACTTTTTAAGATTCCTTGTAAAGAGTATAAGTTAATGCATACCACTTACTGTTTCATCTCTCTGCACAAATAACGACATTTACAGGGCGTTTGGAAGTGGTTGCTCCTTATTCAGGATCCTCTTCCTCTTTATTCTCGTCATCTTCTTGTTCTTCATCTTCTGGTGAAGGTCATATGGTGATAGAGGAGAAAATGGTGTTTTCATCGGGCTGAATGGATGACATATATCAGCCCTTCTACCTGGCTTGGGTCTCTCCCATTCCTGCAATACACCACAACGGCGCAAACTAACTGGTTAGATATTTTGACTTTGAGATAGAAAAGAAAGCAAGGGCAACTGAAATAAACACATAAAGTTCATCATGAAATAACCATATTCACAATCTACGCGTACACATCCGATTCACTATACTGCATTAAACCAAAAGTCTGAAAACATAGTTATCTGTTTACATCCACTGTAGTTGCTGATTTAGCAGCTATATCAGAGGCCGAAAAGGGCATCTTTTTATGCATGTGACCTTAAATTGATTTATTTAAACATTAAGATAATGTACCATTGGTAATCATTTCTCTTGAACAGCAAATACCTGCACGCGTGACGCCGTTCCCTGATGAGACTTGAATCCACACCCTATCTGCTTAGTAAGATGCTAGAGGGCACATTAGGTGAACCATTAACATTATTTATATTAGGTTAAAACCCTGGACAAGAAGTGTTCACAGGTTAACCCAACTTGTTACTCTTCAATATCCAATCCTCTGACCGGCCAATGTTACCAAATATAAGCTACATATCATAGAATACATACAATGATAGAAGATCAATCTGAGATGACACTCCCAAAAAAATCATCACTTTACAGATTTCTCTATACTTCTAAGACTACAATGATAGATCACTGTTCATACCTTATACAAAAGTGATCTTGTTTCAAATGCATCACAGGTTGTTTATTACGCATTTTGTGCTTTTAAGTTGTTTTCTGTGACTACCTTAAAATTGCTTACTTCAACTGATTGTTCTTCATGGATTCAAAATTACCAACGTACCCTTAAAGTAATATTGGCCAATTATCTGCTATAATGGTTACCTGAATCTTTGCTAGTTTAAATAACATCATAGATATGCTAGCATCAGATATGGTTGACATCTTATGTTAGCATTCAAAGTTTTCTTTATTTTTAATAAACTTTGGGAGCCTAAAATGCCATCTATATATCAGCTTGATTTCGGTGTGTAAATCTCATGTTTCAGGACGAGTCAGGAGATGAATATAATGGGGATGTTTACTTTGGTGATGTAAAAGGAAAAATCCCTCACGGCGATTGGGAATCCGACTATGCAGTAGATGGAGCCACTATGGAATCAGCTATCAAATCTATAACAACTAAGAACAATGTGAGTGTGAAAGTGGTGTTGATTCAGTCTAAAGCTAAACCAAGTCATGGGAAGGTCCACCATACCACTTGCAGCTACAGCCAACACTATAAGCTTCGGCGAGTTCAAATGTAAATGCACTTGGATCCTGCTTTACTAAATGACTAATTTTCTACAAGTGCTATGATGTAGGCATCCTCGCCCGACAGACTAGAGCTACCCCAGAACCCATTTTGTTAGAGTAGCTTTGAATCCTCATGTGTCTCTGAATGAGGCTCATAGTCAGCAGACGGGAAGTAATACAGAAACTAAGACAATAGTTAAAGAGAAGGGAGAATATGAATGGTAATGCAAGATTAGATTAATGAGTTGCATAATTCTGTAAGCTCGGTGTTCTCATTCTAACTATATGCAATCCTCCTGGACGTTGTAAATAAGGAACTTTTTTATTCAGAAAGTGAATTTCAAAGGCCAAGGAAGGCAATTGCTGATATATGTGTGGGACAATAGTTTAAAGGAACAAGAATAGGAAGCCGATGAGCGACAAAGGGCATAACCACAAACATGTTTTTTTTTGTAAATAAATAATTTTATACATATGGATATTCATTTTTGAAAATAAAGATCTAGTCATTTGATTAATTTATACCAATCTAAACTTTAGACCCATTTTACTCCTTGTAAAAAGGATCTGACATCATAGAAAAATAGGTGCTATACCAACTATTCCTGATTCAATAAAAAGGATGTGAATGTGATGTCCTATTTGACTACCTATCTCAACTTATTCCTACTTACAAACATATGCTGTAAAAAGGCTGTGATGCCATAACCATACAAATAGATGACGTACCAGTAACTTCTAACCCCAAGCCATACAAATAGACATCGTAAAAAATCATGTGATGCCTAATCATATAAAGATATATCATAATAGTATACAAATGATGTAAAAATTCGTCTAATCATTATTCAATACAAACACATGAGACTTAATGAGATGTAGTATTTTTCAAACCAAATAACTAGAGAAGACGACTTGATGAGAAGTAGCATTTTGCTAAAGGCACCCGAAGATTAGAACTTCCATTGTCAAAAATCAGTTAACTTTTGAGGTGGAGTACTGACACCAATCTCACCAATAATATTGAGCATCCAAGTGGTTGTGAAAACATCACAGTCTGTTTATTCCCACCTTGTTCAGGAACTTGTGCATGATGAAATGATAATACTTCAACCCGTTTACTATCTAACCCAATCAACGAGAACAGGACACTAGGCAGTCCCTCTAGTATGCACGGTAATTTACTTGACTAGGTATTGATACACTATAAGGAATCTCATCTCGGTCATACATTGTTGCATCAATAGTCTCTTGAATAAGGAATCTCATCTCGGTCATACATTGTTGCATCAATAGTTTATTGAATAGTGAATACCCTTGGTTTTCAAGATGACTGATTGATTCCACAAGAGGCACATGAGCTAAAGAGAAACCATTGTGAATAATAGTAGTATTTGACGTTCAAAGGTGTGCCTACATATATTACAAATACCATTTAATTAATTTACTACAGATTAACCTAATTAAGATAACAATAAGAAACTATAACATTAATGAACAACTACAAATTATCATAAATCCAAACTCACTGTGTATGTGTAATCTGCATATATTCAACATTCAATATGTACTAAAGTATCGCAAACTGATGCATTGAAGTACCACAAACTCATGCACTAAAGTACCGTAGGAGAATGCAATTTTATAAATAAACATGTACTCGAGATTATCAGTGCACAATCTTGCATAGTTCATATGAACATGTACTCGAAATTATCTGCACAAGCATTTGTGTGGGCTGTCTAAGGAGTGTCTACTAGGTTCAAGAAGTTATTAGTACACTCACCAGAAAACATAAGGACGGACATAAATATGAAATCTTGGGAGGCAAAGGTATAAATAATACCTATAGTTGGTACAATATTTTTCGATTTAGCGGAAGCTCCGCCTATAACAAGGTCCAAGTGTCCACGTATATCCTTCAGTCTTGCATCTAAACCCTTCGGAACTGCAAGCTTTCTTATGACCTGTACAAGATACAAGAAAACTAATATCGATCAAACACGACAGTTACTGTATACAATATAACCAGAATGACAAGGAATTGACACTTCATATATATTTTAGTAGTAGATCAATCCCGTCAAACTAGTCGAATACGAAAAAAATGCTAAAACTGAATAGTTTTCGGGACTGAACTTTTAACCCGTTTCCAACTATAACAAAATTACTTGTTTTAAGTTTTAACATACCAAGCTGCTCGACATATGCGTTTTCAACGAGCCGACCCAAGTCACTGGCTTGATGCTCGGCTCATGTCATAGCTGCAAAAAGTGTAAAATAAATGAGTAATCTGAGTTAGATAGCATACCATAGCTACGCACACTAATTAGAGATGCAACAGTTTCGACCCATTTACTTGTAAGTGGCTTGATTCAGGTTGTTGAACCAAACAGGTTGAAAGTTCACTAGCCTATATCTAAAGTGAGCAAAAACACAAAATTAGCAGGTTGTAGTCTGTCCCATTTAACTCGATCACAAATATCAGAATCAATATCAAAAATCAAACACAATCAGGTAGTTCTCCTAATCTATTTATACAAGTTACTGGCTAAGAATCCTAACATATCAACAACAACAACATACCCAATAACCCAGGCAGGAATCCAATCTATCAAATAATGCCGAAGGGATGTTTGACATTCAGTTTTGAAAGTATATTAGCGATACAAAATAACCTGAACCTGATAAAAGCTGTTCAAAAACTTGACCACTCCAACAAGTTTATGACACGAAACCAGATATAAGGGATGCCGTATTATGAGACAAACCGATGCCGTATTACGAGTCAAACGGATGCCGTATTACGAGACAAACGGATGCCGTATTATGAGACAAACGGATGCCGTATTACGACACAAACGGATGCCATATAATGAGACAAATGGATGTCGTATTACGATACAAACGGATTTCGTATTATTACGATACCCACGGATGCCGTATTATGATACACTCATATGTCGTATTATGATACAAACGAAATCACTACAGTACCTCAATCAGATGCACTAAACTTGCTTCTAATATACACTAAAATCTTAATATCTACATTATTGTTTTGAGACCGCATGTAAGCTAATTTTATATCAATGTTTCTGTAAACACGCCCTCTAAAACTGACCATTATATATAAGTCTCAAATTAAATTATAATATACAATCAGTTGTTTCTATTGAAACGCTAAAAAGAATGCATCAAGAGGCAATAAGCTCTTTTAATAAGCTAGTTATCCCACTTGCGTTTTTTTGTATTGCACTTCTATAAATGAGATGATACTCTATCTAATCACCGAAACATTGTCCCCATCAACAGAGCACCAACCAGCCTTAACAAAAAAGACCACTTTGAAAACCGAACCCACAAAAGTTTGAGTCAAGATGTTCAAGGCAACCAATAAGGGCACAAACAACCAGACGCAAAGAAGGTAAAGTTTACTGATTAATCCAAGAAGATGATCTCATCATAATTAATCAATAAAAGAAACTGGGCACTAACTACTAATAGATACTTTTAACTACAAAGTGAAAGCACATCCACACTTGGATTAAGGCCATGTCTCTAAAATTAATAAAAAATCGATTTACTTTCAATGGTAACCTGCAAAAGGATGTCCTACTGTGTCCAGACATATGCCCTAATGGGATGCAGTAAACAAAAACAACTAATGTATGCTCTAATACAATCTAAAACAAATGCTCTTTTTCATGATACCCTATCACTAATGAAACAATCAAACAAAAATACAACATAAATAATCTTAGTATGCAATAGAGGTGAAGAATGTGAATGTAACTGTTGCTGTGGATACCCTCATGCCCGAAAAAGTTCTCAACTGATGCCCGAATTTTTTCTTGAACTGATGCCCGAAAAAGTTTTGAACTCATGCCCGAATTTTTTTTTGAACTGATGCCCAAATTTTTTTTGAACTGATGCCCGAAAACATTATTAACAAGAATTTGCTTAAACAAATAAAGGGATATCATAACACGACACATAAATAAACAAAAAAAATATGCCCTAATATAGTCTTCACATACATGCTCTTTTTATTTGGACATTTCATCAAACAGATGGTATGGAACTTTAATAATCACCATTTTCATCCAATTTTTTTGTACGCACCAATGACACAAACAAATATATAATGATTTGTAGCTAATAAAAACACAAAATCAATCTTAAGCACTCTCAATTTCAAAATCCAAAAAGCTGCAAAAGTGAACTAAAAACCAAAATAATATTAATTGATGATAATAGTACCTGAAGTGCATGATCAATGTGGGGATTATTTGAGAGCTGGGATGAAGAGCTAGAACATAATCAAACCACCTCAACAACAACATCGAATCCTATTTAAACCGCTTCACACAATCCTATTTAAACCGCTTCACACAATCCCTCCCATCACAATCCTAGAAAACACAAAAACCCCAAATTATAATACCCTCAAATTGAAGTAAACGGAGAGGTTGATTGTAGGGAGGATAGCGACGGTGCCGGCGGTGGCTTGGACGGGGTTGATGGTGCATTGTCGGGGTTGACGGTGGCTTTGGCGACTGGTCACCGGAACAAAGGTTTGTAAGGCGTGTGTGTAAAGTTGTGTGTGTGTATTAGACCGTGTTTGAACATGTGAGAATGGCCAGTTGGCAGATCCAACCCCTCCTATTTTTGTTAATTTTAATTTCTTCCCCTATAGTTTGATATTTTTCAAAACGCACTTTTTAATTTGTTTTCTAAGTTTTCTACCAAAACAAGGTTTTCTCTAGAACCCATCCCTATATATATATAAAAGTTAAGTTATCACAGAATATGTGAAAATATATGGACATAAATACTACAAAATATGTATAAAATTTTAAAAGATATCCAATAAAAATGTCTAAAATTTTAAAACATAAACAAAAAATTTGCAGATATATAAATTGTAGATATGCACACGTATTTTATTTTTTTAAAAATTTAACAACTTAACATGTGTTCATATATTTGGTTTCTTACATATAAACCAAATAGAACTCTTGGTCTAGTGGTTAAGGATGAATGCATCTATACGGCAGGTCGCATGTTCGAACCTTGTAAATGACAGATTTACAAAACATATATTTTTTAAAAAAACGGGTAAAAAATAAAAAAGGAAGGTGATGACATGGATTAGCAACATGATTATGTGGC